>QXEO01000422.1:1813578-3177057 GCA_007115705.1 Dactylis glomerata | reverse complement strand
TGATTTGTGATGTGGACGGATCGGACCGGCAGATTCATTTCAAACTCTTGCCGTTGGCGCCGGAGATTTTTTTGTTGAGCTGCCATCGAACGGGACGATTCCTTGTTACAGTTTCTGTCCGTTTGAATCAACTGTTGGCCAGTCAGAAATAAGTGTGGTTTCAAACGGCTACACGCGTACGGAACGAGCAAGTTCACTTGCTCATGACCGTTGAGCAGAGCTTCCCCCCCTATATAAGATGGCACGCATCAGCTTCATTTGAAAGGATGCCAGGAAAACGCTTCCTTCCCCCCCTCCCCCTCCCCCCAATCACTGCGCTCATTGCTCCATTTTGCGAAAAATGGACTCCTTCTCCAAATTCAGCTACGAGACTAGCAGCAGCTACCTAGGCGTGTCCAAGTTTAGCTGTTACTGCCATGCCAAGTGCGACCTCTGGAGATCGTCCACGACAGCTAATCCAGGGCGGGCTCTTCCTGAAGTGTCGTCTGGAGAAGGTTGGCTACATCGGCCCAGCTAGTTCTTTGCGTAACTAGCCAAGCCGTTAGAGTTTTTTGAATTCATTGTTTCCCTACCATTCCCTGTCTCAGATCCTCGTTCTTGATCCTTTTTGTGTTTGACAGAAGTGTAATTCTGGGAGTGGGAGGATGCGCTGTCTATGCCCGGAGGCAATGGTGGGCTACGAGGTGGATCGAGCGCCCTCGCCGTCGAGATCGTCGGGAGCTGAAGGACGACCTTTTGGTCATTAAGCTAGGCATGATGGTGGTGGTTGTTATTGTAGCATGGATAGCTAGCAAAATGTGACTAGGTGTCCGCATATGCTATGCCGCTGGATTCTTGTCAACTCTAGGTGTGTGAGGTTCTCGGGGGTTTAGGCCTGTTACGCTTGTACCTTTATTCGCATCTTACCTTCTGCTGATAAATAAGTAGTTGTCTGAATAAAGATCTGTTGCGCAAATTCAGAAATCCCGGTAACAACACACAGCGGTTCATGGATACAAATAGTTCGGTTCACATAGAAAACGTAGAAGCTAGAGCATGCAAACGTGCATTCTTGTTGACGTAGGACCGCACTTTGCACTATCCGTCCACGCGTGAGCTGCCCTGCCCCTCTCCATCTCTTCGTCGCTGCCGGCAACAGACATGTTACTGAAAGGCGCTTGCCCGTTGTGCTGGCCGGCTTCTTACCTTTTCCCTGGTCAGCTGCTGGTGCTTTTATCTTTCTTCCCCTTCCTAAGAATCTGTCCAGTGAACGCCCTGCATAATTTCACCAACTCGCTCACGAACGATTGCTTCGCCAGATAGATTGTTTTAGCGGATACAACCTGTCAGAAAAGAGAAGACAATGAAAAGGCAGTTGAAAAACAACAGACTTGTGTCCCTAATATGGTTTCCCTTTAGTGATGAATGCAAGATTCTCGCGTATTTTCTGAACTAACCATGTACTGATTAGACGACTTTGGGATACAATAGAATGCTGCGCATATACCGGAGTCAGGGCTGCATGGAAAAAAACAGGAGTTAACAACTGGCCAGCACTCATTCAGTGCAAAACCAGAAACAGATTTTATGTTATGTTCTTGTTGATTTAAATACCAACTAGCATGGGAAAAATAGAAGGCATATCCCACAGGCAGAGACTTGATTCATTTACCCATAAGTAATTTGTTTGCTTTTTAGGGCAACTTCATATTTCCATTGTGTTTCTGGCATATCTTGCCTGTGGCTATACGCATATGGGCGCGAGCGACCATGGTGAGCTGGTACATTTCGGTGTAGTATCGTTCCTTCACAACCTCCACTGGTTCAGCCGACGCTGCAGGGTGAATTAGATATGTGGTCGCATTCACCAAGTCAATGTCAAGTGCTGCCCAATTTTCTCCAAGGCGAAGCATTGCGGCAACCTGTGCACATTCGTAAACCGATGAACAGAATGATTAACAGAACTTCATGTAAAAGTAGCTAAGATCGCCTACTTTGTTGCACCGGCATAGGTTGTACTCGAAATCAGGTTCAAGAAACTTTCCGATACAAGTTACATCTGGTGTGCCTCCGCTCAGGACAGATTCCTGAAAAGAAGCAAGATGAAAGAGTTGATGTCATTTTGGTTGGCAGTGGCTAAGGCAACGCGGCGTGTAAACTCGAAAGGAACAAAACATCTATGGATGCGCATAGAACAGATTCAAAGGTTATGTTTTTACCGCCCACAGGTGCGTGACATAGTGGCAAACACCTTCTGCATTGTAGCAAAGGGCTTCGTCCCTCCGCAACATCCGCACGGCAGCTAGAGCCATTTCTTCTGAAAAATCAACTTTGTTTTCCAGCAGAGCCTTCAGGTAGTGGCCAGTGATGCTACCTCGAGGGTCATTGTCGAATTCTATGAATTGGCTGACCGCATGGTTAAAAAAAAAACGTGAGCAAGGTACTTGGGGGGAAAATTATCTGAAAGAAACTATTGTCAGTGGTGCAAGCTTTATGCATGTGTAATGCTAGCCAACAAGGTACATACGCGTCTAGCTCGGCCGGTTGGGCATTGTAGATGAACCAGAATGAGTGCCCCCTCAGAGTGGACCTGTACCCTTCAAATTTTCGCTGCTGTTCAGTTGCAGCAGGGCCAACGCGAGGCCCGGCGCCCTGCCCTCTTATCCAGTTGAAGTGGTGGTCGTTGCATTCATCCTTCCCTGAGACTACTGCATAAATAAAAATAGACGAAATGATAAGAATTTTGCATGGAGCGGCAGCTACATGGTATAGACAAGAGATGCAGAAGTATTAATCACCAGCTTTCTTTGTCTTATTCACGTTCTTTGCGGCCTTTCTAGCTGATGCAGCGCCGTCTCGCTCGGCCATTGTCTTGGGCAGTTCTGTGATCTAGCGAACGGCAGTCCCCAGTAATTCAATTGTTTGCTTCATCATTGCTTGAGCGTCTTCGTCCCTCTTCTTGCAGATTTCATGGTGCTCTCTTATTTCCTGAAGTAATGCGCTGATCGCGCCGACAAGTGGTTCGCTGGAACCCCCACCTGGTGAGTACCGGTTACTTCCCTGTTTATGATAGCCAAGAAAACGTAGGAATTGCAAATTAGTGCCGGCGATAGTAGGACGTCTTGCCGTGGTCGCAAAAGAGTGGGAATGCCTTTGTGGAAACGAACAGGACATGCAAATATTCATCAAACTAGCACCAACCTGGTTGTTGTTCTCAATGGTCTGAGCTGGACGTATGAAATTCGGCAGCGGCGCCAACTGAGTTTCACTTGGGCGATTGCGGGGCTGTGAAAAAAGGAGTTGGAAAAATCATTTGTAACGCATCTTTGGATTTTGTGGATATAGAGATATATTCAGGGGGGAAAAGTAGGTTCCAAAAAATAAGAACGCAAACTTGGCGGAGTTCGTACTGTCTGTTAGAGATCTTGGATTTTATTTTCCAACAAATTTACCAATAACGGGCTAACAAGAACAGATTCTTCAACAATCTAAAAAAGTTCAGATCTGGAACATTATTTGCCAGGAAACCCTAACCTGTAGAAAGAAGACAGAAATCACCACCGCCCCGCTGGATCTGCGTTGTTGTCCGTACGGGGCTGTGCTAGCCATGTTCCTAGGCTCCATTATTTCACCTGTAGCACTTGCTAGATGTTGTGCTCCGGTGCCGGAGAGTTTGTGATTGCAGGGAAGATAATTGCTAGTGTGCGAGGACGGCGTCGGGGTGCTCGCCGACTGGCCGGGGGGTGATTCTTATTGGGCATCAACACTGTGAGAGGTCCCAACTGGGGTAGGTCGCTGATGTCACTATGTTCATAAAGAAAAAAAAATGTATGGGGGAATTACATTTGCAAAAAGCACCCTACCGGTCTGCTATATGTGTTTTCGGGATGCATAGTTTTTGTTTTGTATTCGCGTCGTCTAGGGTTTAGAAGGTTTTTGTTTGCGTCTTAATGTTTTACATTCTCTCCAGAATAAAAAAAACACGTTTTCACAAAATACTAGCGCATGGAAATTGTTTCATACATATTTACGGGCGCTGATCGACTTGGTAGTTATTTAGGTTTGAAGGAATACCTGAGACACGTGGCAGGGCTCGGTGATGCGAGATGGTGTCTCCTTGCATGGGAGCTCAGGCATCTGATCAGTTTCGGGGCCCAGTGGGCTATCCAGGAGGCCGAATAGTCCACCCATTATGTCGAACTGCGGGTGTTGGTTCAATTTGTTAAACGGTTGCTTTTTGGATCCAAAGCTAGCGTTAGATCTTTCTTGTTTGCGTAATTAGGGTTGCTGTGAAAAGTAGATTTCAATTACCTGATCCCCAAGACAGGCCGGTGGTGAGCTCCCCTCCGCTAGATTGAATGGTACCGCATGACCTTTGAACGTACTGGACCCCCTGTCAAAAACGAGGTCCTGCAGTAGCAAGCTAGTTAAAAAAAGCCTACGAAACAAACCACCTTGAGCTTCACCGTTAGATATAGCTTTCTTGTCCAGTTAACTTAAACTACTACGTTTACGGTTTATCCGGTGTGTGGTTAAAGTTTAGATGAGGGAATCTTTGTTTTTGTGTCTTTCGTCATAATCATGCTTAAAAAAGGAGTTCATGCATCGGTACGTAGAGAGTAAATCAGCTGTGAAAACGGATCGAGTGAAAACAGAGGAGGTGGCAGATTACCGCAAGGTTGCCTCCTCCTTGTCGCGGCGTAGTAGTCAGCAGCTCCTCCAGTTCGCCCTGCCGAAACCCTCCCCCAAGCGCAATGAATGCCGGCGGCGTTTGCTGCCCACGGAAGGTGTTGCAGCGGGAGTTAATGGCGGGTGTAGACCTGAAGTAGAGAACGGGCCGTCGAAGGTTTACCAGCATCGCATTTATTCCATCCTCTCCTTCCGGCTCCATTGCCGCTCGCCGGACCTTTGTGCAGCTGCCTGCGCGGTGGGGGAACCAAGGGGAGCGTTTTGGTGGGTGGGGTGGAGAAGAAGGGTTGGTGTGTAGCTGTGCTACCCCCCTCAACCTCTGCTCCTATATATGGGTCCTTTCGTTTCATGTTCTGTCTCGTACATAGCCCAGCAAATGTTTTGTTGTTGTCGTTTTCGGTCGGCGTCCGCTGTGGCCGGACATGCATCCTATGCCCCATGGACCGGCATTGACTTGTTTGGCTACTTTGGGGAGATTTTGTGGGGCTCACACGAACTCGAAAAAAAGGTGGGAATAATGGAAGGTCCAGTGTCAGCATGATTCTTCTCCGTTGGATTCTTCTACACGTTGTTTTATTTTTCCCAGGCTTAGATCCCAGTGCACGGTTTTCATTGATGCAGCGGTGCTGGTACTAACACAAAGTGCAGCGTTTAGCACGTGGTATCGGCTCGAGTCTGAATAATTTTGTGCCGAAATAGATCTCGGCTGATCCTCGTATCAACATTAACGAGAAAAAACGCCTGGCTGTTTCCAGTCAAACCATGATGTCATCAATTGGCCAACGGGGGAGGGGTGAAAGTTTTCAAAAGTTGAACATGGGCGCTGCCCTCACGCCGACGGGGGAGCAGGTGAGCATTGAATGCAGCGCGGATAGCAATGCGAGCACGCGCGCTAGGTCCTTGGCCAGGTTTTGTTTTAGTTACAGTTTCCGTTCATTTCAGATGTCTAGTCGCTGCAGGGGGTACCATCACGTAGGGCTGTGAGGCAGTATGGCGCAAAGTTTTAATTTGGCAAGAGAAGAAAATTATTTCGTTTGCAAATAGCTTTATCGTGGCGGCGAGTTCCGGCAATCCTACGTTTGAAAGCTCGCGCTGGCATTTTCGTCTAGGGCAGCGGGAAAATGTTTCGGCTGTGGCAGGAAAATGCTTGGTTGGCATCCCACACCACGTGTGTCGTTTTTCATGGTAACCCTCAAAACCGTAGTTGGGATCTACAAGGTGGGGCGCGTGAAAATAGACAGCTACAGTAAGTGCCGACATTGTTTTGCTGAGAAAAGGGATAAATTTTTTTGCTATTGTGTTTCTACGTTTATATTGAATTCTATATTTAATTTAGATTATCAGTAATCCGGATTTGGCGCCGCCACCGCCATCGCCCCCGCTGTGTCTGCTACTTCGTTGGGGCTGGCCATCCACGGGTGTGTACTGTTTGGTGAGTGTTTTCCATTTAAGGGGTAGAAGTCCATTTTCTTTCTTTTAAACTATATTTCCTAATAATCAATCCCTTTGGGGTTGCCCACCGAGTTGTAAAATTTTCGCACCTTGGATGTGATGTGGCCACTATCATATATGCCGCGGCACGAAGGAAGGGGAGTCCATCCAAACCGGTAATTGTGTTTGTGGGACGTGTTGGGTGGTTTCGTGCAAGGTGTGGCACGGGGCATAGGGTTTAGGTTCTAGGGTTTAGGGAGGGGGGGGTGCGCGATCGCATGGAGCTATTGTGGATAATGGAGTTCACGGTGATTTGACAGGATTTCCATATAGTCTCGAAGACTTGTTAATATATGTCGACAAGGGTTTGCTTGGCTATGGTTATGGTTAGCAGTGAAAAAATGCTTATCGAAGACTACGTTCGGTTCCATCTGTTTTTTAGGGGGGTTGGGGGGGGTGGGGTTTCGACACGAAGGTTGCATTTTGGAAGTGCTTTCCAAGGGGGGGTATGCACGCGTATTTGCATACCTATAGTTTTGTTTGTTCTAAAACGGCCTGTATAGGAATTGTCATGGCTTTGTGAATCCCCGTACAAACAGCTATCCCCGTAAAAATGCCAAACTACAAAAAACGACATAAAGGGATAAAAAAGATGCTAACGCCGGATGTTGGCCTTTTTGTAAGAAACAGAGCAGTGCCATAGAGCGCGTTGCAACCCTTTTATCTCTATGTCCTGCACCGCCGCCAATCTGGTTGTAGGGGAGGTAGTCCCCCGCTAAAATCACTTGGCTCTAGACGGGTGGTAACCGCGTTGTATGACACGGTCTACTTATCCCACGATGTCGACGTTGTAGAACACGGTCTACTTATTCCACGATGTAAGTGAATGTTAACGTATCTCCCCCCCCCCCCTCGATGTTGGAAGTTGTTCACGGGGTAGGTCCGGCCTGCTCGGGGAGGGCGGAGGGGGGTGTAGGGTCGCATACCGTGTCCGTGGATAATAGCTCTTGCGGTACACGGTCTACTTCTTCCACTATGTAAGTGAATGTTAACATATCTGCTCCCCCCCCTCGGTGTTGGAAGTTGTTCACGGGGTAGGTCCGGTCTGCTCGGGGAGGGTGGAGGGGCGTGTAGGGTCGCATTCCGAGTCCCGTGGATAATAGATGTTGCGGTTGTTTCGTAAGTTTCTTGTTGGTTTTTTAAAACTGGTAAATTTTTATGGCTCCGAATTTATTTTCATTTATGGGACACCTCTTTTTTTTTGTGACACCATCTTCTCTTTACAGAAAAGTAGATTGCATTATGACTAGATAGATATAAATCTTGAATAAGCTAGTCGACAATTTTGAGATGCTCGTCGGAATCGTTTTTGTGGGTTTTTTTTGTATTGACGGTTCGTAGGATGATTTTGGCATGGATAGCCGCGCGTATGGCTTAGTATTTCACCAAAAAGTTTTTATTTGCTCGTTTCAGACGTTCCGCAAAAGAGGTTGTGGACGGTTTGATATCTGGCAGACCCAAAAAATGTAATGGATAACAAAATATGGAATTTTTTATTGGGTGAGCACGTGAACGGTTTATCAGACAAAGCAAATTAAGGGTAACACGGGAGTACAAGTACATGCTGCCGTTCTGACGGCTTCTGACCGGCGATTGCTATCGTGCGCGAACCGTGGATTCCTGCTGGTACTCATCTCTTGTCTGTTTTAAGATGGGGCGTAGTGATCTGCGTCCACAGTTGTGTATAGGTCCCCGGAGTCGGCGAGCTCGGTGAGATATGTCCTGGATGGAAAGAGTAAAAGATAGTCACTCGCAACTCCGGCCCTTGTTAAGTCGGAGTAGTAGGAAAAAATTACCAATCTGCGGAAAAGAACTCGGCGTACCTCAATAGTGTTTTTCTTGGCCCAGCTTTGCGCACAGCAAGTCGATGTGGACGCCTTCTTGTCCAAGGCTATGAGAAACCGGGAGTGGTCGTGCATGTTGGCGATGGCGGTATAAGTTGAAAGGTTTGGTACACAAAAACATGATAAAAAGGGGGTGGCTATTCTTTGTTTCACTTACCAAGATGCTTCTGTCTTCAGAACTTCCATTACCAATTCAAGGGTGTTTGTCGGATCCAAATTCTCCTTAATAAGGAACTGTTCTCCATTTGCATTCTATGTAGTTTATTAAAAACCAAGATAGTTAGCAAGAAAAGCCGTGCACATGGTCGAGTATGTTTTGAGTTTTTGCTCACCTCGTTTGTTGAGAAACTTTTAATCACGACGGGTGCCGGTCGACCAGGGCACCCTGTAGGATCTAGTGTATTGAGCTTGACACTGGCGCGAACGCCTGCCCTCATGTCCGCTTCCCACATTTCTGCTACCCGGGCGTGAACTGTTTTTTCCTGCCGGAAAAACAGGCATTATCGCATGTGTTATGAGCGAGTCCTTTAAAAAAGGACCGAGATTCATGAATCCTATAAAGAGGATACGAATTAACAACAAGTTTGGAGGACACGGGTGTTACCGGTTTTTGTACTAAGTCTATGTGTGTGGCTATCACACTCAGGTGGTGGTGGGTGATGTCGTTGAAATTTTTAATTGGCCTGCATGCGTAGCACTGCATCTCTGGGCTTGGCCCGTGTAACTTCACATGGCCTGTTGCCATTGCGTACTGGCCCTCGCTTTTTGGTCGACACCAGCATGTAGAAAACGAATGTACGCTCTAAGTTTGTTGAGCAAAAAAAAGGTAATTGGAAAATTACAGAGATCAAAGTTTAAAAAAATATCGGGTATTGTTTTTAAAAATGGACTAACGGAAATTTAAGGAGATTACGTGACGCAGTCGATCTCATGACGCCCGGTCGTGAACCATATTGACGCATTGATGGTCCCCGTGCAGTCTTCGACGGCGAAATTTCCATGCTGGTCATCTATTTTCTTCTTGAATACACGACCTACGATCCGGATCTGCATGCATTTGATGGTTAGCGCCAGTAAGAAAGAAAGACATTGCACGGGCACAAGAGATTTATATGATTTGCTTACAATTGTCACGGAAGTGTTGTTTATGACTAAGCTGGCTGATTTCCTTTGTGCCCACGCATCTGTGATCTGTTTTATATTGACAGGCATTGTCGTCCTCTGGTATGATATTGTTGGCTCCGGATGGGCAGTTGCCGCGGTCTGTCTGAGTTGTTGCGGAGGCATTGACTGTAGAACCAAAGATTAATGGGTGGATGAGGATGTTAGTTGCTGTTATATTCGTTAGTTGGAAAAGAATGTGGCTTGCGGTGTTGGTTTTGGGTAGTGAAAAAAAATGCAACAGATGTTTACCTCTAGAAATGGCGTAGAATGCACCTGGACTATAGCCAACGGATCACCATCCTGCCCCCCACCCTCCTGGTCTCTCGATCTTTGTTCTTTGTTCATATCGGCTAGCTAGGCTGACGGTTAGTTGTGCGTGCGGCCTATGCCACTTCGCTATGGGGAGGAAATGCTCTTTGTGTGGAGTGGGTTTGTTGTTTTGTGGACGAGTTGGCCTCGCGTGCTCCCCGGCGAAAAGTTTTATGTTTTCGTTTGGAGAAGTGCAGTTTGGAAAGATTGAGCGCGGAACGGAAAGAAAACAAAAGTAAGCTACTATGTCAGAGGTGGGCAGAGGGTGCGAAAACAAAACTTCTGTCTGTCCCTCGAACTCGAGTTTTGTTTTCTTTAGTGTTTATGCGCCGTGCCTGACGAAGTCGGTTAGAACTTTTGTTTTCTCGCTGGTTCGCTAGGGTTTTGCCAGAGTGCTCGAATTCTCGTCTCTTTATAAAAGAAGGGAGTTGTGTTATAGTGTATTAGGGCGAAAGCATACACGCAGAGCAGTTGTTCCTTTCCGTTTACTAGCAGCACAAGTAAAACAAATCCACGTCAGGGGCTGTTTTTTTTTGTGTTAGCATTAGCTGTTAACGCGGATGGGTGCGTATTTTCTAATTTCTAAATAGCAGTCTGCTGTATGTGCGTAGACCCCTTATGATTCGTATCCGTGCTGCGTGCTAATTTGATTCCATATCTGCAGACCCCCTTGTTCTGGTTCTGGTTGCTGCGGTGATGATGCACAACGTGTGGGGTGTGTTTCGCAACCGGGGCAACCCGATACTTGTTCTGCTTGGTGCTGGCATGATCGTCACCTTCCTGTCGCTGCTGTGGTTGGCGGAGGAGATAGGTATGCGCAACAATGGACACGAGAAGTGGCTGTTGTTCAAGCGGTGCTGCGTGGTGGCAGCGGTCACTGTATTGCTGATGACGATAAGGGTAAACCTGGCCGTTCCCTGGTGGTTCGCTGCCATGGTTTGGTTGTTGTGCTTGAACACCATTGTACTTGGTGTTGTCATAGTATTGTTTATAGACGAGCATTTCGAGGAGATTTACCCCGGTATTAGGCTGCCTGAAGCTGCTGTCTACGTGTAGCTATAATTCGTGATGAGTACTAGTGGCTGTTAACTAATTTAAGTTGTACTTTAAGGTGTACTGTTTCGTTATGTGTGTCAGTTAAGTGGTTTCTCCAGAAGAAAGAAACGCGAGTTGGATTTCAGATTTGGTCCTCGTCTACTGTCTATGCTTGCGTTAAGGTTTACGATCACATTGCATGATAAGCGCGCGTTTTCGTGGTTGGATTTCAGATTTGGGCATGGCAAATGAAGCTTTATTGACTAAATGGAGGAGAACACGTTCAGACACGTTGGACAGGGTTACAGAGATAAATCACGGTGGTGTCCGCGCCTAGGTTTTGCTAGACTTTGGAAAAGGCCACTAGTTGGCCGTGGAGAGATTGGGCACAACAAATGAAGTAAAATCACATACAACTGGTGGGTAGAAGGGGGAATGAAAACTTGTTAGGACTGGAGCAGCCGGGACTCGGCGTCTCCCGCTTCCGCCATGCAGATGGTTCTTGCTGTTCTTACTTCTTGTCCCTGGTTAGGTCGATGAAGACGGACTTGCCTTTCCCCTGAGGGAAACTGGCTGGAGGGCTGCTTGGTTCGGCCTTCACGGAGGTGGACCCATGGTCATCGACGCCTTGCACGGCTTGGAGCCAGTCGTCGACTGCCTTGTTCTGCTGGATGTTCTTCTCGAGCTCGTACTTGCGAGCTTTAGCCTCCATTTCTTCGCGTAGTGAATCGCGGACGGCTAGCTTGTAGTCCGTGTCCTCTTCTTCGCCTGAGCTGACGGGGAGGTAGTGGTCCTCGTTCGCAGGTAGGGGGTAGTCGTCGCCTCCAGCTGATCCGGACCACTCGTCTGTTCCGTCGCCATCGATGTCGACCGTGGGCGGGGCTGTTGGCTTCCTCACTGGCGGCGGGGATGACGGTGGGATGGTCGGAGATGGTGAGCGCGGTGTAGTAGGAACAGCTAAGAACGGAGCAGTGGGAGTGACCGGGCTAGGGCTGCGGCTATGGCTAGCGGCTCGCGCCGGCGATGGAGGGGGGCTAGCGATGAGGTTCATGGTGGCTGAGGAGTGTCGGCGCCTAGTTGGCATGCGGCGCCTCATGGCTTTGCCGTTGCGGACACCTAGAAGGTAAGCTAGGCGATTGGACCTCATGGTTATCTCTTTGGGTGTATATTTTCCGGATTGGAATATGGCACACTATATAGAGGCGGGTGTTGGCGTGGAATAGAAGCGCCTCTGTTGGTGGAGTGATCAAGTTTTGAAAACTTTCGAGCTAGCAGTAGAGCAACGGGAGGGCCGACATTTGAAAAGATACGTTTGCACCGTTGCGCTCTACTTCCAAGTTTTGTTTTCTTTTTTGAAAGGTTTACGATGCGGGATTTTTTTGGTTGCACACAGGGTTGCTTTGACCCGTGCTGCCAGCTGGCAGTGCAACGGGTATGTTGTGTTTGTTTCCGGATTTGTGTTTTTTTAGGGTGGTCGTATCCGGATTTGTACTTGCAGTGCACCCGTCGGCAAACTAGCTCCCCCACATACCCCCCCAGGGCAAAAACCGCCCCGGCAGAGATCCGACGGCTAAAAAAAACCCACCTCTTATATGAAGCTAAGTAGTCGCACGGACGTCGTGCGTGCTATGGGCACCTAGGAAATTATTTTTGTGGAACAGTTTTTTTTTTGTTGGACACCGTGTAACGATCGATGATAAGTACAACAGCCGGCACCTGAGGATGTGACGTCGAAGCCCCCCGAAACCCCGGCACCGATCTATGGTTTATTTTAGATGGTGGGGGAGGGCCTATCAATTCGCATGCTAATCCCGACCAGAGGCGCTATAGTGCCGTCGGATAGTTGGAACTCGAAACCGTGCCCCGCAGTGTGTGTCTTCATCATCTGCTTGGCTAACTAATTGTTTTGGTAGGATGCATCGCTCACCGTCAGAAGTACGAACGGAGCATGACTTTGCCTTATGCGGGATGCTAGCCAGTAAAACGTACATGGTCTAGAGCCGCACATTGTCGCTACGTGGGGCATAGTCATTTTTTGGTGCCGCGGTCGAGCTTCTTTCTTTAATGTGGTCTCCTTCGTCTTCTTAGTACTTGTGGGGAGTCTTTGTCGATTTCCTTGGTAGAGATCACTGGGCCGTAGCATGTTTCTTTTACGGACAAACATTAGTTTTGACAGACACCATCGGGCGTTAGGTAAGTACGATCATCCGGTGACCTATAATATGAAAACAAGAGTTAGGAGGGAAACAAACCGCCCCTTGTCTGCGGTTTTCGCAGTACGGTGAGCGTCCAAAGTCATGGCAACGGGACCAGAAGCGCCCGAACAATACAGGGGATATGTTTAGCGCGCAACTAGGGCCCCAATGTTAGTGGAACCGCCATTGTCCTAGGTAGATTTTTCGGAATTATGATGAGCCCGTTGGGCAGGTTAGAAGTACGAACACAAATGATAAAAATGATCTTGGCTCCTGCAGGGTGTTAGGCATTGAGGATTCCACGACGGGGCACCCGCTCGGGATCCCTCCGAAACAGAAGACGGTGAAAAATCACGTGTATAAAAGTAGAAAATAAGTGTGGCAGAAATTCCTGGCTTGCCGCAAGTTTGGGCTACATAGGGCACTGCGATTGTTGCCTGCCGTTGTAGAGCTCCTTGTTAAAGTGCGGCCACTTTCATTGCCCTAAGTCCTGATTTGGGTGGTCTATGCCGATTTGTTGGTAGCTTATGGCCGCATTAGGATATTAGGTGGGTCTTTGGTGGGATGAGCTCTGAAAGAGCCGGTCGGACGACTAATGGGAGATACTTAGACGATGCAAAATTGCGTTCTGGTTGGTGTTAATTGTCGACCTAGGTTTGGACGTAGCCCATCTAGATGGTAAGCCCGATTTTTGTTGATTTATAGTAAAGACAACTTACCACCTCGTCACCGAGGGTACTGCGTTTGATTAGTGATTGTAATCAGTATGTAGGTTTTGGCCATATTACTCATACATTTTTTAAAAATTTACGATCTTAGATGTAACTGATGTTTTAAAAAACGGGGTTCTCGACATGGGGGGTGGGGGGGGGGGTGGTGGATCCCGATTTTTGTTGATTTGTAGTAGAGACAACGACGCACGCAATGTACACGATTAGATTGATGAACGGGGGATTTAAGTATCGAAAGATGGCGTCAAAACCTAGAATAAAATGGAATAAATTAGTATTCTCCCTTTTTTGGTGTGGTGAAATGTTCCCTAGGAGACGGAGGGAGAAAGCAGTATTTTCCCTTTTCTGTGTGTTGCAATTATCCCTAGGAGACGGATTCTTCTTTAGTTCGCCATACCGCATGATTTAGTTTGTGAAAACAAAGAAAAAGGCGGGAAAACATAAAAAATGAAGCATGGGTGGGTGGTTGTCACGTGGACGTGGTCATAGAAAAACCTAGCAAAAGTTCACATACGGCGTCTCGGGGGTCCAAGAAGAGGAAGTCAAGACTAGCTAATTTTTTGCGCGACCATGGTTGCATAGCGGTGCCAACAAAAGAAATGGTTGTTCTGGAGAAACATCCAGGACAGAGATTTAAAACTTGCGGAGCCGTAATTTTGGTTTAACCAACGCGGGTTTTCATAATTCGATCTAGATGAGGGATTTGTTTAACCGAAAATAGGGTTCGCGTATGGATGCCGGCATTCATGCCCGAAAGACGTCCTAGCAAATTACTTGCCCATTTTGTCATTCAGATAGCGCGCGTCGTAGGGCGCGAGGATGCAAGAAGCTGGAAAATGGTTTACTGGTTTATTAAGGGGTAGAATGGTGGTACTAACACAAAAAACGTACGATAAGAAAGTCGATACATAGACATAGTTTTTTGTCAGCGCAGGGGCTGTTATTCTGCGGACTAAAAAAAGGTGGAAAACAACACGCTAGGTGAACCAGTAAAGTTGGGGGGTGGGGGGGTGTGCCGCCGGTGGTGCCATCACATGTATGGCAATACTGCTAGTTCATATCTGGTGTTCTCCGGCGGGCTGGTCTCCCTGGATGTCCACCACCCTGGGGATGCACATTTCCATATGGCCAATTCTCCAGTCTCTTGCCTGACATGACCTGGAGCAGTACTTCGCGGCTGCGCCTACTGCGCAACGGCGAAATTTGTGCGGCCTTGTTTCCTGACGGCCGCACAGCGGGTAGGAGCATAGCAGGAGCGGCGGCCCGCCGTCTCCTCCTCCGACGACTGAGCTTGCTCCTGGCGCCCCAACAGGCGCGAACCACTCTGTTAGGAACCTGTTTGCCACCGTCGCGTCGATGTCTGATCCAGCGGTGGCGTTCTCTCGTTTCTTGGCCTGCAAGATCAGGGCCCTGCCGTCTTTTACAGCTCGACGGATGCCGTAACCGTCGCGGAGGCAGAAACCGAGCTCGCGGAGAGCACCGACGTGCCCCCGATTAGCAGCCCTCGCGCACAGGCCAGCAGCCACATCGGGGTGGCGGTCAGCCCTAGTGCCGCCACTGCCGTTGAACTGGATGACGGCGAGGGCGTACGTCGCCTCTAAATGCCCGCGCATGGCGGCCTTGATCATGGAAGCGACGCCAGTCCTGCGGCTACGCATGCAGTAGAACAGGATCTGTGGTGTGGAGGGGGCATGAATTAGATTGTGCATTTGCCAGGGGGGGAGGTCGGTTAGCGGTTTACAAAAAGCTATGGCAGAGTATGAGTTTGTAGATGGTTTACCATGCCGAGGATGTACTCCGCGTCAAGGTTTCCAGCTTCTGCGCACGAACTCACGAAATTGTGAGCGTTGACTGACCATTTTTCGGCCCGGACGGAGAGGCAAAGCGGTGCCACCTTCATGAGAACCTCCTTGCTCTTCGCAAGTGCCATGAACCTCTTGGACCTGCAAGGAGAAAGGGGAGGTGGGCTGTGATCTCTTCTACTCAGTAGGCTTAGCTTGTTCTG
Organism: Dactylis glomerata; assembly: GCA_007115705.1. NCBI lineage: Eukaryota > Viridiplantae > Streptophyta > Magnoliopsida > Poales > Poaceae > Dactylis > Dactylis glomerata. The sequence goes on along the minus strand of QXEO01000422.1, from coordinate 3,161,615 downwards.
GAAAAAGAAATGTTAAATTTGTTCCAGGATACGGGCTCACTTACACCATCATGGCGGCTGCTAGGTCTGCCGGCGAGTCGGCGGATGAAGAGAGCTTGGCCAGTATGGTAACGACCATCTCGTCAGGGAGAACATCGAACGAACCGTTGTCGGTTCCATCAGCTGCGCCGTGTCTGGGCGGCGACGCCTGCCTGCATCTCTTGGTGTCTGGCTCTGCTTTGCACTGGCACCACTGCATGGCTAAACGACTGGGTTAGCTTCTTGAGTTGCTTGGGGTAGAAATGGGGGTAGGAGAAGATGTTTTGGGGAAAGCTAACACATTGGTGCGTTCATTTATGGGGGGTTCGTACTCTCTCTCTAGCTTGGACACGACATATTGTCTACTGTCCGATTGAAACCATGTGTGGGGCTTTAGGGGCGTTGGTTTTGGAAACTTTTCGTTTTGGTGACAGAGAATAGAGCGGGGGCAGAGTTTTCCAGTTTCCTTCCTTCTGCGCGTGGTATGGATTCGAGTTTTGTTTTTCTTACCAGTACCCGATGGTACCTGGCTGGAAAAGTGGCCTGCCGCTTATCAGACGTACAGGTGAGCTCTTGTGCTAGCAAGCTTTTGTTTTGCTTCGACTCGAACTTTAGGTGTTTGCGCATGACAGTGTGCCTCTGTTTATTTGGCGATAATTTCTATGTCGGATTGGTTTGAAAAGACGAGCGAAACATAAATTGTCTCGTGAAGTTCGGGTATTGTGTGTGAATATTTATGCGTCCCTCGTTTTATAAAAATAGGTATGCGTTTTATTTGTGTTGCTTTCTGCAAGCAGTAAAATCAAAATGTATGGGTTTGCATGGACTACTAAAAAGAGGGGTGGGCCGTTTTGCTTAAACAGATTGGCGACGGGGTTTGATACTTGATACCGCATGCATGCAAAGGGCGAAATCAGAAAAAATGGTTTCCCGATTCACATTACAGGGTGTGGTGTGATAAGCTAGTTAGAACGCAAACAGGGTGGATGGCTTTGAGTTTCACTCGTCTAGGTCTTGGACGAACTCTTGCGGCAAGTTGCCAGTGTTGTTGTGCAAGTGTAGTAGCTCGTACAGCAGATCTGCCGGTGTGGTCCGATCCTCCTTGGGCTGAAAAAATTACAAAAAGTGGGCATGAATGAGACGGGGCTACTCTTTCCGTAAGCAAGCGTATCAAAAACGGAAACACCGCTCGGAGCGGCGAACAATGCTGAGGATATGGTGGTCTACCGTAGCAAGCTTTCCACCTTGTTTTACACCGTCGAATGTACGACAGAAATGCAGTGTTTCTGGTGCATAGTCGTAGTCACTGTAAAAAAGGAGACATAGGTGTAATGACGTGCAAAAAATTGTAACAGATTGTGTTTCAGTGTTTTTTGGAAACGAGACTAAAGCATCACCTTGGCACGGCATTGGTGGACAGCGATGATGAAGTGGTGTAAACTGTTGCCCAGTTTTCCCAATCGATCTCCCACCCTTCAAAGAAAGTGTTTATGCATTGACGAACAGCGGAGCTTAGCAGTTTTGCGATCTTGTCATGTGCGTCCCATTCCTGTTTGTAATTTCCTGGTGCGTGTATTGTAACCTGTCGCCTCTTCATGTCCCATGCAAATGCAGACCACGAATTCTCGACGAGGACGATGGTAATAATCTGCGGTGACAGCAAGAAGAGTTATGACGGGGGTTCTGAAAGACAAATTATTTTGTAGAGTGCATGTGTCATGTCCATAGTTCTAGGAAAAATGTGAGAAAAACGCCGCCTCTTGGTTAAGTTTGCATTGGAGGGAATGTGAGACGATTTTATTTAAAAAAAGAGTTTGATCATACCAACATGCATTTGGAGATGTCGTTTCTTATGTGTTTCCCTGACCACTGGTGTTGGATCCTCCTCGATGATAGAAAGTCCTCGCCGGCAATCACCCGCATCTAGTAAAAAAAGAGAGGTAAAAACCACCGACAAAAATGAGTGTGGTTAGCATTTGGGATAAAAAGTCGGCCATTGAAGAAACACGTAGTGATTAAAAGAATGCTTGACTTGTACTATGTTCAGGTATTCTTTTTTGATGTGTTTACCGCGAAATCTGTTTCGATGAAAATTCTCCAATCGGGCGGAGGATGGTTAGCCCGAGGTTGCTGAAAACGGCGTAGGAACGCGTCTAGTGTGTCCGGTTCGTACTTCCCGTTAGGGCCAAACTGTCTGATTATTTGAGCCGATGAGATTTCAATGAACTTCGGTGTCCCGTGGCGTACCCAAAAACTGGCATTAAAAAACACGTGCGGTTAGAACCCTAAAAAACATTGAGTGCTATAATTGTGGTGAACCAAACTAGAGTTCGACGAAATGGGTGTAGTCTGACGGGGGATGTTGGTATGAACAAGCTTTACCTGTTCGTGCTCCCTTCTGAGCTCATAACCCATCTGTGGAAGTTCTTCGCATTGTTCCTGCTGTCAAGTGATGAATGCCACGAAGTATCTCTCGGTGGGCAAATTATCCTGCCCTCGCTGACTATCTTCCTGATGATTGGTGACTGTGTGAACTCTAGTTCAGCAACTAGATCATTTAGGTTGATTTCTTCGGAAGTCCGTTTGTTAAACAAGTACTGGCCAGACTTTAGCTTCGTTTTTGACAGGGGCGACTTTGGGCTGGACATGCGCAGTGTTTTCCTGGGTGGGCTAGGGCCAAGGGGTGAGGACAGGCCATTTGGTACGTTTAGTGGGGGCTGTTTTTTCGTATGGGTTGGGATAGTTGGCGGGGTGTTGTCGAATTCAGAACCTAGCGAGAAACTGGGTTCGACTAACAAGCTAGTTTGCGGAGACTGAGCCGATGGTAACCCTGCATGAAATAAAGAAAACGGGTGAGAGGGCGTGTATGGTTATTTTTCTGGAGTTACAGTTTCAGACAAACGGATTTTACCTGTTGTTGTGGGGGGTGGAGTGAATGGGTTACCGGGCGAATACGCGATCGCGATAGCTTCTGCTCTGGAAGAATTTGCACGACTTGGAGTTTGTTCAGGTTTGTGCCCGAAATCAATCTCAGCAAACACCTTCACCATCCTATCCGTTTCTTCTTCTATCGCTTTTTTAGCAACTGTAAGAATCTTTAGGCACCTAGCCTTGTGGGCCTTTACTGCAATCATGACTAGGGTGGCGGTCTGCGAGATGGATGGTGGAATGAATTGGTCGGCTTACACGACAAGTAGGAGAAAAAAAGCATGAAATATGAAAACCATGAGGGGGCTTACATCGGCTTTGGCGTTTGTTTGCACCTGGGGGGTGCTATTTGTTTCAGCACCAGGGCGTGTTCTTTTGGTGTTTTGCGGTGACTTGTGTATCTGGATACGTGGGTTCTTGGGACATGTGAGCCCTCTTCTGTATACAACATCTATGTCTGCTCTGAGCTGTGAGATGGCAACAAGGAAAGAAAAATTACTTGATTGGCAACTGGGGCAGAGCTATGTCCAAAAATAAATGTACTAACCTTCCCTGCTCCGAAAACCCTGCAAGGGGTCTGGCCCCTGAGGCCCTGGGTTTCGGCGAGTATCTGTTTTGACAACGTCCTAGCGTCATACATTTCCATCCTCGGGAGTGGGGACTTCGGCAACAAAATATCTCCGTAATCCATATTGTCCAAAAAATAAATCTGTGCAACATCTAAAACGTTTAGAAAAAACCTTAAGACAAAACCAGGAAAAAATGTATGATTGTTTCTGCAAGCTGGGTGGAGGGGGGGTGAAAAAAGAAACAAGAAAATGGGGAGGGTTAGAGATGGGCAACTAGTACCTGGAGAAACATGGCGGTTCCTGTGGGAGGCGAGTATGGTGTGTTCGTTCTGGTTGCCATCCTTGCAGATGCGCATGCTGAAAAAACGGAATCAAGGACATAGGAAGACCAGTTGAATTGGTGAATTATGTCTGGTTCCGATAATGCTGGCCAAAAATTCACAGACTCCCTGTCCCCTGGATTTTTACTGTCACACAAGAACCCAATAACTGCGACGACGAAGCTGGTCTTGAAAGTCTTTTCATCTGCTGCAGTGATCTCTTTCCGGCCGGCTAGCGCTCGCAGGGTTTTGCGAGCGGCTAGGGTTGGTGATGAGTTCTCGTCCTCCATGCCAAGGATCTCCTCAATCCTTGTACGCATTGCTTGTGACTTGTCTAGAGATGCATCATACACCTCTTTGCCGGAAGATGGGGTTCCAAAAACTACTGAGACATCCTCCTGAAAAATCATCAACCTCCTTCCACCATTTGCAGCAATGGTTCTGCCCATAGTATCTACTTTGGGCATCAACCATACCTGAAATTGCTTATCGAACAAAAGTGGGTGCAGCGGCTTGGCGAAGAGCTTGAATCCTGTAGACTCAGCCATGAGCTTCTGCTTCTCGGTGAACAGGCTTGTGATGCTGTTGATCTCGGTGATCATATCTGAATATGCATACGGATGATGCTTGACGCCAGTGCAGACATTGTCCTTCAATGTCCTTCCTTTCTTCCCGACCCATGAACGGCCGTTCATTTGGTTGAGGTTGTGCCTACAGATACAAACGCAATTAGATAATGATATGGGGGAATGCATGGGGGAGTACAGAAATGCCACATGCGCGGCTCCATATCAATAACGAAAACGAAATAACAGGGAGAAATGTCGGCGGCGGCGAACCTGACTTTTTGGGGTTTTGGACAACGGGGCACGAAAACAAAGAGATTTTTATGAGAACTTTGGGTGCGGCTGAGATCTTGGCTCTTTTGGGATTTTGGACAACGGGAAACGAATCACGTGATTTTGTGTGTTTTTTTTTGGTGCGGATGAGATCTTGATCTTATGTGATTTGTGGTCAAAATGGGAAGAGAAGTGAGTTTGTAGAAGAACAAAGTGTGCGGGATGCAGAAGGAAAACAAAAGTGGCTTTGGCCTTGGAGGGGAGAGAGAACACAACCAGGGGGAGTGGGCACCGGATTGGAAAGTTTTCAAAAGTTGAGCAAGTGACCACATGCATGAGAAGAAAAACAAAACTAGTGCCAAGTTTTGAAAAGAAAACAAAAGTTTGGCATGTGAAGGAGGGACAAGCGCGTCTGACATAGATGAAATGAAAAACAAACCACGAGGCATCTGTAGTGAAGTGGATCGGAGAAGAAAACAAAACTGAAATGATGTTTGTTGTGCTCTCGGGGTAATGGCGTTAGAGGCCGGAGTGTTGTAATCAGAGACCAGTGTGTTGCATGTGCTAGATCCAATGGTGGGATGCATATGCACACCTACCCACCTGGCTAGCCCACTATTTTGCATATATATATATATATATATATATATATATATATATATAGGCACCTTGGTGCCCGGGCACCATGCTTCAAATACGTATATTTTGCTTACAATTATGCATACCCAAGGGTATACATATCCAAGATACATATACCCAACTTATACATACCCAAAATATGCATACTCAAGATACATATACCCAGGATACACATACCCAATATATATATACCCGGAATACGTATATATACGTACTTTTACATACCTTAGGTATATATTCCAAAAAAATAACATACCTAAGGTATACATACCTCATTTATGTCTACTAAGTATGTGCAAAGTCATATATACCTTGGGGTATGTACAAAACATCACGTATTTTATACGTATTGAGCATGGTGCCCGGGCACCAAGGTGCCCTGGTTATTTTACCTATATACCTATATATATATAAATAAATAAATATATATATATATATAGACGCGGATTTGCTAACCGGGGTGCTAGCTGTGCATACGAGGAGAGCCGTTGGATGTTGTCCATCATAAACGGTGGTCTAACGTTCCACTCAACGATTCTGGTACAACCCGTATGTGCCCCCTGACAAAAAGAGTACATCTAAACAAAAGACGAAGGAGCTGGGCCGCCTCAAGCTCCTGCCATGCCTGCGCCGCAGTCCACCTACTCGCGTCATGGGCACAAAGCAATGACAGCCCCGCACATGCCTACGCTTTAATAATCATTAGATTAGAAATTACTTGAGCATTTTTCCTGTTTCTGGTCTGCAATTCAACACATTGTAGAAAATTTTGTAGCATGGTGAGGGGTGGACGACCTCCTTCGTGGATCACGGCGACCAGATCCTGCTCTTCACGCGGTGACTAGCCGGGCCGAAGTCGTCTAGGAGACTTTTTTCTGTAAAGAACTTCTGCCAGAACTAGAAGTTGGGCAGATTTTGTCAACTTTTCCTAATCGTACAGGCCGCTTCTATGCCAATCTTTTCCTTGACAAAAAATAGCTGAGGTTCAGACGTATATCCGACCGGAAAAGAAATCATATCGAAAATCCAACATGAAAAATAAATTCAGAGGTTCTTTACAATGTACAGCATGTACATACTACACTTTTATCTTCAAGAGAAAACAGGGGACCGGCATCGATGGAGATAGCTCACAGAAAATACAACTCCCGTTCTTGTTTCTTTTCTCTACCAAAAATACATTAGAAAAAAAGAAAACATATTTTCAAATCTCCACAAGAAGCCTATGCACCTTTTCTGCTATGGAAAGAAACGGTGATGCTCAGAACAAATCTAGGAACAATCCTATGCAATTTGCTCCATCCAACGAATAAAACATGATCTTGACAAATTTACTTTAACAACAGCCAACGAAATTACATCTGGATGTAGACAAACTTGGAAAAATTGGAACATCTATGCAAGAAGTAGTGAATCTTAGAAATACTGTCACAAGGGGAAGAAAAAAATCTGAATCGGGAACACATAGCACAAGAAATAAAAAAGACAAGGTGGATCTAGATCAGGAACACATCATGCTAAAAAATTCAGCATCGGATCTCAATCAGAAAGACAGGAAAAATCACGATTCCTGGTCCACGGCTGAGGACGACCACACGGAGGTCGCAGGCGCGCAGATAGGAGTCGTACGACTAGGCCTCTGCATCTCCCGGCTTGCCCAGCAAACACCGCCTCCGGCTCCCGACCACCGACAGCACGGCCTCCTGTGGCAGCGCCCGAACCAAGGTGGCGAGCAGGGGACCTGCCGCACCGGGCAGGTCGCCGACGGCCAAGATGCAGGTACCTTCAGGAGGTGGAGGCGGCGCCTCGCGGTGGAGTCGCCGGAGGTTGACGGGGCGCCGCGCGGTGGAATTTCTTGTGGCCGGGCGGTGGCCTCGCGGTGGTATATGGCGCTTGTTGTGGGGATCCAGCAATGTGGTGGGGATTGGGTGTGGGTTGGTGGGAATAGAATGTAATGGAGAAGAAAAGGAAGAGAAAGGACAGGCAAGATAAGTGGGGGTCGCTGCAGAAGGACAAAATTGAAGGAATCGGTGGTTAACGCCGTCAGTTTAGATGTAGGGTCATAAATGCTTTACAGTATGATCCAACGGCAACATGAGTGTGCACAGCTAGCCGGTGGGTATCCCACTATTTCCCATACCCACCATCCACCATTAGATCCTCTATAGGGAGCATGTGATTTTCTACCGGGAGCACAAGAATTAACAGACGGAAGCAACGGTGTTTGCATGCATATTCTCATCTCTCACCACCTCAACACACCACCCCAACACACCACACCATGCAACCTATTGGATTATCCACCCCAACTAACCACACACACACACCTACTACACCATCCACTCAACCTATCCATCCAAAGCCACCACACCAAGGAACCACCCCAACAAACCATCTCATCTCACCATCCACTCTGTAGGTTACTTGGTTAGGAGAGTGTGCATGGCAACTAGGCATGGCATGTCTTAAATCACCACCTGCTCTAGCCATCCACGGTTGCCATCCTAGGTAGACATTCAAGAGTGTGCATGGCAACTAGACATGGCAACTAGGCATGGCATGTCTCAAATCACCACCTGCTCTAGCCATCCACAGTTGCCATCCTAGGTAGCCATTCAAGAGTACTATGTGCATGCAACAAACGGAAGCATTTCATCCATTATCACCGTCATCTCCTGCTCTCTACATCGCATGCGGTAGGAATATCATGCTCATGCAATCCAAGGACTATGCATGCATGCATAGCTACCACCGGTGGTAGCAAATCCGCGTTGATATATATATATAGCCGACCCGATAAACTCCATCGTCCCCAACCTCCCACCCCCCGCTCGATCCCCGCCCCTCACATGCCGGCCCAGCGCCGCTGCTCTCGTCGGCGGCCGCGCACAGCTGCTCCCGCCGGCGGCCGCGCGCCGTTCCTCTCGCCGGTTGCTGAGCGTTGTTCCTCCCTCCGCCAGTCGCGCTCCGCTCCTCCCTCCGTCGGTCGCTCGCCGTGCCTCTCTTAGCAGGCCGCGCGCCGTCCCTCCCTCTGCCGGCCGCGGATCCTCTTGTAACTGCGCGCCGCCCTACCTACGCCGCCACCTCTCCTTGGTGGACCTCTGCGCGCCGGCGACGGCCTAGCGCCCCCATCCCCGACCTCCTGCGACCCACAGTGCCGCGTCCTCGGCCGGCTTCCTGCACGCAGCGGGCAGCCCCGACCTCCTGCCTCACGCCGGCATCCCACACAGCCTTTGGCCAATCCCCTTGCATCGCCCTGCCCCAGCGCCCCCTCCCCGACCTCCTGCTTCCCATCCGCTTCCGCGTACTGCGCCGCTGCCGGGGCCCCATCCTTCAACCACCGCCGCTACTCCTTGCCGGCGCGCGCTGCAGGCTTGCTGGTCGCCATTTCCACGCGGTGGACGTTCACATGCTGATGGAGCTACCCGATGCATATTCTTTTGGTTTTTGTATTATTAAAACATGGAGTCGCATGAAAAGGCACGGCAGTACAATTTTTGTTCACGGAAAGTTCAACTGGTCGATCCACGGCAGCTCAGCCACAATATTTCATACTTAACAAAATAGCAAATCATAACCAGGTAGTTCATTGTGCTTATTTTTAGGATATACTGAAAGTAAGTATACACGCATATTAATCTTGCAGTTCAGCTAGGGAAGTTTAGAAAACACGACTACGGGGCACTAATCTTGCAGTTCAGCTGTACTAGTCTTGATAGTTTAAGGCCGTGATAGTGGAAAGTTTAGGCGCACTAAAGCGAAAAGTACATCGGACATGTCTTTTGAGAAGTTTAGGTGCACCAACATGGCAGTTTAAAATACGTAATTCTCGGACGCGACTCTGGGTAGTTCAGTTACACTAGCGCAGAAAGTCAGCAACGTGACTCCGGGAAGTTTAACGCACTCACTAGGCAAGAACATGAAGTGCACTAGAAGATCATGTGTGCTAACCACTACGGGCAATTCAATAGCGCTAACCAAAGCAGTTCAAGTGCGCTACTCAAGGGTGTTCAGGTGGGCTTACGAGGGAAGTACAGGTGGTGGCTAGAGGTAGTTCAGTTGTACTAATAAGGCATTTTAGAAAACTCGACCATGATACGCGACTCAAAGCAGTTCAGGTGCTCTAGCGCGAGAAGTTCAGGAACGCTACTGTGGAAAGTTCAGACGCACTAACGAGACAGTTTAGAAAACTCGACCGCGGTATGCGAGTCCAAGCAGTTCAGTTTCACTAGCTCGAAAAGTTCAGGACCGCAATTCCGGGAAGTTCAGGCGTACAAACGAGGGAAGTACAGGCTAGCGAAACTTCAAGAAGTTCAGCCGCACCAACGTTGCAGTTCAGCAACTTGACTCGGGCAGTTCAGGTGCACTAACGCGGCAGTTCAGAGAAAGTGACCTATAGGCATGACTTAGGGCAGTTCAGGCGCACTGACGAGACAGTTCAGGAACGCAACTCTGAGAAGTTCGGATGCACTAAACGCATCAATTCACCTTGAACACGCTAGAGTTTTCACTTTTGTCGGATTTCTTTTTTACCACTATAGAAATTTATGTTTATTCTAAGCGTAAGTTTACTTTGAACAAGAGGAAAGTTCGATTGCAAGAAATTAAAAAGTTAAATTTTGTCAACATTCCATTTAATCACAAAATAAGTTCAGTTACACATCCAGAGCAGTTCAACCGCATGTGAGAAGCAGTTCAAGTACTCTGTTTTTTTTCGAGCGGAAATCCTACCCATTAAAATCATTTCTATATGTCCCCGTTGCACAAGTAAATCATATAAATACTTCATATATAATGATATGAGTCTAATTTCACTTGTACATGGCGTCATGCCCCCACTCAACCACCATAGCCATGCCAAATTCAAATTGCTCGCATATGGGCGTCATTCCTATTATTTACTATTTTTGAAAATGATTCCTAAACCTTGCAAAATTTGGAAACATCACCTTGACAAAAAAGTTGCGCAATTTAAATATCTTTCGAATGGTATATCATTTACTTCATTCCGATTAATCGTTTAGAAGTAATTGCAAAAACAGTTCATGCAAAATTGAGAAATCCGGAAATCCGAATCACCTATATTCAAAACTGCTCTTAAATGATAGGAAATCCGAAAAAATGATCAAAATGAAAAAGTTGCGCCTAATCCACAGCTTTCCAATGATATATCATGTGCATAAATCGGATAAACGGTTGGAAAATGAAGAGCAAAATACTGCTCGATATGAAAAAAATCCGCGAAACAAATGTTTCGTATATTTAAAATTACTTCTAAACTGTTCCGAATTTCAAAAAACACTTAAGATCAATAAGTTGGGAAATTTTCTTGCGAATCCAACGGTATATTGTATGCGTTATTCCAATAAACGATGCGAAAACCGTGGCCAAATTACTGTCCGCGCATACAAAACGACGCGAAATTCCGATTATTGTTTTTTAAAAATAACCTAAAAAATATTTAAAATTTCAAAAAACTGTTAAAACATAAAAGTTTCGGAATTTGATAAGCTTTTTAACGGTATATCATTTGCTCAAATCTGATAAACGGTTAGGAAACTATAATCAAAACATTGTAGTCTCATGCATTATAGCGAGAAGTTCAACAATGTTCATCTAAACAAATAGCGAGAAGTTCAACCGTGTTTACCATGGAAGTTCAAAATTGGTTGTAGATCCTTAATCTACAACCGGTTGGAAGCTGATATGGGACACCTTGGTGCCCGGGCACCATGCTTCAAATACGTACATTTTGCTTACAATTATGCATACCCAAGGGTATACATACCCAATATACATATACCCAATTCATACATACCCAAAATATGCATACCCAAGATACATATACCCAGGATACACATACCCAATATATATATACCTGAAATACGTATATATATGTACTTTTACATACCTTAGGTATATATTCCAAAAAAATAACATACCTAAGGTATACATACCTCATTTATGTCTACTAAGTATGTGCAAAGTCATATATACCTTGGAGTATGTACAAAACATCACGTATTTTGTACGTATTGAGCATGGTGCCCGGGCACCATGGTGCCCTGGTTATTTTACCTATATATATATATATATATGCAAAATAGTGGGCTAGCCAGGTGGGTAGGTGTGCATATGCATCCCACCATTGGATCTAGCACATGCAACACACTGGTCTCTGATGACAACACTCCGGTCTCTAACGCCGTTACCCCGAGAGCACAACAAACATCATTTCAGTTTTGTTTTCTTCTCCGATCCACTTCACTACAGATGCCTCGTGGTTTGTTTTTCATTTCATCTATGTCAGACGCGCTTGTCCCTCCTTCACATGCCAAACTTTTGTTTTCTTTTCAAAACTTGGCACTAGTTTTGTTTTTCTTCTCATGCATGTGGTCACTTGCTCAACTTTTGAAAACTTTCCAATCCGGTGCCCACTCCCCCCGGTTGTGTTCTCTCTCCCCTCCAAGGCCAAAGCCACTTTTGTTTTCCTTCTGCATCCCGCACACTTTGTTCTTCTACAAACTCGCTTCTCTTCCCATTTTGACCACAAATCACATAAGATCAAGATCTCATCCGCACCAAAAAAAAACACACAAAATCACGTGATTCGTTTCCCGTTGTCCAAAATCCCAAAAGAGCCAAGATCTCAGCCGCACCCAAAGTTCTCATAAAAATCTCTTTGTTTTCGTGCCCCGTTGTCCAAAACCCCAAAAAAGTCAGGTTCGCCGCCGCCGACATTTCTCCCTGTTATTTCGTTTTCGTTATTGATATGGAGCCGCGCATGTGGCATTTCTGTACTCCCCCATGCATTCCCCCATATCATTATCTAATTGCGTTTGTATCTGTAGGCACAACCTCAACCAAATGAACGGCCGTTCATGGGTCGGGAAGAAAGGAAGGACATTGAAGGACAATGTCTGCACTGGCGTCAAGCATCATCCGTATGCATATTCAGATATGATCACCGAGATCAACAGCATCACAAGCCTGTTCACCGAGAAGCAGAAGCTCATGGCTGAGTCTACAGGATTCAAGCTCTTCGCCAAGCCGCTGCACCCACTTTTGTTCGATAAGCAATTTCAGGTATGGTTGATGCCCAAAGTAGATACTATGGGCAGAACCATTGCTGCAAATGGTGGAAGGAGGTTGATGATTTTTCAGGAGGATGTCTCAGCAGTTTTTGGAACCCCATCTTCCGGCAAAGAGGTGTATGATGCATCTCTAGACAAGTCACAAGCAATGCGTACAAGGATTGAGGAGATCCTTGGCATGGAGGACGAGAACTCATCACCAACCCTAGCCGCTCGCAAAACCCTGCGAGCGCTAGCCGGCCGAAAAGAGATCACTACAGCAGATGAAAAGACTTTCAAGACCAGCTTCGTCGTCGCAGTTATTGGGTTCTTGTGTGACAGTAAAAATCCGGGGGACAGGGAGTCTGTGAATTTTTGGCCAGCATTATCGGAACCAGACATAAAATCACAAACCAAAAGAGCAAAGAAAAAACCTCTGCCACACGTACCAGTTAAGATGGTCTGTGGTGCCTTGCCGCCCATTGCTGCAACAAAGTTGCGAAAGGTCCACTGGAACGCACCGATTGTTTCCTCCGTCAACAACACACCGGCGAAAATTATACTCTGGAAATGGTTGTTCACCCCAACAAAAAGACCAAATGGTAGATTGTATAGGTTTGTGCGGTATGTCGTATCAAAGGTGACGACATCTCCAAATGACGCATAGTCCACAAGACTCGAACCGTGTGCAAACAACAGAGACCGCACCCTTTTCTGATCATCTAAATCCATGGCAACAACAAATCCAGGATCTCTCGTTTTAATCCTAGCAAAAACGTCTAGCGTTTTTGAGATATCCCCTTCGATGGATTCTTGTGCAAGTTTTGCGCACAGAGTACGAACGGACTGCCGACTAAACGGAACATAAGAATCTGACTGGTGGACAGTGCCTACAATGGAGCAAACCCTAGACAATTGTACGTTGTTGGCTCTAAGATGCCGCACTAACTCCCGCGTACTGCCATCAATCCGGCTATGAGATGGCCGCCTACGTTTCTCTCCACAAGAAACGGACATGGGGTGGTTGTGTGTTTCGCAAAACCTTTTGACATACCAAGAATCGTCGTCGTTCCTCAACAGAGAGAGCAGGCAAGGGCAATTGCACCTTGCGGACCGGCTCATGTCACCCTTGTCCAGCCCCTGCAGAGAAGATATTTCCAGTTTTGTCAATTCTAGTCAGCAAGATAAACGCCACATGACGTGATGGCAAAGTAATTTCTTTTCCGATTTTTGTGTCCAGATCGAAATCGTTTCATCTGGTGGCCTGATGAAAAACAAGAGATATATGAACAACAGACCTGGCAAGAGCAGAATATGTCCTGACGGGATTTCTTCTTGTCTTTGTCCACCCGGCTACGGCCATATCGGATTCCGAATCCGACCTCCCACGAGTACATGTTGAAAAATTCGTAGGCCTCCTCGATGGTTTGGAAGACTTGCCCTGACTTCGGCTGGAAGATGCACTTCTCCCCCCTAGCAGAAGATTCTCGCAGTGCCTTCTCAACTGCGCCATAGTTCCATGCGCTAGGCAGGCGCGGTCCGGTTGGCAGGCTCCTAGTTGATTTCCAGGGACCAAATTAGAAGCATAAAAGAGATAAACGTAAAGAGGATAGAATGAATCTTACGAAAAACGGAGAGAGTGTAATGAAAGTTGTATTCTAATAACATCAAGCAAACGGATCATACCCCGATGGTGTTTCTTGGCTTGCCATCGTCTAGTCCTCTCTGCCCCTCTTTGCTTTTTTTCATCCACCAGTCTCCTTTTCTGAGTGTCTCTGTGATTCCCGAAACCAAAAAACGTTGACTTGAAAAGAAAACAAAACCCGGTGGTGAGGCATGCGTTATAGCTTTTGGAAACTTTCCAAAACCCCACGTAGGGTCTAGCTTTTGAAAACTTTCCGAAATCTCACGTAGCTACTTTTCCAAAGGCAGGTATAGCTTTTGAAAACTTTCCAAAACACTAAGTAGCAACTTCCCCAGACCGGTTTATCTTTTGAAAACTTTTCAACACTTGATTGGAACTTCCCATGCCGCGTGGGTGCATGCATGCACCTGGTGTCTTGACGGAGATCACTCCCTGCTAACAATGCCATCCCATGCCATCCCAAATCGTGAGCCCGGGGAGCATGTGCTCCCCATCATCTGACGGCTGCAAGTGTATGCACAGCTAGCCACCCGGCTAGCAAATCCGCGTCGATATATATATATATATATACATGGAGACTATTCTGTCATCAATTGCAGAATAATATTCTATACATTTTTTGTACTTACTTGTAACCAGGTTTGTACTTCCTATTACGCTATGTCGTACTTCAGTTGTTCCAACGATGTACTGCTTATGTTTTCTTCACAGCGGAGGCATTTTGAGGATTCTGTACGTTGTTTTTGTTGTTTTTCGCATGATTTTGCTGGTAATTCGTGGTGTACGAAGTGTTCCGCTTACTCGAATTGTGATAATTGCATGAATACGACAGATTTAGTCGCGATCCGTTGATTTCGTCTCCGCGGTTCATTATTCCGCCCGATAGTTCATTGTTCGATTGCATGATTTTGAGTGCGATTTCATAGTAGATTGCGTCCTAATGTATTTTCGACCGCACAAGAGTGATTTAATTCTCGAATTCTAGATTATTACGTAATATCGATTTAGAAATTTTGTTCCTGACGCATTTCTTCGTCTTGCTTGTGTCCGCCTCGTCGGGGATCAGCGAATTCTTAGAATTTTGTTGGATAATTCTTCAATTAACCTTACGTACTGTTTATATGCGTTGTAGGACTTTCACGGATACTCTAATTGCTCGCAAATTTTATCGGAATTCGGTTGCTGATCTCCGTGGTGTCCGTGGTTGTTGAGGCGGAGGTTCGGGTGATGTAGATTCTTGTTCGTTTTTCGCGGGATTTCAATTCTTAGTGCGGATTTACAGTTAGCGTACCCCGAATTTGGTTTCTATTATGTTACCTATCATTTATCTGCTTCCGTTGAGTTCTTTGCAGATGTACTGATGCGTATTAGAAAACAGAACATCTGCACTGCTTGTAATGATACCTTGTACTGCCTACGTTCCACGGCCTCACTACTTGTGATTATATCCTGTACTTCTTATTATGTTAGTAAATATTGATATTTTGTTTCATACTTTTTGTAGTTGCTGCAAGTACTTATCTGTCTTCCAACCTGTACTTCGAGTTATGTAGTAGCATACTTTTTTGTTATCAGAAAAATTGTTAGTTATGTCATCTATTTTTATTTACAAATTTTTAGCTTTATAGGTTTTTGCCTGTGCCATTCAATTTTTCTTAGACGTTCGGTTTTGTACTTAAGTATTAATATACGTGTACTTCCTGTAATATCCCTATGTACTTCGGTGGTACCCATAACCATACTTCCTTGTCAGATAATTTTGTTGTTCTGTAATCCAATTTCTGTTCCGAATGAGTAGGGTTGCAGTTATTTTCCGTTGCACTCGTGTGTTAAGGATAAGTACAATGTTTGGATAATGCACTAATTTTGCGTTTAGATTATTTATTATTGTTAATGCTTATCTCCTCCTCTTTTTTAGGTTTTGTTGTTGTTCCTACCTCTCTATATATGTGGTCTGGCCGACGTACCTCTTGACATTCAGATTCGTTTTTAGATATTATCTCGACCTTCTCCCACTCGCATCATGTCAGATTTCATCCCATCTCCACCTACTCCCATCGCCCCTTTCTCTGAAGAGTCCACCATTCCCCTCTATGGGACCACCACGATGAATGTTCTGTACACGAACATGGCTTCAAGTGTTGCTGAATGGATCTCGAAGGTTGAAGCTATCCTTGATCTTTCCAAGCAGAAGATTGTTGGTCTCGACCTTGAGTACACCAAACTTCATGATTTCTACTTGAGCCCTAAGAAGGCCGCCATCATCCAGCTTTGTGTTGGTACTGATGTATTGGTGTACCACATTTGCCATGCCGATGAGGACTGCATTCCCCTTTATAATTTTCTTTGGGGTTGTAGGTATGTTTTTGCTGGGTTTGACATTCTTGAAGACCGTAGAATGCTTAGTCGTTCGGATATGTATTGCCATAATTTGAAGGACATCCAGCAAATATGGAGAGACCCGGACAACACAAAAAAGCACACACAGGGACTCAAGGATGTTGCTGCAGCTGTCATAGATCCTTGGTACTTGGAGATGAAGGATGGGTTTGGAAGGAAAGAGCATTCGATGTGGGTTAATGTGCCTCTCCCGCCGAAGCACTTGGAATATGCTGCTAGAGACGCATATGCGACCTATGAGGTGTACAGGCGATTGGATAAGTTTGAGAGGGGTTTCTTCTCCCTTTTCAAAAATTCAGAGAAGAAGCGGGCTAGGGATTGGTGAATTTCATATGTCAATTTACTTAATTTTGTTAGTAGCATGATTACTTCAATGAAATATTTTTATTAATAAACATTTGTGGGTTGTGTTGAATAATTATGTTTCGTTTGTTTCGTTTTTAGGTTGGTTTTGTACTACTCTGTAATGATATTCTGTACTTCCGGAATGTAATCTGTACTTTTTGGAAGTGTGGTTGTTTTAATAAAGAATTTTTCTTGTAATATTTCTTACTACTGTATTGTTTGAATTATATAACTAACTTACATCTTCCAAATTATCCTCGCGTTACTGGTAACAAATCTTGTACTGCTTATGTCAGTCCTCCTGTACTTCATGGTTGCTCAATTTATACTTCCCTATAGATGAACTCAGTTATGTCTGAAAATATGATTTCTGGGACACATGATTCTTCTTATGTTTCATTACTATATGTTGTACTCTTTTGTAAATCACATGGTACTTCAAGTAGCGTTTTTGTACTTCAGGTTTGTGTTACACCGTACTTCTCGGATATATAAACGTTTGTATTATTTTGTGGTTATCAGGGGGATGTGTGTGTGTGGGAGGGGGGGCCCCAGCATTATGTATGAATATTAATTTCATTCATACACGTATACATACTATGATTAATTATGTACTGCCAGGAAATTATGTACAATACTCTTCTATTTATTAAGCATGTACTTCTGTGCTATGTGTGTTTAATTATATAATTTTTTAATGAGATTAGGGGCATGATTGTTTTAGACGCGGTAGCCTAGGTGTTAAGGTACCAAGGTTGAGTTGCTGTCGACGCGGTAGCGTCGACATGCAACGAATCCTTGGTACCCTAATACCCTTCGAGGCTTTGTCGCCTGTACGACGCGATAGCGGCGACAGGCGACAAAGCCGAGCCGCTAGACAAGATTATGCACAATGTGTGATTTTTATTTCTTAGGTTGGGGAGGGGGGGTGTTATTTCCCCATTTTTTATATTCATGCCAAAAAAAGGCTTAATCATTATATGGTTTGTATAATTTATTGTTTATACAACTAATGCTTAATCATTATAGGGTATTAGGATACCCTTCGAGGCTTTGTCGCCTGTACGACGCGATAGCGTCGACAGGCGAGAAAGCTGAGCCGCTAGACAAAATTATGCTAAATGTTTGCATAGTTTTTAGGTATTTATTTGTCGTATTTCTCGTTAAACTTCGTCATACTGCTGTATTATCGTTGTCGTACTTCTGTATTGTTCTTTTTTAAACTGACGCATTAGTTGTATATTTTCAACGTTTTAGTGTATGCGTTTTCTTTTCTTTTTATCATGCATCTAGTCGTCCTGCTTGTAATATACAATTAAATTGTATATTATGTTGTACTTATTTGTATACTTTATCGTACTTTCATTGGTAACAGGTACTTCTTTGTATATATTGGTGTACTTCTCTTTGTACTTCTCGCTGTCCCCCTAATTTTCTAGACTTGAACGTTTCATTCAAATTCTTTTGGACAGAGTTATTTACGGGGCTGGCCCACCACTACACGCATTAAGTCCTCTCTCTCTCTGTCTAAATGAGCAACTGCTCCCTCTCTCTCCTCTCTTCTCTCTTCCGGCGCAGGCCCTCTTCTCTCCGCTCCCGAGCAACCGCCGCCGCGCACGCCTCTGGAACCACCGCGCTCGAGCAACCGCCGCCCTCGAGTAACCTTGTCCCGCTGCTATTTCTCTCGGGTCGGAGTTCTCTTTCTCGTCATTCCCCTTGCTTTGTGCTAACCGCTCCCCCTCTGTCCTCTGCGTCGCATCCGTGCTCTGATGCACAATCTGCATAGGCTAGGTTTCGATTTTCTGGCATTTTGTTCGATTTCAAGTTCTTGTTCATCGTATTGACACCTCTGTTGTTATTTTTGCAGGGCTGTCCGTACAGATTTGGGGTATTGTTCGTCGTCGCTGTTGCTAGGGTTCGTGGGTCAAAATCGGTGCTTGGATCTGTGCGTTTTAGGGGGGCGCAGCCTCCTTCATCGTTTTGGAACATGGATCCTGCACCTGAAATCCCTGCTAAGAAAGTCTCTGAAGGTAATCCTTCGATTTCCCCTCTGGATTGTATCTGCTTGTTGTCCCCTGTTTGTCAATTTGATACGGCATGACTTGTTTGTTTTATCTGTTTATGATGCCCTGCATGTTTGTATGTGTTTGAATTGCATGGTATAATTATGGTATAAGTGATTCGTGTTTAATCTTCTGTGATTTGTGTGTGTGTTTTCTCATTCTGTATTTAGTGTATGTTGTTTACAGAGTAGAACATATAGTCTATATACATCACATAAATTGAGATCCTCTATCTCTACTGAATTTTCTTTATATGTTATTTAATAGTACTGCTGGGTTGATGCTTTGTACTTCTGTTTAATGTACTGTGTACTTAATTGATTCTGCTATGTATGTGTTATTTGTTCATATCTAATGTTCTCGCTCTGGCTGTATGTGTATTAAGTGCTTTGATATATTTCTAGTTTATAAAATGTGTTAATCTTATACTTTGTATGTGTCCTTTTTGTTGTACTTACTGGTATATGGTCACTGTACTTCTGTGTTTTAATCGCATTGTTTTTGGATTAGATACAGTGCCGGTATCTTTCGTTAGAAACGACGAAGAAGTTTCTGCAGTGCGCATCGCTGAAGATGCTCCTGCAGTACAAAACACTGTAGAAGCCCCTTCGTCTAAATCCTGTGGTAATGAAGAAGACGTTGACCGTTCCCGTGGTCATTCTCTGGATGATACTAATGACACATTCGGTAGTATTTTTTGTTTATCTTTTGTGTTGTTAGTTTATCCTATTCTTTTATTTTATCTGCTACTAACTAGATCTCATATTAATGTAGAAGATATGATTGGAAATGCGGACAAGAACATCAGTGATGTTGTTGCTGCTGGTCAAGAAGATTATGCATCAGCAGGCGAGGAGTTTGCTACTGATATTGGTTCGTTGTAGCTTTCAGAAACTCAATCGCAGTCCGTAGATGGTACTGAGCTTGTCACTCAGGCTGCAGATGTTCCTCAGCAGTTAAGAGCTGATAAAGAAAGGAGGTCCAAGAAAATACATGATGCCCGTGTTCATAAAGAAAAATCACTTAAGGGCGAATCAGATGGTTTGTTAGTGCCTATCGATGGCACGGCTGCTGGTAGTGCAGTCCCCTTGCCGCATAAGTCTAGGGCTGCTGTACGGAAGGTTAAGCAGTCTGAAATTGTTAGTCCACGTAGGAGCCCACGTTTAGTAGCTTCTACAGTTGATGTCAGGCCACGTCAAAGTCCTCGTGTCTCTTCTATGCTGAAAAATGCTGCTGCTCCTGCTAGTAAAGCTGCATTTGTTGACAAGGGTAAGAAAGTTAAGAAGCGAGTTGCATCGAAGAAGGTAGCTGCTGTTGTTGTAAAGAAAGGTGTGTCGAAGAAGGACACTAAGTTTGCAAGTAAAGCTTCTGGTAGTGGGAAGAAACTTCAGCGTAAGGCGACGAAGTCTTCCCGTTGTGATAAAGATGAAGACTATAAGGGTGACAACGAATCTGAAGACTTTGAGGACACAGATCCCAATCAAGTGAGTATTTTTATACATTTGTGTAGGCTGTGCATCATTTTACTGTAATATTTGTACTTTTGTTATCATAAATATAAATTGCATTGTTTGCTTGTTTTGTACTGCATGTATCTTTACTGTGAACTTCATTGTCTGGTAGTTGTGTACTTTCTTGCATACATCTTCTATGAGCTCATTCCATTCAGTTTTATGATTTTCTGTTGGTGTATTCATGTTGTAATTTAATGTGTTAGCTGAACTGCTATTCTTTTGGTAGTTATACTTCTTCTGGTAGTTATACTTCTTATTAACTCCTGTCATACTTCTTGCTTTATTCAATGTACTTCTTGTTAACTCATGTCATACTTCTTTTGGTAGTTATACTTCTTGTTAACTCCTGTCATACTGTACTTCATGATCAGTTATGTTGTACTGCAAGTCTTTTGTAGGCGTACTTCCTAGTTTTAGTTATTTAGATTTACAGTTGTACTTCTCTCTAACTCTGTATATAATATTTCAGTACCAGTTTGTTAAGAGGTCTTCAAAGAGGAAGAGGGATGATGAAGAACTTTCTGCTAGTGAGGATGAACCTGATAACAAAAAGCGGCGATTCAACACAATGGCTAGGTGCTCTCTGAAGGAGTTAGCCAACTGCATAAAGTTGTTGAAGGAACGACATTTGGACGTTCTTAGGTCTGGAGGTTTGGGCCACCTTAAGGACTTCAAGATTAAGTGCAATATTAACTGGCGCCTGATCTGCTTCCTTATGTACCACATTGATCCCCATACAATGACACTTGATCTTGGTGATGGTAACAAGGTGTTGCAGATAACTGCTCTAGGCATACACTTGCTGTTTGGGCTTCCTATGGGTGGTAACTCGCCTCCTAGGCCATCTGATCATTTTTCTGAAGCTTTGAGGTCTCTGAAGGATGAGCTAGGTGTTCCAGTGAACCAAGAAATCAAGACTGATGAGCTTAGGAAGATGCTCGTAACTCTTGTTCATGATAAAGACAACGATACCAAGGCTATGAAGGTTTTTGGTCTTATTCTGTACAACAAGTTTATCTGCCCAGGTTACGGTATGAGGATCACAAGGGAGGCAACAATGGTTGAGGACTTTGATTTTGCAAAGTTGAAGGATGTGAACTTATGCCAGCTTGTGGTTGATGAGCTGAGGAGAGCTATATTTGCTTGGCAGGCTGCTGGTGCAGATTGGAGAGCTATACCTGGCTGTTGTATTGCACCTCTTCTGATGTATCTTGATTGCATCGACCATCGCCTTGCTAAGGATATTGACAAGAGGACTCCACGTGTGCTGTATATGGATCCGAAGCTCCTTAGGAAAGTTGCGAACCTAGATTGTATCACAAAAGGAGACGAGAGACCCGATTCCTGGGTGTATGGGAAGCTGCCGGTGAGCCATTAACCTTAACCATTGTCATATAGTTCTTTACATGTTTTATGCATTTTCGTATTTACTGACTGCTTTATTTTTTAATGCTATTTTTTGTTTTCATTCAGTGGAAAGCCCGCAATGACATTGTCTATTATGATGAAATGACTGGAAGGAAAGGCAGGAATATCCACATGTCTCCATTGAAGAGGTCTCTTCTCTCTTCCGTTGACATGATTAGCTCTCCAAAGCGTGTTACTGTGGGGAACAGCAGTGCTGCTGATGTGAATTTACAAGGCAGCAGTTCAAATGTTTTTGATGCTAACTTCAGAGATCTTGATGCTGCCCTTGCACGTGCATGCCAAATGTCCCTCCAGCTGCCAACTACAAGTGTCAGGCTTAGTCACACAGCTGGTGTGTTGCCTCCTGGACATGCTTTCAATGAGGAGGCTGAGAAGGTTGTGTTATCTGCTGAGGCTGCTAATCTTGAGTATCTGCAGAAAACAGTGATGCACCTTCGTCAGAGTTTTGGCATGTACAAGACCATGCAGGATGCTCGCTGCAAGCCTTTTGAAGATAATGCGCAGCAATATATCCAGCAAATGACTACACATGATGTTGTTGTAGGTGATGAAGCGAAAAATGATTGTGGTGCTGTAGGTGCTCAAGGGACAACGGATGTTGATGCTGTTGGTGCTGAAGCTTCAAAGATTGAAAAAGTAAATATATTGTACTTCCTCAAATCTGATTTCTGTACTGCTTGCACCTTGCTGTACTTTGAACTAACAAGTTTCTGTTAATTTATACCAGTTGAGCAGTGAGGGACTTATTCCCTCATCGGATTCTGCTGTGATGGCAGGTGATAACGTAAGTTATATTATGGTTTAAACCTCAGGGATTTTTGTTGCCTTCGTTGTGCGTGCTTTCTTTACTCATTTATGTGTTATTGATTTGTTTTTCTAGGTTGTTAATGAGGGACTTGTTCCCTCTCCAGTTTGTGGTGACAAGTCGCCCGGTCCTAAACCTGTTACCCCTCCTCGAGAGTACAGTGATACGGGCAGCGACAAGACGCAATCTGCGGATATTCAGCACGCAAATGTTCAGTCCGGGTCTATTTCTCATGACGCTGCGGAAGACAATACTGACGTCATGTCTGAGCAAATCCCTGTAGCTGGTGCTGCTGATGCAAATGCTGAAGAACTTGCTGGAGACACCACTGCAGTGGTGATTGAACCTCGCGTAACAAGCGATGTTGATGTTGTTGATAAAGATGTTGCAGACATCCCTGCGGATGCATCTACAGATTTAGTGAAGAACACATCTCCTACTGCTGTTGGGAATGAAGACATGGTGGACCCAAGTTCTTCCTACAAGAAAGGCAAGAAATCATAAAGTCCACCTCTTTTATCCTGTTAATATCTTTAACTTATGTGTGTGTTGTGGGATGTACTCATTCTGAAACACTTAGTGATATCCTTTTGTTTGTTGTTGAACAGTTGCTGTGTAATCGTGTTTTGCTGTACATTGTGTGATGCAATCCAGTGAAATATTATCCCAATATAATTCTGTATTTTTCGTTTGTTTGAGAGATATCTGGGCAAAAAACTTGTCATTTTGTACTTCTATCCTAGATTATGTACTTCTCTGTGAACAGAATTCCCCACCTCCTGTACTTCTTGTGACCACCATTTTTCGATCAATCTTGTATTTCGTACTTCCTGTGATACTGTTTTGTACTTCAGTTTTTACTAATGTTCCTATTACTTAGCAGTGTTGTACTTCCATATCTCCAATGTTATACTTCATGTTTTCACTGTCCTATACTTACGTTGTTCATCTGTATTTTGCAGATGATGCTGATTTTGTCAACCTTCCTATTAAACTTCCTGATGCTGTTGAGATGCTTTATGATCGAGTCATCAGGGTCAAAGAAAAAGATGATATAGCGTATGTTCATTTTCTGGAACTTTTTTATATTTTTAATTTAATGTTTTAGCATTGTTTTTTTTATGTATCACGTTGTGTACTAACCACAATTTTTATCTATTCACAGAAACAAGATAATGTTCAAAAATGACTTTGGAGAAGCTACTGTTTGGCAAGTTGCGTCTTCATTTGGTCCCCGTAGTATGCTTAATTCGGCTGCAGCTTGTATTGGTGTTAGTCTCATTGCGGAGAAGTTTGCTGGTTCTGAAAAGCTTGTTGTGCCTTTTTGGTTTGCTGTGAGTTTCTTTTTACCTAAAAACATGACTTCTCTGTCCTTCGTCATGATCTGTTTAGTTATTTTGTTGATGTTTGTATTCTTTCATCTTGTAGTTCAAGATATATAATGGAGACATCGATGGATCTGTGATGAAGTGGTTCACTCGTGAACGTCTTGATAAAAAGGATATTGTAAGTTAGTTAACTGTGTGCCTACTATTTATTTTGTTAGTTTTTGTACCTTTGCTTATAACACATGTCTTTTTGAACTTAGTTTATTAATTTTGTACATAATCTTTTGTTTTTGCGGATTGTGTTTCCTACTTTCGATCAACACCCATCTCGCAAGAAAGATGTTGTTGGTCACTACGTCGTGGTTTCTCTGAATCTGAAGGATAAATATTTCCAGTTCATTGATTCTCTTTACGGTGTTAATGATCATGGTGGTTGTGCTGTATTTCTGAAAATGGTTGAAAATATAAGGAAGCTTTGGCGTGATGGCAGTGAGAAATTTGATGCCCCTCTTTCACCTCCATCTATCGATGATTTCGCAACAAACTATATGGATACTGTGAAGCAAGACAATGGGTGAGACAGCATGTCAATAATGTTTTTCACATTCTTTATACATTGATACATGTTTTTGTAATTAATCTATCTTTTTTGTTTTGCAGCCGTGATTGTGGTTTTTTCATGTTACAAACAGTTAATTCATGGGATGGAAGAAACTTAACTGACTTTTCATGCAAAGATATACCAAACATGAAGAAAATGATGCTTTTCAACTGGGCAATGTCCAGAAAACTGAATACTGACTTCGTGAATTTATTTGGGTTTCATCCTGGTACGTGATATCTATTTAAATCGTCCGAAACTGTATTCCCAGTTTTTTATTTTCTATTTGGTACTTCTGTAATATTGTTCCATTTACTTCACTTTATATACTTCTGTACTTCCTGTTCCTTCATATATTATTTTGCAGCTGACTACATGCGAGCTGATGAAGAGTCATTCACACTTTTCGATACTCAAGTTGTCGAGCCTGAGATTATCAATATCAGTAGTCAAGAAGATATCCCTGTCTTGAAGGCTGCCAGCAAGAAGAAAAAGAAGGGCCCGGTTGTCAAGAAGCCAAGCAAGAATGTTGAACCGATTGTCAAAGTAGAATCTGACGGAAGTGATTCTGATGACTTTGTCTCTGCTAAAACTAGGTCTGGGAAGCCTCCTGTTGGTTCTAAGAGGAAGGATGTTGGTGTGGATGACGAAAATATCATGTCTTCAAAACGAGCAACGAAAAAATCAAAGAAACTATCTGAGCCTGTGGAGCCTCTCATCCCTGTGAACTTTCCGCATTCTCGTAGGGCAAGGTTGCTCAGGGAATTCTTAATCAGCCATCATGCTAGGGATAAGTACAAAGAGTGAGTTCCTATTTTAATTTGTACTTCTTTGTCTATCCTATACTTCATTATGTGCCACTTCTGTACTTCTCTATTACCAATCGTGTACTTCCTCTGATTTGTTCTATTCTGATAGGTTCCTTTTATTTTTCAGCATGATTTTCTGTAGGTTTGTGCACGGTGATGACCCACAAGTATAGGGGGTGTATCGTAGTACTTTCGATAAATAAGAGTGTCGAACCCAACGAGGAGCAGAAGGTGTTGATGAGCAGTTTTGATCAAGGAATCACTGTAAATACTAGCAAACAGGTTTTCAGGAGTATTTGGTAATACGAGTAAATAAAGTGTGAGTAAATAAAAGACAGTAGTAACAATTGCAGCAAGTGGCCCAATCCTTTATTCAGCAAAGGACAAGCCGGTTGTGTTCATATAATAACCAAACGTTCTCGAGGACACACGGGAGGTTTCTGTCAAGAGCTTTCGCTTCATAGAGCCAATAGTATTTATTGATTTGATAAGTGTTATGGGGGTGAACCTGTGCTAGCGCACTACCCTTACTAGGATAAATACACACTTGTGATTATACCCCTTACAAGCATCCGCAAATACAAGAAAGTAATTAAGATAAATCTAACCACAGCCTTAAAATCTAGGATCCTACGCTCCCTGGTGCAATGGTTTCCCAACGGAGGTTTAGGTTTCTGTCACTCCAGCAACCCCACAATCGGTGACCAAATACACAATGCATCTCACTAGGCCCATAAATGGTGAAGTATCATGTAGTCGACGTTCACATGACACCACTAGTGAAATAGCACCACAACAATATCAAACCATTAAATATTTCTTAACAATAATTCACTACTAACATCTTGACTTCTCCCATGTCCTCAAGAACTAAACGAACTACTCACAAGACATCATATGGATCATGATCAGAGGTATAATAATGGTAAATAACAATCTGAACATAAACCTTAATTCAACGGTTCCACTCAATAGCATCAACTACAAGAGTAATCAACACCGGGAAAGTTTCCCCTATGAATATGACAAGATCCAACTCAAGATGTTACAGCGGGATGGCGTGGTGATGGTGGAGATGAAGGTGCTGGTGATGGAGATGATGATGATCCCGATGAAGTCCAGTGCGATGGTGATGACGATGGCGACGATCTCCCCTCTCCGGGAAGGAATTTCCCCGGCAGATTTCTCTCTGCCGGAGAGCTTTCTCTCTCTAGTGTTCTCCGCCCCGCAGAGGCGGCTGTGTCTAACTCTGAAACCCCCCCCTTGACTTAGGTTTTCGGGGACGATGATGTACGCGAAGGGGCGAGACCAGAGGTGGGCCAGGGTGGCCTCACGTGGGGCCCGCGCGGCCAGGGGGCTGGCCGCGCCACCCTGGCGTGTGGGGCCCCCCTGGCTCCCCTCAACTCCTCCTTCTGGCTTCGTGAGTCTTCTGGTAAAATATAATTTCTAGGTATTTTTCTAGAATTTTCCTGATCTTCAAAATATGGTCCCTTGATGGTCCTTTTTCCAGCAGAATCCTGACTCCGGCAGCAACTCCTCCGATGATCATCAAACATGTGAAAACAAAGGAAATAACATAAGTATCATATCTAAATATGAAATATATCAATGAATAACAGTAAATTATGATACAAAATAGTGATGCAAATTGGACGTATCAACCCCCCCAAGCTTAGACCTCGCTTGTCCCCAAGCGAAAACTAAACTCGGTAAACATGACCACAGGTTTATGGAGTGAAGTGTCGATAATCAAAATACGAACAAGAAGCATCACATTCACTAAGGCACAAATTATAATAGACAGCAACTTCCCTTTATAAGATGTAAGCTTGCAATAAGTAAAAGGGAATCACATGTAAAGATGCACGAGGTAAATTATAATTGGCAATGGCAAACCTTAGCTCTTGGTCAAAGAATGGAGAACAAACTATTCTCTCTTTTAAATGGAGCCTTTTAAAACAGAGCTAATATAGCAAAGACTATATGCTCAACAAAGTAAACTTTTGCATTCAAAGAAAGCTTTCAAAGATATATTCCTTCAGACAAAAGCATTATACAAAACAAGGAAGATAATAAACATGATTTAACGGATCAACATATGGATGAGTGAAACATAACAACTCAAATGCTTGCTTGAGACAGAGGGAAATAGGTTGACTCAACATAAAAAGTAAAAGATAGGCCCTTCGCAGAGGGAAGCAGGGATTAAACATGTGCTAGAGCTTTTCATTTGTAAAACAGAGGTAAAATTGTTTTGAGAGGTGGTTGCTTTTGTCAACGACTAGCAACGGAGTTCTTGATATCTTCCATACTAAACAAGTGAGAGCGGTTCCGAGATGTTTAATTAGTTGGCACTTTGGTGCTCTTTTATAAAGCTTTGCACTCCTCCCCACCTTTTTCCTTTCTCAAACCATGGCTAACCGATTCCATCGGGTGCCGACCAACTTTCACAATCCATTGGAGGAGTGCCCTTTTTTTTCTTTCTTTCGAGATTATAATGGTCTGACCAGCTCCCTTGCAAAATTAATGACGAGCAGATGAAGCTGCCTAGTCGAGGGGTACTTAATTTAGTATGGAAGATAACAAACCCATCCACTACGTCCTCATGAGCTAAAAACAATGGCACAAAATGAGAAGTGTTTGAAAGTTTTTGAAAGGTAGCACATGAAAATTTACTTGGAATGGCTAAAATACCATGCATAGGAATTTATAGTGGACTCTTTGGAAGTGACTTGGCTTTTGGGAATTGGATGCACGAGAAGTATTTCCTCTCAGTACAAGTTTTTGGCTAGCAAGGTTGGGTAGCAAGCATAAGAGTTGCATGAAACAAACAAACATACATATAATAAGAACAATCATGCAAACTCCCTTGAAGGTACAACGATTTTAACTTTAAGAATAACAATGCTTATAAGCCAAACATAAGGAAAACTGAAGTGATGTAACTACAAGCACTTCTTTATTCTTTTCTACTCAAACCTCAAGGTAAAGTTGCTACTGACCAAGCTAGGTTTGCCAAAACCAACTAAATCTACTCATGCTCCCAATGTGATACCAATACCAATCGACAAGACTAGTCACATAAGAGAAATTGCAAACTAACATAAAGTGTGCGAAAAGTAAACGATAAAACTTCTCATTAATATTTCATTACCGCAACTCACACCAAGGGATACAAAGATAACTAACTAAGGAGGATACTTCCAACTGCAAACTATTCTATATGATAACTTCTCTATTCATGATAAGACTCTACTTGAAAAGTAAATGAACAAAAGGTAATGATGTGATACCGCGGCACTCCCCCAAGCTTGGAACAAGCCAAGGGGATGCCTAAACCGATGACGAATTACTCCTTTGGTGGCGGCGATGAATCTTCATCATTGCCGTACTTCCAAGGCAGAGGTCCCCCATCAAAGAAGGATGTCTTGGTCTCCAAAATCCTGAAACTTGCAGCAGCACTCATTTGATGAAATCTAGCTTCATACTCACAATTTTGGTTATGCAAGTCGTAGAGTTGTGCTTGTAATTGGCTAGTCGTCTCCTGGAGTGAGAGGACATCCTTCCAAAGCTCTGTAGTCTCTTTCTTGTACTTGGCGACAAGCTCTTGATTAATCCTATAGATAATTTCCACCTCGCGTTCCGCCATCTTCTTGTATTTGAAAACTTCCTGTTCCAGTACTTCCATCCTTGCTTCGAGACTCCCTTCTCCCTTGGGCCCTTGAACATCTTTAATCTGCAACTCCCCATCCTTGAGTGACAACTCCTTCAGATGCATCTTCAGTTCCCTCATATATGGATTGACGGGATCTGCAGGAGGGTTCTCTTTAGATGAACCAGACGAAGACATTATAACTTCAAAGCCGAGGGCAATTCCTGACAGAAACAGCTCGAAACAAAACACGACGAGAAAACGATATACAAACCTCGGGGACTCCGGGGGGTTAAATAGGCGAAAATTATACATCGAAACGAAGTCACAGGAGGAAAACAGGACGAAAACGAGTTCCGGTGTGTTCTCACACAGGGGTGGCGCGGCCAGGGGTGGGCCCGCGCCACCCGTGTGTGAGACACACACGGACTCTTTTTCCTGCCCTTTTTCATCTCGTAATTTTTCATATTTAGTAGAAACAGCAAAAATATTAAAAGAAGAACTTTTCGCGAAACTTTTCTGACTAGAACTGTTACCTATTCGAAAATGAACTCTGCAGGTTCCTACAATTTGTTTTGGATGTAATCTTCCAGAGAAACTGTTTCAATAACATCAACATCTTCATTATAAGAATCTCCAGAAATATAATGTTTGAGTCTTTGCCCATTCACCACTTGTGTAGAATCATCCTTCAATGAAGCAATCTTAATAGCACCTGAGCGGTACACTTCCACAATAACATATGGTCCTTCCCATTTAGAAAGTAATTTACCTGCAAAAAATCTGAGACGAGACCTATACAATAGAACTTTCTCACCAACATGGAACTCTCTCTTAAGAATTCTCTTATCATGCCATTGCTTGACTTTCTCTTTGAAAAGTCTGGCATTCTCATACGCTTCGTTTCTCCACTCATCTAGAGAACTCAAATCTAACAACCTTTTCTTACCGGCTAGTTTAAAATCTCTATTAAGCTCTCTCACTGCCCAAAAAGCTTTGTGTTCTAATTCTAAGGGCAAGTGACACGCTTTTCCGTAAACCATCTTATAAGGAGACATACCCATGGGGTTCTTATAAGCAGTTCTATAAGCCCATAAAGCGTCGTTTAACTTACTAGCCCAGTTTTTCCTAGATCTACTAACAGTCTTCTACAAGATAGACTTGATCTCTCTATTTGAAAGCTCTACCTGCCCACTAGTTTGGGGATGATAAGCAGAAGCAATTCTATGATTGACATCATACTTAGCAAGAGTTTTTCTAAAACTACCGTGAATAAAATGAGAACCTCCGTCAGTCATAAGATATCTAGGCACTCCGAACCTAGGAAAAATAACATCCTTAAGCATTTTTAACGAAGTCTCACCATCGGCACTCTTTGTAGGTATGGCTTCTACCCATTTAGTAACATAATCTACAGCAACAAGTATATGGGTATAGCCTTTTGAAGGAGGAAAAGGACCCATAAAGTCAAATCCCCAACAATCAAACGGTTCAATAACAAGAGTGTAATTCATAGGCATTTCATTGCGTCTAGAAATATTACCAACTCTTTGACATTCATCGCAAGATAAAACATACCTTCTGGCATCTTTAAAGAGGGTTGGCCAATAAAAACCTGATTGTAGAACCTTCTGTGCGGTTCTATCTCCAGCATGATGCCCTCCATAAGCACTGCTATGGCATTTCCTTAATATCTCTTGTTGCTCATATTCTGGTACGCATCTTCTCATGATACCATCAACTCCTTCTTTATATAAATGTGGGTCATCCCAAAAATAATGCCTCAAATCATAGAAGAATTTCCTTCTTTGCTGAGCTGTAAAGGTTGGAGGCAAATACTTGGAAACAATAAAGTTAGCATAATCAGCATACCAAGGAAGGTCTCGTGAAGTTACATTAATTGCAGCCAACTGTTCATTTGGAAAACTATCATTAACAGGAATAGGATCAAAAGAAATATTTTCCAATCCAGACAAGTTGTCAGCCACAGGATTTTCAGCACCTTTCCTATCTACGATATGCAAATCAAACTCTTGTAAAAGCAACACCCATCTAATAAGCCTAGGCTTAGCATCCTTCTTAGTCATAAGATATCTAATAGCAGCGTGATCAGTATGAATAGTAACTTTAGAATCAACAATGTAAGATCTAAACTTATCACAAGCAAAAACAACAGCAAGAAACTCTTTCTTAGTAGTAGCATAATTCTTCTGAGCAGCATCAAGAGTCTTACTAGCATAATGAATAACATTCAACTTATTATCTACGCGCTGTCCAAGAACAGCACCAACAGCAAAATCACTAGCATCACACATAATTTCAAAAGGTAAATTCCAATCAGGTGGTTGAACAATAGGAGCAGTAGTTAAAGCCTTCTTAAGAGTTTCAAAAGCTTCCTTACAATCATCATCAAAGACAAATGGTACATCCTTTTGAAGAAGATTGGTAAGAGGCTTTGAAATCTTAGAGAAATCTTTAATAAACCTCCTATAGAAACCAGCATGACCAAGAATACTACGAATACCTTTAACATCTCTTGGACAGGGCATTTTCTCAATTGCCTCCACTTTTGCTCTGTCAACTTCAATGCCTCTTTCAGAGATTTTATGTCCAAGGACAATTCCTTCATTTACCATAAAGTGGCATTTCTCCCAATTAAGAACAAGGTTAGTTTCTTCGCACCTCTGCAAAACTTTATCAAGATTGTGCAAACAGTTATCAAAAGAAGTTCCATAGACGGAGAAATCGTCCATGAAGACCTCCACAATTTCTTCACAAAAACCATGAAAAATAGTAGACATACATCTTTGAAAAGTAGCAGGAGCATTGCATAAACCAAAAGGCATACGTCTATAAGCATAAGTTCCATAAGGACAAGTAAAAGTGGTTTTCTCTTGATCATCCTTCTTAACAGCAATTTGAGAAAAACCAGAATAACCATCAAGGAAACAAAAATGAGTCTTCTTAGACAACCTTTCTAGCATTTGATCTATAAACGGTAAAGGGTAATGATCTTTCTTAGTAACTTTGTTTACCTTCCTATAATCAATGCACATTCTATAACCAACAACTACCCTTTGAGGAATAAGCTCGTTATTCTCATTAGGTACAACAGTCATACCTCCCTTCTTAGGAACACAATGAACAGGACTAACCCATCTACTATCAGCAATAGGATAAATAATACCAGCATCAAGGAGTTTTAATACCTCATTTCTTACCACATCCTTCATCTTGGGAATTAGGCGGCATTGATGCTCCACAACTGGCTTCGCATCTTTCTCCATATTAATGGCATGCTGACATAAAGTAGGAGAAATCCCTTTTAAATCATCAAGAGTATATCCCATAGCTCCTCGATGTTTCCTCAATATCTCCAATAATCTTTCTTCTTCCTTTCCTGAAAGTTTTGAACTAATAATAACAGGATATATTTTCTTATCATCAATATAGGCATATTTGAGGTCATCAGGCAAAGGTTTTAATTCAAACACAGGATCCTCCACAGGTAGATTATGCTTGAGTAGTGGTGGTTGACGAAGAAGAATATCGTCAATCTCTTCTCTTTCCTTGCTAAAAACATCACTTTCATGATCTTCCATGAATTGCTGCAAGGCATTATTAGGGGCAAGAGCAATAGAAGCAAGCTGCTCAACTCGAAAATTTTCATTAGGCGTGTCATTTTCATAAGAAGTCTTAGCAAACTTGGAAAAATTAAACTCATAAGACTCTCCATTAAACTTAGTAAAAAAATTCTCTTTCTTACAATCTATTATGGCGCCACAAGTGTTCAAAAAGGGTCTACCAAAAATAATAGGACAAGTTTTACTAGCCTCCTTACCAAGTACTAGAAAATCAGTAGGGTACTTAGTCTTACCGCATAGAACTTCCACATCTCGAACAATACCAAGAGGCCAAACAGTCTCTCGGTTAGCAAGCTGAACAACCACATCAATATCTTCAAGTTCACAAGCGCCAATCTCGTGCATAATTTCTTTATAAAGCTCTAAGGGAATAGCACTCGCACTAGCACCAATATCACATAAACCATAATAGCAATGATCTCCAATCCTGACAGAAATAACAGGAACACTTGCTTTCCTGTGCTTTTTAGGATGTGAAAGAATGTTAGAAGCATCTTCACAAAAAAGAATATATTCATCTCCTACATCTTTAGTTACAAGATCTTTCAATATAGCAACAGGAGACTTAATAGTAATTTGCTCATCAGGCTCTGCAGCTTTCTTAGTACTTTTATTAGACACACTTACCAAAGTAGAGTACTTCTTTACCTTAGCAGGGAAAGGTGTCTTCTCAAAATAAGGTTCAGGCATGAGGCTATCAACAGTACAAACTTCAGTAGCTGCAGCAGGTATATGACTAATAGAATCTTTGTAAGGCGCATGATATTTGTTCCAATCTTTCTTTGGAACATCAATATAAGAGGCAAAGGCCTTAAGACAATTAGCAAGTATTTGGTAATCAAGACCATAAGCAGTGCTAACACTATGAAAGTCATCGGTTCCCATAAAAGATTTAATGCATTCATAATCATAGTTTATACCTGACTTCCTACCTTTGTCGTTTTCCCATCCTTCAGCATTCTCTTGTATACGGTCAAGAAGTTTCCACTTGGCATCTTCTTTCATATGAGTAAATGATCCAGAGCAAGAAGCATCCAAATAATCCTTATCAGGAAGAGTAAGCCGCGCATAAAAATTATGAATAACAATATTATTGGGGAGCTCATGAATGGGGCATTTGAGCATTAGTAACTTCAATCTCCCCCACGCTTGGGCAATACTCTCTCCATCATGAGGCCAAAAATTATATATCTTGTTACGGTCTTTATGAATTTCACTTGGAGGATAAAACTTGGAATAAAAGAGAGGCACAATATCCTCCCATGCCATAGATGGACCATCTTGGAGTAGTCGATACCACTCTTCAGCTCTGCCTTTCAATGATATAGAGAATAATTTCTTCTTGACCTGGCTTGGTGAAATACCTGCACACCTGAACAACTCGCATAATTCATGTATAAATAATAAGTGATCACCCGGATGGACAGTTCCATCTCCTGAATAGCAGTTATCCATAATACGCCCAACAATTTTCATAGGTATTTTAAAAGGATCAATTTCAGCAGGCGGTGGCGGTGGTGATTCCTCCGCATGTGCAGCAGCAGCAGTAGTAGTAGAAGTGTTTCCAAATAGGAAACCAAATGGAGAGTTCTCCATAGCAGAGTAAAATAAAAGACAAAATAAAAACAATACTCACAGCGACGGTTACCTTTACTAATTCCACTCTTCAATAGCGCTACACTCCCCGGCAACGGCGCCAGAAAATAGTCTTGATGACCCACAAGTATAGGGGGTGTATCGTAGTACTTTCGATAAATAAGAGTGTCGAACCCAACGAGGAGCAGAAGGTGTTGATGAGCAGTTTTGATCAAGGAATCACTGTAAATACTAGCAAACAGGTTTTTAGGAGTATTTGGTAATACGAGTAAATAAAGTGCGAGTAAATAAAAGACAGTAGTAACAATTGCAGCAAGTGGCCCAATCCTTTATTCAGCAAAGGACAAGCCGGTTGTGTTCTTATAATAACCAAACGTTCTCGAGGACACACGGGAGGTTTCTGTCAAGAGCTTTCGCTTCATAGAGCCAATAGTATTTATTGATTTGATAAGTGTTATGGGGGTGAACCTGTGCTAGCGCACTACCCTTACTAGGATAAATACACACTTGTGATTATACCCCTTGCAAGCATCCGCAAATACAAGAAAGTAATTAAGATAAATCTAACCACAGCCTTAAAATCTAGGATCCTACGCTCCCTCGTGCAATGGTTTCCCAACGGAGGTTTAGGTTTCTGTCACTCCAGCAACCCCACAATCGGTGACCAAATACACAATGCATCTCACTAGGCCCATAAATGGTGAAGTATCATGTAGTCGACGTTCACATGACACCACTAGTGAAATAGCACCACAACAATATCAAACCATTAAATATTTCTTAACAATAATTCACTACTAACATCTTGACTTCTCCCATGTCCTCAAGAACTAAACGAACTACTCACAAGACATCATATGGATCATGATCAGAGGTGCAATAATGGTAAATAACAATCTGAACATAAACCTTAATTCAACGGTTCCACTCAATAGCATCAACTACAAGAGTAATCAACACCGGGAAAGTTTCCCCTATGAATATGACAAGATCCAACTCAAGATGTTACAGCGGGATGGCGTGGTGCTGGTGGAGATGAAGGTGCTGGTGATGGAGATGATGATGATGATGATCCCGATGAAGTCCAGTGCGATGGTGATGACGATGGCGACGATCTCCCCTCTCCGGGAAGGAATTTCCCCGGCAGATTTCTCTCTGTCGGAGAGCTTTCTCTCTCTGGTGTTCTCCGCCCCGCAGAGGCGGCTGTGTCTAACTCTGAAACCCCCCCCCCTTGACTTAGGTTTTCGGGGACGATGATGTACGTGAAGGGGCAAGACCAGAGGTAGGCCAGGGTGGCCTCACGTGGGGCCCGCGCGGCCAGGGGGCTGGCCGCGCCACCCTGGCATGTGGGGCCCCCCTGGCTCCCCTCAACTCCTCCTTCTGGCTTCGTGAGTCTTCTGGTAAAATATAATTTCTGGGTATTTTTCTGGAATTTTCCTGATCTTCAAAATATGGTCCCTTGATGGTCCTTTTTCCAGCAGAATCCTGATTCCGGCAGCAACTCCTCCGATGATCATCAAACATGTGAAAACAAAGGAAATAACATAAGTATCATATCTAAATATGAAATATATCAATGAATAACAGTAAATTATGATACAAAATAGTGATGCAAATTGGACGTATCACACGACCGTGACTCTTCTGGTGACAATGTTGAATCAACGTTTGATGGCAAAGAGTTGGTAGCTGCATTTGATGAAGGTGGTCAATTTACAGGTGAAATGATGGATTATGTCATTAGCAACTGGAAAGCTGATCCCTCCATGAATCATGTATTTGAATCTGGCAGCCGTGTACTTCTGAGCCCGTATTTTCTGCCGGTAAACTTACTGATGCTTACATGTCTCATTTTTTCCTTAGTTTCATCTTTTGTTTTAATTATCTGTGCTATAACCTGCAATTTTTTGTTTGCAGTACGTTCTAGGTATGGATAACATGACGGGGACTAACAAGTTTGATCTTGTCAATGCTGTGAACACTTTTCACCAGATAGTGAGGCCAGGAGAGAATCTTCTAAAGGCTAAACTGGTTAGTCTAGTTATTTTAGTTTCTGTTGCCTATTTTTCTGACATGTATTACCGTGGATTGTAATGCTTTATTTTTTTCTAATATTTTGCTAGATCATGATGCCTTACTGCAAAACAATTCCTGGTTCAAATGTCAGTCACCACGTCCTATATGCAATGAACAGATACAATGAGTCGTTTGATGTGATGGACTCTCTTAGTTGGCCTACTAGAAGTAGGAGCGAGACAACAATGAGTGGGTTTCACAAAAAAGATATAAAGGAAATTGTGAGTTCTTAATATCTGTCTATATTATTTACCATTAATGCATTGTCTTTTTTTAATCTTACATTTCTTTGTTTTTTAACAGGCATGTAGGATGATTCTAGTGATGGAGGCCATTTATGGCAAAGAGGAGTATAGGAAAAGTGGCCATCCTAATTGGAACACCATCACAAACAGGCAAACATATAAAGACGTCGCAAAGCAGGGACCAAACCAGTGCGGCTTATTTTGCCTAAAGTTTTCTTCAGCGTATGATGGTGTTGGTTTTGTTGAGCCTATCTCTGACCGTGATGTATGTTTCCAGCATTTTTTTATCCTTCTAATGTAATCCTTTTTTGTTGGTCTCCTTCATTTATAAATTGTTTTAACTTTACATTCTATTTTTTGCCAGGACCGTGTGTTCGATTGGATGGGTGAATACATGTTCTTGATAGTGTTCCATCCAAAGAACGCTGTTCCGCTGGAGGACCTGCCAGAGGAGATACAGTGCCTATCTCCATATTCTTTCTTGTCAAAGGAAGGAGAAGATTTACTGCAGCTCTAACTCAGAAGTAGGGACCAGATTGTTGTGTAATTGATGACCAGATTGTTGTTTAATTGATTTATACATTTGTGTGGAGTCATTTGTATGGAACATATATATTAGGATTGGATGATTCTCCTTGGATATATTTCTCTGTAACATAATTCAGTACTTCTTTTCTGTGTTGTGCTTCAATGTAAAGAACGTACTTCCATTAATTCCTGTCGTCTGACTACTAGTACTGCGCAACTGTACCTACTTGTTTACAAGAAATCCTACTGTACTGCTCTGTTTATACTTCCTGTTATTTCATTCCGTACTTCTGTTGGTACTTCTCTTCAGTTTATACTTCTTTGTTTTCTCATTTAATACTTCTGTGGTACATACTGTGTACTTCATTGTTTAAAATCAGTATATACTTCTTGGTTTTCTCATTCCGTAATACTCTGGTACTTATCCTTTACTTAATTACTTTTTATTTTGTACTTAAGTTATCTCATTTTGTACTTCTGTGATACTTCATGTACTTCATAGAATTCACAGATTATACTTATTGGCTATATCATTCTGTACTTCGGTGGAACTTGTCCTGTACTTCTGTCATTCATTCATGTATCTAATATGTACTACTTGTGATTTTATACTTCTGAGTTATTTCTTTCCGTACTACTCTGTTACCTATCGTATACTTCCACTTTTTTAGTTTGTATTTATGTTATCTCATTCTGTACTTTTTTGGTACTTCATATACTCCATGCATTCTTAGGATGTAATACTCTGGTATATAATTCTGTACTTCTTTAGTACATCTCTTGTACTTCATTAAATTTTTCTTTGTACTTATGGTTATCTCATTTTGTACTGCTGGGGTACATACTCTGTACTTGAGTTTTTCAGTTAATACTTCTGTGTTTTCTTATTCTGTAATACTATGGTACTTATCTTTAATTAATTACTCTTTATTTTGTACTTACGTTATCTTATTTCTGTACTTCTGTGGTACTTCATGTACTTCATGACATTCACAGCTTATACTTATCCGCTATGTCATTCTGTACTTCTTGGGAACTGTTCCTGTACTTCGTAGGTGTTCATATATATATTTCGACAGTAACAGAAATCCATGTATATATCACAGAAATCATATGCAATTAACCCAAGACAGGATATGCAAGGACATATGTATTACATATACAATGACAACAGTCACATGTCTTTTTTACTTGAAATCTGCAAGAAGATATGGCATGAAAATAGTTCATGCCATAATCATTTTCTTCTTGCACTCCTCCTGGGGGGTGGTGGCGTTGCCTCCTTTTCATCTTCCTCATCTTCGTCCTCTTCCTCGTCTTCCTCATCATCCTCATCCTCGTCTTGTTCAATTTCTTCATCTTGCTCGTCATCCTCATCGTCGTTGTAATCATCTTCCTCTTCATCTTCATCAGGTTGTTCCACCTTTATCTTAACAGTAGTGGGAACAACTGTTGTCTTGCGCTTTTTAGTTTTATCCATTGTCCTAGCTATTGCTAAAGCATCTCTAATCACTGGACAAGACAATATGTTGTGGCCCCGCACCAACTGGTTGCATCCTTGGCATAACCTTTTCCTTTTTTTCCCGTCACCTGTGGCACCTGTTTCCACAGTACCAGTAGCAGTACCAGTAGCTTTATTTTGCAGCTCTTCACGTCTTGGACAAGAACGAGAATTGTGTCCCTTCTTCTGAAAGCATATACTGCATGTTATCTTGCGTTCAGAAACTTTGCTTTCGTTGTCATGATGTAGTTCTTCTTCCTTTGTTTTGTTCTCTTCTTCCTTCTTGATATTCTTCTTTGTTGGTCCTGCAGGTTTGTAGTTTGTGTTTAGCTTCGTCTGTTTCCCGCTGCCTTTAGTTTTAGACACTGGAGGTGGTAAGATGACGCGAGGCTTTGTTCCGTTGTCATCTGTAGTACCATTGTTGGGCATGTCCATTGAGAACTGTGTCAAGTCAGGCT
Organism: Dactylis glomerata; assembly: GCA_007115705.1. Lineage (NCBI taxonomy): Eukaryota > Viridiplantae > Streptophyta > Magnoliopsida > Poales > Poaceae > Dactylis > Dactylis glomerata. The sequence goes on along the minus strand of QXEO01000422.1, from coordinate 3,122,591 downwards.
CAAATGTCTCAAAGTCAGGGACATTTTTTGCTTGATTATCATCCGCTGGTGATGAGGAGCCCATCGCTTGCATCTGCTCAAAGAGCTCCTGCAATCCAGTTTTAGCTCTAGCACGCTGCTCGTCAGAATTTGTAGCTGCTCTAACAACTTGCATTGCTAATTGGAAAACTTCATTGTGCTGGTATAGGAATGATGTCCCATCAAATGACACTGTTTTGTAATCTTTCCTGTCAAATGAACCTTTGGTTTGCGCCTTTTTTGTATACCTTTTCAGGATGTATTCATTTGGGACTCTTTCAACCCTAAGGTGTTCCAGCATGCATATGACATGTAGGCAGAAAAGACCTATCATATAGTAGTAGTTGTCAGTTAGAAAGGTGTTTTTTTTCCAGTTTTTTACATTTCTCTGCACTGTTTTTAAATAAAAGTATTTACCTGTATGCTCCCATAGCTTGCACTCGCATGAGTATTCTCCTTTCACAGGATTTGCAACCACCTTAAACTCATGATTGGACCATGAAAAGGCATCAGTTGGTTCGTGGTACTTGACGAGATAGTTGTGCTCGTCAAGGTCAGGGTCAGGGTTGTTCTGCACCCTAAATAGTGTGCTCTTCTTTAGCTTCTTGCGAAACTCTTTGAAGACAGCTTTTGTGTACTCTTCGCTAAACTGTTTCTCGAACCCATAATAGGTTCGTGTCACTGGTTCAGTCTGCAATATTTTTGTTAATACAAGTTAGTACGATAGTTATTTGTAAGACGGTCACACATCGTTAATTTGATGATGAATACTATGGTAAAAAACACGTACCATTGATGCCACTGTCTCCTGATGCTCTATCTAGCATCTTCTAAATATACAGTTGTTTAGTTGCTCTGCAAAATGGTGCAGATTTTTGTTTATGTTCACAAAACCTTTCTTCAGGATATAGTTCATGCTTTCACTGCGCTGGGTTGACGTCATCCTAGCGCAGAAGACATCCTTGAAGTAGGCGGATATCCACTCCCTCCTGTCTTCATACAGCTGCATCATCATGACTTCATCATGCAGGTTCAGCTTGAAGTACTTGTCAACCAGATTATGCCATGCTGATTCAAACTCGGTTGGCATAAGCGGCCAGTTTAGAATTCCTTGGAATTCATCCTTGAAAGTGGGGTACAGCTTGTACAGTTGGGACATGGGAATGGAGTACTTCCTTGTGATGTGCCATCGGCACCATTTGTGCAGTGTATTAATGAAAACTGCACTGATTGCCGGTGTCATTGCAGGGCACTGATCTGTTATCAGAGATAGTTATTCAGTAGTCAGTCAATTTGAACAACATAGTGTTGTGCATGTAACTGGATGATTTTTTCCATTTATTTTATCTGAAAAACCATACCTGTCAGAATAATAGTTGGATGCTTTCCGTTCATGCACCGCAAGAAAGTTCTAAATAACCACTTAAAGGATTCCTCACTCTCATCCCTGATTAGAGTACAGGCAAATATTGTTGACTGTAGATGATTGTTCACTCCTACAAATGCACCAAGAGGCATCTTGTAAATGTTTGTTTTGTAGGTTGTATCGAACGTTATGCAGTCTCCGAAGTTCTCGTACGACTCCCTGCAGCTGGCGTTTGCCCAGAAGATGTTCTTTATACGTTCACTATCATCCAGCTCAAAGTCAAAGAAGAACTCTTTGTTTATTCCTTTCATTTCACCAAAGAATGATAGAAGCTTCTGCACGTCGGCACAGTCATCTTCTTTCGAGTTCATTGCTTTCCTGCGTTGATTTTTGTTTGTGTAAAGTTAGTCAAATTTTTCAGAAAATAATGTAGGTTGCAACTTTGCAGATGGAAAAAACAATATTGTATCAACTGGGCCAGCGAAAATAAATTACCGATTGAGTAAGTCGCGCCCGTGTACCGTCAGATACTGTCCACCTCCAAAAGATCCATAAAGGATAGACAATATAGTGTGATGGGGAACATTTTGGAATTGCAGGTCCTTGACATACTGCAGCAGCGATGAGTCAAAGTTCTTGTGAGAATGCAGAAACACCAACATGCTTGGACTCTGAAGCAAATAGTGGTTGTGTTCGTACATCACATGCTCAATGAGGCATGTGTCGTCTTCCTGGTCTTTCACACGCAATCTTGCCATGCAGCCACATCTCCTGGTTGTTTTTTCACGCCGACGCTCATCTTCAGACACAGATGCTGTGTACTTCCCTTGACATGAGCAGTACAGATACCGGTTGTATCCACTATGCTGCCCAATTCTGATTCCAAATCCAGCATGCCTGGCATATCTGTTGTAAAATTCGTGCACCTTCTTAAAATCTGGGAAACTCATCCCAACCATAGGTACAAGATAGTTTGGAATATCCGGCTTCTGCAAAAAGAAATTGGTATACAAGCATCAGTCACGCATATCAGGAATGTAGTTAGAAATATTTTTAAACTAGAGGGGTGTGAGTTTTGGGTTCAACTCACATGCGAGTATCTTCGATTTTGCACAGGAGTGCATTCATCCTCAGGAACTATCGGACATGGGGGTGTAACGACTGAAGTGTGCAAAAGTGGATCACGAGTCTTTGTCAATAGTTCCTTTGAATCCCTGACCTTCTTGGACCACTGCATATTGTTTGGTACTTGCTTCTGCCTTGGGATTTGAGGTGCAAGCGGGGGGAGATTGGATGAATGAGCTTGAGGTGCTCGTGGAGGCTTTTTCTGCGCGCTTGCATAGTCCCATTTGCAATCCATATTTGGTGGATGTGTACCTGCAACAGCTGGTACTTTTGTTTGATGATTGATACCTGAGCGTGGTTGTAAGCTGCAACCTCACGTACAATTCTCTTTATATGTGGTGGAATCGGCGGGCCTTCCTTTCTGACATCATTTAATTTCTCACTTGTTGCTGCTGGTTCCGGAGGAGTAAGCAAGGAATCCATATCTTGGGTATCTGGTGAGTAACCAGTCATGAAGAAATTTCTTGGTAGATCAGGTGTTCTCCAAACCGAATCACCAATTCCAAACTGCAGTGGCAATTCTGGCAATTTTGGTGTAAAATGTTCACTCTTACGTGCAGTTTCATCCTGTAAAACATGATGAACTTTTTTAGCAAACAGTACTGTACTTCTTGTTGAAACAAGCCTATACTGGTATCAAAGAAATCTTTGTACTTCACGTTGATTAACACTATACTTCCGTGAAATACATCATTGTACTGCTATCTAGAACTGGTATCAAAGAAGTATGATATGTACTGTCAGAACATCATTCAGCAGTTCTACTGCTTTTTTCAAATCTATGTACTGCCCTTTTATAACTATACTTCTAAGAAATATTCATTTCATGCATGAAATGAACAAGATAGTTTGTACTTCTGTTCAACATCATTATACTTCCCACAAATACATCGTTGTACTGCTAGTTAGAACTGTACTTCCTATTTTTTCAAAGCAGTATGATATGTACTTCCTGATTTGGAACATCATTCAGCACTTGTACTGCTTTGCTACAGCAGTAAGAAATATACTTCTTAAACAAACACTACTATACTTCTGAGAATATCCATAGCTTTGAACTTTTTTTCAAACTGTACTTCTCAATCAATGGGCATTCTACTCTTAGCAATGGGCAGAGCTGTTTGGAAATACCTTTGTTTCTTTAGTTGGTTCAATTATCACAGAAGAATCATTGTTGACATCGTCAACAACTTGCAGATCTGAACCAGTTCTAGATGAATTGTTTAGAGCAGATGAAGTAGAACAGAATCTGGGAGATGATCTTGTCTTTAATAGTGATTCAGACCTTTTCTTCGATCTTACTGGGACCAATTTCTGCCGTGGTTTGGGTGCCATCGTTAAAACCTGCAATTTCTCGTCGGGTCGAGGAAGCAGATACGGGGCGGAGGGACGAGGGGCGGGAGCAGGAAGCTCCGTCGACAGCGTACACGACGAGGGACGAGGAGCGCGGACGGAGAGGATGCTAGCTCTAGCTGAGGAAGAAATCGCCGGGGCAGTGGACTTGAGATCTGGAGACGAAATCGAAGCTCCAACCCTCGGGGAGGAGTTCCACACCGACGCGAGCTCTCGACGGAGGTCTCCAGGAGGTTGGTGGTCTCGCCGGAGTAGAAGATCCGGAGCTCCTGTGCCGTTTCCGCGCCGTCCACGCCGTCGCCGTCGCCGAGGAAGAAGGTTCGTGGGGGTGGGGGGAGCTCGCCGGAGATGGCCGGACCTCGCGCGCTCACGCCGGCGTCCCCGCCGGCGCTCGCCCGCTCGGTCCGGCGAGCTGCAATGCGCCTCGGGGTGGGTGGCGCTGGGTCGGGGGCGAGAGGCACCTGGTCGGGATCTGTCGTCGGGGCGCGTACCGGTTCGGTCGTCGGGACGCCCTATATAGGGGATGGTTGTACAGAATAATATTCTGCAATCAGTTGCAGAATAGTCCCACCCTATATATATATATACTAGCACATTTGCCCGTGCGTTGCTACGGCCTAAACTAAAATTAACCTACTGTTTAAGATAAACATAAGTTTCACCAAAGGTTGTGGTATCACACCCTACAAATGTGTAAAATGTATCAAAGAAAAGAAATGTTGCCTCGGATAATTTGGGTACGCCCCGGGCTATGGTCAAAGAGATTTAACGTGCATTCGAATTTAAGCAATATATACTCAACCGATGCTTCGATACAGAGCAAATGACATTTTTTTATCTATCAAAATGCCAATCATCAGAATATACACCATAACCTCGATGTTTGGCAATAACGAACCGTCTTGGTCGACAAGGACACACGGACAAGCTTCTAGTCGACGGCGCAGACGTGAGACTCGCAGCATTGGAGACGGACTTGCTCGGATGACACTACAGGAAAGAACTTCAGCACCGACGGCCAGAACCTTATCGGGGTCGTCGGCTTAGGCCCTGGCCTCGGACGTGTACGAAAGTCGGCCGTCGGCGCGGGGAAGCCGTCGGCGTAGCCTCCTCTGGCCCGACGGCGACCGTCGCTCAGGTATATATGCCGTCGGCGTAGCGTCCGTGGTGGCCGTCGGGTCACGTCCGGCCGTCGACGTAGCCTTCCCTGTGAAGCCACCGTTGGCCAGGACGAAACGGCAGGGTCAAGGTCTGTACCTAACCCGACGCCATGCCGTCGGCTTAGGCCTTTTTTAATAAATCATCTATTTATGCTAATTTATTTATTAATCCTACTAAATATCCGTATGTTGCAATGGATCAATAAAAGATGCAGTAGTACTAATTATTAAGTTTATTATTTGAGAACAAAAGTGTTAAGAGTGTCAAAGGTAATTTGCACCCCTCTCCCTTTTCCTCCTTGCCCTATCCTAAGTGATGTGTCTTCTTAAATATCGATATGAGATGCAACAATGGGAAGCACCTCCGAAGGCCGAGCATTAAATACAAATTACTTTTTTCGTTGATCTTTTATAAAAGAATTTGATAGTGCTATTACATTTGTTTCAAAGTGTAGAAGTATTTAGATAGCTAAATAAAAAGATGATATTTCTGACCAGAGGTAGTATTTTTTTAGTTCACGCTGAAAATCCTTTCTCATATACTTTGCCAATTTACAGAACATGAACAATGATGAACTTACAATTGCGGGCAGCCTGCTTTGCTTTTTGTAGCGAAGGTGCAGCATGGTTTGGTACTAAGTACTCGTACGCACGCAGAGCTAGCACATAATGCCTACTGTTGGCCCTTCTGAAGTTCGATTTGAAGCGCGTCAATATAAGTCGCGCCATGTATTCCATTAGGACACGGATAAAACTGGTGTTCGAATCGTTTTGCGGCTGCAGGCGTGCAATGCACGAAGGAAGGCCAGCTGCACACGACACGCTCACGGGCCAGCTACGCGAGCGTGCGCGGTCGAGTCTTTTCGTGCGGCTTGCGCGCGGACGGCCGATTGAACGAAAACGTATTTTCTCGCATACTACTATTGCTTTCCACTCGATACGTACGCTCATACCTTTGTTTACAGCAAACCGGTGAGATTGACAACCTCATCGTAAGTTGGGAGCAAAGTACTTGGTTGTGTTGTGTGCAGGTTCCGCGTTGTTACTAGTTGAAGACGCACTAACAAGTGTTGTAAACGGCGCCCTTGTTGGAAGTCACTAGGCTAGCAAGCATCACCTTCTGGAGTTTGGTTTTTTCTTGGACTGACAAACCTTGGTTTCTTACCGAGGGAAAACTTCCTGCTGTGCTCATCATACCTTCCTCTTGGGTTCCCAACTGGACGGTGAAATTACATCAACACCGTGACACATCAGTATGGAACACTTCCCTAGAAGAAGGAATAAATTACTTTTTGACTCTATTCTTAGAGCAAATTATGAACTTGATGCTTCATCCTTGATATTACTTGATTTCCACTTTCTGCGCCTAGCTTAAAGGCGTTAAAGAAAAGCACTCTTGGGAGATAACCCATTATTTTATTTTGAGTAATTTTTCTTTTATTTGAGTCTTGGTAGTTATTACTACTGTAATAACCGCTCCTTATCATTTTTATTTTGTTTTTGTGCCAAGGAGAACCTCTAATTTGAGGGAGGTAAGATTTGGGGAAGTTGCTGTCCTTAAACAGATTTCTGCGCTGCACCGTAAAAATTCGTGAAAATTCTCAGAATATCTTTTTGATCTACGATTTCTTGCGCATATGCCCCAGGTTATATCCAAACTTTCATTAGTTTTGCACTTTTTTATTTGAGCATTAGAAGGTTCTCAAAAAAATCAACATTTGTCAGCTGTTCTGTTTTGACAAATTTCTGCCACTATTTGTGTTTGCCTCTCGATCGCTTTCTTTTTGAGTTCTTTTGATCACGGAACTTTTGAGGAAGTTCCTACAGTAGTATATGCTTTATATGTGGTGTTTTTTAGTTGAGACCTGAACCAAAAAGGGTTGATCTACTATTATGTTATGCTAACATTGCTAATAGAATTGTGTGAAGTTTTGTATGAAGCAAGTTTTCAAGTGTAGGGATTGGAGAATGATGAGATGAGATGAAGAATGGACAAAAGCTCAAGCTTGGGGATGCCCATGTCACCCCAATAAATATCCAAGAGGTACAAGCGTCAAAGCTTGGGGATGCCCCCGAGGCACCCCTTCTTCATCGGCAAAAATTAGGTCACCTTTCAACACACTATATTTTTATTGCTTCATGCACTATGCGTTTTTGTTGGAGCGTCTTTAATTTTGTTTTCAGTTTTCTTTTCTTTTGTTTGCTACAATAAATGGTTGGACCCCAACAAATTTCTTTTGGAGGAGATTTATTTGCTTTTCATTTGCCAAGAACACTCTAGTTTTCACTCTTATCGTTCAACGAGTGTTCTCTTTTTCTAGAACTGCGTTTAGCTTTCATTTTTCGCCTTGATTTTTATTCAGATCTTGTTTTATTTTTGCATCAAGGTGTATTTGGACCTCTGGTCCATGTTGGTATTCATCAAAAGAGTTGTTTTAAAAAGGTTTGAATGGTGTTGGAAAAGAGAAAAAGTTTCATGCAAAAAAGTGGTACAAAAAGGAGCTTGTTTAGACTCCGGCTTAGACTTTTTCATGCCATGATTGATGTCGTTTTGATAGTATACTTAGTGATTTTTGCTGTAGCATGACTTGTCTCAAATGACTGAGATTGCTTAATGAGCCTTTGAAAAAATCATGCGTTGTTTTTATTATATGGACGCATTTATTTGGTTTTCTCCTTGATGCTTTATTTGGGTTGACTTGGCACATGCTTACAACATGTTTGACTCTTACAAAGTCGCCATAAGCCTCTATGATCATTTGGTTTTTGACTTGTGATGCCATTTTATGCTTCTTTTAATGATGTTTTGTCACTATGCATAATTATGGCCGTTATTGCTCTCTTAGTTGGTCGCTCCCAGTCTTTTGCTAGCCCTCATTTTGTACTGAGTATGAGCTCTACTCGTCTATCCAACTCCCAAAAACCAAGTTATTCCAATGTGTCCACTATAAATTCCTATGCATGGTATTTTCAAGCCATTCCAAGTAAATTTTCATGTGCTACCTTTCAAAAAACCTTCAAAATACTTCTCATTTTGTGACACTGTTTTCAGCTCATGGGGACGTAGTGGTCGGATTTGCTATCTTCCATATTGTTTTATTCCAAAAAAGAAAAAAGAAAAAGAACAAAAGGCACTCCTCCATGGTTTGTGAATGTTGGTGGGCACCCGATGGAATCGGTTAGCCATGGTTTGAGAAAGGAAAAAGGTGGGGAGGAGTGCCAAGCTTTATAAAAGAGCACCAAAGTGCCAATCTCTCTCTAAAAAACTTGCTTCATTTTTGTATGGAAGATAGTAAGAACCCCATTGCTAGTCGTTGACAAAGACAACCACCTCTCAAAACCAATTTTTATCTCTCTGTTTTACAAATGAAAAGCTCTAGCACAGGTTTAATCACTGCTTCCCTCTGCGAAGGACCTTTCTTTTACTTTTATGTTGAGTCTCCACCTTCTACCTGTATGCACCATCTAAGAGAGCATAGTTGCCATTCTGAGTTTAATGTGCATAGTCCCAAAGTTTATCATTGATTGATTCATGATTATGGTTTCACTTGTTCTTAAATTATTTGTATCTAGTCGCCCTCTTAAACTTGAAGGTGTCCTATGCATTTATGTTTTGCTATTCCATGAAGGACAAGCTGAAAACCATTTGCTATGTTTTTCCATATGATTTGAACACACGTTTGACTTTCATTGTTTCATTATTCATGATCTTTCGTTTGTGTTTATTTTCATGTTATAACATGGTTCCTAAGTTCTTATTGTCAAGATTATGTCTTTTATGCCCATGTTTTAAGTTCTTTGATCCCAGCACTCAATGCTTTACATAGATGATCAAGATTGTGATGGTGCATGTTACCTCAAAAATTATTCTTTTGTCATTACTTACCTACTCGAGGACGAGCAGGAGTTAAGCTTGGGGATGCTTGATACGTCTCAAACGTATCTATAACTTTTGATGCCCCATGCTTGTTTATACTCCATTTGCTTTGAGTTTTGTTACACTTCGTGGCGTTTTTATGCATTTTCCGGAACTAACCTATTAACAAAATGCCACAGTGCCAGTTCCGGTTTTCTGCTGTTTTTGTGTTTCAGAAAAGTTACACAGGAAATATTCTCGAAATTGGACGAAACAAAAGCCGAACCTCCTATTTTTATTGAAGCTCCGCGAAGACTGAAGATGAGATGGAGGGGGCAGGAGCCAGGCTCACCACAGGGGGGCGCCGCCCAGCCCCTGGCCGCGCCACCCCATGGTGAGGCCAGGTGGCCCACCCCCTGACGCTGCCCTTTCGCCTATAAGTTCCCCTCGACGGGAAAAACCTAAGGGACGGATCTCTTTTCCACAAATCATACTGCAAGCCGCCGTCGTCACCGTCGCGAGATTAGGAGGATCCAGGAGCTCTTCCCGGCACCCTGTCGGAGAGGGGAATCCCTGTCGGAGGCCTTCTACACCACCATGGTCTCCTCCGGAGTGATGTGTGAGTAGTCTACCTTGGACTGCGGGTCCATAGCAGTAGCTAGATGGTTGTCTCCTCCACCATGTGCTTCATGTTTAGATCTTGTGAGCTGCCCTACATAATCAGGATCATCTTTATGTAATCATACATGTTGTGTTTGTTGGGATCTGATGAGTTTTGGTACTATGTTAAGTTGATGTGCTGAATATATATCTTATGTTATCTCTATATTGTTTATGATCTTGCATGCTTTCCGTTGCTAGTAGCTATCTTGGCCGAGTAGATGCTAGTGACTCCAAGAGGGAGTATTTATTCTCGATAGTTGGGTTCATGCCTCTATTTAATCTGGAGGAGTGACAGAAACCTCTAAGGTTGTAGATGTGCTGTTACCACTTGGGAGAAAACAACATTCTTGTGTCCAAGGGCATTTGCTTTGTTTACATTACGCACTTTGCTTAATGCAATTATCTGTTGCTTGCAACTTAATACACAAGGGTTCCTCGGACGATTCCCCGCGAGTGGATTTTTAGTCATAGATGCAGTTGGATGGCGGTCTATGTATTTTGTCGTAATGCCTAGAGTGAATCTCATAGTGATCCTCATGATATATGTACGTTATCTTTATTCTATCAATTGACCAACTGTAATTTGTTTATCCAGCATGTGTTATTAATCTTATGGAGAGACACCACTAGTGAACTGTGGACCCCGGTCCAATTTCCTTTACATTGCTATGCCGTTTTACTTTTACTCGCACTGTTTACTTTCTTGCATACTATTATCCTACTACCACTCGATATGCTCAATCCTTTATTTACAGCAAATCGGTGAGATTGACAACTTCATCGTAAGTTGGGAGCAAAGTTCTTGGTTGTGTTGTGTGCAGATTTCACGTTGCTGCTAGGTGAAGATGCACCCATTGTCCGGAGTGTCACAAAGCTAGCAAGCATCACCTTCTGAAGTTTGGCTTTCTCCTACTGGTTCGATAAACCTTGGTTTCACAACTGAGGGAAGACTTGCTGATGTGCTCATCATACCTTTCTCTTGGGGTTCCCAACGAGCTGTTCTTACAAGCCATCAACGAGTTTTCTGGCGCCGTTGTCGGGGAGGAAGAAGACTTCTGCAAGGAGATTCTCTCACGCACAATCTTTTACTTTGTTTTCGTTTTGCTTTATTTTATTTTTGCTTGCATCGTTTTATCAAAAATACAAAAAAATTAGTTCCTTTATAGTTGCTTTTATTTACTTCCTTTTAGTTTTGCTAGAATGGGTACTCCTGAAAACACCAAGTTGTGTGATTTTACTAGCACCAAAAACAATGATTTTATCTGCACTCCTATTGCGCCACCTGCTCCTGAAACAAATTTTTATAAGATCAAACCTGCTTTATTGAATCTTGTTATGAAAGAGCAATTTTCCGGTGTCAGTTCTGATGATGCTGCAGCTCATCTCAACAATTTTGTTGAGCTATATGAGATGCAAAAGTATAAGGATGTAGATGGTAATATTATTATGCTTAAGTTGTATAGTTATTTAAATGCAACAAACTCTGACTACTAGTAAGAGATATGAAGCAGTTATATGTATAGTTATTTCCCTGTATTATGAGGAAAGAGAGGAGGTGAGTGGGGATTTTGTGCTAAGGTTAGAAAGGGTTCGGTTTGGCTATCAAATTGGGCCGCATTGAAAAAAATTGTGTAGAAATTTTGAACCCATGAGCGGAAAGATAGCAACTAAGGGGTTAAATCAACTTAGCTGGACTATTAGCGGCTAATCTCCTTATAGCCTATAAAGGCCTTAGTCATAGACACAAGCCTCTCAAAAATCTATAGCCAGATTACGGCCAGTCTATAGCCGGCTATTTAAATGCAACACCAACTTTGACCTCCGACATTCAAAGCTTGCATATAGCATGAATTCAGGAGCCACTATGCAGTTTAATTAGGGCACTATTTTTTTAAATAGATGCAAAAGCTTTGCCTCATCTATTAATTAATAAGAAAAAATGTCTAATTAATTTATAAAAAACCAGGTGAAAATCGTCACAACCATGTTAACACAAGCGAACTACGTACACCGCAAACAAAGATCCTCAAGACCAAAGCAAGACCGACAAACACACCCAAAACACCACTTCAACCCCCTAACATCTGGAACATAACATCACCAGGAAACATCGGCCCACTGTTTGTTTTCGTTTGCACAAGTTCTCAAGACTTCTTTTTATCATGTCATGCAAACGAATCAGCCGTGATATGAGTGGTCTCCCAAACCAGGCATCATTTTAATAGGACTTATCCCTATGCAAAGCATGACGATGTGTCTAGTATAAACTTGACCTCGCAAAAATTTCCCGAATGTGTTGATGACGTGGGAAATTGCAGGAATGCTAGGGTTCATAATTTCAATCAATATCAATGAGACTTCAGTGGGTACCAAAATTATTAGTTACCACAATATTTCGAACTATATTTAAATTAAAATAGGTGAAAATCCTTCCGATTGAAAAATACACATAAAACAATTTGCCGCAATTTTGGAAATGTTGAATATCTTCTTGTAACTATTTTGTCCAGAAAAAAATCCGTCGAGGTTTGGTACTCGGTTCTCCTCCCGCTACGCCTTCATCCTATCACTCCTTCTCCCCAGTTCAGAAATCATGGCTTGGGGGGGGGGCAGTTATGTGTTGCCCGCCACGTTTAGGAAAGAGCACACATCTGCTTGGTCATTTGGCGACGTCCTATCGCGATGATGCCTGATCATTTGCACATGACTTGATGTACACCACCCAACAGGAAGTATACATGCGGGTAAATTGCAGGCGGGATAGAATTTCCCATCAATCCCGCCTCCCATCCCACCGTAAATACCACACTTGTCTCGCTAATAAATTTCACTAATCTCATACATAAAAAAGGTAAATACTATACGCCGGGGTCCGATTGGAAGCCAAGTATCGGAGGTCTCAAACACCGTCGATCGCCTTCTAAACCAAACGATTAGGATTGGATCAGTTTTTTTCCCATTATTAGGCACGTGTCTCTCCCATAATATCTCGATTAATTGAGCGATCAAGGAAACACCTCCCCTAATTCAGCTGCCGTCAGAGGGATCAAGAGAGGCTCCCACTGATTCCACTACTCACGGGAGCCTCTCTTGATCCCTCTGACGGCAGCACCATACAGAGACAAGGTAATATCAAATAAAACCGGTCCATATTTGTGCCTTCTTTTATTTTTTATTTTTTAGTGATTTGTCAAATCAATTTCACCAGCCGATTCATATGACCTATATGAAGTCAGAGCATTGTGATACGTCTATTTTGCATCACTATTTTATATCATAATTTACTGTTATTTATTGATATATTTCATATTTAGAGATTATACTTATGTTATTTCCTCTATTTTGCATGTTTGATGATTATTGGAGAATTCACTGTCGGAGTCAGGATTCTGCTGGAAAAAGGACCGTCAAGATACAATATTTCTGAAGACCAGAAATTTCAGAAAAATACCCAGAAGTTCCTATTTCGCCAGAAGACAGAAGTAGCTAGAAGGAGAGGGCGAGGTGAGCCACCAGGGGCCCACACCACCCCCTGGCACGGGCCAGCCCTAGGCCACACTGCCAGGTGGTGTGGCCGCCCTGGCCCACCTCTGCCAGCGCCCCTTCGCGTATCGTCTTGTCGAGAACATAAGACCGAGGAGGGGATCGCAGAAAGACTCCGCCGCCTCTGCGGGGCAGAAAATACACACACAGAGAAAGCTCTCCGGCAGGCAGAAATCTGCCGGGGAAATTCCTTCCCGGAGGGGGGGGGGAAATCGTCACCATCATCATCATCATCGAGCTAGGCTTCATCGGGATCGTCATCATCATCATCATCATCATCAGTACCTTCATCACCATCATCACCACGCCGTCCCGCTGTAACATCTTGGGGTGAATCTTGTCTAGTTCACAGGGGAAACTTTCCCGGTGTTAATTACTACTTGTAGTTGATGCTATTGAGTGAAACCGTTGAATTAAGGTTTATGTCCAGATTGTTATTTATTCTTATTTCACCTCTGATCGTGATCCATATGATGTCTTTTGAGTAGTTCGTTTAGTTCTTGAGGACATGGGAGAAGTCAACATGTTAGTAGTGGAACTATGTTGAGTAATATTTAATGGTTTGATATTTATGTTGTGGTGCTATTTTACTAGTGGTATCATGTGAACATCGACTACATGATACTTTACCTTTATAGGCCTAGTGGAATGAATTGTGTATTTTGCTACTATTTGTGGGGTTGCTAGAGCGACAGAAACCTAAACCCCCGTTAGGAAACCAGTGCACCAGGGAGTATAGGATCTCAGAGTTTAAGGCTGTGGTTAGATTTATCTTAATTACTTTCTTGTATTTACGGATTCTTGCAAGGGGTATAATCACAAGTATGTATTAGTCCAAGTTGGGGTAGTGCATTAGCATAGGTTCACCCCTATAACACCTACCAAACCAATGAAGATTAATCAATTGTATGAAGCGAAAACACTTGGCAAAAACTCCCGTGTGTTCTCAGGAACATTTGGTAATCATAAGTAACACAACCGGCTTGTCCTTTGCTCTAGAAAGGATTGGGCCACTCACAGCAATTATTATTACTGTCTTTTATTTACTTGTACTTTATTTATCTGCATTATCAAATACCCCTGAAAACCCGTTTGCTAGTATTTACATTGATTCCTTGATCAAAACTGCTTGTCAACACCTTCTACTCCTCATTGGGTTCGACACTCTTATTTATCGAAAGTACTATGATACACCCCCTATACTTGTGGGTCATCACTTTGCTGATGCTAGGTTTTTAGATATTGGTATCTTAATAACATTGCAATGTTCATGTATGAGAAGCATTATTTTCTGCTATAAACAATGTTGAAATTGACTATATATTATACTTCACCTTATTGTACTTCTTGCATATATAGTTGTGCTTCATCAAGGTTTTAAGTTTGCTTTCTTATAGAAGTAGTAGTGTTTTAAATCCAGTAGATATATTTTGCTCCATATTATAATTCTTTTTGCTTCCACATCATGTTTATTTTGCTTCCCATTTTATTCTTATTATTATTTGCAGGCATCATGAAGGATGCTGATTCCAATTATCTGTTAAAAAGTTGACAATTGAATGATGTATGGCACGAGCAGTCAATGCATTGCCTCTTAGAAGCCTTGCCTCACAGTCATAAAGTGTTGCAACTACGAGAAATAGCATCTAAAAAACTACGAGAAAATAGTCGAAGCATGGTCGAGGGGTCTGTGTCGGCGACCAAGAAAATTGTCCCCGTCCAGCAACAGCGGATGCTCGCATTGTTCTCCTGAAGCAATAGTCCTTGTAGAAACCATATAATGCTTTTTTGCAGGGTCCATGTAATGCATTCGTTGGGATCGTTTCATAATTCGTGAATCTGACATGACACTGATAATGTTGTAGGAAGCAAATAGAAGAAATCATGGAAACATAAAAAATTATAGATTGGAAATTTAAATACTAGTAACATGAAGCATTATTCTAATTGAGATGAAGCGTGTATTACTCTTACCGGAAGCATATTTGATTGGTATATGTAATGAATCGGAAGCTCTAATATCCGTTGTACTAAGCAACTAGCCGAAACGAGGGGAACACATGTGGTTAACGGTGGAAAATTGTGTTAATGGAAGCAAACTCTCAGCTGGATAGGAGCAAATTCAATACGTGTAGAAACAATCGCAATTATCTTTATTTGCCAAAATTTCCTAATTGCATACTCACAAACAGAAATCCATCTTTATTAGGAAGCTATTGGTATTGTGATGTTTTATGTTTGAAATAAAATACCCTGTTTCATAGGAATATTTGTACTAAATAAAAACAAATTTTATTCAGCACGGAAACAAAGTTTCTAGGAGATGGAAACATAATTGTGCCGTGGTTTAATAATACTCGGAAACCATTTTTCAAAACACGGAAGCAAACTTAAGACAATTTAGAAGCAAATTTTCTAAAAAATGTTAACAGGGGAAGCGAGATTATGAAAAAATAGTTTCCTAAAAATCTTGTTCTATAATAGTTGGAATTTGTTTCCCTAAAATCAGCAACTAATGAAGGCTAGGAGAACACATCAGCGGACGAATGTTAAGGAAAACAACAAATACGGAAACATGCAAATCGGATCATTTAAAATGGAAGCATTTATTTTCCACAAATTTAGCTAACTCTGTTCAACGATCCTATGGTCCGGCAGCTTCTGATCGGACGGATAAAAAGTGGTCCGATGGGAAGCTATAATCGGAATTCGATTCCTAGCCTGTGCGCTTGCCGGGTCGCACCACATACGGCTTCGTCCTGTGCGCCCGCGTAAAATCACAGCATGACCTGTCATGCCCGTTCGGCTTACACGCGCATGCCTTACGAGTTACTTCCTCCGTTTATAAATATAAGATGTTTTAGGTTCGTGAAGTAAATATCTATCTAAACTACTAATACGGCTTAAGGACGTGATGGTTAGAAAACCGTGGTAGGTAAAAAAACCAAATTTTATTTCGTACGTCAGAAAAACCGTGGTACATCGCGCTCGTTTCCTTCCCGGTCCGTCGCTAGCGAGATTTTGTTTCGTACGTCGAAAAAAACTGTAGTAGGTCACGCTCGTCTCTTTCCCGGTACGTCGAAAAAGGGTCTATGGTCCCGGTTCATTTGGGCCATTGGTCCCGGTTGCTGAACCGGGATCCATTACTCGGGACCAATGTCGGTCCCGGTTCCAGCACGAACCAGGACCGATAGGTCTCCACGTGGACGCGCTGCAGGGGCGATCCCCCTGGGTCAATGGTCCCGGTTCGTAGCACGAACCGGGATCGTTGATCTCAGGGTTTTTTTGTTTTTTTTTCCATTCAGGGATTAGGGTTTTATTTGGTGTGTATTGTATTCAATTTAATGGTGCTATATATATACAGCAATAATGAAGGAACCACATTATATATATGTATATTACACATCATGGTCACGAATATATTATTAATATTCACCGTCTCATCCGTCGTGCTTGGTCGCTATTACAAACGGTAACTCACACAAATTTGATTTTACATCTTCTTTTTTACACTTCCTTCTAAATGAACCGGGTAATAGTATTCTCCTTTCGGATCTATAATTTGTTCTAATAAGAATCTGGCAATTTCCTCTTGAATTGCTTGCACGCGTTCCCGTGGTAGAAGACCGTCCCGCATCCGTTCGATCTATGATTTGTTCTAATAAAAACCAGATTTTATTTCGTACATCAAAAAAACCGTGGTACATCGCGCTCGTTTCCTTCCCGGTACGTCGCTAGCGAGATTTTGTTTCGTACGTCGAAAAAAACTGTAGTAGGTCACGCTCGTCTCTTTCCCGGTACGTCGAAAAAGGGTCTATGGCCCCGGTTCATTTGGGCCATTGGTCCCGGTTGCTGAACCGGGATCCATTACTCGGGACCAATGTCGGTCCCGGTTCTAGCACGAACAGGGACCGATAGGTCTCCACGTGGACGCGCTGCAGGGGCGATCCCCTTGGGTCAATGGTCCCGGTTCGTAGCACGAACCGGGATCGTTGATCTCAGGGTTTTTTTGTTTTTTTTCCATTCAGGGATTAGGGTTTTATTTGGTGTGTATTGTATTCAATTTAATGGTGCTATATATATACAGCAATAATGAAGGAACCACATTATATATATGTATATTACACATCATGGTCACGAATATATTATTAATATTCACCGTCTCATCCGTCGTGCTTGGTCGCTATTACAAACGGTAACTCACACAAATTTGATTTTACATCTTCTTTTTTACACTTCCTTCTAAATGAACCGGGTAATAGTATTCTCCTTTCGGATCTATGATTTGTTCTAATAAGAATCCGGCAATTTCCTCTTGAATTGCTTGCACACGTTCCCGTGGTAGAAGACCGTCCCGCATCCGTTCGATCTAATTTAAAGAAGGGGATCAATATATATGAATGAAACTAAACATAGTTGATGGTAATAAAATAAAGTTGAGATTATTGTTTATCGTACTTCAAGTTTTTTGAAGTTTCGGTTTGCGCCCTTCTCTTTGGTCGTCTGGCGAATGAACTCACAGACATAGTATCCACATAAGTTATTCCCAGCTTCCTGCCTCAAGCACTTTACGAGAACGGAGTTCAATCAAAATAAGAATCAAGCATGATAATTGTATTGAAACTAGAATCAAAGAGATGCGCGGATCTAGCAAGTAGTACTTACATTCAATATTTGAAATGTAAGCTCTGGCTTCCAAACACCCCTAGTGTTGGCGGTGAACCGTTTCCAAGCCTTCTGGAGGCATTCCTGCATGTTCGCCCAGTTTCCTAAAGGTGTGCGTTTTGAGTCCATGACTTTGACTACTCCTTCGTCAACACTAATGATTAACAGAATAAAGTGGAAGCTGCACAGACATAACGAGTCAAATATCACCGTATTCATTGTCTTCCATTGCAGTACCACCGTATTCTTCAGGCGACATAGGATAGCTGTCATCATCCTCTTCTTCATTTTCTTCCAGCCTAACCCCTCTTTCTCCGTGCATGGCCCAACAATAATATCCGGGCATGAAACCTCTCCGAAGCAGATGGCTTTGAAGGATTCTCGGGGCAAAGTGCTCCGTCACATTCCGACAGTCGACGCAGGGACAAGGCATTAAATTATCCACTTTGTTTGCCTTAGCCACATCGATAAAGTTATCCAGGCCTGCAATAAAATCAGAATCGCATCGGTCGTCGTACATCCATCGCATCCGCGCATCGATCTGCGTTATAATAATTAACTATTACAATAACATCGTGAATAGTGAAATGACCACCCGCATGGACACATATGCAAGATTTTTGTATCAGTTACAGATGAAGAAGATAAGGTTGCTAACCTCGGCGGAGGATACCGTGTTGTGCGAACTTAAATGTGGCATGGACATTTCATCGAACACCTTGTGTGCAATCAAAGAAAAAAAACTAGCACCCACACCTCACACATAATCCAGCAAATTTTTGTGGCAAAGGGCAAAGGGCTGGGTGTATCAATTTATAGCCAGGGGAGGGTCTTTGATCCCGGTTCATGCCATGAACCGGGACCAATGCTCTGCAGAGAGCCACGTGCCATGCTGGGGAGGCATTGGTCCCGGTTTATGCCACAAACCGGGACCGATTCCCCGAAATGAACCGGGACCGGCCCCCAAACGGCATGAACCGGGACCAATGCCTGTCATTGGTCCCCATTGGCGAGCCGAACCGGGACATATGACATTTGGGTGCTGGACCAAAGACTCTTTTTCCACTAGTGCTTGTTCTCCTTTGAGCAGCGGCGACTGATGTGGTCGCAGGGCCGCCGGCGAGAAGCCCCAAGGCAAGCACCCTACTCCAGATCGCCACCGGAGACCTCTGTTCCTGTCTAGGAGAGGCAGTGGCACAGTACATCTCCGCCTCGGTTTCTCTGTCCATTTTGAGATCTCTCCCGAACCACCCGGCGGCTGGCGGCTGGCGCCCGCTCTCCCTCGACCTCTCCGGCGCTCCTCTCACCATCCACCATCTTGTAGGTAGCCGAGTTGTGGGAACCACCCCGGCAGCTGTCGTGGGCGCGTAGGCGCGAGGAGGCCCGGCGGGAGGAAAGGAACCGTCCGCCATCGGTACACTGCTCCCGAGATCTGGGCCGCCCCGCGGATGAGCCCCCATCCCTAACGCCACTAGGTCTCCGCCTTGACCAGCTCGGTGCCCCGATGGGCGTGGATAGGTCGCGCTCATCGACAACGACACAGGAACCTCGCAGGATGTTCATCGTGGCATAGCAATCCGTGAAGGTGTGGCACACCCCGTGTAGCGACGCTGGGAAAGCTCCTATTCAGGTATCTGTGCTTTACTTCAAAGCTACTTAGGTTCAATCAGGCCTGGTCTCCGAACTCCCACCGGTGATAAAGGAAAACATCCCCTCTTTGCAGATGTGGGCTCCAAAAGTACTATCTTCCACACTTTGGAAGAAACCAGAGGCGGACTGGACAAAAATTAACTTGGACGGCCACTGGACAGGGTAGTGCTAGATGTCTGTGTTGAACCAGTTTTGATGAGTATCTTCTCTGCTTGCCATAACCTAGAGGGATGCATAGACCTGAAGAATCTGAATTTGCGGCAGCTGTTCATGGCCTACACTGCATGCTGACTAGGTCTTCTGAAGACACGAAGAGAGAGCCCCCATGAGCTGGCCAAGATGGGGCAAATTGCATGTAGTTTATATTTTACCCAAATGCTAAAAAGCGCACGGAGGCCAGCTTGTCTTTCCGAGCCTCTGCTTTGTAGCCGTCGGATCGCTAGATCGCGCAACTGTTTTCGACCGATCCTCACCTGCGCCCCGACCAGCTCCCACCTGGGCCCCACATGCACGTGTCGTAGAATTAGGAGAAGCGCCGCTTCATCTCTCTCCTCCGCCCGTTCCCCATTTCCTACGGTGATTTTTCCCTCCTTCGGTAGGGTTCCCTCGAGACGGAGTTCGCAGTGAGGGCGGCGAGCTCGTTGGTGGAGGAAGATCCGCGCGAGAGGGCGGCGAGCTCGTCGGCGGAGGGCCAGCCGCGAGGCAGTGCGGCGAGACCTGTGTCGTCGAGCGAGCCATGCGGTGGGGCGGCGAGCGCAGCGTCGGCGAATGAGCCACGCGGTGGTGCGGCGAGATCTCCGGCGGAGTGCGAGTCCCGCGGAAGAGCTCGAGCCGGTTGAGAGTGGTTTGCTCGGAATCAGAGATTCCCGATGGAGTAATTTCATCCAGTACCCGAGGTAATCGTCCATGACCAAATCGCTAGTCCGTTCCCAGTAGTGCGCGATTTCGCAATGTTCAATTGCAATCCATGTCCAATTTTGGTCTGAGGATGTGTGGATTCCTCCTCGCCATGTGGGGATTCATAGATCAGTTCCAGCCCGTCTCGATTTGCATGTTATTGCAATACATATTGTTGTTTTCTCTGTAGCAATTTGCTATGGCATGTATATACTCACGATGGCTATCCCATGGGTAGATTCTCATGTTTTGTATGGTTTATACAATTAACACCAGGTTGTTTTGATCTGTCATGTACATAAAATGTTTGGGGGTAAAATGCTATTGGTGTTAGATTTTTCTGCCGCTTGGTAGTGTCTTATTTTTTTACAGTATGATCAAGTTGCGGCTTAATTTTTGAATTTTTTCTGCTCAAAATGCTTAAGTTGGTTATTGTATTTAACTAAGTTGGTTTTATCTTCTAGTTTAGCTTGGTGTTCAGCAACATCATTAAGTTGCATACTGATATGATTGAGTCATTTGTTTTTAACTTGATTTAAGTTGTATACTTAATATGCCAAAGTTGCCTTACATACCATGTGTTTTAGTTCGATGTCCACCATCCCCTTTTTAATTTGATGTTGTTAGCAACAACATTAAGTTGCATACTGTTTTTGATTGAGTTTGTTTGTTCCAACTTGCTTGAGTTGCAACAAAAATGCCTCCCAAGGTGTATACTGAATTGACATAAGTTACTTTCTGTCAGATGCTAAGTTGTTTTGATTCAACTACCTAAGTTGTGATTTTGTACCATGCCTACATGAGCTGAGTCATATTAATTTCCAGGAGACAAGTTCTAGTATCAACAAATGGCAAAAGAGATGGCGAAGCGTTCCTGTCCACGTTTACCAAGGAGCTATCCCATTGAGGTATTCCCACTTGTAGTCGTAGTTACGACTTTTATTTGTTTACTTCTGTATTACCAAAGTTGTTTGTTCACCATATTTAAGTTGAATACCAAAATGCATTTAAGTTGCTTTGTCAGCATGCTTTTCACGTTTGAGTTTCCCATCATATGGTTTAATATGATGTTCTTTAGCAGCATCAAGTTTTCTACTCATTTGCATTGAGTTGTTTCTTCAGCTTTACGTAAGTTGTGCACTGAACATTGTTTAAACCAACACAATAGTGTAATGTATCGGTTAGGGAGAGGAATCTCAGATTCTAGTTGGCTATGAAAAATCAGACTTTGAAATGGTTAAGTTGTTTTTTCAGCATAGTGAAGTTGGTCCTAGATTCAGCTAAGTTGTTTTTTGTCAGCTTGTTATTTAGTTGATTTTTATCTTATAGTTTAAGCACCAACATGCTAATTTGTATACTGATTTAATTAAGTTGTTTTGTTTAACTGTCTTAAGTTCTTTACTGAATATGCCTAAGTCGTGCATAAGTAATCCCCCATGAGCTAGATAAATGAGATGTTGTTAGAAAAAGTTACTCTTTAGGGAGCCAAGTTTTTAGTTGATTATTCATCGTGGCTAAGTTGTTCCTTTAGCATGCTTAAGTTGGTTCTAAATCTTGCTTAGTTGCATTTTATGTTTTTATAGTTTGAATAATCGATTTTTCATTTTGTAGTTGCTTGTTCACCTCGGCTAAGTTGTTTTGCAACATGCTTAAGTTGGTTCTAAATCGTACTTAGTTGTTTTTTGATATTTTAAAGTTTGAATGTTTGAATGCTTGATTTTTCACTTCTTAGTTGCATGTTCATCATAACTAAGTTCTTACTGCATGTGCTTAAGTTGGTTCTAAATTCTACTTAGTTGTTTTTTAACATTTTAAAGTTTTTATCGCCACAACGATGGTCGTGTTTCCTTAATATATTTCTCAATAAGTTTTTATTTAATATGTTCCAACAACATTGTTGTTTTGTGTGTATCTTGAAGGATTGAGAATTCTATTTTGTTCTGTGCATGATCTACAAACGTAAACCACAGGTTGAGTATTAAATTAAAATTATATATGATTTTATCAAATATGCATAGAAGAATAATGATAATACAGTAATCCCAAATTTTGCCCCTAAATCAATTAAATGGTGTATGTTTTCCCTTACTAAAATGATACAACACAATTATCCACATTCACATAATAATAATTTATAATATTTTTAAAGTATACACAAAATATGTTTTAATTGATAATAAGTTTTCGATCTACAATTGGTTATATTAATAAAATTCTCGTTGGTTGTCATGGCCTCTCTAGATGTAATAATAGTTATAGTCTCTAACAATGACAATACAAGAAGTCTTGAAATTAAATAAAAAACGTACGATAGCGTCAAACTTTAGCTAAAATTTAAAAAGTTATGATGGAGCCATTGTCTGTTTTCTATTTCTTTTGTTTTCTAAAAATAAGAAATGTTTTGTGAAATAAAAGAAAAATATTTAAGGTGAGAGAGAGTAGCCCATAAGCCGAACCCCACACAACAACCGACCAGGCCCATGTTGGCGCAGCCGGCCACCTCTCTCCCTGACCCATCTACAGCCCACCAGCCTCCCCGTTGAAAACGCTAGGTGTTTTTGCAGCCACACCCCCGCCTTCATTTTGTAAATGCAATCAAGTACACTTGTTCTCATCTCTCTCTGCCGCTTAGCGGAGCTGCCCCGCTGGAGACCTGCACCAAAGACTCCAACGAAAAGGCGCCTGCCGCCTTGGCCCTCAGCAGCGCCGCCATGATTGGCGGCACGAGTGGGAAGTGCGTGACCTTGTACCTGTGGATGGCCCTGACGGCCTCGCCTACGTTGAACCTCTTCATGACCACGACCGTGGTGCCGAGCGAGAGGAGGCCCACGGCAAAGAGAGAGAGGCCGTAGCGTGGTGCCATTCTGATTTTGTTCTGTCAACAAATGACGCCATTGTTGTCAAGTTTCAACGCCATATCATCTCGTTGATAAGATCTTCTGCAAGCATTCACAACTGAGAAATGCATGAACATAGGTTGGCTATGTACATAACTGGTAAGAATGTTGATCACGAGCTAGTATCCGGCAGGCACATAATATTGTTCAATCCAGACACAGCCCATGGTGTCAGTGCAAGTATTACTAATGTATCTGCTATTTCTTGCAAATTCAACCTATGTAAACATTACAAAACGAGAAAAATACTTTTTTTCCCAGGAAGTGAACAAGAAAGTAAGAACAATGTTTGAAAAAAAGTCTATTCACAACTAAGAAAACAAAAGTAAACGACTTAGTTAAGTAAAAACATGCATTGTGATAAGTGGGATGCCAACTGAACAATGTTAGCACCTAAGAACAAAAAATTGTTGGATTTGAAACCCAATTTCATAGTGGCCCTATCTTACTTATTTTCGCAAGTTATCTGCCGCGCCACAAATATCAGCTCTACTGTTTGGGAACTGAGACACAAGATTTCCAGGGAACCAACCAAATCCAACACAAATAACAACCCACCACAGACACAAAACAAAGATCTACAGAAGAACAAACACTTTGCTCCCCAAAACAAAGATACAAAAGAAAGACAATGAAAACCATCCCCTGGCTGGCTGCACCCAGCACCAGCCGAAAGGATCAAACTGTATGGACAATGGAATCCATTCCACCGAATTTTCTCTTCTTACTTGTTGAAGTTCAATGGAGCGGAAATATAGAATATATACGAGCCTTATGATTGGCGTAATACAGAAAATGCAAACAAAGATTGGTGCAAGAGAACACATACATTTTTGGCCTTTTCTCAGCATAGTGGGGTTAGATGGTCCTCCACACAGTTAGTTTTCTATTCAGATGTATTCTTGACAAATCCCTGGCTCGTATATAGCTGGGAAGGGCGACATGTGTTCCTCTATTTTCTCAAACAAGTGGGAAGTCATGGGGCTCCATGAAGGTATACTTCCGTTTGCTCGACAATTTCAACAGCTGGCCATTGCTTTCTTGTGGAAAATCTGGCGTCGCAGATATGGCAATCTGGCATATATACATAAGAACTATATTCTGAACAATTTTTAAACCTGGGTTTAGATTAAAGTCAGTCGACTGCCTAATTGTGTATCCGACCAATTCTAGAATCTTCATACTCTAGATTTATGATTAAGCCATAGACTTCCCAAAATAACTTAACATACATGTAAACACCAAAACGAAACTCCCTTGGCCAAGCAGCAGACATGACATACTTAACTCGAACCCTAAACATCATAATCAATTGCAGAAATATTTAGAGCACCTGAATAAATTATGTACCCATGATTTACTGACACATCCTATGTGCCAGCTAAAATATGATAAACAGATCAAGCACAATGGCAAGCAGTGTGCAATCAACGATCAACCTAAGAACAGTTTTCCAATATGAGGTCAAAATACCCACAGTTTGCAGAATCCTACCCGCAAGCAGAAATACAAAACTATCTTCTTCACCGAAAAAATGAGCTATGGTAGCCAATGAACTCAGTTAAATGATCCAGCTCCATAGCTGCAGTGCAAAGTAATCCACATCTTATCTCAGAAATGCCCAAGCTTATATCATCTGATGTTAAACCTCATCACGTCCCACAGTAAGGATCAGGGAAGCATATAACCTACCTATCCCCCAAAGCAAATTGGAAACCACATGGTACCATCCGTAAGAACACAATCATCTTAATCCATATCAAATAGTACAATGTCACTTACTTGACAGCTCAAACTGAGAGTTTACAAATTATAATCATGAGTAATACGGCAGAATTTTTTACAGGTGTAGCTAAAATTAACACCCGGCCACGCATATAATGTACAAAACAATTTGAAACATAGAAACTCAATCACTGGAGGCTACTGCCAAATGCAAACACAATGGATCAATCGAGCAGTCCGGTCTTCCGCCAAACGGCATTGCGTACCTGGCGGAGATCCCTCCCCTTGAGCGTGCGCCCAGCGCCCTCGAGCACAGAGAAGGTAGTCATGGGCGACTCCCGCGCCCGCGAGCGCGCCACCATCTCGTGCGGCGGCAGCATCTCCTCGTCGTCGTCCTCATCCGGCTCACTCGCGAACGCCTCCACCGGAGGTTGCCGTAGCCGCGCTGCCGGCACATTCACAGGTGCAGACTGCGGCATGTGCATCGCCGGCGTCGGTGCCGGGCGGGGGACGGTGGGGATCATGCGGGGAAGAGCCATCCCCGGGGACGCGGGGGACGACGACGAGGCAGACGAAGAAGACGGGGGCGGCGAGAGA
Source organism: Dactylis glomerata (assembly GCA_007115705.1). NCBI lineage: Eukaryota > Viridiplantae > Streptophyta > Magnoliopsida > Poales > Poaceae > Dactylis > Dactylis glomerata. The sequence goes on along the minus strand of QXEO01000422.1, from coordinate 3,097,076 downwards.
GGGCCGAGGCGGGCGGCAGAGGCGGGGGCTAGGGTTTGCGCCGCGGATGGAGGAGATGAGTAGGGGCCGGTGCGGCGGTGGCTGCCTCCGCTTGGGGGATCCGACTCCCGTGGCGAAGAGGTCGTCCTCGTCGAGCTCGAAGGTCGCCGACGCAGGCTGGTAGCCAGCGGCCGCGGGAGGGAGGAAGGGCCCGAGGAAGCGCTCGGAGCTGGGCGAGCTCCTGTGGCGCGGAGGCCGTGCGCGAGGGAAGAGACGAGGCAGCGGAGGTCGGCGCGGGAGAGGGAGGCGGCGGTGGCAGCATCGAGGAGGCACGGGAGAGCCAAGGGAATCACCGGGGTGGGCGAGAGGTCGTGCGATCGAAAGAAAACCAAAGGGACGGACGAAAAGAAGGTGGTTTATTTGACGTACGAAAAAAGACCGCTGTTTTTTTGACCTACCACGGTTTTCTGACCATCACGTCCTCAAGCCGTATTATTAGTTTAGACTAGTGGAATGCCCGTGCGTTGCTACGGGCTTTTAATTTTTTTTCGCTACATCGATGGTCAAATGACAAGAGTACAAAACTAATTTGATTTTTTTTTTTAATTTTACCATAATTTCTTGAGAATGAAAATGCTCTATTAATGATGCCTAAGACAGAATGATGTTTGCTTGCAAGTGTAATAAAATATAATTGTCTAATTATCTATTTTTTACCGCATAATAACCTCGAAATATTACAGATTAGCTCCATTTGAGTGCAAGTTCTAAGCAGAGGTAATGTGCACAATTTTATCCAGCCAAAAATTATGTAGTCAATTGTAAACCCTCACCCACGCTTTCCTAGCAAGTTCTTTCTTCCTTTCCTCTTGAAGCCTCTTCTAGTGCGCTACCACTTCATACATATGAAATTATCCCAGTGCATATATAAATATTTAGTGGTACAGCAATAGGCCAATGACCCAAATCAGAGATCTCCAAATAAAAGTGAGTATGTCACAGAACATTGCATCTCGCATTACAACATTTCTAACTACAATTTGGCATTTGAACTTGTTTTTTCCTTTCTTTGTTTTCATTATGCAGGTTTCCAGAGAAGAAGAAGAGAAAGAAATAGAAGACATAGTTTAGGTCTCTTTTTATTTAATTTAATATCTGTAATAATTTGTAATTTCCTATTCTTTATTTCTTGCTTTATTATTTCATTTAATTCATTTGTAAGAAAAATATTGTAAAGACAATATATTATGTGTGTGATATCAATGAAGCCTAAATTCCCTAGTTTAAATATCAATTAAGATTCAAATGTGGATTCAAAATTACATTCTTATATTCAAATTTTATTTTCTTACTAATTTGTTTGTGTGTATGTCTTCCTTTGTTTTTAATGATTGATATTATCTATTTTAAATTTAATATTAAATTATATGTTATTTTTACAAATATGCATAGAAGATTAACGATAATATTGTATGCACACCTCATTTGATTTTTTGAACATGCTATTTTTAAAAAATCATGTAAAATTTGTTTCCCTGATACAACGTAATTATCCACATTTATATAACTATAATTCATAACATTTTTAAAGTATACAATTTTTTATTGAGAATAAGTTTATAATCTTTAATTTTAGTCATGTATTAAATAAAATTCATGCGTTGCCGCCACCTCTCTAGATGTAATAGTTATACTCTCTATCAATGACAATAGAAGATTTGTTGATATAATATATTTAGCCCAAGAAATAATTTTTGAACTACCAACATAATCTTTTTTTAATAATTTTGTGATTCACAAAATTGAATTATGACTAATTATTACCTAGAATATATACAATATTTGGATATTATATTCAAAAAAGCATATTATTTTTTTGAATTAAAAATCAATATTTATGGTCTTACTCTTAGTCGATCTAGTACACTTTGTTAGATGCCAAAAGTTTTTTTAATTTGACTTCACTCTACGAGAAGGTAGCAAAATCACTTTTTTTTTAAATATTTTCTTTTCTTTCACTCTCTCCTCTCTCTCTCAGACTCTCAGTCACTTTCCCCATTTCTGGCCATGAATCCTCTCCTTGGTCGCCACCGCCCCCGACTGGCTCTGCCCCCCGCCGGTTCCAAGGTCCTCCTCCCGTACTTCGTGTCCATCGTCCTAATCTAGTTCCCTCCCTGAGCTTCTCGTGGCTTCGTCCCCGCACCGATTTCTGCTCGTATTCGCCGGTGAAATCGTCGCCGGAGAGCTGCATCGTTCGATTCCCCATGGCCATGGGCGGCGTGAGGCAGATGCTTCGGTTCGTCTGTCCGTATCTGCTGCTTAGGTAAATTTTCTTCCTCTTTGAGCTAAAAATTTGAGTTTTTCTTCGTCTGGTGCCGCTCGGCCATGCTTCGACGACTGTTGCACCGTTCATCAGATTCCCTTTCGCATTCTACACCACTGGCATGACCTTCCCCCCTTACGACAACATCCGTGTAGTCTCCACTGCCTCTATAGGCGCCATGGCCGTGTGCTTCTTTTCCTGTTTGGACAAAACTACAAGGTTCGATTCTTTCAGTTGGCCTTATTTTTTATTGTAATTTGAGTTATTAACTGTAGTTTATGATACTTACTTTGGTGATAGGACCAATCACGAATTTCCCCATGAGTTGCTCACTCGAAACAAGGGTGATGATAGGAATTAGTTCAAATGGAATCTATATTGACTGAAGTACATTGAGAGACTCATTCAGAACGTCCATGGTAGGATCTTCAGTTTTAAAAACACAGCCACAATCATGTGTCTGCTGGTTTCTGTAATTTTAGAGAACAGTTTTCTTGTGTATAAATATAAGTAGCCAGGTTTTGTCATGCATCTGTTAGCTGTTATGTTATATGTCAAGCACTAATTAATATATACAACTCTTTCACACACGAGGGTCATTGATCTCTTTCTTTCACACACGAGGGTCATTGATCTCTTCTCACATGCTTGTGTTCAATATCTGACAGTAAACTGTGCATGCTAGTGCTACTTCTAAAGGAGTTATTTTTATTTTATATTAGTCTATTTTGCACCTGAATAACATAACAATACATGACATGTTGGCTTGCTAATTTTTCCAAGTGCTTGCTAATTTCTCATATGCTTACCTCATAGTATCCACATTTATGTGAAAACAAGAATTTAATCATACAAATTTAACCTTTACTCTTGAAGTCGACAATTAGTTTTACTGTTTTCCTTTGTGTTATTTTATCCCCGAAAGTCTTCCAACAATGAGGGTATAATTTAGGCATGTTCGATTCTTCACTTCACAGTGTCCTGGAACCTTGGTATTGATAAGAAAGTCTTGCTATTTCTGCTTTTGGTAGCTAAGCTGAAGTCCAACATAGTATTCTTGCTTCTCTTCCTGTTACCTGCGTGTTTTCTCCATGCTTGTTCTTACCTGGGCATGAATGTCTGTTTACTGAAGATGGTTGTTCATTTATTAAACAATGTGTTTCTATTGGCTTTCTTTGATTCTTCTCGTGCTGCTGTTCCCTCACATATGTTTCTTTTCTACGCAGTTCTGGTCCTTTCCTGGATTTGGTGTAGGTTCAAGGATTCAAATTGTCAAGATATTGTTATCGCCACATTTTGGCCAAATGAGGAGATGGGCCGTAATCAAGATGGGCTTGGTGGCTGGATCGGCCTTGCGCGTGGATTTGGGCTAAATTGCCCGTGTATCTGTATTATGATAGATTACGTTTCGGTTTAAACAAGAGATAGAGTTGTTAGGGTTATTCCAAAGATAGAAAGTCTCCAGACTATAAATATGTACCTAGGGTTATTGAGAAAGGAGGACGATCACGTTCACAACAAACACAATCTCGGCGCATCGCCACCCCTTGTTTCGAGGGTTTCTTTCAGGTAAGCGTCGTGCTGCCTAGATCGCATCTCGCGATCTAGGCAGCATCTGCTTATGTGTTATTTGGTGTTGCTCGTACTGAAGCCTTGTTGATGGCGAGTAATACTGTTATCATAGATCTGTTTGGGCTAGCATCGGTGCTTTTGGTTATGTTTGCTTAGTCATGCTGCCTTTAGAGATCTCGCTGCCTTTGCACCTATTTTGGGTGTAAGGGCAGCATCTTGCTTGATCTTTATTCAGTCGATTCAATCTGTCATAGTTGTTCCTTGTTCTCCAAGGATTAGTTTGATATCCGCATGGTTAGGCCTCACAAACGGGTTGAACGATCCAGTAGTACGTAAGGATATGGTTTGCCAATTCGAGAGGAGTTGTTCCGGGAATTGACTCTACGTTGGTTTTTTGGCCTCCTCTAGGGTTAGTTTTCTGTTATCTTTCGTATCTACCAGGCTCAATTACGTGTGGGATGTTCCAATTATGTGGTGAAAGCGTTAAACTGTCGTAGATCGATTTGACTTGTATTGATAAAGCAAAACCCCATGTTATCGTAGATCCAATGCAGATCCATGGGACAATCGGCTACATGAGCCGATTCACAGGGAAACCTGAGAGCCGATCGAGGCTCGTATTTAATGTTTACGTGTCTGCCATGCAGGAAACCAATCGAAGCAATCCATCACCTTCCTGATCAGGTATAGGTCAGGTGGCACGCCCTTGCATCAGCCAGGACGTGTGCCGGAGTTTTGCGGGCCGTTGCCCGAGGGACCAGGGCCCACCAGCAGTTCTGGGAGCCTCCCGGCTCTTCGTGTTGCTTGTCGCTGCTCGCCAGTGGGTTTTGACAGGCAACACATTCTGGCACGCCCAGTGGGACTCTCAACAACATCTGCATCAACATCTGACGCTGCGATGGGGGACAGACCAATCACGTACGACGATCTGCCTGATGAGCACAAGAAGAGGTATGATGATATCAAAGCTCTCTTCGAAGCCGATCTCATCGGCTCTTTTGAGAGGACCCGTAAGCATGGCATCAGGTGGAAAGGGTTCTCACCCGAAGGATGGCCGATGGCGTGTCGCCATAGATTTTCGGGATCTCAATAGAGCCACTCCAAAGGATGAGTATCCGATGCCGGTAGCAGAGACATTGATCAACGCAGCTGCTGGTCATAAGGTCTTGAGATTTATGGATGGCAATGCCGGTTACAATCAAATTTTTATGGCTCCAGAAGATATACACAAGACTGCATTCAGAGTCCCAGGTTCGGTGGGGTTGTTTGAATATGTAGTCATGACATTTGGACTGAAGAATGCCGGCGCCACATACCAAAGAGCCATGAATTACATTTTCCATGATCTGATCGGCAAGCTGGTGGAGATTTATATCGATGACGTGGTAGTCAAGTCTGCTTCAGTACAAGGACACTTGGACGATCTGCGATGCGTCCTAGACCGAACCAGAAAATTCGGACTACGGATGAATCCAAAGAAGTGTGCCTTCGGTGTGACGGCCGGTCAGTTCTTGGGTTTCTTGGTCCATGAACGCGGAATCGAGATCGGCCTGAAAAGTCAGGAGGCAGTGCGAACAATGAAGCCACCTACCACGAAGAAAGAACTGTAGTGTCTCATCGGCAAAATCAACTTCGTCAGAAGGTTCATCTCCAATCTGTCAGGAAGAATAGAGCCGTTCATGGGACTGGTGAAAATTAAATCTGATGAGGAGTTCCGCTGGGGGACAGAACAACAACGAGCCTTCGACGAGATCAAAGAATATCTAACGAAGCCGCCAGTGTTGGTTCCACCGCAGCAGGATAGGCCGTTCTACATTTACTTGTCAGTGGCTGACACGTCCATCGCCTCGGTGGTGGTGCAAGTTTATGATGGTCTGGAGCGAGTTGTGTTTTACATCAGCAGAAGGATGTTGGACGCAGAGACAAGGTATCCTGAGATCGAGAAGTTATGCCTCTGCCTATTTTTCACCTGCACCAAGCTGCGACACATCTTGCTGTCAGCAGAGATTATCATCATATGCAAATCAGATGTCATAAAACATATGCTGTCGGCTCCTGTGTTGAAAGGCCGACTCGGCAAATGGATGTTTGCATTATCGGAATTTGATGTCCGGTATCAACCCGCCAAAGCGGTTAAGGGACAGGCGTTGGCCGATCTTATTGCTGAACGAATCAACACTGATATAGCAGCACTGTCTGTACGTGCATGGGCTATGTTTTTCGATGGATCGGCTTGTGATGATGGTTGCGGCATCGGCATTCTACTCGTGTCGCCCCGGGGGGCAACATATTCCTTCTCCATCAGGCTATCTACCCCTTGCACCAACAATGTCGCTGAGTATGAGGCAATACGCAAGGGAATGGAGTTGCTCATTGAAGCCGGAGCAGAAGCAGTGGAACTTTTTGGAGACTCCAAATTGGTGATTTCCCAACTCACGGACGAATACAAGTGTGAGAGCGAGTCACTCTTCCCATTATGGTTGCAATGCCGTGAGCTGATGGCACAGTTCAGGTATCTAAACTTTAACTGGATCCCGCGGTCGCAGAATACCGAGGCGAATGATCTTGCACAGATGGCTTCAGGCTACAAGGACATAGCAGATGGAACTGATGTTCAGGTACAGTTCCTGGAGGCGGACGACTGGAGAGCCGATATCTTCAATTACTTGAAAGATTCGGCTCGGGGGGCACCTAAACGGATAAGGTACAAGGCCATGAAGTATGTGCTTATTGGGGATGACATGTTCTACAGGACTTTGGAAGGGTTACTGCTCAAATGTCTAGGGCCAACCGAGGCAAATCGGCTTCTACACGAGGTACACGAAGGCGCCTGTGGAACTCACCAATCGGCTCACAAGATGAAATGGTTGATCAGGCGATCAGGGTTTTATTGGCCCACCATGCTTGAGGACTGTTTTAAGTACTATAAAGGGTGTCAAGCATGTCAGAAATTCGGGAAGATTCAGATGGTACCTGCATCAGCGATGAACCCCATCATCAAGCCTTGGCCATTCCGAGGTTGGGGCATGGATATGATTGGCAAGATCAATCCTCCATCAAGCAAAGGCCACATGTGGATTTTGGCCATTACGGATTATTTCACTAAATGGGTGGAAGCCGTCCCTATGAAGTCAGTAAACTCGAAGGATGTTATCAATTTCGTGAAAGAACATGTCATTCATAGATTCGGGATTCCCCAAACTATCACGACCGATGGAGGTTCGGTCTTCATTTCTCACGAGTTTAGAGAGTTCTGCGAGGACACGGGAATTAAGCTGATCCGATCATCTCCATACTATGCTCAAGCAAATGGGCAAGCTGAAGCGTCCAATCAGAGCCTTATCAAGCTGATCAAGAGAAAAATCGACGAGCACCCTAGGCGTTGGCACGAGGTTTTGTCAGAAGCTTTGTGGGCTTATCGCATGTCATGTCATGGAGCGATAAAAACCTCGCCATACCATCTAGTCTATGGACAAGAAGCCGTATTGCCATGGGAGATTACGGCTGGATCGAGACGTGTCACTTTTCAGAACGATCTAACAACTGAAGAATATGCAGCCCTGATGAGTGACAGTGTTGAGGATTTAACTGAACTTAGGCTGTGGTCGCTTGAGAAAATTAAAGAGAACAAAGCCAAGGTAGCTCGTGCATATAATAAGAAGGTGAGACCAAAGGAGTTCCACGTTGGTGATCTGGTATGGGAAGCTGTATTGCCATTGGGAACTAAGGATGCAGCATACGGTAAATGGTCTCCAAATTGGCACGGGCCATACAGGGTTGACCAAGTTTTAAGGGGCAACGCGTACATGCTTGAGGAGCTGGACGGTGTGAAATTCCCAGTGGCTGTCAACGGTCAGCATCTCAAGAAATATTTCCCAAGCATGTGGGATGATGGACAGTGAAATATGGGGGCCGATACATGAAATCGGCCAGTAAAAAAATATATCCAGATTAATATTTCCCAAGCATGTGGGATGATGAACAGTGAAATATGGGGGCCGATACATGAAATCGGCCAAATAAAAAAAAACAATGCACAGCCATCGACTCTCGAGGTTCAGACTGTTACGAGCAGGTGTCAGGTTACATGAATAAGCTACTGAAGAAATGCCTCGAAGGCACGGAGGGCGTCAGCACGGACACGATCCACCTCGGCGATCTCGGCTACGTCATCATCGTCCTTGCCCGTCACTAGCTGCTTGCTCAGGGCACGTATTTCTGCCAGATCAGTCTTCAGTTGAGCTTTGAGGCCTTCTGCTTCATCTTGGGAGCGGGCGATGAATGCTTCCTTGTCATGAATGAGCTTTTTAGTCGCCCGGACCTTCTCTTCGAGATCTTCCAATTCCTTTTTTAAGGATGCAAGCTCGGCGGTGCTGACAGAGGTGTCAGTTTTGGCATCCAGAGACGCCTTTTTCTCATTGAGCCGCTGACATTTGGCTGCAATATCGGTCTTCAGTGGGAGTTGGGCATGGCGTAGATTGATCCTCTCACGAGCCAACTTCACCCTTGACCCGTAGAAAGACAGAGTCACAACTGGCCAAAGCTTCACCTGCAATGCTACCGGGAGTTGGTCCTTGATGTCGTCAAGAACACTCTTCACCTCTTCAGAACCCTCGACCAACCTCTCGATTGGGGAGGACAGCAAGGCTTTGAGACGCTGGAATTGAGGTAGAACAGCGCTTGCTCGTGGTTCATCGTTGGCGGCAGAGGGAGCTGGTTCGATGGATTCAGGGTCGAACGTCAGCAAGCCTGAGATATCACAACCCTAGCAGGCAGAAGTGGCGTCAGTATGCGTCAAACAGGGAAGGATGAGTCGAAAGAAGCGAACATACCTCTCCTGAGATCAGGGGGAAAGCCGACGGCGAGACAATCGGCTCGTGTGTTGTTGCTGAGGGCTTGGCCAGATTGGCAACCGTTTCATCTACACCTTCAGGGATTACTAGATCCAGGCTTGCGGAAGGCATCGGCACTTCCCCGACTTTCCCACTAGGAGTGTCCTTCGTCTGCATGAAAGGTGCTTAGCCGATGTGAATAGCAATGAATCGGCATAAAAAAGGAGTGGTAAGAGTATGGAGGATAATTACTTTCGAAGCCTCCTGGCTCGAAGAAGAAGTTTGCAGTCCCTTGCGAGCCCTCTTGGGGCTCACGGCTTGCCCCGCCTCGACTGCTGCTCGGGGGGCAACAGGTTCAGGAATAGGCCTTTTCCTGGAAGCCGATGGTGGCACATCTGGCTGGCTCGGTGTGGTGGTTCTCTCAGAGTCTGCTGAGCTCGAATCTCCTCGATTGGATTGTGTTTCCTCGCTGGAGGTGTCTTCGATGGAGACCTGTAAGAAAGGGAGAGTTGGTAAGCACGAGCATGTTTACAAAGATAAATGAGATCAACCAAGGCATGAATCAGCGTACGTGCGAGCTCTCTGGAGAAGGGCTCCGGCGCCTCAAAGTTTTCTTGGCCACTACCTTCCTCACCGCCGTTCTTGTTTTAGTTGGAACTCGGGAGGCAGCTGACCCGGAAGTTGCTTGGCTCTTGGAAGCCGATTTTGGTGATATCGGCTGGTTCTGCATCACGACCTGTTTCAAAGGTGGCGAGTTTCTGCAGAAAAGGACCACAGGAGCTGGTGGGAGGAATTCGAAGGGGGAGCCATCCTCGTTGGTAGGTTCTGGACCATCTTGTTGCTGCAAGGAGACAGAGCAGGATATTAAAAGAATCGTCGTGAGCTGCATCAAGAAAATTTACAATTAGCAGTACCTGTTCTACGGGGATGTCATATTCAGCATCGAGCTGTTCCAGCAATGGTCCCAGAGCTCTCCTGAAGGCATGAGTCTTCCACATCGACCACCAGTTCTCAAAACCATCGGTTGATGAAGCGAAAGTGAGGTTGTTAGGAATTGGGATGGTCAGAGCATCGAAGAAAGAATAACACCTCTGACTGGTGAGAGGATCGGGCAGGTCAGCTCTGCTCTCTGTGAGGTGGTGGAGAAAGAAATGAGGAGGTACTTGCCCAAGGCCAAATTGCCGAGCTGCTACGACCGGCTGGTAGAACTCGTATCCAGGCTTGATTATTCTGTTGGATGTGCTCATGCCAACTGGGAGGAAGCAGGGACGGATCACGGTGGAGAATAGCTGCCGAGTGCTAGTGTCATCGGCAAAGTTGTCCAGCCTGAAGGAGATTGGATTTTCAAAATTTTCCGATTCCTCCGTGTAAGGAAAGAAGATAGGATTGTCCAGGCCTTGGAAGAAAATGCTGAACCACTTGGATGCTTCATGAGGGATCAGTTTACTACCTGGCAGGCTATACAGAGCTTGGCCGTAGCTGGTGCATCGGATCTGCTTCCCTTTGGCATCTGGAAAGGTGCAACTTTCCAAAAGGGGGAAGTTTGGGATATGGTTTTGAAGGTACAGCTGAGCCCATAGTTGAATAAACCACCAAGGACCTCCTGTTTTGACTGCTATGTGGGAGGATAGTTTGACAGACATCAACTGGAGATATCGATAGACTTCTCCAAGGAACAGTTTGCCGATGCCAAGTTGAGTGCCTCTGGCAAGTTCGTAGGCCAAGGGAAGATAATTCTTGGTTGGAGCAAGGGAAGGGCCACAGAATATGAAATGTTCCAGCCAGAAATTGAGGAAGGCCGTGTGTTCTTTCTCTGTGACAGGGCCCTTAGTTTTCATGTGGCTTCGAAGATAAGCACCCCAGTTCGTGCAATCTGTTTTGGAAGAAAGCTTGAAGGGGACTTTTGGCAGCATAAAAGCAGAGGGGCTGGGTGATGTGACGTCCAGACCAGTAATCATCACCACGTCTAACAGAGTTGGTGTCATGGGGCCATGGCCGAACATGAAGCAGTTCAGAGCATCAGACCAGAAATAGCCGATGGTTTTTAGAAGATTTTCATGTTTCTCAAGGGGAGACAATGACAAAGACAAGGCATCGGCTATTCCCGTGGTTTCCCATTGGGATTGGTAAGTTTTGGCTACCCTACTGTACCAAGAAACCCAATATTCGGGAGGATTAGGCCAGGCTCGTAAGAAGTCGGCCCAAGAATCCAAATCTAAGTTTTGGCTTACGAAGGGGATTCTGTTTGCCTCGCAAGAGATCAGATGGGCAGGACTAGATTCTGTACGGGGGCCAAGGCAGAGAGAATTTGGGAGAGAAGGATGCGGCAGCAGAATGTCTGAAACCTAAAATTTCAATGATGGGATAAAGCATTAATTCAGGTGTTTGCTATTAATTCTAGCACCGTGCTCGGATTGCGAGGAACAGTTAAGGATTACCTTCAGACCGGAGACCGCTGTGTTGGCGCTGGACGATTCCGCCATCTAATTTGCCGGCGGAGATGGATCTATGCGGTGGGGAATCTAGGGTTCGTGTCGCCGTGAGCCCGATTTGTTCAATGAGGCAATTGGAGATCTGAGTTAGCCTTTTTAAAGATGGTTGCAGGTTACCGTTGAAATTGGAAAGTGACCACTCAGACTTGTCTAAATAAGCGACCGGGTTTGACCTTGCCAACGTTTGTGGGAAAAGCCGATGTGTTGCCATCGGCTCTTTGGGCTTTGACTTGGTTGATCATATCAAGCGTGGTATGGTGGAAGCCGATTCGTTACTATCGGCTTTTGGAACGTTGATCTATTTGACTATCGGCAAAATCAAATTGGGAAAAGCAAGCTTTGTTGATTCCAAAGACGGTTGTTTAAAATGAAGCCGATTGCTTACAAAATGGAGATCTACTACTAGTACTACTACTACTAGTTCCTAATCTAGAAGGCGGCGTCGTCGTCGTCGCCGTTGCCATTGCCGCCGCCGTCTTCGCTGTCATCGGCGCTGCTGCCGGCGTAGTCCTCACCGCTGCTGCTGAAGTTGTCAGCGGGGGCCTCCTCGTCCTCATCGTCGTCGTCGGTGTCCTCGCTGGACCCGGCGCGGAAGCGCTTCACCGGCGGGTATTCGTCGGAGGAGGTGTCCTCCTCTGCTTCTTCCTCCTCATCAGAAGAGCCGATGTCCTCGCCCCAGGACACGGCGTCGTCGGCGCTCTCCGCCTCCAGTTCCCCGTCGACGAGGAGTTGGAGGTCCTCCTCGCCGTCGGTCAGGGACTCGTCGTCCTCTGACTGGGCGGCGAAGTCCCAGTCTCTCTCGTCCCACAATTGTGGGGCGAGAGCTTCGTACGCCGCCATTGGCGGGTGCTCCGGCGTCGGCTCCCGGTTGACGGAGTCGGAGGATTGGAAGGAAAGGCCGGATGTGTTGGAGGAAGAAGAGGAGGCCATGGCGGAGGAAGAGGGTTTTTTGGCTATTGGAGAAGAATGAGGATGCAAATGGTTCGGATAGATTTAAATAAGGGGAATAGTGGAAGATGGTTCAATGCCATAGCGGTTTTCGAGAATGTGGTGCCAGAGTTGTCAAATCGTGTACTGCGGAGAAGTTGAGAAGGCGAGGCATCATGATGAGGAGGCGATATGACGGTTCTGCTCTGTAACGCGTGACCCGATGAAGAAAAAACAGAGTGGTTTTGGAATTATTATTGCCAAAACCAGGGGGGGCATGTGTTATCGCCACATTTTGGCCAAATGAGGAGATGGGCCGTAATCAAGATGGGCTTGGTGGCTGGATCGGCCTTGCGCGTGGATTTGGGCTAAATTGCCCGTGTATCTGTATTATGATAGATTACGTTTCGGTTTAAACAAGAGATAGAGTTGTTAGGGTTATTCCAAAGATAGAAAGTCTCCGGACTATAAATATGTACCTAGGGTTATTGAGAAAGGAGGACGATCACGTTCACAACAAACACAATCTTGGCGCATCGCCACCCCTTGTTTCGAGGGTTTCTTTCAGGTAAGCGTCGTGCTGCCTAGATCGCATCTCGCGATCTAGGCAGCATCTGCTTATGTGTTATTTGGTGTTGCTCGTACTGAAGCCTTGTTGATGGCGAGTAATACTGTTATCATAGATCTGTTTGGGCTAGCATCGGTGCTTTTGGTTATGTTTGCTTAGTCATGCTGCCTTTAGAGATCTCGCTGCCTTTGCACCTATTTTGGGTGTAAGGGCAGCATCTTGCTTGATCTTTATTCAGTCGATTCAATCTGTCATAGTTGTTCCTTGTTCTCCAAGGATTAGTTTGATATCCGCATGGTTAGGCCTCACAAACGGGTTGAACGATCCAGTAGTACGTAAGGATATGGTTTGCCAATTCGAGAGGAGTTGTTCCGGGAATTGACTCTACGTTGGTTTTTTGGCCTCCTCTAGGGTTAGTTTTCTGTTATCTTTCGTATCTACCAGGCTCAATTACGTGTGGGATGTTCCAATTATGTGGTGAAAGCGTTAAACTGTCGTAGATCGATTTGACTTGTATTGATAAAGCAAAACCCCATGTTATCGTAGATCCAATGCAGATCCATGGGACAATCGGCTACATGAGCCGATTCACAGGGAAACCTGAGAGCCGATCGAGGCTCGTATTTAATGTTTACGTGTCTGCCATGCAGGAAACCAATCGAAGCAATCCATCACCTTCCTGATCAGGTATAGGTCAGGTGGCACGCCCTTGCATCAGCCAGGATGTGTGCCGGAGTTTTGCGGGCCGTTGCCCGAGGGACCAGGGCCCACCAGCAGTTCTGGGAGCCTCCCGGCTCTTCGTGTTGCTCGTCGCTGCTCGCCGGTGGGTTTTGACAGGCAACAGATATATGCTTGATGGTTTCAAGTCACTGTTCAGATCACATGTTTCTTTGCTAGAAGGTGAACTGATTCTAACTTTGATCTCAAGTCTCTTCTATTACAGTTAATTCTAAGCCGTGTGTGCGGTCATGTGTACAATTGTTGTGCTATATAATTGGTATGTGTAAAATAATTAGTATGTGCTTCTCGATCATCTCCTGTTTAAACTATACTGCAACTATCTAGGCTGTTTTACTACGGAACAAAAGCTGCAGTACCATGGTTAATTGAAGTATTCTCTCATACAGAAATATCTGTTCATCAGCTACTCGTCGTAGCCTAAAAACACTACATGATTTTGTCTTAAACTTTTCTTTGTAGAGAGACTTAACTCTAAAGTTTCAGAAATATATACCTCAAGTGTTTTTGTGTTAGTCATAAAGCTTTTATCCTTTATTGCTTTTCATTTTTCAACTTGTGGTTATTTCAGGTTTGGCTCAAGCGTTGCCACTTTTTGTGTGTGTTTAATCCGAGTTTTACTCACCAGTAACAAGCAAGGGCTGTCTATTCCTCACCGTTTTAACAGCTTAACACGCGTCTTGGCGACACCTATTATTTGGTGTCAGCATCATTTCCTTCCAGTACCTTTGGTATGCTCTATCCTTGGTCTTTTTTTGTTTTATATCTCAGCCTACTTTACATTTTATGTTAAGCATATCTAAGGTTTTTTTTAATTATTAAAAAATTATTTTGACCTGCTGAAATATATTTATGTTGCTAATTAACACTATGTATTGTTTAAGTATTGTAACTTCATATTTAAACAATCTTTATGCATGCATTCTCAACATACTGTTGTGTACATAATGGAATTATGCCCTTTCATAGTCGTGTGTGTTGTATTGGTTGGCAATCATCGAGATCTACACCAGACTATGATATATGCATGTAGTGTTTAAGTACTGTCAGTAGCCATAGTATGTGTTAGGCCAATATGTACAATGTAAACTACTGATTTAGTTGGACATGAGCTAACACTTTAGAGTTGTAGACAAAAATCAATCAAGAGAAATGTATCGTTAAATGAAGAGAGATGTGTTACAGGATGAGCCATGTGTTAAAAATCAAGTATGTTTGTATCCATTACATATTGAAAGACATAATAATTATCAATAAATCTGCTCCGATCTGGCCCATCGAGTTCAGTTGCTAAGTACTTCCTTGTAGACTATGTTGAGCGTTGTCGTTACTAAGGACTCTGTTCTTTTTCTCTTGTTTGAATTTTTGGTCTTCTTTCGATTGTCTTTTATGGTGAGGATCTTTATGTTGCTTTTCGCGGTGGCTCTGGATAACGCGACGTACAACTGGCCATGAGAGAATACCGGCTCCGGTAGGTAAACGCCGACAATCGGGATTGTCTGCCCTTGCGCCTTGTTGATTGTCATGGCAAAGCTCAGTCTAATCGGAAATTGCTTCCTCTTGAACTTGAACGGGAACATTTCATCGTCAGATGGGCATAGAGGTATCCGAGGAAGAAACACCCTCTCCCCTGCGTGCTGTCCCACGACGATCTCCGCATCTATTGCGTTCCTCTGGAACCCACGTACCACAAGCCTCGTGCCGTTACACAAACCATTAGCCGGGTCTATGTTTCTCAACAGTATAACAGGGCAATTTATCTTCAATTTAAGTGCGTGCGGGGGAAGCCCATTAGGTGTAAGGTCATTTAGGAATTCCTGAGGGTAGTAGCCGTGCGGATCATCCTCCGCACTATCGAAGCTATAGTAGATCATCTCGTCGCCCTGAAAACGCTCAATCATGTGCATGTTTATTTCATCGACGCTGTCATTCCTTGTGGATAGGATCGCTCGAGAAGTCATGTAATGTGGATTTTCCATGTTGTTGTGTAGAGCAGGAAATACATGGTCAATCAACTTCTTAATGTCAGCTGCGTCTCCCGTAGATGACACACATATATCTTCGGGTAGCTGTATGTTTCCTTCCTCGTCAGTTTCCTCGGTGCCGTTGCCCACCCTTAGAAGGTAATCTGCGAACCACCTGTCTTTTTGCGCCCTCATGTTCTCGATGAGCTTTATCTTGCGCATGCCCTTCCATAGGTTCGAGCTCCGTAGACTTGCGTCTATTATTTGACCCCGTGACCCTTTCCTCACTACCGGAAGGACCTGTCTGAAGTCCCCACCAAACACAATAGTCTTGCCCCCGAATGGTCGATCTCGGCATTCCATGATGTCGCGCATGCTTCTGTTCAATGCCTCAATTGCTTGCCGTTTTGTCATCGTTGCCTCGTCCCATAGTATTAGCGAAGCCTTCCTCAGTAGCTTGGCTATCCCACTCTGCTTAGTGAAGTTACATGATTTTCCTTCTTCAAGGTTTAGTGGGATCTTAAACCTCGAGTGGGCTGTCCTGCCTCCTGGCATGATGGAAGCGGCGACTCCCGATGTTGCTGTGGCCACCGCGATCTTTCCCTCGCCCCTAACCTTAGCGAGCAGTGCCCTGTATAGGTAAGTCTTCCCTGTTCCTTCTGGGCCGTCCATGAAGAAAACACCCCCATTTCCCCCTTCAACTGCCGCTAGTATGTCATTATAGGCAAGCCTCTGCTCTTCGTTTAGTGAGCTTTCTAGAGAAGCGTCTTCCTTGTCTACTTTGATATTGGTCTCCTCGATGACCTCCCTAGCCTCGCCTTCTGTGTTGTCATAAGCCTCGTCGATGTCTGGTAGAGGGTACGTCTCTATGTCTTTGCCCATGGACTGCAGCATTCCCCTTATATCAAGCAGGACCTTTTGCTCCACTTCTTTTGGACACGTGTGTTTGCGTCGGTAGTCGTCAGACATCGCCTCAATGTGCCTATCCCAAAGACCGCGCACATCTCCAGGCTCACAGAATACCAGGATCGTCGCGAAGAGCCTTCTGAGTGAGGCTGGCATGGCGTATTGCTCTGACTCCGTAAGACACTCGTCTAGCGTGTCGTCTGCCTCGACAAGACCCTTCCTCTCGGCTGCCTGACAAAAGCTATCACATAGCACACCATCCACTGTTTTCAGATCTTCAAAGGATTTTGATCCTGGTACGTGATTTAGCAGTACCCTCAGAAAGTACCGTTCTCCCTCGGCGGGATGGGCTGACACGATTCGGCCTACCTGTTGACCCCTGTCCCTTTTCTTCCAGTACTTTGCTGGTTGCCATGTGAAACTTCCCGGGAAATCTTTGTAAAGAATATCCCGAGCCCACGCGTGCTTTTCGTTAGCCAGGAAATACTCTGTCAGCATGGATGGGTTTTCTCGGGCGGCGACGTCGTTCAGGTTCTCTCCCGCTTTGAACGTGACCATTTGCATATCTGGGAGATGAAGCGGCATCGCTAGGACCGACGGGTGGTTCTCACAGAGCTTGAAGCCGAATATCCTCCACATGGCTTCCGGTGGAGTAATCCACCTTGCATCAACGAATCTCTTGATCTCGTCTATTTTACCTTCGGCATCTGGCTTCTCGATGTTGAACGATGTTTGATCGTGGCCCTTGTATACGTACTTATATAGGTACTTGACGGCCTTTATGCTGGAGCACACCTCAACATTGATGTGGCAGTCAAACATCCGCAAGAGGTACGGGTTGTAAGGGACAACCCATCTATTGTCTAGCATCTGACCTCGGACCTTTGCACAACGGCCGTCCTTCCGTCTCCGATAAATCGGGTATGAGTCTTTCCCTTGCACGGTGGTCTCGGTGAATGCCCGCGGGTATCTACACTTGCATGACCCATCTTGCATGCACACATTGTTTGGCTTGAGGACGCCACATGGGCCGTGCATCATATGTTTCACGACAATGGCGTATAGCTCCGGGTACTTTTTCTTGTCCGGTAGCTCAGCGGATATGAGGCGGTCATACTGCTCTGGCACAATGAGCTTATATTTTGAATCCATGATCAACAGGAAATGGGCATGCGGTAGGCCCCTCTTCTGGAACTCAACCACGTAGACGTAGGCCTTCACAACACCCAGGATATTCTTCTTGGTCAGCATCTCTTTCATCATCTCTAGCTTTGCCCTAAATACTCTTACCACAATGTCAGGTCGGTCCTGTGAGGTTTGTCCAGGAAGCAATGCATCTTGTATCTCCTGCCAGTTAGGGTTGCAGGTCATCGTTAAGAAGATGTCGGGCTTGCCGTACGTTTGCACCAACGCCATGGCGTCCATATGCCTCTTCTTCATGTCTCTGAACCCCCCCTGGAACTTCCAGGGAAGAACAATCCTCGTGCCAACAGCGCTTGCTCGGGTCTCTCCTGCCGTTATGCTATCCACAATGCCTTTATATAGATCGGCGCGTATCTCCGGTTGGTGGTCCCTGATCCAATTTAACCTGCAGCCCTCAATCTTTATGTACATGTCGACCGCAAACTGTTGGAACAGTCGGCCGCCATGTAGTATTGGGTTGAATATAGCTGGACGTGTCTGTAGCATGTAACAGTAGTAGTCCCTGACAGATACGCATAAATTGCCACCTCCATCTGTGTGAAGGACATGAAAAATAGGTTAGGTAAAATACAAAAAGTATATGAAAAACATGTAGAATTATCTTAAATATCCTAACCTTCGTCCTCACGGTCCTCTCTTGATTGCTGCGCAACATGCCAATTCGTCTCGCGCTTAGGGATATTTGGATGCCAGCCGAGCTCCCCCCTGGGGAAGAAGAGGGGGTACGAGAGCGGGTCATAGCATGCTTGTGTGGCATGTATACTATGCCTCTTGTTGTTGTTACCATAGAGGGTAATGCTGCGCTTGAACCTATTTGCCAGGTTGCTCCCCTCGACCCAAATCGCAGCAACCTCAGACGACACCGGTAAATTGTATCTCCGTTGGTCTAGCTTCTTGTCGGTATTCAGTTCTATGCGGTAGTCCTCGAGGTTTTCCCTATGGGCTCCCAAACTCCTAAACTGCTGGGAGTAGGGGTTTCCTCTCAGTATGTCCACAACCTTTCGGACCACTTCTTGGTCCAGCTCCTTGGTTGCTTCCTTGCGATGGATCAGGCTTGGATCATCGTCGTAGAAGTATAGATGTAGATGTTCCGGGCGAGAGTTTGGTCCGAATGAATGCACGTTGTGGTACATCGAGCCTTGCGCTCAGAACGTGTATACCCCAGACCTCATATTCGTGCAGTTGTTGTCTAGGCTGACGCCAAGTGTTGTGAATGAGAAGTGACCATTGAAGAATCGTATGCTTTCTCGAAAATGGCGAGCATCTGCATCTGCGCTTGACCATAGCCTCACCAGCTCCGGGATCGGCTCTGTTTCTTGTTGAACCAGCTGTATTTGTCTGTTTCGACAACAAAAACCGTCGGTCTCACGATCAAACTTCTTTGCATGACAGTGTTGGCAGCTGGGCACCTGTTTTAGGATGTGCGTGCTGTTTGGGATGTTTGAGTACACAAAGTCGAAAAGATCTATAGATTCCGCAGCAGATGGGTCCGTTGCTGTTTCGAGGTCCATGTCATCAGTGTCGGAACCTATATGCGTAGGATGTCACATCAGTATTTTAATTTTGACTCATAGCAGATAGGGTCCATGGAAAGGATGAAATAAGTACCTTCGCACTCGTTGTCCATGACGTCATCGGGGATGGTATTCTCGTCCATCATATCGCTTAGGAAGGTCTCCATGTCATCTACAACATTGTTGATCTTGTTAGTAGGATGGTTTAATGAGCCATGACATATAAATAAATATAGGGAGTAAAGATCATTTGTGTTACCTTCGGTTCTGATGGTATACTCTGGCATGCTTGTTGAAGGGGAGCATGGAGGCGAAGAGGTTCCCTCTGTAGCAGGTTTTCCATGTGTGTCCGATGCAAGGTTTATCGTTGGAAATGTTGCTGTATGTGGGCACTGCATCGCGATTGATTCAGCGCATGGTGTGTTTCTCCTAGCCTCAGCATTTGCCCGACGCTGAGCTAGGTGTCTTGCCCTCTTTTCTTCGCTTGTGCTTTGCATAGATGAGCGTCGCCTTGCGTTCTCCTGCTGCCTCTCTTCAGTTGATATATTTTGCCTCCTAGCCCTTTCTTGCGCGTTCCGTTCATCTATGTGTTTGTTCTGCCGGTCTGCTCTTCTACATGCATTAATCGCCTTTCGCCGTGTGTCGTCATCCTGCCTCTCTGGCATGGATTTTTTCTGCCTTTTAAGGATAGCTTTATTTTCTCGGGCTGCTCGTCTACGTGCATTAATATCCTCCTTTTGATTTGCAGTCAAATTATTTCGTCGAGCTCTATTATATTCACGTCTTGCTTGATTTGTAAGATCTGAAGATTTAAATATGACTTCAGCATACTTGCGCAGCAAAATTTGATTGTACATTATTTCTACGTGTTCCATAAGTATGTTATGAAATTGATAACCATACCTTGATCATCATCATTGCAGGATGATTTTGTTGGAGCTTCTATGTCTTTGTTTGTTGGACACGCCGAAGAGGGGATGTCTATCAAAAAAGATGGTTAGTTGTCCATACCGTAGAATGTTTTTGGAATCTATGAGTGCTATAAATAATTTAGAGTATTACCATTAATCATTACATCTGGTGGCTTAATAGTTTGTATGTCACCGTTGCCGTTTTTCATCATTGTTATTATGGCATCGATTGCCTTACCGTGTTCACCATCATTGCAGAATGATTGTTTTGTTTTTGTTGGAGTCAATGAATATGGGATTCCTGTCCAATAAATATGGTTAGTTGTACATATTAATAATGAGTTTTGGCTGTTTTAGATAGTATTACCGTTAATCAGGACTTGTGGCTGTTTTCTGCGATAGTTGCCGTCGTTCATCACACATGTGTTTTCTTGTGATGATAACGAAGTAGTTGTTCTCTGTTTTGTCGAGAACTCTTCGTTACGGCGATGTAGAAATGTATGTCTTTCTCCTGGACTCACAGGCTTTCTTTGTCTCTCATTTAAGTTAGAAGCACCTACTTCTTTTGTTGTGATATATGTTGGGTTGACAATCGCAATTGAATCTTGAATTGGCATGCTTTGCTTGTTGGCCTCTTCTTGTTTTTTTTTCTGTTGGTAGGCTTCACGACGCTTTTTTAGTTTCTCTTGCTTTTCTTCATCCGTCATCCGTGCATACCGCTCTCTATCTTTTTTTCTTCTTTCTTCCTTTACATCCATGACTTTAGATTGCAACCAAGATGGCTAGTCTGCATCAAAATTAAAATTAAGTACTTTGAGAAATTGTTGGGAAGTCATGAAGTAATACTTGCAAATCAATGAACAGTTTTATAATTTTTGGTAGTGATCAGTCAGTGGAGACTATCTACTGCATTTTTTTCATGTACCTTTATCTGTTTTTGCAAAAAATCTATTGGCAGTTTCTTTCAAGATTCAGTCTACACGATAGGTTAAACTTTACAACTTACTGACTACTAATATTGCAAGAAAAGACATAGATGCGTGACTTTTCTAGTTCAGAGATATATGAATTTTTTGGCTGGCTGGTTGTCGAGTCTTGACAAGGAAGTGCTGCCAAGCTCTGGCCACAGAACTGAAGTCTAGTTGATCTGGCCACAGAATTGTAGTCTAGTTGGAGCTTTATAATGCACTCTCAAACAAGAAAATAAAACGCAAGACAGATAGTGCATAGTAGCTAGCTCTGAGAAAACGAGGAGTCGGATAGAGATTAACGAAGTTGCAACACACCACTGATAAGTGTCTGAATGAGTTTTCAGATCATCGCACATGCTGAGCGTTGAGAGTAAATAAGAAGCTAAACTTTCAATGACCATGACATGACTTTAAATTAACGCCTCTGTTAATAGGGGAAGGAAGGAGCACGAACCTAAGTTTTTTCAGAGGATCAGAGCAGCTGGCTGACTTGCTAAGAAGCTAAGTCGAATCTAAGCTAGCTGCGGTGACAAGTCGACCTGGAAAGCTTTGTAGTATGGGAATTTATAGCAGAAACTTTAGCAGTCTAACTCGGATTAGGATTCCTCGAGCTAAGTAGGTTTAGGATTTGTATTCTACTCGTTTTAGGATTCCCTTGCCTAAGTCGGATTTGGATTCCTCGAGCTAAGTAGATTGAACTAAAGTAGGATTTGGACTCCTTTTTCTTTCGTTTTTGAACAACACAGGCCCGACCCTGAGAGGGGTCGTGAGGGGAGGCCACCCTGGGCTTCCAAAACCCAGGGGCCCCCGTGTAGTTGTGCCCTATTATGAGGAATTTATATTTTCCCGCCAGTAGCATTGCAGCCTGTGATGGGATTCGGCCATACAAGCTATTCCAACGGAGGTTAAGGAATAGCAGAACTGTATATTCAGAGAAGGAGCCGATAGTGGATATTGGTTATCATAGAGGCCAATTCCAGCTAAGACCATTGTAAGACAAGTTAATAAATCTACTCCACCTAGGCTTCATCAATCATCCCATCTAAGTCTTGAGATGTAGATAATGATGAATAAATTTAGATTCCACACAATCTATGCAGTAGTGGAATGCACCAAATTCAGCACATGAACCAATTGACAACAGTTCTAGAAAATCAAGGGCAAATGGGAGCATAGCTATGAAATATTTCCCACAGAAGATGACAAATTTAGTGTTAATTTTTGACTGATCTCATTTCACAAACCATCACAAGATACTGTCAAATATTGGTTTAAAGGTTTGGATGCTTGTTACCAATCATCCAGGTTTTATCATCTACAATATTGCTTTACCAATCAGTGTAAGTTCCTCTGATACACTGTTCTTCTGAACTTCTGAACAGAGGCAAAGCAATAAATTAGCATGAGAAGTGTTGGAGCTGTGTTCTGAAGACCATTTCAGCCCAAAACAGCTTTAAAGGCTCATCTAATAAGTGCCAATTAGGTATATGGACCCCTTTTAATCATTTGACACGTTTTTGCGATTCCTGTTTTTGAGATCCTCGCCACGAGCTACGACGCGCCGAACGACGAATATGGTACGCCTTCCTGGAGTGTAAACTCAGTGGCAGTCGATCGTAGCATTGAGGCATTCGACACTGAAGTGTTGTTGGTGTGACACGCAGGTCTGCTCCGGCAGCCAAAATGGGGTCATCTGAGGGACCTGCACAAGGCCATCAAGCAGGCCGAGCCGGCTCTCATCTCCGGCGATCCCACCGTCCAGTCCATCGGCAACTACGAGAAGGTTAATCCCGTTGAATTCCTGAAACACAAAAAATAAACCGACCAAATTAAGTGGACAACAGATCAATAATCTGCTACTGAACTGATCGAACTCTGTTTCTTCAGGCGTACGTGTTCAAGTCGAGCACCGGAGCCTACGCCGCGTTCCTGTCCAACTACCACACGAGCTCCACCGCAAGAGTGGTGTACAACGGCCAGCGGTACGACCTCCCGGCGTGGTCCATAAGCATCCTGCCGGACTGCAAGACCGCCGTCTTCAACACCGCCACGGTGAGACAAAAATCACTGAAACTGACAGTACAAAGCCTGAACGACAGCATGTCCTGACGAACTTGTTATCCTGACGGTGGTGCTGCAGGTGAAGGAGCCGTCGGCGCCGGCGAAGATGAACCCGGCGGGGGGCTTCTCATGGCAGTCGTATAGCGAGGACACCAACTCTCTGGACTCGAGCGCCTTCACCAAGGACGGCCTGGTGGAGCAGCTGAGCATGACCTAGGACAAGTCCGTCTACCTGTGGTACACCACCTAGTGAGTGACCGGCCGACTGACTAACCCCTTCTTGAACTGTCCATCTTTCTCTGAAACTATCTGATCTCTGAATGTTCGTTACCTTGACGTTGATGCAGTGTTAACATTGACTCGAGCGAGCAGTTCTTGAAGTCCGGCCAATGGCCGCAGCTCACCATCAACTCCGCCGGGCACTCGGTGCAGGTGTTCGTCAACAGGCAATCTTACGGTATTGTCTGAATCATCCTTGCTAGCACCGCATCCTGTTATAGACGATAAGATCGAGGCCGAATGTGTCGCTGATGAACTCTGCGTTGCAGGCGTTGCCTACGGTGGTTACGACAACCCGAAGCTGACGTACAGCAAGAGCATGAAGATGTGGCAGGGCAGCAACAAGATCTCCATCCTGAGCTCCGCAGTCGGCCTCGCCGTAAGTTCTAGGGCATTGATTGACACTTGTTTCACTTCAGACCATTTTGTTGTCTAACATGTTCTACGATCCCTTGTGTCTGCCGCAGAACCAGGGGACCCACTACGAGACCTGGAACGTTGGCATTCTCGGCCCGGTGACGCTCTCAGGGCTGAACCAGGGGAAGAGGGATCTCAGCACCCAGAAATGGACATACCAGGTACACCACATTTGTTCAGACTGAACTTGTCTACATAGGAGCAGAAATCAGTACCGATCTCCATTTTCCTGTCCTCGCAGATCGGCCTGAAAGGCGAGTCACTCGGCGTGAACTCCATCGCCGGGAGCTCGTCCGTCGAGTGGAGCAGCGCCAGCGGCGCGCAGCCACTGACTTGGCACAAGGTCAGCGCCGATTCACCAATGCTACTACTGTAACTGCTCCATTGCCATTTTTGCTGAATTTTACAGTTCTGAATTGTTTTTGCCGCTGATCTCTACAGGCCTACTTCACCGCGCCGGCCGGCAGCGCTCCGGTGGCACTGGACATGGGAAGCATGGGGAAGGGCCAGATTTGGGTGAACGGGAACAACGCAGGCCGGTACTGGTCGTACAAGGCCTCCGGCAGCTGCGGCGGATGCAGCTACGCCGACACCTACAGAGAGACCAAGTGCCAGACCAACTGCGGCGACATCTCCCAGCGATGGTACCACGTGCCCCGCTCCTGGCTGAAGCCCAGCGGGAACCTGCTGGTAGTGCTCGAAGAGTTCGGCGGCGACCTGTCGGGTGTCACGCTGGTGACGAGGACGACATGAGAAACCAAGGAGTTTCATACATGAACTGATCTTACAGTGGTTCTTCAGCATCACCAAATTTAACTTCCAACTACAATATATATGCTTTAGTGGCAAGAGACAAAGCGGGAGTTTATGGAATGCAAGGTCAACCTTCAGCGCATTCAGATGCAATATAAGGTACTTACAAACAAATCTTACAGTTTACAGTCTAGAATGACCCAGTTTGTTTGATGCTATGGTCTGTTACCTTTGCTGGTTCCAGATTCGTTTGATCCCTGTCAGCCTCCTAATTTACTACTGTTTCCCTTTTCTCCTTCAGCATGAGGCCCAGCTTGTTGATGATGGGACTACATTCTCAGGGTTCCAGCAATTCTCTATCAGATATGGGTCAAGTGATGATGATTATGCCAATTCAGATGACACCACAACTGAACAGCCATATTATCGGCCACCTGTTCTCCATCCCCGGTACTCTGATAACAAGCTATCAGTAATCCGTACATTGCGTATAAAGCGTGAGCGGGAATTAAAAAGGAGACCTCAGAATAATGGCTGGGTATTTAAACGGGTATTCTATCTTCCTATCACTGCCTCTTTTTTCTTATCAGCCACGAGAGTTGAGCAAACTGGTTCTTCCTGCTACTTACTGGCACTCCAAAAGCAACATGATAGTTTTAAGACTGATGATTTAGAGTTGTTAAGTTCTCTTTGAATGCTATTCAGAAGATAGGAGTAGTATGTGAAACGCACTCATCCAGATAAGTGTCACACCTAGCCTCTAGCCTAAGTGTACACATACACATCCTCACAGATAAAAGTAGTTTATTGTGTATACACGATCATGCAACCAGTGGTAAGCACATAAAATATTTTAATGATATAGAATCATATTACAAACTCGTATATCTATATATAGAACTAAAGAAAATTGAAGTATAACATAGTTCCACAATAACTTGCTTTCAAGGCAAGTACCAGGTTTCAAAAACGAAACAGTACATCATTACTGCCTAAATCTATGTTTTTACTAAAAGCTGGACAAACTCAATATTACAAGTGTATGAAAGCCTCTAGGAGCGTAGTGACAATTGAGTGACATCATCTGGAGATGTAGTTTGCAATGTAGCTTCTTTGAAGATCTTGTTTGACTTTGGATCCTCAGGTTTTTACATTTAAATGTCTTTGATTTTCCTGATAAAATTGATGAAATCCAGTACACCGGTAGGCATATTGTCTTCACATTCATTCTCCTTTAATGTTAGCAGTTGTCCCAAAATTTGTTTCCTTAGTTCGTATCCGTCCTGCACGTTTATCATGTTATAAGTGAATAATAAAAGCAACACATGTGTAAGAAAGATAATAATTTAAATGGTTTTAATTTTTACCTTTATATATGGCAAATGCACGTTTTCGTCTTCCCATGTTGACATGAATAGTGTAACAAGGTAACCAGATAGTTCCCTGGTATAAGATAGGAAAAATATAGATCAATGAAAAATTTAAATCGTACATATCCAGTAGACCAAATACTTAGCATATAGTATTTATCTATTAAGAAATGTTACCTTTTGTTACCCGAAATATCCTGTACGATTTTATGTTGCCATAGGAAAATATTCTCATTCCAAATAGAACCAGGACATGCCTTTGACATGGCTTTTGGTAAGTGTTCAGCAATCCATAGAAGTCTATGCACATATTTTGCAAGTGGGTTCCGTTGGTACATGGGTTCCATAGGATTAGGGTCCAAAATATTCACAGTTTTGGTATCTTTGTCCAAGATGAATAGAATAAATTCACTGCTGGATTGTACTGGAATATGAATCTGAAATACACTTGATATTAGAAGTATCAAAATAAATAATTTAGAGGACACGTATAGGGAAGTTTTCTTACCGATTTGCATGATGAAACATTATATTTGATACCAGGCCAGCTACGAACAGAATATGCTAGTTGTTCCACATCTAACTTCTTTCGGAAATTTGGATGTCTCCCAAAATCAGTAATCATCTAGGATATTAGAAAATAATTGTTTAGAAAGGAGATAAAAAAGGTTTAGTATATATATGTAGACAAAATAATATGTAGTAAATGATAAGAACATACCCAAAATTGCATGTCAAGATAATGCTTGGATATTACCCCTCTCTTTCTCTTCACTGTTTGGATGTCGTCAAACATAAACTTCCGTATGACCAAATTAAAACATTTGCGGTCCATAGGCAACTCGTCATTTAGCATTTCTTGCAGATTTTTGAGAGTCAAGCTAATTGGATATGGATTAGAGCTTTGTACCCAGACTTTCCTGTAAATAATTACCATGAGGAAAATAAGATATTTTTTGTTGATTGAAAATTTATTCAATTTGTCAAAAAAAAAAAATTTGCAAATAGATAGCTTACTTTAAACTTTTTCCATAACTGACTGATTTGATGTAGTTGCAAAGTCCACCTACTAACTCATGTACGCTCAGGTTAGAAAGAACAGAAATCAGCGATTGATATTTGTTCTCAACAGATAATGAGTTATTGTCTTTTGATTCATTTTGATCAAATGGATGGTCCGACATAACAACATCATCTGGATCTTCATCACTGTAATTTCTTTCTTTAACCATTGTAGTTGGTGTCGCCGTGTTTGTTTTCCAACATAATAATATGGCAGCTAACTTATATCTAAAAGAAGTAATAATTTCCTGCGCATGAAAAACAAATATTATGTATAGAATAACAATTAAAATGGCACCAACTACATATGTTTGGCAAGCATAATATTTTTTTACCTGTGTAACTGGATGGCACAGTGTGTGTCCGGTCCAATATTCCATGAATTTAAGTATGAATAGACCACAAGATGAGCTGTGTAATTAAAAAAATCTTAGTCACAATATTTCATATTTGGTTATTATTATAAAAATATTTGATATATATACCTGTCTTTCTGGATTGGCTTTTGTAGTTGTTCCGTAATCTTCCATTTAGTAAGATCAACGTCTTTCCATTTATTATTGATCAAAATTCCTTCACTTCTAAGAATGTCCAAATGATATTGTAGTCCTTGCAGCTGTAAAATGGTAAATAAAAAAATGATACAAATAATCATTTGATCAGTTTTAAACATTACACACGAATGATTACAAATTATATAGTAACAAACCGTAATATTGAGGTCGACTCGATTGTGCTTCCAACACAACGAATCGAGTACTTGTATCTCTTGCTTTTCAAAATTTATGGAAGCTAAATACCAATGTGAGTCCTTGATATTTATTGGAAGGTGAATCTGTAAGAAATACAATGAATTACTTATAAACAGAGATACTTATGAAAACAATATAAGAAACCTATAACTTGATGATTAGGGTATTGATGTAACCATGTCATGGTTCAGATAGTTGTTGACAATCTGTGTCATAGAAGTAGGTCCACGTATTCCACTTTCACCGTCCCGTTTTAACAGCCTGGTAACAAATGGATTCTCAAAATATACTTTACTATCATTTTGATTCTGCAGATGTGCTTGCTCCTTAAGACAGCTTATATATGCGCTGATTACCTATATAGAGATTTAAAAAGTATATTACGAATTGGTATTAATAATCATAAACTATTTCATTGTTAGCAAGGATACTTACTTCATCATCTAGCCATGCTCTTTCATCTAGCAGGCAAACCAAATAGCGTTGTTCGATAGATATATCATCTATGTGCACCAATATATCATCTTTATTAGAGTATTCTATAACACAATGAGCCAGTTCATCCTGTTCGGTCAATTTATAATCTGCAGAAAATGTTTGAAAAAGCAATTATGGGGTGAATAACAGATACATATCATAGTTTGCAAAAGTAAAAATAATTATTGAATATTTTACCTTGTGGGAGATAGTCATATGTGAAATTTTCGATTATATGTTTAGATTTAGGCTCTGCTTCTTCATTCTGGACTTCAGAAACAGGTGATAACGCCAACTCATTTATCTGATCTTCTGCTTCTAATGTAGAGATGGTAGGTGATGGCAAAGGATTATCAAAAACAATTGATTCAGTTTGTTTGGTTTTTTTAAAAGGCCGGTTATCAAAATCCTCATCAGTGGTTGAATCAACATTGGGATCCATATTCTGCAATAACAAAAAAAAATTAATACTCAGATTGTTCAAACAATTATTAAAAAAGACTGAATAAAAAGTGGTTGTGCTATTTCATAGTATCTTTATGAGGAGAAGTGATTACCGTATCTTGTATTGTTGATATTGCATGCGATGCGAGACGAACCAGTATGGATTGGGAGTTCGGATGTCCTGGCGAGTCGCTGTTGCTATCAATGGTACTTGAATCGGTGTTGGTGGTGGCGGTGCCGGCGACAACGGTAGGCAACAGATCATCGTTGACTGGCGGGCAGGACGATTCGCTGGTGATGTCTGACAGTTGGTTCTCATGTTGTTCTTGGATGCTGGTGATGGTGGTGGCGGTGCTGACGACAAAGGTGGGCGACAGATCAAGGTTGACAGGTGGGCTGGAGGAAGACTCTGTTTTGGCTGAGGATTGGCTGCTGATGTCTGGCAGGTGATCCTCAGTCTGTTCTTGGATGCTACTCGTCTCTTTTGAGACGAGATGGGAGCGGAGCTTCATCTCTTTTGAGGCGAGACGGCAGCGGAGTTCCGGCAAAACGGCAGCAGAGTTCCGGCGAAACAGCAGAGGACTTCCGGCGAAGTGGGGAGCTCTGTCAAACGGCGACTATTGGTGATCACGATGAGGTAGTCGAGGCTCTTTTTATGTGCGTCTCCATGGGGCCTGCTTGCAAAGTTCTAGTCGGATTACTCGATCGCAAAGTTTGAGTCGGAGGAGGAGAGATTAGATCGACAAGAGTTGAGATCGTGTGGGACTCTGTTTTGGGCCTAGCACCTGCCTCTGCGTGGGCCTACCACCTGCCTCTGCGTTTTGGCCATAACACCACCAAAAGAACCTGTATCAGGTACGTTGCCCTGAAATTCAGTTACCTGTATCAGGTTCATGTTGTCAGGAAAAAACTATCAGGTTTCAATTGTCACATACTCACATATTTAGAGGTTTGTCCACACATAAACACATTGCAATGTCCTCCAATAAGCCAATGGTAGAAACAGAATTAAACAA
Organism: Dactylis glomerata; assembly: GCA_007115705.1. Lineage (NCBI taxonomy): Eukaryota > Viridiplantae > Streptophyta > Magnoliopsida > Poales > Poaceae > Dactylis > Dactylis glomerata. The sequence goes on along the minus strand of QXEO01000422.1, from coordinate 3,067,545 downwards.
CCATCGCGACCAGCGATTTTTTAGCAATTATTCCTTTGCTGCTGCAGATGTTATTTTCTTATAATACTTGAAGAGTATGCCTCTGTTTAATCCTTTGCTGTCTTTTACCATTTGAGATGATTGCACTTATTGTAGTTTCCTGGACGTTTATTCTAAGATATTTGGTTAAACATGTTCTCAGCATGTCACTTATTGTCCCCAGACTTGCTTATATATGTTATTGGCAATTAGCCACTTCTTATTATAGGTTCTGACAACTGATGCTCAAGTCAGAAGTGATGTTTGGAAAGAAATGGTTCGGACATCAGTGAGTAGAAGTTTCAACCAAATCACTGTGAGTAACCACTCTTCTCTCTTATGTTGATCAGCATGTGCAACAATTACACAACCTCCAAATAACTAATGGAGTTCATCAAAAAACTTCCACATATTCGTGATAATAACAATTTTTTCATGTTTAGTACGATAATATTGAAAGAATTTTAAGATTTATTATAATAATGTATATTAGACATCAAGTTTGTTTGTACTGAGGCATGACTATATGGCATCAGTTGCATATTAACCTAATAATATGACAATGCACCTGCTATATCAACAAGTCATATAATGCATCCTGCTGAATGCTATATTTCGCCGATGTTTTTCAATGTGGCAGCTCTTTAGAAGTACTCCTCGGAAGTCATCTTGCTTCTCTTTTTCGGATGTATGTATGTTTGTTGAACAGAATTATCTTTGCAGAAATTGTTGTAAATTTCTATTTTACATCTTTGTTTTTACCATGATTTCAGAATGGACATTACAAGCTTCAGACCTACAAAAGTGCAGTACCCAGATACCAAAGATCCAATTCCCCAATATATTACCTACGCACGACCTGGACCACCAGTTGCGTTAAGTACCGTTACTAACAATGTTGTTCAGCCAAAACCTGAATTTGCATAGTAAAAAACAATTATTATGCTCCTCTGAAGCCTTCATCAACCTTTGACAGGTTCAGAATTTGGAGGAAGAACACCATACTGTTGATTCCTGCACTCGCTCGTTGTCCTGAGTCAGGATCCTCTACAGCTGTATGTACATGGCCTTCACGCAGGACGCGCAAGGAACCTACTGTCTGAAGCTTTTATGTGCTCTGACGGCGGCGTGGAGCGACTCGGGGCGTGCATCCAGCCCCGCCATGGACAGAAAAGCAGCGGGCGGATAACAACGGCTTCTGCTCTCCCTGCCCAACGCGGCAACGCCGTCCTGAGGAAGTCGTCCAAGCGGCTGTGAAGGTTGGCCATACGCCTGCGCACGGTGAACACTGGCTCGCTAGCTGGGATCTCGCCGCCGCACATACCTCTTCGGTCGTGCGTCTAGAAGAGGAACGACAGCGCGTGTGATGTTCGTGAATTCCTGGCTCCGGTGTCGGAAAAAGCTCACGGGCTCAAGTCAGCTTAGTACGGCCCATTAGAGGTAACAGCATGTCCGTTGTTATGAAAAACAATAAACTTAGTACCACATCGCTAACATCAAGAGCGGTATGGCTTGCGGAACGGGGTGTACGAGGGCGCCGATCGCTGGTTTTCCTCTCTGCGGTTTTCCTGGGCGTGGATCGCTTGATGGCCCCGGTTTTTTGTTTTTTCTGTCATCGATTCGATCCTCGGTAGCTGGTTTTCATAGCGCACGATCGCTAGTCATCGCTAGTTATTGGTTTTCTTGACGTACGAAAATTGACCGACAGATAAAACGGTTTTTTGACCTACCACGGTTTTATGACCAACGCGTCCTCAAGCCGTATTATTAGTTTATTATTAGATATATATGGATATTGTGCTCTGACAATTATAGCATATTGAATTGTAGGTCATCCTGAAACCCAAACGAGCTACCAAGATGATCGTGTCAATGCAACTACACCGGAATTATCGTCAGATGAGAGCAAGATTAAGTTAATAATGTGTGTCGATAGAACCTGCGGGGCGCGTTCCGTGTTTTCATTCCAAAGGAGAGTGTCAGGCAAATTGCCCACCCCTGAAATCAACGTAAGGGAGTGTGCTACTATAACATACGCCCCATTCGAATAAAATTTCGTGGTGAGTTCGAGTCTAGTACTTCTATCATATATTGGTGTCATGGCGTCGAGGAAATGATGGCGTTCTACACTTGTATTCTGGTCTTTTCTATGAAAGTAGAGAACTCAGCTGTATTTTTATTATTATTTTGAGGTCCTAGGCGTAATTTGTAAGATCACCACTCCGGCATAAATGACCCTTCGGGGTCCTTTCCCCGTTTCCTATGTTCAAAACAACCAAATCATGTAAGCACAATTACATAAAGATCAAGAGAGGCCGAGATGAATGTGTCATTTTAATTACTCTCGGCATTCACCACATATAAACTCAGATCTATAACTTTCTTATACACATTTTGGTAACAAACAAGTGTCCACAGAGTATTCACATAAACCACATATTCTTATACTAATGGAAAGTCTGCTTAATTGCCCTTGCATGTCTTGGTGATAGACATCAGTAGAGGTTATTCAAGCTGATCGCCGGAAGAACAACACGAATACTTTTTTTATCATGTACATATATAGTCCTAGAGAGGTTAAAAGTTTTCAAGATAACAACATAGTACAAAATCACAATTTTGTGAATCTGGGGTTAAAAAAGATACACGCTTACTCATATTAGTTGCAGGGTTTTTACTTGTGAGTTACACTTGTTGCTCAATCATTCCCGCCAAAGCTTGTCATGGGACATCAGTTCTTTCCAAATTTGAAATTCAATTTTATAGAATTTAAAGAAAATCAATGTCATGCAGACTCCATAGTCTAGTTATCTTTCTCTCCCAACCTTAGCATCCTAACCTAAAAAATGGGTTACCTGAATCTATTTAGAACTTTGATTAACACTATTGGAATCATAGTATACAAAATCAAAATATGTGTAGTATCCCCCTTAGAAAGCTTCCAAGAAGCAACTAAGCATCTAGAATCTGCTGTACGAAATTTTGTGAAATTGTCTCCAAGGAGGTTAGGCAAATCTGGTTGATAAAGTAAAACACCGAAGCATCAAATATCAATATATTTTTCATGGTAACCTAAAATACCTGATTTTGGGTTAAAAATATGCCTAGAAAAACTTACTAATACATGGCTTACGAATAACCAATACTGTTCCATGGTTCACTAAGAAAAGTAAATTTTAGGATGGAATCATGGCTAAGATTGCTTTATGAAAACTACGAACATCATGACAACGTTGTCCATGTATGCAGAAAATAAAATATCATGCTCAACCCTTAGTTTGTGCCCAGAATGCTTATTTTCTCCATAGGATTGTTTGGAGACAGTTAGGCATTTTACCCCCCCCCCCCCCCCCCCCCCCCGCGCCCGCGCATTGACGCCTAAGCGGGCGCCTGAGCACTATGGGAAAATTTCCAAGGCGTTGTATGGGTGCCTAAGCGTCCTAAGGCGCACACCTAAAAACCATGCTGCATAGATCTAAGCTGCTTTGGATTTCAAAAAGCAAGTTCAATAATTGCTTTCCTCTTGACACGTCCACTGTAATACTGGATCCTCAAATTATGCAACATACATCCTAATCTGTTTCATTTTCTATTCTCATCAAACTTCTTCAATTAAGCTCATCGTGATTATCTGGGCTATTTTGTTCTAAAAGTATTAAGAATTAATAGAAGAACTCGATGTTGGTCCACCAAATTTATTCACAAAGGTTATATGCAATTGTGGCTTGTTAAAATAAATATACAACCTTTTTCTATCAGTTCGAACTTTTGGAATAGTTGGCTAGAACATCAATTCAATATGATATCAGAGCCTTGAGGTCTCAAGTTCAAGCCCCGGCTAACACACAATTTAATCTAAAAATAGTTGCAGCCTCCTGTTTTGTCCCACATCTAGTGTCTTTTCAATTGTCCAGCCTAGATATGAGGGGGAGTGTTAAAATAAATATATAGCCTAGATTTTTTCATTAGTTCAGACTTTTAGAATAGTTGGCTAGAACATCAAATTCAATATAGCTAACCTAGCTTAATGGAGTTTTTAGGGTAATATGGATAAGCGAATAGTTGGAAGCATGCCTTCTCGTGATTTGACTCCAACGAACATTTGAAATTCTCATATGTGATATTAGGAATCAGAATCATCGGCAGCTCTCAAACAATACGACCATGGTACTCTAAGGCATTGATTCTGATTATATAACACCATCTCTGTATAAGGGTGATAATAGATACATAAATTTCTGCATTTTGTCCAAATTAGCTCTTAACCGAGAATGATACATGTATTGCAATCTTTTTGTGGTCATGCTCTTAGACTTCTTTCAGCCGTGGCCGAACCTGCAACCACACAAAATAACAATTGGTTCAGCAAGGATTCAGACGTGTTCAAGTGCAGTGCAGAACAACGTAGCCTGGTACAGTGGGGTTTCATTGCACTGACCTGAGCCTGGCGGACCTAGGTCAAGCCAGCTGGGGTCAGACATTGATTCTGATTATATAACACCATCTCTGTATAGGGATGATAATAGATACATAAATTTTTGCATTCTGTCCAAATTACCTCTTGACCGAGAATGATACATGTATTGCAATCTTTTTGTGATCATGCTCTTAGACTTCTTTCAGCCGTGGCCGAACCTGCAACCACACAAAATAACAATTGGTTCAGCAAGGATTCAGACGTGTTCAAGTGCAGTGCAGAACAACGCAGCCTAGTTCAGTGGGGTTTCATTGCACTGACCTGAGCTGAGCCCGGCTGACGAGGGTTAACTCGCCAAATGTCCTAGATGAAGGACTTAGGATCGGGGAGATAGGGCGTCGGATGAACTCGAAGGTAAAGTTAGTCGAAACAGGTATATATCGAAAGTAAACTTGGGTGTTGAACCTTGCTTGCTTTCAATCTGGCCTACACCGTCACCTCTTGGCCCCTATATATAGGTGGCCAGGTCTAGAGGATCGGGTAGGGTCTGATACAGATTACAGTATCGACATATGGTAAAAACTCGTATTTCGACTATCATTACAATTGGGCCTAGCTTAATGGTCCTCAGGGGTACTCAACTAGCGGGCTCTATTAGCTATACTCTTGTCAGTAGCCCCTGAGATTCTACCAGAATTGCAGATTCGGGTTGAATCTCTAATCTTTAAATCTTCGACTTGATCAATTCTTCGACTTCTTCACATCTTCAAATCTTTGACTTGATCTTTCGACTTATTTTCATGATAATATCTCGCAAGGGATTTTGATGAACAAGCCTAACAACTCTGACAGATCAAGAGGTTAGTTAACTGCCGGAACAGATACTTGCCACCTACTTCAAATTCAATCCCCTTAGACTTGAATTCGGGATACCGGTCAAACCCATTCTTTTGCCGCATTTAGATCTTAGAAAGAATGAATCCCAGTTGTTCTCAGGGTACCCAGTGCGTCCACCAGGATTTTCTTCACGTCGTTGACACGGATACATACCAGCAGAGCGCATCCATGTGCGTATACTAGGCCACACAGGACGGATCCCGGGGTCTTACCTTCGTGATAAATCACGGCATTCGAGTTTCGTTGCAATAACACAACTCGAGAATTTTGACTGAAAATATTCGGGTTATACAACCATAAAAACTCGCTCCCGATGGGAGTAACAACGTTTCATCGCATATTCCTTCGCTTTCCGTGCTCCAGTGCTCGTTAATAAACATCGTCGGGTGCGCGCTCAGTGCTCCCGATGGGAGTAGCCCCCGAGGCTATAGTCGAACAAAAACTTTTTTTCGAGTATAGGCTCAAATATAGTGTACTCCATCATCATGCTTCAACTCGAAATAGTTTAGCGATAACTTCGTCGGGTGCGCGCTCAGCGCTCCCGATGGTAGTAGCCCCCGAGGCTATAGTCGAATATTTTCGGGTATAGTCTCCTGAATTGTTTTCTTGTATTGTCGGCGCCAACGTTGTTTGTTCTTTCCTGTCATCCTTTTATTTGGAAATCGCTATACTCGATACTCATCGATTATATGCATCTGTTGAATTGATCTTTGATTTTTCATCTTCTTCGTGGCGTCAGTGGCCAAATTTAGCTATACGTCACCCTTATTGAGCGCGTACCGTTTCGTGGGTAACGCGGTAATTTTGTATTTCTCTGCCCGTTAGTGGGCTGCCGCTTCCGCTCCTTACGCCACGTCGCAGCCCACGTTCCTTCACCGAGAAGGTATATAAGGGGAGAGTGGGGATTTGTACTATTTACCAGCTCTTTCTCTCCGCCGCCGCCGCCATTGCCAATCCTTGCGCCCTGCTCTTCGCACACATAGCCCCTAAGCGTAGATCCGTAGATGCGCGTGAAACACCTGGCAGTGAAGAACAACATGGCCAAGGGGAAGGCAACGAGCTCCGCAACTAGCTGGGTGCCCTCTGCTGCCACGCAGAAGGAGCTGGACAAAGCCAAGACAGATGGTCTCATCTCCAGCAGCGACTCCATCAAGTTTCCAAGTACCGAACGGATCCCCAAGCCCCCGAGTGGCTATCGGGTGATGTTTCTTTCTTTTCTTCTCCGCGGACTCTCTTTTCCTGCCCATGAATTTCTTCGTGGGCTTCTTTATGTTTACGGTGTGCAGCTTCACCAGCTCACACCTAATTCTATCCTTCACATTGCCTGCTTCGTGACTCTTTGCGAGTCATTCCTGGGGATCGAACCCCACTTTCTTCTTTGGAGATCCATCTTTCGCCTCTGCCCCAGCGTTTCTTTGGCGAATAAGCCTGAGCTGGGCGGGGCTGTCGTCTCTGTGCGCCCCGAGGCGCAGTATTTGGAGTTTTCTATGTCTGCATCGGTCCAAGGTTGGAGGACCAAATGGTTTTACATCAAAGACCGTAAGGCCTCCTCCGAAGACGAGTATGGCCTAGCCCCCTTTGACGCCTCCAAAGAGTTAAAGAAATTGGCATCGTGGGATTCACCTCCCACAGATGCTGAGATGGAGGGGATTGCTCCGCTGTTGACCCGCATCCAAGCTCTGAAAGGAGGTAAAGGAGGCGCTTTGTTGGGTATTCAACTCATGGCGTTCTTTGTGCAACGTCGAGTTCAACCCCTGCAGCATCGCCTTTCCAAGCTTTGGAGCTATTCTGGCTTGGTGGATCCTTCTCGCATCTCTGGAGATCTAATGGAGAAGCAGGAAGTCGACAAGCGAGTTAGGAGCCTCACCAAGCTCACCAAGGATCATGCGGTTGCAGAATTGGCCGCTGATTATTTCGACTCTGTGCACCCCCTACCCAAGGTACATATTTTTTGCATTGTATACTTTTTGTCGAATTCATCGGCTTCCGTCTGTGTTTATACCTGTATCGATTACTTTTCTGACTTATTCATTGTAGGACCACCGATTCCTTGTTCCACGCCCTCCTCTTCTAGAGGAAGGGCCTCTTCCGGCTGATCTGGCCTCTAATATTTCTGAAGCCCCCGAGGCTGAAGAAAATCAGGACGGATATGATGCCGAAGAATCAAAAGAAGATACCAGCTCGACGACATCGCCTCCTCCTGCTCTTTCTGAAGACACTAGTGCGGACAAGAAGAGGAAGCGTGTCGATGAGCTTACTTCATCGAGTACCTCTGTGCAGAGAACTGCGGCTAATGAAGCCCCTGTCCTAGAAGAAGATGTTGAATTTTTCGACCTCCTGGCATCGTAAGTGTTCTTTGAGTTCCAGGATTTCACTGTATTTGCCTTCTTTCTTTCGAGTTGTATAAAACTGTTTCCTCTTGTAGTGATGATGAGGAGCCGAAAAGGGATGCTGCGGCTGCTCCTTCTGCTCAGGATGTAATTACCGATGAGCCTTCCGTACAAGAGACTGAGCCGGCTGTGCAGGCGCCAAGGGCCACCAGAGCTTCTACCAAGAAGATTGCTGCGTCCCGAAGTACCAAGCGGTCGAAGAAATCCTAAGACGTTGAAGTTTCCCTTGAAGCACATGAGCCCACAGGCTCCCCTGATAATGTGAGTGGTTGCACTATACTTATCTTTCTTGCGCCTTCCACATACTTATGTGTTCCTCCCTTGGCAGGCTTTGATGAAGAAATTCGTCGCCTTGGGCACTGAGTGTACTGAATATTTGAAGGCTGCGAAAACTTCCGAAGGTAAATTATTTCTCCTATCGTTGCTTGTCTTGTATGCTTCTCTTTGCTTTTTGTTTGACTTCTCCTTTCCTTTCTTTGTTGGGCTGCAGATGCTTTTGCATCAGCCAATGCCCGCATTGCATCGCTGGAAGCCGAGCTCAGTTCTTCGCGGAAAGCTTATGATGTTGCGACCGCTGCCAAGGCGAATGCTGAGAAATCGCATAAATCAGCACAGGCTAAGGCGAAGAAAGCGGAGAAGGCCTTGGCTGATGCTAACAAAGAGCATCTCCAACGAGAGCAAGCCATGGCTGAGCGGCTTCACATGATGTCTGCTGCTGCTGGCGGTACACACTCATCTTGTCCTCTTCTTCTGCTGCTGTTGCTTTCTTGCTCTTGCTGATATTTTCTTTTCCTGCTGTTTTTCTGTCCCCTTTGTTGTACAGAATTTACCAAGGTGTCTTTGTCGACTCTGCAACCGGGCGATGATCCTCTTATGGCCGCGGTTAACTTACTCAAAGCAAACTGGATATCTGTCCAGGAGATCTTTGAGTTGGTGAACCGCGTTCTTACGCGGATGTTTGTCGGGTTGTGGCTCAAGCAAAAGGCGGATGTTTCGAACAGTGACTTGAAGAAACTCGCCAAAGCCTTCGATACTACTGACGACCCCGTCCTCCAGCTGAAGGGGCTTTCTTTGAAGCGAGGTGCTGAGGGTGCTATCGCCCTTTCCTATGCACATGGTGCAGATTTCGATTTGGAAAAGGTTAGCTCTCCTCATGGCTGCACCCGCTCGGAGCTAAAGGCCTTCTTTGAGAAGGCGAAGAAGTTTGCGCCTGCCCTTGTGTCGATTATTTCTCCTTTAGTGGCTTCCGCAGCTTCTACTACGCCAACTTCCTTGACTCCAGCGACGGAAGAGCCCGCGCCTCCTTCAACTGCTGGCACTGCTTCTGCCATGCCTTCCTTCGCCACGGAGCAAAATGCTGAGGTGGCGTAGACTCGGCCTCTTATTGTAATTTTCAATTTCTGCTTTTGATGTAAAAAACTTTTAGTCGTGTGCAACCCGAGAACTTTAGTCAAAGGGTTTATATCTATGTGAATATGTTTCCTTTCTTTGATATATCGTGTTAGCTTCTGAAATGCTTCTTCTTTCCTTTCTTTTGGCTTCCAGTCTATGCGTGTTGGTGAACCTTCAAGTCGCGATCAGGCTCCATCTTCTGCCGGTGCTTTTGATTATAAAGTTCAGTCGCCTCCTCGCCGTTGCTGCCAATGCACTGAATATTCTTCAAGGATTTCGGATCTTGAGAATTGCTTGACTTTAGCCAAACGCCAAGCGCAGATGACTATAGACAAAGCTAGCAAAACTTGTGGTTTGATGAAGCAGATATCTATTCTCAACGATAAGGTGTCTAGTCTGATGGCAAAGATTGTGCATCATGAAGAATGCGACTCTTTTGTCATTGGCATTATCGAGTCTGCCTGCGAGATGTTGCGATGTAAGATTCCTTGTGACTTCTCTTTTTCCCTTTTGTTCCATTGCTGCTTTGTGATATCCTTTGTCATCTTAGGCACGTGTTTGGATTTTGCTGCTGAAGATCCTCGGGTTGCCGAGCGAAATACGGCTCTGGAGAAAATGTCAGCGGGTATTGATAATTTGTGGTCTGATCCTCGCCGCTGCCGTGCTATTGTATTGCTTCAGGACCGCGCCCAACATATCAGAGAGTCGGTTGACGGTTGCCGAAGAGCTCTCATAACCATGCACTCTGTTATGCTTCCTCGCAATCCTCTGCCTGGAAGTTTTCCGCTGCTACTCGATGCTTTCAGATCCAGTCATCGTATTCATCGGTTGATCGAACTGAACTTAGTGGCAGGTGCCAATTTTGCTCTTGGGTGGATGCGTAAGTGGCACCCAAGACTCAATTATAGTTCTATATCGCAGAGTTATCCCTCAGGTGGAGCTAGTCTGCGAGTACATCTGGAGAATACCTTGCAGCCTGCTCGAAGGATTATAGCTAGGCTGTTACGGGAGGATGCCACATTTTTCCGCGAGTATCACTATTTAGATCCTTTAGGTGTAGATGATTCTGACAACCCGATGCTGTAATGCTTGTGTATACGTGGAACATGAGAGTTTCTTATTTCACGACTGTATGTCTGAAATTTGTTCTCATAGCGTTTTGCATGATTTGTGCGTTTGCCGCATTTTTCTTTTGAGAGACTCGTAAACTCGAATATGAGGAACGTTTTGCCTTTATTATAATTGTAATGTAAGATACATGGGGTGACCCAAGAGATCCGGCCTATGACCTGTGTTCTGGATCTAGAGGGCATTGCCCTGGGATGACTCGTGGCTTTTACAGCCTTATTCTTCTACTCTACTTTGTTGTTCTTGATGCTTATGCCGTCGTGGCCTTCTCTTCTTCTTCTGTGACTTTGTCTTCTCCTGATGCTTCTACTCGTGGTTTCTTCATCTCTGGCTCCACAGCACATCCTTCGGGTAGCTTGTCGCCTTCCGTAGTCGTGCTTTTCACCTTCTCTGCATAGTTGGCTATCATGCCAAAGTTTTGCGCCATCTTGTGGAACTCCTTGTCGCATAGGTCTGAAACCTCGAAGCTTCCCTTTACTGTGATGATTCCCTTTGGTCCTGACATCTTGAGTACTAGATACGTATAGTGAGGTACTGCCATGAATCGCGAAAATGCGGGTCGCCTGAGGATCGCATGATACTGAGATGGCCAGTCCATGACCTCGAAGTCTAGCTTTTCTCTTCTGTAGTTTTGTCGGTTGCCGAAGCAAACGTTTAGTGCTATCCGACCTAGTGGATAATTGGCACTTCCTGGTACGATCCCATGGAAGGAACAGTCTGTTGGCTTCATGAACTCTAGTGATATATGCATTGCTCTGAGCGTTTTCGCATATATCAAATTGATTCCACTTCCCGCGTCCATGAATATTCTGTCGACATCATACGCGTCGATTTGAGCTTTGAGTACCAAGGGCGCGTTTCCCGGCCGAGGTACTGTTATAGGGTGATCTTCTCTGTTGAACTCGATTGGTTGTTCTGACCAGTGTAGATATTCTGCTATAGCTGGAGGTGAAATAACTGCTAGATTGACTTGTCGGGTAATGTTTTTTCTTCTTTGTTCGACTTGGGTACGGGTTGTATCATTGCTGTGATGTGCCCCTTAGATGGAACGTACCCTCCGTCATCATCGTGTCCCTGGTTTGGCTGGTCTTGTCCTTGAGGAGCTCCATTGTTCCCTTGTTGATTTGTGGGAGGCTTGTTGTTTCCTTCGTATCCTTGTCGCTTTGCTTCGGTTTGCTTACTTAATGCTGCTTCTTGTAGCTTCAAAAATGTTGTGCAATCTTTCATTGTATGCCTGGACACTTGCTTTCCATCGACGAACGCTGAGTGTATATGACAAGGCCCGTTTAGCATGTCTTCTGGCGATGGGTTATACTCTCTGGATTCTCTTGTGGGAAACTTTTTATAGTCCTCTTTTCCGTAGCTTCGATATCCCGAGCTTCTGCGATCACTCCCTTGGTAGCTGTTGTCCTTATATCCCGTGGCTACTTGGCTGTGGGAGCCATAGTTGTCGTAATTGCGGGACCTTCTTCTTTGGCTTCCATATCTGTTTCTTCTATCGTCCTCTGGTGATCACGTCCGCTTGTTGTTGCATGCATCTTCTCCGTCTGCAAATCTGTTTGCTACGTCCATGAGGTCTGACACTGTGTTCGGCTTGATTCTGCCCATCTCTTCGACTAGGTCTTTGCGCCTTAATCCAATTATAAACGCGTCTATTGCTCTTTCGTTTGAAACTTCAACTGCTGAATTTTTGATGAGATGCCTGATGCTTCAGGTGAATGTGGCAATAGACAGTCCTTGTGCGTGGTTAATGACCAGCCCGTTGGGAACCCCAAGAGGAAGGTATGATGAGTGCAGCGGCTAGTTTTCCCTCAGTTAAGAAACCAAGGTTTAATGTCGATCTTGAAGAAGAGAGACGGTGACGACTGAAGGTGATGCGGACTGGCTTAATAACACTCCAACAAGGGCGCCGTTTACGACACTTGTTGACTCGTCTTCGGCCAGCAGCAACGCGGAACCTGCACACACACAAACAAGTACTTTGTTCCCAACTTGCGATGAGGTTGTCAATCTCACCGGTTTGCTTGAAACAAAGGTTATGAGTGTATCGAGTGGAAAACCGTAGTAATATGCGAGTAAAGTAAACAGTACGGGAAAAGTAAACAGGTGATTGCAATATGATTAAAATAGGACCGGGGTCCACAGTTCACTAGTGGTGTCTCTCCATAGATAAATAACATGCTGGGTAAACAAATTACAGTTGGGCAATTGATAGAATAAAGATAACGTGATATGTCAAGAAGATCACTATGAGATTTACTCTGGGCATTACAACAAAATACATAGACCGCCATCCAACTGCATCTATGACTAATAATCCACCCTCGGGGATATCATCCGAACACCCCAAAAGTATTAAGTTGCGAACAACAGATAATTGCATTAAGCAAAGTGTGTAATGTAAACAAAGCATATGCCCTTGAGCATATGAATGTTGTTTTCTCCCTAGTAGCAACAGCACATCTACCACCTTAGAGGTTTCTGTCACTCCCCCAGGTGAAATAGAGACATGAACCCACTATCGAGCATAAATACCCCCTCTTGGAGTCACTAGCAACTACTCGGCCAAGATAGCTACTAACAACGGAGAGCATGCAAGATCATAAGCAACATAGAGATAACAAAAGATATAATTCAGTACAGCAACTTAATCATAAACACCAATATTCATCGGATCCCAACAAACCAACATCATAGAATTACATAACGGTGATCTCAATCATGTAAGGCAGCTCATGAGATCTAAACATGAAGCACATGGTGGAGAGGACAACCATCTAGCTACTGCTATGGACCCATAGTCCAAGGTAGACTACTCACTCATCGCTCCGGAGGCAAGCATGGCGATGAAGAAGACCTCCGGTGGCGATTCCCCTCTCCGGCAGGGTGCCGGGAAGAGCTTCTGGACCCTCCCGATCTTCGGGTCGACGGCGGCGGCGGATCGCGATGTATTCTGGAAAACTGATCGGGCCCTTAGGTTTTTCTTGTCAGGGGGTATATATAGGCGAAAGGACGATGTCAGAGGAGGGACCACGGCCCCTCACGTGGGCCCGGCGCAGCCAGGGGGGTGGCCGCGCCGCCCCTGTGTGTGGGGGCCACGTGGCCCCCCTCCGTCAGGTCTTCGGATGTTTGGGAGCTTCCCCGTAAATTATGACTTCAGGAACTTGTTTCGTCCAATTCCGAGAATATTTCCTGTGTATCACTTCTGAAACACAAAAACAGCAGAAAACAGGAAACTGGCACTGTGGCACTTCGTTAATAGGTTAGTTCCGGAAAATGTATAAAAGTACCACTAAGTGTAACGAAACAATAGGCAAATGGTGTAAAAACAAGCATGGAGCATCAAAAATTATAGATACGTTTGAGACGTATCAAGCATCCCCAAGATTAACTCCTGCTCGTCCTCGAGTAGGTAAGTGATAACAAAGAATAATTTTTGAGGTGACATGCACCTACACAATCTTGATCATATATGTAAGCATTGGTGAGCTGGGATCAATAGAACTTAAAACATGGGCATGAAAGATATAATCATGACAATAAGAACTTAGCAACCATGTTATAAACATGCAAATGAACACAAACAAAAGATCATGAAAATGAAACAATGAAAGTCAAACGTGTGTTCACATCATAAGGAAAAACATACAAATGGTTTTCAGCTTGTCCTTCAAAGAGAGCAAAACATAAATGCATAGGACACCTCAAAGTTTAAGAGGGCGACTAGATACAAATAATTTAAGAACAAGTGAAACCAACAATATGAGTCAATCAATGAACCTTGGGACAATGCATATCACACTAAGAATGACAACTATGCTCTCTTAATGGTGCATAAAGAAAGAAGGTGGTGACTCAACATAAAAGTAAAAGAAAGGCCCTTCGCAGAGGGAAGCAGTGATTTAAACATGTGCTAGAGCTTTTCATTTGTAAAACAGAGATAAAACTTGATTTTGAGAGATGGTTGTCTTTGTCAATGACTGACAATGGGGTTCTTACTATCTTCCATACAAAAATAAAGCAAGTTTTTGAGAGAGAGATTGGCACTTCGTGCTCTTTTTATAAAACTTGGCACTCCTCCCCACCTTTTCCTTTCACATACCATGGCTAACCGATTCCATCGGGTGCCCACCAACATTCACATTCTTTGGAGGAGTGCCTTTTTTTTCTTTCTTTTTTCCCTTTTTTTCTTTTTGGAATAAACAATATGGAAGATAGCAAATCCGACCACTACGTCCCCATGAGCTGAAAACAGTGTCACAAAACGAGAAGTATTTTGAAGGTTTTTGAAAGGTAGCACACGAAAATTTTACTTTGGAATGGCTTACAAATACCATGCATAGGAATTTATAGTGGACACAACGGCAAACTTGGCTTTTAGGAGTTGGATGCACGAGTAGAGCTCATACTCAGTACAAGGCGAGGGCTAGCAAAAGACTGGGAGCGACCAACTAAGAGAGCAGTAATGGCCATAATCATGCAAAGCGACAAAGCGACATTAAAAGAAGCATATGATGGCATCAAAAGTCAAAAACTAAATGATCATGAAGGCTAATGGCGACTTTGGCAGAGTCTAACATGTGTGAGCATGCGCCAAGTCAACCCAAATAAAGCATCAAGGAGAAAACCAAAATAATGCTTCCATACAATAAAAACAACGCATGATTTTTTCAAAGGCTCATTAAGCAATCTCAGTTATTTGAGACAAGTCATGCTACAGCAAAACCACTAAGCATACTATCAAAAAGATATCAAGCATGACATGAAAAAGCCTAAGCCGCGGTCTACACAAGCTCCTTCTTGTACCACTATTTTGCACAAAGCTTTTTCTCTTTTCCAACACCATTTGAAATTTTTATAAACACCTCTTTTGATGAAAACCAATAAAGATCAGAGGCAAAAATACACCTTGATAAAAAGATATGACAAGATCTGAACGCATATCAAGGCGAAAATGAAAACCAAAAGCAGTAGCAGAAAAAGTAGAACGCTCGATTTTTAATAAGAGTGAAAACTAGGGCATTCTTTGCAAATGAAAACGAGTACATCTCCTCCAAAGGAAATTTGTTGGGGTCCAACCATTTATTGCAGCAAACAAACAAACAAACTAAACACACTAAGAAAACTAAAACAACTGACGCTCCAAGAAAAACACATAGTGCATGAAGCAATAAAAATATAGTGTTTTGAAAGGTGACTTGATTTTTGCCGATGAAGAAGGGGTGCCTCGGGGGCATCCCCAAGCTTTGACGCTTGTACTTCTTGGATATTTATTCGGGTGATGCATGGGCATCCCCAAGCTTGAGCTTTTGTCCGTTCTTCAACTCATCTCATCATTCTCCAATCCCTACACTTGAAAACTTCCTTCATACAAAACTAAACACAATTCTATTAGCAACATTAGTGTAAGCATAAAATATATTCAACCTCTTTTAGCTTCAGGTTTCAACCCAAAGCCACCACATATAAAGTATATACTACTGTAGCAACTTCCACAAGAGTTCCATGATCAAAAAGAACTCAAAAGAAAGCGATAAAGTGGCAAAAACAAATATTGGCAGAAATCTGTCAAAACTGGACAGCTGATAATGGACGAATTTTTGAGGGATTTTCTGTTGCTCAAATCAAAAAGTGTTCAACTAAGAAAAGTTTGGATATAACCTGGGTCATATGCACAAGAAATCGCAGGTCCAAAAGATAAACAGAGAATTTTCACGAATTTTTACGGTGCAGCACCAAAAACAGTTTCAGGACAGCAATAACCCCAAATCTTTACCTCACTCAAATTAGAGGCTTCTCTTGGCACAAAAACGAAATAAACAAGATAAGGAGCGGTCATTACAGTAGTAATGACTTCCAAGACTCAAATAAAAGAAAAAGTACTGAAAAGTAAACAATGGGTTATCTCCCAAGAGTGCTTTTCTTTAACGCCTTTGAGCTAGGCGCAGAAAATTGCGAATCAAGTATTATCAGAAAAAGCATTAAGATCAACAGCAGAGGTCTTATCAATAAGACATTGTATTTCATCCACATAAGTTTTAGAAGACCCTTGGTGATCATGCTTTGGTACACTATTCTCATCAAAAAGATTTTCAGGACAAATCCAGGCAAAATTGTTTTCGAAAGCATCATTCAATCCCAAAAGCTTGCAAGGTATAGGTATCTCGGCCTCCCCATCATGTGTATCAATAACCGTTATAGGTGAACCGAGTTTATTAAAACATTTAAGAACCTTCCTAGCTTCAATAACGACATCCTTAAATTCTAAACGCAAAGTTTCCAAGATAAAAGCTTTCTTTTCGGGGTCCTCAATTTCATGAAGCTTAAGGAACATGTATTGCATAAAAGGATTAAGACTAGCAAACCTAGTTTCCAACATGTCAATTAATATAATAGAAGCAACTTCAATACTAGGAGCAAGCTCAACCCCAGACTTTTCCTCAACTTCCTCATGCATACTAATGTGATTAAAGAACTCCTCAATGTTACTTTTGCCAATAATCGAACCACTACCTACTGAGAGGTCCTCCAGAACGAACTCAGGGAACAACATGATAAACTAAAGTAAAGAAATAACAACTACCAAGGATTCTAATTTTTTTGGGTTTTTGATATAAAAAGCAATGCAGGTAAAATAAAATAAAGTAAAGCAAAACAAATAACAAAGTAAAGAATGTGTGTGCGAAGAACTCCCCTCGCAGAAGTCTTCTCTCTTCCCCGGCAATGGCGCCAGAAAAGTAGCTGATGCTTCAGGTGAATGTGGCAACAGACAGTCCTTGTGCGTGGTTAATGACCAGCCCGTTGGGAACCCCAAGAGGAAGGTATGATGAGTGCAGCGGCTAGTTTTCCCTCAGTTAAGAAACCAAGGTTTAATGTCGATCTTGAAGAAGAGAGACGGTGACGACTGAAGGTGATGCGGACTGGCTTAATAACACTCCAACAAGGGCGCCGTTTACGACACTTGTTGACTCGTCTTCGGCCAGCAGCAACGCGGAACCTGCACACACACAAACAAGTACTTTGTTCCCAACTTGCGATGAGGTTGTCAATCTCACCGGTTTGCTTGAAACAAAGGTTATGAGTGTATCGAGTGGAAAACAGTAGTAATATGCGAGTAAAGTAAACAGTACGGGAAAAGTAAACAGGTGATTGCAATATGATTAAAATAGGACCGGGGTCCACAGTTCACTAGTGGTGTCTCTCCATAGATAAATAACATGCTGGGTAAACAAATTACAGTTGGGCAATTGATAGAATAAAGATAACGTGATATGTCAAGAAGATCACTATGAGATTTACTCTGGGCATTACAACAAAATACATAGATCGCCATCCAACTGCATCTATGACTAATAATCCACCCTCGGGGATATCATCCGAACACCCCAAAAGTATTAAGTTGCGAACAACAGATAATTGCATTAAGCAAAGTGTGTAATGTAAACAAAGCATATGCCCTTGAGCATATGAATGTTGTTTTCTCCCTAGTAGCAACAGCACATCTACCACCTTAGAGGTTTCTGTCACTCCCCCAGGTGAAATAGAGACATGAACCCACTATCGAGCATAAATACCCCCTCTTGGAGTCACTAGCAACTACTCGGCCAAGATAGCTACTAACAACGGAGAGCATGCAAGATCATAAGCAACATAGAGATAACAAAAGATATAATTCAGTACAGCAACTTAATCATAAACACCAATATTCATCGGATCCCAACAAACCAACATCATAGAATTACATAACGGTGATCTCAATCATGTAAGGCAGCTCATGAGATCTAAACATGAAGCACATGGTGGAGAGGACAACCATCTAGCTACTGCTATGGACCCATAGTCCAAGGTAGACTACTCACTCATCGCTCCGGAGGCAAGCATGGCGATGAAGAAGACCTCCGGTGGCGATTCCCCTCTCCGGCAGGGTGCCGGGAAGAGCTTCTGGACCCTCCCGATCTTCGGGTCGACGGCGGTGGCGGATCGCAATGTATTCTGGAAAACTGATCGGGCCCTTAGGTTTTTCTCGTCAGGGGGTATATATAGGCGAAAGGACGATGTCAGAGGAGGGACCACGGCCCCTCACGTGGGCCCGGCGCGGCCAGGGGGTGGCCGTGCCGCCCCTGTGTGTGGGGGCCATGTGCCCCCCCCCCTCTGTCAGGTCTTCGGATGTTTGGGAGCTTCCCCGTAAATTATGACTTCAGGAACTTGTTTCGTCCAATTCCGAGAATATTTCCTGTGTATCACTTCTGAAACACAAAAATAGCAGAAAACAGGAAACTGGCACTGTGGCACTTCGTTAATAGGTTAGTTCCGGAAAATGTATAAAAGTACCACTAAGTGTAACGAAACAATAGGCAAATGGTGTAAAAACAAGCATGGAGCATCAAAAATTATAGATACGTTTGAGACGTATCAACGCCATCTTTGGATGTATGCCCTTAAGGTTTCTTCGTGTTGTTGCACACACGCTTTGACTTCTTCTATCGATGCTGGCCGCTTGTATGTCGATCTGAAGTTGCTTGTAAATTGCTTCGTGAGATCTTCCCAACTTCCAATAGTTTCTTTCTCTAGTTTGCTCAACCATAACCTTGCTGCGCTGGTGAGGTGTAGTTGCAAACTTTGCATTGCTGTTTCTTTGGTTCCTCCCAATATTTGTACTGCTTGTAGATAGTCTGAGAGCCATGACTATGGTTCCTGTGATCCGTCGTACTTTTGTTGATCATGAGGTAGTTTGAACCCCTTGGGTACTGGCGTAGTGCGAACCCTGCGGGTAAAGCACGATGCTCCCATCTCCTTTTCATCGTCTTCATAGCCGTGCTTTTTGTTTGGAGATCGAGATCTTCGGGTTCCTCCATATTTTGGGCTCCCGTGGTGTCTTGGTGATGGCGATCGAGATCGTCGACTACTCCTTCTGTGCCGAGGACTATTGTGACGGCGAGGTGACCTTGGCTTGTGTGTTTCCTTGTTGTGATATGCCTCCTCTTCTTTTGTTGATAGCTTGTTGCCCACCATCTTTAGTCCGTTCAGCGCTGCTCTGTGCATATGTTCCCTAAGGTCCCCTGGACTTGGTCGAGTTATAAACAGATACGCTTGAGCTGCCACTAGTGCTGCTTTGGGGGTTTTTGGTATGATGTTTCCCTGCTCGTCGACCGATAGGAAGGACGAGTCGAGATTTTTGGAGATGCTTTGCCTTTCTGAATACTCGAGGTTTTCGTACCTTGAACCATGTCGACGATTCCTCCTTGCGTTAGTATGTGACGCGTCGCTTCGTGCTCTGCGAGCGGCGTTGCTGGCTGTAATGGCTGAGTCTTTTCTTTTTTGTATCTCTATTTTCTCCTTTGCTAGTTGTTTTGCCTATTGCCTTAGGGCATAGTGATACCCCAGGAGCATATTCTTGCTGGAATTTGATGGTATCGGTGTGCCGTGTTCTACGGCTTCCCTTATTACTCTCTATTCGTCGGCTGATAGTCGAATTTTTTCCCTGGTTGCGAGGGATTCTGTTGTTTGCCCTTCTGCTAGATGATTTGCTCCTTTATCGATATTTGCTGGGTTTAACACTGGATTGTTGTTTTTGTCAAATTCTTCTGAATTGTCTCCTACAATGGCGAGCACCTGGCACTGTTTGCTGATTTTGTTATTAAAGCTTGAGAAGATCGAGTCCTCATCTTCAGAAAGCTCTAACTCTGTCTTCCACGTATCTGTTGACTTGTCTGAGATATCGTCGTGGCAAATCACGAGATCTTCGAGTTGGACCCCTAAGTCGAAATTTTCCATTGTTTTGTCGCCTTCTGCGATTTTTCTTTTTTCTACTTCTCCTAAGCTGACCGGCGAGTTTACCTTGCTGGAAGAGCCTTCAGAATATTCCATCATTGCTACTGTTTTGGGCTCACTTGCCGACGGATCTGGTTTCGCCGGATCTGAAAGGCGAGTCGAACCCGAAGGCCCAATGAAGATGCTTAGACTTCCGATTGTCAACTCCATCTCTTGATTTTCGTTGATTCATGCACTGTTGTTGGCTAAAAGCGAAAAAGCCGTCGAATTCATGATTCCAACGCCCAGAATCCCCACGGTCGGCGCCAATTGACGAGGGTTAACTCGACAAATGTCCTAGATGAAGGACTTAGGATCGGGGAGATAGGGCGTCGGATGAACTCGAAGGTAAAGTTAGTCGAAACAGGTGTATATCGAAAGTAAACTTGGGTGTTGAACCTTGCTTGCTTTCAATCTGGCCTACACCGTCTCCTCCTGGCCCCTATATATAGGTGGACAGGTCCAGAGGATCGGGTAGGGTCCGATACAGATTACAATATCGACATACGGTAAGAACTCATATTTCGACTATCATTACAATTGGGCCTAACTTAATGGGCCTCAGGGGTACTCAACTAGCGGGCTCTATTAGCTATACCCTTGTCACCGGCAGACCTAGGCCAAGCCAACCGGGTTCACAGGACACCGGGTCCAAACCCAATTCGTTTGATACATTACATGTTTTTATAGGAAGTGACACCCCAATTTCAAATGAAAATTATGCATGTTATATTGATGGACACCGAGTCATGTTTTCTCTAGGTCCACCTAGCCGGGCAGCGAGAAAGCACATAGCTCACACACACAATGTCTCACAAGCATTCGATCTTCCTCTCAGATAAATATCCAGTTATTGTGGTCAGCTATGAAGATTCTGCAAGCTCCAAAATAAGATGACAGATCATAACATGGAAGTAAATATTGATGCATCAACAAAGTAGAGAACCTGAATGAATACAATCTAGCTAGAAACGCTAGAGCAGCATATGATACTTTTGTACTATATAATATGCATAATCACAAGAGCACGTATCACCAGATAACAATGTGCATTCTTGGAGTTGCTTATCAATTTATAAATATACTTTCTAATATGTTTGTTTACTCTCA
The DNA here is from genome assembly GCA_007115705.1 of Dactylis glomerata. Taxonomy (NCBI): domain Eukaryota; kingdom Viridiplantae; phylum Streptophyta; class Magnoliopsida; order Poales; family Poaceae; genus Dactylis; species Dactylis glomerata. The sequence goes on along the minus strand of QXEO01000422.1, from coordinate 3,046,383 downwards.
CTAGCCACCAGCACCATTTTTTCCCTTGCCAGTTGATTTCCCGCCCACTCTGTCACCAAAACCCCATGTACTAATTTTCCATTAGAGTTTGATGTGGAGCATATGGTTCCTCTCGTCTTTCCATTAATTGTATTACAATTTTCCAAGTATATACAATCTGTCAAGGATATCATAAGGTACCAGTTACTATATTCAGTTGATCAATTGTTTTGTCCATGTAGTAATAAATATATCAACAAAACTATTGTCTGCTTCAACAGCAAGATTGAAGCGAAGCATGGTGTGACAGTTACAGATAATGGAAATGCAGAGGTAAAAAAACCACCCTCAGTATCAAATGGGATTCATACCTAAGGAGCTCTAAGCTCCCTGATTTTAAGAGCTGAAGAGTGATTGGTCGGTCGCTGTCGTGGGGTCCTCTCGCAGGAGAGGCGAACATCGCCACACTTTTTCACTCCAAGGCCGACTCGATTCGTCTCGTTCTAAATAAACTTCAGGTTGCCGGGACAAACGCACAAATGCCAGCTGCAAAGAAAACTTTATGGGACGAAGGGCCCTAGTAATAAAAGCAGCGATACATCACTTCCTCCGATGCCAATGCTCAAAAAAAGCAATCCTAAAAAGATCCTTTTGATTTCAGTACCCAAACAACCCAACTGGCAATACTCCCTCTCAACATTGGTACTCAAACAAATCAATTGTCGACAGTATCTCGGGTTACAGCAGCTAGAATGAGTGGCCTCCTACCATGACACTAAGCACTCAAACAAATCAATCATCGACAATTCAATCTGCACAAATACTTCCATCTCTGTAATCTGACATTGAGTGGCCTCTAAGAATGAGTAACTCATATGACTTTCATGCGTCATCCTTCAAAATATAGCCGCGAGGCACCCCGGCCTCTCAGGCCATGTGTGGTCTCGTCCATCCGATGAAGGGTTGCAGTTAATCCTCGCCGTCCATCTAAATACTGTTTGACTCAGAATTTCTACCCGCCCTGGCATTTCCTCTAGCTACGGTCACTGATCTACGGGCCAGCGTCGTCCGTGGGCCGGTTGTCAGTGAGGGGCGAAGCGTGGCACTTCGTGTGATAGGAGAAAGGCGCGGTGGTTGCCCCGTAATTTGGCTCGCTGGGCAGGGGCAAATTCGACATTTCATACTTCATTTGGTGCTAAGCTACTATGGAGGAGACGAACGTGTACGCTCGTGGCGATGGAGGCTTCACCACCGGGTACAGGGCAAACAGCAAGCGTCGCCGGCAATGGCAGGCCACTCCTGTCCATGCAAAGAGTAGGGCAGCCTCCCATTCCTCAGGTCCTCCTTCATTTCTCCTTGTTTTCTTTTCCCAAACCGGTCCCACGTCCTCTCCAGGAAACCCTAGCCGCCGCCAATTTTCTCTCCTCAGATCCCGGTCGATTCCGGCCGTCTCCTCCGTCGCCAGCTAGCAGCGCGAGTTCGTCTTTCCCTACTCTATATCGTTCACCCATGAGGAGGAGCACCGGAGGGCTACATAGGCGCCGAGCGTCATCTTCTTCCTCGTCGCGCCCGCCTCACCAGCGGCTGACGGCTGCAGATCTTCTACATTTTCTTGCGAAGGCGGCACGCGAAGGAGGTCAGTGGAGGCCAACAGCGGAGGTGAGCCGGCGGCGACTACAGCCGCCCTCAGCCTCTTCCTTCCACCGTGAGGAGTGCCAGAAGTGGCGGCCCAAGGAGTCCCACACGAGGATCTGGTTCCCATCCTCGATCCTCTTACTTTGAATTTCTTGTGTGGAGGTCGTTCAGGAGCATGGATCTCGTGGGGCAGTCAGTGGTAGCCTCCTATGCCCCAGAGCTCCGTGGCTATTCGTCAGCGTTCTCATCTCGTATGGCCATCCCGCCCTCCCCCAAGCACCACCGCCTGCATCAAGCCTCTGGCCTCTCCTCCCTGTTCTCCTCGTCTCAAGCAAGGTGCTTGATGGTGTCTGCCTGCGCTACTTCTGTGAACTGAAGGTAACATATCAGTTCACTATATTTTCTATATCATTGTAGGTTGTAGTGACGATTTTACCTTTTGTTCTTGTTTATGCAGGGATTTTTGTCACCTGGTTCTTGTTGGGTATGTGATAGGCTTGGATGGTCTTTTCTTTATATTCAAGGGTGCTACACATCAACATCTGCTTCTTATTAGGTACTCCTATGTGATAGTCTTGGATGGTAGATCTGTTGTACTTTGTTCCTTGGTTAGTTGTTATGCAAGAACCTGCTTGAGAACTGATTTTCTTAGATCCCCATGCAACAACCTGCTTTTAGTATTCCTGTTTGGCAAGTACCTTTCCATGTATTTGGTTCTTCTTATTTAGTTTATAGATTATCTCTACATGCAGTGAAATTTGAAGAAATTATGTAGCACTGGTTTTGACAGGTTTCATCGTAGATCTGTTCTGGTTTGCAGTACAAAAATGGATCATTTTATTAAGGCCATGTATTTATGCAGCTTTGTTAGCCTTTTGTGTGGTTCTTAGTGTAGATATAGGTAATGTTAAGAAAGAATTAAAGGTATTGTGGGTTGCAGGAAACTATTTTGTTTGCAGGGTTATTTATTTTTGTATTCATAGTTGTAGGAAAAGATAACACCATGTATTAGTCCTTCATGTTGTTATCTTTTCTTGCACTTTAGATGGATGTTGGGCATGTGCCTGTCTTTTTGATATATCAAATTGTGCTATTTATTTTGTGATGCATTATCTGTAGGAACTTATTGTGTTACTTGTTCCTTTCTTGTATATGTCTTGATAAGATGTGTCGCTGCTCCTGATTTTGCCGGTTCTGAGAATCGCTATTTTGGCTGAAGCTATGGAGGTGGGTCAATCTGGGGTTTCTATTCTACATTACATATACGAATCTCGACATTGATCCCATGATGTCAGTAGGGATTCATCAGAGAAGGTAGGAGAAAAAGGTGCTTTCCCTTTTGCGCTCTTATTTTCAAATTATGAGAGGAAAAGGGATATTGTTACAGAGTTCTCTATGTTGAACTGTCAATTTCGTTGGTTGAATAGTGAGGGCTAAAAATAGTGTAGATGGTATTGTTGGTTCATCCTGAAACAAAATTATATCATCCTACTGTACCTCTCTTAGTTTGGATCCACTCGGTTATTTGTGGAGCTTATGTACACTGATCAATTTAGCATTTCCAGGCCTCTGGATCCAATGCTCGATAAAACAATGTTGTGATGTGAAATTCAGTAAGTTCTTAAGAAATATTATTTCTTTAGGTCTTTTTATGATGATGAATTCCTCTTTTAGTTAGCGTTTGTAAGATGAAGTTATTCGTGAGAGAGATGTTTCTTTGCCCTGCAGATGGGGGACTCATATGGTGCATGGCATCAAGAACTCGACGGCTATCTATATTGCATTGTGTCCAGTCTCAATTTCAAAGGTAGACACACTTCTAATTAGGTGGAGGCAGCAAAACTTCCCACTTTTAGTATTTTTCTTTGACTTGTTTACCATGTATGCTGGCAGGACCGAATCATCCAAAAGAACCTCCCATTGATGAGGGAGGAGGTGTCCAGGGAAGAGGCTCAGAAGAGGATTGAGACGCTTAATGAGCCATATAAGTTGGAGATTTTGGAGAGAATTAAGAAAGAACCCATCACAATTTATCACATTGGTAAGTGTTATTGCCTGTTATTTGTTAGTAGTCACTGAATACTGGTTGATGGGTTTTATGTTCTGACTGCAAAATTTGTTGGGTCATGCAGGAGAAGAGTGGTGGGATCTGTGTGCTAGCCATCATGTTGAGACAACTGGCAAAATACAGAGAAAGGCCGTTGAGCTCGAGTCTGTTGCTGGTGCTTACTGGAGAGGTCATGAGAATAATCAAATGCTACAAAGAATATATGGGACTGCATGGGAGAGTGAAGAGCAATTCAAGGCCTACATCCACTTCAAGGAGGAGGCCAAGCGCAGAGATCATCGGCGACTAGGTCGGGACCTTGATCTATTCTCTATAGAGGTAGGCATCTTCTAAATTTTCTTAAGAAACCAAGCATAGCCTTAACTTCTCCATCCGGCTACTGTCCGACAATACCAGACTTCATATTTTCATAATAACAATAGACTGATGCCAAATTCTAGAATGCCATGTTGCACCATGGGATATGAATGTATATGATTAGGATCTGAGATGAAATTAGCTTTGCTCAAATTAATCAGCCCCTACTTTATGTTGTAAACATATGCAGTTTTTCTGGATGCAAGTCACTGTTGATAAGCTGAGCATAATTTCATTGCCCTACTTTTTCTTGTAGATTTCAGAGAGATTGTCCAGGCTAGAAAAAAAGGATGAAGGCCAAGGAGAGTCTGTGATGGTCGCGGAATAAGAAGATTTATATAGGTAAAATTTTCATTTTAGACTTCAGATATAGGTGAACAATGCCATTAACAAGGTAATCATCATTATGCTCTTAACTTTTTCCTTAAATATTAATACTTGATTGAGTGTACTTGGTCTTGTAATATAAGGCAAGTTTGTTAGTAAGGAGATTTGGTTGACTAAAATTGTTCTTGATTTGTGTACCTTCACCGCCCATTATGTTTCAAAAAAATACTACTTTCAATACAGCCGTTCTTTTACTTACTTGATACTGCAATAAAAATATTGCCTTTGCCTTGATATTAAGCAGCATAGGTTCATTTCCAGTTGAACGATCTGGCGGAGGTGAACATGACGACATTTCTTTTATACCCACACATAACATTTCTATGTGCTACCTCAATTTACATATTCCTTTCTTACGCCAAAAATTTGGTTTACCTTTTTTAAAAACGCTTATTCATAACTGCTGTTCTGACATGCTGCCAAGACAATTGGTAACCTAAGATTGTATCTTAACATTTGGCGATGTCACTATGTAGTATGAGCCTCAATATATCCTTGACAATTATTACATATAGAGGAACTATACCATATTGCCAAATTAAACTCTTTAGTTAATAATTTGATTGTGTTTAGCATATTCTAATGATAGAAATAATCTACACCTCCATAAGATGTTCAGGACAGTTCCAGAAGTTTCTTTCTACGCAACTTCATATTCTTATGTAGTCAAACATTTCTTCTATAGCCTAATACCTAAGACAACTCCTTGTGTACTAAGATGGTATATGCATGTACAGTTTAATCTATACACTTCCAGAATTATTGTTAATATCAAATTGTGAAAACTGTGGTTGATATCTAATTGTGCTTATGCAAGCATTGCTCGGTAGACACAGTTTCCTACATACTTTTGTATTTCTACATGTACCTCAAGCAGCTCCTCAATTTGGTTAAGTCCTTGCCATGTGCTCTATGCTCCCTCAATTTTTTGCCATCTTTGCCATTGTGATCATCCTACTGTAAAAGGGTCCCTAATTTGCACCCAGTGTCATGTATTACTGTGTAATTATTATGGTAAACCATCTACTACCTATTGCATTATAAAACTATACTTGTCGGTGTTCTGGATACCGGGGTATCCCGGTCCACCTGCTCCTAGGCCCCTTCAACGGCCCAGCTTCGGCCCAGGGGTGGAACGACGACCGAAGCCCAACGGAGAAGACCCTCATGAGGAGGCGCCTCATGAGGAGAACGACGGCACAAACTGCTAAGGACCAGAAGACCTTCTCACGAGCTGTTTCTCGTGAGGGGAAGGACCACGTCCACGTCAGCTCGGCACGTTTCTGTGCCGAGCAAGAAGATAAGAGCAGAAGACTGTGTACCGTCCACGCTACCCCCAACGAGGAGGAGACCAGCTTTCGCCGTGCCTGCATAAAGCGGCATAGTAGTTGTTGGCCACCCCCCTAAAAATAGGGTGGATGGTGCAGGGCGCCAGAGGAGGACGTCAGCTTCTTCCACCCACTCATGTGGACTGGCGCCACTACTCTACGAAAAACTCAAGACCACAGCTGTCCTCCCTCCTTGGCCGTGTGTGGCAACCCCTTCCCCAAGATGATAAAGGGGAGGAGGACCTGGGCGCTATAAAAGGAGGGGAGGCCGCCCCTTAGAGGGGATCCGATCTTCATCTCCGGGCTCCTAGCTAGGCTAAGTTGGTTCTTCTACTCGGACCAGTTAGAGCTTTGTAACCAAGACCTTGTACTCCTCGCGAGGTATCGCATCGTAAGACAAGAAGGCAGGAAGTAAGGGCTTTACCTCACCACGAGGGCCCTGAACCTGGGTAAAGCTCGGTGTCTCTCTTTATAGTGTGTTGTGCGTTCGATGTCTCAAGGCTTCCGTCACCGTGTTTCGTTGCGATCCAAGATCTCCCATGTTCAACCCCCTGCGTTTGAATCTTTGGGTCCGTCGCGTGGTACCCCGTGTTCTTGCGACACGAAATCCATCGACATTTGGAGCGCCACCGCAAAAATCATGACCATGCCATCGACAACATCGGCGAAGCTGGCAAAAACATCAAGACCCCCGGGACCCTATCTACAACCCCGGGTGCCTTGCTCTCACTCGCCAGCAACGCTATGTGGTCTGGCCTGACAAGTTCAAGCCAGACATCGGCACACGTTATGACAGGACCACCAACCCCGTCGAATTCCTCCAGCTCTACGTCGTCGCCGTTTAGGCCGCGCGTGGAGATTAGCGTGTGATGGCCAATTGGTTTCCCATGGCCCTCAAAGACGCTCCGCAAACTTGGCTCATGAATCTTCCTCACGAATCTGTGACTTCATGGAAGGACTTGTGTCGTCAGTTCGTCGCCAACTTCATGCCCACGTACGAGCGCCCCACCACCAAGAACGACCTTAAGGCGGTGCGTCAGTACAAGGGCGAGACGCATCGTCAATACATCCAGCGCTTCAGCCAGATGAGGAACAAGATTCCCCAGATCTCCAATGAGGAGGTCATCTTCGCATTCTCCATGGGCGTTTCCGACATCAAGATGAGGGAGAAGCTGTCCGTGAATGATGAGCTGACTTCCGTCGTCAGGCTCTTCGAGATCACCGACAGATGCGCCAAGGCCGAGGAGGGGAGGTTCTTCGTGCACAACCTGCCTGAGGTGCTTCCCCCAAAGCCAAAGTCCAAGGACCCCAAGCGCAAGGAGGCTGCTGTCCTCGCGGCGGAGCCTTCTCATAAGCAGCGCCGCGGAGACCGCTCCGAGCGCGATAAAGGTCGACGTTGTCGCTACTGCATCCTCCACAAAAAGGACACCCACAATACCGATGATTGTTGGATTGTCCGGAAGTTTCATGAAGAAAATGGTGTCACCAAGCGCCATGGGAATAGCCGTAGCCACGGCAAGGGTGGATCCCGGGGCGATCACCGCGATGACGACCAGGACGAGGGTCATCACCGCGATGGTCTATCTCGTGCAGATCCTGAGCCGCTACCGCTGCCTCCACCGGCGAATGGTCATCGGGAAGAGAACCAGGGGCTATCAAGAGCCGCGAGGCTTCGCCGCTTGCCTCCTGGGTGGAGCCCAAGCTCCTTTGTCTAATCGTCACTTCAAGCAGCTGTCACGAGAAATCGCTGCAGCGCAGCCCAGCGCCAGCAACTGCTTGATGAAGTGGTCTACTAGCAAGATTGGCTTCAACGAGGAGGATCATCCAACCTCCACTAAGGCCGTGGGCACAATTCCCCTCTTGTGTATGCCTACCATCAATAACATCACCGTCAACCGTACCCTCATCGATGGAGGGGTAGGGCTCAACATCATCTCCGTCGAGGTCTTCGAGAAGATGCAGGTGCCATACCATTGGCTCATGCCAACCCGACCGTTCTTCGGGTTAACAGAGGGTTCTCCAACGCCAATCGGGCCGGTGCGCCTGCCCGTCACCTTCGGCACCTGGGACAACTATAGGACAGAAAGCCTCGACTTCGACGTCGCCTACATTGCGCTACCGTACAATGCCATCCTCGGTTATCCAGCTCTGGCGAGATTCATGGCGGCAAAGCATCATGGCTTCAACGTCCTCAAGATTCTGGGCACCAACGGCACGATCACCGTGCGCTGCAACGAAAAGGACGCTCTCTGATCTGTGGAGCATGTCTACCGTGAGGCCGCCACAATGTTCCCCGCTGATGAAGATCTGCTGGAACACTCTGGTGACCTCACGAGGAAGAAGCAGCTCGTATCACAAGAGCGGGCTGTTGCGAAGAAGGCCTCTCTCGAGCCCCTCCTACCGGGCTCGTTAGGGAAGAAGTTCGCCGCCTCTGCATCGCCTACTCCAAGCGAGGACCTGGTCCATCCGATGTTGGACATGAGCATTGGGGAAGCTGCGATACCCTCAGGGAGGAGGCCCCAGTTCACCCAAGAGTGCTCTGCTACAAAGAAGGTCCCGCTCCAGGCTAGGGGCTGCGAAAACTTCGTCACCATCGGGGCAGGGCTTTCTCCCAAATAGGAAAGCGCGCTCGTCACCTTCCTGTAGGCAAACTCTAACATGTTCGCTTGGACTGCGTCGGATATGCCCGGCATTCCCAGGGAGGTGATTGAGAACCACTTAGCCGTGTGCCCTCAGGCACACCCTGTGAAGCAGAAGACCAGGAAGCAAGCACAAGAGAAACAAGACTTCATCGTCCAAGAAATAGAGAAGCCGAAGAAGGCCAAGTTGATACACGAGGTAGCCCACCCCACCTGGATTGCCAATCCGGTGGTTGTCCCAAAGGCTAATGGCATTGGGCGCCTCTGCGTGGACTTTACAAGTCTCAACAAGGCCTGTCCCAAGGATCCTTATCCACTCCCAAGGATAGATCAAATCATCGACTCCACCGCCGGCTGCGACCTCCTTTGCTTCTTGGATGCTTTCTCCGGCTATCATCAAATCAAGATGCCAAGGGAGGACGAAGAGAAGACTGCCTTCATCATACCCTGCGGAATGTACCGCTACGTCTGCATGCCCTTCGGCCTGAAGAACGCAGGGGCCACATTCCAAAGGCTCATGCGTAAGGCCTTGGGGGCTCAGATGGGAAGAAATGCGTAAGCCTACGTCGACGACATCGTCGTCAAGACTTGCGAGAGTCACACCTTCATCGAAGATCTGGAGGAAACCTTTGCCAACCCGAGAAAGGTAAACATCAAGCTCAACCCCACCAAGTGCGCCTTCGGCGTACCGTCGGGAAAGTTGTTGGGGTTCCTCGTGTCTCATCGCGGGATAGAGGCGAACCCTAACAAAGTCAAGGCCATCGAAGAAATGCGTCCTCCGCATAATCTCAAGGAAATGCAATGCCTCGCGGGATGCTTGGCAGCCCTAGGGAGCTTCATCGCGAGGAGTGGATAGAAGGCCATGCCTTTCTTCAAGCTCATGAAGCACGCTGGGAAGTTCGAGTGGACTCCGGAGGCTGACAAGGCCTTCGCCGAGCTGAAGAGGTATCTCACAAGCCCACCAATCATGGTTGCCCCAACGTTCCGTGAGCCCTTGCTGCTCTACATCGCAGCAACCCTGAGAAACGCAAGCGCTGTCCTTGTCGCTGAGCGAGACGCCAAGGTAATCGCCAAAGAGGGAACTGATCCTCCTTGCCCGGGGGCTCCTCCTGAGGAAGAAGCAGCAATTTCTTCTGTTCCTCAAGAGGAGCTGCCCGCTACAACTTCGCCAACCGAGCCGCTCTCATAGAGCGACGCTACTGAACTTCATGAGGAGAAAACTCCTGAGGACACCGCCAAGGTGCAGAAGCCCGTGTACTTCGTCGGCATGGTACTACGCGACGCGCGGGAGCGCTACACCATGCTGCAAAAGCTGCTCTACACCCTACTGATCGCTTCAAGGAAACTACGTCATTACTTCCAGGGTCACCCAATTAAGGTAGTCACTGATCGGCCCCTGGAGACCATCCTATGCAACCCAAATATCATCGGACGGGTGGCAGAGTGGGCCGTGGAGCTTCAGCCCTTCAAGATCTCCTTCGAAACCACCAAGGTGATCAAGAGTAAAGCTTTGGCTTAGTTCACTACCAAATGGACAGATCCATTCGCCGATGAGCCTCCAGAGGTGGAGTCGACGCTTCCAGGAGAAGAAGCCCTAGGCCTCTGGGTCATGCACTTCGACAGTGCCTTCAACCTTCCCGGCGCGGGGGCTGGAACCGTCCTTACCTCTCCCTCTGGGGACAAGCTCTTCTATGCCGTCCAGCTCTGTTTTAAACCAGAGCACAAGGTCTCCAACAACATCGTGGAATATGAAGGACTACTCGCTGGCCTAAGGGCAGCGAATGCTTTGGGCATCAAGCGCCTCATCGTCAAGGGAGATTCACAGCTGGTTGTGAACTTATCAAACAAGAGCTACACTCCAAAGGATGAGCACATGGCAGCTTATCTTGAGGAGCATCGAAAGATGGAAAAATGCTTCCAAGGTTTAGAGCTGAAGCACATTCCAAGAGGAGAAAATGTAGAAGAGGACGAAATCACCAAGTGCGCCTCTCATCGCCTGGCACAACCTGCCGGTGTCTTCGAGGAGCGTCTATTCAAGCCATCCGCTTCTCCATCTTCGACAGGATCCGACCTTCCCCCTGCCTTGCCACCGCCACCGGAGCAGGGGGGCTCCGAATTGCGGGCCTCCTTCGGGTGACTGCGTCCTTCTGGCATTGGCGCGACAGGAGGGAGTGGATTGGATCCTCGAGCTCAAGGCTTTCCTCATCAGCAGCAAGCTTCCGGAGGACGAAACGGAGGCCGAAAGGATAGTACGCCAAGCTTCGGGATACTGCGCCAAGGATGGTGACTTGTACCGGCGTCACCCAAACGGCGTCGCTCTGAAGTGCATATCTACTCACCAGGGCCAAGAGCTTCTCAGGGACATCCATGCCGGCGAGTGCGAGCATCACGCCTCTGCTTCAACCCTCGCTGCAAAGGCATATCGAAGTGGCTTATACTGGCCTTCGGCGCTCGAGGACGCAGCTGAGATGGTCAATAGGTACGAGGCATTGATACGTCTCCAACGTATCTATAATTTTTGATGCTCCATGCTTGTTTTTACACCATTTGCTTAGTGTTTTGTCACACTTCGTGGCACTTTTATGCATTTTCCGGAACTAACCTATTAACAAGTCGCCACAGTGCTAGTTCCCTGTTTTCTAGTGTTTTTGTGTTTCAGAAAAGTTACACAGGAAATATTCTCGGAATTGGACGAAACCAAAGCCAGTCGCCCAGAATTTCACCGAAGCTTCCAGAGAACCGAAGAGGAGACGAAGTGGGGCCACGAGGGCCCCACACAATAGGGCGGCGTGGCCCAGGCCCTGGCCGCGCCCCCTATGTGTGAGGTCGCCTCGGTCCACTCCTGACGATGCCCCTTCGCCTATAAAGACCCCCCGATGGAAAAAACCTAAATACCCAATCACTTTTCCAGAACACATCGCGATCCGCCGCCGCCGTCGACCCGAAGATCAGGAGGGTCCAGAAGCTCTTCCCGGCACCCTGCCGGAGAGGGGAATTGCCACCGGAGGTCTTCTTCATTGCCATGCTTGCCTCCGGAGCGATGAGTGAGTAGTCTACCTTGGACTATGGGTCCAGTAGTAGCTAGATGGTTGTCTTCTCCACCATGTGCTTCATGTTTAGATCTCATGAGCTGCCTTACATGATTGAGATCACCGTTATGTAATTCTACATGTTGTGTTTGTTGGGATCCGATGAATATTGGTGTTATGATTGAGTTGAAGTACTGAATTTTATCTTATGTTATCTCTATGTTGTTTATGATCTTGCATGCTCTCCGTTGTTAGTAGCTATCTTGGCCGAGTAGTTGCTAGTGACTCCAAGAGGGGGTATTTATGCTCGATAGTGGGTTCATGCCTCTATTTAATCTGGGGGAGTGACAGAAACCTCTAAGGTTGTAGATGTGCTGTTGCTACTAGGGGGAAAACAACATTCATATGCTCAAGGGCATATGCTTTGTTTACATTACACACTTTGCTTAATGCAATTATCTATTGTTCGCAACTTAATACTTGTGGAGTTCTCGGATTGATTTGTCACAAGTGGATTATTAGTCATAGATGCAGTTGGATGGCGGTCTATGTATCTTGTTGTAATGCCCAGAGTAAATCTCATAGTGATCCTCTCGACATATGCACGTTGTCTTTATTCTATCAATTGCCCAACTGTAATTTGTTTACCCAGCATGTATTATTTTATCTTATGGAGAGACACCACTAGTGAACTGTGGACCCCGGTCCTATTTCCTTTATATTGCCATCACCTGTTTACTTTACTCGCACTGTTTACTTTATTCGCATACTATTATCACTTTCCACTCGATACGCTCATACCCTTTGTTTCAAGCAAACCGGTGAGATTGACAACATCATCGTAAGTTGGGAACAAAGTATTTGGTTGTGTTCTATGCAGGTTCCACGTTGCTACTGGTTGAAGACGCGCTAACAAGAAATCGTTAACGACGCCCTTGGTAGAGCATCACGCAGCTAGTGGGCATCACCTTCAGTCGTTTGTCTGCCTCCTCCTGGATTGACTACCTTGGTTTCATAAATGAGGGAAAACTTGCTGCTATATTCATCAAAACCTCCTCTTGGGGTTTTTCAACTGGCCGGTCATTTACTACAAGCCAACAAGTTTTCTGGCACCATCAAACACAATCAAGTTTTTTGCCATCATCATCACCGCGCCATCAACAAGTTTTTGGGCGCCGTTTCCGGGGAGGAAGAAGACTTTTGCAAGGGAAGTTTTCGCACGCACATCCTTTACTTTGTTTTAAGTTTTGCTTTACTTTATTTTTACTTGCATCATTTTATCAAAAACCCAAAAAAAAATTAGAATCCTTGATAGTTGTTATTTCTTTACTTTTAGTTCATTATGTTGTTCCCTAAGTATGTTTTGGAGGATCTCTCAGTAGGTAGTGGTTCAATTATTGGAAAAAGTAACATTGAGGAGTTCTTTAATCATATTAGTATGCATAAGGATGTTGAGAAAAATTCTTTGGCTGAGCTTGCTCCTAGTTATGAAGTTGCTTCTGCTTATTTGATTCACATGTTAGAAGCTAGGTTTGCTAGCCTTAATCCTTTTATGCAATACATGTTTCTTAAGCTTCATGAAATTGAGGATCCTAAAAAGAAAGCTTTTATCTTGGAAACTTTGCGCATAGAATTCAGAGATGTTGCTATTGAGGCTAGGGAAGTTTTTAAGAAATTTAATAAGCTTGGCTCGCCTGTTGAAATTGTTGGTACACCCAATGAAGATTCTAGGATGCCAATACCTTGTAAACTTGTAGGAATTCATGATGCCTTGAAAAAAAAATTAGTTGGATTTGCCCTGAAAATCTTTTTGATGAAAGTAGTGTACCAAGGCGTGACTACAAGGGGTACTCAAAACCTCATTTGGACAGAATTCATTTCTTTGTTCCTACAATGGATCTTAATGCTTCATTCGATATTACTTGATTCTCAATTTTCTGCGCCTAGCTCAAAGGCGTTAAAGAAAAGCACTCTTGGGAGATAACCTACTGTTTTTACATTCAGTTCTTTTTTCTTTTATTTGAGTCTTGGAAGTTATTACTACTGTAATGACCTCTCCTTATCCTTTTTATTTCGTTTTTGTGCCAAGAGAAGCCTCTAATTTGAGCGAGGTAAGATTTGGGGATGTTGCTGTCCTGAAACAGTTTTCGGTGCTGCACCGTAAAAATTCGTGAAAATTCTCTGTATATCTTTTGGACCTGCCATTTCTTGTGCATATGCCCCAGGTTATATCCAAACTTCCATTAGTATAAAACTTTTTTATTTGAGCAACATAAAACCCCTCAAAAATTCGACCTTTGTCAGCTGTTCAGTTTTGACAGATTTCTGCCAATATTTGTGTTTGCCGCTTTATCGCTTTATTTTTTAGTTCTTTTGATCACGGAACTTTTAGGGAAGTTGCTACAGTAGTATATGCTTTATATGTGGTGGTTTTGAGTTGAAACCTGAAGCAAAAAGGGTTGATTCTATATTATGCTTACACTAATGTTGCTAATAGATTTGTGTTTAGTTTTGTATGAAGGAAGTTTTCAAGTGTAGGGATCGGAGAATGATGAGATGAGTTGAAGAATGGATAAAAGTTCAAGCTTGGGGATGCCCATGCATCACCCCAAGAAATATCTAAGAAGTACAAGCGTCAAAGCTTGGAGATGCCCCCGAGGCACCCCTTCTTCATCGGCAAAAATCAGGTCACCTTTCAAAACACTATATTTTTATTGCTTCATGTATTATGCGTTTTTCTTGGAGCGTCAGTTGTTTTTAGTTTTCAGTTTAGTTTAGTTTTGTTTGCTGCAATAAATGGTTGGACCCCAACAAATTCCTTTTGGAGAATTTGTCTTGTTTTTCATTTGCCAAGAACACTCGTTGAGCGATAAGAGTGAAAAACAGATTTGAGTGAGTGTTCTTCTTTTTCTAGAACTGCATTTAGTTTTCATTTTCGCCTTGATTTGTGTTCAGATCTTGTTATATCTTTTCATCAAGGTGTATTTTTGCCTCTGGTCCTTATTGTTTTTCATCAAAAGAGTTGGATTAAAAAAAATTGAATGGTGTTGGAAAAGAGAAAAAGCTTTATGCAAAAAAGTGGTACAAGAAGGAGCTTGTGTAGACTGTGGCTTAGACTTTTTTCATGTCGTGCTTGATGTCTTTTTAATAATATGTTTAGTGGTTTTGCTGTATCATGACTTGTCTCAAATAACTGAGATTGCTTAATGAGCCTTTGAAAAAATCATGCATTGTTTTTATCGTTTGGAAGCATTATTTTGGTTTTCTCCTTGATGCTTTATTTGGGTTGACTTGGTGCATGCTCACACATGTTTGACTCTTACAAAGTCGCCAATAGCCTCTATGATCATTTAGTTTTTGAATTTTGATGCCAACTTATGCTTCTTTTAATGTCGCGTTGTCGCTCTGCATGATTATGGCCGTTATTGCTCTCTTAGTTGGTCGCTCCCAGTCTTTTGCTAGCCCTCCTTGTGTACTGAGTATGAGCTCTACTCGTGCATCCAACTCCTAAAAATCAAGTTTGCCAAAGTGTCCACCATACATACCTATTAGCAATTTGCTATTCCAAAGTACATTTGACTTGCTTTTATCTATCCTTCAAATGAAACTCTTTTTGGTGTTATGCGAAAGTTGGTCAGTAAAGCTCTCAAGAACCGGATGGCATACTTTACTTTTCTCGCTTTAAAATTTTGACATTGTGGTCTCTTATGTTGAGTTGTTATGCTTGCAAGTTGTAAGTTGGGAATTAGCCCAGCCATGCCGTCATGGGGCAAGCTTTAAACATTGCACTTCTTATTTGAGTTGATATCGTGATCTTTTGTTTATGGATACTCGCGGTGTGAAATGAATTGGGAATCTTGCGGGATCATGGAGTTTGTATATGTGTTAGAGAAACGCCTGGGCCGCCAATCTAAGCCATGCATAATTCATGGTGGAAATTTGCAGCATGCCCATAGTGGACATTCGACGACGCATCTCAAAATAAAAAGCTATATAAATGGTAAATAAAAGAGATGTCGAGGTGTTCATTGTCTGCTTGTCCTATCATTTTGATGTGGGCTTGTTTCATGTCATCGGGAACGGAGGTACCCCATTGGTGGTTCTTGATGATACGTGTATACTTACAATGACAAGAGCTTGCTTGGGACTCTAAGTAAAGTAGCATGAGGTTTGGGTACTCGTATTCACTGGACACGAGGTTTTCAACTTATGATTTGTCAAGCATATGCAGCATAAGTATTCTCGCATTAACTTTAACCATTCAAGATGCTTATGATGGGGGCAATGAGAGCTCAAAGCCGGTAAGTACCATAATTTTTGAAGGTTTATAAAACTTGCAATCACTGCTTCCCTCCGCGAATGGCCTTTCTTTTTACTTTTATGTTGAGTCACCACCTTCTATCTTTATGCACCATTAAGAGAGCATAGTTGTCATTCTGAGTATAATGTGCATTGTCCCAAAGTTTTCATTGATTGATTCATATTGTTGGTTTCACTTGTTATCAAATTATTTGTATCTAGTCGCCCTCTTAAACTTGAAGGTGTCCTATGCATTTATGTTTTGCTCTCCATGAAGGACAAGCTGAAAACCATTTGTATATTTTTCCTTCTGAATTCGAACACATGTTTGACTTTCATTGTTTCATTTTCATGATCTTTTGTTTGTGTTCATTTTCATGTTATAACATGGTTGCTAAGTTTCTTCTATCAAGATTATATCTTTCATGTAGATGTTTTAAGTTCTTTTGATCCCAGCGCACAACGCTTACATATATGATCAAGATTGTGTAGGTGCATGTCACCTCAAAAATTATTTCTTTTGTTATCACTTACCTACTCGAGGACGAGCAGGAGTTAAGCTTGGGGATGCTGATACGTCTCCAACGTATCTATAATTTTTTATGCTACATGCTTGTTTTTACACCATTTTCTTAGTGTTTCGTCACACTTCGTGGCACTTTAATGCATTTTCCGGAACTAACCTATTAACAAGTCGCCACAGTGCCAGTTCCCTGTTTTCTGCTGTTTTTGTGTTTCAGAAAAGTTACACAGGAAATATTCTCAGAATTGGACGAAACCAAAGCCAGTCACCCAGAATTTCACCGAAGCTTCCAGAGAACTGAAGAGGAGACAGAGTGGGGCCACGAGGGCCCCACAAAATAGGGCGGCACGGCCCAGGCCCTGGCCGCACCCCCTATATGTGAGGTTGCCTCGGTTCACTCCTGACGATGCCCCTTCGCCTATAAAGACCCCCCTACAGAAAAAACCTAAATACCCAATCACTTTTCGAGAACACATCGCGATCTGCCGGCGCCGTCGACCCGAAGATCGGGAGGGTCCAGAAGCTCTTCCTGGCACCTTGCCGGAGAGGGGAATCGCCACCGGAGGTCTTCTTCATCGCCATGCTTGCCTCCGGAGCGATGAGTGAGTAGTCTACCTTGGACTATGGGTCCATAGCAGTGGCTAGATGGTTGTCTTCTCCACCATGTGCTTCGTGTTTAGATCTCTTGAGCTGCCTTACATGATTGAGATCATCGTTATGTAATTCTGCATGTTGTGTTTGTTGGGATCCGATGAATATTGGTGTTATGATTGAGTTAAAGTGCTGAATTTTATCTTATGTTATATCTATGTTGTTTATGATCTTGCATCCTCTCTGTTGTTAGTAGCTATCTTGGCCGAGTAGTTGCTAGTGACTCCAAGAGGGGGTATTTATGCTCGATAGTGGGTTCATGCCTCTATTTAATCTGGGGGGGGGGTAACAGAAACCTCTAAGGTTGTAGATGTGCTGCTGCTACTAGGGGGAAAACAACATTCATATGCTCAAGAGAATACGCTTTGTTTACATTACACACTTTGCTTAATGCAATTATCTGTTGTTCGCAACTTAATACTTGTGGAGTTCTCGGATTGATTCGCCACAAGTGGATTATTAGTCATAGATGCAGTTGGATGGCGGTCTATGTATCTTGTTGTAATGCCCAGACTAAATCTCATAGTGATCCTCTCGACATATGCACGTTGTCTTTATTCTATCAATTGCCCAACTGTAATTTGTTTACCCAGCATGTATTATTTTATCTTATGGAGAGACACCACTAGTGAACTGTGGACCCCGGTCCTATTTCCTTTATATTGCCATCACCTGTTTACTTTACTCGCACTGTTTACTTTACTCGCATACTATTATCACTTTCCACTCGATACGCTCATACCCTTTGTTTCAAGCAAACCGGTGAGATTGACAACCTCATCGTAAGTTGGGAACAAAGTATTTGGTTGTGTTGTGTGCAGGTTCCACGTTGCTACGGGTTGAAGACGCGCTAACAAGAAATTGTTAACGGCGCCCTTGTTAGAGCATCATGCAGCTAGTGGGCATCACCTTCAGTCATTTGTTTGCCTCCTCCTGGATTGACTACCTTGGTTTCATAACTGAGGGAAAACTTGCTGCTATATTCATCAAAACCTTCTCTTGGGGTTTTCCAACTAGCCGGTCATTTACTACAAGCCAACAACTTTTTTGGCACCATCAAACACAATCAAGTTTTCTGGCATCATCATCACCGCGCCATCAGGCATGCCAATTCCATGCCAAGCAGATTCATCAGCCGGCGCAGGAGCTGCAAACCATCCCACTCACTTGGCCTTTGACTGTCTGGGGGCTGGACATCCTTGGTTCATTCCCTAGAGCGCAAGGGGGCTACCGCTACCTCTACGTCACCATTGACAAGTTCACCAAGTGGGTGGAGGTGGAGCCGGTGTGCACCATTCCGGCCAGGTCCACAGTCAAGTTCATACGTGGGCTGGTCTGTCGTTTTGGTGTGCCCAACCGCATAATCACTGATAACGGCAACCAGTTCACCAGCGGGCTGTTTCGGGAGTACTGCGCATCGGCCGGCATCAAGATCTGCTTCGCCTCAGTCGCCTATCCCAGAAGCAATGGCTAGGCCAAGCGTGCCAACGCCGAAGTCCTCAAAGGACTCAAAATGAGGAGCTTCAATGCCAAACTCGAAGCCTGCGGCAAAAAATGGTTAGACAACCTCCAATCCATCCTGTGGTCCATTCGGACTACAGCCACCAAGCCCACCGGGGAGACTCCTTTCTTCTTGGTCTATGGGGCAGAGGCTGTTCTTCCCACCGACGTCAAGTTTGGGTCGCCAAGAGTGCTCGCCTTCAACGAGATACATCAAGAGGACCTCATCAAGGATCGCCTCCTCCAGCTCGAAGAAGCTAGGTGCCAGGCGGCGCTTCGCGCCGCGAGGTACCAGCAAGGACTACGCCGCTACCATAGCTGCCATGTTTGGGCAAGGACTCTAGAGGTCGGCGATCTGGTGCTGAGGAGGATACTCTTTTGCGAGGGCCTGCACAAGCTGTCTCCAATGTGGGAAGGACCCTTCAAGGTGACGCACATCGCCAGGCCGGGCTCGGCGCGGCTGGAAACCGCAGAAGGCATGCCAGTGGGGAACCCGTGGAACATAGCTCATCTGCGAAAGTTCTACCCGTAGGTTCCTCACGAGGAGATAAGACCGTTGTCACGGCACTTTGTATCGGCTCAAACTGCTCTTCTACACTGATATTAAGTTAAAGCGCATTATAGCACCTCTGCTTCGGCATGATATTAAAATGGCATGAAGTCCATTTATTTTCTGTTGTACTCCACGTGGAAGGGGGCTAGGCACGGTGTCTATGCTAGGGCCTTCGCCCGGAAAATAGCAAGCCCGAAAAACCCGAAGGGTCTGAGCTCTGATCAGGGGCGACGGCCCCATTATCGATCACCTCCACATGCCCGTGGTGCTTAGTTCCTCGCGAAGTACACCAGAAAATAAGAAATCTTCGGGAAAAGTCCAAGGTGTGCCTAAGGCACTCGCTAAGGACCAGCGCCTCGTGAGCAACCCTCACGAGGGTGCAAGGACGCGTCGATGCACTTAGCATCCACAGGAAGATTCCCCTCGCTCGAGGAAGGCCAAACATGGCAGGATTACTGAAGACCAAGGCCGCTCCGATCATCTTGCGAAGGAGACGCAGATCCGGAGGTCCGCGCTAGGCCCTTCACCTCGTGAGCAACCCTTAACGAGGTGTCGATGGTCTCTGGGCTCTCTTAAGCGTCGATGCTTTCGCGTCCGTGAGAGTCCAGCTTCCTTCACGACGAGGAAGGCCCCGTGAATCGCCACGTGCGGCAATTTGCTCTCAGCTGCTGGCACAGATAGTGCCGCGCTCCCTCATGACGAGGAAGGTCCCTGTGCCGGTCACAGGGGCATCTTATTCGCCTTTCTTTTTTCGTTTGTTTTATCGACTTGTTTTTCGCTTTCAGGGATTTGGGGTTTTTTGTTTTCCAACTCTTTCTTCAACTACTTGTCTCAGGAATCGTCAAATGTCGTTGCCGGCGCCGACCCCGTCATGAGCTCTGAGGCGCAGGGAGGCCTCCCGCCGATGTTAACAACTCACTAGGGCTCTCAAGCGTGCGGATGACCAGGACAATGACGAACAGCGAGAAGCGAAAGAACAAGACAATTAACAACGAAGACTTCATTGATAGCCCCCGGTGGGAGGAGAAATAGAGGCACGGCGGGGCATACCCCGCTGGCATGAACTACATCGCAAAAGAGGGGAGGAGACTAGCTCCCCTCCCCAGAAGGCTACCGCGGCAAGGCCGCCCCTTTACTCCGCCGCGGGCTGGGGGTAGGTGCGACGGACACCGGCGGCGGCGAAGATCCGCACCGAGGCCTCCAGCGTCCCCAACTTGAAGCGGAAGACGAGGTAGTCACCGATGTGGAGGCGGTGGCCGAGGGCAAAGGCCCTCCAGCGCCCGGAGAGGACGGCGTTGCCACCCGCTTCGAGGATGATGTCAATAGGCCAGAGGAGCTCTGGCATGCTCTGCTCCACCAGCGCGACCTCTCCGGAGAAAGCGTCGGGGGCATAGATCACCCTTCGCACTGCGTCGGGCAGCCGGAGGGAGACAAAGCTCCAGGCGTCGATGACGACGAGGAGCTCCAGGAAGTGGGACCCCGGAGCAACAAGGGGACCCAACATCTCCGCCGCCAGGTGGCGGGGAGTTGCGACCACTCCGGTCGCCGGCGGGGCCGCCTCCTGCGGCCCCGGGCCATCCGCGGCTGCGGGGAGGGGGCCCAGAGCGGCCTCCACCTCCCGGAGCGCCCGATCAATGCTCCCCGAGGCGCGGGGAGCCAGCGCCGTCGCCACCGGCGATGGCGCATTCAGAGCGCCTCCAGGCGCCGGACCCTAAAGGTTCAAGGCACTAGAGGTCCCCGGGGCGGCGTGATTCGCCTCGCTCCGCATCGGCGCCCCGATGCGCAGGGGGCCTCTGGCGCCGGGCGTCCACCGGGCGGCATAGTTCAAAAAACCAGACCGGTGAGTGAACCGGTGAGGTTACTGGCTCACTGGTTCACTGGTCCAACCAGTGGTTCAGTTGGTTCAATAGCGACAAAAAACCATCAAATTTAATAAATAATTAAGTTAATTTTAGAATAATTTAGCTTTGAATCATATATTTTGTGTTTGCTTTCATAGTAGATCACAAACTAAGTGTAATAAAGGTGGTATTAGGACTTATGCGGGGTATTTGGAGCAAGGTTCTAGGTTTTAGGATCATTCTCTCGCAAAAACATATTATTTTTATGCAGTTTTTCTGGTTTTTTATTAATTGGACCAGTGACTCTTAAAAAACCGGTGAGGGCTTCGGTTTAGGTTTTTTCTAATCGAACCACCGAACCGGTTTGGTTTTTAAAACTATGCCGAGCGGGGACCTTCGCCTTGTTCCTACTGCCCGGGGGGCGCCCGCGGCGCTTCATCCCCGAGCTCGATCCAGCGGCGGCGGAGGAGGCGGAGGGATCCATTGCTTGGGGGAGCGTTGAGGAAGAAGTAGCACTGGAGGAAGAGGGTGAAGTGCCAGAGGTGTCGAGGAGGCTGTATTTAAAGGGCGCGGCCGACGCCGAAGCGTCAAATCTCAGCGCGGGAATCGAAGCATTGGCGCAGCGCTCTGCAGCGAAGCGACCCGCCATCATGACAGTTTGACGCCTCGGGGACTGCTGCATCGACCGTCACTTCATCTCACCAGCTGCGGTCGCGCCATGTGTCTGTGGCCTCTGCATCTTCACATGGTCCCCTGACCGCGCGTTGACGCGTGCCGTTGGAGGGCCCAGCAGCTTCTGGGGGCCCCTGGCCCTTCGCTCCCTCAGGAGGGCGCATTCGCCGGCCAGGCTCCCGGGGGCTACTGTCGGTGTTCTGGATACCGGGGTATCCTGGTCCACCTGCTCCTGGGCCCCTTCAACGGCCCAGCTTTGGCACAGGGGTGGAACGACGACCGAAGCCCAACGGAGAAGACCCTCATGAGGAGGCGCCTCATGAGGAGAACGACGGCACAAACTGCTAAGGACCAGAAGACATCCTCGTGAGCTATTTCTCGTGAGGGGAAGGACCACGTCCACGTCAGCTCGGCACGTTTCCGTGCTGAGCAAGAAGATAAGAGCAGAAGACTGCGTACCGTCCACGCTACCCCCGACAGGGAGGAGACCAGCTTTCGTCGTGCCTGCATAAAGCGGCACAGTGTTTGTTGGCCACCCCCCAAAAAATAGGGTGGACGGTGCAGGGCACCAGAGGAGGACGTCAGCTTCTTCCACCCACTCCTGTGGACCGGCGCCACTACTCTACGAAGACTACGTCTACAGAAGACTCAAGACCATAGCTGTCCTCCCTCCTTGGCCGTGTGTGGCAACCCATTCCCCAAGATGATAAGGGGAAGGAGGACCTGAGCGCTATAAAAGGAGGGGAGGCCGCCCCTTAGAGGGGATCCGATCTTCATCTCTGGGCTCCTAGCTAGGCTAAGTTGGTTCTTCTACCTCCGGCCAGTTAGAGCTTTGTAACCAAGACCTTGTACTCCTCGCGAGGTATCGCGTCGTAATACAAGAAGGCATGAAGTAGGGGCTTTACCTCACCACGAGGGCCCTGAACTTGGGTAAAGCTCGGTGTCTCTCTCTGCAGTGCATTGTGCGTTCGACGTCTCGATGTTTCCGTCACCGTGTTTCGTTGCGATCCAAGATCTCCCACGTTCAGCCCCCTGCGTTCGAATCTTTGGGTCCGTCGCGTGGTACCCCGTGTTCTTGCGACACGAAATCCATCGACAATACTTTCTTAATTTAATTTCACAATGTTTTTTATGCTTGCTTGCCCGCTGTTAGGCGGGCAAGCGCGCGGCAAGCCGCTCTTTCCTACCTAGTTTTCTATAAACAAGGATAGTAGATCTGGATAGCGTTTGGATGACTGACTCCATAAGGTTGATCCTTTTGCCGATTGACCCGCCCAAAACAAGCACTGCGGTTAGCATTTCAGCAACCGAGCATAGTCAAGCACAAGTTAAAGTATTTATGGATTGAACATAGGGTTTGGTGGTAGAACTATGATACGTAGGCAACTAAAAAAAATAGGCGAGCCTTTCAGTGAAACCAAACAATATGCCAATGTAATGGGCATGAATTCAATCGTTGGCTATCTGAACAAAAGAAAACTCGTCTCTGGGATTTGGAAATCCAATTCGAGGGCTGAGCTCATCCAAACACTACAACCATAACAAATAGATGGGCACACGCTGACTGGGCACCACAAATAGAGCGGAAAGAACAGAGTGATGAGACTCGAGTATCTACCAGGGCCGGCGTTGAAGAGGTGTGATCACCACCACCGCGGTTTCCATGTACAAGCCACCTCAATTGCATGAAAGTTGGGGGAGCGACGTAGTAGCCGAAGAGTAGTCGACAACGGGCAAACCCCGCTGTCGAGCTGGTGCCAAAATTGGAGACACGGACATGTGTCAAACAAGCGGAGCATGAGCATCAGCACGTGCGGGAAGGGAGGAAGGCCGCAAAGAGGGGCAGGATAGATTTCAGAGCACCGCGGGAGGCAATGCCGACGACATTGGACGGCCATATCGCTAGGGTTCGTCACATGGGGCGGAGCAAAATCAAACCGCTTCCATAGCAAGAAGCCCAGAAGAGAGACCGACCTCACAATCAAAGCAGCAATGAACCGACCCGGTGACCGAAATTCCACGCGTCTCCTGCCGATCTATAAAGCAACACGAGTTCCACCAACAGACTAATGAACAAACACGCTCTACTAACGGGTTGCGCTGACAGGTAGACCCATACCTAACGACGATGCGCCGAGCAACCACAACGCTTCAATCATAGGAAGATTAGAGCTCTTCTCATATACTTGGCTGAATGGGCTTGTGTGTTGCATTTGATTATCTATTTTTTTTGTGCTAAATGGTCAATTTGAAAATGCAATATTGGAAACCTCTAGTTCAGTTTTCTATGCACGGAGATGTATGGGCTGCTTGTTTTGGCCTAAACCTGGACAAGTTCAACTGTATTAGAACTTTTCTATACTTGGACAGATTGAACTGTACAAAAAAAACTATTTTTGTAGGGAACAACTGTCTTGAAGATAGTTTGATACTTGTGCTTTCATTCAATCTCTACTACTTATATACTTAAAAAGTACGAAGGTGTTCCGTTTTCTGCTCATCAGCGTTTCGCTTCGTCATTCGTCAACCATCAACAACTTCTCTCAAACGCGTTTTCCGATTAGGTACCCAGGAAACTACTGGGCCTGGTGTCGTGGCCCATTAAAATTGCCAAGTAACAGTCCCAGAATTACATCCACAAATCACGCCTGGTTACTCCCAGGCTAAATCAAATCAAATCACGTCTGGTTACTGCCAGACTTCCAAAAATTATGCTTCTAATTATACAGCCTCGTCACCATTAATCAGGCTTCTAAAAACGGTGGATTCTAGGCCACCAAAACAAATCAATTATGCCTTTATTATGCCTTTACTCGCCAAACCCAAAACTCATGCCTACCCATGCCATATAAACCCGTGCTGATCCATTTTCTTCTATCTTCTTCTAGCCTAAACATATACTCCCTCCGGCCCATATTACTATTCGCTAATACGGATGTATCTACCACTAAAATGTGTCTAGATACATCTAAATTAGTGAAGAGTATATATCTCTACTACTTAAAAAGAATGAGAGTGATCCGTATTCCACCTGGGCGCGTTCCGTCCTTGGTTTCGTCAAACATCGTTCTTTTGCATTTTTACCCCCCACGAAATGGCAAATCGGCCCGCAGTCCAACATGCCCCCAGGGTCAGGAAACCCTAACGCACGCTACGCCCTCGCATGACCTGAACCGCCGCCGCTCAGAGACCACCTCCTGTCCAGCGCTCCCCGACGACCTCGCACGCCGTCTCGATTCTCTTCCACGCCGGCGTCTCGCTGCTGAATCGACCGCAGTTGGCCAGCTCGCCTGTCACCTCCAGCCCAGCGTCCTCGTCCGGCAGCAGGCCAAGAGGCTCCTTCTTCTCTGGTTCCGTGTTAGCTTTGGTTCCCTGGCAGCGCTGCACCACTCCACCTCGTCTCCTTAGGCGTGCAACAGCAGCAGCACGTTCTAGCTATTGATCCTGGGAAGCGTGCCGCTCTTGGACATCATGGTCGCAACAAATACACGAATCAGTTCAGCTCCTTGGGTGCTAGCTTGTTTATGTAGCTCTGTTCCTGCCGGTGCGTGTCTTGCCCGCTATCTGTTCGATAAAATACCCGTGAGGGTTTGGCCTCTGCTTTTCCGCCCGGTGCGGCAGCTATGTCTCGGTTGTCCGACGCGACGCCGCCACGCCAAGGTCTACTTCCGCGATGCTCATCTACGATGCTACTTCTTTCGGGTATTGGCTTCTTCCGCTACTTCTGCGAGTTCGACTCTTCGATCCAAATGGTGAGACCTGACCGGCTTCGAGCGCCGCCACGACCTAGGCCTCCACTGCCTGAAATCCCAGCAACCCACTCCAGATTGGGGCTGAGGACGCACAAGCCATGCGTGGGGAGGCCGTTGCCCGAGGTCCCCGGCCGGCGGTGGCTGGTCTTCCTCGCGATCTGCAGGAATCCCCGTCGAATCTCTACGAGCTTCTTTTTGACCGGTTCTTGATCGTATCTTGCTGCATCGGTCTCGATTTCTTGAGTTCTCTTCGTTTTTTTTTGATTCAGGTCGTTGTGGCGTCCGTGCACTTCCTGATCCATGAGGCGTCGGCTGAGACCTTGCGCTCGATTCCTACGCACGGTTTACAATTGAGCTTTTGAAAGTGTTCGGCCCGCTCCACCCTTGATCCCCACGAGCTATCCTCCCGCTGGTCATGTTCATGCCATGTGCGGCGTGCTTTTCTCGTCAGTTAATACTCCCGTTCTCTGTATCCTGCAATTTTTATTAATTTCGTTTCTACAGGGAGTTAACCGGTCCTGTTCAGCTATCTTTCTATTCATTTTTTGTTGTTATTCTACAGGTGCTATCCGCTGCAGGAGGAAGGCCAAAGCTAAGCACCGGCACAGTCTTTTTTTCGTGTTGACCCCAATTTGTCCCCAATGCTCAGTGTCGGTAATTTCTTCTTTTCTACTGACCCTTGTCATTTGTTATTGTGATTCTCAATTCTGCAGTGGTTAATCCCATACTTGCTCTTGTTCGTGTAATTCTTTCCTTTTCTCTGATTCCATGCACTAACTGGTCTTACAGTTTCTCACATTTCTATTGATTTCAAGACATGGCTAGATTGTAATCTTATATAATCCTGCTTACAAATTGTATAATATTGATAGAGCCAGTGAGCTGCTAACTGCTAACGTGACAACGAATTCTGAATTTACTTCCCATCATTTGAAGTGCCGATCTGATAAGCAATCATTTTCGTTTTTAGGTACATTGGTTTATGGGAACACACTTTTTTTTTTTGTTGCTAACAGAGGTATTTTTTATAACATAAATGGTTGTATTTCTACTGGAAAAGAGGTAACCTTCAATTTGCGGTGTGTACCGCGTTACACATCTTCTGCTACCTGCCAACATCATTGCATCGGCGGCATACAGAGTACGTCTTAAATACGTTGATTTTCTTAAGTACGTCTGGTATATAATGTAACATTGTAGCATGGTTGATCTGCAGTGAGTCAGGTAATGATTGGATTTAGTCCTTCTAAACCAGTGCATAGAAGAAATAAGATCAAAACTTTTGTTTATGTGGTGAAGAGTATCACACATTATGAACAATATTATTTTTGGTGACGGAAACTGCACAGTGGAACAGTCTTCAGCTTTCATACCATCATATTTGTCCTTTTTTCTGCAGGTTGCTGTACTGAATCAAGATATGGGCCTCAAAGGAAAGTGTGTTGAGCTTCCTATTGGGGGTGGCCAACCGAAACAAGCAAAGGAGCCAGCTGAAACTTGGAGAAACGCTCCTGCTGGCTGGTTTAAATTGAACTTGGACAAGAGCTTCTCAAAAGAACAGAACAGGGGTTCATGGGGGGGCTGTTCTGCATGATCACGGAAACAAGTACTGCAGTCAACATGGGGTGTTGTACCTCACTGCCAATGTGCTAAAGTAGGAGAAGCGCTTGTGAGTCTTGAAGGTTTAAAAGCCATTGTACATTTAGCTGCTAATCCGGTGATCCTAGAGTGTGACGCTGCAGCAGTAGTACAGGAACTACATAGTAGAGAAAAAAGCAAGTATAACATCTCTATGATGGTTTCAGAAATCAAGTCAAGCCTAGAGTCTCTACCAGGTTTTCAATTTTGCAAATTAAAAATGATGGATAATTCTGTGGCTTGTTAATCTTGCTGGCATAGGGAATAGATACTAGAGAGTGGATTAGAGGCGTGCTTTTGATTTTGGTTTCCCCCTGCCTGGTAGAATCAGATCAAAATGAATAGAATAGAGCTTGTAAGGTGGAGCCCCTAGCAAAAACAGAACATGGAGCTAGCCTGCTAAATCTGCTACGCACTCAGGTTTTCTTCACTGGCTTTTCTCCCATTACTCTTGGACAAGTTATGCTTTAATTTATGTACATATAGCATTAAAAATAAGTAGATATGGGTAAACGAAGGGAGTTTGTACTTTGTGCACATCTAGCCAGTGGGAGGGAGGGCCAGGTTAGAGGCTTTAGCATGTAGCTATCCACTTTTTTATGATTGAACTCCTGTGAAAGAGGCATGCACACGAGACCTAAAAATATTGTGCGACTGCTCTCTTTCTGCGTTCTGCATCCACCACTACATCTCCACTTCTAGAATTAGTGGATGCAGAGGGGATTACTCATCAAAACATCACCTAGATCAGGGGATATTCACCAGTGTGTTGCCTTAGCTGATGTGCGTCAGAGCTTGGAGTTTTTTGCTTGATGATATTCACTACAGTGTGTTACCTTAGCTGGTGTGTGTAAGCATGGAGTGTTTGCTTCATTTATTGCACTGTATTTATCTGGCTTCTTGTACTTATAATGCATAATATGTGTACAGGGAACATCTGTAGGAAACATGCAGTTGAGGCGGTCTTTCAGAATCAGAACCTCGTAAACAAGTGCAGTTTTTCAAACATGTCTTTCAAACTGGTGAATTGTAATGACTATGCCAGTACTTCCAAATCTATCAAAAGGACATATAGATGCCCAATCCATTTGCTGGGACTGTGAGGCTGAAGAAGAAACAATTTATCATTTGCTGATTAAATGTACCTTTGCGCAGTTATTTTGGCTTTTTATCATTTCCAAAATAAATAAGTTGCATCCTGTGACTTGGTCTCGAGACTTGCTCATTGCAATCTATGTTCACAGGATTTGTGTTGTGCAATACTTTGTGGGATGTGGGCAGTCTGGATGGCAAGAAACAAAAGAAACCTTGATGAGTATTACACAGGCATGTAGATGGCGAGAGACATGGCATCAGATTTGGTCTAGACGGCTAGCTTATTGTCGAAGGATGAACTACCCAAAGTTATCAAGTGGAATCCTCCCCAAGCTGGTTTTATGAAGGTGAATGTCGATGCATATTCTTACCCAGAAACACAACATGGTGCTACAGGAGTAATTGTACGAGATGAATGAGGGCATGTACTTATAAATGATTTCTCTCAACTCCCTTTGTTTCTGTCCAAGAATCTCAGGTCTTATGCTTGCTGTAAGGAGCAGATGGTATAATACTCACAAATGCCATCTATACTGAATGAGGCTTATGCTTGCTGAAATGGTGCTGACCTGATGCCTGAACATGTCGAAAGTGATAATGGAGATCGGCAGCCTGGTGTGGGCTCTCTTGTGGAAGAGTAGAAATGTTAATAGGTATTGTAAAGAAGGATGCTAATATGGCAGCTCATTATGCGGCCAAATTAGCCTCTCCATCCAATGCTGCAAGGCTCTGAATGTATCAGGCGCCTGAACCTTTTGTACGCCTGGATTTAGCATGACTCATGCTGCCATTGACTAATAATGAGTTTTTTCTTCTAAAATCAAGGCTAGAAAAATTGGAGTAGTGGGAGCAAGCTCGGTGTATAGATTATCTTTTCGACATGAGAAGGGACAAGAGATGTATCCTTGTTATCCCATTGTAGTTCTATGTTGTTTGCACGCACATGCGTCTATGAGACAAATCTATGTGAAATACAAGTATATTTTCGGATTGCAGTAGTAAATAGCATGTCATTAGCTTAAGAATATTTCAAAATAGTTGCTCTTGTGGATGGTGCTGTTAGTAAAAGGTTTTGATAAAAAGATATATTTTCATATATCTTTCACATAGGTGTAAAAAATTTAGAAACCCGTAGCAACGCACGGGCACTTAACTAGTATACTTAAAAAGTACGAAGGTGTTCCGTTTTCTGCTCACCAGCGTTTCGCTTCGTCATTCGTCAACCATCAACAACTTCTCTCAAACGCGTTTTCCGATTAGGTACCCAGGAAACTACTGGGCCTGGTGTCGTGGCCCATTAAAATTGCCAAGTAACAGTCCCAGAATTACATCCACAAATCACGCCTGGTTACTCCCAGGCTAAATCAAATCAAATCACGTCTGGTTACTGCCAGACTTCCAAAAATTACGCTTCTAATTATACAGCCTCGTCACCATTAATCAGGCTTCTAAAAACGGTGGATTCTAGGCCACCAAAACAAATCAATTATGCCTTTATTATGCCTTTACTCGCCAAACCCAAAACTCATGCCTACCCATGCCATATAAACCCCTGCTGATCCATTTTCTTCTATCTTCTTCTAGCCTAAACATATACTCCCTCCGGCCCATATTACTATTCGCTAATACGGATGTATCTACCACTAAAATGTGTCTAGATACATCTAAATTAGTGAAGAGTATTATGGATCGGAGGGAGTACCATCCATCTTCAACTACGTCGAAGACCCCGCCATGCTGGCCGGAGCCAACCTTATTGCAGCGGTTTTCTTGGACCAATCATAGGTCAGTTGATTCTTTGCTTTTTTTTTCCTTCAGCTTCATGGTGCGTGGACACATCTTCGATCTTATGCTTGAGAAGAGTAGCCATATTACTTTGACATCATTTGAACATAAACTATTTATCTTTTTTAGAAAATGATCTCTTATCATTAGAACATGTCAAAAGCACAACTGTACATACAACCTTGCTAAGTAGTACTCCCTTCATTCCATAGAAATTGTCACTCATATGGATGTATCTAGACATATTTTTAGTATCTAGATACATCCATATCAGTGACAAGTTTTATGGAACATAAACCATTTGGACTCGGGTAAGTATACTGAATTATTCATGTTTACCATCTCATTAGCTTCCACAATGCACAATCAGGTTGGGAGAACGGAATTCTTACTGAGCTCGCACCATGCTGACTAGAGGGTGATGACACAGTGCATGCCGTCATCGCTGTTGTTCGCGTGATCGAGCCAATCGGAGCAAACAAACAAGGTAGGGGCTGTCAGGCCATGGTGATGAATCCAATTTCATCCATCTTGATAACTGCCTGTTAAGCAAAGTACAGAATAGATTAATCAAATGAAAGCTGACTAGAGACTAAGAACTAACTTAACAATATTATCCTTTGGGCAGTGCACAACTTTCACACATAATAAGCTATTAGAGGCCACATAATTACCTTCCAACCCTTTATAGACCTTGAGGCCTTTAACAGTTTTAACCTAAAAAAGCATAGAGCATATTTTATCATGATATGTTTTGTAACAAGATAATATGGATTTTGACTCAACTTTGAGATTCCAAGGAAATTGCATGAAAGAAGAAATTGGAGTGCAGAACTTGAATTTTTAAAATTCTAAACTACAAAGCTACCATACCAGCTTTCCATCAACGATTTTGCTGGTAGACTCTAAACGATCTGGAGCCACTTTGTTGCTTCCTTCAGAATTAGTTTGCAGCTTAAGATTTTCCTCACCTTCTATAAAATACATAATACAAGGACATGGTTCAGACTTTAGAGAAAACATACCCCCTTGCATATATATTACTAGACAAGGTGAAATACATGCATAACTGTGTTTCGGCTGAATATGCAGAGTTCTTGGCAGTTTTGGATCGGTGATAAATTGCTCAACACATTGGCCACTCTCCCAGTGCATATAGAGTCGGACTGTTTTTCTGTGGTGAGTGAGTTGTCATTTGAAGTGAGACGTAAATCAACTATTGGTGTCATTGTGCCAAATATTTTATGCTACTCCCTCTTTGCAAGTGACCCGATACAAAATAACTGGTGATACTAAGTACGAATCAGAAATGCAATTCAAACTTTTGAAGAAAATTCATGGATTTTGGCATTGCACCCTTATCCTGGTTCATTTTTTCTGAATGCAACAAACAATGAATCCATGATCCCCAAACAAAATTTGAAATTTACCAACTTGAATGTCCACTACACGGATTAACTATATGGCTCTCACTGTGCCTCCTTCAAGACAGAATGTCCTTAGATGGCCCTTGAGAATCAATCAGTAAAGCACCAGAAATGTGATGGTTATAATTCCTTAATGAACACAGGCAATTAACAAATTCCTGAAGGGAAACATGCACATAATCATAGTTATGAAATACTAAATAAATATCTTCCTAAGAGTATGGCACGTAAAACTGGTTCAGAACTCAACACCTGATTAACAAAACAAGTGATCCATCATCTGATCCTAATTCTTTAATTGGAGAGGATCCATAAACAACTGTAACTGGAGAGGAAGAAGAAGCTGTGGTCTGACCTTGAGTCGTTGGTGGCTGCGGGGGACGGCGTGGCTGAGGTCGCCGATAGCGGCGGACGGCCGGCGGCGCTGTTCCTCTTTCCTCGCGCTCGGGTCTGCACGCTGTTGTGAGACTGGGACTGATGGTAGCACCCTACATGGGGCGAGGCAATGGGAGCCGAGGAGATCAGCAACGGGGCAAGCCCATAGTGGCCTGGGAGATCAAGCGGCGACCATGGACGTGAGGAAAGTAGGTAGAGCGCTGGGGGCGGAGGGAACCATGGGGAGAAGAAGGGAAAGCGAGTGAGAGAGAGGTCGTGTAAGGTAGGGGATTAGGCGTCGTGTGACTCGTGTCCATGTTTCTTTTTTCCGCAGGTGAGAGAGAGCTTATTTTATATGCATTTTTAGATTTTTTTTTTGAACACGGGAAGGACCCCGAAGGGTCCAAAAACTGTACTAAGGACCCTGTATTAAGGAGAAGCGGTGGGATTGCAGATTACATCAAGGCCCTTGGCAGAAAACTTAACTGCAACGCGACCCTGAACTTTTACAAAAAGGACCCTGTAACTATAGATGAAAATGCAATTAGGCCCTTCTCCACCGACGATACTGAGCTTGTCGTCGCGGCCGCCTACGTCATCACTGGGGACTGAACCACTTGGTGACGACGAGGCGGTGAACGCCGGAACAAAGCTCTCGAAGATCCTCCGGTTTGGCTCGCCGACCTGGAGGAAGAAGAAGAGTTGACGCCAGCAGTGCGCCAGCGACAGAGCTCGGAGTGGCCGCCCTACGGCCATCATGTTCAGCAGCTGGGCGGCGAACTGTTGCCGTCGTTGAAGAGCTGCTGATGGTGAACTCCACGGGATCTCCTTGAACGCAGCTTCGTGCCGCCGCCGAGCTTCAAGTGCGAGCAAGCAAGCGCCTCTTCTTCTTCCCCCGCCGCCACGACCGGCCAGAGAAGGAGAAGGCAGTAGCTACCGCATCTGAAGAGCAGCACAGCCAAGAGCCTTATTGACGAAGTAGATGGAGGCATCGCTCCCCAACGCATCTGGCTCCTCCCTCAGGAGCACCACGATGAGCAGAGGAACCACCACCAGGCGCCATATCTGGCTCAGTAGATCAGACGCAATCCTCCCGGCATAGCACTAAGACAGGGCACACAGCCAACTACCTGCAGAAAATAAATCTAGGCTACTCTGTACAGGGGCCGGTCTCCTCTCCCTCCCCGCCTCTGGCTAGCAGAGCCACCGGAGAGAGAAGGGAGAGGAGCCGGGAGCAACTCAGCGACTCTCAAGGTGTTGAGGAGAGAGGACCTGGTTGACCTACGCTTTCTTGGCCGCGTCAAAGGGTTAGGCGGCAATGCGGCAAAGTCGCTAGATTTGGAGGTACGACAAATATGATTCGCAAAAAAAGGAAGGAAAATATATACCCTTAATTAACGGCAATGTAATTTTGGGTTTCACACTACATACTATGGCACTAGGCACTAGGCTTGCGATTGTCGCCACTAGCGATCAAGTTAATTGTGTGCAGTTAGGTCATGTACAACGCCACCGCTTACACATGTGCTAGGGATTAGAATCCTGGCCGTTTTGCCTGTATACGCTTAAAATCCTGGCGTACGGGCGGACGGGCGACACCCAGATTGTTTAGCGCCCGTATTAGCGCCTAATGTTGCGAGACATGACGCTTAGGGATAAATCTGATTTTTTTTTGGTATTTGTTTTTTCCTTTAAGCACTCATCTTAGCGGCCTAGGGTTGTACTTGCCCTTAATGGTCGAGATAGTTCAAAAGGAAGCAGTTTCGTTCAGCTTCGCGGTTAATAAGGCACAGGGGCAGACTATGCAGAATATTGGTATTTACTTGTCCGAGACGGTGTTCTCTCACGGGTAGTTCTATGTCGCACTATCAAGATCCGCTGCTAGAAAAAAACATCAAGATTCTTATCGTCTCGAATGCTGGTAATAAAAAACTCATAGCAAAATGAATCATTACACGAAGAACATCGTCTACAAAGAGGTATTTACATCATAGGTGAGATATTTGACACTTATATATACTTTTCATAATCATAGTTTTATGTTTTTACCTATATACTTAAAATATAATTTTTTTATGCAGATCAACTCCATTATGATACTCAATGATGCCGCAAGAAATCTTGGGGTCAGGTGCGGGTCGGCTCTCTCGTATAGAAGTGCAGCTCAGGCAGAAGAAATGCTTTCTCTAAATATGTCGCAGAATTGAGCATGGCTTGAAGACGAAGAGTCCAGTCTTGCACCTGAAATACTGATTTAAAAATATGGTGTGTAGACTCTCCACAATCTTTAGTAGTTTATGTTATCATTTTTCAACTATTATTTTGAATATATTTATATGTTGGTCTTAATATTGAATTGCATGCACTAGTCAGTTGAACCAAAAGTCCGAACTGATGGAAAAGGCTAGACAATTTATTTCAACACTCACCCTACGTCTTTGCCCTTTGGCCTATTGTGACGTGTTTTGGGGAGCCGCAATATATTTCTTTTAAATTTTGCGTTGGTCAGGATTTGACCCTAGGACCTCCTGCTCTGATACCATATTGAATTGCATGCACTAGCCAGTTGAACCAAAAGTCCAAACTGATGAAAAGGGCTAGACAATTTATTTCAACACTTAAGATGAAGTTCTATGTATCATTTTAAGCATGTGCAGTAATGCTTGAATTCTTTTAACTGTTGTGTTACCGGTGGTAACGCACGGGCATTTTACTAGTATATCTCTAAGGAGCATCAAGCTCCCTGGTTTTGAAGCGCCCTGGTTGCTCCAGCGATGTCGTCTTGGCTTGGGCCCACCTATCAGTGTTCTTATTTGCTTGTTACGCGTGTCTGTTCAGTGAACCGACCTCAGTCCTGGATAATTCCTCCCCTCCACGAGATTGGCACTGTGTCGCCTCCGGCCCTTCTCGATGCGCCACCACCGCCTGCAGATCCTTGCCGGGAAGAGGGGAGGTCGGATAGAGGGTAGGCCGGAGGGGAAGAGAGGGGGAGGCTGGATGGAGAGAGAGAGAGAGAGAGAGAGAGAGAGAGAGAGAGAGAGAGAGAGAGGACAGGAGGGGACGGGACGGGAGAGACAAGAAAGAGAGTGGAGGAGGGGAGATGGGAGAGAGATGCAGCCATGGAAATAGAGATGAGAGAGGAGGCCGGCGATGGTGGATGTACGCGGAGACAACAATGGTGTAGAGATGAGGATGGAAGGGGAGGACGGTGCTGGTAGAGGCCTGGAGGGGATGGGCGGATCGGGTTGGGAGAGAGAAATCGAGGCTTCGAAGAAATCTGATTCGGCAGCCGTGTGATTTCTATCGATCCATGTGACGCAGCTGCAACATGGATAATTCGATGCCTCACATAAATTTTGTGCATCATGTGTAGGTCGTTTCCTCTGCAAGTCTGCAGTAGCTGGTGGCGGCCAATGTCTGCCGATCTGCCGATTCAATACAAGTTATTATACACTGGTAGCAACGTGTTCTCTTTCAATGAGGTTTGTGCGTTCCTCTACTACTATTGATTGATGTGTTTCTGGCTCCCTCCACACATTGGAAGAGGAACTTTTTGGCATCAGCGCTTGATTTGATAACTGCTGCTCACTTTTGGTTGATCTCATCATAAAGAATTTTTTATCTAGCCCTAATAAGCATAGCTTTTTGAAGAATTTACCTCTTAGCATCAAAAATCATTACACGTATTAAGATTAAAATTATCATTAGTTACTCAATAGACATGCCATGAAAAGGGAATCTTTGTAAAACATTATACGTAACAATTATGTAGCAAAGAGAACATTTGCTCTATGCTACTGCCTGCTGCTGGTGTAGGATGCATGATCAAGATTTCGTTGAGTTGATTAGAAAAGGAACACCTCTCGGAATTGGCTAGATATATTGTGTTGTATCAAAGGTGTGCTTTAAATAGACAGACAGACAAGGAGATGAGTGAAATATTGACATACAATTTATTTGCTTTGTAATTCATAATACTGAAATCTTGCAAAATAGAAATAAGGAAAGATATTATTCAAGTGTGATAAAATTATGCTTTCAACAGAAATTGATCTAATGAAGAATATGGGTGTTATGCCACACGATAAGAATTTATTGCAAAATCAAATACTAAAAGGGGAGTTCCCATTATTAACGGAAGTCAAGCTTACAAAATATAAGCTCTCCTATAGATAATGAAAAATCAAGTTGTTCTTTAACATGTATCCCACTCTAGAAGATGCAGCAAAGAATCACCTGCAGAGGTTTTGCTCCTTCCCGTGTCGCGCCGCGCCTTCACTACATGGCCGCTTCTTATTGCCATGTCACAGCCACCGGTCCAGAGGAGCAGGACACTCATGTGCAGGAGCTGAGGTGCCTTATTTCCGTCTCGAGCCTAGCCGCAGGAGCAAGTGAGGTTTCGATATCTGAACTATTTTCACCTCACTCCTTCCCATGCACTTATAATCCTCATCAAGTTCTCTGCTACTAGAAAATGGTTGATTTAATAAGCTTCAGTAAGAAGTAGATTAATACATTACTATAGAAAGTATATATATGCTTCCATGGTGTATATTATGCGTTAGATTAGTGCATCCAGGAAAAACTCTAGATTTTGTTGTGGTTGGTGGCAATTTAGTCTCTGGTAGAAAATAATTAGGGATTTAGTGGCTAGGTATTCATATTACCACGTTGGTGTGTGCAAAGGTGTTAGGTTCCAAAGTTGGTCTCATGACTGAGATGGGTTCCCAGGTATATGGATATGAGGGCGAGGGCTCTTCAGTTCTTAGTACGTAGTTTCCTTGCATGCAGATTCGCCATTCTGTAATTATGTCATCTTACTTTGTTATGCTTAGATCAAGAAAATTATCTGTTCAAATTTCAAACTCTTATTGAGTTCGCCATATATGGATTAACAATGCATGTTCATTGGTGCGATTAGATAACTTGAGGCCAATAGAGTTAAAAACCAAAGCTTTCTTGTTTACCCGATTTCCTATATAGTGACATTTCTCTATTTGGAAATATATTAATTGATTTGTGTTATAACTGCAGAGACGTGAATTTTAGATACGGAGCTCATAGGTTTTAGTGTACATTGTGTGTGATAAAGTTCCTATTGCAGTTGGTATGTTCAGAATTAATCATGTTCAATGATTTCATTGGGCCACATGGTGGAGTGGAACATTTTTTTTAGCTGTCAATGCTTCTCCGTATTTTTCACTATTTTTCATACAAATAAATTCATCGTAATTAATACTAGGAAACAAGACTGTCTAGGTAAACATATAACCAAACGTAGCAATTATGAGAGCTCATGAAAGCACATCTCTTGAGTTCATATTCTTTCTTGAATTTACAAGTGCAGTATCTTTACGTATATTTCAAAGTTATATGCAGGTAAATTAGAGGCTCCTCATGGTGCTAATATTTGTTTAGTTGAATAACAAGATCAGCGATAACTTAAGTGTACAATTATGTCCTATATCTAATTTTCTGAATGTGCTTGTGTGGTGCAACTATCTAAACTAAATAGTTACTAATGTAAGGGGGTGGGATGTTAAGCATGTAAATTGTACCAATGATCAAGCTATTGAGATTTTTGTTTCCTTCCATGTGTATAATGTAAACCTTGGTTAATTGTTGCACCACATTGGGCCTTGCACTGAGTATAATGAAAATCTTGGTTCATTGTTGAAGATATAAGGCAACGAAGATCAAGATTTTTGTAAATCTCATGTTTGTATATTATCCATTTGCCGGTCACTGTTATATATGTGTCTGCCAATCCTTTCCATGACTGAATCCTTCCAAGCACTAAAAGCACACAATCCTTTCCATGACTGAATCCTTCCAAGCACTAAAAGCAGATTACAAATGGGGAGCGCTTCTTCATTTGGGTGTTGCTGCGATTTATGGGCTACGAGGTATGTTTTCATGTGGGATTGTCCAGCAGTGGAGATGAACTCTGAGGGATGCATGTTACGTCTAGAGTTCTGTCGGTGCTGGTATACATATTTAACATGTGTATCCAAATACTATTTCCTAGCTTTCATCAATATCATACATATTTTTTTGTGGAATATGAAAACTCGAGAAGCTCCCTGGAGTACCTTTTGTATCATTAACCTATTTTTTTTACAGAGATCATTAACCTATGTCTGAAGATACTTTTTTGTGGAATGTAAATTCTGTCTACTCTTACCACCTAAATAACATATTGAAGTGTAAGGAAACAAATTAAGAAAACAGCCTCCGGTATTTTGGGATAAATGTATACAACTAGAAATAAATGAAAGAATAAGTTATATCGCATTTGTATATCTTCTTCCATATAGTTTGTCAAGGTTCATACTTATAGAACGAGGACATATATTTTTATTTCTAGGACAATCTTGCCTTTCCTTTCGTCGATGTTAGCGGATGGAAAACTGGTGAATATATAGATGAGTGGGAAACGCCTTGAACGACAACGGCGCAGCAACGCGCGTGAGGTCCTTCTAGTAATGGACCTAAAATTGACTGAATCGGCCCCCACTTGTGATGCTTTTTATTACTCTCTCCGATCACTATTTAATCATCATTAATATGAATGTATCTATACATTAAATTTAATTAGATTCATTTTTATTAAATTTATCTATATTAGACTCATCTAACTTGTCAGAAAAAACTACTCCCGCTGATCAAAAGTAAGTGTCGGTGATCGAAAATGGTCAACTGAAAACGTAACACATTTGGTATTTCAGTTCCACTGTTCGGTTTAATTCATAACAATAAAAAAGAGAAACTGAGAGAAAATGGGAAGTCAAGACTGGCACACACGAGTACATATTGTGCACAATGCCAGACTACAGTTCGGTCTGTGTACCTGCGCGTTCGGACAGTAGCGTGAGCTCATTCAGGGCGTCTCCAGTGGGCCTACGCAAACAGTCGACTCAAACTATCCAAATCAGTTTGGATGGGTCAGGTTCCGGACCAAATTTGGATCACCACAGGCCTGGCCAGTGCGCCTAGCGGCACGACCTCCTATCCGTTGCTGGCCATTTTGGCCAGTGTTGGCCATTTCAGCAAATTGTTATATACAAACATTTGAATTGGCAAGAAAATAAACTAGCAAACATATGCCATTGTCTCCCAGGCAATGCCAACAAGTGTCCAGTTCATCCCAAATATGTAAAATGAGACAATATCATACAATATGTTCAAAAAATGGCAAGTTCTTCAAGACTGGCAATCATCTACCCCATTGCCTTCAAGCATCACGAGCCCAGATCATCTTTTGCCTCTTCTCGGACCAATGCCTTTGATCAGGGTCGTTGATGCTCTCCAAGTCCATGAGTATGATCTTGTTCTCCTCGGCCATGAGTTTGGCTTTGGCATCCAAGAGCTTGGTCTTGCCATTGGCCTCCAAGATCCTAGCCTTGGCCTCGACCTCCAAGAGTCTATCCTAGGCTGAGGTCTTTGTCTTGGCCTCGGCCTCGACTTCCAAGAGCCTAGCCTTGGCAATGGGCTCATCAGCCGTAACAGGCCTCTCTTGGAGATCAACAAAGCTCTTGGCATTGCCTCGTTGTCTCTTTACAACCTCTCTTTCCTCTTGGCAATGGCCTCTTTTTTCTCTATCATGATCTCCCTGGAGGTCTCTTGGAATGCCAAGGAACCATCCTGACGGGCGATGTAGGCCTTGGAAGCCTTGTGGCCTGGAGGCCGGCGGGCACTGCCAGCAGACGCCAGGCCATCGCCTGTAGGTTTGCCAAGGCACTCGCCTTTGTCATCAAGGTTGATGACATCGTTCGTTGATGCATTGCCATCGCCATGGCCCTTCTTCTTTGCCTCAAGTTCTTGTCAAAGGGCTAAGCTGTCTATCCATTTTTTTTAGAGTCTGTAATCACCATCCAACAATGGCATAATGTGAATGCCTTGTTGTCATAAGCCTCCTTGAAATGCTCAAAAGTATCACGACCTTCGAAAAGCAATCCGTACAACACAAAAGCAAGCCAACGATTTACCAGCTCACTTGTCGCGCTCTGAACCTTGTCAGTTCATTTTTTTTGTGACAATTGTGTGGTAGTTACACTTCCTATGTGTGCTATATGAATAATTCTACGTTGCTAGTTGCTTTCCTTTTTTTTAATCATTTGTGTTGTTTTTCTCACAACCATAAGTGTTGAAGTACTCCCTCCTCCGTTTCTAAATATAAAGTGTACTGTGAGTTTAGTTTGAACTTCCGAAATGTTAAACTATTTAGGCACAGACTTGAGACTACGGTAACAAATTATTTTTACCAGACAGTAATAAGCAATCTTTTCAGTACGGAATTGGTCCCATCGACTTGGAGCCGTGCCGTGAGGAAGGGACCAGATCCAGGCGCCAAAGATGGGCCCAAAGCTGTCGCCGCCAGCCTGCGACCTGGCCCAGCTTTGCCCATCTAACGACCCACCATTTCGTTCCATTCGCCGCCGGTGTTGCAGCGAGACACTGCCAGTGGATGCTGTCTCCGTCGTCTGCATTGTACGATTGTTATGTTAATTAGATTAGATTAGAAGATTAGATGTAGATATTAGATAGATTAGATAGGATAGATCTTGCTTCCACGGAACCATTCTATGGTTAACCATGCAACCTCGTACGGTACAATTTTTCCGGCAGTACTACAGGCATCCTCTTAAACATTTTTTCCTTGTTTTTCTCACAAGTAGTAATAAAAATTATAAAAACATTCAGATCCAGATTAGTCACCTGACGGTGGCCGAGGACTGATGTATCGCGCCGCATCCCTCCCGCACGGAAAGCTCGAAGGAAGGCATGCCGACCTTTCTTCCTCGCTTCTCCTTTACGCGAGAACAGCACGCCAGCTTTCCATGTCGAGCGGAAAAATCTCAAAACGGACGGACGGACACGACGCCATGATTGTGTGGGAGTTCTGCTATCGCATTGTCAACCAGTTCATCATGCCCCGACTCGCAACCATCATTCCCCTCTGCCAATCTTTCCATCCGGCAGGCCGGCATCGCATGCATGGGGGCATGGCGCGGCCCCATCATCGGTCGACCTTGCTACAGCTCCAGCCATGGCGTGCACTTCTACAGGAACTAACTAATCCTGCTCGTCGATCCGGCATAAGCACTTAAGGGCACGTACAATGCATAGTCTCAGGGGCTGCCTCGCAGCTTTAGCTAGGTTCAGGTGGTCCAGTTTAGGCTTGGATGATGTATTTTTAGGGAGACGGTCTCTTCTACAAGAGGCTGCCTCTTCAACATTAAAAGTAAAGAGGGAGGGAAAAAGGTGAGAGAGAAAGAGAGAAACTAAAGCAGCTTTTGAGGGAGAGAGAAAATATCATGGGTTAGACCAATATTCCTCACACCTATTATTTACTTTTTAGGTTCGTGCTTACGTGGGACGGTAGCATACCACTGCCTCCATTGCTCATGTCCTAATTATCTTTTGAAACGAGGTGGAGATTCTTAGTATGCTAGGCCAAAGGGGGCTGCTGCAAAAGAAGGCTCTCTGCGCCTGCAACAACTAAAGCGCCGAGTAAGCATGCTTTAGGAGCCTTGTTTGCACTCGCTAAAGCAGCAGCACGCTCTTGATCTACAGATCAAAGCAACTAAACGAGGGTAAGATCAAAGCAACTAAACGAAAGAAGCATTGCTACAGGCATATCTATCTTGTGGTGCATCTGCAGCCACAACGAAAATCTAATCTCATATCTCTTTTTTTCACTCTGCACTGCACATCCAAAGCTTTCGAGGCATGGAGAGGGGGGCAAGGGGAAGACCGAAGACAGAAGAAGGAGACCCAACAGCACGCAGTACAGAGCATGATACCCCTGCCCCGGCCTACATCGATTCTCTACAGTCTACAGAATTCTTCTTATGATAACTCTTTCCTCAGTGGAAGCCACACTGCCTCCTTCCAAAGCAAAGGCGCCAACTTTTGCTGTTGCATGGGCAAACCGCTGCTGCATGCACTGCACTTCAAAGCGAGAAAGAAAGGAAGGAAGAAAGATAGATGGAGAAAGTTTTACTTATACTACATTAGTGTCTGTTTGGGTCTCCCTTTATTCCCTCTTTCATTGTGCATTTGTTAGAACAGAGATCACACACTGGACTGAACGCATGAGATTGAGATCCTCCGGGAAACACCTTCTCGCAAAAATATTGACAGATTTAGCCTACTTTGCAAATTTCGAAGTAGGAAACGTTTCTGAGTGAGAGCGATTTCTGTAGGATCAGATACTTTGTTACGCCCTCTTTAGATCATTCCAGCCGGAGCAGGAGTGCGAATTTAGTGTCACGGATTCAAGAACACAAAGCAAGAATTTGCCTAATACTACTTGATGCCCTGTTCTTTGACTGATGAAATTTTTTCTTCGGCCAAAAACCTTTTGCCGCCTGAAATCTAAATGCCATTTACTGTCCATAGACATCAGTATTTTGCTACAGATTGCTAGTGTGCTTCTCCATGGACACAAGAATAAAGAACTCGATTTGGTTTACATGAAAAATACGAAGGTCATGAAATGCAAAATAAGGAACCGTTTGTGAGTGAGAGCGATTTCTATCGGATCAGATGCTTTGTTCCACCCAATTATCTTTACATCATTCCAGCCGGACCAGGAGTGCGAATTTAGTGTCACGCATTCAAGAACAGAAATCAAAGAGTTTGCCTAATACGATTTGATGCTTTGTTCCTTGACGGATGAAATCTTTTCTTCAGCAGGAAACTTTTACTTTTTCCCTATAGGGAAGGTTCCCACCAATGTATTTGCTTTCTGAAATATAAATGTCATTTACCTGATAGACATCTATTTGCTTAAGATTGCTAGGATGCATGTCCGTGAACACATGAATAAAGAACTCGACTGAATGTACATGAAAAACACAAAGGCCATGTAATGCAAAACAAATATCCATGGCTAAATACATACACATGAAAAAATCACACAAGCAAGCAAGGAGCAAAACAAAACGGCGCTCCGTAGCTAAACAGCACAATTAGCGCACACACACTGACACACACTTAGACGTTGATCTCCACCCTAGGCTCGAAGGAGAAAGCGGCCAAGAACTCGTTGACCTCTCCATCGCCATTGATGCACTTGGGCAGCTCCTCCCACTGGTCGCTCCCCAGGTCGCACATGAAGCAGCCGTTGACGTCGCCCGAGCTCACGCAGACCATGACGCGGCCGCCGTGCCCGACGCAGTTGATGTCAGCCTTCTTGCCGTAGAACCCGTGCGACATGGCGGGGGGCATGGCGGCCACCTGCCTCCACGCGCCGTCCACGAACCGCCACAGCCGCAGGCTCGCCGTGTCGAGGTACTCGGAGAGGACGACGGCGTAGGCGGCGCCGTTGCACGCCACGACGTCGATGGAGTATTCGAAGTGCACCGGGAGGATCCGCGGCAGCTCCGTGAACGTGCGGTTCGCCGTGTCACACGCGACGACCGTGCCCGAGTGGCTCAGGAAGTACGCCACGGCCTCGCCGGCGTCGGCGCCTCGCTCGGACGGGACGACCACCGCGGAGTACTGCTTCGACGCGCTGCGCTGCATGTTGGTGGCGACCACGTCGCCGGACTTGCTCAGGAAGTAGACCGTGCTGTCGTCGCCACCACCGCCCTGCGCGGGCGCGTCGGTGCGGGAGGGCTCGTGCCTCCGGGCAAGCGCCACGGGGGCCTCCCAGGAGTCCTTGGACGAGTCGAACACCGACATGGACAGGTCAGGGACCTCGCCCGTGAAGAGCGCCACGCGGTAGGGGGAGCCGTACATGGCAATTGCGTGGAGCTGCGGCACGCCTTGGCCCTGCGGCGGCGTGGGGAGCGCGCGGGACGCGCCGGTGAGAGGGTTGGAGATGGAGAGCGCGCCAGTGTCCGGCGCGCGGTAGAGGACGAGGCCGCCCGACGCGGCCACCGGCATGGACCCCGGCGCGGCGTGGCAGGGGTTCCAGGAGCGCTCGGCGGCGTCGAAGACGACGGTAGGACGGGGACGCTCGGAGAGCATGAGGAACCAGGGGTCGCGTGAGGGGACGCGGGCGCAGGCGTCGAGGAATGTCGGGGACGCGGCGGCCGCGCGCCACTCTCGGCAGACGGCGCGGAGGCGGAAGAAGCTGGCCGGCGGGAGGCGCGCGAGGACGCGCTCCAGCATGTCCTCGTGGATGTCCCCCAGGCCGGGCGGTGGGCTCTTGCGCTTCCTGCAGCTAGCCGGCGGCGCGATCGACATTTCCGCGCTCAGGTCCATTTGGCGATGGCTTTCGCAAGACTGCTGCATTTGGGACAAGAAGAAGCAAGTTAATTACAGCTTTCGTTCAAATTCTTCTAGCAAGAAAAACTTGATTAAAACGCGCCCGAATTGGAGGAAGAAGCGAGCTAAGAATCGGAAGCTGCTTTATACCTCAGTGTTGCTCTTGGCTGAGGAATGTGTTCTTGCGATCTTTGGTCTTGCGCCTCTCAAGTCTCCTCGCCCGGTGGCTTTATATCCGCGCGAAGGCGATGGATGGAAGGACACTTTTTGTTGGCGTTGACATGCAAAGAAAGAGAGGCGAGGTCGAGCTAGCGAGTGCCACTCAACTCCGCTGTCTCAGTGGTGCGATGAGCAACGAGGAGTATGCAGGCGTGGTAGAACGAATGGAGTTCAGCTGAGCATGCGAGCGTGGCCTAAAGCCACCACTTCCTCCTGCCTCCCCTATTTATAGCCACCACGATGGCAATGCCGTACGTACGCTGCCCGGTAAGAGTATTCGAAGAAAGAAACAATTGTCCAATATTTCGAGCTAAGAAACTTCTGAGGAAAATGGGAGCTCCTTTAATTGATAGGATATTCATAAGAATCCGTCACTTCCCCGTTGTCGTCACAACCTACTACCGCCACCGGCCAAAGAGCTTCGCCTTGAACACAAGGTGTTTGAAACTTTGTGTTAAAGGTAATTTCACTCTTATTTTATACCAATTCTTGTTTCCAATTTTATTTCTGTGTTTTAGTTGTAATTTAACACAAGTACTATTGAATTATAGATGAGTTTGAGCATGTATAATTATTCGACGTCTGACGAGGAGTTTGACATGGAGGAAGGAAGACATTGTGGCGATTCTTGCATTGCACAAGAACAAGCGATCGAAGCACGGTGGTCCTGTGTTCGGCCGATAGAGGCTGCAACGGGCTCGGGTTGATGGAGACAACGGCTGATGCGCAACTATTTTGTGTCGTCGTCGGTGTATACCGAGCGAAAAAAATTGTCGGTTTCGGATGGAAACGGGGTTGTTCAAGCACATTGCAGAGTCGATGAAGTTGCATTACTCCTTTTTTTAGAAAATGAGGAATTGTGTCGAAGATCTTGGACATAGTACATCCAAAAGGTGGCCGCCGCATTGCGCACGATGGCATATGGAATTTCGGCGGAACT
Organism: Dactylis glomerata; assembly: GCA_007115705.1. Classification (NCBI taxonomy): domain Eukaryota; kingdom Viridiplantae; phylum Streptophyta; class Magnoliopsida; order Poales; family Poaceae; genus Dactylis; species Dactylis glomerata. The sequence continues at coordinate 3,001,472 of QXEO01000422.1, read as the reverse complement.
TGTTGATGACAATTTGGAAATGGGAGAGATCCGAGCGATCAAGTGTGTGAAGCGCTTTGCTCATGGTATGATCAAGGTGTTTGGTCCGGAGTACTTGAGAGCACCCAATGCTCAATACGCAGCAATACTTCTGGTGATCAATGTCGTTTGTGAGTTTCCAGGCACGCTTGGCTCCATTGCTTGCATGCACTGGAGATGAAAGAACTGTCCTACAGCATGACATGGCAGTTCAAAGGACACAAAAAGGACTCCATCATCATTCTTGATGTCGTGGATGATCATGAGACATGGATTTCGCATGCTTTTTAGGGGATGCCTAGTTGTTGCAATAACATCAATGTCCTCCAAAGGTCACCACTCTTTGCAAAGCTAGCAATGGGAGAATCACCAACAGTGGAGTTCATAGCAAACGACCGCACCTACACCAAAGGATACTACCTTGCGGATGGCATCTACCCAAAGTGGGCCATATTTGTGAAGGCACTCGCCACACCACAAGGTAAGAAAGGACTTGGATTTCACTATGCACAAGCGGCGGCAAGGAAGGAAGTGGAGAGGGCTTATACGTCTCAAACGTATCCATAATTTTTGATGCTTCATGCTTGTTTATACACCATTTGCTTTGTGTTTTGTTACACTTCGTGGTGTTTTTATGCATTTTATAGAACTAACCTATTAACGAGATGCCACAGTGCCAGTTCCCTGTTTCTGCTGTTTTTGTGTTTCAGAAAAGCTACACAGGAAATATTCTCGGAATTGGACGAAACAAAAGCCAGAATTCCTATTTTTCCCGACACGAGACGAAGTCCGAAGATGAGACGGAGGGGCACCAGAGGGCGGCCGCACCACACCATGGCGCGAGCCCACCCCTGACCGCGCCATGGCATGGTGTGGGCCCCTAGCCCACCTCCTGACGCCGCCCTTCCGCCTATATAATCCCCTCGATGGGAAAACCTAAAAGGACCAATCACTTTTCCACGAAACCTACTGTAAGCCGCTGCCGTCATCGACGCAAGATCGGGAGGGTCCAGAAGCTCTTTTCGGCACCCTACCGGAGAGGGGGATCACCACCGGAGGCCTTCTCATCACCATGGCCGCCTCCGGAGTGATGTGTGAGTAGTCTACCTTGGACTACGGGTCCATAGCAGTAGCTAGATGGTTGTCATCTCTACCATGTGCTTCATGTTTAGATCTTGTGAGTTGCCTATCATGATCAAGATCATCGTTGTGTAATTCTACATGTTGTGTTTGTTGGGATCCGATGAATATTGGTACTATGTCAAGTTGAATTGTTGATTTATGATCTTTATGTTATCTCTATGTTGTTTATGATCTTGCATGCTCTCCGTTGCTAGTATATATCTTGGCCGAGTAGATGCTAGTGACTCCAAGAGGGGGTATTTATGCTCGATAGTGGGTTCATGCCTCTAGTAATCTGGGGGAGTGACAGAAACCTCTAAGGTTGTAGATGTGCTGTTGCTACTAGGGAGAAAACAACAATCTTGTGTTCAAGGATCTTCATATTGTTTACATTACATACTTTGCTTAAGGCGATAATCTGTTGCTTGCAACTTAATACCTAATGGTCGCTCGGACGACATCCAGAGGGTGGATTATTATTCATAGATGTAGTTGGATTACGTTCTATGTATTATGTTGTAATGCCCAAGTGAATCTCATAGTGATCCTTATGACATTTGTATGCTTGCTTTATTCTATCAATTGTCCAACTGTAATTTGTTTACCCAGCATGTTGTTATTTATCTTATGGAGAGATACTACTTTTGAACTATGGACCCCGGTCCATTCTTTTACATTGCTATTACCGTTTACTATTAACTTGCTTTATTTACATTCTTGCAAACTACTATCTTTTACCACTCGATACGCTTAATCCTTTGTTTACAGCAAACCGGTGAGATTGACAACCTCATCGTAAGTTGGGACAAAGTTCTTGGTTGTGTTGTATGCAGGTTCCACGTTGCTGCTTGTGTAAAGCTACACCTTGGACAAGTTTCCTGGCGCCATTGTCCGGGGTTGTTGCAAAGCTAGCGGGTATCGGCCTTCTGAAGTTTGGTTCTTTCTCCTACTGGTTCGATAACCTTGGTTTCACAACTGAGGAAAGACTTGTTGCTGTGCTCATCATAACCTTCTCTTGGGTTTTTCCAACTGGGCGGTTATATATAAAACTCCTACATCAACACCGCACCACCAACAAGTTTTCTGGCGCCGTTGCCGGGGAGAAAGAAGATTTCTGCAAGGGGAGTCTCTCGCTTCCAACCTTTTACTTTGTTATTGTTTTGCTTATTTTATTTTTGCTTGCATCTTTTTATCAAAAATACAAAAAAATTAGTTCATTTATAGTTGTTATTTTTACTTGCCTGCTTTTAGTTTTGCTAGAATGGGTACTCCTGAGAACACCAAGTTGTGTGATTTTACTAGCACCAAAAACAATAATTTTATCTGCACTCCTATTGCGCCACCTGCTTCTGAGGCAAATTTTTATTAGATTAAACCTGCTTTGTTGAATCTTGTTATGAAAGGGCAATTTTCTGGTGCCAGTACTGATAATGTTGCAGCTCATCTCAACAATTTTGTTGAGCTATGTGAGATGCAAAAGTATAAGGATGTAGATGGTAATATTATTAAGCTTAAGTTATTTCCTTTCTCTTTAAGAGGAAGAGCTAAGGATTGGTTGCTATCTTTGCCTAGAAATAGTATTGATTCTTGGGATAAGTGTAAGGATGCCTTTATTGGAAAATACTATCCTCCTGCTAAGATTACAGCTTTGAGAAGTGATATTATGAAGTTTAGATAGTTTGATAATGAACATGTTGCTCAAGCTTGAGAAAGAATGAAATCTATGATAAAGAATTGTCCCACTCATGGACTAACTACCTGGATGATTATCCAAACCTTTTATGCAGGACTAAATTTTTCTTCAAGAAATCTTTTGGATTCAGCTGCTGGAGGCACTTTTATGTCCATCACCTTGGGTGCTGCAACAAAGCTTCGTGATAATATGATGGTAAATTTTTCTGAGTGGCACACCGAGAGAACTCCACAAGGTAAGAAGGTAAATTCTGTTGAGGAAACCTCTTCCTTGAGTGATAATATTAATACTATTATGCTTATGCTTGCTAATTATAGCGCTCATGTTGATCCTAATAATGTTCCTTTAGCCTCTTTGGTTGCTCAAGAAGAGCATGTTGATGTGAACTTCATTAGAAATAATAATTTCAACAACAGTGCTTATAGGAACAATTTTGCTAGCAACAATTATAGGCCGTATCCTTCTACCAATGGTAATGGTTATGGCAACTCTTATGGTAATTACTCCAACAACACTAGGGTCGTGCCCTCCGAGCTTGAGGTCATGCTCAAGGACTTCATCGGTAAGCAAACTCCTTTTAATAAGTCTGTTGAGGAAAAGTTGGGTAAAATTGATATTCTTGCTTCTAAAGTTGATAGGCTTGCTCTTGATGTTGAACTTCTGAAACTAAAAGTTTTGCCTAATGATGTGAAAGAAAGCAAGACTTTGAATGCCATTCAAGTTAGAATTGATGAAAATGTTAGGATGTTAGCAGAATTGCATGCTAGGTGGGAAAGAGAAGATGAGATGACTAGAAAGATGAAGGTTTGTACTATTACCACCTCTAGTGATGTTGTTTCAAATGTTAGCAATCCTCTTACTATGATTTAGAGAAAACTCCTACTCCTTGTGCAAAAAAGCCCAAAACTGCAAAAACTTTTTCTACAAAAAGTGGTGAAAGTTTTCGGAATATGGAAGACAACAGCTCTACTACTTTTAATGACTTTGATGTTGATGCTTGCAATATATCTGAAGTTATTTTGTTCTTGCAAAAGCTTGCTTTGAGTCCTAATGCTAGTTCTATGAATGTTGCTTTTACAAAGCATATTACAAATGCTCTCATGAAAATTAGGGAAGAAAAGTTGAAACAAAAGGTTTCTATTCCCAAGAAGTTAGAAGATGGTTGGGAGCCCATCATTGATATGAATGTTAATGATTTTGATTGTCATGCTTTATGTGATCTTGGTGCAAGCATTTCTATTATGCCTAGAAAGATTTATGATATGCTTGGTTTACCATCGCTTGAAAATTGTTATTTTGATGTTCCTCTTGCTGATGTTGCTAAGAAGAAACCTTTGGGAAGGATTAATGATGTTCTTATTATGGTTAACAATAACCTTGTTCCCGTTGATTTTCTTCTTTTGGATGTTGAATGCAATGCTTCAAGTTCTATTATTTTGGGAAGACCTTTTCTTAGAACTGTTGGTGCCATCATTGATATGAAGGAAGGTACCATTAAATATCAATTTCCACTCAAGAAAGGTATGAAACACTTCCCTAGAAAGACAAAGAAATTACTTTTTGACTCTATTCTTAGAGCAAATTATGAACTTGATGCTTTATCGCTTGATATTACTTGATTTCACTTTCTGCGCCTAGCTCAAATGTGTTAAAGAAAAGCACTCTTGGGAGATAACCCAATGTTTTCTTTTCAGTACTTTTTCTTTTATCTGAGTCTTGGAAGTTATTACCACTGTAATGAACTCTCCTTATCATTTTTATTTCGTTTTTGTGCCGAGAAGAACCTCTAATTTGAGGGAGGTAAGATTTGGGGAAGTTGCTGTCCTGAAACAGATTTCTGTGCCGCACCGTAAAAAATCGTGAAAATTCTCAGAATATCTTTTTGATCTGACATTTCTTGTGCGCATGCCCCAGGTTATTTCCAAACTATCATTAGTTTCGCACTTTTCAATTTGAGCAACAGAAGGTCCTCGAAAAAATTGATCTTTGTCAGTTGTTCTGTTTTGACAGATTCTGCCACTATTTGTGTTTACCTCTCGATCGCTTTCTTTTTTAGTTCTTTTGATCACGGAACTTTTGAGAAAGTTGCTACAGTAGCTTATGCTTTAATGGATGGTACATTTGAGTTTGAAACTGAACCAAAAGAGTAGATTTACTATCATGCTTATACTAATGTTGCTAATAGAAGTGTGTGAAGTTTTGTATGAAGGAAGTTTTCAAGTGTAGGGAAAGGAGAGTGATGAGATGAGATGAAGTATGGACAAAAGCTCAAGCTTGGGGATGCCCATGTCACCCCAAGAAATATCCAAGAGGTACAAGCGTCAAAGCTTGGGGATGCCCCCGAGGCACCCCTTCTTCATCGGCAAAAATCAGGTCACCTTTCAAGACACTATATTTTTATTGCTTCATGTACTATGCATTTTTCTTGGAGCGTCTTTACTTTTGCTTTCAGTTTTCTTTTGTTTTGTTTGCTGCAATAAATGGTTGGACCCCAACAATTTTTTTTTGGAGAAGACACACTCCGTTTTTCATTGCAAAGAACACTCTAGTTTTCACTCTTATCGTTCAACGATTGTTCTCTTTTTCTAGAACTGCGTTTAGCTTTTGTTTTTTGCCTTGATTTTTGTTCAGATCTTGTTATATATTTATATATTTGTATCAAGGTGTATTTAGACCACTGGTCTATGTTGGTTTTCATCTCAAAGAGTTGATTCAAAAAGGTTGAATGGTGTTGGAAAAGAGAAAAAAGTTTCATGCCTATAGTGGTATAAATGGGAGCTTGTTTAGACTGTGGCTTAGACTTTTGCATGTCATGTTTGATGTCATTTTTATAGTATGCTTAGTATTTTTTGCTGTAGCATGACTTGTCTCAAATGACTGAGATTGCTTAATGCACCTTTGAAAGAATCATGCGTTGCTTTTTTTTATATGGGAGCATATTATTGTGGTTTTCTCCTTTAATGCTTTATTTGGGTTGACTTGGCGCATGCTTACAACATGTTTGACTCTAACAAGTCACCATAAGCCTCTATGATCATTTGGTTTTTGATTTGTGATACCACTTTATGCTTCGGTTAATGATGTTTTGTCGCTATGCATGATTATGGCCGTTATTGCTCTCTTAGTTGGTCGCTCCCAGTCTTCTGCTAGCCTTCATTTTGTACTGAGAGGGAATACTTCTCGTGCATCCAACTCCCAAAAACCAAGTTTTCTCATGTGTCCACCATATCTACCTATTAGCAATTTGCTATTCCAAGCACATTTGTCTTGCTTTTATCTATCCTTCAAATTAAACTTTTTGTGTTATGTAAAAATTAGTCAGTAAAGCTCTCACGAACCTGATGGCATACTTTACTTTTCTTGCTTTTAATAAATTTGACATTGTGGCTCTCTTATGTTGACATTATGCTTGCAAGTTGTAAGTTGGAGGTTAGCCCAGCCATGTCGTCATGGGGCAAGCTTTCAACATTGCACTTTTTCTCATTTGGTTGATATCGTGATCTTTTGTTTACGGATACCTGCGATGTGAAATAAGTTGGGATCTTGTGAGCTCATGGAGTTTGTATATGTGTTAGAGAAACGCCTGGGCCGCTAATCTAAGCCATGCATTGTTCATGGTGGAAATTTACAGCATGCCCATAGTGGACATTCGACGACGCATCTCACAATAAAAAGCTAAACCAATGGTAAATAAAAGAGATGCCGAGGTGTTCATTGTCTGTTTTTCTTATCCTTTTGATGTGGGCTTGTTCCATGTCATCGGGCAAGAGGTACCCCGTTGGTGGTTCTCGATGATACATGTATGCTTACAATGACAAGAACTTGCTTGGGACCTAAGTTGAGTAGCATGAGGTTTCGGTATTCGTACTTCACGAGACACGAGATTTTCAACTTATGATTTGTTAAGCATATGCTTCGTAATTGTACTTGTATTAACCTTAACCATTCAAGATGCCTATGATGGGGGCAATGAGAGCTCAAAGCTAGTAAGTATCATAATTTTTGGAGGTTTATAAAACTTGCAATCACTGCTTCCCTTTGCGAAGGGCCTTTCTTTTACTTTTATGTTGAGTCTCCACCTTCTACCTTTTTGCACCGTCTAAGAGAGCATAGTTGTCATTCTGAGTTTAATGTGCATAGTTCCAAAATTTATTATTGATTGATTCATGATTATGGTTTTGCTTGTTCTTAAATTATTTGTATCTAGTTGCCCTCTTAAACTTGAAGGTGTCCTATGCATTTATGTTTTGCTATTCCATGAGGGATAAGTTGAAAACCACTTTACTATGTTTTTATATATGGTTGAAACACACACTTGACTTTCATTGTTTCATTACTCATGATCTTTTGTTTGTGTTACTTTTCATGTTATAACATGGTTGCTAAGTTTTATTATCAAGATTATGTCTTTTATGCCCTTGTTTAGAGTACTTTGATCTCAGCACTCAATGCTTTACATCGTTGATCAAGATTGTGATGGTGCATGTCACCTCAAAAATTATTGTTTTGTTATCACTTACCTACTCGAGGACGAGCAGGAGTTAAGCTTGGGGATGCTTGATACGTCTCAAACATATCTATAATTTTTGATGCTCCATGCTTATTTATACACCATTTACTTTGTGTTTTGTTACACTTCGTGGCGTTTTTATGCATTTTATAGAACTAACCTATTAATGAGATGCCACAGTGCTAGTCCCTATTTCTGTTGTTTTTGTGTTTCAGAAAAGTTACACAGGAAATATTCTCGGAATTGGATGAAACAAAAGCCAGAATTCCTATTTTTCCGACACGAGATGAAGTCCGAAGATGAGACGAAGGGGCACCAGAGGGCGGGCGCACCACACCATGGCGCGGGCCCACCCCTGGCCACGCCATGGCATGGTGTGGGCCCCTGGCCCACCTCCTGACGTTGCCCTTCCGCCTATATAATCCCCTCGACGGGAAAACCTAAAAGGACCGATCACTTTTCCACGAAACCTACTGTAAGCCACCGCTGTCGTCGACGCGAGATCGGGAGGGTCCAGAAGCTCTTCCCAGCACCCTGCCGGAGAGGGAAATCACCATCGGAGGCCTTCTTCATCACCATGGTCGCCTCCGGAGTGATGTGTGAGCAGTCTACCTTGGACTACGGGTCCATAGCAGTAGCTAGATGGTTGTCATCTCCACCATGTGCTTCATGTTTAGATCTTGTGAGCTGCCTATCATGATCAAGATCATCGTTGTGTAATTCTACATGTTGTGTTTGTTGGGATCCGATGAATATTGGTACTATGTCAAGTTAAATTGTTGATTTATGATCTTTATGTTATCTCTATGTTGTTTATGATCTTGCATGCTCTCCGTTGCTAGTAGATATCTTGGCCGAGTAGATGCTAGTGACTCCAAGAGGGGGTATTTATGCTCGATAGTGGGTTCATGCCTCTAGTAATCTGGGGGATTCACAGAAACCTCTAAGGTTGTAGATGTGCTATTGCTACTAGGGAGAAAACAACAATCTTGTGTTCAAGGACATTCGTATTGTTTACATTACACACTTTGCTTAAGGCGATAATTGGTTGCTTGCATCTTAATACCCAATTGTTGCCCGGACGACATCCGGAGGGTGGATTATTAGTCATAGATGCAGTTGGATTATGGTCTATGTATTATGTTGTAATGCCCAAGTGAATCTCATGGTGATATTCTATCAATTGCCCAACTGTAATTTGTTTACCCAGTATGTTGTTATTTATCTTATGGAGAGACACCACTAGTGAACTATGGACCCCGGTCCATTCTTTTACATTGCTATTACCGTTTACTATTTACTTGCTTTATTTACATTCTTGCAAACTACTATCTTTTACCACTCGATACGCTTAATCCTTTGTTTACAGCAAACCGGTGAGATTGACAACCTCATCGTAAGTTGGGACAAAGATCTTGGTTGTGTTGTGTGCAGGTTCCACGTTGCTGCTGGTGTAAAGCTACACCTTGGACATGTTTCCTGGCGCCATTGTCCGGGGCTGTTACAAAGCTAGCGGGCATGGACCTTCTGAAGTTTGGTTCTTTCTCCTACTGGTTCGGTAACCTTGGTTTCACAACTGAGGGAAGACTTGCTGCTGTGCTCATCATAACCTTCTCTTGGGGTTTCCAACTGGGCGGTTATATATAAAACTCCTACATTAACACCGCACCACCAAGGGCATTTGGGATTTTGCAAGACGAATTTGCTGTTGTGAGAGGTCTGGAGAGGTTTTGGGATCAAAAGATCCTTTGGTACCTCATGAATACTCGTGTGATCATGCATAACATGATCATTGAGAATGAGCGTGGTCAAGATTTGGACAATTAAAAATGTTTCACTTATCCCGCCATCGTCATCGGCGAGAGCCGCCGGGCAAAGCCTGAGCGGTGCCGGTGGTTGTGGGACTGCCCCTACCCACGCGTTTGGCGAAATGTACAGGGTCTCCCGACCCTCAGTGGTGCACTCGGGACATGGGATCTCGACTTGGTCACGGTGATGGAGGTTGGGCTCGGTGCAAGGCGTCAAGGGTGGCAGTGTGCGACGCGGCAAGGGGGCAAAGGCGGGCCTAATTTGAGCTAGTGAGGGCTCAGTTTGGGCCTCTTGCGCCACCAAATCCCTGGCTCTGGCTTGGAGGCTGCACACACTTCCCCTGGCCATCCGTGGGCGCGTGGCTAGTGCCAGATCGAGTCCATGAGGTCCCAGATCTGGTGATCATCTGGCAAATCCTGTTAGGTTTAATGGGGTGCAACTGGCTGGCAGCCCGGAGGTCCCTTGGATGACGTGGTCATCGTTGTTATGTTGTGAGTGTTGGCTCGCACCAGCCTCCTTCGTCTTTGATGTTGTTATTTTCGATGGTGGTTACCGCCCCGTGGGTGCGAGATCATGGATGTTGGGGCGGCGGCCCTGGAAGGTGGGCTACACGGGAGATTCTCCAGCGAGCGACGTGGCAGTGGTGATGGTCTCCTTATGTGACCATGAGGGTGGTGAAGACAGAACAACAGGAAATTCTCGTGTGGCAGCATTTTGGCAAAGACGACTCCCAGATCGAGGAGTGGAGTCCTGACTTGGTGTTCGCAGGTGATTTGAGGCATCCACTAATGGTGCAAAGGTTTTTTCTAGGGGAATGCATAGTGCTCGGCTCTAGTAATGGCGATGCCTACGTGTGTCATAACCCTCTTGGGGACGTTGTTGTGGTTACCTTCCCCTGGTTACCTTAACCACGTATGGGCTCCGGGAGAAAACCCTTGACCATCTCGGTCTCGACAATGGCGGCGTGTTGCTCCGTGACCCTATCGTGGAGTTCAAGTCCTCACGGTATTGTTCTGTTATCTTCGGTAGGCAAGCTTGGATCTTGTCCTGAGGCACTTTTGGCGTTGACGTGGGGTATTCTCGATGGCCTCCTATCTTATACACTTGACTTAGTTATCACCATTATTTGTCCTCGTTGTCAGCTAGCAAGATCGGTTTTCCGCATCCCGGAGCAAGAGGGTAGGCGGCCCTCTCTGGCAAGAACTTAGTGGGTATGGTGTGACGAGGTCTGGTGATTTCACAAGGAGGTGTCATGATGCCTCTAATTAGTAGTGTTGGGTGCTTATGCAGGGTGTGGCTACTCTTGTATTATTTGTTTATCTTTGATTTCTAAGATGTTTTTCTCATTTATTTGTTTGGCAGTGTGGCTTTATTTATAAAGCGAGGTGAAAGACTATTTCATGAAGATTTGGACTACAGGTTCTATGATTTGATGGGCCATCTGGTGTGGCCGAAACGGTGACAAGACCGCCTCGCCTGGTTCATTGAGTGCTACCATGAGAGTTGTGACTCTGATATCCATGATGATCTTCAGAAGGATGTCATCGGGGAGTGGTGGTCATGGTATGGCATACAAAGGAGCTAGTTTCCATGTTGTATGCGATGAATTATATGTCATATGTGATGAATTTTGAGTGTTTATGAGTTGATTTGTGTGGAACTTGATTATGAACTATTTGTGTAATAATCATGAGCGATTTCTGGGATCTAATATTAAGTACTATTTAGATTTTATTTGTGTTTCTAGAATCATTTACGTGTGAGTTTCATTTACACGTATGTTTGGAATTGTGAAATATAGGGCACGTATTTTCCATCATCCGAAAAAGCATGTATGCCTATTTTACTGTCACCTAAAATTGCTGCCGAAAACTTGGTGGCCTGAAAACTTACAAAACATAAAAAGTGGTGCTTTTTTTTAGATGCTCTAAGAGATTAATCAAGTATAGCACGGTGAAGGAAAAAAAAAATCCTTGACAGGAACACATGGGGGGCAAGGACACAGATGCATGTTCTCTCTCCGTCTCCCTCTAATCTCGATCTAATCTAGCCGGCCTCTCATCTGTCACTTTTCCTTTTCGCCGAGACCAGCCGAGCTGGTCCCCTGCCTCTGTGTGTCTATTCTGTTTTACATGGACCTGTGTTCATGGACGTAGATTCAACGCTGTACGTGCATGTGCAGAACCGTACGTGCTATACGTACTGTAAATGTTCATCAACAATAAAGTTTTTACTATTTCACGTTTGTGGTCAGCTCAGACTATGACAGATTTCACGTTTGTGTCATGTATACCGTCCAATATACTAAATCAGGGTTAGTAAAGAAAAGAAGAAATCATTCGGGTAATTAAGTGTTTTTTTTCCAAACACTTTGACAAGATTCCTTGGATCTTAGCGGGGCCTTTAGCCATGAAAAGAAAAATGGAAAAGGACATTTAGATGACTAGATGAGTTCAAAGGCTAAAGCGAAGGGAAAAAAACTTGGATGAACACTAGCATTGCACGCACGCACGCTTTGCTTGCCACGAGCAGGAAAATAATGAGACGGGCAAGAGAGTGCACAAAAGCTCCCCAAAAGCATGCAAGTTTTTATTAGCCGATCTAGACAATTGAAAACAACAGGAAAACGTCTACCGAGGATTTCTTCCCTTACGACGACAATTTATTTCCGAACATCAGCTGCCTCTTCATCCGCAACATAAGTGACACTGCCAATGCCAATGTCAATGTGAATCTTCAGACTGCACCGTATATATGGTCTTGTACTCTTGTCTCCTTTTTACTGATCCTCTTGTTCCGGCGATCGGAATAGGTGTGTTCTCTTTATCATGTTTGAACGTGACATGTACATATATTCTACTAGTTCTTGTGACTAGTTTAATCTCTATTTTCATCAACATATTTTATCTATTGCTTATTTGAATTGAATCATATGGTCATTTTCTTGTAGTTTCAACAGATTCCTTTGTTGTTAGCGGGGCTTAACCAAGAGAAGAAAAGACAAAGGACATTTAGAATTTAGATGAATAGATCAGTGCAAAGGGTAAAGCGAAGTGGGAAAAAACTGGATGAAGATTAGCATTGCACGCACGCACGCTTTGCTTGCCACGAGTAACAGTGTGAGGAAAATAATGAGACGGGCAAAAGAGTGCACAAAAGAACCCCAAAAGCATGCAAGTTTTTATTCGTAAAAGAGATACTAGGGAGCAAGAGAATTGAAAATAATACTAGAAAAAAGGTTGATGAACGACGTACACGCACATATAGGGCGTGCCAACAAACATATGCGATTCATGTCAAAGGCTTAGAGGAAGAGAGTTGGAGATGGAATCCATGGCCATGGCTGACCTTTGTAAAGCAAAATCAGACAAGCGCTAGGATACAATGCGACGGAAAGCAACAAGCAGACACATGCCAACGCACGCTGTGTACACCCTGTCGCTTTCCTCCTCTCTTCTTCCTGGAACGACGGTGCCCATTTGCGATGACTACGAGTGGATGTCCTCCCATCGTAGGGGGAATCTCTATGTATTTTATGTGTCCTTCCTTTGTAGTGTTGCCAACCGTGGTTGGGCGGCTGTCGCGTCGACGCTTTTGCTTTTGCGCAAGTCAAATGGGTGTGTGTTCTGTTCTGTCACCGGGGACCCCTACGTACTGCACGGCTGCACTGCAGAAGAACCAATACAAGACGCTTTAGACAAAATTAACCCAAACTTAAAACTATTTTAAAAAATAAACCTTCGCCGAAACTATTTCGAAAAAATAACCCTTTTTTGCGTCGCCACAGGGAGTGGCGAAGCAGATGGACGTGCGTCGCCAGGAGGAGTGGCGAAGCAGATAGTGCGTCGCCACTGAGAGTGGCGAAGCAGACTTGCGTGCTTCGCCACTGAGAGTGGCGAAGCAGAATTTTTTTTTTTTTAGGTTTAGGAAAACCGCCCTAGCCCCGAGCTGGCCTCCTCCCTCACTTCCTCCCTCATCTCCAGCAAAGGCGGCTGCTCTCTCTCCCCCTCTCAATCCTCCCACCCAAAACCACTCAAATCGAAGCTTTTCTCCATAGATTTCTCCTTCCCCAAGTCTTCTAAGGTACTCTCCATCATTTGCCATTCATTTGACCCATTGGAATTTGCATATTTGGTTTTGAATCCCCAAATCTTGAAAACCCTAGAAATATTGATTCACCCAAATTGCAATATTGATTCTTGTTAATTTGGTCAATGTTGGCTAGTATGATATGTATGAAGTAGTTGAGTGTAGATTGGTAGGTTAGGGTAAGGGTTTGTGAGGTTAGGGTTTGTTGTTATGGTAGGGTTAGGGTTAGGGTTAGGGTTTTCTTATTATGTTAGGGTTAGGGTTAGGGTTTTCTTGTTATGAAGTATGATGTGTTAGTAAATTTAGGCATAGTTACTTATTAATTTTTTTACCTTATTGTTGTTATACCAAAAATAGGTATGGCGAGAATTGTTCATGTTCATCATGTTGACAAGGAAGCATATTTGACAATTATTTTCTTCTTATAGCGTCAGGGCCAGAAGTTACGGATATTAGGAAACCTTCTTGGTTGCCGTGATCCTAAGATTGCATCAACGCCATCGCCGTCCCAGTCTCGGGCCATATCGGCCTCCGCGGATGAGGAATCCACGCCGGAACAAGAGGATGAAGAGGAACAAGAGGATCCCCTACCATCGAAGAGAAAGAACAAAGGTGTGCATAGAGACAAGTACACACCACATGATTTCAAGGAGAAGACAAAGAAGAAGGTGGTCACGGAAGAAGTCTCCGATTCCGACGATGATAATTTCGTGTTGGAGGCACGGAAGAAGATTGCTCCGCGTAGGGGAGGAGGAAAGCGTGGAAGAAAGTAGATGTTTAGTTAGGTATATGAACTTGCCATATTTAGTAATCTCATTTTGAACTTGTGCTTGTGTATGACGGACACTATGTTTGGCTATGTAATATTTGAACTATGAGCTTGATGTTTGGATATGATCATGTGCTCGAATTTGATATATGTTCTTCTGTTAGAATTTCTGATGTTTTGATATATGATATTGTGTTCTGATGTTTTCATATATGATATTGTGTTCTGATATTTTGATATATGATATTGTGAGTTTGATGCTTGGATATATGATCTAGTCCAATATGATATTGTGTTTTGATATATTGCTAGGATATGAGCTTGATTTCGAGCTTGTATATTGATTTCGAGCTTGTATATTGATTTTGAGCTTGTCGAATATGATTTTGAGCTTGTATATTGATTTTGAGCATGATTTCTAGCTAGCATATTGATTTTGAGCTTATTTCAAAATTTTATAGAAATTCAGCACCAACACATAGTTCACAAGCATCACACATAGTTTGAAATGTCAGGGATCACACAAGGTTCACACATAGTTCGAAATAACAAGGTTCACAAATATTACGACAAGGTTCACATGCAATAGTTCAATACATGTCCAAATAGTTCCTTCTTCTCCCTCTTTATCCTTGCGTCCTCCCTTGCTAGGTGCGCCGCCCAAACAGCCTGGCGCTGCTTCAACGCACGCGCTTCTCGTTCTCTCTTCTCTTTAAGTACTTTGGCGCGCTGCTTGTCCTGCCACATCATACGTTCCCGCCGCATTTGCTGCCACCTTTCCCGCTCCGCTTCCTCTTTTTCAGCTTCCTCTTTCAGCTCCCTATTTCTTTCTTCCACTTTCTTGGCCGCATCTTGTTACTTCACTCTCCTCCAAGCCTCATTTTGAACATCTTCGTTCTCCTTGTGACCTTGAGTTGACCTATGCCTTTCAAATATGCTTCCTTGTCAACATGATAAACATGAACAATTCTCGCCATACCTATTTTTGGTATAACAACAATAAGGTAAAAAAATTAATAAGTAACTATGCCAATATTTACTAACACATCATACTTCATAACCTAAAGTGAGGGAGAGAGAGCAGCCGCCTTTGCTGGAGATGAGGGAGGAAGTGAGGGAGGAGGCCAGCTCGGGGCTAGGGCAGTTTTCCTAAACCTAAAAAAAAAAATTCTGCTTCGCCACTCTCAGTGGCGAAGCACGCAAGTCTGCTTCGCCACTCTCAGTGGCGAAGCACGCAAGTCTGCTTCGCCACTCTCAGTGGCGACGCACTATCTGCTTCGCCACTCCTCCTGGCGACGCACGTCCATCTGCTTCGCCACTCCCTGTGGCGACGCAAAAAAGGGTTATTTTTTCGAAATAGTTTCGGCGAAGGTTTATTTTTTAAAATAGTTTCAAGTTTGGGTTAATTTTGTCTAAATTGCCCCAATACAATAGGAGGCGGGTCCCCCTTTTTACTGTATCTTACCGATATGTGAGCTTATTTTACCCACTAAAAGCATGACTAACAGCACCCTTATTCGCCCGGCCCTAAAAACCCGAGTACAGGCTTCCGAACTCTTTTTTACGGGCGCAAAAGGGTCGGCGAAGATCGGTGCCCTTATTCACAACTCGTAAAACAGACTGATCTCCGCCCACCCTTTTGCGCCCGAAAAAAAGGATTTTAGCCTATTTTCACATGCAAATGAACATACAAACACAGCACATACTTCATCAATAGATTACTGAAACTAATAAAATAATAGTTCACAGGATCAAACAAATAGCATCCAAATTATTACAATAATTTCTCAATCAAATTACAACAATTGGTCGAATCAAATAAATCAACAAATGTTCGAAAAATGGTTCATCTCACACATACAAGCCGAAGAAAAATGGTTCATCTCACACATACAAGCCGAAGAAAAACAAGGGGAGATCAGGAGCGAGTGCGTTGGCCATGCAGCTGCCAGTGGTGATGGATGAGATCATTGACCAGCTGCTTATGGGTTGCCTTATCTTCAATCTTCTGATAGGTTTGAAGAAAACCTTCTAGCCGATTGGGGTTTCTTTCAGGCCGCACTCGAGTGCCAACATTGTCGTAGAAGCACGACAAGTTTAACCCTCTCTCATCTCGATGATCATGTTGTGTAGAATGACACAACATGTCATGATGTTGATAAGGGTTTTCTTATCCCAAAATCGAGCTGGCCCTCGAACAATAGCAAACCTTGCTTGTAAAACACCAAAAGCCCTCTCAATGTCCTTTCGGGCTGCCTCTTGTGCCTTGGCAAATATTCTCTCTGCATCAGTTGGGGGATCTTTAATGGACTTCACAAAAGTTGCCCATTCGGGATATATGCCATCGGCTAGATAATATCCCATTGAATACTCATGACCCATGATCTTGTAGTTGCACGTTGGTGCATCTCCGGCAATAAGTTTTTTAAACAAGTGGGATCTTTGTAAAACATTGATGTCATTGAGTGTCCCGGGCAGCCCAAAAAAACAGTGTCAAATCCACAAATCCTGCGAAGCAACTGCCTCGAGCACAATGGTAGGATCATGGCTTTTTCCACAATACATGTCATGCCATGCTTTTGGACAATTTTTCCATATCCAATGCATGCAATCTATACTACCAAGCATGCCCGGCCATCCCCTTTTTTCATTCATCTCCATTAACATTTTCGTATCTTCCTCATTGGGAGCTCAAAGATATTTGCTCCCATACAACCTGATAACCATCTTCACAAACCTACACACCGAATGGGTGGTTGTATCTTTGCCTATGCGAAGGTATTCATCAGTGTAGTCTGCGGGGATGCCATAAGCAATCACTCGCATGGCAACCGAGATCTTTTGGTAGGCGCTAAATCCTAGTTCGCCAGCAACATTGCGCCGTTGCTTGAAGTAATTGGAATTGGCTTCCACATCGTCGACTATTTTGACGAATAAGCTACGGCGCATCTGGTACCTCTGACGGAAAAGATTGGGCGGATATGTAGGTACCTCGGCGAAATAATCCTGCATCAGCATCGCGTGGCCGAGGAGGCGGTTGCGCTGGATGCAGGTGCGGCCCTTGACCGAACCGCGCCTCCGATCCAGCAGCTTGGCGTGGTCCCTGTGGTCCTTCACGGCGAGGAGGAGAAGGGCTATATTGCAGTCATCGTTGTCGTGGAGCAGATCCTCGATGTCGGAATCGTCTGAGAACGACGAATCCGACAGATCTAGGTCCGCGCCCGAGTTCATCCTCGGTGGGGCGAGTGGCGGCGACGGCTTGGCAAGGCGGGGCGCGAAAGGGAGAGAGGACGGCCAAAAATGGTTCCTTGCGGTGGCGGCGGGGGAGGCGGCGGCGGGGACGCTCGAATCGGTGGGTCGCGGTGGCGGCAGGGGCAGGGAACTGGCGGCGCGCGTGGGAGGGGCGGCGGAGGTGGTCCTGAATCTTTAGCGCGCGCTAGGGCTCTATGTAGTGCGGGCTGACGTTCGGGTCGCTCTCGAAACCCTCATTTGTGAAGGCCGGAAGCGGATTCTCGGCTCGGCCTTTAATTTTTTTTTACCATTCGCGTCGTTTAAGGGTGCCGATTTGCGCCGATTTTTTAGCGACAACCCATAAGTGACGGTTATTTTGAGGGTTTGGCCCCTTTAAGGGTGCTATTAGACATGCTCTAAGGGCATGAGCAATGGAGGTAGTGAAGAATATTGGTTCAACCCATGATATATTCTCTCTCCCTCAAAAGTTGATTTAGTTTCTCTCTTTCTCTCTCACCTTTTTCCCTCCCTCTTCACTTTCAATATTAAAGAGGCAGCCTCCTGCACAAGAGACCGCTTCCCTAAAAGTACATCATCCAAGCCTAAACTGGACCACCCGAACCTAGCTAAAGCTGCGAGGCAGCACCCCTGAGGCTATGCATTGTACATGCCCTAACAGGTAACTGCAGTGCCAATGGAATATGCTTTCGTTTTGGCATATATGCAAGATTACCGCTACTTCTAATTCCATTAGAGCATGGCTAATAGAAGAGCTTAATGCTATGCTGGCTCTATAGTAGTGCATGCAGCTATAGCTAATCATATAGTCAATAGGTATAATAATAAGTTATAAAAAGTTACTATTTTATTAATATATGGTCCACTTGCCACTCTTACAAAGTGGCTAGAAGTACGTGTTAGAGTTGGCTCTTCTATGAGAGTCAATTTCTCTTATCTCTTATTCTCTCTGCTTCATCTAAGCACAAAAATACTATTTTAATCCTTATAGTCAGCTGACTATGACTTATTGTACTTGCTCTAAGGTAAGCTAACTCACTAGCCAGAATGACAAGGTAAAATGTTTAGGGCTGTAGATTTTTTATAGAATTTTGAAGGATTTGAATCCTGATGAATTATTACTGAAAGCCCTTTGGATCATAAGATTGGGGCTACCAAATTCCTATGGGATCCATTCCAATGTCCCCTATTTCATCGGAATCTCAACATGATCTCAAACCGTGTTTTTTTATTGAAACAAGGCAAAAGCTTTGCCTATTTTATTGAATAAGAAGAAGAGTTTAGAGTTCAAATTACAAGGAGCAATGCTCCCAACAAAATCCTACTATCGCGGCAATATGGCACTCAAGTACTTAGCTCCGGCCAAACCCCATAGCCGCGCACTACTCATAATAATTGAAATTACTCTAATTGGCATGGAGGCAATGTTTCTAAAAATTCTTGCATTCCTCTCATTCCAAATCTCCCAAGCGGTAAGAAGTAGCAGAAGTGAGCCCCTTTCTTCGCCTCCCATTGGCTCTGAAGACGGTGCACCACCACTCGTCGATTGTGTTGAAGTTAGCCCAAAGAGTGGTATCGAAGTCCACAAGCCCGAGCCATTCCTTGAGTCCGTTCCAAATCCGTAGAGAGTATCTACACGTGAATATGAGGTGTGCCACTGTCTCCACCTCTGTCTTGCATAGTTGACAAGGGCCACTATGGGGCCACCCCCGGCGAATGAGGCAGTGCGTTGTCCAAACATGGTTCTGGAGTATCAACCATGCAAAACTCTTGCACGTCGGAGGAGCCCAATTCGCCCAAACCATCGGCTTCATGAAGGAAGTGGGTGGCTCGGTGAATTGAGATAGATAGGCCGAAGCCGAGGAGTATGCGGCATTGTTAGTGAGCTTCCATGTATTAGTGTCCGGCTCCTCGGTGAGTTGAACTCCTTGAGTTTTGGCCCATAGGTTGAAGAACTCATTGATATGAGTAACCGAGATTCCTCCCTCAAAGGATAGGTTTGATATCCAAAAATCATGCTCTAGACCTTTGCTCACTAGGAAATTCTTTTTCTTTGAGATGTTGAAAATTGAGGGGGCGTTTTCCTTTGGCACGACATTCCCAAGCCAAGGAGAGTGCCAAAATGTGGCGGTGTTTCCATTTCTGATGGATACATTTATGAAAGCATAGAATAGGTTCAAATCCTACTTATTGCAAGGGTTTCCCATACCCATCCAAGCACGCCCCGGTTCCGTCCACTCATACCATGGTCATCTTAGTATCAAAGCTCTCTCAAATTTGTCAAGGTCCAAAATACCAAGGCCTCCCATGTTTTTGGGAGAACAAACTACGTCCCATTTTACTTTGCAAAGGAAGGCACGCTCAAGCTTGAAAATATCCTTCAAAATTCCCTTGGGAAGAGGCAAAACGGTGAGAGGGTAGATAGCTTGGGATGCAATAATGGATTGTATGAGAGCGACTCTCCCGGCGGTTGTGACATATTTCCCTTGCCCAATGGGAAGCTTGCTAGCCATCTTGTCCACAATATATTGGAAGTCTCCTCTACAAAGTTGGTGGACCGAGAGTGGAAGTCCCAAGTAGCGAATTGGGAAGTTGGAGTGCAACACGGGAAACCCAAGTAGAGCATCATCAAGGTCAATCCCGAAACATCGAATAGGCACAACCATACTCTTTTGGACATTTGTTATGAGACCGGTAACCTCACCAAAATTGTGAAGGATGCGTGAAAGTGCGTCAAAGTCCTCTTTGATAGGGACAAAAAAATTACCGTATGATCGGCATATAGAGAGGTCCGCATGCAAGCGGCGCGTCCACGTAGGCGGTGCAACTCTCCATCTCCGTTGCCTTGGCTAGGATAGCTTGTAGAGGATCGATTGCTAGAACAAACAAGAGCGGCAAGAGCGGATCCCCTTGTCTGAATCCTTGCCCATGAAGTATTGGGGACCCCAAAACTCCATTAAATAGCACTCTAGAAGAGGATGTGCGGAGAAGAGCCACAAGCCAATTCCTATACTTTGGCGGGAAGCCAAGGCATTGAATAAAATTGACAAGATAGTCCCATCGCACAGAGTCGAAAGCCTTCTTTATGTCAAGCTTTAGAAATAGGGCCGGAGTTCTTGCCTTGTGAAGTTGTCTAGCATAGTTGCGCACATACATATAGTGGTCGTGGATGCTCCTCGATTTAATGAAGGAACTTTGGGATCTTGAGATGAGGGTAGTCGTGAAAGGTGAAAGGCAGGTGGCCATAACTTTTGCAATTATTATAGCCACGACATGGATGAGGCTAATGGGCCTATAGTCGGGGATGGATTTGGGCATTTGGCACCCTCCTTCTTAGGAATTAAGACAATGTTGGCGTAGTTGAGCCAATGGAAGTTCTCAGAGTGTATATTGGAAAAATTATTGATTACTTTCATGATATCTTCTTTGATGATATGCCAACAAGATTTGAAAAACAATCAGGTAAATCCATCCGACCGCGGGGCTTTATCAGAAGGAGAAGCTTTGATGGCCTTGAGAACCTCCTCTTCCGTGAAATCATCTCCAAGGCTAGATAGATCGCAATCCGGGAGCGGCAAGTTGTCCCAATTGAAATCGTGGGGGCATCTCGGTCTTCTCTTCATGGACTCGGTGAAATGTGTGTGGATGGTTTGTTCCATGTCCTCGTGCTTAGTGACATCCCGACCCCTTTTTAAAACATAGAATAATGTTTTCTCCTTCTAGCATTGATCTTCATGTGGAAATACTTGGTATTTGTGTCTCCTTCCTTTAAGTTTACCATGCATGCATTTTGCTTTTTCCTTGCCCACTCCAATAACGCCAAGCTTGTGACTCTCCTTTTAAGGATTTTCTTAATTTCATGCTCTTCCGGGGATAGGGAGCAAAAGTCTTGTGTCTCATCAAGTCGTAGAATGATCTTGACGGCTATGTGGAGATGAAGCTTAGCATTTGAAGAGAAAGATCTACTCCATGAACGAAGGCTTTTGGCCACCCTAGCAAGCTTATTAAAGAGATCATGGCAAGGCTCAAGACGCGAAGTGTCCTCTTTCCAAGATTTATCAACCACCTCCTTGAAGCCCGACATTTTAGTCCAAAAGTTCTCAAATTTGAAAGATTGCGGCTTCTTGGGGCCCCGGGCACAAGCGAATAGAAGCGAGCAATGGTTGGAGAGAGATGAGGAAAGGCCATGAAGGATGTGGTCGCTAAAAGCAATGTCACACTCATGGTTGCAAAGATGGCATCAAGCTTGCTTAAGGTGGGGTTTAGCCCCTCGTTACTCCACATAAATTGCCGGTTTTGGAGAGGTAAAATTACCAAGATTTCAAACCTTGTTTTAATTTCCCTTTAGGAAGTCCAGTGCTGACAAGGGTAGATAATAGAGCCTATTACTTGTGTACCCCTGAGGCCCGTTAAGCTAGGCCCAAGTGTAATCATAGTCGAAGTACGAGTCCATGTCGTATGTCGATATTGTAATATGTATCGGACCCGACCAGATCCTTGAGACCTGGCCACCTATATATAGGGGCCAGGAGTTTCCAGTTGGACTCTAGCTGTTCCACTGAAGCCATCAATGGATCTTCAGCATTTGGCTATCGCAGCCACCAAGACTCCCCAATTTTCTCTGCTGCACCACAGAGAAACGAGCAAAAATAGCTATCAGCAAATGCAAGCTCGGGTAAGTAAACCATGAGGAAACAGAACAATACTTACTGCCAACAGCAACCGAAATACTATCGAGTCGTTCAGCGATGGACTGTTCCCACTGGAAGCGCTTCTGCTCAGCATCACTAAGCGCTTTCTCAGCCTTTTTTGCTTTAGCCTCTGCTGCTTTGATGGCCTTCTCAGCAGAAACCTTGGCAGTAGTAGCGCTTTCCCAAGCCTGTTGAGAGGCTCTCAATTCAGCTTCCGGAGAAGATATACGAGCGCGAGCTGAGGTCAGGGCAGCTACAACACAATAAAAGGGAGCAAGAAGACACTCAATAGCCAGAGGAAGGCAAAACAAGCAAACACGCGAGAGAAAGAACTTGCAAATCATGGTAAACATACCTTGGGAGGCATCAGCAGTCTCCTGGATTTTGACACATTCATTATCGAGAGAGAGGAACTTCTACATTAACACCTGCAGAATGAAGCAGTATGAAAAAGAGATCAAAAAACAAAAAGAGTCGAACACATGAAGCAAAAACTCACATTGTCAGATGAAGTCGTGGGCTGATGAGCTTCAAGAGAGGTTGTCATTGTTGCCACTCTCTTCGAGCGCTTGGAAGCAGGAGCAGGAGTAATCTTCTTAGAAAGAGGTGGTGGCGACTTAGCCACCACGGCCTCCTCCTGAGGATGCCCCTTCGGGGTAGTCGAAGAACTAAAAAGACAAGTTGCTACAGCATCTTTCTTTGGAACATCATCATCACTAAGGAAAAAACATTCAGCATTAACGGAAAGGAAAATAGAAGTCAAGGACAAATAAAGTGCAAGAAAGTAGCAAAACTTATGAGTCTAGGGCATCAAACATCTCGAAGCCAGAAGTTTTGGCAACAGTAGGCTCCCCTGGCGCATCCTTCGAAGTAGAGATAATTGAGCAAACAAGATCATCAAGACGGTTCCTTTTCTTCTCCAGACCTTTATCTTCATAGATGGCAAGAGGAGGTGACGTAGCAGAGCCACTATCTTCTTGAGAATCCATAGCATCATCTCCTTCCTGGCACTCATCAGCCTCCGGGGCTTCAGAGTTACTAGGAGCAGGATCAGCCTCGAGTTGTCCTCCCTCGGGAAGAGGTGGGTGAGCAATCGAAAATTGGTGATCCTGAAGAAAGGAAGAAAAGTGTAAAAACAAGACATGACATACAAGCCAACAGAGTACAAGAGAACAAAAGCCAAAATTTTCGAGTTATCAAAACACATACCTTTGGCAAGGGGTGGCCAGAGTCGAAGAAATCAGCTGTCAGAGTTGGGATTTCTTTCTCCTTGGTGAGAGTAGTCAGAGACCTCACTAATTTGTCGACATCCTTCTTCTCTGGGTCCTAGTTGGACACTTGAAAAAGGGTCATCCGAGCCAGTGTAATACCACAATCTAGAGATCCGAGCTTCGAGAGGCTGGATGCATCTCTGCAGGAAGAACGCCATAAGTTGCGTACCTGTTAGTTCGCCTCTAGTGGCACTTGATACGTCCATTTTGCATCACTATTTTGTATAATAATTTACTATTATTCATTGATATATTTCACATTTAGAGATGATATTGATGTTGTTTCCTCCATTTTTACATGTTTGATTATCATTGGAGGATTTGCTGCCGGAGTCAGGATTCTACTAGAAAAAGGACTGTCAAGACACCATATTTCGGAAGATCAGGAAATTCTAGAAAAATATCAGAAAATTATATTTTGCCAGAAGACTGAAGAGGCCTGAAGGAGGAGGCAAAAGGAGCCACAGGGCAGGCTCACACATAGGGGGCGCGGCCTGACCCCTAGCCGCACCGGCCAGTTGTGTGGCCGCCCTGGCCCACTTCTGCCATCGCCCCTTCGCGTATTTCATCATCCCCGAAAACCTAAGTCAAGGGGGCTCAGAGATAGACACCGCCGCCTCTGCGGGGCGGAAAACACCAGAGCGAGAAAAGCTCTCCGGCAGGCAGAAATCTACCGGGGAAATTCCTTCCCGGAGAGGGGAGATCGTCTCCATCGTCATCATCATCGCACCAGACTTCATCGGGATCATCATCACCATCATCTTCATCACCAGCACCTTCATCTTCACCATCATCATGCCATCCCGCTGTAATATCTTGAGTTAAATCTTATCAAATTCTTAGGGGAAACTTTCTCGGTGTTGATTACTCTTGTGGTTGATGCTATTGAGTGGAACCATTGAATTAAGGTTTATGTTCAGATTGTTATTTACCATTATTTCACCTCTGATCATGATCCATATGATGTCTTGTGAGTAGTTCATTTAGTTCTTGAGGACATGGGAGAAGTCAAGTTGTTAGTAGTGGAATTATGTTGAGTAATATTTAATGGTCTGATATTTATTTGTTGTGGTGCTATTTCACTAGTGGTGTCATGTGAACGTCGACTACATGATACTTCATCATTTATGGGCCTAGTGAGATGCATTGTGTATTTGGCTACCAATTGTGGGGTTGCTGGAGTGACAGAAACCTAAACCTCCATTGGGAAACCATTGCACCAGGGAGCGTAGGATCTTAGAGTTTAAGGCTATGGTTAGATTTATCTTAATTACTTTCTTGTAGTTGCGGATGCTTGCAAGGGGTATAATCACAAGTGTGTATTTATCCTAGTAAGGGTAGTGCGCTAGCACAGGTTCACCCCCATAACACTTATCAAACCAATACAGATTATTTAGCGGCATGAAGTGAAAGCACTTGACAGAAACTCCCGTGTGTCCTCGAGAATGTTTGGTTATCATAAGTTACACAACCGGCTTGTCCTTTGCTCTAGAAAGGATTGGGCCACTTGCAGCAATTATTATTACTGTCTTTTATTTACTCGTACTTTATTTATTTGCATTACCAAATACCCTTGAAAACCCGTTTGCTAGTATTTACAGTGAATCCTTGATCAAAACCACATGTCAACACCTTCTGCTCCTTGTTGGGTTCGACACTCTTATTTATCGAAGTACTACGATACACCCCCTATACTTGTGGGTCATCAAGACTATTTTCTGGCGCCGTTGCCGGGGAGCTTTGCGCCATTGAAGAGTGGAATTGGTAAAGGTAATCGTCGGTGTGAGTATTGTTTTTATTTCTGTCTTTTATTTTTATTTTATTTTGCTATGGAGAGTTCTCCATTTGGTTTCCTATTTTGGAACACTACCACCACTGCTGCGGATGTGGATGATCCACAACCACCACCTACTCAATTAGATCCTTTTAAAATACCTATGAAAATTGTTGAACGTGTTATGGATAACTGCTATTCAGGAGATGGAACTGTCCATCCGGGTGATCATTTACTCTTTATACATGAATTATGCGATTTGTTCAAGTGTGCAGGTATTTCATCAAGCAAAGTTAAGAGGAAGTTATTCTCCTTATCACTGAAAGGCAGAGCTGATGAGTGGTATCGGCTGCTTAAGGATGGTCCATCTATTGCTTGGGAGGAAATTGTACCTCTCTTTTATTCCAAGTTTTATCCTCCAAGTGAAATTCATAAAGATCGCAATCGAATATATAATTTTTGGCCTCATGATGGAGAGAGTATTGCCCAAGCGTGGGGGAGATTGAAGTTACTAATGCTCAAATGTCCCATTCATGAGCTCCCCAGTAATATTGTTATTGATAACTTTTATGCAAGGCTTGCTATTCATGACAAGGATTATTTGGATGCTTCCTGTTTTGGATCATTTACTCATATGAAAGGAGAAGCTAAATGGGATCTTCTTGACCATATTCAAGAAAATGCTGAAGGATGGGAGAACGACAAAGGTAGGAGGTCAGGTATAAATTATGATTATGAATGCATTAAAACTTTTATGGGAACCGATGACTTTCACAATGTTAGCACTGCTTATGGTCTTGATTCTCAGATACTTGCTAACTGTTTTAAGGCCTTTGCCTCTTATCTTGATGTTCCAAAGAAAGATTGGAACAAATATCAGGCGCCTTATAAAGATTCTATTAGTCATATTCCTGCTACAGCTACTGAAGTTTGTACTGTTGATAACATTTTGCCTGAACCTTATTTCGAGAAGACGCCTTTCCCTGCTAAGGTAAAGGAGCATTCTACTTTGGTAAGTGTGCTTAATAAAAGTGCTAAGAAAGCTGTAGAACCTGATGAGCAAATTACTATTAAGTCCCATGTGGCAATATTGAAGGACCTTGTTACTAAAGATGTTGGAGATGAACATATTGTCTTTTGTGAAGATGCTACTAACATTGTTTCACATCCTAATAGGCGTAGGAAAACAAGTGTTCCTGTTATTTCTTTCAGGATTGGCGATCATTGCTATTATGGTTTATGTGACATTGGTGCAAGTTCAAGTGCTATTCCTCTAGAGCTTTACAGAGAAATTATGCATGAGATTGGCCCTTGTGAACTTGAGGATATTGATGTGGTTATTCAGCTTGCTAACAGAGAGACTATCTGGCCACTTGGTATTGTTCGAGATGTGGAAGTTTTATGCGGTAAGACCAAATATCCTACTAATTTTCTAGTACTTGGTAAGGAAGCTAGTAAAACTTGTCCTATTATTTTCGGTAGACCCTTTTTGAATACTTGTGGTGCTGTGATAGATTGTAAGAAGGAGAAAAAATTTACTAAGTTTAATGGAGAATCTTATGAGTTTAATTTTTCTAAGTTTGCTAAGACTTCTTATAAAAATGAATTGCCTAATAAAAAATTTCGAGTTGAACAGCTTGCCTCTATTGCTCTTGCTCCTAATAATGCTTTGCAGCAATTTATGGAGGACCATGAAAGTGATGTCTTCAGGGAGGAAAGAGAAGAGATTGACGATATTCTTCTTCGTCAACCACCGTTAATTAAGCACAATTTACCTGTGGAGGATCTTGGTACCACTTTGCCACCTAAAGAAGATCCTGTTTTTGAATTAAAACCTTTACCTGATGATCTTAAGTATGCTTATATAGATGATAAGAAAATATGTCATGTTATTATCAGTTCTAAACTTTCAGGAAAGGAAGAAGAAAGGCTATTGGAAGTATTGAGGAAACACCGAGGAGCTATGGGCTATACTCTTGATGATTTAAAAGGAATTTCTCCTACTATATGTCAGCACGCTATTAACATGGAAGAAGATGCAAAGCCAGTAGTTGAACATCAATGCCGCTTAATTCCCAAGATGAAGGAAGTGGTAAGAAATGAGGTATTGAAGCTCCTTGATGCTGGTATTATTTATCCTATTGCTGATAGTAGATGGGTTAGTCCTGTTCATTATGTTCCTAAGAAAGGAGGTATGACTGTTGTGCCTAATGAGAATAACGAGCTTATTCCTCAAAGGGTAGTAGTTGGTTATAGGATGTGCATTGATTTTAGAAAGGTAAACAAAGTTACTAAGAAAGATCATTACCCTTTACCGTTTATAGATCAAATGCTAGAGAGGTTATCTAAGAAGACTCATTTTTGTTTTCTTGATGGTTATTCCAGTTTCTCTCAGAATGCTGTTAAAAAGCAAGATCAAGAGAAAACCACTTTTACTTGTCCTTATGGAACTTATGCTTATAGACGTATGCCATTTGGTTTATGCAATGCTCCTGCTACTTTTCAAAGATGCATGTTTGCTATTTTTCATGGGTTTTGTGAAGAAATTGTGGAGGTTTTCATGGACGATTTTTCCGTCTATGGAACTTCTTTTGATAATTGTTTGCACAATCTTGATAAAGTTTTGCAGAGGTGTGAAGAAACTAATCTTGTTCTAAATTGGGAGAAATGCCACTTTATGGTGAATGAAGGAATTGTTCTTGGACATAAAATCTCCTAAAGAGGTATTGAAGTTGACAGAGCAAAGGTTGAAGCAATTGAGAAAATGCCTTGTCCCAGAGATGTTAAAGGTATTCGTAGTATTCTTGGTCATGCTGGTTTCTATAAGAGGTTTATTAAAGATTTCTCTAAGATTTCAAAGCCTCTTACTAATCATCTTCAAAAAGATGTACCATTTGTTTTTTATGATGATTGTAGGTAAGCTTTTAAAACTCTTAAGAAGGCTTTAACTACTGCTCCTATTGTTCAACCACCTGATTGGAATTTACCCTTTGAAATTATGTGCGATGCTAGTGATTTTGTTGTTGGTGCTGTCCTTGGACAGCGTGTAGATAATAAGTTGAATGTTATTCATTATGCTAGTAAGACTCTTGATGCTGCTCAGAAGAATTATGCTACCACTGAGAAAGAGTTTCTTGCTGTTGTTTTTGCATGTGATAAGTTTAGACCTTACATTGTTGATTCTAAAGTTACTATTCATACTGATCACGCTGCTATTAGATATCTTATGTCTAAGAAGGATGCTAAGCCTAGGCTTATTAGATGGGTGTTGCTTTTACAAGAGTTTGATTTGCATATTGTAGATAGGAAAGGTGCTAAAAATCCCGTTGCTGACAATTTGTCTAGATTGGAAAATATTTCTTTTGATCCTATTCCTATTAATGATAGTTTTCCAAATGAACAGTTGGCTTCGATAAATGTAACTTCGCGAGACCTTTCGTGGTATGCTGATTATGCTAACTTTATTGTTTCTAAGTATTTGCCTCCAACCTTTACAGCTCAGAAAAGAAGAAAATTCTTTTACGACTTGAGGCATTACTTTTGGGATGACCCACACTTATATAAGGAAGGAGTTGATAGTATTATGCGAAGATGTGTTCCGGAGTATGAACAACAATAAATATTGAGAAAATGCCATGGAAGTGCTTATGGAGGACATCATGCTGGAGATAGAACTGCACAAAATGTTCTACAATCAGGTTTTTATTGGCCAACCCTTTTTAAAGATGCTAGAAGGTATGTTTTATCTTGTGACGAATGTCAAAGAGTTGGTAATATTTTTAGACGTAATGAAATGCCTATGAATTATACTCTTGTCATTGAACCATTTGATTGTTGGGGATTTGACTTTATGGGTCCTTTTCCTCCTTCAAAAGGTTATACTCATATACTTGTTGCTGTTGATTATGTTACCAAGTGGGTAGAAGCCATACCTACAAAGAGTGCCGATGGTGAGACCTCATTAAAAATGCTTAAGGACGTTATTTTTCCTAGGTTTGGTGTACCTAGGTATCTTATGACTGACGGAGGTTCTCATTTTATTCATGGCGGTTTTAGAAAAAATCTTGCTAGATATGATGTTAATCATAGAATTGCTTCTGCTTATCATCCCTAAACTAGTGGATAGGTAGAGCTTTCAAATAGAGAGATCAAGTCTATATTGCAGAAGACTGTCAATAGATCTAGGAAAAACTGGGCTAGCAAGTTGAATGATGCTTTATGGGCTTATAGAACTGCTTATAAGAACCCCATGGGCATGTCCCCTTACAAAATAGTTTACGGAAAAGCGTGTCACTTGCCCTTAGCATTAGAACACAAAGCTTTTTGGGCAGTGAAAGAGCTTAATAGGGATTTTAAACTCGCCGGTAAGAAAAGGTTGTTAGATTTGAGTTCTTTAGATGAGTGGAGAAACGAAGCTTACGAGAATGCCAGACTTTTCAAAGAGAAAGTCAAGCAATGGCATGATAAGAGAATTCTTAAGAGAGAGTTTCATGTTGGTGAGAAAGTTCTATTGTATAGGTCTCGTCTCAGATTTTTTGCAGGAAAATTACTCTCTAAATGGGAAGGACCATATGTTATTGAAGAGGTGTACCGCTCAGGTGCGATAAAGATTGCTTTGTTAAAAGATGACACTACACAAGTGGTGAATGGTCAAAGACTCAAACATTATATTGCTAGAGATTCCTATAATGAAGATGTTGATGTTATACAAACGGTCTCTCCGGAAGAATTCATCCAGGACAATATGCAGGAACCTGCAGAGTTCGTTTTCGAATAGGTAACAGTTCTAGTCAGAAAAGGTTCGTTAAACTTTTTCAGTTATATTTTTATTGTTCTTGTTAAATATGAAAAATCATGAGACGAAAACAGGAAGGACAAGGAGTCTGGTGTGTCCTCACACATAGGGGGCGCGGGCCCACTCCAGGACGCGCCCACCTGTTGTGTGAGCACCCCGGAGCTCATTTCCGTCCTGGTTTTCTCCTGTGACTTGGTTTCGATGTTTAATTTTTGCCTATATAACCCCCCGGAGTACCCGAGGTTTGTATATCATTTTCTCTTTGTGTTTTTGTTTCGAGCTATTTCTGTCAGGAGTTGATCTCAGTTTTGGGAGCACCATGGCTCCTTCGAGCGATGACAAGGGCAAAAGGCCTAGGGAAGAGGACCACCAAGACCCCAAGCTGAAGGAAGAACAGGAGGCTAGAGGATCAAGGGCGAGAAACCCTACTTTTGTGGGATCAATGAACGATGGACGTGCCTTTTCTCATAATATGCAGGGACCAACACTACCAGTCTTGGATCTAAATTTCATGCCTATAATAAAAGAGGGTATGCTGGTCACTGACGAGCTTTGTGCCCAATATCAAGTTCCGAAGAGGGAGATACAGATACTTCAAGAAGAGAATCTCAGGCTTCGTAGGATGCTGGAACTTTACTTGGTCCAAGGGTGATCTTACCACCACCACCGAAGGAGTAATTCGTCATTGGTATTGGCATCCCCTTGGCTTGTTCCAAGCTTGGGGGAGTGCCGCGGTATCACATCATTATCTTCTACTCATTTACTTTTCCAGTAGAGTCATATCATGAATCAAAAACAAAACGGTATGCACGGTGGTACCTACACACCCCTCCTTCAACTTTTGATTCAAAATGTATTAACCTTTTTTAGCTTGGTTTTCTAGTAGAACACGAAATACTGCTGTGTAAAAGTGGTTTCAAATTTTTTGTATGAATTTTTTTGGTCAAAGTCAACCCGAAAAACAAAAAGTCAACGAAAAATCTATTTTTGAGTTGACTTTGATGAAAAAAAATTCAAATCAAAATTCTGAAACCACTTTTGTACACCAGAATCCCGTGCTCTACTAGGAAAACAAACTAAAAATGGGTTAATATGTCTTGAATAAAAATTTAAAAGGGGGTGTGTAGGTACCCAGGTGTGTAGCAAATCCACTCTCTATCATGAATAGAGAAGTTATCTTATAGAATAGTTTGCAGTGTGGAAGTATCCTCCTTAGTTGGTTTTCTATGTATCCCTTGGTGTGAGTTGTGGTAATGAAATATTAATGAGAAGTTTTATCGTTTACTTTCCGCACACTTTATTTTAGTTTGCAATGTTTCTTATATGATTAGTCTTGTTGATTAGTATTGGTATCACTTTGGGAGCATGAGTAAATTTAGGTGGTTTTGGCAAACTTAGCTTGGTCAGTAGCAATATTACCTTGAGGTTTGAGTAGAAAAGAAGAAAGAAGTTGTTGTAGTTACATCACTTCAGTTTTCCTTCATGATTGGCTTATAAGCAATATTATTCTCAAAGTTGAAATCATTGTACCTTGAAGGAAGTTTGCATGATTGTTCCTATTATATGTATGTTTGTTTGTTTCATACAACTCTTATGCTTGCTACCCAGCCTTGCTAGCCAAAAAACCTGTATTGAGAGGGAATACTTCTCGTGCATCCAACTCCCAAAAACCAAGTTACTTCCAAAGAGTCCACTATAAATTCCTATGCATGGTATTTCAAGCCATTCCAAGTAAATTTTCATGTGCTACCTTTCAAAAACTTTCAAAAACTTCTCATTTTGTGCCACTGTTGTTAGCTCATGAAGACGTAGTGGATGGTTTTGTTATCTTCCATACTAAATTAAGTACCCCTCGACTAGGCAGCTTCATCTGCTCGTCATTAATTTTGCAAGGGAATTGGTCAGACCATTGTAATCTCAAAAAGAAAGAAAAGAAAAAAGGCACTCCTCCATGGTTTGTGAAAGTTGGTGGACACCCGATAGAATAGGTTAGCCATGGTTTGAGAAAGGAAAAGGTGGGGAGGAGTGCTAAGCTATAAAAGAGCATAATTGTGCCAACTAATCAAACATCTCGGAACCGCTCTCACTTGTTTAGTATGGAAGATATCAAGAACTCCGTTGCTAGTCATTGACAAAAGCAACCACCTCTCAAAACAACTTTTACCTCTGTTTTACAAATGAAAAGCTCTAGCACATGTTTAATCCCTGCTTCCCTCTGCGAAAGGGCCTGTCTTTTACTTTTATGTTGAGTCAACCTATTCTCTTCTATCTCAAGCAAGCATTTGAGTTGTTATGTTTCATTCACACATATGTTGATCCGTTCAATCATGTTTAGTACAATGCTTTTATCTGAAGGAATATATCTTTGAAAGCTTTCTATGATTGCAAAAAGTTTGTTTCATTGAGCATATGGTTTTTGCAATATTAGCTCTGTTTTAAAAGGCTTCGTTCAAAAGCAAGAATGGTTTATTCATTGTTCTCTAACCAAGAACTAAGGTTTGCCATCACCAATTATAGTTTACTTTGTGCATCTTTATTTGTGATTCCCTTTTACTTATTGCAAGTCTATATCATATAAAGGGAAGTTGCTGTCTATTATAATTTGTGCCTTGGTGAATGTGATGCTTCTTGTCCGTATTTTGATTATCGACACTTCACTCCATAAACCTGTGGTCATGTTTACCGAGTATAGTTTTCGCTTGGGGACAAGTGAGGTCTAAGCTTGGGGGGTTGATACGTCCATTTTGCATCACTATTTTGTATCATAATTTACTGTTATTCATTGATATATTTCACATTTAGAGATGATATTGATGTTGTTTCCTCCATTTTTACATGTTTGATGATCATTGGAGGATTTGGTGCCGGAGTCAGGATTCTGCTGGAAAAAGGACTGTCAAGATACCATATTTCGGAAGATCAGGAAATTCCAGAAAAATACCAGAAAATTATATTTTGCCAGAAGACTGAAGAGGCCAGAAGGAGGAGGCGAAAGGAGCCACTGGGCAAGCTCACACACAGGGGGCGCGGCCTGACCCCTGGCCGCGCCGACCTGTTGTGTGGCCGCCCTGGCCCACTTCTGCCATCGCCCCTTCGCGTATTTCATCGTCCCCAAAAACCTAAGTCAAGGGGGGGCTCATAGATAGACACCGCCGCCTCTGCGGGGCGAAAAACACCAGAGAGAGAAAAGCTCTCCGACAGGCAGAAATCTACCGGGGAAATTCCTTCCCAGAGAGGGGATATCATCGCCAATGTCATCATCATCGCACCGGACTTCGTCGGGATCATCATCACCATCATCCTCATCACCAGCACCTTCATCTTCACCATCATCACGCTATCCCGCTGTAACATCTTGAGTTGAATCTTGTCAAATTCTTAGGGGAAACTTTCCCGATGTTGATTACTCTTGTGGTTGATGCTATTGAGTGGAACCGTTGAATTAAGGTTTATGTTCAGATTGTTATTTACCATTATTTCACCTCTGATCATGATCCATATGATGTCTTGTGAGTAGTTCGTTTAGTTCTTGAGGACATGGGAGAAGTCAAGTTGTTAGTAGTGGAATTATGTTGAGTAATATTTAATGGTCTGATATTTATTTGTTGTGGTGTTATTTCACTAGTGGTGTCATGTGAACGTCGACTACATGATACTTCACCATTTATGGGCCTAGTGAGATGCACTGTGTATTTGGCTACCAATTGTGGGGTTGCTGGAGTGACAGAAACCTAAATCTCCGTTGGGAAACCATTGCACCAGGGAGCGTAGGATCTTAGAGTTTAAGGCTGTGGTTAGATTTATCTTAATTACTTTCTTGTAGTTGTGGATGCTTGCAAGGGGTATAATCACAAGTGTGTATTTATCCTAGTAAGGGTAGTGCGCTAGCACAGGTTCACCCCCATAACACTTATCAAACCAATAAAGATTATT
The DNA here is from genome assembly GCA_007115705.1 of Dactylis glomerata. Lineage (NCBI taxonomy): Eukaryota > Viridiplantae > Streptophyta > Magnoliopsida > Poales > Poaceae > Dactylis > Dactylis glomerata. The sequence goes on along the minus strand of QXEO01000422.1, from coordinate 2,967,749 downwards.
TAGCGGCATGAAGCAAAAGCACTTGACAGAAACTCCCGTGTGTCCTCGAGAACGTTTGGTTATCATAAGTTACATAACCGGGTTGTCCTTTGCTCTAGAAAGGATTGGGCCACTTGTAGAAATTATTATTACTATCTTTTATTTACTCGTACTTTATTTATTTGCATTACCAAATACCCCTGAAAACCCGTTTGCTAGTATTTACAGTGAATCCTTGATCAAAACCACTTGTCAACACCTTCTGCTCCTCGTTGGGTTCGACACTCTTATTTATCGAAAGTATTACGATACACCCCCTATACTTGTGGGTCATCAGCACTCTTCAAAGCTTGAATACGAGCTAGCAGTGGCTGGATGTTGTTGACTTCAACTTCTGTCGGGGGAGAATCCCACAATGTTAGCTTCGTCAGTTTTGCCTTAGCATCAAAAGGAGCAATGCCAAATTGGTCAGAAGAAGCGGCCTTTTGGTCCTGAATATAGAACCACTTTTTCCTCCAACCTTGGACTGAAACCGCCATATTGAATTCAAGATAGTGCGACTCCGCGCGCACAGAAACTACGACTCCGCCCAGCTCAGGTTTTTTGCCTAAGGAAACACTGGGGCGGAGGCGGAAAAGAAACTTCCAAAGGGTCCAGTGAGGGTCGATCCCGAGGAAGGATTCACAAAGAGTAATGAAGCACACAATGTGCAAGATCGAATTAGGCGTGAGCTGGTGGAGCTACACGCCATACACAAAAAGCAACCCACAAAGGAATTCGTGGGCAGGAAGAGAAAGACCGTGGAGGAGAAAAGCGAGAAACATCACCCGATGGCCGCTCGGGGGCTTGGGGATGCGCTCGGTACCAAGGAAGACGATCGACGCGTCAGTATCAAGTAATCCCTCCTTCTTGGCCTTAGCCAGATGGGATTCTTTGAACTCAGATGGAACCCACTTGGTGGCCATGGTGCTGTTTTCCTTCTCCGGCTTCCTCTCTCTATGCGCAACTTTCTTTTTGGGCATTCGGAGAAGGTGTGCTCGGCGGCTGCGAGGAAGCTCACGAGTGCAAGGAAGATGCAGCAATGGTGGCGGTGGAAGAACAAAGAACTGGTAAACAGTAAAAACCAAAAGTCTCCCCCTTATAAAGCTTCCTGTGGAAGGAACATGGGTTGAGACGTGTCAAAAGAAGCGGAAGCGGCAAGCCCACTAACAGGCAGAAAACTGTAAAATTACCGCGCTGCCCACGTGCAACGGTCAGCGTCCAGTCAAATCACACACAGAGTGACTCTCTCAATGACGCCACAAGCGTTAAGTTGCTGAAAAATAAGACATCAGGATACAATGCGATGATCACGGCTACCATAGGAAATTCAGCAACAGCCTCGGATGCTACTCTACTCATTGGTGCTGATCAAGGTACTCGACAAAATATTAAACGAGAAATATAAGGTACCAGTGAAGGAAAACTCGTCTTTGAGTCTATACCCAAAAATATCTTCGCCTATAGCCTCAGGGGCTACTACCATCGGGAGCGCTGGGTGCGCACCCAACGATATCATTGAGCAAAACAAGGAGCTACGGGAAAAATGCAAGGATTTTTTTTACTTGAGCCTATAGTCGAAACATTTTTCGACTATAGCCTTGGGGGCTACTACCATCGGGAGCGCTGGTCGCGCACCCCGACGAAATTTTAGATTCCAAGAATAAGAAAGAAGGCGAAAGAAAATTTGTATAGTAATGTTACTACCATCGGGAGGGAATTCATATTAGTCAAAGTTGGACAACCTGAAGATTTGCAGTATTGAAACAGTCAAACAAGACTGAAACGATTGCAAGATATGATTTTCGAGTTGCGTCATCGCGACAAAACTCAAATGCCATGATTGAAACAGATCGTGAAGGTAAGACCCCAGGATCCGTCCTATGTGGCCTAGTATACGCACCTGGATGTGCTCTGCTAGTAACTTTCCGTGTCTACGACGCGAAGAAAATCGTGGTGGATGCACTGGGTACCCTGAGAACTACTGGAACTCTTTCTTTGTAAGTCCTAAATGCAGCAAAAGAAGGGGTTAGACCAGGTCCTAAAATCGAGTCCAATGAGATTGAGTTTGAAGTAGGTGACAAGTATCTGCTCCGGCAGTTAACTGGCCTCTTGATCCGTCAGAGCTGTCAGGCTTATTAACCAAAACCCCTTGCGAAATAATATAATGAAAGTTATTTAATTGAGTACAGGGAGAAGAAGTCGTCGAAAGATTGATTAAGTCAAAGATAAGAAGATTTGAGATTAACCCGAATCTACAATTCTGGTAGAATCTCGGGGGCTACTGACAAGGGTATAGATAATAGAGCCCGTTACTTATGTACCCCTGAGGCCCGTTAAGCTAGGCCCAAGTCTAATCATAGTCGAAGTACGAGTCCATGTCGTATGTCGATATTGTAATATGTATCGGACCCGATCGGATCCTTGAGACCTGGCCACCTATATATAGGCCAGGAGAGGCCGGTTAGGGACAGATTGAGAGTAAGCCAAGTTGACCACCACGTTTATTCTCGATACACGCCTTATTTGACTGATCTTTACCTTCGAGTTCATCCGACGCCATATTCCCCCGATCCTAAGTCCTTCATCTTGGACATTTGTCGAGTTAACCCTCATCAAGTGCATTACTCCTCCGTTTATCACTCTATCTCTCAGCAGTCCTTCAGAATTCATGTGTTTATTTTCTATACATCATCCAAAGGCATATTTATCAAATTCCTATGTTTTGAAATCTTGTAGGAATTCATTCAAGCCCTGTTTGAAACACGTGGATTTAAATGTACGAATAGAAAAATGCAGGGATTGAGATGTCATGTATCTCGAAAATCCTACATGAACCAAAACTAAAGGAAAACCTTCGAATTTTCGTTTGAATATCCCGTATGCAAAACACATAAATTATAGACAAAGAGGTAAAATTACCAAGCTTTTCCTATGTTCCAAATGGGACTTGTTGCTATACCTAATTTTTTATAAAAAAAATCGTTTAATCCAGAGAAGCCCCTATTTGAGTTTTGGTTTGGCTATTTCACATACACGCTGGCGGATGAGATCGTGGGCCTAGCTGGGTAGATGTGAGAGTCGACGCAATCCGAAGGTGAATTGGGCGCCTAGGATTAGTCTCAGATCTCAAGAGAATCACCCATGGAGAAGTGACGAGCGAAGAGCCACTGACCAAGGGAATATGACCGTTTCGCTGTGCTCCCGCGACGCAGGGGGCGACGCGGGGAAGCGGCCGACCGCCGGGTGCGCCAGAGGGGCCGCCGGCGGGTGCTCGTCTCTTTCCCCCCGGTCTAAGCTTCGAGGTCCGCTGGGCTCGCGCTTCTGGGCGTTGGCGGATGAGTCTTCCGACGAGGAGGAGCAGGACGCCGCCGAGCTCGAGGTGGGTTCTGTTGCGTCTGAGGCTTCTTCCCCATCCAGATTCAAGCCAGCGCAGTGGACGCTGGCGGATTTCTTGGGCGAGGAGTGGAGTGGGGTTGCTCTGGCAGGGTGCCGGAGATCTGCTGAGGTCTCTTCTCTGGTTTCGGCTGCGACCCAGGCCGGCGAGAGGTCTAACCTTCGTCCATGTCTGGAGAGCTTGCTGGAGTTGCGAGATCCAGTTTCTTGGTCGGTCGGGGACTTCCTGCTGCTGCCTTGTCCGGTGGTTCTGGCCGGCGCTGCGTCCTCATCCCAGGTGCTCGTCGGCTCCCTGTCTGTGCCTCTGCAGGGATCCCCGCCGGTGGCGTCGTGCCCCTCACCGGCGGCGAGGAATGCGGCTTCGGTTCCTAGGGTTGGGGACGCGGGTGACGTGGCTTCCTCTCTGCCTAGCGTTTCGCTGGGGGTAGTGGACCCACCCAGTCAGTGTGTGGCTCGCTCTGTGTCTGCTTCTGCCGTCACCCTTCCTGGGCTGGCCCATGACCCGCCAGTGGGGCTTTGTGCGCGGTCTGGCCCGTCTAACCCCCTCCCTTATAAGTGGGCGTGGCGGCCGGTGGGAACCCTAGATCTCACACTGCTCATCCCCACTTCCATCTCAGATCTCACTCGCGCCTCCCTTCTCCACCTAACCGCATCTGCTCCGCGCATCTTCCGGCGTCCGCCCCCGTTGCCAATGGACCGCAACCACCGCGACGGCTGGGACAACTGGGAGGGCCGCCAAGCTCCCAAGCGTCCCTTTGAGGAAACCCTTCCGCTGGAAGAGCGTCGCGTGGATACGCTCTCGGAGAGTGAGCTTCGCCTGCTGCTCGAGCGTTGAGCCAGGCAAGGCGACCGCTCTCCTCCTCCCAGACTCCTCGAAGCAGGGCGCTTCGAGGGGGAAGGCTCGCGCTTCCAGCAAGGCGGCGCTTACCCAAGAGCTGGGGACAGCGGTGCGCCCTCTCGCCAGCCTAGAAGGAAAGTGGTTTCCAGTAAGCCAAAATACCGGCCGCAAGTTGACACGCCGGCGTCTTCTTCTCAGGTTCCGTCCACGGGTGGTTCGTCGCAGTCCGACGTACTGGAAGTGGAACCAGTGGGTTCCAAACCAGTAATCACTTGTTTTAATTGCTCCAAGCCAGGTCACTACCAGTCCAATTGCTTGGGACCTCCTCACTGTGCCATCTGTGAGATCGATGGGCACACGACTGGCATGTGCCCGGCGGCAAACAAAGCGCCTGAGCTCAAATGGTTCGGATTTGCGATTGATGGGAAGGGCTTCTACTCTATGGACAACGTGCCCCCTCTTCCTCTAGTTCAACCTGAGAACTTAGCGTATGTTCTGGTTGATGACCCCAGGGCCAGTGTGGAGGTGCTGGAGCGGGGTCTCAAGAAACTGGTGTGTGAAGAGTGGGACTGGTGTGTTCAGCGTCTGAGTGATACGGATTATTCGGTGGTTTTTCCCAATGTTGCTAGCTTGCAGCTGTGCAAGAATGCTGCTGATCTTGCTCTTCCCGGCAGCAAGATCCGCATCATTGTCCTGGACTCTATCTGTACTCCCCCAGGTGCTCCGGCTCCCTTGACAGAGGTCTGGGCACGCATTCATGGTCTACCCCCTTGCCTTCTTGAGACAGAGCGTCTCAGGGCGGCGCTCGGGATGGTCGGGAACCCGATCAAGATTGACCCAACTTCCCTTGCCATGGAGCCCAAGGCTGTCCGGGTCCAGTTTCTGATTCATGTACCTGTGTTACCCAAGTTGGCTGTCAACCTGTTTGTGAATGGAAAAGGCTTTAAGGTGCTTGTTGTGCCAGACTCTCCTGCTTCAGTGACCGGCGATGACTCACCTCCCCAGCCTCCCCGTGATGATAAGGACAAGGACAAAGACGATGAGGAAGACAATGAGGCAACTAACCACAACGATTCTGACAATCATTGGAAGAGAAGGAAGACCAAGGCTGCTGACCCAACCCCCACTGTTGAGCCCAAAGCGAAACCTCCCTCTAAGCAAGCTGCGCCTGCTCCTATGGTGGTGATCTCTGCGCGGCCCAAGAAGGCTGGGGTCAAGCCGTCCAAGATGAAAGGGACGACCAGTGCTCCGGTCAGGGTGGCACCAGTGCGGCAGCTGCCCTCTCCCTCGTCTGCCCCTGCCCCTCGCATCTGTCAGTACGGCTCAAACTTGAATGCAGGCAAATCTTTTGCCAAGAAGCTGGCTGAGGCTGTCTCTCCCGCGCCTCCTGATTCCCCGCTCCCTATCTCATCTGATGAGGACCTTCCCTATGTGCATGAGGGGAAGGCTCGCAATCTTCCTGCTGCAGAGCGGGAGGAAATTGGCTGGGTTAGCCCTGATGATGTAGACTCTGACAAGGAAACCCTCGCGCAGAAGTGCAAGAAACTTAAGTTGGGTCGTGCCTTTGATGGGGTGGCAAAGAAGCTGGACTTGGCCTCTGAGGCGTCGGTGGGGCTCTCCATCCCGAAAGGGAAGCGCTCGGTGGCAGTGGCGGCACACAACTCTCCTTCAAAAGAGATTTCGACTCCATCCAAGTTCTCCAAGTCCGGCTCCGCGGCCTCAACAATCACGTCTGCCACTCCAACGTCCAGCGTCCGGCGCAGCGAGAGGAGGAAGGGTCAGGACAAGGAGACGGTGCTGGAGAAGGCCATGCGCATCCAGGAAAGCAAAGATTCCCCAGGTACGTCCGTGCCCAACCCTGCCTTTGTATTGTTATCGTCTATTCCGGATGATCATCTTCTTGAGCTTGCATCGGATTCGGGGTTGGCTTTGTTACCTGGGGTGGGTTCGTCTTCTGAACTTTTGTCTTTGGTTCGTGCTAAAGAGATCGCCCAAGCGGCGCTTGCTCAGGCTTAGGTGAATTTTGCCATTGAAAAGGCTGCCTCCGAAGCAGCAACGGCTGCTTCGTCGGCAGCGAATCCCTCGTCGCCTGGGAACGTGTCTCCTCCGATTATCCCCTTGATTCCCAGCCGGAAGTGTCCAGCTGGGTCTGCTCCCAATGTGCCGGCTGCTCGACCTAAGCGGAACAAGAGAGTTCCCGCGGTCAAACCGGTGTGCGCTCGAACCCTAAGAAAAACTCCAGCCCGCCAAGCACGGGTTTCTCCCAGGGTGTCCAAATGAGAGTGCTTATTTGGAATATTAGAGGTTTTGGGCGGAGAGGTCGCCGGAACCAATTGAGAGATTACCTCAGAATTAATAAAGTTGATATTATCTTTTTGCAAGAAACAATTAGACAAGATTTTTCGCTGGGGGAGCTGGATAGTCTGGAAATTGGAGACAAGTTCTTTTGGTCTTGGCTGCCGGCTAATGGCCACTCTGGTGGGGTGTTAGCGGGGTTTAGGGACAGTGTGTTTGATGTTGGGTCAGTGCAGAAAGGAGAGTTCCTGTTGTTGGTGCAAATCTCTGTGAAGGCTACTCGCTTCCGCTTTGAGTTTGTGGGAGTGTATGGACCTGCGGATCACGGCCGATCCCCAGCGTTTGTGCTTGAGTTGGATGCCACTATCTCTCGATCTCCTTTTCCGGTGTTTGTCGCAGGGGACTTTAATCTTATTCGGGGGAGAGCTGACAAAAACAACTCTAACATAGATTGGCAGCGCGTCAATCTATTCAATGACTGTATTGCTCGTTTACAGCTTCGTGAAGTGGTGAGGTCAGGGGCCAGATATACTTGGTCGAATAAGCAACGTAATCCAGTGAGATGTGTGCTTGACAGGGTCTTGGTTTCTCCCATTTGGGAATTGTCCTTTCCCCTGATGTCTCTTCTGGCGGAATCCAATATTGGGTCGGATCATTCACCGTTACTATTCTCTACTGGGGAAGAGTTCCCCCCTAGATCCAATCGTTTCTTTTTTGAGAAGAGCTGGCTTGCGACTCCTAACTTTTCCACGCTCATCTCGGCTAAGTGGGGTGATTTTGCTAGAGATCAGAGTCGATGTTTTGATTTGCTTGATCTCTGGCAGCTTCAATCGAGCAAACTGAGAAGCTTTCTCAAGGGCTGGGGTGCTAATCTTAAGAAGGAAGCTAGGGCTGAGAAGGATAGCCTGATTAATCAGATTAAAGTTTTGGACGAGTTAGCAGATGGGGTGGGCCTGTCTGAAGATGAATGGGGCTGGAGGTATCACTTAGAAGACATGCTGGTACTTCTCTACCAGCGGGAAGAGGAGTATTGGCGCCAAAGGAGTAGAGTTAAGTGGACTATGCAAGGTGATGCTAACACTGCGTATTTTCACGCGGTTGCTAATGGGAGACGTCGCAAGTGTGCGATCCTCTCTCTTCAAACACCTACTGGTCCTATCTCGGAGAAGGGTGCAATCCAAGCTCATATCTATAACTTTTATCGAGAACTTATGGGGACAGAGGATCCTCAGGTTTTGACGTTGGTCCACGGCTTGTGGGACGCGAGTCAATGTGTGTCGCTGGAAGAAAACTGTAGGATGGCTATTACCTTCACTGACCGGGACCTAGACGAGGTCCTGGCTCAGACCAAGACAGAGACTGCCCCTGGTCCAGACGGCTTGCCGGTAGCTTTTTTCAAATCTTTCTGGAACCTTGTCCGGCCTTTGATCTTGGGGATCTTAAATGACTTCACGTTGGGCAGAGTGGATATCTCTCGTCTGAACTTTGGTGTTCTCTCGCTCCTTCCAAAGGTTCCAGGAGCTGACTCTATCAAGATTTTTTGCCCTATAGCGCTAATCAATGTCATTTTTTAATTTATCTCTAAGGCTTTTGCTATTCGCTTGGCGCCGATTGCGCACCGAACTATCTCCATGGCTCAGACTGCCTTCATCAAGGGGAGATGCCTCCTTGATGGGGCGTTGGCCCTCCATGAGATTATTGATGAGCTTAAGGTGTCAAACCATAAAGCTATCATTCTCAAGCTGGATTTTGAGAAGGCCTATGATAGGGTTAGTTGGGGTTTCTTGAGAACGGTGCTGCTACGCAAAGGTTTTGAGGCTGGGGTTGTTCATAGACTGATGCAGCTTGTTACCGGAGGTCAAACTGCCATCAGTATCAACGGGGAAGTGGGTCCCTTCTTTAGGAACAAGCGCGGGGTGCGCCAAGGGGATCCCATCTCCCCTCTGTTGTTTGATTTTATGGCGGATGCGCTATCTGCTTTACTGGACGCGGCGACTCGTGCGGGTCACATTAAAGGGGTGGTGCCCCATCTGATTCAAGGTGGGGTGACTCACCTGCAATATGCTGATGACACTATTTTGTTGTTAGATCTGGACGATAGGTCCATTGCTAACCTAAAATTTATCTTGATTGCTTTTGAAGTTCTCTCGGGCCTTAAGATCAATTTCCTCAAGAGTGAGGTGATCGTAATGGGTGCTCTTCCTTCTGAGCAAGCCAGAGTGGCGCAGGCTCTCAACTGCAAGGAGGGCAAATTCCCTTTCACGTACCTTGGCTTTCCCATGTCGGATAAGTGCTTATCGATTGCTGATTGGGAGGGACTGGTGGGTTCTGTGGGTCACAGAGTGGACCCTTGGCAGGGTAGATTTATGTCTTCGGCGGCTCGTTTAACCTTGATTAATTCCTCTCTCTCGAGCCTTACTACTTTTGCGATGGGTTTGTTCTTGTTGGCAGAAGGTACTCATGCAGGCTTTGATAAACACCTTGCTAGATTCTTCTGGGAAGGGATTAGTGATAAGAGGAAATTCCATTGGGTTAACTGGCCAGCAGTGTGTCGGCCAAAAGACCAAGGAGGTTTGGGGGTTATCAATTCTAGATTTATGAACATTGCCCTCTTATGTAAGTGGATTTGGAGATTATTTGATTCTTCTGAGCCGGATAACCTTTGGTTTAAACTTTTGCAAGCTAAATATGTCAACTCTGGCAATATTTTTGCCACTGTCACTCAAGGCGGCTCCCAGTTCTGGCGCAGCCTTAATAAAGTCAAACATTTTTTCAAACTTGGCTCCAGTTTTGTGGTGGGAAACGGTAGGAAAACCTTCTTCTGGACTGATCGCTGGTTGGGAGAGTCCCCATTAGCTGTCAGATTCGCAAGACTCTTTGATATCTGTTCTTCCAAGGAGATTCTGGTGGCCGATGCCCTCCCGATCTCGGCGACCTCGCTACATTTTCGTCGATCTTTTGGTCCAGTGGAGCTTGATCTTTGGGCGACCCTGGTGCAGGAAACTTCCAGTGTGGAGCTTTCCAGCACCGAGGACTCTGTTCGTTGGGATTTAGAGCCGAATGGAAGGTTTTCGGTTTCGTCCCTGTACCGGAAAATCAACCAAGGTCCCAGCTTGCCTCATGAAGCGATTCTTTGGAGAGCTAAGCTTCCTCTGAAAATTAAGATCTTCCTTTGGCAGATGGCCAAAGGTAGGTTACCGTCTAACGAACAGATCAATAGAAGACATGGGGCGTCAAATGGTAGATGTGCTTTGTGTGGCCGGATTGAGTCTGTAGATCATATTTTCTTTACTTGTGACTTAGCTGCTTTTGCCTGGAGTGGCATCAGGGAAGCTTTTGGGGTCCAGTGGAACCCTAGAACCTTCCAGGATTTCTTTGCCATCGTGTGCAGTCTGTCTACTGGTTTTAAGCAGGCTATCTGGCTTTTGTTCGCCGCCCAGAGCTGGGCCCTTTGGAACATTAGGAATAAGATAACTATCTCTACTAATAATACGGCTTGAGGACGTGATGGTTACAAAACCGTGGTAGGTAAAAAAAACCTTGGTACGTTAAAATAAACCGGGTCTAATCTCGTACGTCAAAAAAACCAGTCCTCCCGATTTCTTCCTCGCACGGGAGCACCCAGGCCCGAACCCCACCGACGCCGACGATCCCCATCGCTATGCCGCTCGATCCCCCTCTTCCTGCTTTGACTCCATGGCGGCGGCCGGAGTCTAGGACGGCAACGACCAGAACGGCGGACAGGCGGCGACTAGGACCTGAGTCTTGCTGGGGAAATCAGGGATTGCGCCGCCGGAAGTTGAGATTACAGAGGAGCATCTCACGGAGTATGCGGGGTACTTTACCGGCTGCTCGTCGGGGAGCATCTCGGGTACGGGTTCACCACCGTCTCGTGGACCTCCCACGGAGACCACTGGCGCGGCCTGCGCCGGTTCCTCGCCGTCGAGCTCTTCTCGGCCTCCCGCCTCGCCGCGCTCGCCGCGGACCGCCGCGCCGAGGTCGCGTCCCTCGTCGAGAACCTGCTCCAGGACGGCGCCATCGGCGGCGGGGTCACCCTCCGGCCCAGGCTCTTCGAGCTGGTACTCAACGTGATGCTGCGCGCGCTCACCGCCCGCCGGCACGCCGGCGACACGCGCAGGTTCCAGGAGATCATCGAGGAGACATTCGTAGTGAGCGGCGCACTCAGCATGGGGGATTTCTTCCCGGTGCTGCGGTGGGTCGACCGCCTCCGCGGCGTCGAGGCTAATCTGGCGAGGCTGCAGACCAGGCATGACGCGTTCGTCGGCAACCTTATCGACGACCAGCGGCGAATGCGTGACGCCGGAGGCCGAGACGCGGAGAAGAAGGTCGTAATCGACGTGCTCTTGGAACATCAACAAACCGATCCTGAGCACTACACTGACACCGTCATCAAAGGCATCATCTCGGTGAGTAGATCCTCTTATGCAAACTGCATTCGACACTATCATACATCCTATGCGATTCAGTAATTCGTGACATGGTTGCAATGTCCGTGCTTGCATCCAGATACTGCTCACCGCCGGCACCGACACGTCGGTAGAGGGATGGATTCGTCTTCTGGTGAGGATCTAGCGACAAACACATGGAGCTGCTGGAGCCTGCCAGAGGTTGACGTGGTGCTCGCCATGACCAATCTGGCATTGTGTTGATCCACCGTCACTGCCACGGCCATGCTTTGTCCACCATGCTAATGATCGGCCTCCTCCTGGAGCATCTCAACAATCCACACATAGTGGAATGTGGCCTGTTCAGCTGGTTGACTCTTGGTATGTGTACTTGCTTTAATTCTAAATGAAATATTGCTTTGCTTTATTTCAGTATCTGTAACTTGGAGTGATTGCTTTGTACAGTACAGGATAATAAAGCAGAAGCTCACTCCACCATATTTTGAACTTAACCTCATGTTTCAGATATATATAACGAGGTTTATTTATGCAACAATTTTTGTATAGTCCGTTCTTGTCACTTTATAAGCATATAAAAATATGGCAATTGCTTCAGATTCTTCGAATTATCTTTAGTTGACGAAGTGTGCAGATAATAACACTTATCTGCATTCAAATATCTCATCTAAATTACTACCAATTAGCTTATGAAATTGATTGTTAACTGAACTTGCAAAGTAGCTGATTCTACTATATTAGCACATAGGGTTAAGGTCTGACTATAGCAGGTGCTAGCAAATGCAAACCATGTTAAGTAGATCCTCTAGATAGATGTCACAGAATGCCAACTTCTAGCATATGCTTTTGATTGGTGACTGAACAACTTCAATTACACATATCTGAGATTACAAATTGCACATGTCCTAGAACTTAGATCATAACAATATACTTGACAATTGATTCCAGGGAAGTAGTTCATGTAGCTAATATGTGTGTTGATGCCAGGAAAGACTGGTGTTCATGATGTCGCTCATCATGGTGACGGCTTGAGGAGCTTCTCACAAAAAGAAGTGAAACCCCTGAAAATTGCAGATGTGGATTACATTTAGTGATCAATATTGTTTTTTTAAAGCGTATCTTTAACACCGGTAAACTCTAAAAGATAATTGATTTGCTAGCCTCATAAGGTCAATTTTTCTTTTTTAGTGCCTATAGCCAGATACTTTTAATAACTGCAACTATGCTATGGCTTATGCGAAAGGCTCCGTAGGATATGCTTTCAAAGAAGCATGCCGCTTTCAATAGGATCAGCAAAATACATGTACTGTCTTTGTTATAATCGCTAAAACTTGTGATACATCAATTAGTGTAGACGGACTGTCGTTGTGTGTATTTCTCTTAATAAAACCAGCTGACAGTTGTTGGCATGTGCGGCCGTGCCTATAATTCTTCAAATAATGTGATGTATAATCATAGTTTGGAGTAGGATTGGCTGCCAGATGATATGGCTAATGGTGAAATCTATTTATTTTTCTTGGGTTTTGAAGGAAATTGGAGGCTATTACGGCCTGGAATGTCGAGTATTTCATATCGGATTTAGAACTAGGGTAGATGGTTTGTACTTCTTGGAACTAAGCAGATATCTTTCTAATCCCCAACAATCACCGCCCCAAAACGTCAAAGCTGAGCTGCTGCTGGTTTTCAAATCTTTGAACTAGAAAGTATATTAGCGTATAGGAAGCATGGCAAAGTTGAGTGTATGGGTGAAAAGATGTTAGTATGTATTTCTATTTGGAACCAAGCAGATATACCAAAAAGTGGCAGGTAATCAATATTGTTACAGCGACCACAGAGTGGAGCAAGAATAGATGTTTGTTTAAATGCCAGATTCATTAAATCAGTGTTCATCTATAACTGTACATGTCCTTGAGTTTTGTGGTAGACCTTGCTTATTTGTTTGTCTCTTACACATTTGATGCTATGAAAAAGGCCAGAAAGTTTCGTGGATAGTATGGTTGGTCCAGGTTTCTAAATAAAAAGGTATATACGGATGTTAATCCCCTTATATGAATTTTCAATCAATTTTTTTAATTGTTTGTTCCTCAATGGTATCAAAGTCACATTTAATAATTTTATGCACAAGTGACGTTTTTACCCTGTAGCAACACACGGGCACAGGGCGTGATGATTACCGAATTATGGTACGTTAAAAAACTGTGTGGTACGTCGAACAATCTTTCGTACGTTAAGAAAACCACCGCACGCGTAGAAAAAACCAGTGACCCGTGGACGCACGCAATAAAAAATCAGTCGGACGTTGGACCAATTCTGTCTCAGATTCTAACTCTATCGATGGAGAACGGCCTCGGAAACCGCATCGCTGTTTCCTGGCCGCCCCTGCCACAGAACTACATCGCCTGCCAAAAGTCTCTCATCCATATATGGTATTGTCGCCGCTGGCCAAGACTGTCCAGAATCAAATCTGGGAGAGGTCTGGAAGAAATTGGTTAAGCATAAAAATAAAAACCCCACAACGAATAGACATGTTTGGTGGCATTGTTTTGGTCGGAGGAGCAGTACTTGCCTACTTGGCCGGCTATATAACTTGCCTTGCGAGGAAGAAGCAGCAGCATAGAGAGAGAACGCAAGATGCCTCTAGGAAGATGAATATTAAAAATAAGTTGAAGATAAGAGAGCTTGTGGTGGAGTCTGGTGCTGTAAATTGTTTTGGTACTACGTACTAATGTACTAGAGAAAATAATTTTATTCAACAATTAGAGTGGCAGGTGGACCTATCTTTTCAACAGGAGTATAAATATGCAATTTTGTTTTGGATGTGTGCGTATATAAGTATAAAAGATGTCCAAGCTATTTAGTGTGTGAAAAATTATATAACATCTCACCAATACAGAATCAAAGTACTCTACAATTGTGCAATAATAATTTATAGTTTTATTACCATTGCTGAATGTTCCCTTTTTACATATGTCTATTTCTTTTTTTATCCTTATGGTAATTGGCTAGGTAGATTAAACCACGTGATCCTTTCAAATTTCGTTCATAATTATTAATTTATTAGAATGTACAACCTAAATTTAAAGCTGAGCATATAGTTGCCAATGAAAGAACAATGCAGAGAGATCATTAATAGAGAGGTTGTTGTTGCTGCAAGTGCAAGACAATGCACCGAGGACAGAGGTGACTACAACTGCAGATTAAGACAATAACGAGACGGTAGTTGATATTGGTTATTCTCTAAGATCATTCTGATAATGATGTTGCACATGAAAAAAAATTAAAGGAGAAAGGCACCATATTCATCTGGTGAAAAAGTTAGCAGTCCAAGCTCAAGCCAGTTTTAAAAAAATCTCAAGCCTTAATCTTTTTTTAACCCGTTGCAACGCACGGGTATTGTGCTAGTTGAGCATAAGCTGCCTTCACATCCCGCTGACTGTATCTTCAAAATATCTCTTTTTCTTCAGCTTTGGAGGCCTCTTCTGAAGAACAAGCTCTCGGATAAGATGGACATCATGTTGGAGCTTCTGCGAGCTTTGTACCTCCACTCCAGAGCCGCTTCGCTGCCGCCATCAACTATCCTTCCGATGTCGAACTAGCTAGCTTGTTGAACTCTTTATATTTCCGTTATGCATTTGGCAAGTGTTGCCTTCTGCAGTTGTGCTCCTACGTGGGTTGGTGTTGTAATGACTTAAGTACCTGGTTGTTTCAGAACCTGTTGCAGGGCTTTATTAATTTAAAATCGGGCAAGTCTGCCTTTTATCTAAAAAAAATTGGGCGCCTAGGCGTATGCGTAGAGCTCCTCGCCGACGGTAATTGGAGTCGCATCTAGATCTTGGCCGGTTATGGATCTGTTACAGTTGGTTAAAATAGGATTTGGCAGTGCAGAGATCTCGAGGCCGAGTCACGCACGCAGCACTCGCATCCATCCATCCACTGCAGTGCGTGCGCGTCAGGCCTGCCGTCGCGGGCCCGTCCTGCCTCCCTGCCCCCTGCAGCTGCAGACCGAGTTAACATGATGCAGACCACGCACTAGACTCTGTTGCATGTTCAGTTGTGCTCTGCTACTGCCCCCAAAATGATACAGTAGTACTGTAATTTTCAACGTAAAAATGAATGTTTGTCCAAGTTAACACTCGAGTGAGTGTACTGATATCGATACAGAGCTCTGCTGCTCAAGGCTCAGCGAGCAGGCCAGCAAAAGTTTTCAACGCCGTTATCATGGGACTTGTGGCTGTCAGACCCGGCCGTCAGATGTTTTTAACTAATTTTAGGTCAATGCTACTATGCGTCTGCGTTGTGTCCGAGTAGCACTGCCCACTGTCCCTTGGGAAGAAGAATGTGCTTATTTTTCGTACTTCCTCCGATCCATATTACTCTTCGCTAATATGGATGTATCTATCACTAAAACGTGTCTAGATACATCTATATTAGCGAAGAGTAATATGAGTCGGAAGGAGTACTATCTTAAACCATCCATCGGTTTTCTTGTGCACGCAGTACCACACAACTGTTTTTAAACGGGACAGAGTCTAGAAACACCTAGAAACTGCTTCATTAATCATTGGTTACACAATTACATGAAGACCCTTAAGAAATAAAATTATAGACAAGTCCTGCAAAAAATATAAAAAGGACCTTAGATCTAGTATATGGAACGCGATCAGGTCGAATCCAACAAAGTCGCCAAGCATGGCCATCGCACCACTACCGGGGAACGCAGCCACTTGGAGTAGACGACGGGAGAGACACCGGCACAAAACGAGGGAAGCAGAGGGAGTGGTTGCCCTACAATCGTTGGGTCCGGACGGGATGACGGAGCTCACCGTCATAAGCCGTCGGAGAAAAGCTCCCACTGAAAGTTTAGATTGAATCCGGGCTGCGTGATCGCAAAGCCTCGGCCCTCCTCATATATTTATAGATGGTTACAATACACAATACATATACAGAAAATGTATTTGCTAGGTTCCTTGGAGTGGACTCCAAGTTGATGCCCAGCCGGCCGACTCCTTCTCTAACACGCCCCCGCAGTCTGAACCTGGGAGAGCATCGACGTGAAGACTGGAGCGAAATTCTCGAAACAGGATGGTGGGCAATCCTTTAGTGAAGATGTCAGCATACTGAGATGTAGAGGGCACATGTAACACACGAACGTCACCGAGAGCCACCTTCTCCCGCACAAAATGAATATCAAGTTCGATGTGTTTAGTGCGTCGATGATGAACCGGGTTGGCCAACAGGTACACAACGCTGACATTATCACAGTATACGATGGTGGCTGTCTGAATAGGACGATGAAGCTCCTGTAGTAGTTGTCGAACCCAGCAAGATTCCGCGACAGCCATAGCAACAGCGCGGTATTCCGCTTCAGCGCTAGAGCGGGAGACCGTCGTCTGGCGGCGTGACGACCAGCTTATCAAGTTATCGCCAAGATACATACAAAACCCCGATGTAGAGCGCCTAGTATCCGGGCACACAGCCCAATCAGCGTCCGAGTAGGCAACGAGAGAGTGAGAAGTGGAACGGTGCAAGGTGAGACCATGATGAAGAGTGCCTTGGAGATAGCGAATAATACGTTTGATGAGAGAAAAGTGAGGTTCGCGAGGATCATGCATGTGGAGACAAACTTGTTGGACGACATAGGATATGTCTGGACGAGTGAGAGTGGCATACTGAAGGGCGCCAGCAAGACTACGATAGAGAGATGGGTCAGAAACAAGAGGACCGGCTGTAGAAGATAGTTTGGCTTTGGTGTCGATGGGGGTTGTAACAGGGTGACAGTCGCGCATGCCTGCACGAGAGAGAATATCGAGGAAGTATTGGTGTTGGGAGAGATGAATGCGGGTGGGTGTGCGGGTGATGGAGATACCGAGAAAATGGTGGAGAGGACCAAGGTTCGTCATGGCGAATTCACGACTGAGTGCAGCAGTGACCTGGGTAAGGAGAGAGGTGGTGGAGGCTGTGAGTATAATGTCATCGACATAGAGAAGAAGATAGGCGGTGTCAGACCCATGACAAAGGATAAAGTGAGAGGCATCAGATTTGGATTCAACAAAGCCAATTGTGCGAGCAAAGGAAGAAAAGCGTTGAAACCAAGCACGAGGGGCTTGTTTGAGACCATATAGAGATTTGTGGAGACGACAGACATAGGTGGGATGCTGAGGGTCGATGAAACCAGAGGGTTGCTGACTATAGACCACCTCATCGAGATGAACATGGAGGAAGGCATTTTTAACGTCGAGTTGATGTATGGGCCAAGCATGAGAGAGAGCGAGAGAAAGAACTGTGCGAATGGTGGCTGGTTTAATGACAGGGCTGAATGTTTCATCAAAGTCAACACCGGGCTGTTGTGAAAAACCACGAACCACCCAACGGGCTTTGTGTCGAGCAAGAGAACCATCAGAGTTATATTTGTGATGAAAGATCCATTTACCGCTCACGATGTTGGCGCCAGAAGGAGGGGGAACAAGAGTCCATGTGTGGTTGAGAGTGGGGGCGTTGAATTCTTCCTACATGGCCTGACGCCAATTAGGATCACGGAGTGCTAGGAGATAGGTGGAGGGGAGTGGAGAGGAGATGGTGGCGGAAAGGTTTAGTCGTTCTTTGGGGCCAGGGAGGCGACCGGTTGTCGATCGAGTGCGGTGGACAGGAGGTGGTGGGGCTGGTGTTGGCTGAGGTGGAGGTGTGTTGGTTGTGGTGGCAATGGGAGGCTCGGGTGGGATGGCTGCCGCGATAGGAGAATAGCTCGCGGCAGGGGGAGACGCTGCCGCGGCAGGCGACGAAGTGCACGCAGGAGGCGGGACTGCTGCCGCGGCAGGAAAACGGC
Organism: Dactylis glomerata; assembly: GCA_007115705.1. Taxonomy (NCBI): domain Eukaryota; kingdom Viridiplantae; phylum Streptophyta; class Magnoliopsida; order Poales; family Poaceae; genus Dactylis; species Dactylis glomerata. The sequence goes on along the minus strand of QXEO01000422.1, from coordinate 2,949,955 downwards.
GCGCGGCAGACAAAATCTCTGCCGCGGTAGGGGATGCTGCCGAACGAGAGGAAACCGGAATTGGTAAGATGTCGATGGGATCAAATAAGTCGGGTGCTGGGGTGGTCGATGGTTGTGTTGGAGTGTCAGGAGCATAGGGAAAAGTGTGTTCGTCAAAGATGACGTGACGCGAGATAATTATGCGACGGGTGGCTAGGTCGAGACATCGGTACCCTTTATGACGGGAGGGATATCCTAGGAAAACACATTTGGTCAAACGGGGAGAGAGTTTATTTGGCGTGGTGGAGGTAATGTTTGGGTAACAGAGGCATCCACAAACGCGAAGGGTGTGGTAGGGGGGAGTAAGGCCGAATAGAAGTTCATAAGGAGTGGTTAGTGTTTTGGCATTAGTGGGGCGTATGTTGATTAGGAACGTGGCTATGTGGAGGGCTTCGGCCCAGAGAGAGGGAGGCATGGAGGCTTGGAAGAGTAGGGTACGGATAACATTGTTGGTGGTACGGATAGCTCGTTCAGCTTTGCCATTTTGTTGAGATGTGTGGGGACAGGAGAAGCGAAAGAGGGTGCCATGTTGGGTGAAGAAGGAGTGAACTTGTTTGTTATCAAATTTGCGGTCATTGTCACATTGAATAGCGAGAATAGGAAGATTGAATTGAGTACGAGCATAGGCATGAAAGGCAGTGAAGGTAACAAAAACATCAGATTTCTTTCGGAGGGGAAACGACCAAAAATAATGTGTATAATCGTCTACAATGATAAGATAATAACCAAAACCAGAGGTAATAGGGGTGGGTGATGTCCACAAATCACAATGCAACAACTGAAAAGGTTTAACACTAATTGACTCTGAAGGATAAAAGGGCAGCCTGATGTGGCGGCCCAACTGACATGCATGACATAAGGATGATGACACTTTATTGGATGGAATTTGCTGATGCTGGTGGAGACGCTTCATGGTGTGGTGGCCGGGATGTCCAAGGCGGCGATGCCAAAGCTCAAAGGAGGATGTGGTGAGGAGAGCTTGAGCTTTTGGTGGGCGGAGGGAGTAGAGGGGTCCAGAACTATTGCATCGAAGAATCACGGTCTTGGTGAGAAGATGCTTCACAGTGAAACCGAAAGGGTCAAATTAAATAGAGCAAAGTTTATCGATAGTAAATTGTCGAACGGAAATAAGATTTTTAATAATGTGAGGTACAACGAGAATATTACGAAGATAAATGTTTTTAGGATAGAAGGGTAGGGTATAGGAACCGATGTGAGTAACAGGAAGAGATGCACCATTGCCAACTATGATTTTATGAGAGGAAGATGGACGAAGAGAAGAAAGTATACCATGATCGGATGCCATGTGAGACGAGGCGCCTGGATCCATAAACCACTCTTGGTTGCCGGGGAGGTGCATGTTCTGAAGCGCTGTGATGAGAGCTGGGTCGAGCTGTTGCGGTTGGTGTTGCTGTGGAGGTGGCACCATCGGACCATTGTTCCAGGTCGGCGTCATGAAGGGCGGCTGCTACTGACCGGTGGCGGTGTAGGCCTGGTGACCGGGGCGGGGTCCCAGAACGCCGGCTGTGGGTGCGCGCCAGCGCAGCTGCCACGGGGCGAGCTGAGTCTGCTGCTGCTGAGCGGCGCGGGTAGGGAGCCCGGTCCAGGGGTTGAACATCCAGGGAGAGTTGCTATCGTGGCCGCGGCCACGGCCACCACAGTGACCACAGCGGCCACCGTAGCCCCTACCACGGCCAGAGTTGAGGTAGAGGCCAGATTGGTAGGAGGAGGGTGGGCGGGTGTTGGTGCTGCCTGAGCCACCGCCCCGTCCAGTTGGAGGAGCACGCTCGCCCTCCGCGTGCGGATTGATGCTGTTGCCGCTGGCCTAGAGAGCGGAGGCGGCTGCGTTCTTGGCGTCGGTCTTCTTCTGAGCCTCCTCGAGAACAAGAGCTGAACGAGTTTGAAGAAAGGTGGGAAACAGAACCTGATATGGTAGGAACGAGCGGAGATGGCTGAACTGTTCATTGAGGCCGCGTAGAACCGTGAGGACGAGGGTTTCATCGGAGACGGGCTGGCCGACGTTGGCGAGAGCGTCGGCGAAGGAATTGAGCTTGGAGCAGTAGTCGTGGACGCTCATGTCACCTTGCGGGGTGTTGTGGAACTCCGCGTCGATGGCGAGGGCGCGGCTTTTCTTGTTGTCGTGGAAGAGGCTGGCCAGGGCGTCCCAGATCTGCCGCGCCGTGGAGCCTGGAGCCATGATGATGCCGAGGAGCTCGGAGGAGATCGAGCCGTAGATCCAAGAGAGGACAGTGTAATCGTCCCGCGCCCAGTCAGAGGTGGGCGACGTGTCCGACGCTTGGCGTCGGCGGTGCCGGTGACGTGGCTGGTGAGACCGTAGCGCCCGAGCGCGACGAGGAAGAGCTCCCGCCACTTTGCGTAGTTGGATTCCTGCAGATCAAGGGTGACGGGGACATGGCTTTTGATGAAGGCGACATAGGAGGTGGGATTGGGGCTAGGGTTTGGGGTGTAGGAGGTGTCGGCGGCCTTGCCTAGATCGGCGGCGCGGCGGTCGAGTTCTTCTTTGCGAGTCTGGAGGAGGGACTCACGGTCCTTGAGCTCTTGTTCGAGCTTTTGGAGCTCGTCGGGAGTCATGGTGGTGGGTGGAGGCGGCGGAAGTCGGGAGGAGGGCTAGGGTTTTGGGTTTAGAGGGAGGAGAGGATCGGCTGGTGCTCTGTTACCATGAAAGTTTAGATTGAATCCGGGCTGCGTGATCGCAAAGCCTCGGCCCTCCTCATATATTTATAGATGGTTACAATACACAATACATATACAGAAAACTTATTTACTAGGTTCCTTGGAGTGGACTTCAAGTTGATGCCCAGCCGGCCGACTTGGCCGACTCCTTCTCTAACACCCACGAAGCTCCCGGCCAGACAGGCATAAACCCCCGCTGGAATGAGTCGCCACCACGGCGACCAGAGAAAGAGGGGAAGCGGAGCTGCAAGCGTCGGCGAGGGAGAACACCACCCCCGTTGTGCAGAGAAGGACACATCGTTTCGTCTCCCCCTCGCCGCCATGGCTGGCCAGGAGGGCAAAGCTGCGAATCTGACCGCTCAGATCCAGAGCTCCACGGTCTACGGACATAGCGCCCACTACAAGTATAAAGCATACCCTAAAACCGAAACTACGATCGCCCCTCCCACGCTGCCCCTCCGCCGCTCTCGCCCAGCATCGGCCGGCTCTCTCTAGAGTGGAATCCCACACAGGTGACACAGCTTAAACATTGCAAAATTCGTCCGCTGGACCAATTGTTCTTTTTAGGACAAAAATTGTGGTACACCGCACCGGCCAGCTCCAGTCGAGTCCACTCCAGTGGCATCACATCATCCATGGGACGGAGGACATAGACAGTTGCATCCAGCCAAGGATTCCTGGGAACCGAGAAAGATGCAGGCAGGAACGAGGCACGCACCCGAAACTCGAAACCCAAATAAAGGAGGAACGAGACGGATGGTCAGAGGGAGGAACGGGAAAAAGCACACTGCCTCTGCCTACTCGCAGCCGCAGGCAGCATCAGCGCTGAATATGCCTGCACGTACTTCTCTCGCCTACCGCCAAAAGCAGCAAACCTGCCTTGCTCTTGTTGACCAGACAGACACCACAAATTACCTATTCCAGTGACACGCTACGGAGCAATAACTAGTGTTTAGAGTGGACGTTGCTGCCTGATTAATCCAGAGAGTACAGTACGTAGTATTACTGCTATTGTTCGGTGGCGATGAGGTAGCTTGAGTACAGTACGTAGTATTACAGTACGTAGTTCATGATTTTCCTTTTAAACAAGATAAAAAATTTGCCATTTTCACTCCATGATGACGAGCTCACTAGTACGCCAAAGCTATCTCGTGGATCGCCTCTTCTCAGTTATTTACAGCATAATTTGGGATCACGCAACATTTCAAATTGTCAACCGTGACTTCCACCGATCCAAAGAAATGTCGTTTGTTGGGTTTTACTAAATCATCAACATCGGAGGGAGTATGTTTTATTAGTGGAAGCATTTCTTTTTTAGGGCAAAATTGTGAAACTTGTAAGCTTTGCAATCAAGTGTAAAAATCTGGCTCTCACATCCTTTTCAAATGTAGGTACGCAATTCGTGTTTGGTCAAAAGGGAAGCAATGACTTGGTCTAAATGGCGCCGACCCTTCCGCTTGGCATGTGCAGTGAAGCGTTAAGGATTGGTGGATGGAGACGATTCACAACAAGGACCATAAAAGAAGACAGATGGCCTTGCTAGTGATGTTAATTTCATGAGAAAATTGAAAGAAAAACATGCACGCGTCTTCCGGGACACCTACACAACCTCAAGCTACATTGTCATCAAAATCAAAGAGGAGGTTGCTTTGTGGAGTCTTGTCGGGCTAAAGCCTTAAGTATTATAATACCATGAGAGCGGACTTTCATTTCAGACTTGACTACGGTCAAGTCGTGGTTTGTAAGATATCTAAAAACTTCTCTTTAATAAATAAAAAATATAAATCTTTCTCCTTGTTAAAAAAAACATATTGTCGCGACATCATCTATCATCACGCTGTTACATTTCTACCTGTAACCACTGGCAAACCGATTCTGCCGCAAGTTATTCTGCAGTGTTTTTTTTTTTTTTGAGATGGAAATATGCATAGAGCAAAATCGCTAGTCACGAAATCACGCAGAGCCAGGAACATCAATACGGCTTGGGGGGTTCTGCCCTAACTTTGCGCCACCCCCATGAAACACGAAAAACAAAACAGTTTAGACTTGCTAGGAACTTACTTAATCACTCGTAGACACAGCACCAGATGTTGCCAGATCGTGATCACTACTCTCGATCGCTTTCCCTTAAACTAAAATTTTGGGGGTCAGTCTCAACATGGATCCTGTTTATCCCCAGGTTTGTGCAAACAGCAGAAGCTTGTAAACATGATGTGGCCTCCGCGTGGATCACGTCCTGAACCCGTGGCATAAACCAGCAATTCTCCTGCGTCATCTCTTGCCATTTACTGCAACAATTCTATCAATGTTTAGTTAAGGACATCAGGTTCAGGTTTTTGCCAAGCCGGAGCAGGTGAATTCTTCTCCTGTCTTTGCTAGCCACAATGCTGCTCAAACTCACTCCCCATAGCTCTAATCTGGTGCATAACTCAGGCGTAGCCAGTAGCTTCGACTGCATTCTCCACCAGAGCAACAGCAGCACCACCGAAAAAGCTTAATATGCTCAATCTGGGTAAAAAGGTACTCCCTCTGATCGGAAAAGAGTGTTTGTACTAGCTTAGTTCAAAGTTTGTACTAAGTTACCGACACTCTTTTCCAATCAAAGGGAGTAGCAATTGCCTCTTTTGGATCAGCACATATTACCAGCTGTGCCAAAATTAGAATGTTACAACCACTGCATCCGTAGTTTGTGTGAAACTGGAAAATATTTACAACCCTAACAAGACCATTTTTGCATCATCATGCTAATTCCGTGGACGTGCATCAAATTCCCAGAAAGACACGCACAAAATTACACTGCAACATGTTGCTTCTAGACAAGACAAGTCTCCTACAAATAAGGTACATTAGAATATACAAACAGACATAAGGAAAAAATGATTGCAATGGCAACAAAAATGATTTCTATTTTTTCTTCATGGTATGATATCCCAATGGACTAGACTCACGTTTATAAACTCCTATACACTTGTTAATTTTCTATCTATAACACAAAAGAACTTCAGCTAGATTTTGTACATCTTGATCTCCCAAAGAAAAAGAATGAAGAATGCACCAGATAAATGGGCGCGAATAGAGCAAAATTGCAAAGAATTAAAACCTATGTACGCTATCAAAAGAAGGGCCATTCCACAATACTTCCGTGGCTTCTAACGATCCAGCATGCCTGATGATCCCGCGGAGACCAACTGATCATCTTGGCCGCTTTCAGATACTTGCTTGCTGGGGATGATTTCCGACGGCGACCACTGATCCGGGACAACAAGAAAGTAGGCCGACATGGCTTTCCTGAAACGCTTCTTGTACTGCTTTGGTGAAATTACAGTTGGTGATACATTCTTCGGTCCACCTAATATTCCTGAAGCTTTCACCCATGTCTCTAGATGTTTGTCCCACGTATATTGCCTCATGAAATCTATGATTCCCATAACAAGTTCATGCCTCTTCTCATCAACACCAACAAGTAAAGAGTAATCCATTACGTCGATGGACTGCAACAAAGTTACCATTGTTTATGTAAGAAATTGTCACTTGCTTATTGTACGATCAAAAGCATGCCATATTGACTCATTCAGAGTTCTCTAGATTTTCCTTTTGGAAGAAAATAATAATAGTTCAATCGATTCTCATGGTGATAGAAAAAGACCACAGCTCATAGGATGGACTATATGATACAGATTATAGAAAGAACGCAATAGATGTCAATCAATATGCAGATGAGTTGTACTTACGTCAAGGAATGCAGTATCATTCCAAACAGCTCTCTCCAGAAGCCGCTTCGCCTTATTCCCCACAAAAATAGGGGATGTTGGCATCACTTCAAGTAAGTTCTCATCAAGAAGTACTTTATCGCTACCATTTGAATCAGGGTTATATCTTGATCTTGTTGAGCCCTTCAAATCATATAATCTTGTCACATGGCGTTCAAATAAAAGATTTTCCATGACCAGAACATCCATCTTCACCTCCTTTCCACCTTTCAGGCTCTTAACCTATTCATTCTCAAACAATAATATTAAGATATCTATAAAGCTCTTCTGGAAATTAAGCATATAAATCAAATTTCACACTTATATAGTATGAAATCACTTCCAATGCAAAATGTAGAGGTTCGTTTTCTACATGGCCAACCACCAGAAGTTTGGAAAATATGTCATCGGTATACATCTGTGGAGCGATAGTTCCTCTGCCTTGCATTCATTGATTAATAATTCTCTAAGAAAGACTACTAGTATTAATGGAATCCATCAAGAAAGATCACAAATAACTACAGGTCTTTCAGTATGAGAAATCCACAATTAGATGAAGCCAACTGAACTATGGTAACATGACCACCGGAAAATTACACACGGGGCACAGCAAATAAATTTTATTGTGCAATTTGTGCAAAAGTGCAAAGGAATACATGAAGAAAACATCAATGGAAATTACCTGATAAATACCAAGAATTTTTGCAATGCAAGTAGGACTGCCTGTGACAATTGACTCCGACAGATATTTGAAATAGTCAGGAGCAAATTTCATGAAAGACTCCAATTCCGTTTTAGTAACCTGCTTAATAATGAACCTGTCATCCAATGATTTTGCAAAGAAAACATTGCTCTTGCCTCCTTGAGCACCCCATTTCTTGCAGCGACTTAGTGACCTGACAAAATCACGCTCTGATGGACAGCATATTCTCCTCAACGCATCAAACTGTTTTGCATAGTAACATACCACAGTGTATTTCACTTGTTCTAAAGGACCTTCATCTCCAAAATTTACTTTTATGTGAGTTACTTTACCATACACAAATGGAACTGATGTGGATGGGTTCTTGCTTCCTGGAATGGAGAGAATATTGTCCTCTGCTGACACAACACTTCTTAGGAGCTCAGAAGTAGTTTCATCTACTGATTCAGTTAATGACACACTTCTAGAATCACTGAGTGGGAGTGAAGTATCTGTTGCTTCTCTTTCCAGCTCATCTGAGAGCTGAAGATGGTATTCATGAGAGGCAAGTGCATAAGAGATGATGCTAGTGGGTTCATCATCATAAACTCCAACAACAGTGTCATTGATGCCTATAGGAAAGAGAAATTTGGGCCCAATCTGGCGCTCCACCGCCCTTAAGAAAGAAATATGAACAGGTGTATATTCAATGAGCGCATCAAACCTTTTTGAGCGACTCCACTGCTTGTTAAGAGAACGGTATAATTGTAAGAAAGGCATCCCTATCCAATTGGAATGGTCCTCTGCACTATCCCCTAGCTTGTTCAGCAACAGAGATGCATACGAAGGTGTGGTGTCACTGATGTGTTCTTCCGAGCCCTCTGACGATGTCGTAGAATCCGGCACCGCTACCTTGCTAGTAACAGGGTCATTTTCACCAGTCCATTTTGCATCAAGTGCATTAGACACATCTAATATACTGGGAAACTGCCCTTCTGAAAGGGTGCGTCGAGCAACAAGATCAGACTCCAAAGGAACTGAATCCACATTCACGCTAACACTGCTATACAAAGGCGTTTGGATATTTCTTTGGAGGAAATCTGACTCACTTGTAACTATTCGCTGTTCAAGATTACAACAGCTGTTACTTGGATCAACTCCACTATAATTCTGTCCACAAATGCTCACCTGAAGATTTTCAGCACATTTAACATCTTTATTAGAAGCCCCAGTGCCACTATTATGACTATGAGGCTGTTCTGTGGCATTTGGCTCAGCAACACTATCCACAGAATGGATTGTCTCCTTATCACCTGGCCTGATGCTAGATAATTCATGGCGATTTATGTCTGACCTAGCAGCAAATATCAGCCTTTGATCCCACAAGTACGAATGGAAGAGCAACTGCCTCCTCAGCCTATTAATCTCAAGAATGTCTGGTTGACATTTCGGTACTTCCTTTTTCAAAACTTTATTCAGACATCCCTAATTAGTAAAATAAGACATCAATCAGCTACCTTATAAACAATGCATATATGCAGGACTAAAATCATTTCAAGGACCAGATTCACAGAAGTTCTGGAATTGTTTTAGTTAATTTCATGTCTATACCAAGAAGGCTTACATGGTATCACCTTTTATGTTTGTTCTCAATAGATATGCAGAGTGTTCATGACTAAATCTCAAACTTAGTAGTCAAGTAGTCATATTTATAGTTCCAAATATACAATTATCCAAATGATTCATATTTGTGTCTGCGGGCATGAAAGTTGAAACAATAATCTATCTTGATTGTTGACACAATAACAAAGAAATTGAGCTAGGCCTTATTCAAAACAAAATGAGTTGGGGGTTTCACTTGTCAGTGATATATTTTGCTGAGTTGTACATCAACAGACAACAAACTTTGTCAGCCTTGTATGTACAAGTGGTACTACCTTAGAGCTGTCAAATGGTGTGCCTTTTCCAGGAGTTGAAATTACATGTTTAAGCTCTATTTTAATGGATATGGTATAAGAAAGCAGTATCAAAAGCAGCGCACCTCAAATTCTAACTTTTCCTTTTGAAACATGCCCTCAAGTTCAGCAATATAATTGCTACACTCAACATTGAGAGAACTGCTGTGAGCCTTTTTCTCAGAGATCATGTGTAAAGTACGTGATATTTCGTCAAAGAGAACCTTTGCCCGGTCAATGACCTGTCAAATTTGATGAAATGTTAGCCATTGAGGTGACAACCAAAGCAGTTCTTTAATAGCAAACTACTAATTTTTTTAGAGAATTTAACATGCTTCACAAAGGCTGAGCAGATTGAATTTTTTTGCAAACCAAGTCTTCTATTGCTGTATGATACACACCTCGTTTACTTCTTTCTGTATCCACTCCAAAGGCTGGTGAGTAAAATTAAGCTTATGAGGTGGTACATGGACTGAATGAACATTAATAGGTGCATATCGGAAGCAACCCACCATTTTTCCCAACCTATATACAAAAGCAGAACATCAGAAACCAAAATATCCAATCTATTATAATTCAGTATGAGATTTATGGCCAGCCTTCCAGAATGCTTACTCAGTACTCACTATGAAAATCAACTGAGAATAATTCAGTCTGGAAAGGGTAACATCTGAAGACAGCTTACCCATAGAACCGAAGGCAGTCCCTGTGGAGAGAATGACCACAACTGGCTACCCTACTTGCAGCTGCATGATTTGAAAAGCTAAGCTCCAAAAATTTACCAAGTGACAAACCCCAAGCAGCATCAGACATGACGATCCTAGGAGTCGCTGGTGGAAATCCATCACTTCGAGGGCACTTCAGACACCTGTGCCACATCCAAATTTTCCCATCCCTTTCTCCTGGCAAAACAACAACTGGGTGTTTTTTAACTGATATTGTTAGACTCCCCTGGCGATGAGTGTAGCAATGGACATGAGCTTCAGGTGGCTGATCACATGATTGGCACTTGAAAGCCTGTATAAATCATTGTTACTACTGTCATTCATGTAAAGAATGGGAATGAAGAAGTTCATGAAATTACACGTGCAGGAAATAAAAAGGAAAAGATAAAAACCTGTTCAAATAGGGTGTCACGCAAAAACCTTCCTAGAGGCCTGTCAGCATTACCATAATACTTGATGCGTAACAGGTGAGCTCGCTCACAGATAGATCTTTTCCATACGCAACGTATGGACAGGGAGACTAAGATGCTCTGATGGTCAGAAGGCACAACTTCGTCCCTATTTGATGTGATGTCATGTCCATGACTGGTTTCTTGAATTTGTACTGCAGGAGTAGACACTGGTTGCACTACAAACAAATTGTTAGTGTTGATGATTCTCACATTAGGCAAAGCACTTGAACCCTCTACTGGCTCCTTGAGATTAGAATAATGAGTGATATTTGAGCTGACCACAGACATGCTCTGATGATGATTAGAGTTGATTGAATCTGCTCTCACTATCTTACGGTCTGAACTGGTTGAATAATCCTCATGGTAATCACCAGAATACACACACCTTTTCTCTACAGTAGAATATACATGTGAATGGTCCAAGGGTCCATCAGATGTAGCTATTGAAGACATAGATACAGAATCTGCAGTTGCAGTGACCTCTAGTTTATCACCATTCATGCTGTTAAAGTTACAGCCATTGGTGGACAAAGGTCCAAAAGAACAAGGGTTGGCCTTCTGAGAATGAAGGCAATCGCTGTCTATTGGTGGTTCAGCCACAGCTGTTCCACTTGGGTCAGCTGATATAACAGAGTCTGTGTCAAGGTGCTCAAAACTATAAGTTGCCTGTTGGCTGTTGAAAGTATTAATTGTGAAACCTGGCACGGTTGAAATAGAGCTGTCTGCCGTAGATCGCCTATCTGGTAAGGTTACAGTCAGTGGAGACCTTAGGGGAAGTTCTGGCAGGGTGGCACCTTCATCTGCAAGGAAAGATGTTTCTAAGGCCAAGTGATATGCTGCAAATATGCCATACTGGACCACATGCTTAATTCTCTTTAGCTCATCCATGCTACCACCTTTCAGAAGAACCTGCAGGTCATATAGGAGATTATGTTTCAACGTCTTATGCAGACAAACTGGAGGATGACAGGAAAATATGTAAAGACATCGTAACCACCATCTCAAATAAGACAAAAAAAATAAGAGAAAAATAAATTAACATTTTGACACCTTTCGGTTTGGAATACATTCACAAGCAAGGGAGATAAGCTAACAAATTACAGTTACGATCACCCTAATCAATAAGTAACATTATGTCTCTTTCTTTCTGTAAAACATATACTACATGCATTTTTGGGGTCCAGCTGTCCTCGAAGAAATTAACAAGTCGTTTTATCACTTACAGTGCATCCTAATGGCTTTGCGCATCCTTCAAAAAACATCATGGTCTTCAGCATTTTCTTGGTCTTATTATCCGAAGTCATAGAATGTTCAATGTGTTTGTCTACATGAAACAACTCACAATAACCAAGTTTCTGAGATGGTAAGAGATCAATAGAAGGAACTATCTGAGCACCTGTGCAACGAGCAATACGCTGCAAGAGGGATTCCTTAATATTTAAAACCAGTGATATGTTCTTTTCTAGAAGCAAATCTTGAGCATAGCGAGAAACTGAATTCTCAACCAAAAGAAGGTTAGGCTTTTGAGCTACAATCTTCGCGACTGCCATTTTAAGGTGATCTGTTTCCTGCATAGTGTATCATAGAAAAAAAATAAGACCAATGCAAGCTTAAGAGTGATTAACAGCAAACATGAAAGGTTCATGAACCTGCTGGAGCAACGTGTCAATACTCGACAGCTGATTTGTAACTCGATGATACTCAAGAGCTCCAGCAAGTAGAAGGAGACGAGGTTTTTCTATTCTGGAAGACATGCGCCTATGTGCGACATTCTTCTTACAGACTACTCCTTTTACAACCGCGCTGAAAGAAAATGGGTACATGCTTCAGATATTATATAAATAATATGTCTAGCATTGAAGTCATCTTATGCTAATTGATGGTACCAACTGGATCACCATTAACTAGATGTAGACTCCAAGAGGGGGAAAATATTTACAGATAGAGCTTCATGAGTGTCAACGAAGATCTCAATTGAAGGCTTATTGTATAAAAACAAAAGATAATTCACCTTTCACTGCGGTGTCCACTTGCTAAACACTTAACCTTGACATATCCACCAGGGTCCATGCCACCATCTTCGCTTGTGTCTGGTCTAAGGAAGTTTGCAGCTTCCCATGATACCAACGTAACAATCTCCAACCAACCCATGTCATCACCTTCCTCCAATGCAATATTCTCCACCTGCAACAGCTGAGAAATCAAAGCCCTGAAATGTCCATCAACAACATTCTTCATTACTTTCTTATGTTCTTCAGTTGAGCGATCTCTACTTCGAAATTCTCCACTACCGAAGCTACTTGACGACTGAAGGTAACACCTTCCACCATCAGATAAAGGATCATCATCGTCATCGTCGTCATCAAGCAGATCAGTTTCTAGCTCATCTTCTTTATCTTCTGGTTCAGGAGGAATCCAAAAATTATCATTCTTCTCAAAATCTACTAAATTTGTATCGGCAGTTTCCAGAGCATAAATGGACGAGGCAGCCCCACACTCTGAGCTATTATCAAGTTCTGGTTCGTCCTCCAGTTTGGTGACCGTCAATGTGCTGCTGAATCCGTGGTCAACTGCACAAGGGGATAACTCCTTTGGAATCGCATTTTCTTCGACGGTCCTTGCTATTGTTGTATTGTACGTTGCATCAAAATCATCAAAATCATCTGAGCGGAAGTATTGGTTAGTGTGCTGTTGATGTTGCACCTGCCTGTCAGAGCAGTAAGCAGCATACTCTTCATCTTCGTCATCACTCCTGAAGAAGAAAGTCCCATGATGAGACTTTGCGTTTTCAAGCATCATAACTTGTTAATCAATCGTGTACCACATAAGAAGATCAATATTATTCAATTTTCAACCCAAAATATAATGATGTTTTACTCTTTTTCTAAAGATAAACCAATACTAGTATTTAAGAAAAAACATGGGAGATATTATAATATAGAGGGGTATTTAGGGGAAAAACGTACTCCCTCCTATCAGAAATAAGTGTTGGTGATTTTGTATTAACTTAGTAAAGAGTTTGTACGAAGTCACCGACACTTCCGATCGGAGGGAGTACTAATTATCATTATACTGGGTAATGTTATAAGATATATGAGTTCTTATACAGAATACCTGTTTGTGTAATAGCCAAACTGAATCGAAGAAGAGTCATCTCTGTTTGAAATGATAGACATACTTTTTTCAGGAACCCGCCTGTCTTGCATACTATGAGAAACTTTGTCTTGAGAAAATTTGGGTGGGGGAGGACCAATGCTGGGAGCCCGAGCCACATGTTTATAATTTCCAGCAGAGTAAGACCCAGCAAGTGTGCTAACACTATTAATGGTGATAGTTGACTTTGTACTGAACAGACTTGCCTCAGACAGGGAAGGGCTGAGCACTGGCAGCATCTGCTTGACAGCAGCAATTTGCTCTTGCTCCCATTGCTTATAGCAGAAGTTGCAGACACGAATTCTGTCCCCCTCATCGTCACTTTTATCAGGGCCACTTGAAACTGGGACAGAGTTCGCTGTGCACTTACCGCAGAATATGCGCCCACAACGACGGCAATGGTGCCTGCGGTTGAATATGGTGAATTGTGTATCACAGTCATAACAGACTCGACAACTGTGGTCAGGCATCCAGAAGTCCCTCGAGACATTCTCGGGTTTGGACCGGCTAGGCAGCCATGATGTCAAAAGCTTAACTACATCAGCAAAAGTTTTATCTGAGGCTTCCATGGGTGGCTGCAATGGTACCGTCCCAAAGAAACCCTCATGCTTGCATCCTCATCTGCTCCAACATAAATGTGTTACAGTAATAAATTAAGACACACAGTATGACATAGTACCTGGAAACGAATATGAGTTCTGTCCAAGAATGCATGCAGTCAAACTATTTTAATTTTAACCAACAATGTTTTATTATAAATTAGATCACATAGATTACTCAAAAGTACTTTCATAATATTATAATTTTATTATTAGGTAAACATATTGATTGCAGTAGAAAATGGTGGTCAAAGTAATGTTTTATATACATGTACATCTCGCCAGAATTGCACATTTGATCTTGTAGGGAGTGAGTTCACTCATGTATTTGCTAAGCCTGGCTGTAATGTCTCTTGTAGGGAGTGGTTTATTTGAGACATTTTGTGTAAAGACTATTTGTTGTTGAATTAATAAAGCCAGACATTTCCTAACTTAGATCTGGTATGTAGTACTACCTAACACAACATATTATGATACACACCTTATGTACAATATAGTACCATGCAATTCGTAATACAACAATAATTTCTAGATGGACTAAAATAGCAGGAGCATCAGAACATATAAATCCTGTAATTTACTTATACATATTCCAATTTACATGGTAATTTAGCTACAGTTATAAAATATGGATACCAAGTTGTATGGAGATACATTCTCTACCAGACGAACATACGAGAAATCAACAATACGCAAAGGACAACACTATAAGCACTAGAAAAAAATCCACAGATTCTTTTTGAGAGAAAATACACAGATTTCATTTTGAGAAAACATTCTGAATTTGGCCTTCCAGTGCAAGGGCGATACAGAATCCATAATGTTGCCGGGGGCTGTACCTCCTACAGAACCGGTCAGAGTTAGCACCGCCCGAGCCGAGCCGTGGCAGAAATTGCACACGAATCCGCAGAAGGGCCTCTCAGAGAACCAAGATCGGGCAGGTGGCGCCTTTTGAAGCCGCCGCCGGCGCCACCACCACCACCGCCGCGAAGCAGGACAATAATTCCTCCGCGCCAATAGGGCTGTTCCCTACAAGAAAACAAAGCGTGATGTCACCACCCGATGACGTGTCCCGCGCCTATGTCGCGTCGAGGCGGCGGGGGAGGGGCGGCGGCGCTGCTCGCGCCGGGCATTGGCGTCGGCGCCGCCGGGGCCACACGGCACGACACGGCGCGGCGCGCGATGCAGTGGGAGGTCGTTTACCGGCGGTGCCGGTTTCAAGCGCTGCGGGGAATTCCGATCGGAAGGGGGGCAAAAGATCGAAGCTTTTCGGTTCGCGAATCGGCGGAAGGGGAGGGCGAGGAAGAGAGCGACGAACTGGGAAGACAGAGAAAGGGAGAGGAGGGAGTTAATTGCGACGTTAATTCCTCCTTCTATTTTTTCCTGATATTATGTTTCTGTATTTTTTTTGGTGGTTTTGTTCTTCGCATGTTAGGGTGACAAGTGGGGTCGGGAGGCGAGGAAGTCGCGGCGGGCCCACAAGGGGCGCCTGAGGAATCCGTAGCGCTGGCTTTCCATTTGCGTTCTTCTTGAGAGCTTCATTAGCGGGTTCGTCATTAATGTAGAGATTCGAAATTAATCTTTTTTGCTTTTACCTTTAATACTTGTATATCTTGGATTAAACAATTTCTTGCATGTGAAGGAATCATGGCCTCATGGGTGACCCGTTTAGGCCTTTCACAATGTATAGTTTCTTAGCACATTTTCATAGGAATAATTAAAATTTAAGATACAACTTCTCCAATGCATTGTTTCTTAAGAGTTGTCTCTTAATTAATAATTTTGGTCTCATGCATACATATGATTGGACTAGAAACAATTTTTGCCTATGAACTTGTGCAAGTGTTGTATCTTAGCTAAGCTACAACACCCCTCTCTTTCTTCATTTAATATAGTGCCACATAAGCAAAATACCTAGGATACCGCGCTAAGAAACCCCTATTGTGAAAGGCCTTATAAGTAGTAACTCTCTTATTTTTTTTAGTGTCATTATGCATCCAAGCAATCCATGTGACCAGGCCCGGTCCTGTGTTTTCAGGGGCCCGGGGCGGAGCTAGAATCCGGGCCCTTTTGTATAAACATTGAAAAATATTAATACATTTATATATGAGACATTACTACAAATATTAATAAAGTAGAGAGAGGATTTGTGTAGATCGAGCTGTAACTTAGTTTTTTAAAAATAATTGAAAATGACATTTTTAAGTTTCAATTTTTTTTTAAATAAATCCAGATGTAGACAATGATGTTTAAAAATGTTCTCACGTTCTTAGATGCAAAGTCGTGGATAACGGTATTATCAATATCACGCTTACTGGTTATCGACGACTATCTAAATATGTTTATTGTTGTAGAACTAGCGTGCTCTTATTAGAACAGAAACTAATATGCTCTATTTTTGGTCGCCCACTTGTGATCCCTTTGTCTTTTTTTTTGAATGAACCTTCCTTGTCCTTGCAACAATCGGAGCAGCCAAAGAATAAAAAGGGCCCAAATCAACGGAAGGCAAATGAAGCCCAAACTAACCGAAGAAGAAAACTAGGCCACGGCCCCATCGCACAGGATAGCAGAGGAACGTTTCGTTAGTCTATCTCTCACTGAGCCGTTCGATAGAAGAACTCCCGATTAGTGCTCATGGCGCGCCGCCGATGAGTTCCTCCATGCTGCCTATGCCATGCCTGCTGGGGCCCCCTTGGTTCCAGGGGCCCGGGGCGACCGCCCCTCCCGCCCCCCTATAGGGCCGGGCCTGCATGTGACCTTATGGACTAATGACAAAATGTTGACTTTAGTACAAATTAGGGTCCATATATACACTTATCTTATTGTTTAATAAACTATAGAACGTTCTTGCAATCGAACAACAAGAGATTATTGTGTATCTCCGGTAAGATGATGAAAAAGTGTTAAGTGGGGGTGTGTACCATCGTACTCCCTTCGTTTTAAAATATAAGATATTTTAGCTTTGTGAAATAAATGTATTTAGATACTTATCTTTTAGTGTGTAGGTTCATACAAATATACACACTAAAAGTTGTCAAAATACATTTGCTTTACAAACCTATAACATCTTATATTTTTAAACGGATGGAGTAGATTCTAAAAAAAATGGCATAACTTACTTAGACCAGCCATAGTGTCATGTCGGTTCAAAGAAAAATATGTCAAAACTTCAATCACATCAATTTACTTTAGTGTTGGAGCATTTCTTGTTAGAAGCATGCAAACCTTATTTTAATCTACATTTATCTCTCTGCCCAGTGAGCCTGCTGAACCGCACCATAAAGTTGAATCAATTATGTACATATTTTGGTAAGATTCAACCTCCAGGTGTATAGAATCGGTTTAGAGAGAGAAAAGAGAACGTTTTGAAGCGCTTTTTTTACACATTGTGGCTGGTCTCCTACTATACGAAGGCTCTGACGTGTTTTGTTTAAGAAATATCAATTGTAATGAACTCTTTGAAAGAAAGGGCCAATTTACTTATAAGACAACATAACCACTTTTGGTGTTTGGGATGAAAAAGAAGCAACGCACTTGAACAACTGTCCAAAGTCTACCAAGAAAATCTCATATAAATGGAGTGTTACTTAGATACATCTCACAGCCACATTGAGGGTTTGTGGATGAAGAGAAGATAGCATCACGCCTGTAATATATACACTAGTTTTTGTTTTGCGAAAAGACTAAATGACATATACAAGAACAAGACCTTACAAACAATACCCTTCATAAATTGAAAATAGCATCCAAATTGAACAAGACCAAATGACATATATTAAGTAGAACAAACCTTCTTCCTCATGCATCCATCAGGCCCGCGCTGTGAGTCAAGCTCGGTGCCGCCTCCAGAACAACACTTGAGTCAGGATATCATTGTGGAGCATTGGCAAAGACGCAAATGTAAATCATAAGATGTCGACGACTATAATTTGCAAAACATATCGTCTCCCCTAAGAACAAAATGTCGGAAAAGTTAATCAGTGATGCCCTAGGTCTGACCAGACAAACTAAGGAACACAAACCTCACACACTCCCCGGCAAAGCCGAGGGTGGCCAACCATCGTCAGTCAGAACTAAAGTCATTGGACATGCATTCCACACCATACCACTGCATGATAGCGCCACTCAGAAAAACTTGCAACACACATAGCCAAAACGAGATCCACCACACCAAGGGAGCAACGACTCGACGATTTCCGTCCCTCCTCAAAACCATCGGTGAGACCATCTTCATCGAGGTGGATGAGGAGACGGGGAAACCTTTTTCTTGTTTCGCACATCGCCGCTATAACTCCCATGTTAGTTGATACCTTCGATTCAGAATACCGGATCTAGTATAGTTGTGTTTTTCCTAGAATACCTAGGTTTATATCGAACCTTGGGAAGCGATTGATGTGGTGATTTAATCAAGCAAGGGCCAAGGATTCACATGCAGCTGTGCATATAAAATGGGATAAAGATAATAATAAGCTCATTTAAGTGTTAATTCAATATAGATAAGATCATTGTGGGTGATGCGTCCTCGTGTACTATAGCTTCTGCAAGCCACATATGATTATAGTCTTTTATCCAACCATGGCACTCCAGTCGAGCTGGTTATGCTACAGTTATTAAGTTGTGTATGCATGGACCAAAGCATTAAGACCATTGTTGTCACTGTTACTCCCTAATGGATCTCAAACAACTACTGTACTCCCCCCCTACTGTCACTGGGTTTCACATGTAGAAGAATATCTCCACTCCTCTCACTTCACTACCTTTACTGTGAAGGAAATATGCCCTAGAGGCAATAATAATATTGTTATTATCATATTTCTTGTTCATGACAATGTTTATACTCCATGCTAGAATTGTATTAAGCGGAAACATTAATACTTGTGTGGTTTATGAACAACACCGTGTCCCTAGTATGCCTCTACTAGACTAGCTCATTGATTAATGATGGTTAAGGTTTCCTAACCATAGACATGAGTTGTCGATTAATAATGAGGTCATGTCATTAGGAGAATGATGTGATGGACAGACCAAAATAAAGCACAGCAATTAGATCGTGTCATTGTGTTCATCTTTGCGAAGCTTTTCCTATGTCAAGTATTGCATTCCTTAGACCATGATATAATGCAACTCCCTGGTATCGGAAGAAAGCTTTGAGATCATCAAACGTCATCCTATGAAAGGGTGATCATAAAGGTGTCTCTTAGGTGATCGGAAAGTATTTGTTGGGTTGCATGTATAGAGATGGAATTTGTCCCTCCCAAGTCGGAGAGATATACTTCGGGCCCACTCGGTAATCGATATCAACATCGCTTGCAAGCACGTGGTTAAGGAGTTAATCACAAAGTGATATCGGATTACAGAACGAGTAAAGTACTTGCTGTGAACGAGATTGAACTAGGTATGCCGATACCGACGATCGAATCTCGGGCAAGTAAAATATCGCGAGACGAAGGGAATACATATACGGGATTAATTGAATCCTGGCATCATGGTTCATCCGATATGATCATCGATTAATATGTGGGATTCAATATGGGTTTCTAGATCCCGCTATTGATTATTGATAGAAGATCATGTCTGCATATTCTCGAACCCGTCGGGTCACACACTTAACGTGCATCGACGCTAGGATAGAATGGATAATTGGTTATTGAGTTTTTTTCGTTTGGAGTCTCGGATGAGATCCCGGACATCACGAGAGGTTCCGAAATGGTCCGGAGAATAAGATTCATATAATGGAAAGCAGTTTTTTGGGTTTCGGAAAAGTTCTGGACTTTTTCGGTAGAGTACCGGAATGTTCTAGAAAGTTCCGGAGGGCTCCATGGTGGGGCCCACATGCCCCAAAGGGTCCACATGAACCAAAGGGTGATGCCTACATGGGCCTGGTCGTCCATGCCCACTTGTCCTATGAGGCCAAGGGCAAAACCCTAGGGTTTTCTTATGGGCCAAGGCAAAGGAAACTTAGGGGGCAAGTTTTCTCCCTGGGGCCACCGGCTTGACTTGGAGGCTAAGGCAGCCCCCTTGGCCGCCCCCTTGACCTATTTAAAGGGGAGGGGAGGGCTGGGGCGTGCTCACCTCAAACCCTAGCCGCCGGCCAACTGCTGCCCTCCAATCTCTCTCTCTCGCGACTGTGCGTAGGCGAAGCCTTGCCGCAGAAACTCCACCATAAGCACCACGCCGTCGTGCTGCAGATCCAATCTATATCTCCACCATACTTGCTGGACCAAGGAAGGAGGAGACGCCGTTGCACCGTACGTGTGCATCTCTCGGAGGCGCCGCCACTTGCGGCGTAGGATCGGATCGGATCGCGGGGAGGAGACGGCTAGTACGACTACATCATCCACGTTTTGTTGAACGTTTCCGCTGTGCGATTTCTTCAAGGGTATAAAGATCTCATCTACCTCTCTCGTTGATTACATCTCCTAGATTAGATCTTGGCTTTCTTGTTCGCATCCGTAGGAATTTTTTTGATTTACTATGCTGCGAAACCCTTCAGTGGTATCAGAGCTAGATCTATGCGTAGATGTATTTCACGAGTAGAACGCAACATGCTTGTTGCGGGCATTGATGTTTTCTGTTGCAAACCTCTTTGTTGTGTATTTCTTATGGCGCGGCATAGTGAGATCGAAGCGGTCCAGGCCAACTTTACGCGACCTCGTTCGCGAGACCGGCTCCGCACTTGACGTGTGGCTTGTTCCACACATGCGGCTGGTGGATGCCAGTTTCTCTCACTATAGTAGTCATGAGATTTACAACGGATGTTAGCAACCATAATATCACCGTTGTGGCTTTTCGTAGGTAAGAATCGTTCTTAACTTGTTACTCCCATAAGCCACGTAAAACATGCAACAACAAAGTAGAGGCGTCTGACTTGTTTTTGCAGGGAGTGTTTTGTGATATGGTATGGGCACAAGATGTGATGTGATATATGTGATGTCTGCGATGATCATATTTTGTAATATTTCACGACTTGCATGTCAATGAGTTCACAACCGGCAGGAGCCATATGGTTGTCTTTATAATTGTGTATGACCTGTGTGTCAACTTCTTATACGCCATGTAATAGCTTTACTTTATCGCTAAGTAGTTAGCAATAGTTGTAGTTGCTATTTGTGGTGGAGACAATCATGGTGGAGTGATGGAGATCATGCCGGCGCGCACGCGATGGAGATCAATGCGTGAAGATTGGCTATACCATGTCACATATTGTATATGCATGTGATGTTTATCCTTTATGTATGCATCTTATTTTGCTTTGATCGCGACGGTAGCATTATAAGATGATCTCTCACACTTAATTTCAAGATAAAATGTGTTCTCCCCTCGTATGCGCCGTTGCGAAAGATCGTCGTTTTGAAGCATCACGTGATGATCGGGTGCTATAAACTCTACGTTCACATACAACGGGTGTAAGCCAGATTTACACATGCGAAAATACGTGGGTTAAACTTGAGGAGCCTAGCATGTACAGATATGGCCTCGGAACACACGGACCGAAAGGTCAAGCATGAGTCATATGGATGATATGATCAACATGTTGATGTTCACCATTAAAGCTACATCATTCACGTGATGATCGGTCTCGGTGTAGTGAATTTGGATCATGCTTCACTAAACAACTTTGTGGGATGTTGAATTTAGTGGGAGTTCATTAGTAATTTGATTAACTTGAACTAATTATCATGAACTAAATCTTGATGTATTTGCATAAGTCGTTGTAGTTTTTGGCACCGTTTCCCACCGACACTTAGCTTAATTGAGTTAAAAGAACTATAGAATTTTGGATAATCACTTTACGGACTAGTACCGTTTAGTTAGAATGTCAAGAGTAAGGATTAAGTCTTATTGCAAACTTTAGCAAACCTCACTTGCTCCGTGCGATTTAATAATTTATATTAATGATTCAAGTTTAGCATCTAAGATCATGTTTGCCTCCATGAGAAATTGATCTTCAAAATTGTTTGAGAATCAAAGTGATCTTGGAGCTGAAAGAATTGTTTCAGAAACTAACAAGAAGTGAAAGATATTTGATATCTAAAACTTTGATTGTTTGCAAAATGATTAAGTATAATTTAGTAAAAGAACATATGCTCATATTGTATGAATATATGCGAAGATTGAAGACGCTAGGCGTCCCGATCACCCAAAAGTTTGGGAAACTAATATTATACTTGCATTTGTCCTTAAGAGCTATAGTAGTTTCATCATGAAAGATGTCATGATAGGACGAATGAAAAGGTATCGGCTAAATTGTTTTGCTATACCAAAAGAATACTAAAGAATGGAGTCTGGAAGAATACCAATCATATGATGATGACGATCAACTTCAAAGTGCAAAATCCAGGGCTATTAGTATTTGACTAACATCCTTTGGACTATGTGTCAAATAATTGATGCCACTATTGATGTCGATAGATTCTTCTAAAAGGAGAGGAAACGCTAAATAGGATCTGCAAAAGTATTTGGTAGAAAAGGAAAAGACTGGAATTGTCCAGCTTAGGTATATAAATGATATACATGTTATAGATGAATTCTTTGCTTGTTAACAATGTAATTCTTGGGTATTCGATACTGATTTGTTGGTATGAA
Organism: Dactylis glomerata; assembly: GCA_007115705.1. Taxonomy (NCBI): domain Eukaryota; kingdom Viridiplantae; phylum Streptophyta; class Magnoliopsida; order Poales; family Poaceae; genus Dactylis; species Dactylis glomerata. The sequence continues at coordinate 2,927,321 of QXEO01000422.1, read as the reverse complement.
ATGTCATACAAAGCAACACAATGCAAGAAGTACAATGGCCTAAGTAACTAGTAAAAGAATATGGTAATGATGCGTGTCGAGATACAAATAAAAGTGTTATTGTGCTTCTCGTCGACATCAAACCTAGCCTTCAAGATATTTCATGAACTTAATAATTGTTATCTTGTTCTGGTATTATGAGAACAATTGTTGTTCATGTTATTATCGTCTTCCATAATCGATGGATAGATTATTATAAATCTTGTTGGTGAAATAGACATTTATAACACTGATGCTAAAGGTTGCAAGACAAAACGAATTTCAATTATATATGACACCACCGTTTAAGTCATATTGGAAACAAAACATGAAAGAAATTCTATATTGATAGATTTTCAAGTCATTCGATTTTGAATTGATTGACGCTTGTGAGACTTTTCCTAAAGATGATTAAACTCCGTTCATGGGCCATGGACAGAACTAGCGACTAACTAAATGGAGATCGTACATGTTGATGTATGTAGTCCATGGTGTGAAGTCGATCATGGTGTATTTTCTATTTTATCAATGACTCGAATAGATATATGGTATATCTACTTGATGAGATAGAAGTATGAAACAATTGAAATTGTTCAATTTATGAAGTGGAAATTATTGTAACAAGAAAATTCAAGTTTTTATGATTGGATCATAAAGAAGAATATTTGAGTTACAAGTTTAGCAAACATCTAAGAGTTAGAGGAATTGTTCCACAAACTTGCATCGCGATAAACACTATAGGAGTATGGAGTTCTTTATGGATGTAATCAAACCTTATTTGACATGGTTAGATCAATGATGAAATAAAACTACCAATATAATTTGTGGATTATGCTTTAGAGACTACCGCTTTTCACTGAATAGAGCACCATCATAATCCGCTGAAATGACACCGTACAAGTTATAGTTGTCTTTTCTTAAATTTTGGTATGCATGACATAAGTAAAATGTTTACAACCAAAATCGGATTAGTAAGTCTTTGTAGGTTATCCCAAAGAATGTCGATGGGTGTTTCTTCTGCCATAAACCCAATTAAAAGTGATTGTCACTGAAAGATGTGAACTTCTTATGAAGGAGTTTTTCGTGAAAGGTTTAAGTGGGAGGAAGATAGAACTTGATAAGGTTATTGAATCTGAGCAAGATGATCAGAGTAGCGCAGCACCAGAAAATGTTCTGGAAGTGGCAACTGCATTCATAGCTCACGCGTCTACAATATGTTTTAGTCACGGCATCGAAGTTCCTATTTAACCAAGTTGGTCATGATCAAATAGCAAGATTTGAGGACGAGATATTATTAGATAATAGTAACCAACAATATACAAAGAAGCGGTGATGGGCCCTGACTTCGTCATATGAATTATTCTAGCAACAATTACATATTGAGATATGATAGTTGAATAAATGAAACAACGTTCCTCTACCGGAATGCACACCAAGAACGTGTACCTGACACGACCCAATGGGTTTTGTTGATTCAAAGGTTGCTAGATATGTATGCAAACTTCTATGGTAGAAGTAAGCATAGCGAAGTTGGAATCTTCAATGATGAAAATGTTAAAGTGTTAATTTCATCAAGATATTTGAAGATGCTTGTATTACAAGAAAGTAAGTGGGAGCGCTCAGACATATTTCTAATACTTTATGTGGATGACATATCGTTTATTAGAAATAATGTGTTTTTCTTGATATTGTTAAGTTTTCATTAAAATTAGTTTTTGATGAAAGACTTAGGTAAAACCACAATATTAAGCATTAATGTCTATTCAGATAGATTGATGCACTAATATAGTTTTGCCTGAGTACATAGATAAAATATTGAATTTGTTCAATATGGAAACAATAAGAACGGTTCTTGTTGCATGGAAGAGGTTGGAGCAAGAATCAATTGTTTTGACACTTGATGAATGAAACCGCAAGAATGATTTTATCAATCTTGTATACCATGATATGTAGATCCAGATATGTCCGATGCTCTAAAAGGATACGAGCAATCATATGATGATCGTTGGACAATAGTAAGAATATTCTTATGTACTTTCGAAGAACTAAGAATATATTCTATATGCAAAAGTGACAAATGGTTCATTGAAATGTGTTACATTGGCTTTGTCACATATATACAGGTAAAATTTTATCTCAATTTTAAGCTATTTTTTTTAGTTAGAGGGTGGCACAATAAGATGGAAGAAAGTTCCATGATAACTTGGATGAGTTCCAATATTAAACATTGTGACGGACACTGCAACGAGGGCTAAGTATATAACCGCTTTAGAAGCGGCATAAAAGATGCAAAGTAGATAGTGATAATCCAACTTATTTGTGGCACTGTCGTCCAGGTCATATTGGTGTAAAACGCATGAAGAAACTCCATTCTGATGGACTTTTGGAGTCTCTTGATTTTGAATCATTTGACACGTGCAAGCCATGCCTCATGGGCAAGATGATCAAAACCCCGTTCTCCGGAATAATGGAGCGAGCAACGGACTTATTGGAAATCATACATACCGATGTGTGCGGACCAATGATTATTTCGACGCGTGGTGGATATCGCTATTTTCTCATTTTTACTGATGACTTAAGTAGATATGGGTATGTCTATTTAATGAAACATAAATCTGAAACGTTTGAAAAGTTCAAAGAATTTCAGAACGAAGTGGAAAACCATCGTAACAGGAAAATTAAATTTCTGCGATCCGATCGTGGAGGTTTAGTTCCAAGTGTGCTAGTACTATATAGTTCTATTGTATGACAATAGTGACAACATAGTTTTGGCAAAGAAACGAAGGTTTCATCAGAAGACCAAGTTTATACGATGCCATTTCATACAAGATGAGTAATGCATGCTAACGCAAAAGAATATGCAAATACAAACGAACCTGAAAGTATCAGACCCGTAGATAAGGTTTACCACGTGCAACGCGTATGAATAACACCGGAATGCCATAGGTGTTAAAGGCGCAAGTATAACTAGATTATTGACTCTAGTGCAAGTGGGAGACTGAAGGAAATATGCCCTAGAGGCAATAATAATATTGTTATTATCATATTTCTTGTTCATGACAATGTTTATACTCCATGCTAGAATTGTATTAAGCGGAAACATTAATACTTGTGTGGTTTATGAACAACACCGTGTCCCTAGTATGCCTCTACTAGACTAGCTCATTGATTAAAGATGGTTAAGGTTTCCTAACCATAGACATGAGTTGTCGATTAATAATGAGGTCATGTCATTAGGAGAATGATGTGATGGACAGACCCAAATAAAGCACAGCAATTAGATCGTGTCATTGTGTTCATCTTTGCGAAGCTTTTCCTATGTCAAGTATTGTATTCCTTAGACCATGAGATAATGCAACTCCCTGGTATCGGAAGAAAACTTTGAGGTCATCAAACGTCATCCTATGAAAGGGTGATCATAAAGGTGTCTCTTGGGTGATCGCAAAGTACTTGTTGGGTTGCATGTATCGAGATGGAATTTGTCCCTCCCAAGTCGGAGAGATATACTTCGGGCCCAATCGGTAATCGATATCAACATCGCTTGCAAGCACGTGGTTAAGGAGTTAATCACAAAGTGATATCGGATTACAGAACGAGTAAAGTACTTGCTGTGAACGAGATTGAACTAGGTATGCCGATACCGATGATCAAATCTCGGGCAAGTAAAATATCGCGAGACGAAGGGAATACATATACGGGATTAATTGAATCCTGGCATCGTGGTTCATCCGATATGATCATCGATGAATATTTGGGAGTCAATATGGTTTTCCAGATCCCGCTATTGATTATTGATAGAAGATCATGTCTGCATATTCTCGAACCCGTCGGGTCACACACTTAACGTGCATCGACGCTAGGATAGAATGGATAATTGGTTATTGAGTTTTTTCGTTCGGAGTCTCGGATGAGATCCCGGACATCACGAGAGGTTCCGGAATGGTCCGGAGAATAAGATTCATATAATGGAAAGCAGTTTTTTGGGTTTCGGAAAAGTTCTGGACTTTTTCGGTAGAGTACCGGAATGTTCTAAAAAGTTTCGGAGGGCTCCATGGTGGGGCCCACATGCCCCAAAGGGTCCACATGGACCAAAGGGTGATGCCTACATGGGCCTGGTCGTCCATGCCCACTTGTCCTATGAGGCCAAGGGCAAAACCCTAGGGTTTTCTTATGGGCCAAGGCAAAGGAAACTTAGGGGGCAAGTTTTCTCCCTGGGGCCACCGGCTTGACTTGGAGGCTAAGGCAGCCCCCTTGGCCGCCCCCCTTGACCTATTTAAAGGGGAGGGGAGGGCTGGGGCATGCTCACCTCAAACCCGAGCCGCCGGCCAACTGCTGCCCTCCAATCTCTCTCTCTCGCGACTGTGCGTAGGCGAAGCCCTGCCGCAGAAACTCCACCATAAGCACCACGCCGTCGTGCTGCAGATCCAATCTATCTCTCCACCATACTTGCTGGACCAAGGAAGGAGGAGACGTCGTTGCACCGTACGTGTGCATCTCTCGGAGGCACCGCCACTTGCGGCGTAGGATCGGATCGGATCGCGGGGAGGAGACGGCTAGTACGACTACATCATCCACGTTCTGTTGAACATTTCCGCTGTGCGATTTCTTCAAGGGTATGAAGATCTCATCTACCTCTCTCGTTGATTACATCTCCTAGATTAGATCTTGGCTTTCTTGTTCGCATCCGTAGGAATTTTTTTGATTTACTATGCTGCGAAACCCTTCATACTGATCATCCGGGTCTTGGGTACTGACAAGTCCTAGATCTAGGTAATAGAAAAGATACAATTATACAAATCTCATATGGAAATCAAACACGGTACCCATACAAATAAGATGCACATATTGCTGCGAGGCTAGGCCTCAGCCCTTAGCCCGTGAGGACTACTAACACATGATAAGATCAACAATCATAATCATTGTGTTAAAAATATTCACGATCAATACCAAAATAGTCTTACAATGCCGCCAATCGCGATGAGATCAAGATTACAAGTAGTATCTATGGCTGTGGAGATGGAGAGGGATGGAGATGGTGAGAGAGATATTTCATCAATTATTTGACTCATATCAGGTTTTAAACATAGATAAAGATGGTTGATTTGCACAACCATCATAAATTAACTAAGCCATAACTTTAGGGACCTAATAACAAGGAGGATCGTATGTTCGAGGTCCCCACAAATTTCTGCTGCTAGAGCGGCAAGCAAAGGGAACCCACCAATTGCTGGATGGAGACAGAGGGAGGCTGCAAAAGGCACGATTAGGGTTTAATCTTTCCATTGAAGTTTACCCTTGTTCCCTATGGTCACACATGCCACATACATCCATAACTTCTTGAAATGCATCCATTTCATTGTAACTCTGCTCGCTGACACCCTCATGCTCGGATCAGTGCATCACTTTGTTGAAATCACCAATACACAACCACGGGTAATCATTAGTTGAGCTTATGAACTTGAGTATGTCCCACATCTTATGACATTCATTCACTTGTGCCACCATCATACACCATGGTTTGTGCCTCTACTCCTGAACAATTGTATCAAGATGGTTTTGCGAGTAACGTAAAACTTCAAATTTTGTAGTATTATTCCAAAACAAACTAAACCACCATTTCAACATGAACTACTTATTGCAAACTATTTTCACAACCTAATGAATGAGATAACACACTCTTCTTGGGAAGCTGGGTCTCTAAAACACACAAGATATAGGGGGAGTGGTGCTTCGCCAAAGCAGGAATCTCGTGAACTATTGTGGCACCACCAAGGGCATGATAGCTCAGGCTTGATGAAGACACACATTTCATCGGGCGGCCCTCCACTGTCAGATCAGTTATTATCTTGTCGTTCTTTACAATTGTATGCTTCTTTGGGCATTTATGTTCTTTCGCTGATGGTAGTGGCAGTGGGGTGCTATTCCTAAGCTCATAGTTCTTCTTTGTTCCCCCACATCAAATTCCAGCTTTTGTTACTCCACCTCATTTCTAGGCAACAATCATGCCCACTGTAGCATTAGTAGTTCACCAGTACTTTTGTTGCCTCCATCTGTCTCCTTTGCTACGCTTTCCAACCGATCTTCCACAAATGACCTTTTTCCAAGTCTCAACTGCTACGGTCTATGTTTTCATAGTCGGGTCCTCCATCTTGGGGAACCAGCCCACCTTCCCTTCTAGCGTGGTGATAACCCTAGGTGCAGGGGATCAATGTAGCACCTCTCAGTGTGGAAGTAATGGGTATCGAACCGCAGAAGCAAGAAAGTAAAGCAATTTACCCTCTAAAACTAGAATGTCACAATTCTAGTTATCTATGTGTAGCACAATACAAAGAAACAACTGAGATTGATTTGGTGATTGAAAGTAACAGAATAATAAAGCAAAGAAAATAAAAGATATCTCAATTATCAATAATGAAGAGGACATGACTAAGGTTGTGCTCTCGTGGTAACAATGGATCCTAGGTTCATGGGTTCTCTTGATCTCCCTCCCTCTCTCCCCCCTCAACAGTGATAATCATAGATAAACAAGTCACACAATTGTTAGGCTATTATGGCAACTTTCATATGGGCCACATGTCTGAAGACATGAAATTGAGAACTATGTACCTTAAAGGGTGCTTTGTCACCTAGCATGCCAATCTTGTCACTTTGCCCAAGTACACCTAATTCTGAGTCCGGACGGCCGAGATAAGCCCGCTCCATTGCGGCCCAAGATGGGGAGATGGGAATCCGAGAGACTATATAAAGGGAGGAACCCTAGCTCATGGGAGACACCTCCACCCACGAATTTGCAGCCACCAGAGTCACGTTTTTGCCTCCCCCATGGATCCCATATCCATGGGGGAGGGCTCCCATGAAGCCATGAAGGAAGGGGGCTAAGGGGCGGCGCTCCCCCATGATGCCGGCGGCGGGGGAGTCCCCCGCGCCGCCGCCGCCGTCGCCCTCCGCGCCCCTCGCTGCTCATCTCAGCCATCTTCACCGCTATCTCCATCACCAACTCCTCCTATTATGCAGTGGTTCATCCTCCCACACACCTCTGTATCGTCCTATGTAAACATGGTGTTTTATGCTATAATATTTATCCTATGATCTATGTCATGTTTGCATAGTTTATTTGTTCTTAGATTGATTTGTTGAATGTCTTTGATTCCTTAGAGTTGTATGTTGATATGGTACTGTCCTTTGGTGTCCATTATATTTATGCGTGCATGGATTAAATATCTTAGGGTTAGTAGTATGTGCAAAAGGAAGGGGGTAGTTCTGCCGGAGTGACAGAAACCTGAGGACGCGAACCAGAACGTTGCACGTATGAGAGTAAGAGGACCATTAACTTAAGGCTATGGTTGGGGAAACCTTAATGCATTGTTAGTATTTGCGGATGCTTGCTAATAATCCAATCATATAGTACTTGTATTTCCAAGTAGTGAAGTGCTTGTATATTTAACCTCTCCCACATAGAAAACTGCATCGAAGACAATGAACCCGATTTATTCGCTAATTGAACTTAGACAAAGCCACCACTATTACCACCACTTTTCCACACTCATGGTACTGTTAGTTTATGGTTACTTAGTATATTTTATTGCTGCAGCACTAACAATTACTTTCTTGTATTTATTATCTTGCAAAGCTATCTCTCATACCCGCATTGTTGCTCTAGTTTTATTTCCTAGATGATGCAAACGTTTAGTGTGCGTAGAGTTGTATCAGCGGTTGATAGAACTTGAGAGAACATTTATCCTGCCTTTAGCTCCTCGTTGGGTTTGATACTCTTACTTATCGAAAAGGCTATACACGATCCCCTATACTTGTGGGACATCAAGACCTTTTCTGGCGCCGTTGCCGGGGAGCAATAGCGTGTGGGTGAATATTCTTGTGTGCACTTGTTTGCTTGATCTCTAAATAGTTTTTACTTTCAGTTTTAAGTTGTTCTCTATCTTATATGAATAGGGAATGCGAATTACAAAAAAAATTAGTTGTACTTGCTACCTAAAAACTTTTTCAAAAAGGAAAGCGATTGGAAAGATGAGTAATGGTTAAGTGGGGGTCGACCTTGAACACTTGTATTCATGCCTATGAAACCAAAACAAATCTTTCCATGGAAGCTTTTTAGTTAAAAACTTGTATATATTGTGTATATTGTATATTGTACATATTCCTTTGTAGCATAAAAGTAAAGTGATAATTGTAGTTCCTAGTTACTTGGAAGTTGATAGTTTTGCTTTGTTGTCCAAAAACAGATTTTCTATGCTTTACCGTATAAAATGTTTAAAATCACCAGAACTTGGTATTGACCTGAAATTTCTTGAGTGCAAAGTAATGCTTATCATATTTCTTTCATTAGACTAACTTTTTTTGATTTGAGTTACGTAGTTGTCTCAAAAAAATTCAATTTTCACCGACTGTTCTGTTTAGACAGATTTCTGTGCTTCACTATAAAAAATCGTGAAAAATCTCAGAATAGTGTTTTTATCTGAATTTTTTTGTGCATAAACCTGAGATTATGATCTGTCTTTCTTTAGTTTCGAGTTTTTCGATTTGAGCTACCTAACTATCTCATTGAGTGTCATCTTTACAGACTGTTCAGTTTTGACAGATCTCTTAGTTTATTTAATATTGTACTTGGTGTTATTAGTTTCATTAGTTTTTCGACGGACGACGAAAATCATGAATACCTTAGTATATATAGTGGCTAATGTTGAGTTTAGATTATGAAACTTGTCAATGCTTGAACATGAGTGGATTTTACTTAAGGAGTACTAACCCTACTAATGAGTTGTGTGAAGTTTTATGTGGATGTAGCTTATAAGTTCTAATCAATATGGTGATATGAGATGAACAAGAAGACACAAGAGCTCAAGCTTGGGGATGTTTAGGTGCATCCCAAGAACATGTCCAAGAAGATAAAATCATTTAAGCTTGGGGATGCCCGAGTCATCCCCCTATTCATCAACTAACATGAGGTTGTCTCCTTCATACTCTATATTACGCATCCACATGATATGTATTGTGTTAACTTGTATTATAATTGCTTCTATATGTCTTGGTTTTATCTTCTTTAATTTTATTAGGCTCATTATTTTGTTTTTATTGCTTCTTTACTTTCACTTATAAATTGAAAACAACAAAAATAGTTCCTTTTGTTTTGCTTTTTTGTTTGGTTCTCTATTCCGCGCCTAGCTCAAAGGCATTAAAGAAAAGCACTCTTGGGAGATAACCCATGTTTTCTTTTAGTAATTTTTCTTTTATTTGAGTCTTGGAAGTTATTACTACTGTAATGACCTCTCCTTATTATTTTTATTTCGTTCTTGTGCCAAGAAGAACCTCTAATTTGAGGGAGGTAAGATTTGGGGAAGTTGCTGTCCTGAAACATATTTTGGTGCTGCACCGTAAAAATTTGTGAAAAATCTTAGAATATCTTTTTGATCTGCGATTTCTTGTGCATATGCCCCAGGTTACATCCAAACTTTCATTAGTTTTACACTTTTCGATTTGAGCAACAGAAGGTCCTCGAAAAAATTGACCTTTGTCAGCTATTCTATTTTGACAGATTTCTGCCACTATTTGTGTTTGCCTCTCGATCGCTTTCTTTTTTAGTTCTTTTGATCACGGAGCTTTTGAGGAAGTTGCTACAGTAGTATATTCTTAATATGTGGTGTTTTTTAGTTGAAACCTGAACCAAAAAGTGTTGATCTACTATTATGCTTATGCTAACATTGCTAATAGAATTGTGTTAAGTTTTGTATGAAGGAAGTTTTCAAGTGTAGGGATTGAAGAATGATGAGATGAGATGCAGAATGGACAAAAGCTCAAGCTTGGGGATGCCCATGTCACCCCAAAAAATATCCAAGAGGTACAAGCGTCAAAGCTTGGGGATGCCCCCGAGGCACCCCTTCTTCATCGGCGAAAATCAGGTCACCTTTCAACACACTATATTTTTATTGCTTCATGCACTATGCATATTTCTTAGAGCGTCTTTACTTTTTTACTTTCAGTTTTGTTTTGTTTTGTTTGCTGCAATAAATGGTTGGACCTCAACAAATTTCTTTTGGAGGAGATGTACTCGCTTTTCATTTGCCAAGAACACTCTAGTTTTCACTCTTATCGTTCAACGAGTGTTCTCTTTTTCTATAACTACGTTTAGCTTTCGTTTTTCGTCTTGATTTTTGTTCAGATTTTGTTATATCTTTGCATCAAGGTGTATTTGGACCTCTGGTCTATGTTGGTATTCATCAAAAGAGTTGTTTCAAAAAGGTTAGAATGGTGTTGGAAAAGAGAAAAAGTTTCATGCAAAAAAGTGGTACAAAAAGGAGCTTGTTTAGACTGCGGCTTAGACTTTTTCATGCCATGCTTGATGTCATTTTGATAGTATGCTTAGTGATTTTTTCGGTAGCATGACTTGTCTCAAATGACTAAGATTGCTTAATGAGCCTTTGAAAAAATCATGCGTTGTTTTTATTATGTGAAAGCATTTATTTGGTTTTCTCCTTGATGCTTTATTTGGGTTGACTTGGCGCATACTTACAACATGTTTGACTCTTACAAAGTCGCCATAAGCCTCTATGATCATTTGGTTTTTGACTTGTGATGCCATTTTATGCTTCTCTTAATGATGTTTTGTCGCTATGCATGATTATAGCCGTTATTGCTCTCTTAGTTGGTCGCTCCCAGTCTTTTGCTAGCCTTCATTTTGTACTGAGTATGAGCTCTACTCGTGCATCCAACTCCCAAAAACCAAGTTATTCCAATGTGTCCACTATAAATTCCCATGCATGGTATTTGCAAGCCATTTCAAGTATATTTTCATGTGCTACCTTTCAAAAAACCTTCAAAATAATTCTCATTTTGTGACACAGTTTTTAGCTCATGGGGACGTAGTGGTCGGATTTACTATCTTCCATATTGTTTTATTCCAAAAATAAAAAAAGGCACTCCTCCATGGTACGTGAATGTTGGTGGGCACCCGATGTAATCAGTTAGCCATGGTTTCTGAAAGGAAAAAGGTGGGGAGGAGTGCCAAGCTTTATAAAAGAGCACAAAAGTGTCAATCTCTCTCTCAAAAACTTGCTCATTTTTGTATGGAAGATAGTAAGAACCCCATTGCCAGTCGTTGACAAAGACAACCACCTCTCAAAAGCAAATTTTTATCTCTATATTTTACAAATGAAAAGCTCTAGCACATGTTTAATCACTGCTTCCCTCTGCGAAGGGCCTTTCTTTTACTTTTATGTTGAGTCTCCACCTTCTACCTTTATGCACCATCTAAGAGAGCATAGTTGCCATTCTGAGTTTAATGTGTATAGTCCCAAAGTTTATTATTGATTGATTTATGATTATAGTTTCACTTGTTCTTAAATTATTTGTATCTAGTCGTCCTTTTAAACTTGAAGGTGTCCTACGCATTTATGTTTTGCTATTCCATGAAGGACAAGCTGAAAACCACTTGTTATATTTTTCCATATGATTTGAACACATGTTTGACTTTCATTGTTTCATTATTCATGATCTTTCATTTGTGTTTCTTTTCATGTTATAACATGGTTGCTAAGTTTTTATTGTCAAGATTATGTCTCTTATGCCCATGTTTTAAGTTCTTTGATCCCAGCACTCAATGCTTTACTTAGATGATCAAGATTGTGATGGTGCATGTCACCTCAAAAATTATTCTTTTGTTATCACTTACCTACTCGAGGACGAGCAGGAGTTAAACTTGGGGATGTTGATACGTTGAAAACGTATCTATAATTTTTGATGCTCCATGCTTGTTTTACACCAATCACTATATGTTTTGTCTATACTTTGTGGCACTTTTATGATTTATTTGGACTAACCTACTAATCTCTACTAATAATCCGGCTTGAGGACGCGATGGTCAGAAAACCGTGGTAGGTAAAAAAAATAGCGGTCTTTTTTCGTACGTCAAAAAGTTCGTACGTCAAAGTATTGGCGATCCTTAGCGATCACTACTATCCCGCGCCAAGAAAACCGGAAATAACCGTTCGTACGTCAAAAAGTTCGTAAATTACAACGCTGAGTGCCCCCGCGTTGTGGACTCCGCCGCCGCCTTGTACGATTTCTACGCGGCAGTGTCCACAAGGAAGGAAACAAAATACGAGTCGGTTTCAGAGGCCGGGTTCTTGGGCGATTCTACCTGGATACGGAAAGGAAATGTGACACCCCCAAATTTATCACAAATTCGAAGTGCCCGTTATGTAATCCATCATAATCCCAGAATCATGGTTGTGATTTACATAACGTAATTGATATCACAGTCATAGACATTGATAGTAAATAAAGGGGATTACATAGGTGGTCGCACAGACCAAACCTTACAATACATCAACATGCAGCGGAATAACACTTTGGGTCCATATGGTCAAGCTTCAACCGCACAGGCAAAGCGGACAGTAGGAAACGAGCCTAATTCGCAAAGTCGTCAATGACTCCTTCCTTCTTGATTTTTCTCCTTCAAGTCTGGCCAAGTTAATAGCCAGGGACAGAGCCATGAGTACATTGCATGCACTCGCAAACCATCTTACAAATAAAAGAATAGAGAATGCATAGTTCATATAGTGGTCTAAGCTCTAGGTTCATTGGCATAAAGCAGAATTTCCTTTCAAAGATCTTTTACTTAAAATGGTAGGAAAACATTTAGCTCTTTATAAATCTCTAGATGGAATCCCCCAAATGTCAATTCTTTTGTTCACCAAGTCACCTTCATGGTCATCGAAATTCATTGTCAAGTCACCTTTCTCAATCATTTTCAAAGTAAAACCTGATAACGGCCAAGCACAACCAATCCAACCGTCCATGACCGCGGACGCGGCTATTCGAATAGTTTTACACTCTGCAGAGGTTGTACACTTTACCCACACCATCCGACTACTCATCGTGTGGGCAACTTCCCCGCATAACGACATATGCCACGACAAGCAGCCGACCATTAATGTTTCACCTGCCCGCCTTAGCATAAACACTACCGCCTAGAGTTGTACCCCTCAACACCGGAGTCCAAGAAGCTGTCCGGAGTGTGCAAAGTTCCCAGCCGCTTGTCCCACTGGAATGCCACTAACCGAGGTAGGGTCCTACACCCGGTAGTCCATTTTCAATGAGGGCTCTTCGGCTTGTACCCCAACCACCTATGAAGAGGAGGACAAGGCGAAACTCGGCCATAGCCAAGGGTGCCCTGGAAAAGGAGTCCCTGGTCGGACTTCCATTTACATTTGTAGGGTCTACACTAAGGCGAAACAAACTACTCCACTAAGCCCTGTCCCATACCAGGATAATGTGGTCGCACTGTATGATTGGTCCAGTATGGTACTTCACGCATTTATCATTTTTGTCAAACCTTCATGTCACCTTCACCATGTCACCATTTTGTAAATAGTTTTCAAAGTCACCCTTGGGTAAGGTTGCCCGTCTCCAAGGTTTGTATTTCAAAATCATCCTTGGGCAAGGTTGCCCCTTTCCAAGGTTTTCATTTCAAAATCTTCATGATCTTCACTGGGGTTCCCACCTAGTCATTTTCCATGAATGCCTTCAGCTCAAGCATAATCCTCATGAGGGCACAAGGATCTAGGTAGGTATATTGGATAGGCTTAGCTTGATGCTCTACTTAGCATCCACTAAGGAAAGGTTTCTCAAAGGTAGTCTAAGCTTGATGCACTTGATGTCATCCACAAAAAAGAGTTGGATGCACTGGCTAAGAAAGACATCTCTACTCATTTGCAACTTGGTAACAATCATTTTAGCATGCATTTTTATTTAAAAACAAGTAAACCTGCATTATAAAACTGGGTAATGGTATGATCAAAAGATGGCTTGCCTGGCTTGGCAATGTCATAGGCTTCTTCATCTTCATCTCGGGTTGGGTAGACTCCATCACCATGGCTTGGTTGACTTCGGGATCCATTCTCCTTACTCTCGTTATCGTCTAATCGTAGGAAGGTAAATAAGCATACAATCACCACACAATTTACAAACAACACATACTCACTATAATAAGGATACTTGGGTAAGAGAAACGATCTAGGAAGTCTATGGAGAGTGGTTTCGAAGATAATTGAGTTCCGATGGATGAGATTATTGAGTTGTTGTATTTAAGTAGGGTTTATTTATTTCGGATGATGAAAATATCTCCTGCAAGTCCTTATTGACCAAGGTCATGGACAAATGTAGATATTTAAGATTAGGGTCATATCATTTTGATTTCCTTTGAATTATTGAGACAAGTTTCAAGCCCATAAAGAGCTATTATTAAATATGGGAGTTTCAAATATCTCTTGCAAGTTTATCTTGACCAAGGTCAATTCTTACAGAGATGCATTCTAAAATGTGGTTTATACTAATGGATGTAGAAAATTTCTATTTATAAAATATTTGCCGAATATCCCTAAGTTAAGATTTCTATTTAACCGCATAAGAAACTTAGCATTTTAATAAAAAGGTTTTAATTTGCAAACTAATGTTACCAACAGATAGATAACACTAAATGTGAATTTTGGAAGTTGGATTCATATTTTTTTGAATTTTATTTGATTTGTTATGAATTTTGCAAGGTTGCATAACTGCAAGTTTGTTATTTTTATCCAATTAAAAATATCAGTCTAGATGGGTTGAAAACACCGCCATTGGCTAGAGAATGTTCTAAGCTTTCCAACGACATATTATTTGCTAGATTTGAATGCCTAGAACTCTGGGAATCTTGAATTCAAAATCAGGTTAGATTCAAATTTTCTAAACTCCTTTCTCTATATTTTTTTTCTCTCTAATAGCTCTCGTAACGGGCCGCGCACAGAACGACTAACAGGCCAGGGTAGACCGAACTGGGCCGGCCCAACCGGGGGGGGGGGTCCTGGGTCCGCGCGGGAAAAAGAAAAAAAAGAGGGAGGCCTGACCGGAGGGGCCCGCCGGTCAGGGTTACACACCCGAATTGGTATCGGGCTCGTCCTCCTCCTCGAGACAGAGAGGATTCACCGTGGCGGTGGCTGGGAGCAGCACGGTGGCGGGGCGCAGCGCAGAGAGGATGGGAGGCGACGGCGGAGTGTCACGGCGGCGGAGGGAGCTCTTCTCGGCCACCTCCCACAAGATCTGCGTCGGAAGAGGCTCGGGGGCACCGGGAACGGGCGATGGTCTGCGGGGATGTCGTCGCCGGCGAGCTCGACGGAGGAAGCGAGGGGCAACGGGACCTTGTCTAGGAGGTAGAGGAAGGCGTTGGGCATCTTTCCTGCAAACAATGGCGGCCTTTTTATAGACGGGAGAGGGAGCACGGGGCGAGGGGATCTGCGGCCAGAGCGCGGCCTGTGTCGGCTAAAGAAGGAGAGGGGCGGTCGGGGCTTTCGGTGGAGCGCTGTGGAGGGTTGCAGGCACTCGCTGGCGCGTTTGCGGGCAGCGGGGTGGTCGGGTGCAGAGGGGACACGCTAGGGCGGCGGCAGCGGGTTCCCGTGTCCAGGCCATGGTCGGGGCCAGAGCGAGCAAGGGGACAGAGGGGGATGGAGAGGGATGGCTGAGCACTGTGGGAAGGGCAAGGGTACGTCAGAGGTGCAGGGATGCACTGCACAAAATAGTGAGTTTGACCTTGTTGATTCTTGCCTGCCAACTGTTTGATCAAATGCTTGCAAGAAATAAAAATTCAAGTTTTTGAAATTTTCAAATTGGATTAGTCACTATATTGGATAGGGAGTCTAAAACAATTTTTGTAAGGTAGAAATATGATGTTTTGCAAAAATCTTATTTCAATTTTGAAGTATGGTCTCTGTTTCAGATTCAAACTTTGTCAGATGTTTGAGTGGGGTTCTGATTTGAGTTTTTGTTGGAAATCCTTTGGTTGAGTTAGTATGTGATCTGGTCAAGCTCAACTAACTGATCACACCCTTAGTTGAGTTGCAGATTTCTTATTCTAAGGGTCCAAAGTAGGGTAGTCAATAACATTTTCTAGATCACAATTTTCTTCTCTTTTCTTTATTCCTTTTATTCCTGGTTTCTTTTGGTCTTTGTGGTTCTTCTCTAATGCTTCTGTTGGTTAAGTTTGAATTAACTGAACATTGCACAACAAATTAAAACCCACATGAAATCATAGAACAACATGTATTTAAAATACTATGTATGCATGCAATAATAGATAAAAGGTTTTATCTTGGAGATGAGAGGGAGTTGGGAAATGACCTCTTATTTGAATTCAAACTTTGGTAGAGTATTAAATAGAGTTCCAAGTTGATTTTTGTTTCAAACTTTATTGTATTTGATTCTTTGTAACTTGTTCTTAGTGGTGGTGGAGAGATGCATGATGGTATAGTTCAAAGATTTCTTAATATAGAAGGGCAAAGTGGTGTAGGCAATAATATTTTGAAGATAGCTTTTCTTATCTTTCTGATTTAGGGTTTTGTGTTTCTTCTCATTTCTTTATGTTTTCTTCCTGGTTGCATGGGATTGGATGACTTGGTTTATTGGAACTATGTTTCCCGAATGGATTTGGCCTGCACTTGTGCAAGATTTAAATATGTAGAAAAACTAATTTGAGTAAATCATTTAAGAAGCATAGGTCTTCTTTTGGTCTTCAAGTTTGGCTAAGAAATCAGGGAAGGTTTTCAAAGGTTTTGAAAAATAAGTTTTCAAAATGTTGATTCCAATAGTTTTGGAAATGTCAACTTGAGAAATGAGAAATAGTAATTTTTTGAAATGAGATATTTTTATTCTCCTCTTTTGAAAACAAAGATAGGTTTCTTGAGAATAAAGGTTTTACTTCTATTCCCAATATTTCCTTTCTAAACGATTAAAAATTTGGATTCAAAGGATTTGTTTTAAAACCCTTCTCATACTCTTTTTATTTGAAGCATGGGAGCAAATGCTCAAATTCACAAGTTTTAAAAGACAAGAAATTAATCTTGTAGTTAAAATAAAAGTTTTTGTTGGCTCCAAAATTTGGTATTTTAATAAATTCCATTTATTTCTATTTTCCAAAAACTTGGGTTGTTACAGGAAAAGGCCGAGTTCTTGGGCAACTCGGAGACTCCAAAACGCGTACGATCCAGCCTCACACGGTTATAAATAGCACCCTCCGTCCGTCCCAATGATCAATCGCATTCCCTCAGTTTGCACCTTCCGACACCAACGACAGGCGAAGATTGTTGTTGTATGCTTCAGTTTCTTCAATCGCGTCCATCGTTCGCCGCCGCAGACGCCCTCGCGAAAGATCTCCGGCCAATCTCCAGAACGAGACCCTCGCGCCGCACCCTGATCATCCCGCGCGATGAAGCTCATCAAACGAAACCTCGTCCCCAACGGGCCCGGCTTCGTCAAGCTCTCACGCCGGAGATTGAGGATGACATGTGGGACGTGTAGAACCTCATCGCCGTCGGCGACACGGTGGAGGCCATCACGGTCCGGAAGATCGGGGGCCGCGACACGGAGCGCGTGAAGATGACGCTGGAGATCGCGGTGCAGTCGGTGGAGTACGACGCGGAGGGGTCCCTGATGCGCGTCCGCGGCAAGAACCAGACCAAGAACGAGTACGTCCAGATCGGGCAGTACCACACCCTGGAGCTGGAGCCGAAGAGGCCCTTCGTCCTCCGGAAGGAGGTCTGGGACTGGCCGGAGCTCGAGAGGATCAACCAGTCGTGCGACGAGACGGCCGCCAACGCCGACCTCGCGGTGCTCCTCATGCAGGAAGGCCTCGCCCACCTGTTCCTCGTCGGGCGGAGCGTGACGGCCACCAGGGCGCGCATCGAGGTGCCCATCCCCAGGAAGCACGGCTGCGCCATGGCCGCCTACGACGCCGCCATCAGCGACTTCTTCGAGCGCGTCCTCGACGCCTTCCTCAAGCACGTCGACTTCGGAGTTCGGGCTCGTCCAGTGCGTGGTGATCGCTAGCCCCGGCTTCACCAACGACCAGTTCCGCAAGTACATGTTCCTGCAGGCGGAGCGGCGAGGCGGGGAGATGCGAGCGATCCTGGAGAACAAGGCGCGCATCGTGGCCGTGAGCGCGCCGTCGGGGTACCCGCACAGCCTCGGCGCCGTCCTGGCAGAGAAGACGGTGGCGGAGCTGATCAAGGACACGAGGGCCGCGCAGGAGGTACCCGCGCTGGAGGAGTTCTACGCCATGATGATCAAGGACTCGGACCGGGCCTGCTACGGGCCCAAGCATGTGGAGGTCGCCAATGAGCGCCTGGCCATCAAGACCCTGTTGCTGACGGATACCTGGTTTCGGAGCCCCGACATTGCTGCCAAGCGCAAGTGCATCAAGCTCGCCGAATCCGTGAAGAAGCTTGGTGGCACGGTGCGCGTCTTCTCGTCCAAGAATGTCTCCGGCAATCAGCTCGACCAACTGACAGGAATAGCTGCCATACTTCGATATCCCCTGCCTGATTTAGATGATATCGAGATGTGATCCGGCTTTAATTGTATTTTTTCCGTCACATGTACTCTTAGTCTCTTACTGCTACTACTTTATCATTTGAGATGTCTTAAACATGGACACATAATAGTATAGCTTTGATCACCTATGTCTATTATAGTAGGTTTGTTTATCTCGACTAATAATATTGTTAGAGGTATGGTCCGTGACCGTCGTAAGTACGCTTTTAATCCACCAAAAATATGTTTTCATCTATGGTACCCGAAACATTTTCTTTTTGCTTAATTATTATTAGGCTTTCGTTCATCTATCTATCTCTAGGTTCTCCCTGCAAAAACAGGCCCGCCACAAACAGAGTCGCCGTAGCTCGACCAAGCTGCGCCCAACGCAGTCCAGGCGTCCCTCGACCGGGCCGCCGTCGCCGCTGCGTTCCCTTGTGTGGCCAATGTCACTCTGTTCCCTTCCACAGACAAGGCTCTTTGGGAGAATCAAGGCCAAGTGACATGACCTTTGAGACGAGCGCTATCCGCAGCTGTCGGCTCCTCCCTGCCGGGATTCATAGGGTGATGGGAGAAGGCGCGGTCGGGCAACGGGCCGAGCATCAGCAGAGAGGACATCATTGGGGCAGTGCTCGACGGGCTGCATCTATCGAGAGAAGTAGCAGGTGCATCCGTGCATCAATGAGGGAAGTAGCATAGGACGGCATGAGCTCAGCACGAAAAAAAGGGAGACACCGGTGCACTCCGTGACCTGCTCCGGTCTGCGTGGAGTGGAAGGACTTCAACAGCACAAGCTACAGGGAGATGACCATGCAGTCCTGCGTTCACCATGATCTCACTAGGAGGTACTTAATTAATTATTCTTTCATAGCTTTGTTAGTCCTTGCTAATTACCATCTCATTGGAATTGCTGACTACCGTAATCTGATTTAGAGCAGTTGCTATTAGTTGCGGCCTTAGTTGAGTTTTTTGTTGGCAAATTAATTTGTGGGATTAATTTGTTAGCTGATTATGGGTTGAAAAATAAGAAATATTTTTCTTTTGGAGCGTTGTTATGGTGCTAGGGTAGCCATCACCATATGTGCCCGATGTGTTTTTTGGCAGTTCAATGTATCCATTATCCAACATTGTTTTATTGAGATTCTGCATACATGGGAGTTTTCTCTACCCGAGTTCAGTGGCTCACTTGTCCTATCCCATGGTACATTGTGTAAACCACTAATTTTTGGTCTATTATTAGAGATGTTCACGGATATGGTACATAAATCATTGATTTCATATAATTTTAAGAAGTGATTTTATCTATATGATAATTTCATACTTCTGTATATACATGACATGCACAAAGAAATTACAGCGTAATTGGTGTGTTTTTCCTTTACATTTGTGAAGATTGTTGAATAGTGTGACATCTAAGAAAATTCAATTTTTTTTGAAGATGAGCGTGCTTATAAAACAATAATACAACCAATACCGGGCATATACTTCTAAGATGGTTGATTTAATTTAAACCCGATGAACGTGCGGGTACTGCTCGCCGGTAGTCTAGGCAGGGCTGCGCGTCGCGCCATGCCCGAAGGTGAACGAGAGAGATTGGAGGGACAGCCGTCGATGTGGTGAATAGGAGGAGCGGCGGTTATTTGATCTGAAGATAGGGAGTTGCGGTAGCTAGGCGATGGCTGCGGCCGGACGATGCATAAATAAGAGGGAAAGTGTGGCGTTATGACTCCGCTGCATCCAACGCAACTCGCAAGCGCTGGACAGGTTTGGTACGTGGAGCACGGGGACGCTGGATGTGGCGATGTGGTGCTGGAATGTGGGGAAGAAGAGAAGATAGAGAGAAGATGATGCGTTGAGTTGAGTTGATGTCCTAGGAGAAGAGACGAGGTTGTCACGAAGGTGGGATATTATAGAGAGAAAGTAAAAACCATTATGATGCGCCTCAGCGTTGATGTAGATGAACTTGTGCGACAGCCGCGCCACCACTTCCAAGCGCGTGCTGTCACTGCTCAAGGTCCACTCGCGGTGTTCAGGATTGTCTGATTTGGGAATTGGAATTGCGTTTACCGTAGCTTATTAACTAGGGGCGGTCTACTGACGTGAAGCTGTCAAGAAATCTTGCACTCTTGTTTTTTTTTGGTGTAAATAGCGGATCTCCTATCCTTTTCTCTTGTATACTACTCCATAAAATATAATACAACTAACTTGGCAGCACTGACAAATAGTCTGAGATACTAGATATGACCATGTAATAAAATTGCTTTTGGAAAAATGAAAGTAAGAAGAACTTAAGCGGAAAGTTTGAGACTGATCTTCAGTGTTCCCTTTATTTAGAAAAAAATATAAGATTATTTTTCTAAGTTTCAAAAAATTATAAAAATAATTTTAGATATAGTCAATGATGTAACCTAGAAGCATGTAAAAATTGTAGATTTGGAATATACAAACTTAGACCTATAATTTTGTTATTTTTGTATAGCCTAAAATATAAGTTAAACTTAATTTTTGCAGGTTTGTGGGATAAATAGTTGGCTACGACCGAATATTTTTGTATAGTTTTTTAATACTCAAATATGATTTAAAAAAAGCAAGATCACTAATGCCCATGTACACAAAATCTCTATCAACTTAAATTGTTAAGTTGTATATTGTTGAACTGTTCCTTCATATTTAAGAGATTACTTTTTAATTTGTATTTTGTCCGCTGCAACGCGCGGGCACTTTGCTAGTAGTTGCAAAAGTGCACAATGTTCTTATTTTACACTTTAATGTGTAGGAATTACCAAGAATACAAGTGGAAACCTTGTTGGAGTCAAATTGGGACTTTCCAGAAATCTGTGCCAGAACTCTTTTCAAAGATGGTCACGTTACAAGTCGAAGACGGCGTTAAACGAAAAACTCTTCAATCACAAAGTTGTAGGGAATTTCACGGTGAACGTTCTGGACCTAACATTCACCTAATTCCGAGTCCGGACGGCCGAGATAAGCCCGCTCCATTACGACCCAAGATGGGGAGACGTGAATCCGAGAGACTATATAAAGGGAGGAACCCTAGCTCGTGGGAGACACATCCACCCACGAATTTGCAGCCACCAGAGCCACATTTTTGCCTCCCCCATGGATCCCATCTCCATGGGGAAGGGCTCCCATGAAGCCATGAAGGAAGGGGGCTAAGGGGCGGCGCTCCCCCATGATGTCGGCGGCGGGGGAGTCCCCCGCGCCACCGCCGGCGCCGCCGCCGTCGCCCTCCGCGCCCCTCGCTGCTCATCTCCGCCATCTTCACCGCTATCTCCATCACCAACTCCTCCTATTATACAGTGGTTCATCCTCTCACACACCTCTGTACCGTCCTATGTAAACATGGTGTTTGATGCTATAATATTTATCCTATGATCTATGTCATGTTTGCATAGTTTATTTGTTCTTAGATTGATTTGTTGAATGTCTTTGGTTCCTTAGAGTTGTATGTTGATATGGTACTGTTCTTTGGTGTCCATTATATTTATGCGTGCATGGATTAAACATCTCAGGGTTAGTAGTATGTGCAAAAGGAAGGGGGTAGTTCTGCCGGAGTGACAGAAACCTGAGGACGCGAACCGGAACGTTGCACGTATGGGAGTAAGAGGACCATTAACTTAAGGCTATGGTTGGGGAAACCTTAATGCATTGTTAGTATTTGCGGATGCTTGCTAACAATCCAATCATATAGTACTTGTATTTTCAAGTAGTGAAGTGCTTGTATATTTAGCCTCTCCCACATAAAAAACTGCATCGAAGACAATGAACCCGATTTATTCGCTAATTGAACTTAGACAAAGCCATCACTATTACCACCACTTTTCCACACTCATGGTACTGTTAGTTTATAGTTACTTAGTATATTTTATTGCTGCAGCACTAACAATTACTTTCTTGTATTTATTATCTTGCAAAGCTATCTCTCATACCCGTATTGTTGCTCTAGTTTTATTTTCTAGATGATGCAAACGTTTAGTGTGCGTAGAGTTGTATCAGCGGTTGATAGAACTTGAGAGAACATTTATCCTACCTTTAGCTCCTCGTTGGGTTCGACACTCTTACTTATCGAAAAAGCTACACACGATCCCCTATATTTGTGGGACATCAGATGTGAAGATACAAAAGGATGTAGTTCTCGCGATTGTTGTCACTTAGCTACTAGGGAAATGGCTATAGCAGGAATTGTCTTCCGTGGCGTACAGAAATTTTTATATGCCACAGCTACGTAGCGGAGGCGTACGACATTATTGTACGCCACGGCTACGACCATAGCCGTGGCATACAGAAATAGTGCACGCCACCGACATGTGGAGACATGGTGTGAACGAGTGGATCCATCACACCCGTGACGTACGCCATGGCTATGGGTGAATAGGGTACGCTACCGGGTACAGCATATCTGTACCCCACGGATGTGTTTGGTCCCGGATATTTCTGAACCGACCAAACTTACCCATGGTGTATAAAATTTGGGTAACCCGCCGGTAACTTTTTAACGGTAGCGTACCCTAGTCTGGTACCCCGCTAGTAAGTTTGCCGATGCTCTAAAAAAAGTTTGCCGATGCTAACCCTATTCACCCAAACCCTATCCACTCTCTCTCCTCGTTCTCCTCTCGGTCTCTCACTACACGCACGAGCGCCGCCGCCTGCTTCCCCGGCCGCCGTCCATGCAAATCAGGCACAGCGCCGGTGCTCTCTAGATAATCCTAGCCCGCCCACGCCATCTCTTTCTCTCTCACTTGAGAGCTCCTCGAAACCCTAGCCCCACAGCCACTGTCCGTCGCCGCCGGGAGCAGGGCCAATCAGGATGGTGCCGGTGACCTGCGGGGCCGGGTACATCGGCAGCCACGCCGTGCTGCAGCTGCTCGCCGTGGGATTCCACGTCATCGTCATCGACAACCTCCAGAACTCCTCCGAGCTCTCCGTCCGCCGCGTCGCCGCGCTCGCGTGGGGAGCACACGAGGTACCTCTCCTTCCTTTCTACATGTCAATTTGCAGTGGGTAATTGTGTGATGTTTAGTCATGTAGTCATTCGAGAACTCACAATCAATTTTGTTTGATCTCAGAGGTGCTGTGTTGGAAGAAGATGGCGAGCTGCTGATTCGAGCAAACCAGGGGCACACAGTGACAGTAAGTTCTTTGCCTGAACACTGATGTATTTTGTTTTTCCATAACTGTTGAGAGGATCAGATATAAGAAGGAGCAATAATGGCATGTATCAAACTTCTACCTAGGCAGTCCGTATCAGACATTACACACTTTAGCTCAAGATGTAAATTCTTCCCAACAGTATCATATTCAGTGGTAGTTTTGCTGTTGTTAACTGGTAATTACGTATAATATTGTCAGATCCATTATTGGTGTGAACTAAGAAAAAAAAGTTGCCAATTCATGTGTGTTTGCTACGGCTCGAGCGTGTCTTCTGATGTTGCTATACAGCTATAGGACTATATTCTTCAGTCACACTTCAGTTCAACTGCCACGTGAATAATTAAGATGCTGCTGTCATGTCTGATGCCTAGCTTTTGCAAACTTAAGACGCCTTAACAATCTTGCTCTGTCATATCACTACTGTCGATTCAAGTGAAAAACATTTTCAGTTTTTCTAGTTTGTCAGGCACACAGGCACACTAGATGGCAGCACATTTCTCTGTTTCTCTAGCTTGAGAGGCACACTCATAGTATTGCTTGCATGTGCAGCTATACAATAAAAATGTTGAATTCGATTTCCTGCTTTTTGACACTAGACGAATGTTTTTGAATTGATCAGAAACTGACACTTCGAACACCGTAGCGTCATTTATACCTTATTTTTACAGATTCATTGAACTGTTTTCTTGTTTGCAGCTCATAGCGCTGTTGTATTGAAAGCTAAGAGCATTGTTGTCTGATCCGTATGCTTGTTCCTTTGGTGTGTCAACATGATAAGGCTTTTCACATAATTTTGTTGTCAATGCCACAATGATCACATATGAGTTTTTAGATCCTTGATTTATGCATGTTTAGTTGGCTATAGTGTAGCATTAGGTGACCTATTGTGACAGTAACTAAATCTTTTGAAGTTGAGGCCAATAAAATGTTGATTTTCCATTTATTTTGATTCAGGTTAGGTCAAGGTTGGCCTCATTGGATGACATTGTACCTTCTACTCAATCTATCCTCTGGTGCCATAAGTTGTACAGGTTGAAACTGTATCCATTAAAATGCATTTAGTGTTGTTAATGAAATATACCGTACTTATGAGGATTTTAACCTTGTCCAGGTTGCACACACTCGTCTTGTATATTCTCAATAAATAAACTCTGAGTTTGTAAACTACTATGGACCTGACATGGATGGGACACCCAAATGGATGGAAAGGGGGAAACTCTGTAAACTCCTGTCAGTGTTGAAGAAGATAGTGATTGAAGATGAGGAAAATGATTTATCTCCTCTGATGCCTCTCTACAGGTACATTTATCAACAAACCATATTTCTGAAAGCTTAAAAGCATGTTCAGTTTTCCTTACCTATTCTTGACCTTTAGTAATTCATAGTGATTAATTGAAGTTGGGTGATCTTGGGGTTGTGATATCTTCATAGTGATTAAATTTGAAGTCGTGTCTGATAGGACAATTATTTGAATCATTACATATTACATCCCTAGTAATCAATCTCAGTGTTAGACCAGTGGTCTTGGTGATAACTGACAATGCCATTTGAATAAAAGATCTACATGCTTCCATATGCTTAGTGTCTCAGTTATACGCAAATTGAGCTGATTATACTTCAGCTATATTTATGTGAGATTGGACCATATGGTTGCCATTCAGTTTATGGTACTTGGATAGCAGGAAGCACTTTCCCAAGTTATAAATTGGTTCTTATGTTACAGTCAATCACTGAGGAGTATTTTCTTCTGACTGCATCTACTATGCATCTCTGACTCGGTGTGCAAAACAACAACAAGCTCTTCTAGTCATGTTATTGCTTAGGTTGCTGAATTAGCTTTTTTAGTTTCTTCTCACGCGTGTATCAGATTGCCTCCATGATTCTTTGACCAGTACAACAAGCTCTTCTAGTCAAGTTACTACTTAGGTTGCTTAATTAGCTTTTTCATTTCTTCTCATGTGTGTACCAGATTGCCTCGGTTACATAGTATGTGGCACATCTAGGTTGCTCACTTGACAGTAGCTACAATATTTCCTCACCAAGCTAAAGATCACCCAGGTGTGCTCGGTTCTCTTCTCGCCCCGCATGGATGAAATTTTGCTTTCCTTGTTACTATACTTAGAAGTATGCTTGATTTAATCGACTGGTAGATCTTACAGAGGTACCATTTTGGGAAGTACTTAGAAGTTTGTTTTTAAAACAGAAGTTAACACTCACTTCTTAGTTAATATAAGCCAGACCAAGAGTTTTGTTTTCCCACAGCAGCTGAGTTGTTTTCTTTCGTCACAAACTAGGAACGGCCTGGGTCCGTTGTCAATGAGGCACCATGTTGAACACAGCACCGTTGTCTCTCTGTTTGCCATGAGGTCTCCACATCACTATCACATGACCATTGCCGAGGGTTTGCATCTGTGTCCGATGTTATGTACTAGCAGAGCCTTCTGAGGGATAGAGTTAGCAAAACTACTACTCTCTCCGGTTTTGATTAATTGGCACATGCATACACTGTGTTCAGTATAACTGTACTCCTAAGCTGGATCAATAAATTTTGGCCGGTGGGAGTATAAATTTGCTGCGAGCTTAATGTCCAAATTAATTGTTACTGTACTTAGAAGTTTGCTTGATTTAAAAGTTTGCTTGATTTTATATGAGTCCATCTGACATGATAGTGCAGTGATACGTCTCTAACGTATCTATAATTTTTGATGCTTCATGCTTGTTTTTACACCATTTGCTTAATGTTTTGTTACACTTCATGGTATTTTTATGTATTTTTTAGGACTAACCTATTAACGAGATGCCATAGTGTTAGTTTCCTGTTTTTTGCTGTTTTTGTGTTTCAGAAAAGTTACACAGGAAATATTCTCAGAATTGGACAAAACAACCTGTTTTCTGCTGTTTTTGTGTTTCAGAAAAGTTACACAGTAAATATTCTCGGAATTGGACGAAACAAAAGCCAGATGTCCAGATATTTACCGAAGCTTTCAGAGAACCGAAGAGGAGACGAAAAGGAGCCACAGGGCGGCCACACCATCAGGGGGTGCAGCCTGCCCCTGGCTCGCGCTGGCCTATGGTGTGAGCCACTTGGTCCACTTCTGACGCTGCCCCTTCGCCTATAAAGACCCCCCGACGGGAAAAATCTAAACATCCGATGACTTTTCCAGAATACATCATGATCTGCCGTCACCGTCGACCCGAGATCGGGAGGGTCCAGAAGCTCTTTCCGGCACCCTGCCGGAGAGGGGAATCGCCACTGGAGGTCTTCTTTATCGCCATGCTTGTCTCCGGGGCGATGAGTGAGTAGTCTACCTTGAACTATAGGTCCATAGCAGTAGCTAGATGGTTGTCTTCTCCACCATGTGCTTTATGTTTAGATCTCGTGAGCTGTCTTAAATGATCGAGATCACCGTTATGTAATTTTACATGTTGTGTTTGTTGGGATCCGATGAATATTGGTGTTATGATTGAGTTGATGTACTGAATTTTATCTTATGTTATCTCTATGTTATTTATGATCTTGCATGTTCTCCATTGTTAGTAGCTACCTTGGCCGAATAGTTGCTAGTGACTCTAAGAGAAAGTATTTATGCTCGATAGTGGGTTCATGCATCTATTTAATCTGGGGGGGGGGGGAGGGTGACAGAAACCTCTAAGGTTGTAGATGTGCTGTTGTCACTAGGGAGAAAACAACATTCATATGCTTAAGGGCATATGCTTTGTTTATATTACACACTTTGCTTAATACAGTTATCTGTTGTTCGCAACTTAATACTTTTGGAGTTCTCGGATTGATTCGCCACAAGTGGATTATTAGTCATAGATGCAGTTGGATGACGGTCTATGTATTTTATTGTAATGTCCAGAGTAAATCTCATAGTGATCCTCTCGACATATGCACGTTGTCTTTATTCTATCAATTGCCCAACTGTAATTTGTTTACCTAGCATGTGTTATTTTATCTTATAGAGAGACACCACTAGTGAACTGTGGACCCCGGTTGACGAGGGTTAACTCGACAAATGTCCTAAATGAAGGACTTAGGATCGGGGAGATAGGACGTCGGATGAACTCGAAGGTAAAGTTAGTCGAAATAGGTGTATATCAAAAGTAAACTTGGGTGTTCAATCTGGCTTGCTTTCAATCTGGCCTACACCGTCCCCTCCTGGCCCCTATATATAGGTGGCCAGGTCTCGAGGATCGGGTAGGGTCCGATACAGATTACAACATCGTCATACGAGAAAAACTCGTATTTCGACTATCATTACAATTGGGCCTAGCTTAACGGGCCTCAGGGGTACTCAACTAACGGGCTCTATTAGCTATACCCTTGTCAGTAGCCCCTGAGATTCTACCAGAATTGTAGATTCGGGTTGAATCTCTAATCTTCAAATCTTTGACTTCGATCAATTCTTCGACTTCTTCATATCTTTAAATTTTTGACTTGGTCTTTCGACTTATTTTCATGCTAATATTTCGCAAGGGGTTTTGATGAACAAGCCTGACAACTCTGACGGATCAAGAGGTCAGTTAACTGTCGGAACAGATACTTGCCACCTACTTCAAATTCAATCCCCTTGGACTTGAATTCGGGATACCGGTCAAACCCATACTTTTGCCGCATTTAGGACTTACAAAGAATGAGTCCCAGTGGTTCTCAGGGTACCCAGTGCGTCCACCAGGATTTTCTTCGCGTCGTAGACACGGATACATACCAGCAGAGCGCATCCATGTGCGTATACCAGGCCACACAGGACGGATCCCGGGGTCTTACCTTCGTGATAAATCACGGCATTCGAGTTTTGTTGCGATAACGTAACTCGAGAATCACATATCGCAGTCTCGTTTGACTGATGGAATATCCAAGAATTTCGAATTATATTAACTTCTCACGAGTAACTCCCGATGGGAGTAGTCGCTCTATATTTTGTCGACTATGTAGTCGAAGTTTCATGGTTGTCGAAATGGTGAGCGGCTCGCACCGTATCCATCGTAGCTTTTTTCATCTTTATTGCCGATTCTTTTATTTTCTACCGGGTGCGCGCTCAGCGCTCCCGATGGGAGTAGCCCCCGAGGCTATGGTTGGATACTTGTAGTCAATCATAGGCTCAAATTGACTTCCTCTATTCCTTCTTCTTCCTGTGGTAAGCCCCCGAGCCCAAGGCGAGGTTTCCCGTACTTTCTGCGATACATTCTTTTTTACTTTGTTATTATCATCTGCTATGTGCAGAATTTAACTCCTTTGTAAATATTTTATGGGCCTTGTTTTCGCGGAGGCCCGTTAATATGTGCTTATAAATAAAGCACACTTTGGCGAGTGTAAAAACCCTAAACAGATTCCTCCTCCGCCGCATCATCTTCTTCTTCATCTAGGGTTTCTTTTCTGCCCACTTGTCTCCATGGCTGATGCAGATGGGTCCCGTCTGAACCTTGGCTCCCCGACAGCGCCACGGGGTCGCGGCCGCCCTCGTGGCAGCAAGAATAAGGCAGCACCAGCTGCTTTAGGATCTTAGTCGTCCGCTCTAGTGAAGCGGCGTCCCGGCCGTCCGGCCGGGAGTAAGAATAAACCAAAGGTGCCTGTTGCTACCCCAGGTCCAAGCGCACCTCCTGGTAACACTTCTTCTCCTCAACCAAGGATATACTCGTTTTTCTGCATCGCCGGCGCGCAGTGCCGTGAAATTCAACGGCTGCCGCTGAAGTTCACCCAATTCATGGATGGGCGTGAGTTGCGTGAAGCAATTCTGCGTGAACATTCTGGGGGAGGAACTCCCTACGAGGTAGAAGTTTGGTACGACGGTGCTGGCGAACAATACTTCAAGGGTGGCTGGTCACAGTTTGCGGATGATCACGACATCCAGCGAGGTTTCTTCATGACCTTCGAGTTTCACGTGGGCACGTCTAAGTTTGACGTGAAAATCTACGATGGTACTCAATGCCAGAAGGAGTACGAGGCTGAAGTACACTTCCACTAGAGTCTTCTTATGTAATCTCCTTTTCGAGTTGCCTTGTTGCCATGCTATCTGTAATAAATAACCGTACTTGGTTTTGATGCTTTTAATAGACCATGGGAACAAATCGTTTGTTCCGAGGCATGCTTTATATATTATCGGGTTCTCTTGAACCAATTTATATTGCTTGAAGAATATCGGGTTGTTGCACAACCTAGTAGTATATCTTTGAAAGATCTCCATATTGTGATAAACTTTCTTTCGTACGACCCGAGGGTTGAAGCCCCCGAGTGGAAAAGTAAAATATTTGTACAGTTTGTCGAGTTAACCCAAGGAACCCGACCTATGGCCTCATGTTCTGGGTTCGGAGGGTCAACTCGAAGTTACTGATGTTACTAGACTTCTTCTATGCGTAGAAACGTCATAGCTGCTCCGCATTCCATGTGTTGCTTTCATCTTTTCCTGTTTTCTTGTCTTGTAGTCGATAAGCTCCTCCTGGTATTACTTCTGTGACGATGTAAGGTCCCACCCAAGGGGACTCTAACTTGCCGTGGCTGTCCTGTCTAAGTCATAAGACTAAATCTCCCACCACAAAGGATCGCGGTCGAACTCGACTACTATGGTAGTTCCGCAAGCTCTGTTGATACTGCGTGGCTCTTTCCAGCGCTTTATCTCTTGCTTCATCCAGTGCATCGACATCGTCTTGTAACGCCTCTGTTGAGGTTACTTCATCGTATGCCGTCACTCTTGGAGCTTTGTGTGTAACTTCGACTGGAAGCACGGCTTCTGCGCCGTGGACCAGGAAAAAAGGAGTTTCTTGAGTAGTTGCATTAGGCGTGGTTCTTAAACTCCAAAGAACGGAGGGCAGTTCATCTACCCAAGCGCTCTTGGCTTTCTCGAGAGGTGCTAAGAGCCTCTTTTTTATCCCGTTGCATATTAGGCCATTGGCTTTTTCGAATTGCCCGTTTGTCTTCGGGTGTGCTACGGATGCGAACTTGAGCTTGATTCCCAAACCTTCGCAGAAACTCTTGAATTCCTTTGAAGTGAAGTTTGTCCCGTTGTCCGTGATAATGTTGTTGTCCGTGATGATGTTGTATGGTACACCGAAGCGAAACACTATTGACTTAATGAAATTGATTGCTGCTGTCGAATCTTGAGTTGTTACCGGGGCCGCTTCCACCCACTTGGTAAATTTGTCGACTGCCACTAGCATATAAACATGCCCTCCTGGCCAGGATTTGTGCAACTTCCCTACCATATCGAGGCCCCATTGTGCAAAGGGCCAGGACACTAGTATTGGCTGTAACTCTGCTGCTGGTGCGTGTGGTCGAGATGCGAATCTTTGACATGCTTCACACTTCCGAACTATATCTTTCGCGTCTTCGATGGCTGTTAGCCAATAGAATCCTGCTCGAAACGCTTTTGCCGCGATTGCCCTGCTGCTAGCATGATGGCCACATACTCCGGCATGTATATCTTTTAATATTACTTGCCCTTCTTGAGGTGTGACGCAACGCTGCAAAACGCCAGTTATGCTCTTTTTGTATAATTTCCCCTGCAACACAACAAATGCTTTCGATCGTCGAGTTATTCTCTTGGCTTCCACTGCATCTTCTGGTAACTTCTTATTTATCATGTATGCGAGATATGGCTGCATCCATGTTTCTTCTATCATCATGACTTCTTCGGGTTTTGGTGCACTCTCATCCCTTTTCGCACCAGCCCCCGAGCCTGCTGCAGTAGTCGAACTTTTGGTGCTTTTTATCGATCTTTCCACTATTTCTTCCCAGAAGACTCCAGATGGCATGGGTAGGCACTGTGACCCGATATTTGCCAAATTGTCGGCTTCTTCGTTGCTGTTTCTGCTGATGTGCGAGACTTCGCACCCATCAAATGTTCCTTCGAGATAGTGATATAAGTTCTTCTAGGCCATCATGTTGTCATTAATTGTGTCGCATCTGTTCATGACTTGTTGAACAACAAGGTTTGAATCTCCGAATATTTTTAGACGAGTTGCTCCACACGCCTTGGCCATCTTCATTCCATGCAGTAAAGCCTCGTATTCTGCTTTATTATTAGAGGCCTGCGGAAAGCTCATCCTTAAAACGTATTTCAGTTTGTCGCCGTGTGGTGATATCAAGACTACTGTTGCGCATGTGCCTTGGACTCTCTTAGAAACGTCGAAATACATTGTCCAGACACTCGATAAATCTGGCGGTCCCATGCTCTGCAACTCCAACCACTCTGCTGTGAAATCTGGCAAGATTTGCGATTTGATCGCCTTTCTTTTTTCATACGTGATGTCCATGGGAGATAATTCGATTCCCCACAAAGAGACACGTCCTGTTGCTGAAGGATTGTTCAGTATGTTTGATAGTGGTGCTTCATTGACCACTATAATTGGGTGCACCGCAAAGTACTGTCGCAATTTTTGTGCTGTTGTAAAGACACTATATGCAAGTTTTTGATAGTGCGGATACCTCTATTTTGTCGGAGAAAGTACTTCGCTGATGAAATATACCGGTCTTTGGACACCGTGGGCTTTACCTTCTTCACTTCTTTCGACTACTAATACTGTACTCACCACTTGATGGGTTACAGCGATGTAGAGTAGTAGTGGCTCTTTTTCTTTTGGTGCGACCAGCACTGGTGGCGTGGAAAGCACTTTTTTCAGCTGTGCAAAGGCTGCATCTGCTTCTTCTGTCCATTCAAATTTATCATCTGACTTCTTCATGAGTGCATAGAAAGGGAGTGCTTTCTCTCCCAGTCGAGCAACGAACCAACTTAGCGCCGCGACGCGTCCTGCAAGTTTTTGTACGTCGTGTAGTTTCGTGGGCTTCCCCATTGTTAAAATTGCTTGGATCTTCTCTGGGTTCGCCTCTATTCCCCGTGCTGACACCAGGAACCCTAAAAGTTGTCCTGCCGATACGCCGAAGGAACACTTTGTCGGGTTAAGCTTAAGCTTGTACCTGCTTAGGTTGTCGAAGGTTTCTGCCAAGTCGTTGATTAGGGATTCCTCCTTTCTTGTTGCAATGACTACATCGTCAATATAGACTTGGATATTGCGTCCTATTTGGCTCCCAAGGCAGCTTTGTATCATCCGTTGATAAGTTGCTCCTGCATTTTTTAGGCCGAAAGGCCTCACTTGATAGCAGAACACCCCATATGGCGTAATGAAAGCTGTCTTTTCTTCATCTTCTTTTTTCAACTTGATCTGGTTGTAACCAGAATATGCATCCAGAAAGGAAAGCCTTGCACATCCTGCTGTTGAATCAATTATCTGATCAATGCGGGGTAGAGGGAAGGGATCCATTGGACAGTGCTTGTTGAGAGATGTGTAATCGACACACACTCTTTGTACGTGTGTATTTTTCTTGGGTACGATGACTGGATTGGATACCCAACTCGAAGTTTTTATTTCTCTGATAAATCCAGCGTTTTCTAGCCTGTGCAACTCTGACGCTATCGCCTTCCTCTTGGGTTCATCAAATCGTCGCAATGGTTGCTTGACTGGCTTCGCTTTTGGATCTACATTTAGTGCGTGCTCGACGAGTTCCCTGGGAACCCCTGGCATGTGTGAAGGACAACAGGCGAAGATTTCCCAGCGCTCACGGAGGAACTCGATGAGCGCGCTTTCCTATGCGGGATCTAGGTTTACCGCAATCGATGTTGTCTTGTTCGGGTCCGTAGAGTGGACCTGGATTTTCTTCGAGTCCTGAGTTGTGTCAAAAGCCTGATCTGGCAGTGATCGTCCAACATCGGGTAGTACATTATGATCTGTTTCTCCTTTCAGCCTCTCATATTCTGCTGTCATGCCAAAAGTTTGCGCCATTCTATTGAATTCCTTATCACAAGTGTTGGCTACTTCGAAGCTCCCTTGTACTGTAATTGTTCCTTTGGGTCCTGGAATTTTTAGCGTTAGATACGCGTAGTGAGGTACTGCCATGAATTTTGCAAATGCTGGGCGCCCTAGAATTGTGTGGTACTGTGAGGGCCAGTCCATAACTTCAAATTCCAACTTCTCCCTGCGATAGTTGCTGCTACTGCCGAAGCAGACATCAAGTTCTATTTTCCCCAGAGGATAATTTGCGGCTCCTGGTACTATTCCATGGAAAGAGCAATCTGTTGGCTTCAAGCTTGACAGCGATATACACATTGCCTTCAGGGTTCTGGCATATATTAGGTTTATGCCACTTCCTGCATCCATGAACACTCTTCCGATGTCGTACCCTCCTATTTGCGCTTTTAACACCATTGGCGAGTGGCCCGGCCTGGGAACTTTCCTTGGGTGGTCTGCCCTGCTGAACTTGATTGGCTGATCTGACCACCGTAAGTACTCCGCATTGGCTGGTGGCGACGATATTGCTAGGTTTACCTGCCTGGATATATTCTTTCGCTCTTTCTTTGACTTGGGCACCTGTTGAATCATTGCCGATATGTAAACTTTCGACTCTAAGTGCCTTGCTAGCCTTTGTACTTGATATCCTTGACTTGTGTATTTTTCTCCTTGCCAACCCCCTTGACTTGAACCCATGGCGCTTTGTAACCTCAGGAAAGTTCTACAATCCTTCATCTGGTGATTTGAACCTCTCTTTCCATCAAGATACGCGTAGTGGATTCGACAAGGCCCATATAGCATGTCTTCGGCCGAGGGGCCGAAGTATCTTGGTTTTTCTGCTCCTTTTGCTTGAAACTTCCT
This sequence comes from Dactylis glomerata, assembly GCA_007115705.1. NCBI lineage: Eukaryota > Viridiplantae > Streptophyta > Magnoliopsida > Poales > Poaceae > Dactylis > Dactylis glomerata. Next base: position 2,893,139 of record QXEO01000422.1, on the reverse strand, counting down.
ATTTTCATAACCTTCCTGTTCCCTTGCTTCGTATCCCGTGGCTACCTGACTTCGCCTTCCTTGGTTATCCCTGCTGCGGTGTTGTCTCCTCTGTCTACTTGTTCTGTCGACTTCTGGTGAATGTCCTCTTTTGTTGTTATATGCGTCCTCTCCATCAGCGAATCTGTTGGCTTCTTCCATTAACTCGGCTACTGTTGTTGGCCTTGTTCTCCCTATCTCTTCCACGAGGTCTGAGCGACGAAGGCCAGCCGAAAAAACGTCTATTGCTCTTTCGTCGGAGACGTCCTTTGCTGAGTTTTTGATTACACTCTATCGTTGTATATAAGAACATAGAGTTTCGCCTTTCCTCTGCACACACGCTTTGACTTCCTCCAGTGACGCTGGGCGCTTATATGTTGAGCGGAAATCTTTTATGAATTGTTTTTTGAGTTCTCCCCAACTTCTGACGGATTCATTGGGTAGGGTGTTTAACCAGGACTGATGCCTTTGATGGCAACAGGCAGTCCTTGTGCGTGGTGAATGACCAGCCCGTTGGGAACCCCAAGAGGAAAGTATGATGAGTGCAGCAGCAAGTTTTCCCTCAGTTAAGAAACCAAGGTATATCGAACAGGAGAAGGGAGACGATGACGACTGAAGGTGTTTGTGGAACCTGCACACACACAGACAAATACTTTGTTCCAAACTTGCGATGAGGTTGTCAATCTCACCGGTTTGCTTGAAACAAAGGTTATGAGTGTATCGAGTGGAAAACAGTAGAGCATATGCGAGTAAAGTAAACAATGCGGGAAAAGTAAACAGGTGATTGCAATATGATTAAAATAGGACAGGGGTCCACAGTTCACTAGTGGTGTCTCTCCATAGATAAATAACATGCTGGGTAAACAAATTACAGTTGGGCAATTGATAGAATAAAGATAACGTGATATGTCAAGAAGATTACTATGAGATTCACTCTGGGCATTACAACAAAATACATAGACCGCCATCCAACTGCATCTATGACTAATAATCCACCCCCGGGGATATCATCCGAACACCCTAGAAGTATTAAGTTGCGAACAACAGATAATTGCATTAAGCAAAGTGTGTAATGTAAACAAAGCATATGCCCTTGAGCATATGAATGTTGTTTTCTCCCTAGTAGCAACAGCACATCTACCACCTTAGTGGTTTCTGTCACTCCCCCAGGTGAAATAGAGACATGAACCCACTATCGAGCATAAATACCCTCTCTTGGAGTCACTAGCAACTACTCGGCCAAGATAGCTACTAACAACGGAGAGCATGCAAGATCATAAACAACATAGAGATAACAAAAGATATAATTCAGTACAGCAACTTAATCATAAACACCAATATTCATCGGATCCCAACAAACCAACATCATAGTATTACATAACGGTGATCTCAATCATGTAAGGCAGCTCATGAGATCTAAACATGAAGCACATGGTGGAGAAGACAACCATCTAGCTACTGCTATGGACCCATAGTCCAAGGTAGACTACTCACTCATCGCTCCGGAGGCAAGCATGGCGATGAAGAAGACCTCCGGTGGCGATTCCCCTCTCCGGCAGGGTGCCGGGAAGAGCTTCTGGACCCTCCCGATCTTCGGGTCGACGGCGGCGGCGGATCGCGATGTATTCTGGAAAACTGATCGGGCCCTTAGGTTTTTCTCGTCAGGGGGTATATGTAGGCGAAAGGGGGCTGTCAGAGGTGGAGCCACGCGGCCTCACAAGGGGGTGGCGCGGCCAGGGGCCAGGCCGCGCCGCCCCTGTGTGTGGGGGCCACGTGGCCCCCCTCCGTCAGGTCTTCGGATGTTTGGGAGCTCCCCGGTGAAATATGACTTCAGGAACTTGTTTCGTCCAATTCCGAGAATATTTCCTGTGTATCACTTCTGAAACACAAAAACAGCAGAAAACAGGAAACTGGCACTGTGGCACTTCGTTAATAGGTTAGTTCCGGAAAATATATAAAAATGCCACTAAGTGTAACGAAACAATAGACAAATGGTGTAAAACAAAGCATGGAGCATCAAAAATTATAGATACGTTTGAGACGTATCAAGCATCCCCAAGCTTAACTCCTGCTCGTCCTCGAGTAGGTAAGTGATAACAAAAGAATAATTTTTGAGGTGACATGCACCTACACAATCTTGATCATATATGTAAGCATTGGTGAGCTGGGATCAATAGAACTTAAAACATGGGCATGAAAGATATAATCATGACAATAAGAACTTAGCAACCATGTTGTAAACATTCAAATGAACACAAACAAAAGATCATGATAATGAAACAATGAAAGTCAAACGTGTGTTCAAATCATAAGGAAAAACATACAAATGGTTTTCAGCTTGTCCTTCAAAGAGAGCAAAACATAAATGCATAGGACACCTCAAAGTTTAAGAGGGCGACTAGATACAAATAATTTAAGAACAAGTGAAACCAACAATATGAGTCAATCAATGAACCTTGGGACAATGCATATCACACTAAGAATGACAACTATGCTCTCTTAATGGTGCATAAAGAAAGAAGGTGGTGACTCAACATAAAAGTAAAAGAAAGGCCCTTCGCAGAGGGAAGCAGTGATTTAAACATGTGCTAGAGCTTTTCATTTGTAAAACAGAGATAAAACTTGATTTTGAGAGGTGGTTGTCTTTGTCAACGACTGGCAATGGGGTTCTTACTATCTTCCATACAAAAAATAAAGCAAGTTTTTGAGAGAGAGATTGGCACTTTGGTGCTCTTTTTATAAAACTTGGCACTCCTCCCCACCTTTTCCTTTCACATACCATGGCTAACCGATTCCATCGGGTGCCCACCAACATTCACATTCATTGGAGGAGTGCCTTTTTTCCTTTTTTCTCTTTTTTTTTCTTCTTTTTGGAATAAACAATATGGAAGATAGCAAATCCGACCACTACGTCCCCATGAGCTGAAAACAGTGTCCCAAAACGAGAAGTATTTTGAAGGTTTTTGAAAGGTAGCACACGAAAATTTTACTTTGGAATGGCTTACAAATACCATGTATAGGAATTTATAGTGGACACAATGGAAAGACTTGGCTTTTAGGAGTTGGATGCACGAGTAGAGCTCATACTCAGTACAAGGTGAGGGCTAGCAAAAGACTGGGAGCGACCAACTAAGAGAGCAGTAATGGCCATAATCATGCAAAGCGACAAAGCGACATTAAAAGAAGCATATGATGGCATCAAAAGTCAAAAACTAAATGATCATGAAGGCTAATGGCGACTTTGGAAGAGTCTAACATGTGTGAGCATGCGCCAAGTCAACCCAAATAAAGCATCAAGGAGAAAACCAAGATAATGCTTCCATACAATAAAAACAACGCATGATTTTTCAAAGGCTCATTAAGCAATCTCAGTTATTTGAGACAAGTCATGCTACAGCAAAACCACTAAGCATACTATCAAAAAGACATCAAGCATGACATGAAAAAGCCTAAGCCGCAGTCTACACAAGCTCCTTCTTGTACCACTATTTTGCACAAAGCTTTTTCTCTTTTCCAACACCATTTGAAATTTTTATAAACAACCTCTTTTGATGAAAACCAATAAAGACCAGAGGCAAAAATACACCTTGATGAAAAGATATGACAAGATCTGAACGCATATCAAGGCGAAAACGAAAACCAAAAGCAGTAGCAGACAAAGTAGAACGCTCGATTAATAAGAGTGAAAACTAGAGCATTCTTTGCAAATGAAAGCGAGTCAACTTCTCCAAATGAAATTTGTTGGGGTCCAACCATTTATTGCAGCAAACAAACAAACTAAACAAACTAAACAAACTAAAACAACTGATGCTCCAAGAAAAACACATAGTGCATGAAGCAATAAAAATATAGTGTTTTGAAAGGTAACCTGATTTTTGCCGATGAAGAAGGGGTGCCTCGGGGGCATCCCCAAGCTTTGACGCTTGTACTTCTTGGATATTTCTTGGGGTGATGCATGGGCATCCCCAAGCTTGAGCTTTTGTCCATTCTTCAACTCATCTCATCATTCTCCAATCCCTACACTTGAAAACTCCCTTCATACAAAACTAAACACAATTCTATTAGCAACATTAGTGTAAGCATAAAATATATTCAACCTCTTTTAGCTTCAGGTTTCAAACCAAAACCACCACATATAAAGTATGTACTACTGTAGCAACTTCCACAAGAGTTCCATGATCAAAAAGAACTCAAAAGAAAGCGATAAAGTGGCAAAAACAAATATTGGCAGAAATCTGTCAAAACTGGACAGCTGATAATGGACGGATTTTTGAGGGATTTTCCGTTGCTCAAATCAAAAAGTGTTCAACTAAGAAAAGTTTGGATATAACCTGGGGCATATGCACAAGAAATCGCAGGTCCAAAAGATAAACAGAGAATTTTCACGAATTTTTACGGTGCAGCACCGAAAACAGTTTCAGGACAGCAATAACCCCAAATCTTTACCTCACTCAAATTAGAGGCTTCTCTTGGCACAAAAACGAAATAAACAAGATAAGGAGCGGTCATTACAGTAGTAATGACTTCCAAGACTCAAGAAAAAGAAAAAGTACTGAAAAGTAAACAATGGGTTATCTCCCAAGAGTGCTTTTCTTTAACGCCTTTGAGCTAGGCGCAGAAAATTGCGAATCAAGTAATATCAATAGATGCAGTGCTAGTTACCTCAGTAGGCTCTTTGAAGGTTCCCGAAGATGATTCAACCTGCAAGTCACCCTTAGTAGAACTAAGAGTCTTACCAATCTTAAGAACATGTTGAGATTTAAGCGCAGAAACCTTGGGAACATACATAAATTTTTGCTCTTTTCCAACAAACACTTTCTCCTTCTTAAATTTAAGAGAAGAAAAGATTACACTAAGAGTTTCCATAGACTCCTCTAGTTTACCAATCCTCAAGTTTTGATTGTCATGAGTAGTGCTAGCCTCTAAAATGGTAATTCTCTTACCAATGCTTTCTATTAATTCACTATCGCGGCTAGCATTTTCTAGGATACTTGGCAAACTTTTTTCTAAGGAGCTGAGCTTTTCTACCACCTCTTCCAAGGTGGTCTCAGTTTTAGCAACATGAATAGGTGGTACTCCCACTAAACTTTCAATTATAGTGCATGCTTCTCCCGCGGGAGTACCCAGAAAATTACCTCCTGTAAGAGTATCAAGAACATACCTATTCCAGCTAGATATACCAACATAAAAATTTCTAAGGAGGATCGTGGTGGAGTGCTTTTTGGTACACCTATGATGAGCATTGTTAATACGGTACCAACCATCTTTTAAACTTTCTCCCCCTTGTTGCTTGAAACTACGAACTTCTACTTCAGGATTACTCATTGTAACAAAACTAAAAGCAGATAAGTAAAAACAACTACCAAGGATTCTAATTTTTTTGGGTTTTTGATATAAAAGCAATGCAGGTAAAATAAAGTAAAGTAAAGCAAAACAAATAACAAAGTAAAGTATGTGTGTGCGAAGAACTCCCCTCGTAGAAGTCTTCTCTTCCTTCCCCGGCAACGGCGCCAGAAAAAGTGCTGATGCCTTTGATGGCAACAGGCAGTCCTTGTGCGTGGTGAATGACCAGCCCGTTGGGAACCCCAAGAGGAAAGTATGATGAGTGCAGCAGCAAGTTTTCCCTCAGTTAAGAAACCAAGGTATATCGAACAGGAGAAGGGAGACGATGACGACTGAAGGTGTTTGTGGAACCTGCACACACACAGACAAATACTTTGTTCCCAACTTGCGATGAGGTTGTCAATCTCACCGGTTTGCTTGAAACAAAGGTTATGAGTGTATCGAGTGGAAAACAGTAGAGCATATGCGAGTAAAGTAAACAATGCGGGAAAAGTAAACAGGTGATTGCAATATGATTAAAATAGGACCGGGGTCCACAGTTCACTAGTGGTGTCTCTCCATAGATAAATAACATGCTGGGTAAACAAATTACAGTTGGGCAATTGATAGAATAAAGATAACGTGATATGTCAAGAAGATCACTATGAGATTCACTCTGGGCATTACAACAAAATACATAGACCGCCATCCAACTGCATCTATGACTAATAATCCACCCCCGGGGATATCATCCGAACACCCTAGAAGTATTAAGTTGCGAACAACAGATAATTGCATTAAGCAAAGTGTGTAATGTAAACAAAGCATATGCCCTTGAGCATATGAATGTTGTTTTCTCCCTAGTAGCAACAGCACATCTACCACCTTAGAGGTTTCTGTCACTCCCCCAGGTGAAATAGAGACATGAACCCACTATCGAGCATAAATACCCTCTCTTGGAGTCACTAGCAACTACTCGGCCAAGATAGCTACTAACAACGGAGAGCATGCAAGATCATAAACAACATAGAGATAACAAAAGATATAATTCAGTACAGCAACTTAATCATAAACACCAATATTCATCGGATCCCAACAAACCAACATCATAGTATTACATAACGGTGATCTCAATCATGTAAGGCAGCTCATGAGATCTAAACATGAAGCACACGGTGGAGAAGACAACCATCTAGCTACTGCTATGGACCCATAGTCCAAGGTAGACTACTCACTCATCGCTCCGGAGGCAAGCATGGCGATGAAGAAGACCTCCGGTGGCGATTCCCCTCTCTGGCAGGGTGCCGGGAAGAGCTTCTGGACCCTCCCGATCTTCGGGTCGACGGCGGCGGCGGATCGCGATGTATTCTGGAAAACTGATCGGGCCCTTAGGTTTTTCTCGTCAGGGGGTATATGTAGGCGAAAGGGGGCTGTCAGAGGTGGAGCCACGCGGCCTCACAAGGGGGTGGCGCGGCCAGGGGCCAGGCCATGCCGCCCCTGTGTGTGGGGGCCACGTGGCCCCCCTCCGTCAGGTCTTCGGATGTTTGGGAGCTCCCCGGTGAAATATGACTTCAGGAACTTGTTTCGTCCAATTCCGAGAATATTTCCTGTGTATCACTTCTGAAACACAAAAACAGCAGAAAACAGGAAACTGACACTGTGGCACTTCGTTAATAGGTTAGTTCCGGAAAATATATAAAAATGCCACTAAGTGTAACGAAACAATAGACAAATGGTGTAAAACAAAGCATGGAGCATCAAAAATTATAGATACGTTTGAGACGTATCAGGACCATGCTGCGCCGGTGAGGTGTAATGGCAGACTTTGCATTGCCGTCGCTTTTGTTCCTCCTAATATCTGTACTGCCTGCAGGTAATCTGCCAACCATAAGGTAGGTTCTTGCGACCCATCATATTTTTGCTGGTCGTGAGGTAACTTGAATCCTTTGGGTACCCGCATTTTGCGAACCCTGTGGGTAAAGCACAACGCGCCCATTTCTTTTTCGTCGTCCTCATAATTTTCTTCTCTCCAGGCGTGGCGTGATTTATTTACTCGAGCCTGTGCTATTATATTTCTTGCGTCCTCCTTCCTTTTTTGTCGCCTTTCTTCTTCTGATGACTCGCTAGATTCGTTTCGTGTGATTTTATGCTTGAACTTCTCTTTACGCCTCTCCTTGTAGCTTGTCGACTTCGCTTCTGGACCTTTTCCCCCTGATCTTGTCTTCCAATATCCCGAGGCTTCGTATTGCGGCTTGGTGCATGTCTTCCCGCGGATCTCCAGGTTCTAGCCGCGTGGTTAGTAGGTATGCCTGTGCTGCTATCAGCGCTGCTTCCGGTGTTTCTTGCATGAAATCTTCTTCCTCCTCCTCTGGCTGTGGAGTAATACTTCTCGAGTACCTTTCCTCTCTACTCTGCTCCATTGTTCCTCTGTTGTGTTTTGGGTCTCCACGCCTTTCCCTACTGTACTCTGAATCATCACTATAGTCATCCCAGTACTCTTCCCTTGACATACTGTTATTATCTTGACTTCTCAAAAGCATGTCTCTTTCCTCTCTCAGTTTCTTCTTGTGCTAGTGTAATGCGTATTGATATCCCATTAGAACTTCTTTTCTTGCGCCTTCGGGTACTTCTGTGCCGTGATTGATAGCTGACATGATGACCCTCCACTCTCCGGCTGAGACGTGAATTTTCTCCTTCTCCTATTTATTGTGCTCCTTTATCTTGTCGACCTTCCTGTCGACCCCTTCGTTTCCCTCGTTATTGTTTTCTTCTTCTGCTTCAGTGATAATGACGCATAACTGGTGTACTTTTTTTGGAGACGCCACTACTTTCAGCACCGAAGTCCCTTGTACTATTGTGCATTTTAATCGCTTTTACTTCTGTGTCGAGTTTTTCCTGGATTTCATCGACTTCTGCGACTTGTGCTTCTCCTAAGCTGACCGGCGAGTTTACCTCGCTGGAAGAGCCTTCAGATGATTCCATCATTGCCACTGTCTCGGGCTCGCTTGCCGACGAATCTGGCTTCATCGGATCTGTTAGGCGAGTCGAACCCGAAGGTCTGATTAGGATGCTTAGACTTCCGATCGTCAACTCCGTCTCTTGATTTCCGTTGGTTCCTGCACTGCTGTTGGCTAAAAGCGAAAAAGCCATCGAATTCATGATTCCAACGCCCTTTGTCCCCACGGTCGGCGCCAATTGACGAGGGTTAACTCGACAAATGTCCTAAATGAAGGACTTAGGATCGGGGAGATAGGGCGTCGGATGAACTCGAAGGTAAAGTTAGTCGAAATAGGTGTATATCGAAAGTAAACTTGGGTGTTCAACCTGGCTTGCTTTCAATCTGGCCTACACCGTCCCCTCCTGGCCCCTATATATAGGTGGCCAGGTCTCGAGGATCGGGTAGGGTCCGATATAGATTACAACATCGTCATACGATAAGAACTCGTATTTCGACTATCATTACAATTGGGCCTAGCTTAACAGGCCTCAGGGGTACTCAACTAACGGGCTCTATTAGCTATACCCTTGTCACCGGTCCTATTTCCATTATATTGCTATCACCTGTTTACTTTACTCGCACTGTTTACTTTACTCGCATACTACTATTACTTTCCACTCGATACGCTCATACCCTTTGTTTCAAGCAAACCGGTGAGATTGACAACCTCATCGTAAGTTGGGAACAAAGTATTTGGTTGTGTTGTGTGCAGGTTCCACGTTGCTACTGGTTGAAGACGCGCTAACAAGAAATCATTAACGGCGCCCTTGTTGGAGTGTCACGCAGCTAGTGGGCATCACATTCTGGAGTATTGTCTTTTTCCTACTGGATTGACTACCTTGGTTTCATAACTGAGGGAAAACTTGCTGCTATATTCATCAAACCTTCTCTTGGGGTTTCCAACTGGCCGGTCATTTTACTTCATCAACAAACGCAATCAAGCTTTCTAGCATCATCATCACCGCGCCATCAACAAGTTTTCTGGCGCTGTTGCCGGGGAAAAAGAAGACTTCTGCAAGGGGAGTTTCGCACGCACATCCTTTACTTTGTTTTAAGTTTTGCTTTACTTTATTTTTACTTGCATCGTTTTATCAAAAACACACAAAAATTAGTATCCTTTATAGTTGTTACTTTATTACTTTTAGTTCATTATGTTGTTCCCTAAGTACGTTCTGGAGGATCTCTCAATAGGTAGTGGTTCAATTATTGGAAAAAGTAACATTGAGGAGTTCTTTAATCATATTAGTTTGCATAAAGATGTCGAGGAAAAATCTTTGGCTGAGCTTGCTCCTAGTTATGAAGTTGCTTCTGCTTATTTAATTCACATGTTAGAAGCTAGGTTTGCTAGCCTTAATCCTTTTATGCAATACATATTTCTTAAGCTTCATGATTTTGAGGACACTGAAAAGAAAGCTTTTATCCTTGAAACTTTGCGGATAGAATTTAGAGATGTGGCCATTGAAGCTAGGAAAGTTCTTAAGCGTTTTAATAAGCTTGGCTCACATATAAGGGTTGTTAGTACAAACAATGAGGGAACCGAAATACCTATACCTAGCAAACTCTTGGGATTGTATGAAGCTTTTGAAAATAATTTGGATTGGATTTGTCCCAAAAATCTTTTTAGTGATTTGAGTGAACCAAAGCGTGATCACAAAGGGTCTTTAAAAACTTATGTGGATGAAATACAAAGCCTTACTGAAAAGACTTCTGCAGTTGATCTTAATGCCTCTTTCGAAAATACTTGATTCGCACTTTCTGCGCCTAGCTCAAAGGCGTTAATGAAAAGCACTCTTAGGAGATAACCCAATGTTTTTACTTTCAGTTCTTTTTCTTTTAATTGAGTCTTGGAAGTTATTACTACTGTAATAACCTCTCCTTATCCTTTTTATTTCGTTGTTGTGCCAAGAGAAGCCTCTAATTTGAGTGAGGTAAGATTTGGGGATGTTGCTGTCCTGAAACAGTTTTTGGTGCTGCACCGTAAAAATTTGTGAAAATTCTCTGTATATCTTTTGGACCTGCGATTTCTTGTGCATATGACCCAGGTTATATCCAAACTTTCATTAGTTGAACACTTTTTGATTTGAGCAACAGAAAACCCTCTAAAAATTCGACCTTTGTCAGCTGTTCTGTTTTGACAGATTTCTGCCAATATTTGTGTTTGCCGCTTTATTGCTTTCTTTTTTAGTTCTTTTGATCACGGAACTTTTGGGGAAGTTGCTACAGTAGTATATGCTTTATATGTGGTGGTTTTGAGTAGAAACCTGAAGCAAAAAGGGTTGATTCAATGTTATGCTTACACTAATGTTGCTAATAGATTTGTGTTTAGTTTTGTATGAAGGAAGTTTTCAAGTGTAGGGATTGGAGAATGACGAGATGAGTTGAAGAATGGACAAAATCTCAAGCTTGGGGATGCCCATTTCACCCCAAGAAATATCCAAGAGGTACAAGCGTCAAAGCTTGGGGATGCCCCCGAGGCACCCCTTCTTCATCGGCAAAAATCAGGTCACATTTCAACACACTATATTTTTATTGCTTCATGCATTATACGTTTTTCTTGGAGCGTTAGTTCTTTTTAGTTTTCAGTTTTGTTTAGTTTTGTTTACTGCAATAAATGGTTGGACCCCAACAAATTTCCTTTGGAGAAGTTGTCTTGCTTTTCATTTGCCAAGAACACTCTGTTTTTCACTCTTATCGTTTCAACGAGTGTTCTCTTTTTCTAGAACTGCATTTAGCTTTTGATTTTTGCCTTGATTTTTGTTCAGATCTTGTTATATCTGTTTATCAAGGTGTATTTTTGCCTCTGGTCCATGTTGGTTTTCATCAAAAAAGAGTTGTTTATAAAAAGTTTGAATGGTGTTGGAAAAGAGACAAAGCTTTATGCAAAAAAGTGGTACAAAAAGGAGCTTGTGTAGACTGTGGCCTAGGCTTTTGCATGTCGTGCTTGATGTCTTTTTGATAGCATGCTTAGTGGTTTTGCTGTAGCATAACTTGTCTCAAATGACTGAGATTGCTTAATGAGCCTTTGAAAAAAATCATGTGTTGCTTTAATTATTTGGAAGCATTATTTTGGTTTTCTCCTTGATGCTTTATTTGGGTTGACTTGGCGCATGCTCGCACATGTTTGACTCATACAAAGTCGCCATAAACCTCTATGATCATTTAGTTTTTGACTTTTGATGCCATCTTATGCTTCTTTTAATGTTGCTTTATCGCTTTGCATGATTATGGCCATTATTGCTCTCTTAGTTGGTCGCTCCCAGTTTTTTGCTAGCCCTCATTTTGTACTGAGTATGAGCTCTACTCGTGCATCCAACTCCTAAAAACCAAGTTGTTCCATTGTGTCCATTATAAATTCCCATGCACGGTATTTGTAAGCCATTCCAAGTAAATTTTCATGTGCTACCTTTCAAAACTTTCAACTACTTCTCGTTTTGTGCCACTGTTTTTAGCTCATGGGGACGTAGTGGTCGGAATTGCTATCTTCCATATTAAATTAAGTACCCCTCGACTAGGCAGCTTCATCTGCTCGTCATTAATTTTGCAAGGGAGCTGGTCAGACCATTGCAATCTAATTTTAAAAGAAAAAAAAGGCACTCCTCCATGGTATGTGAATGTTGGTGGGCACCCGATGGAATCGGTTAGCCATGGTTTGAGAAAGGAAAAAGGTGGGGAGGAGTGCCAAAGCTTTATAAAAGAGCACCAATGTGCCAAATTTTCAAAGAACTCGGAACCGCTCTCACTTGTTTATTATGGAAGATTGTAAGACCCCATTGCCAGTTGTTGACATGAAACAACCACCTCTCAAAACCCAATTTTTTATCTCTGTTTTACAAATGAAAAGCTCTAGCACATGTTTAATCACTGCTTCCCTCCGCGAAGGGCCTTTCTTTTACTTTTATGTTGAGTCACCACCTTCTACCTTTATGCACCGTCTAAGAGAGCATAGTTGTCATTCTGAGTATAATGTGCATTGTCCCAAAGTTTTCATTGATTGATTCATGATGTTGGTTTCACTTGTTCTTAAATTATTTGTATCTAGTCGCCCTCTTAAACTTGAAGGTGTCCTATGCATTTATGTTTTGCTCTCTTATGAAGGACAAGCTGAAAACCATTTGTATGTTTTTCCTTATGATTTGAACACACATTTGAATTTCATTGTTTCATTTTCATGATCTTTCATTTGTGTTCATTTTCATGTTATAACATGGTTGCTAAGTTGCTTCTATCAAGATTATATCTTTCATGCCCATGTTTTAAGTTCTTTTGATCCCAGCGCACAACGCTTACATAGATGATCAAGATTGTGTAGGTGCATGTCACCTCAAAAATTATTTCTTTTGTTATCACTTACCTACTCGAGGACGAGCAGGAGTTAAGCTTGGGGATGCTGATACGTCTCTAACGTATGTATAATTTATGATGCTCCATGCTTGTTTTTACACCATTTACTTAATGTTTCGTTACACTTCATGGCATTTTTATGCATTTTCTGGGACTAACCTATTAACGAGATGCCACAGTGCCAGTTCCCTGTTTTCTGCTGTTTTTGTGTTTCAGAAAAGTTACATAGGAAATATTCTCGGAATTAGACGAAACAAAAGCCAGACGTCCAGATATCTACCGAAGCTTCCAAAGAACCGAAGAGGAGATGGAAAGGAGCCACAGGGCGGCCGCACCACCAGGGGGCGCGGCCAGCCCCTGGCTCGCGCCGGCCTGTGGTGTGGGCCCCCTGGTCCACTTCTGACGCTGCCCCTTCGCCTATAAAGACCCCCCGATGGGAAAAACCTAAACACCCGATCACTTTTCCAGAATACATCGTGATCCGCCGCCGCCGTCGACCCGAGATCGGGAGGGTCCAGAAGCTCTTCCCAGCTCCCTGTCGGAGAGGGGAATCGCCACCGGAGGTCTTCTTCATCGCCATGCTTGCCTCCGGCGCGATGAGTGAGTAGTCTACCTTGGACTATGGGTCCATAGCAGTAGCTAGATGGTTGTCTTCTCCACCATGTGCTTCATATTTTGATCTCGTGAGCTGCCTTACATGATCGAGATCACCGTTATGTAATTCTACATGTTGTGTTTGTTGGGATCCGATGAATATTGGTGTTATGATTGAGTTGATGTACTAAATTTTATCTTATGTTATCTCTATGTTGTTTATGATCTTGCATGCTCTCCGTTGTTAGTAGCTACCTTGGCCGAGTAGTTGCTAGTGACTCCAAGAGGGGGTATTTATGCTCGATAGTGGGTTCATGACTCCAAGAGGGGGTATTTAATCTGGGGGAGTGACTGACGAGGGTTAACTCGACAAATGTCCTAAATGAAGGACTTAGGATCGGGGAGATAGGGCGTCGGATGAACTCGAAGGTAAAATTAGTCAAAATAGGTGTATATCGAAAGTAAACTTGGGTGTCGAACCTTGCTTGCTTTCAATCTGGCCTACACCGTCCCCTCCTGGCCCCTATATATAGGTGGCCAGGTCTCGAGGATCGGGTAGGGTCCGATACAGATTACAACATCGACATACGGTAAGAACTCGTATTTCGACTATCATTACAATTGGGCCTAGCTTAATGGGCCTCAGGGGTACTCAACTAACGGGCTCTATTAGCTATACCCTTGTCAGTAGCCCCTGAGATTCTACCAGAATTGTAGATTCGGGTTGAATCTCTAATCTTCAAATCTTCGACTTCGATCAATTTCTTCGACTTCTTCATATCTTCAAATCTTTGACTTGGTCTTTTGACTTATTTTCATGATAATATTTTGCAAGGGGTTTTGATGAACAAGCCTGACAACTCTGACGGATCAAGAGGTCAGTTAACTGCCGGAACAGATACTTGCCACCTACTTCAAATTCAATCCCCTTGGACTTGAATTCGGGATACCGGTCAAACCCATCTTTTGCCGCATTTAGGACTTACAAAGAATGAGTCCCAGTGGTTCTCAGGGTACCCAGTGCGTCCACCAGGATTTTCTTCGCGTCGTAGACACGGATACATACCAGCAGAGCGCATCCATGTGCGTATACCAGGCCACACAGGACGGATCCTGGGGTCTTACCTTCGTGATAAATCACGGCATTCGAGTTTCGTTGCGATAACGTAACTCGAGAATCACATGTCGCAGTCTCCCTTGACTGATGGAATACCAAGGATTTTCGAATTATATTAACTTCTCACGAGTAACTCCCTATGGGAGTAGTCGCTCTATATTTTGTCGACTATGTAGTCGAAGTTTCATGGTTGTCGAAATGTTGAGCGGCTCGCACCGCATCCATCGTAGCTTTCTTCATCTTTATTGCTGATTCTTTTATTTTCTATCGGGTGCGCGCTCAGCGCTCCCGATGGGAGTAGCCCCCGAGGCTTTGGTTGGATACTTGTAGTCAATCATAGGCTCAAATTGACTTCCTCTATTTCTTCTTCTTCCTGTTGTAAGCCCCTGAGCCCAAGGCGAGGTTTCCCGTACTTTCTGTGATACATTCTTTTTTACTTTGTTATTATCGTCTGCTATGTGCAGAATTTAACTCCTTTGTAAATATTTTATGGGCCTTGTTTTCGCGGAGGCCCGTTAATATGTGCTTATAAATAAAGCACACTTTGGCGAGGGTAAAAACCCTAAACAGATTCCTCCTCCGCCGCATCATCTTCTTCTTCATCTAGGGTTTCTTTTATGCCCACTTGTCTCCATGGCTGATGCAGATGGGTCCCGTCTGAACCTTGGCTCCCCGACGGCGCCACGGGGTTGTGGCCGCCCACGTGGCAGCAAGAATAAGGCAGCACCAGCTGCTATAGGATGTTCGTTGTCCACTCCAATGTAGCGGCGTCCGGGCCGTCCGGCCGGGAGTAAGAATAAACCAAAGGTGCCTGTTGCTACCCCAGGTCCAAGCGCACCTCCTGGTAACACTTCTTCTCCTCAACCAAGGATATACTCATTTTTCTGCATCGCCGGCGCGCAGTGCCATGAAATTCAACGGCTGCTGCTGAAGTTCACCCAATTCATGGATGGGCGTGAGTTGCGTGAAGCAGTTCTGCGTGAACATTCTGGGGGAGGAACTCCCTACGAGGTGGAAGTTTGGTACGACGGCGCTGGCGAACAATACTTCAAGGGTGGCTGGTCACAGTTTGCGGATGATCACGGCATCCAGCGAGGTTTCGTCATGACCTTCAATTTTCACGTGGGCACGTCTAAGTTTGACGTGAAAATCTACGATGGTACTCAATGCCAGAAGGAGTACGAGGCTGAAATATACTTCCACTAGAGTCTTCTTATGTAATCTCCTTTTCGAGTTGCCTTGTTGCCGTGCTATCTGTAATAAATAACCGTACTTGGTTTTGATGCTTTTAATAGACCATGGGAATAAATCGTTTGTTCCGAGGCATGCTTTATATATTATCGGGTTCTCTTGAACCAATTTATATTGCTTGAAGAATATCGGGTTGTTGCACAACCTAGTAGTATATCTTTGAAAGATCTCCATATTGTGATAAATTTTTCTTTCGTACAACCCGAGGGTTGAAGCCCCCGAGTGGAAAAGTAAAATATTTGTACAATTTGTCGAGTTAACCCAAGGAACCCGACCTATGGCCTCATGTTCTGGGTTCGGAGGGTCAACTCGAAGTTACTGATGTTACTAGACTTCTTCTATGCGTAGAAACGTCGTAGCTGCTCCGCATTCCATGGGTTGCTTTAATCTTTTCCTGTTTTCTTGTCTTGTAGTCGATAAGCTCCTCCTGGTATTACTTCTGTGACGATGTAAGGTCCCACCCAAGGGGACTCTAACTTGCCGTGGCTGTTCTGCCTGAGTCGTAAGACTAAATCTCCCACCACAAAGGATCGTAGTCGAACTCGACTACTATGGTAGTTCCGCAAGCTCTGTTGATATTGCGTGGCTCTTTCCAGTGCTTTATCTCTTGCTTCATCCAGTGCATCGACATCGTCTTGTAACGCTTTTGTTGAGGTTACTTCATCGTATGCCGTCACTCTTGGAGCTTCATGTGTAACTTTGACTAGAAGCACGGCTTCTGCGCCGTGGACCAGGAAAAAAGGAGTTTCTTAAGTAGCTGCGTTAGGCGTGGTTCTTAAACTCCAAAGAACGGAGGGCAGTTCATCTACCCAAGCGCTCTTGGCTTTCTCGAGAGGTGCTAAGAGCCTCTTTTTTATCCCGTTGCATATTAGGCCATTGGCTTTTTCGACTTGCCCGTTTGTCTTTGGGTGTGCTACGGATGCGAACTTGAGCTTGATTCCCAAACCTTCGCAGTAACTCTTGAATTCCTTTGAAGTGAAGTTTGTCCCGTTGTCCGTGATGATGCTGTATGGTACACCGAAGCGAAACACTATTGACTTAATGAAATTGATTGCTGCTGTCGAATCTTGAGTTGTTACCGAGGCCGCTTCCACCCACTTGGTAAATTTGTCGACTGCCACTAGCATGTAAACATGCCCTCCTGGCCAGGATTTGTGCAACTTCCCTACCATATCGAGGCCCTATTGTGCAAAGGGCCAGGACACTGGTATTGGCTGTAACTCTGCTGCTAGTGCGTGTGGTCAAGATGCGAATCTTTGACATGCTTCACACTTCCGAACTATATCTTTCGCGTCTTCGATGGCTGTTAGCCAATAGAATCCTGCTCGAAACGCTTTTGCCGCGATTGCCCTGCTGATAGCATGATGGCCACATACTCCGGCATGTATATCTTTTAATATTACTTGCCCTTCTTGAGGTGTGACGCAACGCTGCAAAACGCTAGTTATGCTCTTTTTGTATAATTTCCCCTGCAACACAACAAATGCTTTCGATCGTCGAGTTATTCTCTTGGCTTCCACTGCATCTTCTGGTAACTTCTTATTTATCATGTATGCGAGATATGGCTGCATCCATGTTTCTTCTATCATCATGACTTCTTCGGGTTCTGGTGCACTCTCATCCCTTTTAGCACCAGCCCCCGAGCCTGCTGCAGTAGTCAAACTTTTGACGCTTTTTATCAATATTTCCACTATTTCTTCCCAGAAGACTCCAGATGGCACGGGTAGGCACTGTGACCCGATATTTGCCAAATTGTCGGCTTCTTAATTGCTGTTTCTGCCGATGTGCGAGACTTCGCACCCATCGAAAGTTCCTTCGAGATAGTGATATAAGTTCTTGTAGGCCATCATGTTGTCATTAATTGTGTCGCATCTATTCATGACTTGTTGAACAAGGTTTGAATCTCCGAATATTTTTAGACAAGTTGCTCCACACGCCTTGGCCATCTTCATTCCATGCAGTAAAGCCTCGTATTCTGCTTCATTATTAGAGGCATGCGGAAAGCTCATCCTTAAAACGTATTTCAGTTTGTCGCCGTGTGGTGATATCAAGACTACTCCTGCGCCTGCGCCTTGGACTCTCTTAGAACCGTCGAAGTACATTGTCCAGACACTCGATAAATCTGGTGGTCCTGTGCTCTGCAACTCCAACCACTATGCTGTGAAATCTGGCAAGATTTGCGATTTGATCGCCTTTCTTTTTTCATACGTGATGTCCATGGGAGATAATTCGATTCCCCACAAAGAGACACGTCCTGTTGCTGAAGGATTGTTTAGTATGTTCGATAGAGGTGCTTCATTGACCACTATAATTGGGTGCATCGCAAAATACTGTCGCAATTTTCGTGCTGTTGTAATGACACTATATGCAAGTTTTTGATAGTGCGGATACCTCTGTTTTGTCGGAGAAAGTACTTCGCTGATAAAATATACCAGTCTCTGGACACCGTGGGCTTTACCTTCTTCACTTCTTTCGACTACTAATACTATACTCACCACCTGATGGGTTGCGGCGATGTAGAGTAGTAGTGGCTCTTTTTCTTTTGGTGCGATCGACACTGGTGGCGTGGAAAGCACTTTTTTCAGCTGTGCAAAGGCTGCATCTGCTTCTTCTGTCCATTCAAATTTATCATCTGACTTCTTCATGAGTGCATAGAAAGGGAGTGCTTTCTCTCCCAGTCGAGCAACGAACCGACTTAGCGCCGCGACGCGTCCTGCAAGTTTCTGTACGTCGTGTAGTTTTGTGGGCTTCCCCATTGTTAAAATTGCTTGGATCTTCTCTGGATTCTCCTCTATTCCCCGTGCTGACACCAGGAACCCTAAAAGTTGTCCTGCCGATACGCTGAAAGAACACTTTGTCGGGTTAAGCTTAAGCTTGTACCTGCTTAGGTTGTCGAAGGTTTCTGCCAAGTCGCTGATTAGGGATTCCTCCTTTCTTGTTGCAATAACTACATCGTCAATATAGACTTGGATATTGCGTCCTATTTGGCTCCCAAGGCAGCTTTGCATCATCCGTTGATAAGTTGCTCCTGCATTTTTTAGGCCGAAAGGCATCACTTGATAGCAGAACACCCCATATGGTGTAATGAAAGCTGTCTTTTCTTCAACTTCTTTTTTCAACTTGATCTGGTTGTAACCAGAATATGCATCCAGAAAGGAAAGCCTTGCACATCCTGCTGTTGAATCAATTATCTGATCAATGCGGGGTAGAGAGAAGGGATCCTTTGAACAGTGCTTGTTGAGAGATGTGTAATCGACACACACTCTTTGTACGTCTGTATTTTTGTTGGGTACGATGACTGGATCGGATACCCAACTCGAAGTTTTTATTTCTCTGATAAATCCGACGTTTTCTAGCCTGTGCAACTCTGACGCTATCGCCTTCCTCTTGGGTTCATCAAATCGTCGCAATGGTTGCTTGACTGGCTTCGCTTTAGGATCTACATTTAGGGCGTGCTCGATGAGTTCCCTGGGAACCCCTAGCATGTCTGAAGGACACCAGGCGAAGATTTCCCAGTGCTCACAGAGGAACTCGACGAGCGCGCTTTCCTATGCGGGATCCAGGTTTACCGCAATCGATGTTGTCTTGTTCGGGTCCGTAGGGTGGACCTGGATTTTCTTCGAGTCCTGAGTTGTGTCGAAAGCCTGATCTGGCAGGGATCGTCCAACGTCGGGTAGTACATTATGATCTGTTTCTCCTTTCAGCCTCTCATATTCTACTATAATGCCAAAAGTTTGCGCCATTCTATTGAATTCCTTGTCACAAGTGTTGGCTACTTCAAAGCTCCCTTGTACTGTAATTGTTCCTTTGGGTCCTGGAATTTTTAGCGTTAGATACGCGTAGTGAGGTACTGCCATGAATTTTGCAAATTCTGGGCGCCCTAGAATTGCGTGGTACTGTGAGGGCCAGTCCATAACTTCAAATTCCAACTTCTCCCTGCGATAGTTGCTGCTACCGCCGAAGCAGACATCGAGTACTGTTTTCCCCAGAGGATAATTTGCGGCTCCTGGTACTATTCCCTGGAAAGAGCAATCTGTTGGCTTCAAGCTTGACAGCGATATACACATTGCCTTCAGGGTTCTGGCATATATTAGGTTTATGCCACTTCCTGCGTCCATGAACACTCTTCCGATGTCGTACCCTCCTATTTGCACTTTTAACACCATTGGCGAGTGGCCTGGCCTAGGAACTTTCCTTGGGTGGTCTGCCCTGCTGAACTTGATTGGCTGATCTGACCACCGTAAGTACTCCGTAGTGGCTGGTGGTGACGATATTGCTAGGTTTACCTGCCTGGATATATTCTTTCGCTCTTTCTTTGACTTGGGAACCGGTTGAATCATTACCGATATGTAAACTTTCGACTCTAAGTGCCTTGCTAGCCTTTGTACTTGATATCCTTGACTTGTGTATTTTTCTCCTTGCCAACCCCCTTGACTTGAACCCATTGCGCTTTGTAACCTCAGGAAAGTTCTACAATCCTTCATCTGGTGGTTTGAAAATCTCTTTCCATCAAGATACGCGTAGTGGATTCGACAAGGCCCATATAGCATGTCTTCGGCCGAGGGGCCGAAGTATCTTGGTTTTTCTGCTCCTTTTGCTTGAAACTTCCTATTTTCATAACCTTCCTCTTCCCTTGCTTCGTATGTCGTGGCTACCTGACTTCGCCTTCCTTGGTTATCCCTGCTGCGGTGTCGTCTCCTCTGTCTACTTGTTCTATCGACTTCTGGTGAACGTCCTCTTTTGTTGTTATATGCGTCCTCTCCATCAGCGAATCTGTTGGCTTCTTCCATTAACTCGGCTACTGTTGTTGGCCTTGTTCTTCCTATCTCTTCCACGAGGTCTGAGCGACGAAGGCCAGCCGAAAAAGCGTCTATTGCTCCTTCATCGGAGACGTCCTCTGCTAAGTTTTTTGATTACACTCCATCGTTGTATATAAGAACGTAGAGTTTCGCCTTTCCTCTGCACACACGCCTTGACTTCCTCCAGTGACGCTGGGCGCTTATATGTTGAGCGGAAATCTTTTATGAATTGTTTTTCAAGTTCTCCCCAACTTTCGATGGATTCATTGGGTAGGGTGTTTAACCAGGACCGTGCTGCGCCGGTGAGGTGTAATTGCAGACTTTGCATTGCTGTCGCTTTTGTTCCCCCTAATATCTGTACTGCCTGCAGGTAATCTGCCAACCATAAGGTACGTTCTTGCGACCCATCATATTTTTGCTGGTCGTGAGGTAACTTGAATCCTTTGGGTACCCGCATTTTGCGAACCCTGCGGGTAAAGCACAACGCGCCCATCTCTTTTTCGTCGTCCTCATAATTTTCTTCTCTCCAGGCGTGGCGTGATTTATTTACTCGAGCCTGTGATATTATATTTCTTGCGTCCTCCTTCCTTTTTTGTCGCCTTTCTTCTTCTGATGACTCGCTAGATTCGTTTCGTGTGATTTTATGCTTGAACTTCTCTTTTCGCCTCTCCTTGTAGCTTGTCGACTTCGCTTCTGGACCTTTTCCCCTGATCTTGTCTTCCAATATCCCGAGGCTTCGTATTGTGGCTTGGTGCATGTCTTCCCGCGGATCTCCGGGTTCTGGCCGCGTGGTTAGTAGGTATGCCTGTGCTGCTATTAGCGCTGCTTCTGGTGTTTCTTGCACGAAATCTTCTTCCTCATCCTCTGGCTATGGAGTAATACTTCTCGAGTACCTTTCCTCTCTACTCTGCGCCATTGTTCCTCTGTTGTGTTTTGGGTCTCCACGCCTTTCCCTACTGTACTCTGAATCATCACTATAGTCATCCCAATACTCTTCCCTTGACATACTGTTATTATCTTGACTTCTCAAAAGCATGTCTCTTTCCTCTCTCAGTTTCTTTTTGTGCTGGTGTAATGCGTATTGATATCCCATTAGAACTTCTCTTCTTGCGCCTTCGGGTACTTCTATGCCATGATTGATAGCTGACATGATGATCCTCCACTCTCCGGCTGAGACGTGAATTTTCTCCTTCTCCTTTTTATTGTGCTCCTTTATCTTGTCGACCTGCCTGTCGACCCCTTCATTTCCCTCGTTATTGTTTTCTTCTTCTGCTTCAGTGATAATGACGCATAACTGGTGTACTCTTTTGGAGACGCCACTATTTTCAGCGGCGAAGTCCCTTGTACTATTGTGCATTTTAACCGCTTTTACTTCCGTGTCGAGTTTTTCCTGGATTTCATCGACTTCTGCGACTTGTGCTTCTCCTAAGCTGACCGGCGAGTTTACCTTACTGGAAGAGCCTTCAGATGATTCCATCATTGCCACTGTCTCGGGCTCGCTTGCCGACGGATCTGGCTTCATCGGATCTGTTAGGCGAGTCAAACCTGAAGGTCCGATTAGGATGCTTAGACTTCCAATCGTCAACTCCGTCTCTTGATTTCCGTTGGTTCCTGCACTGCTGTTGGCTAAAAGCGAAAAAGCCATCGAATTCATGATTCCAACGCCCTTTGTCCCCACGGTCGGCGCCAATTGACGAGGGTTAACTCGACAAATGTCCTAAATGAAGGACTTAGGATCAGGGATATAGGGCATCGGATGAACTCGAAGGTAAAATTAGTCAAAATAGGTGTATATCAAAAGTAAACTTGGGTGTCGAACCTTGGTTGCTTTCAATCTGGCCTACACCGTCCCCTCCTGGCCCCTATATATAGGTGGCCAGGTCTCGAGGATCGGGTAGGGTCCGATACAGATTACAACATCGACATACAGTAAGAATTCATATTTCGACTATCATTACAATTGAGCCTAGCTTAACGGGCCTCAGGGGTACTCAACTAACGGGCTCTATTAGCTATATCCTTCTCAGTGACAGAAACCTCTAAGGTTGTAGATGTGCTATTGCCACTAGGGAGAAAACAACATTCATATGCTCAAGGGCATATGCTTTGTTTACATTACACACTTTGCTTAATGTAGTTATCTGTTGTTCGCAACTTAATACTTGTGGAGTTCTCGGATTGATTTGCCACAAGTGGATTATTAGTCATAGATACAGTTGGATGACGGTCGATGTATTTTGTTGTAATGCCCAGAGTAAATCTCATAGTGATCCTCTCGACATATGCACGTTGTCTTTATTCTACCAATTGCCCAACTGTAATTTGTTTACCCAGCATGTGTTATTTTATCTTATGGAGAGACACCACTAGTGAACTGTGGACCCCGGTCCTATTTCCATTATATTGCTATCACCTGTTTACTTTACTCGCACTGTTTACTTTACTCGCATACTACTATTACTTTCCACTCGATACATTCATACACTTTGTTTCAGGCAAACCGGTGAGATTGACAACCTCATCGTAAGTTGGGAACAAAGTATTTGGTTGTATTGTGTGCAGGTTCCATGTTGCTACTGGTTGAAGACGCGCTAACAAGAAATCGTTAACGGCGCCCTTGTTGGAGTGTCACGCAGCTAGTGGGCATCACCTTCTGGAGTATTGTCTTTTTCCTACTGGATTGACTACCTTGGTTTCATAACTGAGGGAAAACTTGCTGCTATATTCATCAAACCTTCTCTTGGGGTTTCCAACTGGCTGGTCATTTTACTTCATCAACAAACGTAATCAAGCTTTCTAGCATCATCATCACCGCGCCATCATGCAGCCGGTTTTTTCCACTCTTCTTTATACTCAGATATCACATTGATCATTTTCTAAACTTCTCCAGAAATAAAACTCTTGCTTCATGATATGAAGGAGGCTTGTGTCCGTTGCCAAACTTACCAATCATATGAACCATCTTGCCAAACTCACGATTCCTAACAACATTAATAGGTATTCAAATCTGTGCACAAACCTCCTCCTAGGGGCGGTGCTAGGGGTATTCCTTGGTATTTGATTGCGGTGCGGTATTGATGTAGATCGCCGACCAGTTGGGAACCCCAAGAGGAAGGTATGATAAGCACAGTAGCAAGTTTTCCCTTAGTAAGAAACCGAGGTTTATCGAACTAGTAGGAAAAAGCCAAACTTCAGAAGGTGATGCATGCTAGCTTCACGACAGCTCCGGGCAATTTATAAGGCGCCTCGTCCAGGGCTTTGCTTTGCACCAGCAGTAATGTGGAACCTGCACACAACACAACCAAGTACTTTGCTCCCAACTTACGATGAGGTTGTCAATCTCACCGGTTTGCTGTAAACAAAGGATTGAGCGTATCGAGTGGAAAACAATAGTAGTATGCGAGAAAGTTAACAGTGCGAGTAAAAAGTAAACGGTAATAGCAATGTAAAGGAAATTGGACCGGGGGTCCATAGTTCACTAGTGGTGTCTCTCCATAAGATAAATAACAACATGTTGGGTAAACAAATTACAGTTGGGCAATTGATAGAATAAAGAAAATGTGCATATGTCACGAGGATCACTATGAGATTTACTCTGGGCATTACAACAAAATACATAGACCGCCATCCAACTGCATCTATGACTAATAATCCACTCGCGGGGATATCGTCCGAACACCCCTCGAGTATTAAGTTGCGAACAACAGATAACTGCAATAAGCAAAGTGTGCAATGTAAAGAAAACAAATGTCCTTGGACACAAGAATGTTGTTTTCTCCCTAGTGGCAACAGCACATCTACAACCTTAGAGGTTTCTGTCACTCCCCCAGATTAAATAGAGGCATGAACCTAACTATCGAGCATAAATACCCCCTCTTAGAGTCACTAGTATCTACTTGGCCAAGATAGCTACTAACAACGGAGAGCATGCAAGATCATAAACAACATAGAGATAACATAAGGTAATATTCAGCACATCAACTTAACATAACACCAATATTCATCGGATCCCAACAAACACAACATGTAGAATTATATAAAGATGATCTCGATCATGTAAGGCAGCTCACGAGATCGAAACATGAAGCACATGGTGGAGAAGACAACAATCTAGCTACTGTTATATACCCATAGTCCAAGGTAGACTACTCACTCATCGCGCCGGAGGCAAACATGACAATGAAGAAGACCTCCGGTGGCGATTCCCCTCTCCGGCAGGGTGCCGGGAAGAGCTTCTGGACCCTCCCGATCTCGGGTCGATGACGGCAGCGGATCACAATGTGTTTCTGGAAAATTGATCGGGTGTTTAGGTTTTTCCCGTCGGGGGATCTTTATAGGCGAAGGGGCAGCATCAGAAGTGGACCAGGGGGCCCTCACCATAGGGCGGCGCGGCCAGGGGCTGGGCCGCACCCCCTGGTGGTGAGGCTGGCCCCTGGCCCCTCTCTTCGTCTCCTCTTCGGTCTTCTGGAAGCTTCGGTAAATATTAGGAGGTTCGGCTTTTGTTTCGTCCAATTCCGAGAATATTTCCTGTGTAACTTTTCTGAAACACAAAAAAGCAGAAAACAGGGAACTGACACTGTGGCATCTTGTTAATAGGTTAGTTCCAGAAAATGCATAAAAACGCCACAAAGTGTAACAAAACACTAAGCAAATGGTGAAAGAACAAGCATGGAGCATCAAAAATTATAGATACGTTTGAGACGTATCAAGCATCCCCAAGCTTAACTCCTGCTCGTCCTCAAGTAGGTAAGTGATAACAAAACAATAATTTTTGAGGTGACATGCACCAACACAATCTTGATCATCTATGTAAGCACTGAGTGCTGGGATCAAAAGAACTTAAAACATGGGCATGAAAGACATAATTTTGATAGAAGAAACTTAGCAACCATGTTATAACATGAAAAAGAACACAAATGAAAGATCATGAAAATGAAACAATAAAATTCAAACGTGTGTTCAAATCATATGGAAAAACATAGCAAATGGTTTTCAGCTTGTCCTTCATGGAATAGCAAAACATAAATGCATAGGACACCTTAAAGTTTAAGAGGGCGACTAGATACAAATAATTTAAGAACAAGTGAAACCAAAATCATGAATCAATCAATGATAAACTTTGGGACTATGCACATGAAACTCAAAATGACAACTATGCTCTCTTAGACGGTGCATAAAGGTAGAAGGTGGTGACTCAACATAAAAGTAAAAGAAAGGCCCTTCGCAGAGGAAAGCAGTGGTTGCAAGTTTTATAAACCTTCAAAAATTATGGTACTTACTAGCTTTGAGCTCTCATTGCCCCCATCATAGGCATCTTGAATGGTTAAAGTTAATGCGAGTACAATTATGAAGCATATGCTTGACAAATCATAAGTTGAAAACCTCGTGTCCCGTGAAGTACGAATACCCAAACCTCATGCTGCTCGACTTAGAGTCCCAAGCAAGCTCTTGTCATTGTAAGTATACACGTATCATCGAGAACCGCCAACGGGGTACCTCCATGCCCGATGACATGGAACAAGCCCACATCAAAATGACAGGACAAACAGACAATGAACACCTCGACATTTCTTTTATTTACCATTGGTATAGCTTTTTATTTTGAGATGCATCGTCGAATGTTTACTATGGGCATGCTGTAAATTTCCAACATAAATTATGCATGGCTTAGATTAGCGTCCCAGGCGTTTCTCTAACACGTATACAAACTCCATGATCTCGCAAGATTCCCAACTTATTTCACATCGCGAGTATCCATAAACAAAAGATCACGATATCAACTCAAATAAGAAGTGCAATGTTGAAAGCTTACCCCATGACGGCATGGTTTGGCTAATTTCCAACTTACAACTTGCAAGCATAACAACTCAACATAAGAGAGCCACAATGTCAAAATTTTAAAAACGAGAAAAGTAAAGTGTGCCATCAGGTTCGTGAGAGCTTTACTGACCAATTTTCGCATAACACCAAAAGAGTTTAATTTGAAGGATAGATAAAAGCAAGTCAAATGTACTTTGGAATAGCAAATTGCTAATAGGTATGTATAGTGGACACATTGGAACAACTTGGTTTTTGGGAGTTGGATGCACGAGTAGAGCTCATACTCAGTACAAAATGAGGGCTAGCAAAAGACTGGGAGTGACCAACTAAGAGAGCAATAACGGCCATAATCATGCATAGCGACAAAACATCATTAAGAGAAGCATAAAATGGCATCAAAAGTAAAAAACTAAATGATCATAGAGGCTTATGGCGACTTTCTATGAGTCAAACATGTTGTAAGCATGCGCCAAGTCAACCCAAATAAAGCATCAAGGAGAAAACCAAATTAATGCTTCCAAATAATAAAAACAACGCATGATTTTTTCAAAGGCTCATTAAGCAATCTCAGTCATTTGAGACAAGTCATGCTATAGCAAAACCACTAAGCATACTATCAAAAAAACATCAAACACGACATGCAAAAGTCTAAGCCGCAGTGTAAACAAGCTCCTTTTTGTACTACTTTTTTGCATGAAACTTTTTCTCTTTTCCAACACCATTCGAACCTTTTTGAAACAACTCTTTTGATGAAAACCAACATGGACCAGAGGTCAAAATACACCTTGATATAAAGATAAAACAAGATCTGAACAAAAATCAAGGCGAAAAATGAAAGCTAAACGCAGTTCTAGAAAAAGAGAACACTCGTTGAACGATAAGAGTGAAAAACGGAGTGTTCTTGGCAAATGAAAAGCAAGGCAACTTCTGCAAAAGAAATTTGTTGGGGTCCAATGATTTATTGCAGCAAACAAAACTAAACAAAACTGAAAACTAAAGTAAAGACGCTCCAAGAAAAATGCATAGTGCATGAAGCAATAAAAATATAGTGTGTTGAAAGGTGACCTGATTTTTGCCAATGAAGAAGGGGTGCCTCGGGGGCATCCCCATGCTTTGACACTTGTACCTCTTGGATATTTCTTGGGGTGCATGGGCATCCCCAAGCTTGATCTTTTGTCCATTCTTCAACTTATCTCATCATTCTCCGATCCCTACACTTGAAAACTTCCTTCATACAAAACTCAACACAATTCTATTAGCAACATTAGTGTAAGCATAATAATGAATCAACCCCTTTTTGGTTCAGATTTCAACTCAAAACCACCACACATAAAGCATATACTACTGTAGCAACTTCTCCAAAAGTTCCGTGATCAAAAGAACTAAAAAGAAAGCGATCGAGAGGCAAACACAAATAGTGGCAGAAATCTGTCAAAACAGAACAGCTGACAAAGGTCGATTTTTTCGAGGGTTTTCTGTTGCTCAAATCAAAAAGTGTAAAACTAATGAAAGTTTGGATATAACCTGGGGCATATGCACAAGAAATCGCAGGTCAAAAAGATATTCTGAGAATTTTCACAAATTTTTACGGTGCAGCACCAAAATCTGTTTCAGGACAGCAACATCCCCAAATCTTACCTCACTCAAATTAGAGGTTTCTCTTGGCACAACAACGAAATAAAAAGATAAGGAGCGGTTATTACAGTAATAATAACTTCCAAGACTCAAATAAAAGAAAAATAACTGAAAAGAAAACAATGGGTTATCTCCTAAGAGTACTTTTCTTTAACGCCTTTGAGCTAGGTGCAGTAATTTGAGAAGATGCTCACATAAGAAATATGAATGGAAGCCAAAAAGAGCATCAAGGAGCAAATATAAAACTCATTTAAGTATAACCCACTTCCTATGCATAGGAATCTTGTAAGAAAATAAATCAAAGAAGCACATAGTCATAAGTATGGGTAGATAAAACAAGAGCAACTTCGGAACTTTCAATATAAAGAGAGGTGTTTTAGTAACATGAGAATTCCAACAACCATATTTTCCTCTCTCATAATAATTTTCAGTAACATCATGAACAAACTCAACAATATAAATATCACACTCACCCTCCTTTATTAAGCATGGAGGGTGATCAAATAAGGTATTAGTTAAAGAGTTACTCTTATTGGGAGGTAGACATGGGTAACTCCATTCTTCCTCCTCTTGATCATCACTCTCCTCCTCTTTTTCATCCAATGTGATTCCAGTTTCAGCAATTTCTTCTTCTATAGGCTCCTTCAAGGCATTAGTCTCTTCCGTTGGAGAGCATCTATTAAGATATTTAAGAATATAGTCATTTTCTTCCTTGTAATTATCAAAGCAAAATTGAAGTATATCATAAACCTCATATTTATAAGGTGCATCATCAGTATTTTCAAGCAAATAAGCAAGTTCGAATGCACCCTTCCAAGCAATAAATTCTTCAATTTGTTCCACATCATAAAAGTCATAATTTCCATTAATATAAGAAGATATGGTAACATCATCGTTTTACTCACATTGAAAAGGGAGGTGTTTATACCTCCTATAGCAACAAGATCTATCATAACAATAAGTAACATTATAAGTAGAGCACGTGTTTCTAGCAATGATATACAATCTATTAATTTGTTCCCATAAGTGTTTCCCTTTTTGTGACAAGCGGTGTTCCTCATAAAATTTCTGCTGTTCTTCTGTGAACCCACCTTGCCAAAAAGATTTAGTTTCAAAGAACCAACCATTGATAGAAAGCATGATAAAGCAAGACAGTAATAGACCAACAAAAATAACAACTATAGAAGGAACTAATTTTTTTGTATTTTTGATAAAATGATGCAAGCAAAAATAAAACAAAGTAAAGGATGTGTGTGTGAAACTCCCCTTGCAGAAATCTTCTTATTCCTCGGCAACGGCGCGAGAAAACAGCTTGATTGCGGTGCGGTGTTGATGTAGATCACTAACCAGTTGGGAACCCCAAGAGGAAGGTATGATGAGCACAGTAGCAAGTTTTCCCTCAGTAAGAAACCGAGGTTTATCGAACCAGTAGGAAAAAGCCAAACTTCAGAAGGTGATGCTTGCTAGCTTCGCGACAGCTCTGGACAATTTATAAGGCACCTCGTTCAGGGCTTTGGTTTGCACCAGCAGCAACGTGGAACCTGCACACAACACAACCAAGTACTTTGATCCCAACTTACGATGTGGTTGTCAATCTCACCGGTTTGTTGTAAACAAAGGATTGAGCGTATCGAGTGGAAAACAATAGTAGTATGCGAGAAAGTAAACAGTGAGAGTAAAAAGTAAATGGTAATAGCAATGTAAAGGAAATTTGACCGGAGTCCACAGTTCACTAGTGGTGTCTCTCCATAAGATAAATAACAACATGTTGGGTAAACAAATTACAGTTGGGCAATTGATAGAATAAAGAAAACGTGCATATGTCACGAGGATCACTATGAGATTTACTCTGGGCATTACAACAAAATACAAAGACCGCCATCCAACTACATCTATGACTAATAATCCACTCGCGGGGATATCATCCGAACACCCCTCGAGTATTAAGTTGTGAACAACAGATAACTACATTAAGCAAAGTGTGTAATGTAAACAAAACGAATGTCCTTGGACACAAGAATGTTGTTTTCTCCCTAGTGGCAACAACACATCTACAACCTTAGAGGTTTCTGTCACTCCCCCAGATTAAATAGAGGCATGAACCCAACTATCGAGCATAAATACCCCCTCTTGGAGTCACTAGTATCTACTTGGCCAAGATAGCTACTAACAATGGAGAGCATGCAAGATCATAAACAACATAGAGATAACATAAGATAATATTCAGCACATCAACTTAACATAACACCAATATTCATCGGATCCCAACAAACACAACATGTAGAATTACATAAAGATGATCTCGATCATGTAAGGCAGCTCACGAGATCTAAACATGAAGCACATGGTGGAGAAGACAACCATCTAGCTACTGTTATGGACCCATAGTCCAAGGTAGACTACTCACTCATCGCGCTGGAGGCAAACATGGCGATGAAGAAGACCTCCGGTGGCGATTCCTCTCTCCGGCAGGGTGCCGGGAAGAGCTTCTAGACCCTCCCAATCTTGGGTCGACGACAGCGGAGGATCACGATGTGTTTCTAGAAAATTGATCGGGTGTTTAGGTTTTTCCCGTCGGGGGGTCTTTATAGGTGAAGGGGCAGCATCAAAAGTGGACCAGGGGGCCCTCACCATAGGGCGGTGCAGCCAGGGGCTGGGTCGCGCCCCCTGGTGGTGAGGCTGACCCTAGACCATCTCCATCTCCTCTTCGGTCTTCTGGAAGCTTCGGTAAATATTAGGAGGTTCGGCTTTTGTTTCGTCCAATTCTGAGAATATTTCCTGTGTAACTTTTCTGAAACAGAAAAATAGCAGAAAACAGGGAAGTGACACTGTGGCATCTTGTTAATAGGTTAGTTCCAGAAAATGCATAAAAACGCCAGGAAGTTTAACAAAACACTAAGCAAATGGTGAAAGAATAAGCATGGAGCATCAAAAATTATAGATACGTTTGAGACGTATCAGTATTCAAGTGAATACCAATGATTTTTGTAACACAAGGCAAAAGAGCTATGATTTTAGCAAAATAATGATGATTTTTGTAAAATGAATACCAAGTTAGCCAAATGAATACCAGGTTGCCAATTCCTGGAGCCACCACTGCCTCCTTCCTCTCTTCTTTTTGTACTGTTGTTTCATGGTTCCTTGAAAAGTTTTCATTCTTGTCACAAAATGGTCCATCACTTTCTGTTTGCACTTTTGTGATTCTTATTCTTGATCCTGTTAGGTAAGTGCTTCTTGTTCTTCTGTAGAAATCAACTTTCTCTTCTTAGCATCACTGCCTTCTGCTTGGTGTCCAAGCAGAACCTCAGTTGGAACTTGAGTACACGCCACAACATGGAATTTAGTGCCTGCCAAATGTGCCGCCAGATCTAGTTACATTGCAAAACTTGCATTCCACTTATTTTGCCCCCTATATAACTTTGATATGCTATATTTGCAGGGCATGCTGACTCGGCCAAGATGGTGAGGGTGACGATGACCTTGTTCCAGGGTGACTCCCTCATCTTGCCATCTTAGGGGCCTCTTCCAACTCCTAGGGTGACGCCGACGATGCCGACCTCGACACGGGGCTGCGGCGACACCAACACTGACCTCGACATGGGGGTGCGGCGATGACACCGATGCTTACCTCGACACGGGGCTGCAGCAACAAAGACGACAATGACCTTGACACGGGGTTGCGGCGACTGTGGCGACCTCAACATAGCCAGGCTGCGGCAGCATTGTATTAAGATGTCTTTTATGGACATATGTATGGAACATATGTACGTATTTGGTGTATAAGTGAATCACATAAAATAATCTTACAAATATGGTGTTATTTAAAAAAAAAATCGCATTTATGTTACTGGTGGCATACAGTAATAGCGTACCCCACTAGTAATGCATGTCTAGTGGTGGCGTACATAAAATGTTGTACGCCAGGGCCCGTAACTTAGCCGTGGCATACACAATTGTGTGTACCCCACTAGTAGTTGCATGCTAGTGGTAGTATATAGCTCTTTGTACGCCATGGTTAAGTCTTACCCGTGGCATACAGACTTGTACACCATGGGTAGCTGACTTACCCGTGGTGTACAGACTTGTATGCCATGGGTAGCTGACTTACCCGTGGCGCACAGACTTGTACGCCACGGGTAGCTGACTTACCCATGGCGTACACACTGTACGCCACGGGTAGCTCTGTACTAGTGGCGTGGTACTAGTGGTGTACAGCCATCCGCCACGGCTGCGACTGTTATGTACGCCACGAATGAGGTTTTTTCTAGTAGTACATGTCTGAAGTCATGAAATTGAGAACTATGTACCTTAAAGGGTGCTTTGTCACCTAGCATGCCAATCTTGTCATTTTGCCCAAGTACATGTTCCCTTTAAACCCTAGATGTGAAGATACAAAAGGGTGCAGTTCTCGCTATTGTTGTCACTTAGCTACTCCGTTTCTCTCACTCGGATACATCCAAAAGCACCACACACATCTACATACATCATACTTTTTATATAAAAATAGAAACAAAAACATCCATGCAAAGGCCCATTATCCGTTCACATGGTTAACACAACTCTCTCATCTACCTACACTTAGTGCTATCAAAACCTCGTGACGTGAGCAAACAAGGATTTAGATAAAACAATCTTAACCAAAGCAATGAACATCATGATGTGATTCCAAAGTACAACAAGCTATAAAGGTTCCAACATAACGGGAAATGCATACCAAGATTCATCTCATATCACAATAGTCAAAGGAGTTACATCGGTGTCAATAATCATGTAGGGCAGCACATATGGATCTAAATAATGAAGTACATAGAGAGAGACTGATACAAAATACTATCACAAACCCCAAGTCCAGGGGTGTACTACTCCCATCTCATGGTGGAGAGCGTTGTAGAGGTGTTGGTGAAGGAGGAGAGGCGGCCAGAGGTGATTCCGATAGCGGTTCCCTCTCCAATCTTCCTCCAGCAGCGACCTGTTTTCAATCTCTGCCCCGTTGATCATGAGGTACTATTTATAGTGGGTTTTTCGGTCAAAACATGCCGCCACGTGAAAGAACGGAGCGAAAAAGACGTTGGAGGGCCAAAAGGGCTCCTACCATGTGGCCAGATAGGCCCCCATTTGTAGCTCCTTCATCGTCTGATGCTCCACTTTGGCATGTTAGATGTGTATCAAACTTTGTGAACCATGCTCCCTGATCTTGCCCTTTTTAATGTCCATAGCTCCTAGTAAGTCCAAAAAACTAACAGAAGATTTTTCCAGAGTTAAATACCAAATAAATGGAGACTTTGATTAATGTAAAACATGTGGGAAACATCATATATCATATGAATATTAAGAAATATGACCTAATAAACTACAATGATCATGGATACATTTTACATGTATCATGTGGCCAACACCACGCCCTGATATATCTGTTCTCACTCCTTGTCTCTCCCTTTCCCGCAAGGAGGCTGGAAGTGTTGCCATGCAAGTGCGCCATGTTCCATGGGGTATCGTCCAAGAACCATTTGCCAAACCTAACCACATCTGATGGGTGCTCTTGAAAGGACACGGATGTCTGATATGTCTCAAACGTATCTATAATTTTTGATGCTCCATGCTTGTTTTTACACCATTTGCTTAGTATTTCGTTACACTTCATGGCATTTTTATGCATTTTCCGGAACTAACCTATTAACAAGATGCCACAGTGCCAGTTCCCTGTTTTCTGCTGTTTTTGTGTATCAAAAAAGTTACACAGGAAATATTCTCGGAATTGGACAAAACAAAAGCCAAACGTCCAGATATTAAACAAAGCTTCCAGAACACCGAAGAGGAGTCGGAGCCGAGCCAGAGGCTGGCCTCACCATAGGGCGGCGCGGCCTGCCCCTGGCCCGCGCCCCCTATGGGTGAGACCACCCTGGTCCACCTCTGACGCTGCCCCTTCGCCTATAAAGACCCCCTGACGGGAAAAACCAAAGTACCCGATCAATTTTCCAGAAACACATCGCGATCCGCCGCCATCGTCGACCCGAGATCGGGAGGGTCCAGAAGCTCTTCCTAGCACCCTGCCGGAGAGGGGAATCGCCACCGGAGGTCTTCTTCATCGCCATGCTTGCCTCTGGTGCGATGAGTGAGTAGTCTACCTTGGACTATGGGTCCATAGCAGTAGCTAGATGGTTGTCTTCTCCACCATGTGCTTCATGTTTAGATCTCGTGAGCTGCCTTACATGATCGAGATCACCGTTATGTAATTCTACATGTTGTGTTTGTTGGGATCCGATGAATATTGGTGTTATGATTGAGTTGATGTGCTGAATATTATCTTATGTTATCTCTATGTTGTTTATGATCTTGCATGCTCTGGCGCCTCCCGAACGAAGCCGCAGTGCTCCCTCTGTTCTCCAGCTTCCCCTCTCTCCTCTCCCTTTCTTCCTACTCAAGAACCATCGCCAGGAGACAGTGATTTTCTCGCCGGAAGTCCGCTACTGCCGCCGTTCCTTTTCGTCGATTTTGGCCATCTCGAGGCAAGCTGCCACCCTTTCTGGTACCTCTCTTTCCCCTCTTACCGGTGCGCATCTTAGTGACCCTCTCCCAATCTTCTTCAGTGACCAGAGCGTCGAGAGCAAGTACGCCTGCATCTCGCCGACGCGCGAAGCTTCTCCAGCCGCCCCTCATCGCCAATCCAGGAAGCGTGCGAGCGCGTCGACCACACCCTTGGAATCGCACCATCGTGCAGATCCCCGTACACCACCTCCTCGACCACCAGAGACTTTGGAGAAGCCACGCCATCGACGCCAGAGCCTCCGCGCCATCGCCATCGACGAACTCCATGGTGAGCCCCCTTCAGATGCACCCCCGCCGTTAGATCAAGATCTAACCGCCCAGGTTAGATCACTAACCGAACGGGTATCATCTCATCTGGGCCGCACAAAGTTCTTTTAATCCTACGGCTGAGAATCGTGATCTAGGCGAAACGCTACCTTCCAACCCGATAGCGCCATGTGTCGGCCCTCTGTTCTTTTAGAGTTTCTTTTTAGATTTTAAACCAGAATATACTCAAATTTTAGAAAATTCATATCTCTTGATCTGTGAATCCAAAAATAGCAAATAATATATCGTTGGAATTCTTGCAATCTGTAGAACACAATTATGCAAGAATATTACATGGGTATTGTACAAATTTTGAATTGAAATTCAAATGGCAATAATTGCCTTTTAGCACCAATTAATTCATATCTTTTTCTCTAGTTATTCAAAAATAACAAATTTGTAGTCTATGGATTCCTCAGAACATGTAGAACACTTTAGAATCAAGAAACACCAAAGTTGATACGTGCACAAACTTGGTACATTCAAATCTATCCAAATCACTACTTTGATCATAATTTGATTTCTAAAAATGATTTTGGGATGAATCCAATTGCAGCAACTTAGTTTATCAGTACCCTAACCAGTAGCATCACTGTCCAAATTAATTGAAATAATTTGTAAATATACAATCAAATATGGGAATTTGAGTATTTTCATCATAAGATTAATTCTATAATTCTTTTCAATATGATTCCTTCTACAAAAGTGAATCTTATGACCATACCTATCTATCACTATCATGCTTACTCTTGATCATCACCCAATATCAAGCCATCTTATTCTTGTGGGCCTAGTTCATAATATTCAAACTACAGTTGAGTAATTTGAGTAATTGGTGATTACTCCAATTAGGGTTTCCTTTGATACTAGTGTATGACACACTCTAACTCATATCACATCTATCCTAAACCATTCTAATCCAATATCATCCTTGATCCAAGCCACCATCTTTCTAGATACCCTTCATACTTGTTTAACCCCATGCCAACTTGACCATATTGGTTAGTATTGAACTATTCAAATTATAGTTGAGTTAATTTGGGTAATTCAACGTGTCACCCTTACATACCGAAGCCTATGTGTAACTTATACTATTATGAGTAAGTGTTGTCACACTTTATTCAGTAGTGTTCAGTTGCACTATTCTGTACCTATATGAATCTAATCCACATGAGTCATCTCTAAACCCTATCTTTGCTTATGCCAAGCCTAGGATTATTATCATTACATTGTAATCCTGAGGGATCAATCCTTCCCAATCATTAGACCTTGCCATCCAACTCTCAATCCATATCTTCTAAGCCAAGTTTCAAGCCATATCTCTCTCATCATAGAAATCATAAGAAATTTAAAATGTTGAACCAACCCTTTTTAATTGCTTGTTTTGCTTGATTTTGTTGCCTATGGTGGTGTGTTTATTTTGTGTATCTCTATATTATAGATTGGTTTGGAGAGCCATACATTTTGTTGAGAGAAGAGAAAGGGTTTAAGCTTCAAAAGGCAAGTGACACACATGCTTCTACCTATCTTTATTATATGCATTAGTGGTTTCAATACTATGCATGATATGATTTTTCAAAGAAGTTTATGAAATGCTTAGCTCCTAGTAGTGTGTAGCTATCCCTTAAACCCCACTTGTTAGGATTGCAAACTACTAGGGAAAATGATGCCATGCTTTGTTTTGATTTGGTATGAAAATTAAACTTCAACCCAATGAAACACCTGGGTGGATTGGTTTGTTGATGGAGGCGATGTTGAGTGGCTACCCAGGGCTACACACCTGGCTTTCAACCCAGGATTTGTGTAGGTGTCTTCGCCTGGGGGTTCACTTGTGGACGGCCACCCAGGAACAAAGAGACTACCATGTCTTCCTTGCTTTAGTGAGCTTCCAGTGCAACCTTATGACAATATGGGCTCTATCTTGATTGAGTATGATGTGAGGGTTCATCCATGGGTACTGACAGAGGATGGTATTTGGGCACGGCCAGATCCGGATGGTTGAATGCTCCTTCTAAAAGGTCTTGTCTCATTCTATATGGGTAGGATGAGTCTTAAGGTGAAAGTGCACAACCCCTGCAGGGTGTAAAACTAATCGATTAGTC
This sequence comes from Dactylis glomerata, assembly GCA_007115705.1. Taxonomy (NCBI): domain Eukaryota; kingdom Viridiplantae; phylum Streptophyta; class Magnoliopsida; order Poales; family Poaceae; genus Dactylis; species Dactylis glomerata. The sequence goes on along the minus strand of QXEO01000422.1, from coordinate 2,856,290 downwards.
GTGTCCCCGGTTATGGACAACTTGAGTTCCTAGACATGGATGTATGGAAGAGTCTCATCACCATTTCTGAAAGAAATAAAATTGTTTAGAAACACTCAGGACAGGGACTACTCAGGACTACACACCTGGCTATCAACCCAGGATTTGTGTGGTTGTCTTCGCCTGAGGGTTATCCTGGTTTTCTTGAGTAACTACCCAGGGCCACATACCCTGCAAGTGTGTGGTGATTTTCACCTGGGGGTTATCTTGACCTTAAAAATCTTCAATGATTAAAAAGTTTTGATTTGAAAATGATAGGATAAAATTTGCTTTAAGCAAATCAGCCATAAGCTCCACCAGCCAAATATCATGTAGATAGCTCTTTCACAACAGCCACCAGAATATGTGTCATTTGCCAGTACATCATTGTACTGACCCACATTCATGGGGCTGCATATTCAAATGTGCAGGTTTTCAGATAAAGATCGTTAGTAGGATCTCGAGACTACATTCCAACATGTCTGCCTGTGGCACGTGATGAAGATGGGGACTCATTGCCACTTTGCTTTCCGCTGTAAATCTGTAAGGTTTGAGATCTTTGTAACTGGATCTACGATGTAATATTTGATACTATTGCAATGATCACTATATTTTGTACTGTGGTGCTATCAGTGATCCAGAGAATAGCACTTAACACAGGTGTTCCACCTAAATTCAAAGGTGGGGCATTACAGCTGGCCTCTGGCCCCCCTCCGTCTCATCTTTGGTCTTCGTGAAGCTTCAGTAAAAATAGGAGGTTCGGCTTTTGTTTTGTCCAATTCCGTGAATTATTCCTGTGTAACTTTTCTGAAACACAAAAACAGCAGAAAACAAGGAACTGGCACTGTGGCATCTTGTTAATAGGTTAGTTCCAGAAAATGCATAAAAACGCCACGAAGTGTAACAAAACACAAAGCAAATGGTGTAAGAACAAGCATGGAGCATCACAAATTATAGATACATTTGAGACGTATCACAACACTGAAATCTGTTTCAGGATAGCAACTTCCCCAAATCTTACCTCCCTCAAATTAGAGGTTCTTCTTGGCACAAAAACGAAATAAAAAGGATAAGGAGCGGTTATTACAGTAGTAATAACTTCCAAGACTCAAATAAAAGAAAAAGTACTGAAAAGAAAACAATGGGTTATCTCCCAAGAGTTCTTTTCTTTAACGCCTTTGAGCTAGGCGCAGAAAGTGGAAATCAAGTAATATCAAGCGATGAAGCATCAAGTTCATAATTTGCTCTAAGAATAGAGTCAAAAAGTAATTTCTTCCTTCTTCTGTGGAAGTGTTCCATACCTTTCTTGAGTGGGAATTGATATTTGATGGTGCCTTCCTTCATATCAATGATGGCACCTACAGTTTGAAGAAAAGGTCTTCCAAAATAATAGGACATGAAGCATTGCATTCAACATCCATAACAAGAAAATCAACGGGAACAAGGTTATTGTTAACCATAATAAGAACACCATTAATCCTTCCCAAAGGTTTCTTCCTAGCAACATCAGCAAGAGGAACATCAAAATAACACTTTTCAAGCGGTGGTAAACCAAGCATATCATAAATCTTTCTAGGCATAATAGAAATACTAGCACCTAGATCACATAAAGCATGGTAATCAAAACCATTAACATGCATATCAATGATGGGCTCCCAACCATCTTCTAACTTCTTGGGAATAGAAGCTTTTTGCTTCAACTTTTCCTCCCTAATTTTCATGAGAGCATTTGTAATATGATTTGTAAAAGAAAAATTCAAAGAACTAGCATTAGGACTCAAAGCAAGCTTTTGCAAGAACAAAATAACTTCAGATATATTGCAGCCATCAACATCAAAAGCATTAAAAGAAATAGAGCTATCATCTCCTATACTCCGAAAAATTTCAGCACTCTTTTGAGAAAAAGTTTTTGCAGTTTTGGACTTTTTAACACAAGGAGTAGGAGTTTTCTCTATACCAATCAAAGTAAGAGGATTGCTAGCATTTGGAACAACATCATTAGAGGTAGTAATAGTACATACCTTCATCTTTCTAGCCATTTCATCTTCGCTTTCCCACCTGGCATGCAATTCTGCTAACATCCTAACATTTTCATCAATTCTAACTTGAATAGCATTAGTAGCAGCAAAAGTATTATTTTCCTTCACATCATTAGGCAACACTTTTAGTTTCAGAAGTTCAACATCAAGGGCAAGGCTATCAACTTTAGAAGTAAGAATATCAATTTTACCCAACTTTTCCTCAACAGACTTATTAAAAGCAGTTTGCTTATCGATGAAGTCCTTGAGCATGACTTCAAGCTCAGAGGGCGCTCCCCTAGTGTTGTTGGAGGAATTTCTATAAGAGTTACCATAACCATAACCATTGGTAGAAGGATACGGCCTATAATTGTTGCTAGCAAAATTGTTCCTATAAGCACTGTTGTTGAAATTATTGTTTCTAATGAAGTTTACATCAACATGCTCTTCTTGAGCAACCAAAGAGGCCAAAGGAATATTATTAGGATCAACATGAGCTCTATCATTAGAAAGCATAAGCATAATAGCATCAATCTTATCACTCAAGGAAGAGGTTTCCTCAACAGAATTTACCTTCTTACCTTGTGGAGCTCTCTCGTTGTGCCACTCAGAATAATTTACCATCATGTTGTCAAGAAGCTTTGTTGCGGCGCCCAAGGTAAGGGACATAAAAGTGCCTCCAGCAGCTGAATCCAATAGATTTCTTGAAGAAAAATTCAGTCCTGCATAAAAAGTTTGGACAATCATCCAAGTAGTCAGTCCATGAGTAGGGCAATTCTTTATCATAGATTTCATTCTTTCCCAAGCTTGAGCAACATGTTCATTATCAAACTGTCTAAACTTCATGATATCACTACGCAAAGCTATAATCTTAGCAGGAGGATAGTATTTTCCAATAAAAGCATCCTTACACTTATCCCAAGAATCAATACTATTTCTAGGCAAAGATAGCAACCAATCCTTAGCTCTTCCTCTTAAAGAGAAAGGAAACAACTTAAGCTTAATAATATTACTATCTACATCCTTATACTTTTGCATCTCACATAGCTCAACAAAATTGTTGAGATGATCCGCAGCATCATCAGAACTGGCACCAGAAAATTGCTCTTTCATAACAAGATTTAACAAAGCAGGTTTGATCTCATAAAAATTTGCCTCAGGAGCAGGTGGCGCAATAGGAGTGCAGATAAAATCATTGTTTTTGGTGCTAGTAAAGTCACACAACTTGGTGTTTTCAGGAGTACTCATTCTAGCAAAACTAAAAGCAAGTAAATAAAAGCAACTATAAAGGAAACTAATTTTTTTATATTTTTGATAAAATGATGCAAGCAAAAATAAAATAAAGCAAAACAATAACAAAGTAAAAGATTGTGCGTTCGAGACTCCCCTTGCAGAAGTCTTCTTCCTCCCTGGCAATGGTGCCAGAAAATTGTTTGATGGCTTGTAAGTACAACCCGTTGGGAACCCCAAGGGGAAGGTATGATGAGCACAGTAGCAAGTCTTCCCTCAGTTGTGAAACCAAGGTTTAATTGAACCAGTAGGAGAAAGCCAAACTTCAGAAGGTGATGCTTGCTAGCTTTGCGACACTCCGGACAAGGGCGCCAGATACAAGTGCTTGTCGGCGTGTCTTCCCCTAGCAGCAACGTGAAACCTGCACACAACACAAACAAGTACTTTGCTCTCAACTTACGATGAGGTTGTCAATCTCACTAGTTTGCTGTAAACAAAGGATTGAGAGTATCGAGTGGTAGAAGGATAATAGTAATGCAAGAAAGTAAACAGAGCGAGTAATAGTAAAACGGTAAAGCTATGTAAAGGAAATTGGACCGGGGTCCACAGTTCACTAGTGGCGTCTCTTCATAAGATAAATAAAAGCATGCTGGGTAAACAAATTATAGTTGGGCAATTGATAGAGTAAAGATAACGTACATACATCACGAGGATCACTATGAGGCTTACTCTGGGCATTATGACAAAATACATAGACCGCCATCCAAATGCATCTATGACTAAAAATCCACTCGCGGGGAATCGTCCGAGGACCCCTTAAGTATTAAGTTGCGAACAACAAATAATTGCATTAAGCAAAGTGTGTAATGTAAACAAAGCAAATGTCCTTGGACACAAGAATGTTGTTTTCTCCCTAGTGGCAACAACACATCTACAACCTTAGAGGTTTCTGTCACTCCCCCAGATTAAATAGAGGCATGAACCCAACTATCGAGCATAAATACTCCCTCTTAGAGTTACTAGCATCTACTCGGCCAAGATAGCTACTAGCAACGGAAATCATGCAAGATCATAAACAACATAGAGATAACATAAGATATATAATTTAGCACATCAACTTGACATAGTACCAATACTCATCGGATCCAAACAAACACAACATGTATGATTACATAAAGATGATCTTGATCATGTAGGGCAGCTCACAAGATCTAAACATGAAGCGCATGGTAGAGAAGACAACCATCTAGCTACTGCTATGGACCCATAGTCCAAGGTAGACTACTCACACATCACTCCGGAGGCGACCATGGTGGTGTAGAAGGCCTCCAGCAGGGATTCCCCTCTCCGGCAGGGTGCCGGGAAGAGCTCCTGGATCCTCCCGATCTTGCGACGACAACGGCGGCGGCTTGTAGTATGTTTCATGGAAAAGAGATCCACCCTTTAGGTTTTTTCCGTCCAGGGGACTTTATAGGCAAAGGGGCAGCGTTAGGTGGTGGACCAGGCGGTCTCACCATAGGTGGGCGCAGCCAGGGGCTGGGCCGCGCCCCCTGGTGGTGAGGCTGGCCCCTGGCCCCCTTCATCTCATCTTTGGTCTTCGTGAAGCTTCGGTAAAAATAGGAGGTTTGGCTTCTATTTCTTCCAATTCCGAGAATATTTCCTGTGTAACTTTTTTGAAACACAAAAACAGCAGAAAACAGGGAACTGGCACTGTGGCATCTTGTTAATAGGTTAGTTCCGGAAAATGCATAAAAACGCCACGAAGTGTAACAAAACTCAAAGCAAATGGTGTAAGAACAAGCATGGAGCATCAAAAATTATAGATACGTTTGAGACGTATCACCTACCACGCACCATCAAGCATTTTTCTGGCCGTTGCCGGGGAGAAAGAGGATTTCTGCAAGGGGAGTCCCTCGCTTCCAATCTTTTACTTTGTTATTGTTTTGCTTACTTTCTTTACTTTATTTTTGTTTGCATCGTTTTATCGAAAATACAATAAAATTAGTTCCTTTTATATTTGGTATTTCGTTACTTCTACTTTTAGTTCATTATGTTGTTCCCTAAGTACGTCATGGAAGACCTTTCAATAGGTAGTGGTTCTATAATTGGGAGAGATAACATCGAGGAGTTCTTTAATCATGTTAGTAAGCATAAAGATGTTGAGGATAGATCGTTAGCCAAACTTGCTCCTAGTTATGAAGTTGCAGCTGCTTATTTAGTTCACATGTTGGAGGCTAGGTTTGTTAACCTTAATCCCTTTATGCAGCAAATGTTTCTAAGCTTCATGATATCGAAGACTCTGAAAAGAAAGATTTTATTTTGGAGACTTTGCGTAAAGAATTTAGAGATATTGTTATAGAAGCTAGGAAAGTTTTTGAGCATTTTAATATGCTTAGCTCATGTGTAGAGGTTGTTTGTACAAATAAGGAAGAAATCAAAGTACCAATACCTTTCAAACTCGTAGGAATGCATGAAGCTTTGGAAAAGAATTTTGATTGGATTGTTCCTAAAAACCCTTTTGATGAAAGTAGTGAACCCAAGAGTTTTCATAAAGGATCTTCAAAAACTCATTTGGATAAAATACTATTCCTTGTTGAAAAGACTTATGCGATTGATCTTAATGCTCCTTCATTTGAAAATACTTGGTTTCCACTTTCTGCGCCTAGCTCAAAGGCGTTAAAGAAAAGCACTCTTGGGCGATAACCCAATGTTTTCTTTTCAGTACTTTTTATTTTTGTTGAGTCTTGGAAGTTATTACTACTATAATGACCTATCCTTATCATTTTTGTTTCATTTTTGTGCCAAGAAGAACCTCTAATTGGAGGAAGGTAAGATTTGGGGAAGTTGTTGTCCTGAAACAGATTTCTGCGCTGTACCGTAATAATTCGTGAAAATTCTCAGAACGTCTTTTTGATCTGAGATTTCTTGTGCACATGCCCCAGGTTATTGCCTAACTTTCATTAGTTTTGCACTTTTCGATTTGAGTAACAGAAGATTTAAAAAAAAATCGATCTTTACCAGCTGTTCTATTTTGACAGATTTCTGCCATTATTTGTGTTTGCCTCTTGATCTCTTTCTTTTTGAGTTCTTTTGATCACGGAACTTTTGAGGAAGTTGCTACAGTAGCTTATGATTTAATGGGTGTTATACTTGAGTTTAAACTGAACCAAAAGAGTGGATTTACTATCTTGCATGCACTAATGTTGCTAATAAGAATTTTGTGAAGCTTTGTATGAAGGAAGTTCTCAAGTGTAGGGAAAGGAGAATGATGAGATGAGATAAAGAATGGACAAAAGCTCAGGCTTGGGGATGCCCATGTCACCCCAATAAATATCCAAGAGGTACAAGCATCAAAGCTTGGGGATGCCCCGAGGCACACCTTCTTCATCAACAAAAATTAGGTTATCTTTGAAGACACTATATTTTTATTGCTTTGTATACTATGTGTTTTTCTTAGAGCGTCTTTATTTTTTGCTTTCAGTTTTCTTTTGTTTTGTTTGAAGCAATAAATGGTTGGACCCCAACATGTTTCTTTTGGAGAAGACACACTCCGTTTTTCATTGCCAAGAACACTGTAGTTTTCACTCTTTTCGTTCAACGAGTGTTCTCTTTTTCTAGTACTGCGTTTAGCTTTCATTTTTCACCTTGATTTTTTGTTCAGAACTTGTTAGTTCTTTCTAGCTAGGTGTGTTTAGACCTCTAGTCTATGTTGGTTTTCATCTTTAAGAGTTGTTTCAAAAAGGTTGCTTGGTGTTGGAAAAGAGAAAAAAGTTTCATGCCTATAGTGGTACAAATGGGAGCTTGTTTAGACTGTGGCTTAGACTTTTGCATGTCATGCTTGATGTTATTTTGATTATATGCTTAGTAGTTTTTGCTATAACATGACTTGTCTCAAATGACTGAGATTGCTTAATGTGCCTTTGAAAGAATCATGCATTGTTTTTATTATATGGGAGCATATATTGTGGTATTTTCCTTTGATGCTTTATTTGGGTTGACTTGGTGCATGCTTACACCATGTTTGACTTTAACCAGTCGCCTTAAGCCTCTATGATCATTTGGTTTTTGACTTATGATACCACTTTATGCTTTGGTTAATAATGTTTTGTCACTATGCATGATTATGGCCGTTATTGCTCTCTTAGTTGGTCGCTCCCAGTCTTTTGCTAGCCTTCATTTGTACTGAGAGGGAATACTTCTCATGCATCCAACTACCAAAAACCAAGTTTATTCCAAAGAGTCCACTATAAATTCCTATGCATGGTATTTTCGAGCCATTCCAAGTAAATTTTCATGTGCTACCTTTCAAAAAACCTTCAAAATACTTCTCATTTTGTAACACTGTTTTCAGCTCATGGGGACGTAGTGGTCGGATTTGCTATCTTCCATATTGTAATATTTCAAAAAAGAAAAAAAAGAAAAAAAAGAAAAGAAAAAAAGGCACTCCTCCTTGGTATGTGAAAGTTGGTGGGCGCCCGATGGAATCGGTTAGCCATGGTTTGTGAAAAGAAAAGTGGGGAGGAGTGCCAAGCTTTATAAAAGAGCACAAATGTGCCAATCTCTCTCAAAACTTGCTTAGTATGGAAGATAGTAAGAACCCCATTGCTAGTCGTTGACAAGAACAACCACCTCTCAAAACAAATTTTTATCTCTGTTTTACAAATGAAAAGCTCTAGCACATGTTTAATCCCTGCTTCCCTCTGCGAAGGGCCTTCCCTCTGCACCGTCTAAGAGAGCATAGTTGTTATTCTGAGTATAATGTGCATAGTCCCAAAATTTATTATTGATTGATTCATGATTATGGTTTTGCTTGTTCTTAAATTATTTGTATCTAGTCGCCCTCTTAAACTTGAAGGTGTCCTATGCATTTATGTTTTGCTACTCCATGTGGGACAAGCTGAATACCACTTTGCTATGTGTTTCTATATGCTTGAAACAAACACTTGACTTTCAATGCATTATTACTCATGATCTTTTGTTTGTGTTACTTTTTCATGTTATAACATGGTTGCTAAGTTTTTGTCAAGATTATGTCTTTTATGCCCATGTTTAGAGTACTTTGATCTCAGCACTCAATGCTTTATATCGTTTGATCAAGATTGTGTTGGTGCATGTCACCTAAAAAATTATTGGTTTCTTATCACTTACCTACTCGAGGACGAGCAGGAGTTAAGCTTGGGGATGCTTGATACGTCTCAAACGTATCTGCAATTTTTTATGCTCCCTGCTTCTTTATGCACCATTTGCTTTGTGTTTTGTTACACTTCGTGGCATTTTTATGCATTTTCCGGAACTAACCTATTAATGAGATGCCATAGTGCCAGTTCCCTGTTCTCTGCTGTTTTTGTGTTTCAGAAAAGTTACACAGGAAATATTCTCGGATTTGGAAGAAACAAAAGCTGAAGTTCCTATTTTTCCCGACACAAGACGGAGTCCAAAGCAGAGACGGAGGGGGGCCAGAGGGCAGCCGCACCATAGGGTGGCGCAGGCCACCCCCTGTCCGCGCCACCATGTGGTGTGGACCCCTGGTCCACTCCCTGACATCGCCCTTCTGCCTATATATTCTCCTCGATGAGAAAACCCTAAGGCCCGAACTCTTTTCCAGAAAACAAACTGCACGCTGCCACCATCATCGACGCGAGATCGGGAGGGTCTAGAAGCTCTTCTTGGCACCCTGCCGGAGAGGAGAATCACCACTGGAGGCCTTCTTCATCACCATGCCTGCCTTCGGAGTGATGTGTGAGTAGTCTACCTTGGACTACGGGTCCATAGCAGTATCTAGATGGATGTCTTCTCCTCCATGTGCTTCATGTTTAGATCTTGTGAGTTGCCTATCATGCTCAAGATCATCGTTATGTAATTCTACATGTTGTGTTTGTTGGGATCCAATGAATATTGAGTACTATGTCAAGTTGATTTGTGATTTATCATTTGTATGTTGTTTATGATCTTGCATGCTCTCCGTTGCTAGTAGATATCTTGGTCGAGTAGATGCTAGTGACTCCAAGAGGGGGTATTTATGCTCGATAGTAGGTTCATGCCTCTGGTAACCCGGGGGAGTGACAACAACCTCTAAGGTTGTAGATGTGCTGTTGCTACTAGGGAGAAAACAACAATCTTATGTTCAAGGACATTTGTATTGTTTACATTACACACTTTGCTTAAGGCGATAATCTGTTGCTTGCAACTTAATACCCAACGGTTGTTCGGATGATATCTGGCGGGTGGATTATTAGTCATAGACGCAGTTGGATTACGGTCTATGTATTATGTTGTAATGCCCAAGTGAATCTCATAGTGATCCTCATGACATGTACATGCATTGTTTGCATTCTTTATTCTGTCAATTGCCCAACTGTATTTGTTTACCCAGCATGTTATTTATCTTTATGGAGAGACACCTCTAGTGAACTGTGGACCCCAGTCCATTCTTTTACATTCATATTACCATTTACTTTTTACAAGCATTATTTACTTTCTCGCAAACAAATATATTTTACCACACAATACGTTTAATCCTTTGTTTATAGCAAACCAGTGAGATTGACAACCTCAATGCTAGTTGGGGCAAAGTACTTTGGTTGTGTTGTGTGCAAGTTCCACGTTGCTGCTGGTGCAAAGCTACGCCCCGGATAAGGCACCATATATAAATTGTCTGGAGCCGTCGTCAAGCCAGCTAGCATCAATCTTCGGAAGTTGGTTCTTTCTCCTACTGGTTCGATTAAACCTTTGTTTCATACTGAGGGAAACTTGCTGCTGTGCTCATCATACCTTCCTATTGGGGTTCCCAACTGGGTGTCTACCACGCACCATCAGTCCCCAAGAAATTACCACGGAGGCACCACAAAGCTTGGGAAGATCTCCACAACTTAATTGGAGGTCCCCAAGTAATCCACTAAGCCGTCTAGGGTTCCAAGAACCCAAGAGTAATAAGCTCAACAAACTTTTCACCACCGAATCTCCGAGGAGAACTCAAACCAATGCAACCGATGCAATGGCAAGAGCACACAAAGTGATCAAATCCTTCTCACTCAAATCCTACCAAAGCAACTAATGCTATAGAGAGATATGAGAGGAAGAACAAAGGAAAACTACAAAGAACTCTAAGATCTAGATCCTCTATGTTCCCTTTACTTAGAGGGAGATAGATTGGTGGAAATATAGATCTAGATCTCCTCTCTCTTTTCCCTCAAAAATATGCAAGAATCATGGGAGGAATGCAGGAGGGAGGGCAAGCTTTGAAGATCAACAATGGAGGAGAGAGAAGCCCAAAAACTTGGTTGGCTCAAGGAGGAAGAAGGGGTATTTATAGGTGGGGAAATCTGGCCATTGGAAGCAGCTCACGACGAAGTTCAGCCGTAAGTCCAGCGGCACTGGATTTCAGGCCGGACTGTCCGGCGGCCAGTCCGGCGGTCGCAAAAAGGTGCTCAGTAACGTGGTTTGGCACGCCGCCGGATTTTTCTGGCCTGGGGCCGAACTTTCTGCCAAGAAAAAACATCAACATGAAAACAGTGATAACTTTTGCATCCGGACTCCGCTTTTGATGAACTTGAACTCATTGGAATCACCACAACAAGCTCTACAACTTCATCGATAGAAACATCATAGTACAAGAAATAAGGTGGAAACCAAATGATAAAAGGTTTGACTTAGCTATAAAGATGAACCGGTAAAACCTCCAAACACCAAAAATGCAATAAGAGTTCCATACGAAATCCGTTTTTGATGAGCTAGAGCTTGTCATGGAAATAACCACAAGCTCTAGAACCTCACATGGATAAAAGCAAAATAAGAACCAAGAAAGATAATGACAAGTATGAAAAGGTTTGAGCTCTCTTCGAACGATACAATTAAGTTACTCACTCGAGAGCCCCTCTTGATAGTACAGCTACCAATCCTATAACCCGGTCTCCAAACTAACACACGAGACCGATAGAAGAGAAAACCTATCAAGAACAAACCTTTGCCTTGTGTAATCCACTTGAGCTAGATGATGACGGTCTTGACACCCAGCAAGATGGAACACCTTTCTTGATCATGCTTGGTCGCACGAGCTTCATGAAGACATCTCAAAATACTCCCCCATACACCAATATGGGAGAGCCTTGCTTAGCTCAATCTTCATTAATCCATTGCAAGCTTCAATCAAATGATATCTTCCGAGATGGATCATATTGAACTTGCACTTCATAGTCTTCTAGATGTGTGATACATCCAAAATGTATCTACTTTCCCAAACACTTCTGCTGTTGTTTCTCCTCTAATTTGTGTGTTTTGAATACAACTAACATAGACTAACGCTGTTTTTAGCAGAATTGCCCTGGTGTCTTGTTTTTGTGCAGAAATCCAACTTTCAGGAAAAATCCCAGAAAATATTGTAAAAATCCTATTTACCAGAAGACCCACGGAGCCAGAGCACGAGACGGAGAGGGGCCACGAGGGGCTCACACCCCCCGGTGGCACGGCCCAGGCCTGGCCACGCCAGTTGTTGGTGAGGCCGCCTCGGCCATCGCCTCGACCCCTCCTTCCGCCTACTTATACCCTCTGACCTAAAAACAATGGGGGTTCGGCGTTTTTCCCAGATAGACTTCCGCTGTGCTGCCACCATCAGAAACTGCGATTCGGAACCATAAACTCCATTCTGGCACCCTGCCGGGATGGGGATTTGGAGGAGATCTTCATCATCATCACCGACGTCCCTCCATCAACCATCCATGATTCCCCCATCCATGTGTGAGTAATTCCCGCTGTAAGCGAAGGGGATGGTAGGGATTGGATGAGATTATTCATGTAATTGCTATGAGATTGTTAGGGCATGGTGCCTAGTATCTATTGTTAGTGCTTATGACATTGTTGCAACTTGTTGTGCTTAATGCTTGTCACTTTGGGCCCGAGTGCCATGATCTCAGATCTGAACTTGTTATTGTTTTATGATGATAATTGTTGTTTATGGTCTTACCTGCAAGTTGTATACACTTATCATTGTCCAGAACCCGAGGCCCCAAAGTGAGAGCAATTGGGATAACCGGAGGGGATGGCTGTGATGTGAGGATCACATGTGTTCACTGAGTGTTAATGCTTTGCTCCGGTACTTTATTAAAAGGAGTACCTTAATTACCAGTAGATTCCCTTGAGGCCCCGCTGCAAACGGGCTGGTAGGACAGAAGATGTCGTGCAAGTTTCTCATTGCGAGCACGCACGACTATTTACGGAACACATGCCTATGGTTGTTTAGTACTAGGATGCTTTATCATTATTTATCTGCAATTGCCCATGTCTTGATTATTACATGAATTATCTTATCCATGCAACGCCCATACATCCATTCCTATGCCTACAGTATTTAATCCTACTATTTACTATTGATACTGTTACCGCCTTTACTTTATTATTGTTGCTACTATTTTACTACTGTCACCACTATAAAACTATTGCTACTGATAAACCGTCGCGAGCAAGTCTATTCCAGGTGCAGCTGAATTGACAACTCATCTGTTAAGGCTTATAAATATTATGTGGCTCCCCTTGTGTCGAATCAATAAATTTAGGTTTTACTTCCCTAGAAAACTATTGCGATCCCCTATACTTGTGGGTCATCAAGACTATTTTCTGGCGCCGTTGCTGGGGAGCGTAGCTTTATTTGTAAGCTCACTTGGAATTCATATTGTTCGATGCAATCCATTCATCATGGATAAACCTCGTGATGGAAAAGTTCATATATTGCCATCCACTACAAGAAGAGGTACGACTCTGAACACCTCTGTTGCTCTTGATTTGCCATCTGTGATGAGTAAGTTGCTTACACCACCGCATGCACATGCTACTACTTCTGCTGAGTTTGAAAATGCTTCAGATAATTTTGATGATGCTTCTACTGTGCTTGATGAGAGTGGTTCGTTAGGTTCCTTTTAGAGGCTACAATTGCTAGGACTAAGCAAATGGGAAACACTACTGTTACACCTGCTAGTTCACCTGAGTCTAGGGAACACCCTAGTGACAATCTTGATGAGGCTTATATTGAGCTAGATGATGATTTTATTGATGAATTTCATGCTACTAGTGATGCTGATGCTATTAGAGATCTTCTTGCAAGATGTGCTGTTAGATATAAGTTATCTCCTGATGCTAAGTTTGCTGCTTCTCTGATACGTCTCCAACGTATCTATAATTTTTGATGCTCCATGCTTGTTTTTACACCATTTGCCTATTGTTTCGTTACACTTATGGCACTTTTATGCATTTTCTGGAACTAACCTATTAACGAGTTGCCACAGTGCCAGTTCCCTGTTTTCTGCTGTTTTTGTGTTTCAGAGTGATACACAGGAAATATTCTCGGAATTGGACGAAACAAGTTCCTGAAGTCTTATTTTACCCGGGAGCATCCAGACATCCGAAAGAGAGCCGGAGAGGGGCCAGGGCCTGCCCTCACACTAGGGTGGCGCGGCCCAGGCCCTGGCCGCGCCACCCATGTGTGAGGAGCCCCTGGCTGCCCTCTCGCGACGCCCCTTCGCCTATATAAAGCCTCGGGACGGAAAACCCTAGAGGAGTCGGCAATTTTCCAGAAAGAGTTCCGCAGCTCCGCCGCCATCGCCGACGAATTTTGGGGGACAGAAGTCTCTGTTCCGGCACCCTGCCGGGACGGGGAAGTGCCCCCGGAGCCATCTCCATCGGTCTCCATCGCCGTCTTCGCCGTCTCCATCGACCTCACCGCCATCTCCATCAACCTTGCTGTCTCCTATGATGAGGAGGGAGTAGTTCATCCCCGGGGCTGAGGGCTCTACCGGTAGCTATGTGGTTCACCTCTCTCTCCCATGATGTGATCTTTATGTGATCATGAGCTTTGTATCATGTTGAACAAGTAGATGTTATTATTCAGATATTATGCTACACCTATGCTTAATTATTATAGTGTACTCTAGTGATGTTATTAAAGTAATCTATTCCTCCTGCCATGGTGTAACGGTGACAGTGCGTGCATCATGGTGGTACTTGGTTTAGGCTATGATCGTGATCTCTTGTGGATTATGAGAGTAATTATTACTATGATAGTATTGAGTGATCTATTCCTCCTTTCATGGTGTAAAGTTGACAGTGTGTGCACCGTGTTAGTACTTGGTCTAAGTCGCAATGATTTCTATCTTGAGTTGTGATCTGATTTGGATATCTCTATGAGTGGTGTTTTTCAAGTACTTGATGAACTTTAAGGGGTGCTTCTGTAGCCACTACGCAATGATTAGTGTTATTCAATAGGAGAGTAATTCAGAGTACCATAGTGGAGAGAAGTCGTTTATTTGTTCAATCATGTTATGTTGTTGGGAGTGTGTCCACTAGTGAAAGTATGATCCCTAGGCCTTGTTTCCAAGCTTTGCACACCGTTTACTTGATGTTTTGTTACATGTTTGCTCGCAGCGATATTTATTTCAAGTTGCATTTACTCCTTATAATCATCACTACCGCTTGTATTTCACTATCTCTTCGCCGAACTAGTGCACCTATACATCTGACAAGTGTATTGGGTGTGTTGGGGACACAAGAGACTTTCTGTATCGTAATTGCAGGGTTGTTTGAGAGGGATAGCTTTGACCTCTTCCTCCCTGAGTTCGATAAACCTTGGGTGATCCACTTAAGGGAAACTTGCTGCTGTTCTACAAACCTCTGCACTTGGAGGCCCAACAAGTGTCTACAAGAATAGAAGTGAGTAGACATCAAGCTCTTTTCCGGCGCCGTTGCCGGGGAGGTAAGGTAAAAGGTACTCGCATCCTCCTGTGTGAGTGCTCGGAGTTATTTCCTTTAGATTCTGCAATTACATCTTTTTGTTTCTTGTTTTTATTTTCACTAGTTAGGCTTAATGGAAAATAATGAGTTCTTTAGTCTTTTTCCTGAGTTTAGATATGAAGTGTTTGAAGAGGAAATTGAAAAACCTTTGGAGCTTAATTTGCATGCTAATAGTGTTGTTAGTATGAATGCTTTGAACACCGTTGTTGCTAATGCTATAGAAAAGTCTAAGCTTGGGGAAGCTGGTTTTGTTAAGCATGATATTTTTAGTTCCCCAGCTTTAGTGGAGAAAATTTGCTCTGATGATATTTTATCTCCCATATGTGATGTTCCTTCTTATGATGATATGTTTGAAGAATATGCTTTGCGAAATAGTTGTTCTCTAGCTTGTGATGATACTAAACCTCTAGTTTATGATGGCTATGATGATGAGTATAATATTTTCAGTTCACCTACTATTGAGGATAAAATTAGTTATGATTACAATATGCCTCCTATTTATGATGATTATGGTGATGAGAATAATTATTCTATTGAATTTGCTCCTACTACTATTGTTCCTGTGGTGAGTATTAATTCTTTTATGCATGTGGCTCATGATAGGGATGCTTTATGTGATAGTTATATTGTTAGTTCTATTCATGATGCTACTGAAAGTTATTATGAGAGAGGGAAACATGGTTTGATGGATCTCAACAATATTAAGTTTCCCCTCTTTATGTTGCAAATCTTGAAGTGGCACTTATTTTATCTATCCATGCTTGCTACTATGTGCCTCGTTGATTTATTTTCTTACAAGATTCCTATGCATAGGAAGTGGTTCAGATATAAATGTCTTTCACATTTGCTTTTTGATGCTCTCTATTGCTTTAAGTTCCTATATGGCGCATTTGCCTCAAGCTCTTATATGGCGCCCACATGAGCATCTTTGCAAATTACTGCGCCTAGCTCAAAGGCGTTAAAGAAAAGCACTCTTGGGAGATAACCCAATGTTTTTACTTTTAGTACTTTTTCTTTTATTTGAGTCTTGGAAGTCATTACTACTGTAATGACCTCTCCTTATCCTTTTTATTTTGTTTTTGTGCCAAGAGAAGCCTCTAATTTGAGTGAGGTAAGATTTGGGGATGTTGCTGTCCTGAAACTGTTTTCGGTGCTGCACCGTAAAAATTCGTGAAAATTCTCTGTATATCTTTTGGACCTGCGATTTCTTGTGCATATGCCCCAGGTTATATCCAAACTTTTGTTAGTTGAACACTTTTTGATTTGAGCAACAGAAAACCCCTCAAAAATTCGACCTTTGTCAGTTGTTCTGTTTTGACAGATTTCTGCCAATATTTGTGTTTGCCACTTTATCGCTTTCTTTTGAGTTCTTTTGATCAAGGAACTTGTGGGGAGGTTGCTACAGTAGTATATGCTTTATATGTGGTGGTTTTGGGTTGAAACCTGAAGCAAAAAGAGGTTGATTATATGTTATGCCTACACTAATGTTGCTAATAGATTTGTGTTTAGTTTTGTATGAAGGAAGTTTTCAAGTGTAGGGATTGGAGAATGATGAGATGAGTTGAAGAATGGACAAAAGCTCAAGCTTGGGGATGCCCATGCATCACCCCAAGAAATATCCAAGAAGTACAAGCGTCAAAGCTTGGGGATGCCCCCGAGGCACCCCTTCTTCATCGGCAAAAATCAGGTCACCTTTCAAGACACTATATTTTTATTGCTTCATGCACTATGTGTTTTTCTTGGAGCGTCAGTTGTTTGTGTTTTTAGTATTAGTTTAGTTTAGTTTGCTGCAATAAATGGTTTGATCACATCATGTTTCTTTTGGAGGAGATGAACTCGCTTTTCATTTGCCAAGAACACTCCATTTTTCACTCTTATCGTTTCAATGAGTGTTCTCTTTTTCTGCTACTGGGTTTAGTTTGCATTTTTCGCCTTGATTTGCATTCAGATCTTGTTATATCTTTTCATCAAGGTGTATTTTTGCCTCTGATCTTTGTTGGTTTTCCTCAAAAGAGTTGGATTTAAAAAGTTTGAATGGTGTTGGAAAAGAGAAAAAGCTTTATGCAAAAAAGTGGTACAAGAAGGAGCTTGTGTAGACTGCGGCTTAGGCTTTTTCATGTCATGCTTGATGTCTTTTTGATAGTATGCTTAGTGGTTTTGCTGTAGCATGACTTGTCTCAAATGACTGAGATTGCTTAATGAGCCTTTGAAAAAATCATGCGTTGTTTTTATTGTATGGAAGCATTATTTTGGTTTTCTCCTTCATGCTTTATTTGGGTTGACTTGGCACATGCTTACACCATGTTGACTACAAAATAAGTCGCCTATAGCCTCTATGATCATTTAGTTTTCGACTTTTGATGCCATCTTATGCTTCTTTTAATGTTGCTTTGTCGCTTTGCATGATTATGGCCATTATTGCTCTCTTAGTTGGTCGCTCCCAGTCTTTTGCGAGCCCTCATTTTGTACTGAGTATGAGCTCTACTCGTGCATCCAACTCCCAAAAACCAAGTTTGCCATTGTGTCCACTATAAATTCCTATGCATGGTATTTGTAAGCCATTCCAAGTAAATTTTCATGTGCTACCTTTCAAAAAACCTTCAAAACACTTCTCGTTTTGTGACACTATTTTCAGCTCATGGGGACGTAGTGGTCGGATTTGCTATCTTCCATATTGCTTATTCCAAAAAGAAAAAAAAGAAAAAAAGAAAGAAAAAAGGCACTCCTCCAAGGAATGTGAATGTTGGTGGGCACCCGATGGAATCGGTTAGCCATGGTTTGTGAAAGGAAAAAAGGTGGGGAGGAGTGCCAAGCTTTACAAAAAAGAGCACAAAAGTGCCAATCTCTCTCTCAAAAACTTGCTTCATTTTTGTATGGAAGATAGTAAGAACCCCATTGCCAGTCGTTGACAAAGACAACCACCTCTCAAAGCCAAGTTTTATCTCTCTATTTTACAAATAAAAAGCTCTAGCACATGTTTAATCACTGCTTCCCTCTGCGAAGGGCCTTTCTTTTACTTTTATGTTGAGTCTTCACCTTCCATCTTTATGCACCATCTAAGAGAGCATAGTTGTCATTCTGAGTATAATGTGCATTGTCCCAAAGTTTTCATTGATTGATTCATATTGTTGGTTTCACTTGTTCTTAAATTATTTGTATCTAGTCGCCCTCTTAAACTTGAAGGTGTCCTATGCATTTATGTTTTGCTCTCTATGAAGGACAAGCTGAAAACCATTTGTATGTTTTTCCTTATGATTTGAACACACGTTTGACATTCATTGTTTTATTATTCATGATCTTTTGTTTGTGTTCATTTTCATGTTATAACATGGTTGCTAAGTTCTTATTGTCATGATTATATCTTCATGCCCATGTTTTAAGTTCTTATGATCCCAGCTCACAAATGCTTACATATATGATCAAGATTGTGTAGGTGCATGTCACCTCAAAAATTATTTCTTTTGTTACCACTTACCTACTCGAGGACGAGCAGGAGTTAAGCTTGGGGATGCTGATACGTCTCCAACGTATCTATAATTTTTGATGCTCCATGCTTGTTTTTACACCATTTGCCTATTGTTTCGTTACACTTAGTGGCACTTTTATGCATTTGCCGGAACTAACCTATTAACGAGTTGCCACAGTGCCAGTTCCCTGTTTTCTGCTGTTTTTGTGTTTCAGAGTGATACACAGGAAATATTCTCGGAATTGGACGAAACAAGTTCCTGAAGTCTTATTTTACCCGGGAGCATCCAGACATCCGAAAGAGAGCCGGAGAGGGGCCAGGGCCTGCCCTCACACTAGGGTGGCGCGGCCCAGGCCCTGGCCGTGCCACCCATGTGTGAGGAGCCCCTGGCTGCCCTCTCGCGACGCCCCTTCGCCTATATAAAGCCTCGGGACGGAAAACCCTAGAGGAGTCGGCAATTTTCCAGAAAGAGTTCCGCATCTCTGCCGCCATCGCCGACGAATTTCGGGGGACAGAAGTCTCTGTTCCGGCACCCTGCCGGGATGGGGAAGTGCCCCCGGAGCCATCTCCATCGGTCTCCATCGCCGTCTTCACCGTCTCCATCGACCTCACCGCCATCTCCATCAACCTTGCTGTCTCCTATGATGAGGAGGGAGTAGTTCATCCTCGGGGCTGAGGGCTCTACCGGTAGCTATGTGGTTCACCTCTCTCTCTCCCATGATGTGATCTTTATGTGATCGTGAGCTTTGTATCATGTTGAACAAGTAGATGTTATTATTCAGAAATTATGCTACTCCTATGCTTAATTATTATAGTGTACTCTAGTGATGTTATTAAAGTAATCTATTCCTCCTGCCATGGTGTAACGGTGACAGTGCGTGCATCGTGGTGGTACTTGGTTTAGGCTATGATCGTGATCTCTTGTGGATTATGAGAGTAATTATTACTATGATAGTATTGAGTGATCTATTCCTCCTTTCATGGTGTAAAGTTGACAGTGTGTGCACCGTGTTAGTACTTGGTCTAAGTCGCAATGATTTCTATCTTGAGTTGTGATCTGATTTGGATATCTCTATGAGTGGTGTTTTTCAAGTACTTGATGAACTTTAAGGGGTGCTTCTGTAGCCACTACGCAATGATTAGTGTTATTCAATAGGAGAGTAATTCAGAGTACCATAGTGGAGAGAAGTCGTTTATTTGTTCAATCATGTTATATTGTTGGGAGTGTGTCCACTAGTGAAAGTATGATCCCTAGGCCTTGTTTCCAAGCTTTGCACACCGTTTACTTGTTGTTTTGTTACATGTTTGCTCGCAGCGATATTTATTTCAAGTTGCATTTACTCCTTATAATCATCACTACCGCTTGTATTTCACTATCTCTTCGCCGAACTAGTGCACCTATACATCTGACAAGTGTATTGGGTGTGTTGGGGACACAAGAGACTTTCTGTATCGTAATTGCAGGGTTGTTTGAGAGGGATAGCTTTGACCTCTTCCTCCCTGAGTTCGATAAACCTTGGGTGATCCACTTAAGGGAAACTTGCTGCTGTTCTACAAACCTCTGCACTTGGAGGCCCAACAAGTGTCTACAAGAATAGAAGTGCGTAGACATCATTCTCCCATAAATATTAGTGATAAGGACTATGATTTCTCTTTGGATTTATCTTACATATCTATTGTTGAGAAAGAACCTTTTTGTGGTACTAAAAATGAGAGTGCTATGGAGCACATGAATGAGCTTTCTTCTTTGAGTAATTTGTTTTCTGATGATACTAAGTTGCGTACTTACTTTGTTGCTAAGATTTTCCCTTTTTCATTGAAAGGCACAGCTAAAGCTTGGTTTAATAATTTGTCTCCTGGATCTATTGATAGTCCTATTGCTTTGGTTAACGCTTTCTTTCAGAAATATTTTCCTGCTAGTGCTCAACATGCTGCTTTGCAGAATGTTTTTTACTTTGAGCAGGTAAAAGGAGAGAAACTGCCTGAATCTTGGGGAAGGTTTTGTTCTTTAATTAGAGCACTGCCTGGAGAGCCATTGCCTAAGAATGAACTCCTTGATATATTTTACAATGGACTAACTGTTGAATCTAAGACAAACTTGGATAGTTGTGCTGGTTGTGTTTTCAGGAAAAGGACTCCCGCTGAAGCTGAAGAATTAATGGCTAAAATAAGCCGGAATTATGATGATTGGACTATGGCTGAGCCAACACCAGCACCAACACGAGCGCCCATGCCAAAGAACAGAGGAATGATTGAGTTAAATGATGAAGTGATGAGAGAAGCCAAGAAATCTCTTAAGGAGAAGGGTATTAAATCTGAAGATGTGAAGAATCTACCACCTATAGAAGAATTATGTAAGCCAATCCCTCGCTCCTCCACTATTGAGGTACACTCTCTCCAAAATTTTGATAATAGAGATATTCCTTACTCTAAACCTCCTGATCAATGCTTAGATGAGTTTGATAATTTCATTGTTAAGCAAGATAACTTTAATAAGAGAGTGCAGAATCATTTGGTGAAAAATTCTAGAGCTATTAACAAGTTGCAAGATATTGCGGAGAGGACCTCCAATGATGTGAAGATGCTTGTTAAACATTTTCAAATGGTTCAGACTCAAATTGATCAGCTTACCAAGGTGCAAAAAGATTTGCTAGTCAATGCTTCTAGAGAAAAACAAGCGTGTGAAATACACACTAGAGGTGGTGCTTCTACTCAGGATCCCTTATATCTAGAAGGACATCCTAAGAGGATCGAGCAGGATTCTCAAAGTGCTGCAGGGGATGGTATTCCTCCCAAGAAAAAGAAGAAGAAGCATAAAACAGTTGCAGAATCTTCCAAAATAGGTAAAAATCCTAATAGTGTTTCTATTTCTGATGCTGAAACCGAAAGTGGTAATGCTTCTGATCAAGAAGAAGTTGAAGAGGAACCAGAAAAGCTTGCTAAGAATGCAAGGTACACTAAGTAAGACTTCATTGCCAACAAGCATGGTAGTGAGAGAGAACCTTGGGTGCAGAAACCAATGCCTTTTCCTGGTAAGAAACATAAATCCAAGGAAGAAGAACACTACAACAGGTTTTGTGAATGGATGAGACCTTTATTTTTGCAAATTCCTTTGACTGATGCTATTAAAATGCCTCCTTATTCAAAGTATATGAAGGATATTGTTACTAACAAAAGGAAGATTCCTAGTGAGGAAATTTCCACTTTACTTGATAATTACTCTTTTGATGGTAAAGTTCCGGAGAAGCTTGGAGATCCAGGTATACCGACTATTCCTTGCTCTATTAAAAATAATTATGTTAGAACTGCTTTGTGTGATTTGGGAGCCGGAGTTAGTGTCATGCCTTTTTCTCTCTACAAGAGACTTGATCTAGAAAAATTGATATCGACTGATATATCTTTGCAAATGGCTGATAAGTCTACTACTATTCCTATTGGTATATGTGAGAATGTTCCTGTTCAAGTTGCTAATAATTGCTTGATATTGACTGACTCTGTTGTGTTGGAAATGCCTGAAGATGATAATATGTCTATTATTCTTGGGAGATCTTTTCTAAACACTGCAGGTGCTGTTATTGATTGCAACCAAGGGAAAGTAACTTTTAATGTCAATGATAAAGAGCACATGGTTTATTTTCCCAAGAAGATTGATAGAAAATATGCTCTAAACTCAATCAAGAATATTGAAACCATCAAAGTTGGTCAAATTATTTGTTCAAGGCTAAAGCCCAAGGAAGAATATCAAATTGTTATGGTTGGGACTATGCCTATCAAGGTCGAGGTAACATAATCATTTAGTGAAACGCAAAGTTTTGCTTCATAGAAAAGTGGTTTGGTAACAAGACTTGATCAACCTTGTTAACAAAGCGGTTTTCGAATGAATGAAACTATGTTTTCACCGCATTTACTTTCTTTTCCACCTTGTTCATTTTTGTCTCCGCTGTTTAGTTTCCTACTAGAATATCTTAGAGCTGCTATAAAGCTTGGTTTGGATTTGCTTTTTATCGTTCCATCTTGGTTTTCCCGAGTTTTAATCTCTTATCAATTTCTGAAAAATCTTCGAAAATAAAGTTTCTCAAAAAATTCAAGAAAATTCTTTTTAAATTTTTATGTCAAAAATGGGGCAGAGAGGCACCTGGGACACCTCAGGGGGACCCACCATGCCACCACACCACATGGTGGCGCGGCCAGGGCCAGGCCGCGTCGTGGCATGGTGTGGGCCCCCCTGGCCCTCCACTTCACTCTCTCTCCCAAAATATCTCCACACCACAGCTCAAACCCGTGTTCTTGCTGTTCTTCCTCACGATTTTCGATCTCCTTGCTCAGCCCATCTTTGCTGCTGAGATTTGGAGCATTTGTTCTCCGGTATGTGACTCCTTCGATTGTCCAATTAGAATTTTGTTTAGTAGAGTATTTCTTGAGTATTTTAGCTCTATAGGTGATAGGTTAAATGAGTTTGCATGCTTGTTCTATTGCTTAGAAATGTTATTTTGATGCATGTTAGCCCTCTTGCAACTCCCTATAGTAGTTTCCTTCACTTGTTTGTTTGAAAATCATTTTTATGAGGTTTGCTTAAAAATTTCAGAGAAGGAAAATAGATAACTACACTTATGGAGAAGTCTTTGAAAGGGGAGCACCAAGGTCATCAAGGCCTTCAAGATCAACTACTCGATTTAGTACATCCTACAATGAAGATCTTATGTCACCAAGCATTGATGATGAGGGGGATGATGGAGATGCGCATCCATCAACCTTCCCTTGTTCTAATTTTTTGCGTGATGCAGGGATCCTTGATGATTTCTTACTCCTTGTTGACAGGGTTGGATTGACTACATATATGCTTGATGAGAGTAACCAATATGCTATGCTCACAAAGATTTTTGTGGGGAGTTTTAAATTTACTAACTCCTCTTTCAAGCCATCTATTGCATTTAAAATTTATGATAAGCCTATCACCATGTCTTTGGAGAAATTTTGTGGCATTCTAGGTATCCCCATGTTTGGGACAACGAAGAAGATTCAGAACCGACCAGCTGATTTGTTGGAGCTCTACCGAGGGGTGACCAATGATGATGACCGCACAGCTCAGCGTGGCAAGATAAGAAACATTCAACTCCCAGCTATTAGATATTTTACTTACTATCTTGCAACTAGTATTCCTGGTAGGGGAACACTAGCAATATCTCTAACTATCATTTAGCTTTTCTAGCTACTGCGCTTGATATTAGCAAAAGTATAACCTCGGTGCTCTTATTGCTCATCGCCTAGCTGCTAGGGGACCTATTTATGGAGGCATTATTGCTACGCGCATTGTTGATGCTTTGGGCCTTTCTATTGCTCCTTATGATACTTTGTTGGTCCCACAGAGACTTGATCTTGCTGCCATGAAGCTCCATCATTTTGTTACTGCTAACTCATGTGCAGGGAAATTAGTTTATAGAATGCTATTCACTGATGGAGAGGAAAGGGAAGTTCCCTTGCCGCAGCCCAGTTTGTTCAGTATTTACAGGAGACCATGGTCGCGCTCGAAGGAAGAGTTGGACAAGTAGCTTAGGTTGCTTGGCTTCCACATACAGCAGGGTGTCGTGGATTAGGAGGAAGAGGAGGCGCCGGCCGACCACTACGTCGTGTACCACATCGGGGCGCCCTCAAGCTCGTATCAGGACGAAGGTGCTTCTTCGTCATGTTTTGGAGACACCACCTCATGGCCAAGCTGGGATTGATCTCCACTTAGACAAAAGCCTAAGCTTGGGGGGTGGTACGCCGATGATTCACTCATCTATATATCATATTTTGCCATACTTTGTATATCCATGTTTCGCTTTCTTTTCTTTGTTATTCTTGTTCTTATTTCTACTTTTCAAAACACAAAAAGACCAAAAATATTTCTGTTGTTTCTCTTTGTTTGCCTTTTTAGTTTTCTAGCTTTGGTTTGCTTTGTTTCTCATTTTTGGTTTGGTATTTGAAAAATCTAAAAAGATTTCGCTTTGTCTGCTGTTTCCTTCTGTTCTTGTTTCAAAATTCGAAAATCCAAAAATATTTGTTGTTCTTTTCCTGTTTTGTAAAGTTTGTTGCAGAGCTCAGTCTCCTGTGACTCCATTGGAGCTTGGTTATCACTTCATATTATTCAAGCCACACAAGTGAAAGGCAATAATGACGATATATGACAATTTGAGATGTGGTAAGAGGCTAGTATGAACTCTATTTGTTTTCATTTTTGTACATATACTCATCTATGTGGACGTGCTTAGCTTGTTCATGTAAGATATATGTTATCTAATGGATGTTTAGTAGTTCTTGCTCTCATATGATTAGTTCCAAGTTACTAATAGTTTGTAGCATGTCATGTAGATGTTTGCTTGCATTGTTTTATTCATAAAACGGTATGACTTTGTGGTATCCTCCTCCGAAAAGTTTCATTTAAATCAACTTGGCACATGCTCAAGCATGCATATGACTGAACAAAAATTCAATTAAGCCTTGATGATTTACTTTGCCTCAGAGTTCTTGTATCGTTTTTATGCCTATATTAATTTTGTTTTGTCGCAAGCATGATTATGACAGTTATTGCTCTCTCGATTGTCGCTTCCCAGTCTTTTGCTAGCCTTCACTTGTACTGAGAGGGAATACTTCTCGTGCATCCAACTCCTGAAAACCAAGTAATCCCAAAGAGTCCACTATAAATTCCTATGCATGGTATTTCAAAGCCATTCCAGGTAAATTTTCATGTGCTACCTTTCAAAACCTTCAAATACTTCTCATTTTGTTCCACTGTTTTTAGCTCATGAGGACGTAGTGGTCGGAATTGCTATCTTCCATATTAAATTAAGTACCCCTCGACTTGCATGCTTCATCTGCTCGTCATTAATTTTGCAAGGGAGCTGGTCAGACCATTGTAATCTAAATCTAAAAAAAGGCACTCCTCCATGGTATGTGAAAGTTGGTGGGCACCCGATGGAATCGGTTAGCCATGGTTTGAGAAAGGAAAAAGTGGGGAGGAGTGCCAAGCTTTATAAAAGAGCCCCAATGTGCCAATTTTTCAAAGAACTTGGAACCGCTCTCACTTGTTATTATGGAAGATAGCAAGAACCCATTGCCAGTCGTTGACAGGAAACAACCACCTCTCAAAACAAATTTTTATCTCTGTTTTACAAATGAAAAGCTCTAGCACGTGTTAAATCCCTGCTTCCCTATGCGAAGGGCCTTTCTTTTACTTTTATGTTGAGTCTTTATCTTCTAACTTTAAGCACTTTCTTGAGAGCATGGCTATCATTCTTAGTGTAATGTGCTTGTCCCAGAACACGGTTAATTGTGGTATAACTTTGATGCTTGTATCTTTGATATTTTTTACTTCTAGTCTTCTCTTGAACTTCAGAGGTGCCTTGGCATTTATGTTTTTCCCCACAAATAAAGGCAAGCGGGATACCACTCTTTCATATCTTATTATGAGTATTACAATCTTGTAGCTTCTTATGTTTCATGTTGCTTGTTATTAGTGTATTGGCACTCTTTCATAGCTTGCATAACTATGAGATAACATTAGTTGCATATTTCTTATTATGAATTTGCCTGTACTTGATCATATAGTGAGAATATATACATCTTATGAAGCAAATGTGTTCATGAAAGTTTCTTTTATCGCACTCAGTTGTTAACTGAATTGCTTGAGGACAAGCAATAAGCTAAGCTTGGGGGGAGTTGATACGTCCAAAACGTATCTACTTTCCCGAACACTTTTGCTGTTGTTTGTTTCTCCTCTAATTTGTGTGTTTTGAATACAACTAACATGGACTAACGATGTTTTCAGTAGAATTGCCCTGGTGTCTTATTTTTGTGCAGAAATCCAACTTTCAGGAAAAATCCCGGAAAATATTACAAAAATCCTATTTTACCAGAAGACCCACGGAGCCAGAGCACGAGACGGAGAGGGGCCACGAGGGGCTCACACCCCCTGGTGGCGCGGCCCAGGCCCGGCCGCGCCAGGGGGTGGCGAGGCCGCCTCGGCCATCGCCTCGACCCCTCCTTCCGCCTACTTATACCCTCAGACCTAAAAACAATGGGGGTTCAGAGTTTTTCCCAGATAGACTTTCGCTGCGCCGCCACCATCAGAAACCGCTATTCGGAACCAGAAACTCCGTTCTGGCACCCTGCCGGGATGGGGAATTGGAGGAGATCTTCATCATCATCACCGACGTCTCTCCATCAACCATCCATGACTCCCCCATCCATGTGTGAGTAATTCCCGCTTTAGGCGAAGGGGATGGTAGGGATTGGATGAGATCATTCATGTAATTGCTATGAGATTGTAAGGGCATAGTGCCTAGTATCTATGGTTAGTGCTTATGACATTGTTGCAACTTGTTGTGCTTAATGCTTGTCACTTTGGGCCCGAGTGCTATGATCTCAGATCTGAACTTGTTATTGTTTTATGATGATAATTGTTGTTTATGGTCTTACCTGCAAGTTGTTGATGGCGTGTAAGTACAGCCCGTTGGGAACCCCAAGAGGAAGGTATGATGAGCATAGTAGCAAGTCTTCCCTCAGTTGTGAAACCAAGGTTGAATCAAACCAGTAGGAGAAAGCCAAACTTCAGAAGGTGATGCTTGCTAGCTTCGCGACACTCTGGACAAGGGCGCCAGATAAATTGCTTGTTGGCGTGTCTTCACCCAGCAGCAACGTGAAACCTGCACACAACACAAACAAGTACTTTGCTCCCAACTTACGATGAGGTTGTCAATCTCACTGGTTTGCTGTAAATAAAGGATTGAGCGTATCGAGTGGTAAATGATAATAGTAATGCAAGTAAAGTAAACAGTGCGAGTAATAGTAAAATGGTAAAGCTATGTAAAGGAAATTGGATCGGGGTCCAGAGTTCACTAGTGGCGTCTCTCCATAAGATAAATAAAAGCATGCTGGGTAAACAAATTACAGTTGGGCAATTGATAGAGTAAAGATAACGTACATACGTCACGAGGATCACTATGAGGTTCACTCTGGGCATTACGACAAAATACATAGACCGTAATCCAACTGCATCTATGACTAACAATCCACTCACGGGGAGTCGTCCGAGTACCCCTTGAGTATTAAGTTGTGAACAACAGATAATTGTATTAAGCAAAGTGCGTAATGTAAACAAAGCAAATGTTCTTGGACACAAGAATGTTGTTTTCTCCCTAGTAGCAACAGCACATCTACAACCTTAGAGGTATCTGTCACTCCCCCAGCTTAAATAGAGGCATGAACCCAACTATCGAGCATAAATACTCCCTCTTGGAGTCACTAGCATCTACTCGGCCAAGATAGCTACTAGCAACGGAAAGCATGCAAGATCATAAACAACATAGAGATAACATAAGATATATAATTCAGCACATCAACTTAACACAGTACCAATACTCATCGGATCCCAACAAACACAATATGTATGATTACATAAAGATGATCTTGATCATGTAGGGCAGCTCACAAGATCTAAACATGAAGCACATGGTGGAGAAGACAACCATCTAGCTACTGCTATGGACCCGTAGTCCAAGGTAGACTACTCACACAACACTCTGGAGGCGACCATGGTGGTGGAGAAGGCCTCCGGCAGGGTGCCGGGAAGAGCTCCTAGATCCTCCCGATCTCATTTTGATGATGGCGGTGGCTTGCAGTATGTTTCGAGGAAAATCGATCCGTCCCTTAGGTTTTTCCCGTCGAGGAGACTTTATAGGCGAAGGGGCAGCGTCAGGAGGTGGACCAGGCGGTCTCACCACAGGTGGGCGCAGCCAGGGACTGGGTCGCGCCCCCCGGTGGTGAGGTTAGCCCCTGGTCCCCCTCCGTCTCATCTTCGGTCTTCACGAAGCTTCGGTAAAAATAGGAGGTTCAGCTTTTGTTTCGTCCAATTTCGAGAATATTTCCTATGTAACTTTTCTGAAACACAAAAACAGCAAAAAACAGGGAACTGGCACTGTGGCATCTTGTTAATAGGTTAGTTCCGGAAAATGCATAAAAACGCCACAAAGTGTAACAAAACACAAAGCAAATGGTGTAAGAACAAGCATGGAGCATAAAAAATTATAGATACGTTTGAGATGTATCAAGCATCCCCAAGCTTAACTCCTGCTCGTCCTTGAGTAGGTAAGTGATAACAAAAGAATAATTTTTGAGGTGACATGCACCATCACAATCTTGATCATCAAAGTAAGCATTGAGTGCTGGGATCAAAGAACTTAAAACATGGGCATAAAAGACATCATCTTGACAATAAAAATTTAGCAACCATGTTATAACATGAAAAGAAACACAAACGAAAGATCATGAACAATGAAACAATGAAAGTCAAACGTGTGTTCAAATCATATGGAAAAACATAGCAAATGGTTTTCAGCTTGTCCTTCATGGAATAGCAAAACATAAATGCATAGGACACCTTCAAGTTTAAAAGGGCGACTAGATACCAATAATTTAAGAACAAGTGAAACTAAAATCATGAATCAATCAATGATAACTTTGGGACAATGCACATTAAACTCAGAATGACAACTATGCTCTCTTAGACGGTGCATAAAGGTAGAAGGTGGAGACTCAACATAAAAGTAAAAGAAAGGCCCTTCGTAGAGGGAAGCAGTGATTGCAAGTTTTATAAACCTTCAAAAATTATGGTACTTACTAGCTTTGAGCTCTCATTTCCCCCATCATAGGCATCTTGAATGGTTAAAGTAAATGCAAGAACGTTTATGAGCATATGCTTTACAAATCATAAGCTGAAAACCTCGTGTCCCGTGAAGTATGAATACCAAAACCTCATGCTACTCGACTTAGGGTCCCAAGCAAGCTCTTGTCATTGTAAGTATACACGTATCATCGAGAACCGCCAACGGGGTACCTCCTTGCCCGATGACATGGAACAAGCCCACATCAAAATGATAGGACAAACAGACAATGAACACCTCGGCATCTCTTTTATTTACCATTGGTATAGCTTTTTATTTTGAGATGCGTTGTCAAATGTCCACTATGGGCATGCTGTAAATTTCCACCATGAATTATGCATGGCTTAGATTAGCGGCCAAGGCATTTCTCTAACACATATACAAACTTCATGATCCCGCAAGATTCCCAACTTGTTTCACATCGCGAGTATCCATAAACAAAAGATCACGATATCAACTCAAATAAGAGAAGTGCAATGTTGAAAGCTTACCCCATGACGGCATGGTTTGGCTAATTTCCAACTTACAACTTGCAAGCATAACGTCAACATAAAAGAGCCACAATGTCAAAATTTTAAAAGCGAGAAAAGTAAAGTGTGCCATCAGGTTCGTGAGAGCTTTACTGACTAATTTTTGCATAACACCAAAAGAGTTTAATTCGAAGGATAGATAAAAGCAAGTCAAATGTACTTTGGAATAGCAAATTGTTAATAGGTATGTACGGTGGACACATTGGAATACTTGGTTTTTGGGAATTGGATGCACGAGTAGATCTCATACTCAGTACAAAATGAGGGCTAGCAAAAGACTGGGAGCGACCAACTAAGAGAGCAATAACGGCCATAATCATCCATAGCGACGAAACATCATTAAGAGAAGCATAAAATGGCATCAAAAGTCAAAAACCAAATGATCATAAAGGCTTATGGCGACTTTGTATGAGTCAAACATGTTGTAAGCATGCGCCAAGTCAAACCCAAATAAAGCATCAAGGAGAAAACCAAATTAATGCTTCCATAAAATAAAAACAACGCATGATTTTTTTCAAAGGCTCATTAAGCAATATCAGTCATTTGAGACAAGTCATGCTACAGCAAAAATCACTAAGCATACTATCAAAATGACATCAAGCATGGCATGAAAAAGTCTAAGCTGCAGTCTAAACAAGCTCCTTTTTGTACCACTTTTTTGCATGAAACTTTTTCTCTTTTCCAACACCATTCAAACCTTTTTGAAACAACTCTTTTGATGAATACCAACATAGACCAGAGGTCCAAATACACATTGATGCAAAGATAAAACAAGATCTGAATAAAAATCAAGGCGAAAAACGAAAGCTAAATGCAGTTCTAGAAAAAGAGAACACTCGTTGAACGATAAGAGTGAAAAACAGAGTGTTCTTGGCAAATGAAAAGCAAGTAAATCTCCTCCAAAAGAAATTTGTTGGGGTCCAACCATTTATTGCAGCAAGCAAAACAAAAGAAAACTGAAAGCAAAAGTAAAGACGCCCTAAGAAAAACGCATAGTGCATGAAGCAATAAAAATATAGTGTGTTGAAAGGTGACCTGATTTTTGTCGGTGAAGAAGGGGTGCCTCGGGGGAATCCCCAAGCTTTGACGCTTGTAACTCTTGGATATTTCTTGGGGTGCATGGGCATCCCAAGCTTGAGCTTTTGTCCATTCTTCATCTCATCTCATCATTCTCCAATCCCTACACTTGAAAACTTCCTTCATACAGAACTTCACACAATTCTATTAGCAATGTTAGTATAAACATAATAGTAAATCAACCCTTTTTGGTTCAGGTTTCAACTCAAAAACACCACATATAAAGCATATACTACTGTATCAACTTCCCCAAAAGTTCCATGATCAAAAGAACTCAAAAAGAAAGCGATCGAGAGGCAAACACAAATAGTGGCAGAAATCTGTCAAAACAGAACAGCTGACAAAGGTCGATTTTTTCGAGGACCTTCTGTTGCTCAAATCAAAAAGTTCAAAACTAATGAAAGTTTTGATAAAACCTGGGGCATATGAACATGAAATCGCAGGTCAAAAAGATATTCTGAGAATTTTCACGAATTTATACGGTGCATCACCAAAATCTGTTTCAGGACAGCAACTTCCCCAAATCTTACCTCCCTCAAATTAGAGGTTCTTCTTGGCACAACAACGAAATAAAAAGGATAAGGAGCGCTTATTACAGTAGTAATAACTTCCAAGACTCAAATAAAAGAAAAATTACTGAAAAGAAAACAATGGGTTATCTCCCAAGAGTGCTTTTCTTCAACGCCTTTGAGCTAGGCGCAGAAAGTGCAAATCAAGTAATTTCAAGCGATGAAGCATCAAGTTCATAATTTGCTCTAAGAATAGAGTCAAAAAGTAATTTCTTCCTCCTTCTAGGGAAGTGTTCCATACCTTTCCTGAGTGGGAATTGATATTTGATGGTGCCTTCCTTCATAACAATGATGGCACCTATAGTTCGAAGAAAATGTCTTCCCAAAATAATAGGACATGAAGCATTGCATTCAACATCCATAACAAGAAAATCAACGGTAACAAGGTTATGTTAACCATAATAACAACATCATTAATCCTTCCCAAAGGTTTCTTCTTAGCAACATCAGCAAGAGGAACATCAAAATAACATTTTTCAAGCGGTGGTAAACCAAGCATGTCATAAATCTTTCTAGGCATAATAGAAATACTTGCACCTAGATCACATAAAGCATGGCAATCAAAACCATTAATATGCATATCAATGATGGGCTCCCAACCATCTTCTAACTTTTTGGGAATAGAAGCTTTTTGCTTCAACTTTTCCTCCCTAATTTTCATGAGAGTATTTGTAATATGATTTGTAAAAGCAATATTCAAAGAACTAGCATTAGGACTCAAAGCAAGCTTTTGCAAGAACAAAATAACTTCAGATATATTGCAGCCATCAACATCAAAATCATTAAAAGAAATAGAGCTATCATCTCCTACACTCCGAAAAATTTCAGCACTTTTTGTAGAATTGTTTTTGCAGTTTTGGGCTTTTTAGCACAAGGAGTAGGAGTTTTCTCTACACCAATCAAAGTAAGAGGATTGCTAGCATTTGGAGCAACATCATTAGAGGTAGTAATGGTACATACCTTCATCTTTCTAGCCATCTCATCTTCTCTTTCCCACCTGGCATGCAATTCTGCTAACATTCTAACATTTTCATCAATTCTAACTTGGATGGCATTAGTAGCAGCAAAAGGATTAGGTTTAGCAGACATTATATTAATCAAGGAGGATTGCGCAACAGACAAACATGAAATATCGGTTTCAGCTTTAGAAACCTTAGCTTGCAACTCAGGAATAGCCCTGTTCAAATTATCAAGTTGATGACTAATAGTCTTCAACAAGGCAGATTGCTCCTCCATGGTCTTGGTAAACACCTTGTTTTGCTCATATTGCATCTGCATAAAATTCTTAGTAGCCCTTTCAACTTCTAAAAATATTTCTTCACTAGGCATTTTGGGTCTACCAAGATAGCTATTGTCACCATTAGAAGGAAACGGCCTATAATTGTTGCTAGCAAAATTGTTCCTATAAGCACTATTGTTGAAATTATTATTTCTTATGAAGTTTACATCAACATGCTCTTCTTTAGCAACCAAAGAGGCCAAATGAACATTATTAGGATCAACATGAGCTCTATCATTAGAAAGCATAAGCATAATAGCATCAATCTTATCACTCAAGGAAGGGGTTTCCTCAACAGAATTTACCTTCTTACCTTGTGGAGCTCTCTCGGTGTGCCACTCAGAATAATTTACCATCATGTTGTCAAGAAGCTTTGTTGCGGCGCCCAAGGTAAGGGACATAAAAGTGCCTCCAGCAGCTGAATCCAATAGATTTCTTGAAGAAAAATTCAGTCCTGCATAAAAAGTTTGGACAATCATCCAAGTAGTCAGTCCATGAGTAGGGCATTTCTTTATCATAGATTTCATTCTTTCCCAAGCTTGAGCAACATGTTCATTATCAAACTGTCTAAACTTCATGATATCACTACGCAAAGCTATAATCTTAGCTGGAGGATAGTATTTTCCAATAAAAGCATCCTTACACTTATCCCAAGAATCAATACTATTTCTAGGCAAAGATAGCAACCAATCCTTAGCTCTTCCTCTTAAAGAGAAAGGAAACAACTTAAGCTTAATAATATTACCATCTACATCCTTATACTTTTGCATCTCACATAGCTCAACAAAATTGTTGAGATGATCTGCAGCATCATCAGAACTGGCACCAGAAAATTGCTCTTTCATAACAAGATTTAACAAAGCAGGTTTGATCTCATAAAAATTTGCCTCAGGAGCAGGTGGCGCAATAGGAGTGCAGATAAAATCATTTTTTTTTTGTGCTAGTAAAGTCACACAACTTGGTGTTTTTAGGAGTACCCATTCTAGCAAAACTAAAAGCAAGTAAATAAAAGCAACTATAAAGGAAACTAATTTTTTTGTATTTTTGATAACATGATGCAAGCAAAAATAAAATAAAGCAAAACAATAACAAAGTAAAAGATTGTGCGTCCGAGACTCCCCTTGCAGAAGTCTTCTTTCTCCCCGGCAACGGCGCCAGAAAACTTTTTGACGGCGCCTAGTTGACGAGGGAGATTATTCTTCTTCAATCCCCGGCAACGGCGCCAGAAAACTGCTTGATGGCGTGTAAGTACAGCCCGTTGGGAACCGCAAGAGGAAGGTATGATGAGCACAGTAGCAAGTCTTCCCTCGGTTGTGAAACCATATTTGAATCGAACCAGTAGGAGAAAGCCAAACTTCAGAAGGTGATGCTTGCTAGCTTCGCGACACTCCGGACAAGGGCGCCAGATAAACTGTGTGACGACCTCAAATTTGATACAAATTCGAAGTGCCCGTTATGTATTCCACCGCAATCCCAGAACCATTGTTGCGATATACATAAGGTAGTTGGTAACCAGTTCCATAGACATTACAATACGATGGTTCAAATACAATGGTCATAGAGACCAGGTTCATATTACAACACAATATAGCAGCGGAAATAACGTCTTCGGGTCCATGCCTTCACCCTACAGGCAATGGCGACTCATGGAGACGAGCTTAGTTCTGGTACTCTTCTTCATACCCTTCCTTCGGGTACTCTTCCCCATAGTCTGGCCAAGTTGATAGCCAGGGACACAGCCATGAGTACATTGGATGCACTCGCAAACCAACTTATAAATGAAATGATGAAGTAGATATGCAAGTTTGGTATAGTGGACTAAGCACTAAGTTTATTTGCAAAAGCTAGTTTTATTTCCCAAGAATGTTAATTGGTAGAAAAGAGGTTTAGTTCTCTAAGTTCAATCTAAAGAGGAATTTCAAGTGTGTCAACATCAAGGTCAAGTCAAGTCATTCACCAAGTTCACCATTGTTATTTTTATTCTTGACAAAAGTCAAGTACAGCTTGCCAACTGTCCATGACCGCGGACGCGGCTATTCGAATAGTTTGAAAACCTCTGCAGAGGGGTACACTTTACCCACAAGATTCGATACATCTGCCGGGAGAAATCCACGGATCGTCATACACAAGTATGCGGGGTTCAGATAATCAAACAAACTCTTTCACTTGCTCACCCTAGTATAGGATCCTTCCCTAGAGCCCGGGATACGGAATCCCCGCTCCGGCACCTCTAGTTCTGGCCGCTCCGGGATGCCGGATTAGTGGAATCCACTCGGTTCAGAAGTAACCGCTCACGGTGTCCTTCCATAAAGGTTTGATACAAGGCCTCCCATACTAAGGTAAACAAGCTACGGACTAAGCCCCTTCCCATATAGGGGTAATGTGGTCGTACGGTATGGTTGGCTCCCATAGTACATCACTCGTTGTCATTGAGAAATACATTTCATAGTTCTTAGTCAAGATTGATTTCTTTCATAAAGCCATTATGTAGGAGCAATCTCCAATTCAAGTTTCAAGTTCAAGTCACCACCTTTCAAATAGAGTTCCCCTTATAGATGGCCTCCATATTATTAGCGACTAAGCAACTACATTGAGTGATGATACTACTAAATATGATTGGATAAACTCAGCTTGATGCTCTTGCTAAGCAAGATATCACTACACTTCTATCATTCTACTCTAGCAATTCAATCATGCAATTTACTTAAAACAAGTAGAATGCAATATTAAAACTAGGCATTGGGAGTATGAATCAAAAGATGGCTTGCCTTGGTTGGCAAAGTGTCCGGGGTATTCTTCTTCTTCTTGATAATAATCCCCTCCAATATCCTCCTCGGCAACACTAGCGTCTAATAACGAATAAACACAAAGCACCCATCACTACACAATGCTAACACACACCAAGCACACATATTTGTTTGCTAACAATAGCATTCATGTTACATTTTATGGAGTTGGGTTGCAAGTTTTTCTTCTAAGTTTTCATTAAGTGCAAGTTAGATTTTCTACTAAGTGTCATATGTTGTTCACTTTCTAAGCATTGGTATTGGTTTAGGGGTACTAAGACTAGTTCAAGTGGGGAGGGATTAACTAAGTGAATTGGTAATGAGGGCAAATTAATTCTAAGTGTATGATAGGGATCTATCATTTTATGTTACTAACTAGAGTTGGGTTAGGGTCTAATTGATAACACTAACAGGGTTTGAGTTGATTAGGGTTGACTAACAGTAAGGGAGGTCATTGGTGAGTTCACAATTTAAATTTCATGATTTTAGGAGGCTTAAACAATTTTCTAGAAATCTTCTATGATTAATAAAGCTATGGTCACACTATTCATATCTAATTAAATTCCTAACTCAAATTGAATTCCAATCAGTCCTACAGTGTAGAGCATTTTACAAGCTTTCCAACGCATATTTATTTGCTAGAAAAGGATTTGTAAAACTCTTGGAATTTAAGTTTGAAAAACATATCTGAAACAATTTTGAATTAATTCGAAAAGGCGGGAAATTAAATAAAAACGAAACGGACCGATTTCTAACCTAACAGGCCGATTCTGAACAGAACCCGAACGGGCCGGCCCAGAAAATGTTTCGCATGGGGCGGGATTTGTTTAAAACAAACTGACAGGTGGGGTCGTCGTGTCAGGTGACTTAAGTTACCGAATCGGTATGCTATCGTCCGATCTAGATCTAACGGCTTACAGCCATCGTGCTCGACGGAGAGGGGCGGAGCTCACCTGCGAGCAGTGAAGATGACGATGGCGACGGCGGCGTGCGTAGAGGAAGAAGAACTTGACGGCGAGGGGGGGAAACGACTCCGGCGTGGCTCCTCCTCCGATTCCCAGCGGCGGCTTGCTCCCGGGTGGTCGAACGCGGCGGCGCTCTCCGCGTCCAGTACCTCGCCAGCGTTGCAGGCGTCGACGAACCAGAGCGAGAGGGAGGGAGAGATGGTGTCTGGGCGGTAGCTTGGAGTGGTGCGCATCTCCTCGTTTGATCGGCGGGGGTTTAAATAGGCCTGAGCGTCGGGGGAGAGGGTGTCCAGAAGCTCGCCAGAGCGGGGGCCCTGGGCACGTGCGTCAAGCGACACTGGGCACAGCGGCCTTGCTCGCGTGCTGGGGGGCTTTGGTCTCGGCTGCGGCGTGCTGTGGGTCGGTGCTGGCGAGGGCAGGGTGGTCGGCGACGTGCAGAATGCTGGGAAGAAGAGAGGGGGGTCCTGGGTGCTGCCTCCTCTTCTCCTCCCTTTCTCACGGCTCGGGTCGGGGCAGGGGGCGCTGGGCTCGACCGAGACATTGTCCAGGAGCGTGGCGACAGGGTTTGGGCGAGCAAGAACAGTGATCTTCACAGTAGCTGTGATTTGGCTCGATTTCATCTGCCAGGTGTTCGACGAATTGCCCGCAAGAATTTCAAATTCGAAATTTTGAAAACTTCCACTTTGGGTGATCAACATATTGGCCAAGGTTTCCAGTCATATTTTTGTTCTGAAGAAATAACAGGTTTTGCAAAAATTTATATTTGAAAAGAGGGTATGGTCACTGTTTCAGATTCAAACTTTGACAGAAGTTTGAGTGATGTTCTGATTTGAATTTTGGGTAGCAACTTCTTGGTTGAGTTTGTATGTGACTTGGTGAAGCTCAACTAACTGGCCAAACACTGAGGTGAATTGCAGATTTCTTATTCTAAGGGCTCAAAGTAGGGTAGTCAAACAGATTTCCTAGATCATCTTATTCTTCTCTCTTTCTTTAATATTTTTATTTCTGGTTTCTTTGATGCTTAGAATTTGTCTCAATTGCTTCTGTTGGTTAACTTAGAATTAACTAACCAATGCACAACCAAAATAACACACATGAAATCATAGAATACATACAATAGAAAAATACATGCATGCATGAAATAATAGATAAAAAGTTTTATCTGGGTCCAAAATTTGGTATTTTAATTAATAAGAAGTGGATTACAATTTCTGAGTTGTTACAATCTTCCCCCCTTAAAAAGAATCTCGTCCCCGAGATTCACTAATTAAGAACTGAAAAGAGTGGGAAACTCTTTCTGTAGGTAATCTTCTCGTTCCCAAGTAGCTTCAT
This sequence comes from Dactylis glomerata, assembly GCA_007115705.1. Taxonomy (NCBI): domain Eukaryota; kingdom Viridiplantae; phylum Streptophyta; class Magnoliopsida; order Poales; family Poaceae; genus Dactylis; species Dactylis glomerata. The sequence continues at coordinate 2,818,545 of QXEO01000422.1, read as the reverse complement.
CTTCGGTGTGATTACTCCACTGAACTTTCAGAAACTTGATGCTTCGGGTTCGAGTGGTTCTATAAGCTTCCTCGAGGATACGAATAGGCATTTCACGATAGGTCAAGTCCTTGTTGATGTCCACAGAACGATGATCAATATTCTTGAAGATTTCGGGCTTCTCCGGAACTTCAAGACACTTCCGAAGTAAGGACACGTGAAAGACATCGTGTACTTCAGACAATTCAGGGGGCATTTCCAACTGATAAGATACTTCTCCTCTGCGGTCTAGTATCTTGAAGGGTCCAATATATCTGGGTGCAAGCTTTCCTTTTACTTGGAATCTCTGCATTCCCTTGAGGGGTGATACTCTAAGATAAACAAAGTCTCCACTCTTGAAAGTCAGTTCTCGACGTCTCTTGTCGGTATAACTCTTCTGTCTAGACTGGGCTGCTTTGAGGTAATCACGAATCATGCGAACCTTCTCCTCAGCTTCTTGCAGAATGTCAGGTCCAAATATCTGACTGTCTTCGGTTTCAGACCAATTCAAAGGGGTACGACACTTTCTTCCATATAGAGCTTCAAATGGGGCCATTTGCAAACTGGCCTGATAACTGTTGTTGTCGGAAAACTCCGCGAAAGGCAGACAATCTTCCCACTTAGCCCCATAGGCTAGAACACAGGCTCTCAACATATCTTCAAGTATTTGGTTTACCCTTTCAGTCTGTCCATCGGTCTGAGGGTGGTAAGCTGTGCTAAAGGCTAACTTGGTTCCCAAGGCTTGATGCAAACTTTTCCAAAATCTCGAGGTGAATTGGGTTCCTCGATTGGAAACTATGGTTTTAGGGACTCCATGCAAACTAACAATTCTGGATAGATACAGATCTGCTAGCTGTCCCGAGTTATAAGTGGTCTTGACAGGAATAAAGTGGGCAACTTTGGTCAGTCTATCCACAATGACCCAGATAGAGTCATTTCCACGGCTAGACCTTGGAAATCCAGTGATGAAATCCATTCCAACCGATTCCCACTTCCATTCCGGAACTTGCAAAGGTTGTAGCAATCCCGCAGGACATTGATGTTCAGCCTTGACTCTTTGACAAATATCACACTTAGAGATGAACGATGCAATCTCACGCTTCATTCCATGCCACCAAAATTGTTCCTTTAAATCCTGATACATCTTAGTTCCACTAGGGTGAATGGAGTAAGGTGTCTCATGGGCTTCCTTCATAATAACTCCCTTCAATTCTGAGTCAGCAGGCACACAAATACGTCCTTTATACCAAAGAACTCCTTGATCATCTTCCTCAAATCCTGGCACCTTGCCGGAACTAATTCGGCGCTTAATTCCGTCGATACTCTTATTTCCCTTCTGGGCTTCTTTGATTTGGCTCATCAAGGTGGGTTGAAACTCAAGGTTGGCTAGGAATCCTCGACTGACTAGTTCCAATCCAAACCTTTCAAACTCTTGGTGCAACAGGGGTTGCTCCTCTTTGATCATCATATTCAACGAGCACGGCTTCCTACTCAATGCATCGGCCACTACATTGGCCTTACCGGGGTGATAGTGAATTTCCAGATCATAGTCCTTAATCAACTCTATCCATCTTCTTTGCCTCATGTTCAACTCCTTCTGGGTGAAGATATACTTCAAACTTTTGTGATCAGTGTAGATCTCGCAATGGTTGCCCATCAGATAGTGCCTCCAGGTCTTTAGAGCTAGCACTACGGCTGCTAACTCCAGATCATGAGTTGGATAGTTTTCTTCATGAGGTCGAAGCTGCCGAGAGAGGTAAGCTATGACCTTGCCTTCTTGCATCAATACACAACCCAGTCCAAGTTTGGAAGCATCGCAATAGACATCAAAGTTTTTGGTGATATCGGGCATGGTTAGGACGGGGGCGGTCACCAGTCGCTTCTTGAGCTCTTGAAAACTCTCTTCACACTTAGGGGTCCATTCAAACTTCTTGTCTTTCTTCAACAGTTGGGTCATTGGCCGGGCAATGCTTGAAAACCCTTCAACAAATTTACGGTAATATCCGGCTAATCCGAGAAAACCTCTAACTTCAGTTTGACTAGTAGGAGCTTCCCACTCCATGACTGATTTGATCTTCTTGGGATCCACGGATATTCCTCCCGCTGATAATACATGGCCTAAGAATCCAACTTCCTTCAACCAGAACTCACATTTACTGAACTTGGCATACAGCTGATGCTCTCTTAAGGTTTCTAAGATTAATCTCAAATGGATTGCATGCTCTTCTTCGGACTTGGAGTAGATAAGAATGTCATCAATGAAGACAACAACAAACTTATCCAAGAACTCCATAAAAACCTTATTCATGTGGTTCATGAAATAAGCAGGGGCATTGGTTAATCCAAATGACATTACGGTGTACTCATACAATCCGTATCGGGTAGTGAAGGCTGTTTTGGGGATATCCGTTGCACGGATCTTCAGTTGGTGGTATCCAGTTCTAAGATCTATCTTCGAGAAGACTCTAGCTCCAGTCAATTGGTCAAACAAATCTTCAATCTTTGGGAGAGGATACTTGTTCTTGATGGTCACATCGTTTAGCTTGCGGTAATCAGTGCACAGTCGGCTAGAACCGTCACTTTTATCCACAAACAGAACGGTGATCTCCAAGCAGAAGAACTTGGCTGAATCAATCCTTTACTCAAAAGGTCATCCAATTGCTTCTTCAACTCTACTAGTTCAGCTGGGTTCATACGATAGGGTCGTTGGGCTATAGATCCAGTTCCGGGGATAAGCTCAATGATAAACTCAATATCCCGATCCGGTGGCATTCCGGGTAGCTCATCGGGAAAAACATCCGGGTATTCACAGACGATGGGAACTTCCTTTATGGTTGGCCCTGAGATACTCTTATGACATCTGGGGATTTGGGTGGGTTTAACTGACACATGCTTTACTAAAACTCCATGGCTACTCCTCATGGTGATGGTCTTTTTGGCACAATCTATAATTCCTTGGTGTTGAGACATCCAATCCATACCTAGGACCACTTCCAATCCTTTGGTTCCTAACACAATCAAACTGGCTAAGAATGAGATCCCATGGATTTCTATGGGCACTGCCAAGCAGGTACAACTGGCTTTGGTTATCGACCCGGGAATTTGCACAGACATGACATCTTTCAAGGGTGTGGGTTGAAGTCCACTTTTATCAACGAATAATTGGGTAACAAATGAGTGTGAAGCTCCAGAATCAAACAGAACTCTTGCAGTAACTGAGTTAACAGGGAACATACCAAGCACAATGTTGGTTGCTTCCTGAGCTTCTTCAATATTCATGTGATTTAGACGGCCTCGAGAGTGAGGCTGGTTCCTTGGTGGATAGTTCTTGCCATTTCCCACATGGCGCTGTTGCTGCACAGGAGCAGTGGTCTTGGATGCATCATTCAGCTTCTTGGGGCACTCATTGGAGTAGTGCCCTTTGAGTCCGCACTCATAACAGGTAACACCAGACTTGTCACTAGGCTTGGGTAACACAGGGGCGCCATTTGGCCTTGGAGTGTTGGTGTTGAAGTTGTTGCCACTAGGTCTTGGAGGTGCATGGTTGAAGTTGTTGCCGGGCGGACGGTTGGGATAGTTGGGACGTGGAGCAGGTGCAGATGGCCTCATAGGTCTTGGGGCGAAACCCATGGGTGGATTTCCCCTTGGCTTCTGCGAGTTGCTTGAGTTGCCTTGATACATCATACGGCGCTTGCGGTTCTCTGCAGCTTGCTTGAGTTTGCCTTCCATCTGAATGGCAGAGTCAACCAGTGACTCCAGGTCTGCAAAGTGAATGCTGACCAAGACACATTGCATCTCATCATGAAGTCCATCCAGAAACCTTTCTTGCTTCTTCTCAGTGGTGTTGGTGTCATCTGGGGCATACCTAGACAAGGTAAGGAACTTGTCACGGTAATCCACCACAGATAGGGAACCTTGCTTTAGATTTCTGAACTCATCTCTCATCCTTTTAACCAATCCCAAAGGAACATGGGCCTTGCTAAATTTGCTCTTGAACTCCTCCCAAGGCATCACATACCCTTGGGCTTGCATTGCACGGGTGCTATCCCACCAAGCTCTTGTGGCTCCCGCAAGGTAGTGGGTGGTGTACAAAACCTTCTCATTTTCACCAACTTCGGCGACTGCCAAATTGTTTTCCATAGTGCGAAGCCAGTCATCGGCATCTAAGGGTTCTTCAGACTTAGTGAATATAGGTGGATTGGTGTTTTGGAAACTCCTTAACTTGGATCGGTGATCACCATTGCCATTGTTTTCTCCTTCACCATTGCCATTGCCATTGCCATTGTTGTGGTTCATTGCCATCTGGGTTATCTGCTGAAGAGTGGCCAAGTTAGCTTGGCGCTCAGCTCGGGCTGCTTCCCGGTCTTCCATGATCAACCTTAGCAGTTCTGCCATTTCCGGGTTCGGGGGTGGGGGTGCTCGTGGCATCTGAAGATAAGGTGTGTAAGACAAGAGGGAAAAACTAATTTTGCTAAGATTTAAAGGTAACATGGATGATGCAATTTTTGTCTTACTAAGGCCTTAAGGGCCAAATTCATATTTCATTCAACACTCATCAAACATATCATACATACGAGTTCACACATTACAAATGGTTTACATCAAACTATTGCGACTCGTCTACTAGAGAGGGGGATACAACTCACACCTACATGAAGTGACTCAAGGTGAACTCATAACTAGATAACATGGAAGTCTCCAATCTAAACATCAGGCTCCTCGGGGTCTTCCTCCTCATCACTCACAATGAATCCATTATGCCCACCATCTTCCGGATCATCAAGGTCCTCCATGAAGTCATCCTCATCACTAATGAGGGCATTATCCTCCTTGCGGAGATCAATGCCTTCCTCCTCACCAAGGTGATCCTCAAGACTCTCAATGTACTCAGTCAGCTCAGCCACATTGGCCTTCAACTCCTCAATGTCCTGATCCTTCTCATCGCGTTGGCGACAAAGGCTCTTGCGCTCCTTCGCAAGTATCCTGATAGTGCTCCTCGCCTCCACCAGTGCGAAGTGCTCAAGGTTGGCCTTGGTACGGGCACGATCGGCCTCCTGCTGAGTGGAGTACAGCAAGAAGTCCATGTGATCGATGTAGGTACTCGGCTCATTCTGCCCGGGCATGTTTGCGGGACGTCCATCCGCATCACACCGAGCAAAGTTCCTAAAGTGCTCCCCCTGGACCTCCTCAACATGCAGTCCGCATAAGCGAGCGTGCATCTCCTGCATACCTCGGACCAAACCATCGGCCCAAGTGTTCTCCACAAGCTCAAACTTGACCCTTGGAGAACTCAAATTCCCCTTCTTGCCACGGCAACTGGCCCTGATAAGCCACCGTAGCTCTCCATCTGGGTGCTCATTGAGCACGGCTCCCTTGAACTCCGGATACAAACGATCCAAGAACAAGGTCAGGGTGGTGAGGTCGCGCTCGAAACAAAGGCTGCCACCATGGCCCAACTGGTAGTGCTCAGTGAATACCGGGGCCATCTAAATTTTTTTAGATTAGCTTAAGTTAGTGATCAACTCAAGTGTGCAAAATTTTAAGTAGGCAAAAACTGAAGTATGTATAAAACTTTGCAAATAGAGAGGAAAGACTAAGCAATTTTGCAACCATTACTTATATCTTTGCTTTTATCAAGGTTTCATTTAACACCCATTCTAACTAAGGTCTCCTATGGTCAGCCTAGGCTCTGATACCAACTTGTGACGACCTCAAATTTGATACAAATTCGAAGTGCCCGTTATGTATTCCACCGCAATCCCAGAACCATTGTTGCGATATACATAACGTAGTTGGTAACCAGTTCCATAGACATTACAATACGATGGTTCAAATACAATGGTCATAGAGACCAAGTTCATATTACAACACAATATAGCAGCGGAAATAACGTCTTCGGGTCCATGCCTTCACCCTACAGGCAATGGCGACTCATGGAGACGAGCTTAGTTCTGGTACTCTTCTTTATACCCTTCCTCCGGGTACTCTTCCCCATAGTCTGGCCAAGTTGATAGCCAGGGACACAGCCATGAGTACATTGGATGCACTCGCAAACCAACTTATAAATGAAATGATGAAGTAGATATGCAAGTTTGGTATAGTGGACTAAGCACTAAGTTTATTTGCAAAAGCTAGTTTTATTTCCCAAGAATGTTAATTGGTAGAAAAGAGGTTTAGTTCTCTAAGTTCAATCTAAAGAGGAATTTCAAGTGTGTCAACATCAAGGTCAAGTCAAGTCATTCACCAAGTTCACCATTGTTATTTTTATTCTTGACAAAAGTCAAGTACAGCTTGCCAACTGTCCATGACCGCGGACGCGGCTATTCGAATAGTTTGAAAACCTCTGCAGAGGGGTACACTTTACCCACAAGATTCGATACATCTGCCGGGAGAAATCCACGGATCGTCATACACAAGTATGCGGGGTTCAGATAATCAAACAAACTCTTTCACTTGCTCACCCTAGTATAGGATCCTTCCCTAGAGCCCGGGATACGGAATCCCCGCTCCGGCACCTCTAGTTCTGGCCGCTCCGGGATGCCGGATTAGTGGAATCCACTCGGTTCAGAAGTAACCGCTCACGGTGTCCTTCCATAAAGGTTTGATACAAGGCCTCCCATACTAAGGTAAACAAGCTACGGACTAAGCCCCTTCCCATATAGGGGTAATGTGGTCGTACGGTATGGTTGGCTCCCATAGTACATCACTCGTTGTCATTGAGAAATACATTTCATAGTTCTTAGTCAAGATTGATTTCTTTCATAAAGCCATTATGTAGGAGCAATCTCCAATTCAAGTTTCAAGTTCAAGTCACCACCTTTCAAATAGAGTTCCCCTTATAGATGGCCTCCATATTATTAGCGACTAAGCAACTACATTGAGTGATGATACTACTAAATATGATTGGATAAACTCAGCTTGATGCTCTTGCTAAGCAAGATATCACTACACTTCTATCATTCTACTCTAGCAATTCAATCATGCAATTTACTTAAAACAAGTAGAATGCAATATTAAAACTAGGCATTGGGAGTATGAATCAAAAGATGGCTTGCCTTGGTTGGCAAAGTGTCCGGGGTATTCTTCTTCTTCTTGATAATAATCCCCTCCAATATCCTCCTCGGCAACACTAGCGTCTAATAACGAATAAACACAAAGCACCCATCACTACACAATGCTAACACACACCAAGCACACATATTTGTTTGCTAACAATAGCATTCATGTTACATTTTATGGAGTTGGGTTGCAAGTTTTTCTTCTAAGTTTTCATTAAGTGCAAGTTAGATTTTCTACTAAGTGTCATATGTTGTTCACTTTCTAAGCATTGGTATTGGTTTAGGGGTACTAAGACTAGTTCAAGTGGGGAGGGATTAACTAAGTGAATTGGTAATGAGGGCAAATTAATTCTAAGTGTATGATAGGGATCTATCATTTTATGTTACTAACTAGAGTTGGGTTAGGGTCTAATTGATAACAATAACAGGGTTTGAGTTGATTAGGGTTGACTAACAGTAAGGGAGGTCATTGGTGAGTTCACAATTTAAATTTCATGATTTTAGGAGGCTTAAACAATTTTCTAGAAATCTTCTATGATTAATAAAGCTATGGTCACACTATTCATATCTAATTAAATTCCTAACTCAAATTGAATTCCAATCAGTCCTACAGTGTAGAGCATTTTACAAGCTTTCCAACGCATATTTATTTGCTAGAAAAGGATTTGTAAAACTCTTGGAATTTAAGTTTGAAAAACATATCTGAAACAATTTTGAATTAATTCGAAAAGGCGGGAAATTAAATAAAAACGAAACGGACCGATTTCTAACCTAACAGGCCAATTCTGAACAGAACCCGAACGGGCCGGCCCAGAAAACGTTTCGCACGGGGTGGGATTTGTTTAAAACAAACTGACAGGTGGGGTCGTCGTGTCAGGTGACTTAAGTTACCGAATCGGTATGCTATCGTCCGATCTAGATCTAACGGCTTACAGCCATCGTGCTCGACGGAGAGGGGCGGAGCTCACCTGCGAGCAGTGAAGACGATGACGGCGACGGCGGCGTGCGTAGAGGAAGAAGAACTTGACGGCGAGGGGGGGAAACGACTCCGGCGTGGCTCCTCCTCCGATTCCCAGCGGCGGCTTGCTCCCGGGTGGTCGAACGCGGCGGCGCTCTCCGCGTCTAGTACCTCGCCGGCGTTGCAGGCGTCGACGAACCAGAGCGAGAGGGAGGGAGAGATGGTGTCTGGGCGGTAGCTTGGAGTGGTGCGCGTCTCCTCGTTTGATCGGCGGGGGTTTAAATAGGCCTGAGCGTCGGGGGAGAGGGTGTCCAGAAGCTCGCCGGAGCGGGGGGGCCCTGGGCACGTGCGTCGAGCGACACTGGGCACGGCGGCCTTGCTCGCGTGCTGGGGGGCTTTGGTCTCGGCTGCGGCGTGCTGTGGGTCGGTGCTGGCGAGGGCAGGGTGGTCGGCGACGTGCAGAATGCTGGGAAGAAGAGAGGGGGGTCCTGGGTGCTGCCTCCTCTTCTCCTCCCTTTCTCACGGCTCGGGTCGGGACAGGGGGCGCTGGGCTCGACCGAGACATCGTCCAGGAGCATGGCGACAGGGTTTGGGCGAGCAAGAACAGTGATCTTCACAGTAGCTGTGATTTGGCTCGATTTCATCTGCCAGGTGTTCGATGAATTGCCCGCAAGAATTTCAAATTCGAAATTTTGAAAACTTCCACTTTGGGTGATCAACATATTGGCCAAGGTTTCCAGTCATATTTTTGTTCTGAAGAAATAACAGGTTTTGCAAAAATTTATATTTGAAAAGAGGGTATGGTCACTGTTTCAGATTCAAACTTTGACAGAAGTTTGAGTGATGTTCTGATTTGAATTTTGGGTAGCAACTTCTTGGTTGAGTTTGTATGTGACTTGGTGAAGCTCAACTAACTGGCCAAACACTGAGGTGAATTGCAGATTTCTTATTCTAAGGGCTCAAAGTAGGGTAGTCAAACAGATTTCCTAGATCATCTTATTCTTCTCTCTTTTTTAATATTTTTATTTCTGGTTTCTTTGATGCTTAGAATTTGTCTCAATTGCTTCTATTGGTTAACTTAGAATTAACTAACCAATGCACAACCAAAATAACACACATGAAATCATAGAATACATACAATAGAAAAATACATGCATGCATGAAATAATAGATAAAAAGTTTTATCTGGGTCCAAAATTTGGTATTTTAATTAATAAGAAGTGGATTACAATTTCTGAGTTGTTACAAACTGCTTGTTGGCGTGTCTTCACCCAGCAGCAACGTGAAACCTGCACACAACACAAACAAGTACTTTGCTCCCATCTTACGATGAGGTTGTCAATCTCATCGGTTTGCTGTAAACAAAGGATTGAGCGTATCGAGTGGTAAAGGATAATAGTAATGCAAGTAAAGTAAACAGTGCAAGTAATAGTAAAACGGTAAAGCTCTGTAAAGGAAATTGGACCGGGGTCCACAGTTCACTAGTGGCGTCTCTCCATAAGATAAATAAAAGCATGCTGGGTAAACAAATTACAGTTGGGCAATTGATAAAGTAAAGATAACGTACATACGTCATGAGGATCACTATGAGGTTCACTCTGGGCATTACGACAAAATACATAGACCGTAATCCAACTGCATCTATGACTAACAATCCACTCGCGGGGAGTCGTCCGAGTACCCCTTGAGTATTAAGTTGCAAACAACAGATAATTGCATTAAGCAAAGTGCGTAATGTAAACAAAGCAAATGTCCTTGGAAACAAGAATGTTGTTTTCTCCCTAGTGGCAACAGCACATCTACAACCTTAGAGGTATTTGTCACTCCCCCAGATTAAATAGAGGCATGAACCCAACTATCGAGCATAAATACTCCCTCTTGGAGTCACTAGCATCTACTCGGCCAAGATAGCTACTAGCAACGGAAAGCATGCAAGATAATAAACAACATAGAGATGACATAAAATATAATTCAGCACATCAACTTAACATAGTACCAATACTCATCGGATCCCAACAAACACAACATCTATGATTACATAAAGATGATCTTGATCATGTAGGGCAGCTCACAAGATCTAAACATGAAGCACATGGTGGAGAAGACAACCATCTAGCTACTGCTATGGACCCGTATTCCAAGGTAGACTACTCACACATCACTCCGGAGGCGACCATGGTGGTGGAGAAGGCCTCCGGCAGGGATTCCCCTCTCTGGTAGGGTGCCGGGAAGAGCTCCTGGATCCTCCCGATCTCGTTTCGACGACGGTGGCAGCTTGCAGTATGTTTCGAGGAAAAGCGATCCGTCCCTTAGGTTTTTCCCGTCGAGGGGACTTTATAGGCGAAGGGGCAATGTCAGGAGGTGGACCAGGTGGTCTCACCACAGGTGGGCGTGGCCAGGGGCTGGGCCGCGCCCCCTGGTGGTGAGGCTGGCCCCTGGCCCCCTCCGTCTCATCTTCGGTCTTCGCGAAGCTTCGGTAAAAATAGGAGGTTCAGCTTTTGTTTCGTCCAATTTCGAGAATATTTCCTATGTAACTTTTCTGAAACACAAAAATAGCAGAAAATAGGGAACTGGCACTGTGGCATCTTGTTAATAGATTAGTTCCAGAAAATGCATAAAAACACCACGAAGTGTAACAAAACACAAAGGAAATGGTGTAAGAACAAGCATGGAGCATCAAAAATTATAGATACGTTTGAGACGTATCAGTTGTATACACATATCATTGTCCGGAACCCGAGGCCCCAAAGTGACAACAATTGGGATAACCGGAGGGGATGGCTGTGATGTGAGGATCACATATGTTCACTGAGTGTTAATGCTTTGCTCTGGTACTTTATTAAAAGGAGTACCTTAATTACCAGTAGATCCCCTTGAGGCCCCGCTGCAAACGGGCTGGTAGGATAGAAGATGTCGTGCAAGTTTCTCATTGCGAGCACGTACGACTATTTACGGAACACATGCCTATGGTTGTTTAGTACTAGGATGCTTTATCATTATTTATCTGCAATTGCCCATGTCTTGATTATTACATAAATTATCTTATCCATGCAACGCCCGTACATCCATCCCTATGCCTACAGTATTTAATCCTACTGTTTACTATTGATACCGTTACCGTCTTTACTTTATTATTGTTGCTACTATTTTAGTACTGTCACCACTATAAAACTGTTGCTACTGATAAACCACTGCAAGCAAGTCTGTTTCCAGGTGCAGCTGAATTGACAACTCATCTGTTAAGGCTTATAAATATTCTTTGGCTCCCCTTGTGTCGAATTAATAAATTTGGGTTTTACTTCCCTCGAAGACTATTGCGATCCCCTATACTTGTGGGTCATCATTGTGTTGATCAAACACGACTTCATTCTTAAAATTACAACCTTGAAGCCAACATATGGCTCAAATATTGTCTATGGACATGTCCTAAAAATATAACTCAATGCAAACATTAGTCCATAGGGATTGTAATTAATTACCAAAACAACACACGGGGGCACATGCTCTTTCAATCTACCCCATTTTGGTAATTGATGACCATATCTTTGAGAGGGTTTATATAATGAATTTAAAGAACTAAGATGGTTACACTAACATCAATTACTGCAAAAGTAAGTGATGCTAGTAGAACCATCATATATAGTGCAAACTCCCCCACAATCTATGCACGTGTGAATGAACTTAAATTGCATTGCATATATTGCCAACCAATGTTGTTGGTGGAGTTTCCACTATATATACTCAACCATGCAAAGCATGCAAGGCAAATGCTTAGAACAAAACCAAAGCATGAAGCCCAATTCCCTTAAAACCCTTAAAACTTCTCCCCCATTGGCATCCATTGCCAAAATGGGCGGAAAGGCTTAGAAGACAAAAATAGTGAGAGTTCCTCCTCAAGGTGTGCATGGCCCAAAAAGAGTGAAAACACATGCACAAATTCAAAAACAAAAATTGGAGGAAATCAAACTATATTGAGGATCAAAGATTGCAAACAAAAAAGGATGACATGATGGATAAACTTTCAACAAAAGAAGATAGCAATCAAAAGATTCAAATAGCAAATCAAATAAAGATATTATGAGAAGATCTAAACAATGCTCTAAATAATATGAAGAAGCTCCCCAAGGTTTGTGCACAACATATTCCATTTAAATGAAGTATAAGGTGCACAAACATGGAATCATCACTCCCTCAATATTATTCAAAACAAAATGATACCAAGTGACATCAAATGCTATGATAACCGCAAAATGGTGCTTTAAAATGAAATGAGGAAGCTCCCCAAGGTACATGCACAAAATAGAATGTTTGCATTTGAATACAATTGCATAGCATGGAATCCTCACTCCCTCAATACCATTTAAAAAGCAACCATTAGAAGGAGATCATAAAAAAGACATTAAGCTCAACACTTGCTTCAAAGAAATGGTTGAGCAACAAGTAAGGAATCGACATATTAAGCAGCTCAACCAAAGGAATGTGTGATAGGAATGACAAAGCATATTATAAGACTAGTACAAGGATGAACATAGAGTATCCATATAGTCCTCAATGAATAAAATTGCTTAGCATTCCATCTCAACACACAAGGTTTAAATAAGATATCAAATAAGGAGATATCATCTCTCATGTGTATAAGTTTCTAAGTAGACAACATCACAAAGATAATTATCATAAAGAAACATGTACACATAAAATAGATACAAATAATAGAACATGATATCTAGACAAGTTCATGCAATATACCAATGAGATTTTTTGCTTTTAAAGCATGGCCAAAGGCTCAATTTATCTTATTGCATATTGAATAACTTCAACCACAAACATGTCAAAGACATCACAAATATCAACAAGGGAAAGAAGATAGTTGGGATGTTTTGAGAAAAGCAACAAGTATCATGAATAAGATACCAAAAGAAAGAACTAAATTTGCACATTCATCAGTATTGCACATGTGAGGAACTTGAGGAATTGATATGCAATAAAATTGCTAGATAGACATAATTGGGAAGGGTGAATAATGAACATGATTTTATATATTCCCCAGAATATGCACTCATCTCAAATTACTCACATTTACAATAAAGGGGTTTCATTAAGATCTTTGCAAATAAAGATTTTCGTACCATGAAATGACCCACACAAGGTTAGATGCTAGAAAAGTATGCATGAATAAGATACTTGTTACCGAGATGTCATTGGAAGGATTAGTAGATAGGAGTTCTTCAATAATCCTAGCTTGCCACAAATTATCACCTAGTCACCGCTTCATCCTTATTATTGAGAAAAGCACCAATATATCTCCCATGTACCTAAAACATATTCAAGTACAATATGGTCCCCAAACTCATTGGGTCCGAAGTAGTTAGAGACACTACAATATATTGGACAAGCTCCACATAAATATGTGCATATAGATATGAACTTGACTTTTATGCACATCTTAGCCGATTTAGGATTTATTAGAGTTTACCCTATATATTAGATCAAAGAAAGCAAAGCATGCCATATAATATGTAGTAAGTAAATATGCATGCTAAATACTTCAAGAGCCAAAAGGAGATACAATTTGGATGAAACACCAAGAAGATCAAAGAGTCACACAAGGACATGAAAACCCAAAAGTTGTCCAAATTATATCAAAGAATCAACTCAACACAAGATTGACTCCAAAGTCCACCAAGTGAACAAAGCAAACGCCAGTGAGCATAAAGGATCACTAAAACACACATGCCCAACAACTTATCTCATTTTAAGAATATAGAGCAAAATCAAGAAAAGAGATAGCCATTCTCCCAAAGAGAGAAAGGTTCCAACAAACAAACCAAACTCTTCACTCTTTTTATGATGGCACACTAAGTACCAAAAAGAAAAGATTTGTCTTCCAACAATAACCAATACCAATTGAAATAAGCCGCAAGAGTATGTTACAGAAAATATAGGAGAGCTTCCCCAAGATTAGTGCATTATTTATGATTTTGCATTTGAATACAAAATGCACACATATGGGATCATCATCTCATCCTACATTAAGAATAACACAAAACAAGTTCAAAAAAATCAAATGGAATCACAAGAGTCAAGGAAGACAATGGGAAATAAAACAAATACATTTCTTGGCAAGATATAAGGTAATTAAAAGCTATTGCCAACGTAAAGATGATCAATATATATATATACCACATGATAAAGAACCAATTGTCTAAGGACAAGAGGTATTTGGAGTTATTAATTTCCCAATAGTATTTTACACATAAATCTAAGATCATCTTCACAACAAAGAAGCATATGAACATGATAAGAATTAAACACCATGCTAAAGAAGATATTCTTGATAGACTCAATAGTTAAACAATCATGCAAAGCAATGCTTAGGATAACTTGAAGCAAATGGTTTTCCAACTTTGATGTAGAATCCCACATTTTAGGAAAACCCTACCAAGAATGTATCTCACAAACAAGATCCAAAACAAGAGCAATAAAACAATTTGGCAAATTGAAACTTGTTTGAGCAAACATGTCACATAGAGGAAAGATAATTTACAATATCAACACTATGTGACACAACCTCAAATCTACACATTTTATTGGTTTGTATTATGCACAAACCATATTACTTCCACATAATATGATAAAGCATTTATTTTTACAAGAGGCACATGAAATCGAACATGAGATGATTAATGAACATTATAGAGTTTGAATTTCTCATGAGCAAGACATACCACATAGAGGCTAGATAATCTTGCAATATCAATTCTAAGTGGTCTTCCTAATGTACACACATTTTTAGGATAGTGACATGCACAAAGTCATATCACACCCCCAAAATGGGATAGTCTATTAAACTCTCACAAGAGCCAAGAAGATACAACAAGATGCAACATAGGCTCAAACACAAATACACATACATGGTGTGCAAACCCACGAGTACATACTTGATTACTCAAAGTAAAACAAGTAGGTAGGACAACATATACAACACATGCAAGATACAAAACCCAAAACATGCAAGGGGCGAGTAACTTTCAATATAGATAAGTTGAGTACATGTTACCGCAAGGAGGAATATTGGATATATGATAGAAACAAGATAATCTAATTAACTTGACTTGAGACAATAGAATTGATGAATATCCATTAATTCTTCATAACATATCCAAGTCTCCAATGCCCTCCAATAACACCTATTGATCAAGTTTTGGCTTGTTGGTCCCCAACCAAGTTGGGTCCTAAGAAGTTAGTAACAATAGGTTTGGCAACCCAAATGGTTCTTTTCTTGATACCACTTTGAGCACTAACACATTTTCCAACCTTATCCTTGCAAAGTGAATAAGCACCATCAATTATGATAGGGTTGGATGAGTTACCTATAGTGCATGAAGAAGATAGGTGACCCTTTTCACGGCATATGTAGCAAGTTCTTTTCTTCACCTTCTTCTCACTTGATTTCTCCACAATGGGAGCATTAGCTTGATTCTTCTTGGGAAGTGACCTTTCTACAACTCGAGGTTGAGCATGACCTTGAACTTGAGGACGCTTCTGATACGTCTCAAACGTATCTATAATTTTTGATGCTCCATGCTTGTTCTTACACCATTTGCTTTGTGTTTTGTTACACCTCATGGCATTTTTATGCATTTTCCGGAACTAACCTATTAACAAGATGCCACAGTGCCAGTTCCCTGTTTTCTGTTGTTTTTGTGTTTCAGAAAAGTTACACAGGAAATATTCTTAGAATTGGACAAAACAAAAGCCAAACCTCCTATTTTTACTGAAGCTTCACGAAGACCGAAGATGAGACGGAGGGGGGGCAGGAGCCAGCCTCACCACCAGGGGGCGTGGCCCAGCCCCTGGCCGCGCCCACCTGTGGTGAGACCACCTGGTCCCACTTCTGATGCTGCCCCTTCGCCTATCAAGTCCCCTCAACGGGAAAAACCTAAGGGACGGATCGCTTTCCCTTGAAACATACTGCAAGCCACCGCCGTCGTTGAAACGAGATCGGGAGGATCCAGGAGCTCTTCCCGACACCCTGTCGGAGAGGGGAATCCCTGCCGGAGGCCTTCTCCACCACCATGGTCACCTCCGGAGTGATGTGTGAGTAGTCTACCTTGGACTACGGGTCCATAGCAGTAGCTAGATGGTTGTCTTCTCCACCATGTGCTTCATGTTTAGATCTTGTGAGCTACCCTACATGATCAAGATCATCTTTATGTAATCATACATGTTGTGTTTGTTGGGATCCGATGAGTATTGGTACTATGTTAAGTTGATGTGCTGAATTATATATCTTATGTTATCTCTATGTTGTTTATGATCTTGCATGCTTTCCGTTGCTAGTAGCTATCTTGGCCGAGTAGATGCTAGTGACTCCAAGAGGGAGTATTTATGCTCGATAGTTGGGTTCATGCCTCTATTTAATCTGGGGGAGTGACAGAAACCTCTAAGGTTGTAGATGTGCTGTTGCCACTAGGGGGAAAACAACATTCTTGTGTCCAAGGACATTTGCTTTGTTTACATTACGCACTTTGCTTACTGCAATTATCTGTTGTTCGCAACTTAATACTCAAGGGGTACTCGGACGACTCCCTGCGAGTGGATTATTAGTCATAGATGCAGTTGGATTACGGTCTATCTATTTTGTCGTAATGCCCAGAGTGAACCTCATAGTGATCCTCGTGATGTATGTACGTTATCTTTACTCTATCAATTGCCCAACTGTAATTTGTTTACCCAGCATGTTATTATTTATCTTATGGAGAGACGCCACTAGTGAACTGTGGACCCCGGTCCAATTTCCTTTACATTGCTTTACCATTTTATTATTACTCTCTGTTTACTTTACTTGCATTACTATTATCCTTTTACCACTCGATACGCTCAATCCTTTATTTACAGCAAACCGGTGAGAATGACAACCTCATCGTAAGTTGGGAGCAAAGTTCTTGGTTGTGTTGTCTGCAGGTTTCATGTTGCTGCTGGTGAAAAGCTACGCGCCGACAAGCAGTTTATCTGGCGCCCTTGTCCGGAGTGTCGCGAAGCTAGCAAGCATCACCTTCTGAATTTTGGCTTTCTTCTACTGGTTCGATTAAACCTTGGTTTCACAACTAATGGAAGACTTGCTACTGTGCTCATCATACCTTCCTGTTGGGGTTCCCAACGGGCTGTACTTACACGCCATCAGCTTCCCATGTTGCTTCTCAACTAGTGCCTTCTTCTTCAAGGGGCAAGATCTAACATGGTGCCCTTCAATTTTGTACTTGAAGCAAACAATCTTGGCCAGATCTTTGACTTGTCCTTGGCCCTTCTTGCCCTTGTTAACCTTGTACTTCTTATTGTTGTTGGAGATAAACCCAAATCCACTTTTTTCATTGGGGGATTTTTGCATACTCAACATATTGTCAAGTTTGGATTTCACTTCATGACCCTTTACCAAGTCTTTCTTCAATAAAGTGACTTGGGACTTGAGCTCTTTGATTTCCTCTACATGGTTAGTAATGACACAAGTACTAGAGGAAGTAGAAGCTTCATTGCTAGAGCAACAAGGCAAGGAAAGTAATTCATCACAAGATGTAGCAATATTATGAGTGGATGAATTAGTAGGACTAGCACATGGCAATATGGCATTTTGAGAAGAAGTGCAAATGTCCACATGAGGCTCACTAGATATTACCTTTGACATAATAGCCTCATGAGCTAACTTTAGCCTATCATGGGAAGCTAGGAGATCCTCATGGGAGCAAGAGAGGTTCCCATGAATTTCTTCCAATTTCCCATAATTACTAGTTAGCAAAGCAAGGTGAGCCCTTAGCTCAACATTCTCCTTCAAGATGGATGCTTCACAAGAAGTAGAGTTAGTAGCACAAGCATCATCACTAATGGAAAGTGGAGAAGGCAATTTAGTAAGCTCATTTGAATTTGAAGCTTTAAGTTGCTTATGTGACTCGGTGAAAATGATGGGCTCACTCGAAACAACCCTAGAGTCATTTTTAAGAAGCTCAAAATTCTCAAGGAGTTTAGCATAAGTAGCTACAAGCTCTTTATATTTAGTTTCAAAATCATTTGCCACCACAAGAGTTCTATCATAAGATTTCTTTATTTTAGATAATTCTAAAGTAAGGTCTCCTTAAGAGATTCCTTGGTGGTTTGTTCTTCTTCTAGAGCTTCTTTTAGATCCGCGATCTCGTTCGCGTAATCCGCATGACCTTGCATTTTAAAGATGGTATTCTCATGCTCCTCAATAATTTTATTGCTCTCGGTGGCAATAGCCAAAATCTTATAGAAGTAAGAGCAAATAATTTTATTCTTACGAATAGCATGAAAAAACATTTCACTCTTCTCAATTAAAGAGGCAAAGTCATCACCTTCTTCTTCATTATCCTCATCATCATCATCGCTAGATATATTGGGTTTCACAGTAGGAGTTACCTTTGAAGACCTAGCCATAAGGCAAGTGTGGGAACCAAGAGATGGTGAAGAAGAATCACTTTAAGCTCCAATTAAAATCTTGTCTTGGCCCATGGAATATTTGTTTTCCTCTACATTGTTGGACACATAACAACTAGAGGAAGTAGATATATTTTTATCATGAAAACAAGACAAATCAAGCATATCATCATGAGATTTGTTCATGCAACTTGCACATGATATGCAAGGACTATCAACACAAGCATGTAAAGCATTTATGGTGCTAGAAGTGTTTAAGTCCAAAGATGAAGCATTGTAATGAGATAGATATAAATGGTCATCACAAGTAAGCTTACTATCAACATTGCAATATTCATCACCACTCACCATAACGTTACCTTGTGTCTTGCCACACATTGGTGAAGTGGATGAGAGTTCATCACGACCGGAAGTGGAGGGAATACAATCATCATCAATAATGTTGGACACATCATATTTTTCTTGAATCTCTGTCCAAAACTTATGAGCATTATAGAAAGGCATGATTACATAAATAACTGCATTGCTCACAACATGAAAAAGCACATTAGTAGCTCGAGAATTAAGATAAGAGTTTTTTTCTCCTCTAAAGATAGATTTTGGGAATCCTTAGGAGGAGAAAAACCCATATCTAAAATTTTCTCTATATTTGGGTCCATATCACGAAAATGATTAAGCATGCAAATTTTTCATATATCATAATTAGTGCCATCAAATATAAAGGTGTCATTGTGCACTAATCCCCTAGCCGACATCTTTGCTCTCAAGGCGGTGAAGCCTAAAATGAGAGACCTTGCTCTGATACCAATTGAAAGGACACGGATGTCGCCTAGAGGGGGTGAATAGGCAATTTAAAACTTTTACGAGTGGCTTGAAAAATACGGAATAAAACTAATGTTTAATTTGTCAAGCATACAAAACCTAAATAAACTAGGTTCACCTATGTGCACCAACAACTTATGCTAAACAAGATAAGCAACTATGTGATAGCAAGATATATATAACTTCAAGCACGAAGGCTATCACAAAGTAAATTGCATAAGTAAAAGAGACCGGGTATAGAAATGACCGAGGCACAAAGAGACAATGATGTATCCCGAAGTTCACACCCTTGCGAGTGCTAATCTCCGTTGGAGCGGTGTGGAGGCACAAGGCTCCCCAAATGCCACGGAGGCTCACCGTAATCTCCTCGAGCCCTCCCACCAAGATGGAAGATCCGACCACTATGGGACAATTGAGGGCGGTCACCGAACCCGTACAAGCTTGGGGCAATCTCCACAACTCAATTGGAGGCTCCCAAGAATCGCCACGGAGGCACCACAAAGCTTGGGAAGATCTCCACAACTAAATTGGAGGTCCCCAAGAAATTGCCATGGAGGCACCACAAAGCTTGGGAAGATCTCCACAACTTAATTGGAGGTCCCCAAGTAATCTACTAAGGCACTAAGCCGTCTAGGGTTCCAAGAACCCAAGAGTAATAATCTCAACGAACTTTTCACCACTGAATCTCCGAGGAGAACTCAAACCGATGCAACCGATGCAATGGCAAGAACACACAAAGTGATCAAATCCTTCTCACTCAAATCCTAACAAAGAAACTAATGCTATGGAGAGATATGAGAGGAAGAACAAAGGAAATCCACAAAGAACTCCAAAATCTAGATCCTCTATGTTCCTCTTACTTAGAGGAGAGATGGATTGGTGGAAATATAGATCTAGATCTCCTCTCTCTTTTCCCTCAAAAATATGCAAGAATCATAGGAGGAATGGAGGGCAAGCTTTGAAGATCAACAATGGAGGAGAGAGAAGCCCAAGAACGTGGTTGGCTCAAGGAGGAAGAAGGGGTATTTATAGGAGGGGAAATCTGGCCGTTGGAAGCAGCTCGCGACGAAGTTCGGCCATAAGTCCGGCGGCGCCGGATTTCAGGCCGGACTGTCCAGCGGCCTGTCTGGCAGTCACCAAAAAGCTTCTCAGTAACGTGGTTCGGCGTGCCGCCGGATTTTTCCGGCCCGGGGCCGAACTTTCTGCTAAGAAAAAACATCAACACGAAAACAGTGATAGCTTTTGCATCCGGACTCCGTTTTCAATAAACTTGGGCTCTTTGGAATCACCACAATGAGCTCTACAACTTCATCCATAGAAACATCATATTCCAATAAAGGAGGATGGAACCAAATAATAAAAGGTTTGACGTTGCTATAAAGATGAACCGGTAAAACCTCCAAACACCAAAAACGCAATAAGAGTTCCATAGGAAATCCGTTTTTGATGAGCTAGAGCTTTTCATGGAAATAACCACAAGCTCTAGAACCTCACATGGATAAAAGCCAAATAAGAACAAAGAAAGATAATGCCAAGTATGCAAAGGTTTGAGCTCTCTCCGAACGATACAATTTAGTTACTCACTCGAGAGCCCCTCTTGATAGTACGACTACCAATCCTATAACCCGGTCTCCAAACTAACACATGAGACCGGTAAAAGAGAAAACCTATCAAGAACAAACCTTTGCCTTGTGCAATCTACTTGAGCTAGATGATGACGGTCTTGACACCCTCAAGATGCAACACCTTTCTTGATCATGCTTTCCTGCACGAGCTTCATGAAGACATCTCAAAATACTCCCCCATACACCAATATGGGAGAGCCTTGCTTAGCTCAATCTTCATTAATCCATTGCAAGCTTCAATCAAATGATATCTTCCGAGATGGATCATATTGAACTTGCACTTCATAGTCTTCTAAATGTGTTGATCAAACACGACTTCATTCTTCAAATTACAACCTTGAAGCCAACATATGGCTCAAACATTGTCTATGGAAATGTCCTACAAATATAACTCAATGCAAATATTAGTCCATAGAGATTGTAATTAATTACCAAAACCACACATGGAGGCACATGCTCTTTCAGCTCTCTTGTCCCACACTCCTCTTGTTCATGCGCAAGAAATCCACAAATCCCACAGAAACCAGGAATCTTCTCATACTTCACCCTCATGATTATTTGAGATTCTCCCTCCGGCTTACAAGATACAAACCGAGTGAATCACAGTCTCACAACTAGCCAGACTCTCACTTGGTCAAAATCTCCTCCCTCCAGGCGCAGGCCATTCATGCCAACCACAACGACCTCACCAATGCTCTTTGCCCGTGCGGTTATCAATTGTTACTTACGATAGAGCTCCAGGGTATCGTCTACACGAACTCATGCATGGATTCAGTTAAGCTCCACCAATGATGCATGAAACTACCATCATATTTCTCGATCAATAAACCATGATCACGAAAGATCCATGACCCATGTTTGGCGATTCATTTCCAATCTCCCAAACAACTTGCCTAGACCAAGAATCAATTCTCCTCCAGATTGCGGCAGATAACCTCTTGAGCTGGTGCCCACGCGAATCTCATTGTTTTTCAGAGATAAAGCGATGAAACGTTTTGGTGTTAACATGTGCATCACAATAAGACATGTATTTAGTGCTGGCGTGTTGCACGCTTAAACATATTTATGCGGTAGCCACATGATGTTAAACGATCCTACCAATCCTACACGCGGTTGTGGGACCCATGCGGTTTGGCCTAGCGTGATTACAGGGATAAATTAATACTTTAGGAATTAGGATATTATATGGAGTCCCATATATTAAAGTAATAGAGGAGTACATGGATATGTGGGTATAGATATTAGGATCTCATACCCGTTCTACCAGACATGTATGATATTTTTCCATTTACACATTTACATGCAATTATCTATTCAATACATGTACTCTTAATAGGTTTTTCCTTACCGGGTACGTGAGTAATGTGTACTCAAGCACGGATGGTGTAATCAGCCTCTCCCCTCTGGCATCTCAAAAAGAAGAAGCCTCTGCCCGCTGGTGATACAGATTTGCTTTTCGGATGAGTACCCAATGACGGAATTTTATCTCTGGTTCTAAATAAGCTTTGCAAAAACGTGCACAAGATTTTGCCATGAAACTATTTTGAAGAGCAACAAAGTACAAATGACGAAGCTAAAAGATAACACAGATGAAACGAAGTGAAAGGGGAACAAATGTTTAGACACTGTTAGTAAAGAGCCATAGGTCAACCAGAAAACTTTACCTTTACCAGGGAAAGATACGTTGAAGCTTTCTGCATCAGTACGGGTTTTCGCGCTTGGAATGCGTATGCATCACAGCCTCTGCTCACCCGTCAGTAACATGCAAATTGAAGAGTATATTATCATCAACTGGAACGAAAATGACGAATGCAACTGCCTTATGGGCGGCCTTATAGTATAGTGTTCAACGAAATTTTGATCAAAGACGGATCATTTCGGCTCAGGAGTGCAGACCGCGGATTGGGATTTCCGGATTCCTAAGCGGAGGCATCCCAAACGAGCCTGGATTTGGCCTAGTGTCAAATCACTCTTATAGCGTTATACGCTTCGGGAGATTTAAATTTACATCTAGTTGCATCCGCACTTTATTTTACATGCAATACTTTTAAGTTTTTTTAAAAATATAAAGTAAATCATGGACATAAATTATATTATGTGCACCTGCAAAGTTTCATGAAAAAAATGCAATTTGTGGCCTATACAAAAAAAATTAAATGATGTATAAATATCACATGCTACTATTTACTTATTCACTTATGTCTTCTCTTTTTCACACAGGTCACCTATGTCATATTTTACCACCAAAGTTGTTGGGTGCACAACATACAACACAACATGTCTACATGAATTATTTTACAATTTTTGAATATTCAGAAATATGATAAGCCACAATAAGATGCGGACGCAACTAGTTGCGGAATATTCACTCTTTGTACACCCTGCTCTTTTTTCATTCTATCACGCACGGATGGTGTAATCAGCCTCTGCCCTATGGCATCTAAGAAACGGTCTTTGCCCGCTGGTGCTACAAGTTTGCTGTTCGGATGAGTATCCAACGACAAAAGTAAAAATATGAATATATCTAGACACACAGTATGTAGGTTCGCTGATGACCCACAAGTAAAAATGCAAATGAGCTGAATGCAATTGATATGATTTCTCTTTTTCAAATAAAGCCCAATCACCGCTCTCAGTTCTGAGTTCACCATGACTGACCTGGGCGATGTTCATCACTTCCTCGGCCTTGCCATCCGACGTGACTTCTAGGGGATGTTTCTCTCCCAGACACAGTACGCTCTCGAGGTTCTCGAGTGTGCGGGCATGAACTCTTGCCAACCTGCATCGACACCCGTGGATACATCTCCGAAGCTCACTTCGGCTGCTAGTTCTCCGGTTGATGATCCTTCAGCCTATCGGAGTCTTGTTGTATCTCAGCTCTTCGTTACCTGATGTTTACACGTCTTGACATCGTCTGTGCTGTCCAACAGATCTGTCTCCACATGCACGGCCCTCGTACGCAACACCAATTCTTGATCAAGCGTGTTCATCGCTACGTCAAGGGTACTCTGCACCATGGACTTCAGCTTGTGCCGTCCTCCATGGATCTCCTCGTGGCCTACACCGATGCGGACTGGGATAGCTGCCCTGACACGCGTCGTTCCACCTCTAGCTACTGCGTGTGACTCGGCGACAACCTTGTCTCGTTGTCATCTAAGCGTCAACACACTGTCTCTCGCTCCAGCGCTGAAGCAGAGTATTGCGCCGTCTCTAATGTTGTCGGTGAGGCCATATGGCTTTGTCAACTACTCCAGGAGCTTCACCGACCTCTTTCTAGCGCCACGGTTGTCTTCTGTGACAACATCAGCGCCGTATACATGTCCACGAATCTGGTTCAGCACCAACGCACCAAACACATCGAGATCGATCTTCACTTTGTTTGAGATCATGTGGCGCTTGGGCACATTCGAGTTCTCCATGTGCCTTCGTCTCGACAATTTGCGGACATCTTCACCAAAGGCCTACCATCGCCATTGTTCTTGGATTGTTGATCTAGTCTCAGCGTCCGAGAATCATCCGTTTTGGCTAGCGCTTGATATCTTGCATTTAATCAGGCCATTATGGTTAGGATTTATTTTTCGATAAAGAGAGATTTATTACTTAATAGTTATTAATCTTACACCCGGCCTCTGTATAACTAGGATGCACACAGCCCAAAACCAAGTCCCAACTCCAAAAAAACAAGGCAAAGTTACATATAACGGTGAACAAATGTAGTATCGCCTAAGAAGCAGCACCAATCCGTAAGCTATGTGGTCATCCATGTTGGGAAAAAGTGTCCCTCGCTGTAGCTTCCAGTCGTGCACAGACCTCCGTATAAAGGTCGCGATCCTCCAAATGCTGCAGAGACGACCACAAATGGAGTGTAGCAATAGCCCTATAGATAATCTGCAAGATGGAAGAGTTCTTATCATTAAATACTTTATCATTTTTACATAGCCATAGCGACCAAATAAAGGCAATCGCTCCCACCCTAATATGCTTCTTAAACCTATTGTCGATTCCATTTAGCCAATTCCCAAATATATTGGTAATACTGCATGGTGGAAACAAGGTTGAAGCTACTTGGATGACTGACCATATAGATCTGGCGAAACGACATTGGAAAAACAAGTGTTTAATTGTTTCATCATGATGACAAAAAACACTTTTTTTTTACTTCCATGCCAATTCCGTTTTGCAAGATTATCCTTCGTCAAAACAACCCCTTTACGTAGGTACCATCCAAATACCTTTATCCGTAATGGAATTTTTAACTTCCAAAGCTTATTACTATTAATTTTATCGATTGGCACATCGGGTAGAATTAGAGCATTGTACATAGAAGCTACCGAAAACTTGCCATTTTTATGTAGGTTCCAATGGAATTCATCATGTCCAGTTTGTAGTTGGATGTTTCAAGCATATCAGCCACTATATTAATTAGCATTGGCGATAAAGGATCACCCTGCCTCAGACCTTACAATGTCTGGAAGTATGTATCAATGTCATCATTGACTTTGATGGCAACACTACCTCCTGACACGAAGGAATTGATCAACATACGCCACTCATTAGAAAAACCTTTCATTCTGAGTGTTTGATGGAGAAAAGACCACTTAACTTTATCATATGCCTTTGCATGAACACAGTTTGAGACAGCCGAACTACATGATCAGCTACCGTGTTTAGTCTTAAGGTGGCCACTTTCGTGAATATTTTGAAACTAACGTAAAAAAAGGCAGATTGGTCTATATTGCTGGATCTTTTCTGCCTCGTTAACTTTAGGTAACAAAATAATCTCACCGAAATTAAGACGACACAATTCTAGTTGTCCAGCATGAAGAGAGCTAAACAAATCTAGAAGGTCCCCTTTGATAGTGTCCCAAAAAGTTTGATAAAACTCTGCTGGGAAACCATTTGGACCCGATGCTTTGTTGTGTTTCATTTGGAAAATGGCCTTTCTTACTTCCTCTTCCGAGTACTCAGCCGTAAGAAGATTATTTTCCTCAACGGAAACTTGGGGAATATCATCCGTTTGGGTCTCATCCATAAAGAAGTTACCTTCCTCAGGTGCCCCAAATAGATTCTTGTAATAACTAGTAATATAATTTTTGAGGTTATCTAGTCCCTCAATCGTACCTTCATCTTAAACAAGACTATGAATACGTTTCTTCCTATGTCTGCCGATGGCCACACTATGGAAGTAACAACTATTCGAATCTCCTTCAAGAATAAAACGGCTCTTAGAGCGTTGGTACCATTTGAGTTCCTCCTCTTGAAGTAGACTTGCTATCTTTGCATTAGATTGGTTTTTGAATTCAATCTCATGTGGAGATAAGGGGCCTACCTCAGCTAAGGCTTCCAAATCATCAATGATAGAAGAAAGCCTCAACTTTTCTTTTTTAAGAGCAGCAGATACATGCCAAGCCCAACCAAGGTGACTACGTAAAACACGTATCTTATGATTCCACCTCTGTATTATGGTTAGGATTTGTATTTGATTGTTTTCATGTATATCTTGTAATTCTCCTATAAATATGAGATATCAAGAAGTCCACAATTGTGGCAAATCATTCCCTCTCTCTACTTCTATCAGGAGTCCCACATGTTAAAATAATAGAGGGGTACATGTATGCGGGTATGGGTATTAGAATCTCATGCCTGTTCTACCAGACGGGTATGATATTTTCTCATTTACACATCTATGGATAATTTTTTATCCAATACTCATACTTTTAATGAGTTTTTACCCGCCGGATACGTGAGTAATGGTACTCAAGCATGGATGTTGTAATCAGCCTCTGCCCTCTGGCACCTAAAAAAAGAAGCCTCTACCCGCTGGTGCTACAAGTTTGCTGTTCGGATGAGTACCCAACGACAAAATTTTCTCTATGGTTCTAAATAAGCTTTGAGAAAAACGTGCACAAGATTTTGCCATGAAACTATTTTGAAGAGCCAACAAAGTAAAAATGACGAAACTGAGAGATAACACAGATGAAACAAAGTGAAAATGGAACAAATGTTTGGACACTGTTAGTAAAGAGCCGTAGGTCAACCAGAAAACTTTACCTTTACCAGGGAAAGATACGTTGAAGCTTTCTGCATCAGTACGATTTTTCACGCTTGGAATGTGTATGCATGACGTACAGCCGCTGCTCACCTTCCAGTAACATGCAGAATGAAGAGTATATTATCATCAACTGGAACGAAAATGACAAATGCAACTGCCTCATGGGCGGGCGGCCTTATCATATAAAAATGATGATGACGGTGGTTTATATCATGTTGCCATGTGAAAACGACAACCAAGGTATTAAGAAAAACCGCCCCTTGCCCCAGGTTAAGTGGCAGGTGAGGTTGGAATCTTCTTCAACAGTTTACATGACAGAAAGTATTTAGTACTAGTAGTTATAAAAATAGTTCCACGAAACCTAATGATAAGTAAAGTCAGTTTGCAGTTAGAAGAAATGCGACGGATGTGTCGCTGACAAGCGATGGACCCAGGCATGACCAACCAATTGCTTCAAAGGTGAGTCAGTAACTCACCAACTCCTAGCTATCTTCTCCCCAAAAGCAATCATTCTAAACTTTGAGTCCACTCATCTGTTCATATTAGTGTCTCACACACCATTGGCACTGAGGCAAGCGTTCTGAACCTGTTGGCAACCTTGAAGGTTTGAGTAGCAGTAGCAGACAGAACTCTCAAGAGGTCAGTAACCTCTCTTCAGCTTTCTTGAGTTCTTTCTTTTCTGTTAAGCTTCTGTAATTTATTATTATTATTTTGATTTTGGTCGCCTCAATTTCTTGTAACACAAATAAATGGCAAAACCAACTCTGTTTATGTTTGTTAGCATTCTTAGTTTCTTGCTTCTAAGAACTGATTATTTGCTGCAGTGTTCTTGTAGTTAAGTGTGTTTGGCTGTCATTCTTATCATGACTTGATAGGAAATTAGGAATACATGTAAATGCTCAGTCGAATGTCCTGTCTCTACAGATCAAAGGTTCTGAATTTGTTTTCATCAAATCGCCCAAACGCTTTGTCCTAGGTCTATGAAGTTCTCGGCGAAATAGGACCAACACCATGTACTGAACTACTTCTGACAGATTGGTCAGGAGTTCCTTCTTGAATTTATGCAAGAGAGAGCAAACACAAGGAGTCCGTTCTGATTCTATCCAACGAGAATAACAGTAGCAACATGGACTGGATGGAACAACTTTATATTAGTGATCTGAAAGCTCCAACGAATCTGGCAACATCGACTCCATTCAGTGTCACTACCAGCCAAGGATCATGCAAGCCGTTCACTCGAGACCATTATGATGTTAAGCCAATGAAGATAAAGCTTATTTGCAACTTTGGTGGTAGGTTCTTACCAAGACCAAGCGACGGAGAGCTTCGATACATTGGTGGTGACAGGCATCTGATCAAAATTAGCCGGGACATTTCCTGGCAAGAGTTCATCTACAAGACAACAAGGTTGATAAGGAGAGCCCACACGATAAAGTACCACATCCCTGGGGAGCAAGTGAGCATGCTCATTTCCATCACCTCTGATGATGACCTTCGGCATATGATTGATGAGTGCATTTTGCTTGAAAGAAGCAAAGAGATGCTGAGCATGTACCTCTTCTCTGGCAACGACGATGAGCGCCACGTGCATTTCATCGTACAAGGCTCGTCCAGCGCAGAAAAAGAAGCACAGTTCATTGCTCTTATCAATGGGATCATCACACCAGGTCATGAACTGAGAGCACATAGCCTCGGTAGATCCTCAGTCAATGACTTAGACCAGCTGATGTTTAGCACCAACGTGGGAGGATTGCCGACAGGCATAACAGAGGAAGCTTCAGTGTTCATCAAAAGTAAGCCCTTGGCGAGTATCATGGCGCCGCCAAAGACAAGTGGTCAACTGGAGAAGATGTCTCCAAGTTCCGAGAGGCGGATGGCTAACAAAGATTACATGGCACAAAGCAATGAAAGTAGGATGATCTCTGCTGCCAATAACTCCAGTAAAGCTTACCGAGGTGCACCTGTGCCTCCTGAATCCAAGACGCAGCAAAGCGGTGGTCTCGCTGTCTCAGGACAACAGACTGCCACGGACACGTTTGGAAAGAGCCATCAAGCTACGGGTGTACAGGAGAAAATATCACCAAGGAAACACCTTTTGATACCGTCAGAAGACAGTAGTGTGACGACACAGCCATCGACTGCAAACAAAAAATTCCCAATGGCACCACATACAGGTCGATCTGCGTATGAAATGCCTGCATCTTTGTCACCAAGGGGTTCCCAGCTCACAGTCAATCAACAAGACACAAATGAGAACACGATGAAATCAACAAGGTATGCCACCCAAGAGGAAACTATATTTCATTCAGCAGAAGACCCACTAAGGAAGAACAATAACTTCCAATTGCACAACAAGATGGAGATCTCTGAACCCAGTCGAAGATCGGGTACTCCAGGTTGCAACACCAGTACAAACTCACAGTATCTGGAGATTTCAGCTGAAACCAGCACCATGCAGAAGAACCAGCCTGCAATTACTTCTACACCAACCAGCTATAGCGGCGAAGCCGTACTACTTCCTTTTGCTTTCACAACTTTGGACAAAACAGCAAATCTGCAACCAAATATTCTGGTGCGTGCTTCAAGTGAGAGAATACAGGAACGACCCACTAGTCCAAGACCAGATGAACATTCATCAGAAATCACTCGATTTCGCTCGGTTGGTACTGATAGCATTAATCCTCACATCACAACTCCATCAGCGGAAGCTAAGGATAATGCTGCACCATCTCTCTCAGATCCTGAGGTACATCTACATATCCTGTTTCTTGTGGTATATCTGAAACAATCCGTTGTGTGTCTTCTGATTTACCTTCTACTGGCAGCTACGTGAAACCAAGAGCACTGAACAATCTCTGCCTGCAAATGCAGTGTTGGGCAGAGATCTTATAAGCAATGTCCAGGTTTGTAGTTAACTTCGCATGTAATCTTAGTGCAGGCATATCAAGTTCAAATGTACACAAAATTATTATCAGAATATATTGTTTACATGTATTTCCTACCTATTTCATTATAGAAGTAATATTCTTACTAAAGTTGATGTCATACAAATGGCAGATAATAAGCAACGAGGACCTCGAAGATCTCCGTGAGATGGGCTCTGGAGCATTTGGAACTGTTTTTCATGGGAAATGGAGGGGAACAGATGTTGCCATTAAACGGATAAAGAACAGTTGTTTTTCATACCCATCATGTCAGGCAGATAAACTGGTAAGCCTATATTTGAAGTTCAGTCAAGAGTACTAATTTCACAAATTGGCAGGTAGGGAGATAGATGCTACTCCCTCTGATCGGAGATAAGTGTCAGTGACTTAGTATAAAATTTGTACTAAGTTAGTACAAAGTCACCGACACTTATTTCAGATCGGAGGGAGTAAGATTTGGGTAAACAAATCTTCTGCTATGATCTCCAAGAGGCTTCATCAAGAAAATACAGTATCCCAAACCACAGATTGTAGTGAAAACTAAGTACAGATCAGGTAGCCATATGAATAGCCTGCAAAAAACTAGAAATTCGTTTTCGAAAACAATATCATTGTGACAACGCCATGTAGACCAACATAGAACGCACAATCCAACTAAAGTTTTCAGCCTTAAATGACATATACAGGATATGGACTGAGAACACAGAGCCTCGGCAGATCCTGAGTCAATGAGCTAGACCAGCTGAATTCTGGCATCAACATGGAAGGGTTAAATGACACATAAATAATCCGCCACATCCGATATCCAGATATGGGCATTTGATGAACAATTATTGTATCCATTCTTCTCCATAAGAAAAGCAACACGTTTTGTTGGCCTTCCAGTTGCGCTTTGCCAGGGTGTCATAATAATCCTCATCAAAAGTACCAAATAAGAACTTCAGTGGGGATCTTGAGTTTCCAGATGGATTTTTACTGATACAGTGACAGCATGTATCCATCATTATACGTACTATTATCATGCAGATAACATAATTTTGGAGAATAGCTGTACCAAATGAAAACTTCAGGGGAATCTTGAGTTTCCAAATAAAATTTAGCCGATACAGTAATTTGTGTTTCCCAGTTACAGCATGGATCCATCATCATACATACTATTATCATGCAGATAACAGAATTTTGGAGAGAAGCCGCCATCATCTCAAAACTTCACCACCCGAATATTCTGGCACTTTACGGGGTTGTACAAAATGGGCCAGGGGGGACATTAGCTACTGTAACAGAATTCATGGTCAATGGATCGCTAAAAAAAGTACTCGGCCGCAAGGACAAATATCTCGACTGGCGCAAGAGGATACTTGTTGCAATGGACGCAGCCATTGGAATGGAATACTTACACTCCAAGGACATTGTCCACTTCGATCTGAAATGTGATAACTTGCTAGTGAATGTTAAGGATCCCTCCCGTCCCATATGCAAGGTATGTCACAATTCCGCTATTCCAGTAGCATAAGTTTTCTTTAAAAAAATATGTTTTGAATGCACATAAGTGAAGCAAACGCTATAAATTTATGAACTATGTATGATCGACTTTTGCATATAAATGAGGGGCATAACAGAGAAGCAACTACAGGTTGCTGATTTTGGTTTATCGAAGATGAAACAAGCCACCATGGTTTCTGGTGGAATGAGAGGAACTCTTCCATGGATGGCCCCAGAATTGCTGACAATGAGCGGCACTAAAGTATCTGAAAAGGTATTATTCTGAATCTTTTTAATTACTCGAAAGTGCGAAGGAATTACAAGCACACAAAACATATGGCATTGTGTGTGTCACAATTTCACTTGACATTATGCACTAAGGTAATTTTACAAATCATAGTCATATGAATGTAACATTATTCAAATTTGTGCCATGGTGGTGAAGATACTTGACTTGCTCAGTGAGAGTTATATATAAGTATATAACACAAACGATCATTCACTTTCAACAAGTACAGCATTACTTGTGTAATGATTCATGGAAACATGAAAGTGTAAAAAACTAAAGCACTTCACAAGGAATTTGTACAGTATATAAATTGTACTCAAATACATGCGTCGAAAAAAAAATTGTACTCAAATATAGCAATTTTATGATAACGCAGGTTGATGTCTATTCTTTTGGCGTTGTGATGTGGGAAATTCTCACCGGTGAGGATCCATATGATGGCATGCACTATGGAGGAGTCATAGGTATGCATACAGTAAGATCCTGTATAACTGAAGGAATCTCATCGTCTGAATTACTTATAAAACTCTATGTAATTAGAAATTTTGATTTCAAGCAGTGTCTATGTAATTAGAAAGTAAATACGCTCAAAGTATATTCAAACTAGTTTGCAGTGTTAATAATTTTGCTGGTAACTAGAAAACGGTCACCCTGCGACCTGGTCTAATTGCAATCATGATCTATTGAGATATCCTTGTTTAGCCTCCTTTATAGGCTCCATACTACAACTTCAGAAATTTAGAAAAAAAAGTTTGATGTATTGAAGTTCAACAGAAAATCAAGTTTTTCCATATAATTTACCAAAAAAAAAAAGGAAAACGAACAGATTGAAGTGCAGGATCACTAAAAACATAGCATAACTCTGGCCGACCTTGTCCCAGACTCCCAGTTACTCATGATAATCAGAAAAGTAGGCAGTTTCTGGTCAGTTAGGGAAAACTACCAGGATTCCATGAATTTGAGCTGAGATAATATAATGTTCTGTGTATTCTTTTCTATGCATCCTAATGTAGCAATGGAAAATTTATATGTTAACATAATCAGTTATCATAACATCAGCCTTCTTGAGTAAAGATTAAGCATTAATTGCCAATGGGAGTGTGCAGGTGGTATTTTGAGTAACACGCTGAGGCCACCAGTGCCAACTTCATGTAACCCGGAATGGAGGAAACTGATGGAGCAATGTTGGTCAACTGAACCTTCGCAAAGACCTTCATTCACTGAAGTAGCTACCTGTCTTCGTGGCATGCTCCGAGAAGCAAAAGTGAATCTCTGAGTTAATATGCAAGAATTTGAGCTATTGTAACTCCCTGCATGCTTGTATATCTATTGTTCCAGCACAAATTCAGTGCAAACATGAAATGTGTTTTGAGTTTAAGATTGCAACTGTCCAACCATAGTGTCACCAAAGTTGATTATGACTGGCAGGTTTTAATCTTAAACTTGCTGCCACCCCCTATCTTGTTACTGAAACATCTAGTTAGGGAAAAGTTCAACTCACATTTGGCTATCTACAAACTGATTGAAGAAAATAAAAGATCTTCATTCACTGAAGTAGCTAC
The DNA here is from genome assembly GCA_007115705.1 of Dactylis glomerata. Taxonomy (NCBI): domain Eukaryota; kingdom Viridiplantae; phylum Streptophyta; class Magnoliopsida; order Poales; family Poaceae; genus Dactylis; species Dactylis glomerata. Next base: position 2,785,309 of record QXEO01000422.1, on the reverse strand, counting down.
CTGTCTTCATGGCATGCTCCGAGAAGCAAAAGTGAATCTCTGAGTTAATAAGTAAGAATTTGAGCTATTGTAACTCCCTTCATGCTTGTATATCTATTGTTCCAGCACAAATTCAGTGCAAACATGAAATGTGTTTTGAGCTTAAGATTGCAACTGTCCAACTGTAGTGTCACCAAAGTTGATTATGACTCGCATATTTTAATCTTAAACTTGCTGCCACCCCCTATCTTGTTACTGAAACATCTAGTTAGGGAAAAGTTCAACTCACATTTGGCTATCTACAAACTGATTGAAGAAAATAAAAGTGCCTTTTAATTCTTTCAGATTGTCCCCCTTTCATGTTCATTCTTACAGATTGTCTCCTTTCATGTTCCTAAACAACAAGCAATTTCTTCTCCAACCAATCCTTACATAACTCACGTCCTTACTATATATATCATATCACTAACTAATATCCTAGCTCCCAAATAGACAGGTTCCAGAAAACACGCCATCAGTGATCTAGTTAACAAAATAGTATGGTTAATATGGAGTATGGACTTTGTCCATGCATAAGCTTAAGGCATGAGCTATAAACGTAAATAGTTAGCATAGCCATACTTATTTAGTCAATCAAACAAATTATCTCCAACCTTGCTAATGAGACACAGCTTGCTATAGAAAATATAGAAAGAAAAGAAACTCTCATTTCCGTCAGACTTATATACTATCATAACGATATATTTATGATCTCTTGAAACAAAAAAATGCTTTATCTAATAACCAGAAATGCATTAGACATGAAAAAGGGTTTCAATTGCTGTGTTAATGTGAACAAGGCATTTCCACTGTGATAATGTGCTACTAATATTTGCACTGGGTCTATACCCGTTAAGTAGTCATCCATTACAATACCACTCATAATCCCTGTTAATACATATCTTAGCAATTTGTTTGCATAACGACCGTAGTTGCATTCATGTATTGTCAGTTTTGTCTTCACTGCTCATGGGCAACTTTAGATGCAACATACTGAACATAGATTTTGCATTGATACAAATTCTAAATATACTTACAGCTATGGAAACTATTTTCAGTATAATGACTGTCACTACAAGATACCTTCAGCAAGTACCGCATTACTATTAACTTATGATATGCCACATATTGAATCTCCATGTTATGTATGTTGTGATGAAATTGCCATTTTTTTTTCCGAAACTGAGGCAAAGATGTTTTTGTGTTTTCAATTAAAACACTGAAGTAATTAATCAGAATATCTGGTGTTCAATCTTACCCACTAGGTCCTAGGCATGACAGCTCAAAATCATATTTGAATGCTGGAACTTATCAGAATTATTATTTGAACTTTGAGATTGTTTCAAATTTGACTATTTCCATAGTTTTCAAGGATAGACGCTATTAAGTGTGGCAATAAGATCTGAAACCTGTGAGGATGTTGTATAACTGCTATAATATCGATTTCCTACTGGAAAGGGGAAGTAAGCAATACCAATATGATTATCGCATACTGATGTATGATCAAAGAAATTAATCAGTCATATTCACATTTTCCCACTATTGGTTTAGGTTCTAGAGTACAGGGTATTGTAATCGCAATCTTAGCGTGGCCATAAACTGTAAAATATTCAACAGGTTAGCAATATCACAACAAAAGTGTGCCAGTAAAATCATAGACTGCACGAAACATAACACACAGAACCAGAAAACTTCTTATTAATATCGTGAATTCAGGATTACAGAGAACCAGTGAACCAACTTACATTGCATCCAAGAATAGTTTAACCATTATTAAGGCATACGGGATCCGCAGATGCAATGGTACAAACTTATGGCATTGAGAATCGTAAAGAGGCAGCGCCGCCATCGCAGGTCTGATCCGGTGAGACCTACTTCTTTGCATCCTTATTCTTGGTGTCCGTGGAGGACCCGGCGGCGCTCCCAGAAGCCTGTGCCGCCTTCTTGGCGGCCTTCTCCTCGAGCGCCTTCTTGTCCCTGCGGCAGCAAAAGATGCACGAGCCAGATCGGCAACGCGTCAGATCACCCATCCAAGATTCAACGGTGGTGGAGCCAATCGGAGATCATGGAAAAAAGAAACGAACCTCTCGCGGCGCTGCTCCGGGGTGAGGCCGTCCCCGCCGTTCTTGGAGTTGGGCTTCCTCGCCGCCGCGCGCTCGCGGTCACGCTCCCTCTGGCTGCCCCGTGCGCCGCCGCTGACGAAGTCAAGGAGGAAACAGAGCAAGACGACGAAGGAATCACCAGGATCCAGGAACATAAAACACCATCATGCAAAAACTAATTCACAGGAACAAGAAGAGAATGACAGGACGCGCATAGATCTAATTGGGAAAGATAAGGATATGAGTCATCTTGCTGCCTTCTCCCTTGCACTGGATTCCGCCGGAGAATCCTCCGCGACGACAGCAGGAACTCTTTATCTGTCTGTTCTCTATCGTCCTCTTTTCAGGGTCTATATAGCATATTCGCCCAAGGCGGTCGTAGTTAAGCCAATAGGGGGTTTCTGCAAAATTAGGACATTCCTAGCTAAAACTAAACATGGGCAAAACTCGGGCCGGGGCTGAAAAAGCCTGATGCTAGACGTAGGCTCAAGTCCGGCCTAGCCTGACTGCCAGGCCTACAAAACCAGGCCCAAACTTAGCCCGAACAAGAAAAAGCCCGGCCTAGCCCAAACCTTGCCTAAATTGTGCATTACTAAGCCCAAGCCTGTCCTGGCCCAACGTTTGGGCTCAAGTTTCATGCCCGAGCCCAGGGAGCTCCTATAGAGCTGCTATGTCCCGCTCTTTGCGAGAGCGAGAAGCGCTCCGCAGCATGGTTTCTAGTAATGGGCTTGGCCCATTTAATCCTTCACGTGTCGCCCGTGATTCTCTATCCGGGTTTTTTTTCCCTTCCATCACGTAGGTTCCTCTCAGCATGTTTCGTTTGCACCCCTATTTTTTTCTGTACATTTTGTTGAACTGTTTCCTAATTTAAGTTGGAACAAATTTAGAAATTGCACAAATTTTGAATTCGAATTTTTTTAAAAATTGATTTTTTTCGATAATTGGAACAAATTTCGAAAATTGGAACAATTTTGAAATTGGAACATTGGAACAAATTTAGAATTTGGAACAAATTTTGAATTTGGAACAGATTTTGAATTTGGAACAGATTTCAAGTTTGGAACAAAATTCAAATTGGAACAAATTTCAAATCTGCACAAAATTTGAATCCGAACAAATTTTGATATTTTACAAAATCATAATGTGAACTAATTTTAAACATGAACGAAATTCGAAAATCAAAACAGTGCCAAAATGAACAAATGGGCCGGGCCCATATACCAAACCGCCTTAGCGGAGCGCTTTCCCTCCCGCTACGAGCGGGAGTTAGGAAATCCCGGACACCCGTTGTGTCGTGAACGAACCGACGCTCGCACGGATCGCCTAGGTGGGCCGGCCCACCAAAGTAGTTCGCATGTTCGTTTTATCTGCACCTATTACGTTGAATAAAAAAGCTGTTGCTGCTATGTTTATGTTAAAATTTACAAGATACAGCTTTGAAACAAGTAAACTTTGAAATATTCGAAATCTGTTCAAATTAAAAAAAAAATCCAGTTTCAGCTATGTTTAAATTCAAAATCTATACAAATTCGAAATTTAAAATTTAAAATTGTTCATATTTAAAACTGTTCAAATTTAAAACTGTTCCAATTAAAAGTTGTTCCAATTAAAATTGTTCAAATTTCATATTCAAAATATTTTAATGCAAAAATTGTTCAGATTTAAAAATTGTTCTGATTCGAATGAAACAGATTTTGAATGGAACAGATTGAATGAAACAGATTTAGAATTTGAACAATTTTTGTATTTGAACAGATTTTCGAATTTCAAAATTTCAAAATTTGAAAAAGAAACAGAAACAAAAAAATTTAAAACGCAAAAGAAATTGAAAAAGATAAAAATGAAAAAAAGTAACTCGCTGAATGCTACTGGGCCAGCCCGCTTCGGAAGTTTAGCTATAGGAGGAGCTGCGCGTCGGCTCGTAACAGACACATAAGGTGTCAAATAGGAAATGCCCCGAGCCCGGGCAGGGATTTTCGGGGCAGGTCGTCCATGCCGGGCTGCCCATGCCCAGCTTTAGCTAAAACAATGGTTCCTTTCATATGTGGATTTTTAAAAACAAAATAGGAAAAACGCAGATTGGGATGACATATCCTTTTTAATCCTATATAATTAGAAAATTACATGGTTTTGGATCAATGAGTGTTTAACTGTACATGGAAATCGAAGGAACTGTAAGAATATGTTATAGTATAGGAAATTTTTCCTCCAAAACAGAGTTCGAATAAATCCATGAGAGAGCAACCTCTATGGCAAGATACAATTAGCTTTGGTCCAAAAGTTGTGTGGAGACTTGAACTATGTCATTATAGTTCTTGCCAAGTTCATGAGTGTTTGATTCATTCTTCCTATGCTCTACGCCATGTTTTGAAGGGTTATAAGCTGCAAAATATTGATGTTTGATCCCCTCACCATTTAAGAACTCTTCCATGGTGTAGTTCTTGAACTCCAAGCCATTGTGACTTTTAACTACAAAGATCTTTGAATCACGTTGACTTTGAGCTTCATTGGCAAAAGAGAAAAGGTGTGTTGGGTTTTATCCTTCAACTTGAAGAAAAGTGTCGACCTATATCTTAAATAATTACCGACAATGACCTAGCATAACTTATTTCCACCAAGAAATCCAAATGAAGGAGCTCCAAGAGCCTCTTAGAAGTGATAATATTCTTGAAGGGACACTTCTTCTCGTGCTGCCATCTAGAATTTCATGTGCTAGCAAGATCTTTAGAAGAGCTCACATTTGTCAGACAAGTATGCATTCCATCGCTAAGAGTGCAAATTTCTCATACCAACGTGGGATAAACGGTGATGCCAAAGCCATACCACATTGGACTTAGTCGTTAGACATGTCTTGGTGGTTTCCATTAAGAAATAAACAATATATAATTTTCATGTGATATGTCCAACAAATTCTGCCTTACGAATCTCTTCTAAAGACAACCACATGTTTAAGAGAGAAGTAAGTATCATAACAACAAATGGATAACTGAAATAGAGTAAGCAAATAATATGAACGTATTCGACAAGAGTGGAACATTGTCAATAGACGTATCATGTGAGATCACCACCTTATCTATCCTAATACCTTAGATCTAGAATCACCAAATGAGATGAAATAGTTGTTGGACAATTCTTGAACAAACTCCTCTATCATCTCCTTGCTCCGGTTCATATGATCTGTTGCTCCACTTTTAAGCATGCATGAACCGCCACTGAAAGCAAAGTCTTCAGTAGCTTTGGCGATGAGGCCCTTGTGGGAGCAGCTCTTGTGTTTGTTGGGGTAGTCGAAGGAGTGATATTGATGAAGAATTGACACAAATGACAATGGATACCACTCTCATTTCCTTACCTTCTTCATCTTTGTTGAAGAAGTATTCTTCTTGATGAGCAAGTGTTTTCGAGGGGCGGTTCTTCTTGACGAAGTTGTTCTTCGTGGAAATATACTTAGAATTGGATTCGTGAATGAGTATTACATTCTCTCCCCGAGTTCTCATAGTAACAATCCACGGTAAAGTGAGAGCTCTCTCCACAATTGTAGACTTTCTACTCTTTTGATTCGAGTACTTGGTATTCCTTGAAGTATTTTGCTTGATTCCAGTTACCCAATTTCCCCAAAGGCTCCTTGAGGCGAGAGTCATGTGATTGAGTCCCTAGAGGTACTTGGTTTCATACTTGGTTCCTCGACTTCCTCTACCTCACAATTCCCTCCCTCGTGAATATGTTGGAAATAATCTAAACTTAGTGAGGAATGGTTAGGTTAATTCCCTAATATGTACGTGTTAGAGTCTGGAGTCTAAGTTGTTCTAGTTCTAGCTAGTGGGTGAGTTGTGTCCTAATTGGTTTGTGCGTGTACTAGTTGAGGTTAGCAGAGTTTGAATAGGATTAGGAAGTGCTAGTCCATGTAGTGGTAGGTTTGAGTCTAAGTCGGTTTGGTATATCCTAGAACATGTGTGTATATAGGCACAAGGGGGTGCGTGGGTTCTATAATAAGCTTGTACCTCGAGAAAACGTAAATAAAGAGAAAATTTAGAGGGTGCGATACACACCCTTGGCTAAAGTATATTGGTCCATTGCGACAAAATTGGCTAACACGCACTTAAAGACAATGAGAGACAATCCGGTCTTGATTGGGTCATCATGCTTGTCATCTTGCCACAATTGCTTTTAAAAACATTCACCATTCTTGTCCTTTCATCCAAAGTCCCTCGTCGCTAAAAAGGAGAGTTGAGTCTCCATAATAGAGATATAAAGTATCATCCTCATTCATCACAAAGCTATCGACTTCTTGATGCATAATTACAAATTTGGCATGTTGACTTCTCAGTTTCCCTCAAACAAATCTTCAATGTAATCCCATGATTATTTGGTGGTCTTGAACAAAGAGACGTGATCAATATAATCTTCAAGCACTGCCTTTTGAAGCATGTGCAACGCACATGCTTGATTTTGCTCATCAACAATTTCTCTTAGAGTCAAATTTTGTGGGTTCATGTGGATTGTATCCATGATGTGTCCCACAATTTTGTGGATGAGCTACGAATATGAGACTTCTTTGAAAAATTCAAACTAGCAAAATGCAATGCATCTAGTGTGGACGGGGGACATGGATTATAAGAATGTGTGGAATGGGTTGTGGAGGATAGAATGGGGAGGAATTGCCCAAAACAGCCTCATACCATTTTGTTGGGGACGTATCAGGTGAAAACAAGCAGATGACAAAATACTAAAAATGTCGTTCTACACCCCTGGACCATGTACCAATGATCAGATCGCTGCTCAGAAGTCCCTAGAAGTATAATAGAGAGTCATCCCGTCCTCCCATTCTCTCTACCAGTACCATGGTCATGTTCTGCCATTCTAAAGTTGCAGCCATATCCATTGTCGTCGGGTTCAGCTTCCCCAACGTCGCCTCCCCCATCAACCTCTGACGACTCCTCGTACGAAGATCAGTATCGCCACTCACTGATTGTCTGATTCTGCGTGAACTGGGTGCACAGATCTGTCGACAAAGATAGCAAATCTTGGTCAATATTGTGGGAACCAACTATCCTTGATTCCCTATTTATTGATTTTGATTTTGTTTAGATCTCTGGTTCTCTGTTTTTGATGTGGAATTCTATTTCCAACTTCCAAGTCTAAATCTATATGAGATAATCCCATTGATCCGACCCATGCTTGTTCGTCATCCCTTTCATGTATAAACAACAAGTGAGTATGTAAACAAATTCTCAAGATCATGTATAAACAGAAGCCACATGTTGATGATTATCCAAGTTATTGTCAATTGTTCTTATTCAAGTGAGCATGTAAACAAATTCTCAAGATATCCATTGGTGCAAATCTGGATTAGGAAAATCTGTTAGCTCGTGAGTAGCAACCAGGGTGTACAAATAACTGGAAAACGTGCAACAACTGGTTGGTGAGAGGATAAAATACTCAAATCTAGCCCTTAGAACGTGGTTTAATGGCTAGGAACACAAATTTTCAGTTTTGCAGGATCTATCTCATTTTCACCTGATATGTTCCCGTTGGTAGGAGGATTGGGTTCGATGCCAGCAGCATACCTCCACCTCTAGATTGGACTTGATTCAGCTCGAGGGGTGTTACGTGCAGCGTCTCTACTAGAGACTTCAGGTCATGCCTATTGTCAGACAGGTGCTAACAGGTGATAACTCCAGTGAAGCGTTAAATTATGCCTGTTGCTGCTGTATCAAAGATGGTGGCGAGATTCAGAGACTACCAAGTTAAACACATTAGGGCCCGATTGGTTCCCCGCTAAAATGGGGGTATTTTTTCACGGACCTACCGAGGTGACGCTAAAATTCCTGAGCGGAAGGGTATTTCTCACTGGGACCGGAAATCCAAACTGTGTTCCAAGCGGGCCCTTAGCAGGGAGATTAACGGGGCAAGTCATATTCTGGCTAGGGTAGGTGTGTTGATAAATGTACCAAAGTCTGGGACCGTTCTGGCCCAGACATCCTCTTGCATGCTTGTAACCAGGACCTAAACCCTGTTGCTTGAGTAATATATTTCATTCGCAAAAAATAAAGGTGGTGGCGATGATGGATAAACTTAACTTAATGTGCTGTGCACAAACAATGATTGCTAGCCACTAGAACACGTGATCAACATCAGATTAGAGAGATATGGGGAACATTACTCATTGCTGGAGTGGCCATCATTGCCTGCTCGATGCAGGCGAAGTACAGGGAGTGATCTTCCCGTCGCTACTGAGCCTCCCTAGATCGGTAGGGTGTTTTGATGTGAGGGAGAAGCCGAAGCAGATCAAGAGCGAGAGAGATCGATCGCTGCCAGGCTTCCTCCTTTATATGGCGCAGGCGACAGGGGACCAAACCATCGAGTTGGTTTTGGTGCCCCCAATCAGGGCGCGTTAGTTACGTACGAGGAGCTCACGATCGTTGGTTCGTGGGCCTTCTCCTAACGTTTATTTTGACTGGGCTTTTATTTGCCTTTTCTGTCTTTTCTTTATTCCTGTTAAAACTAACAGGTCAACCAACATTCTCCCCCTTGATCGTTAGTTGTAACTTCATTTGCCCATTCTCCATAGGAATAATATGCCAAAGTGAGGTGTTACAACAATCAATGAAATATCGTTGAAACTCAACACCTATAGCATACCAGCCTATTTCAAAATGGATAACATTTTCTTAATAGGAGTGGTTCTTTTAGTGGTCCCTTTATTCCAGAATCATAAGGCTTCCAGTAATCCCATGCCGGCAGCATGCTCACGAAAAATACTGGGTGGTAAGCCTTTCGTTAGCGGATCCGCAAGCATACGAGTTGTACTTATATGCTTAACATCAATTGTTTGATCCTGGACTCTATCCTTCACAACATAGTACTTAATGTCAATGTGCTTGGTAGCAGCACTAGACTTGTTGTTATTTGAATAGAAAACTGCGGGTTCATTATCGCAGTACAACAAAAGTGGTTTTGAAATGCTGTCAACCACTTTAAGTCCGGGAATAAAATTCTTTAGCCATACAGCCTGCCCAGTGGCCTCATAACATGCCATATATTCTGCGTGCATCGTAGATGTAGCAGTCGTTGTTTGTTTGGAGCTTTTCCACGATATGGCTCCTCCGGCAAGTGTGAATACATAACCTGATGTGGATTTCCTACTATCCTCACAACCGGCATAATCAGCATCTGCATAACCAACAACTTCTAGGTTATCAGACCTTCTATAAGTAAGCATGTGATCTTTCGTGCCTTGCATATAACGCAGGACTTTCTTTACGACCTTCCAGTGGTCTAATCCTGGATTTGATTGGAATCTACCAAGCATCCCGGTAATAAAAGCTAAGTCAGGGCGTGTGCACACTTGTGCATACATAATGCTTCCGACAGCCGAAGCATAAGGAACCGACTTCATCTGATCAGTTACAATTTGGTTCCTTGGACATTGAAATGTCCCAAACTTGTCGCCCTTGACTACAGGAGCAGGTGAGCCTGAGCACTTATGCATATTATATTTCTTTAGTACTCGCTCAAAGTATGCCTTTTGTGATAGTCCCAACACACCTTTAGACCTATCTCGATGAATCTCTATGCCAAGAACATATGAGGCTTCACCGAGATCTTTCATATCAAACTTGGAAGACAGAAAATTCTTGGTCTCATGCAGCATATTCTTATCGCTGCAGGCCAATAATATGTCATCCACATACAGGACTAATATTGTGAACCTACTGCCCTTAAACTTAACATAAATGCAGTTGTCCACAACATTTTCCGTAAAACCAAAAGTTCTAATAATCTTGTCGAACTTGAGGTACCACTGCCTTGAAGCTTGCTTCAAGCCATAGATGGATTTCTTTAGACGACATGCCAAATGTTCCTTTCCTTCCACAACAAAACCTTCCGGTTGAGTCATGTAAACATCTTCTTTAAGGTCACCATTTAGAAACGCCGTCTTAACGTCCATTTGATGCAATTCTAGGTCGAAATGAGCAACTAGAGCCATAACGATCCTAAAGGAATCTTTAGATGACACAGGGGAGAAGGTCTCTTTGTAGTCAATTCCTTCTCTCTGTGTGAAACCTTTTGCCACAAGTCTAGCTTTGAACCGTTCGACATTCCCTTTGGAATCATACTTAGTTTTGTAGACCCATTTGTAGCCTACTCTTTTAGCACCATCAGGAATTTCTACTAAGTCCCAAACTTCATTTGAGTCCATAGATTTCAACTCGTCTTCCATGGCAATGTGCCACTTGGACGAATCTGTACTTGCAATGGCCTCCTTGTATGAGGTTGGATCCTCCACCTTTCCCATATCTTCCACATCCTCACCCATGTAAATGATATAATCATCTGGGATGGCTTTCTTTCTTTCTCGTTGTGATTTTCTCACAGGAGACGGTGGTGGAGGAGCGTCATTATTTTGAGGATCTTCATTTTCTGACTGATGATCTTCTTCATTTTCATTATTATCAGCTTCAGAATTATCATTAGGTTGAGGACCTGAACTTGAAGGTTTAGAATCATCATGAGATGCTACTCTCCTTTGTATTGGGAGAACAATCCCTTGGATGGCCGGGGTTGGAGCACACACGCGCTTCTCCTCAAGATCGATCTTTCTTATTTCTGTGACTTCATTATCCTCAAAAAATACCGCTTGTCGGGTCTCCACATACTTAGTGGTGTGACCTGGACAATAGAAGCGATATCCCTTTCCTCTATGAGGGTATCCAACAAAGAAACAGCTAACTGTTTTTGAATCTAGCTTCTTAAGTTGTGGATTGAAAACTCTAGCTTCAGCAGGACAACCCCACACATGTAGATAGTTCAAGCTCGGTTTCTTTCCCGTCCACATCTCGTAAGGTGTGCATGGTGCTGCTTTAGTAGGAGCAAGGTTTAGTACATGTGCAGCTGTCTTCAAAGCCTCCATCCATAGGCTTACTGGCAAACTTGCATGACTAAGCATACTTCGCACCATATCCATGAGTGTGCGATTTCTGCGCTCAGCCACACCATTCTGCTGAGGTTCGCCAGGCATTGAATACTGGGCAACAATTCCATTTTCAGCAAGGAACTTGGCAAAAGGTCCTGGAATTTGCCCATAAGGAGCATGCCTTCCATAATATTCTCCCCCACGATCAGATCGTACAACTTTAATTTTCTCATTTAGTTGGTTCTCAACTTCGGCTTTAAACAATTTGAACTTGTCCAAAGCTTCCGATCGATCGCGTATGGGATAAATATACCCATATCGGGAGAAGTTGTCTGTAAATGTGATGAATGAATCAAAACCATCTATAGACTTAACATTCAGGGGTCCACATATGTCAGTATGAATAAGTTGGAGGACACCTGTGGCTCTTATGGCTCCTTTCTTAATTGTTTTCGCATATTTTCCTTTAATGCAATCTACACAAGTGTCTGCATCTGAAAAGTCTAATGGGAGGAGTACGTCATTTTTAATAAGTCTTTCCATTCTCCCCCTCGAAATGTGGCCCAAACGACGGTGCCACAATTTCAAAGAAGTGCTAGTACCCTTCCATTTCTTTTCATCATTAGAAATATTTCTCACATGCAAAGCATAATCATTAAAAGATAACATATATAATTTTCCTCGTCTGACACCGAGGCCAACATCCTTATTACAATATTTCAAAATAAATTGCATCAACGTTGATGCGGCACTCTTTTCTGCTACCAGAAGCATGGGCTGGGGCTTCGTGTGTAGAGATCACCGGGGAGCTTTTCTCCTATCTTGCAGCGAAGGAGTACCAGGTCTGCCTTCCCCAGAGTTGGCGGAGGCTCTGGCGGCAAGAAGAGCCCTTTCTGAAGCTTTGGAACGAGGGTTTCCGAAGATCATCTTGACGTCTGATTGTCAATCGTTGGTTAAGCGATTATCTGGTGTTCAGCGGGATCGCTTGTCCCTGGGTGCGGTGGTCACGGATATCAAGTCTTTGAAGACGAGATTCCAAGCCTGCATTTTCAGTTTCTCTAGTCGTGTAACAAATGTGGTAGCGCATAAGCTGGCTCGAGCTGCTGAGCCTCTTGTTTGTAATCTTTCAGTTGCTGTTATCCCGGAACTTATTCGGGAGGAACTATGTAATGATGTTGCTTAATCAATAAAGGACTACTTTATCAAAAAAAAAATTCAAAATAAATTGTTTGTGCCCAAACAAGCATTCATACATGTCATCATCTAAGCAAGAGACTGAAATCAAATTCCTACTTAGAGTAGGTACATAAAGAACATTATTTAACTTGAGACTAAAGCCGGTGTGAAGCTCCAAGGTAAGTGACCCTATTGCTTCAACGTCGACTTCAACTCCATTTGCTACTTTAAGTCTTCTTGCTCCTCTTGTTGTGGTTTGGGTCATACTAAATCCCTGCATGGAGTTAGAGACATGAGAGGTTGCACCTGAGTCAATCCACCAAGATGTACTAGAGAAATCAGCATAAAAGGATCCATCAACAAAAGTGATTTCATCAGTACCTTTCTTTAGCATCCATTTAATGTATTCAGAATAGTCTTTCCTGTAATGGCCTGCTTTCTTGCAGTGGAAACATACATTATCAGCAGCAGTGCTGCCTGAAGACTGTCCTATCTCCTTTCCTTTAGACTTCGGCATTTCATTCTTGAAAGACTTCTTTGGAGGAGAAGTAGGCCCATCATGCTTCCTCTTTTTAGAGCTAACATGAAGAGCTTGGTCCTTATTAGCCCTCAATATCCTCTGTTCCTACTCGACAATCCTGGGGGATATCTCAGAGAGAGACCATTTTTTCCTTCATGGAATTATAGTTGATCTTAAATTGATCAAATTCTTCAGGAAGTGACTCTAAGATCATTATAACTAAGAGATTTTCACTTAGCTCGCACTTCAGGGTTTTCAATTTATTTGAAGCGTTTACCATCTTTAGAATGTGGCTCCTGACATCTCCTTCATTTTTGTACTTGCCAAGTAGCTTGTGAAAAAGCTCATGAGCATAAACCTTTTCGGAGCCCTTGAATTGCTCCTCCAAGGCTTCCATAAACTCCTTAGGAGTGTCTTTCTTGGGGAGAGCCCCAATTATGTCAGGAGAGATGGATGATCGCATCACGAGCATTGCAACATGCCACGACTTCTCCCACTTCTCAATCTTAGAGTCGTAAGCCTTTTTGAGTTCATTATACCCCTCGACACCAGCAGCTGGTGCCGTGGGTTTTTCATTAATCAAGGCGTAATCAAACTCGCTAAAGGCTAAACATAATTCCATCGCATTCTTCCATTTTGGGAAGTTGCTGCCTGTCAGTTGTTCGACAGTTTCAGGGCGAAACGGAGCGGAAGCTAAAAAGAACAACATGGACGTTCATTAGTAATTTGCATGAATATAATATTTTACGTTGGTAAAATATTATAGACATGCCATAAGTATAAAATTCCAGCTCCATGTCAAAACACCGTTGGGCAGTATTGACATAAAATTAGAACAACATGATTGGTTGACATGCAAAATTAAAACAACGTTGGTCTGAATTAATTTTACAGTTATTACATTATCAAAATAAGCATCAAAATTGATCATAAGGAATTTCAACATTATTTGATGCTTAAAATGATCATACAACATCAAACATATTAAATATTCTAAACAAAAAATCTCGTTGGTTCATTTTCATTCAGAATAATAACATGTTTACTAATCATATTTTAGGCAATTAGTTTCTGCATAAAACAGTGCATAACCCATAAAATTTATAACATTAATTATATACACTGAAATACACAGGAAAAAACAATATACAGTCAGCAGCCCAGAAAAATTACTGAGTTTACTCGACTTGGGCCGAAACCCGTCCTCAGATCTAGCCCATTAAGCCATCAGGGCCCATCATCATACCCGCGTCGATCTGGACCGTCGGATCGCGATCGACGGCTGAGAACCGCTGCGGCCGGAACAAAACCATCCTCAGTCAGAAAACCCTATCTCATTTCCCCCCCATTCTCCTCCCGACCATTTTGGCGCCAGTGAGTGAGGAGGAGGCCGACCGGCGCCGGCGCCGGCGACGCCAAGCAACGCGATGCCCTCCCCTTTCCTTCTTTCCGACGCGGTGGCCGCGCTAGCCGGAGGAGCGTGCGCTGGACCATGTCCCGCGCGCTCCGCTGTCTACCGTGGCTGCCGGCGTCGATTTCATGCGGGGCGACGAGGACTTAAGGGATGCCGACGGCGAGCCGCCGACCAGTTTGCGATGACGGCGGCGGTGGCACAGCGGCTAGCGTCGCGCGCGTCCCTTCCACGCCTCACGACGCGTCCATCCGCGCGCTCCTCCGTCGGGAGGGAACGGCGGCGCGGGATCCCTGCCCTCGCCGGAGCTGTGCGTGCTCCGGCGGGCCCCGAAGGGATAGGCAGCGACCCGGCGGCATAAGGTAATCCCCTAATTCGTGCTCTTGAGTTCTATTGCATAAATTTGTGCAAAAAGAAACGAAATTGGGGATTTCGGGTTAGGGTTCATGCAGGAAGAATTGGGGAATTTTTTCTTTAATTGCAAAACGTGATCCCCTGCTCTAATTGCTTGCAGCATGCTTAACAGTAAGTCAAAATTGTTAACCTAAACATCAAATTGCACACATAACCTCAATTGGCTAACAGATTTTGATCACATCACATTTACAGAGAGCAAAACTTGGGCTAATCTGAGACATAAACAATAAGCAATTGCCTAGAGGAATATGATCTAATCATCATGAGAGATCAACAGATCACTGTAGGGTTCTAGTGCTAAGCAATTCCAGCTCTGATACCATTGATGGATAAACTTAACTTAATGTGCTGTGCACAAACAATGATTGCTAGCCACTAGAACACGTGATCAACATCAGATTAGAGAGATATGGGGAACATTACTCATTGCTGGAGTGGCCATCGTTGCCTGCTCGATGCAGGCGAAGTACAGGGAGTGATCTTCCCGTCGCTACTGAGCCTCCCTAGATCGGTAGGGTGTTTTGATGTGAGGGAGAAGCCGAAGCAGATCGAGAACGAGAGAGATCGATCGCTGCCAGGCTCCCTCCTTTATATGGCGCAGGCGACAGGGGACCAAACCATCGAGTTGGTTTTGGTGCCCCCGATCAGGGCGCGTTAGTTACGTACGAGGAGCTCACGATCGTTGGTTCGTGGGCCTTCTCCTAACGTTTATTTTGACTGGGCTTTTATTTGCCTTTTCCGTCTTTTCTTTATTCCTGTTAAAACTAACAGGTCAACCAACAGGCGATAGTGATGGGAGGCAAGGCATACAACATTTGGTTTTCTTTTCTAGGTCGAACTAATTTAGCAGCTGAATTCCGCATTACCAATAAAAATGGTTGTGTGAATCACTCGAGTTGCATAGGCCCTAGCCCTGTCCCCCTTTTCGAGAAAAGGGAGACAATATTGTTTCCTTAGTTAATTTGTTCTAAACGTGCTCGACCAATAGTTAATCTTCATGGTTCACATTTTCTTTTTCTTCCCTAGAGCAATGACAGGCACAGCAAAAGAACTGAACATAAACGACAGAGATTTTTTTAGCAACGACGAAGGATGCTACTATTATTCCAGAAATGGCGCCAAGGCCGATACTATTATTCAACGGTAACATCCAGCAAATACGAGAAAGGCGCACACCACATTCCTCTGCCTCGACTCACTCACACTGCTAAATCAAACTAGCACATCAACTCGACCTTAAATCTTCAAAGAGCAGCGCCTAGGGAGAAAACCAACGCATTCTCAAATCTCAATCTTTCAGAAATTTAAGCCACACTTCGTCTTCCGGCCGGGAGGTGGCCAGATCACTTGCTCGAGGGCTCCCCCTCAACAGCCAATGGAACAGTGCTCGCCATGGTGCGGTACTTGAGCGCGTACAGCATCTCGAGGTAGCGGCGGGTCTCACGCCTTTCGAGGTTGGAGACGTACTTCCAGAAGCCATAGACACCGGTGAGGGTCATCAGCCTCTCAGAGTAAAGCTTCCAGGTGTACCTGGATAAGAAGGGTAAAGTGACGGTGTTTAATTATTTGCAAATGCAGAAACAGAAACCAGTGGCTTAAAAAAAGTTGCATACTTCTCCTCTATACGCTGAAGCCCTCCCAGTGAGATCTTGGTCCAGTGGCTGGGGTCTCCCTGGCACTTCTCAAAGAACTCAACAAGCAGAGCCGATGCCTTGTCACCCTGGTAAGGATCAATGTGGTATCCGGAGACACCGTTCACGATGATCTCAGCTGGACCACCATATGCGGTGGCGAAGGTTGGAAGACCACAGGTCATGGCCTCAATGACAGTAAGCCCAAAGGCTTCATAGAAAGCAGGCTACACAGAAATGAGGCATGTGAGAACAGATAATTCTTTAGAAGGCAAAAATATGCTGTTTTGCAACATGTAGTTACCTGCACAAAAGCACCCTTGGTGTCGCAGATGTAGCGATAGAGCTCAGCATTACGGACACGGTTCATCTGAGCAGAGATCCAGCGGATATGGCCATTCAGGTTGTATTGCTCAATAAGGTCAAACATCTTCTTGAACTCAGCCTGCTCCTCCTTGTCCTTTGATGTGTTGCCATGGTCACCACAGACAACCACAAGGTTAACAAGCTCCTGCAGGCGAGGATTCCGTCCATACAGCTCAACCAGACCAGTCAAGTTCTTGACACGGTCCAGACGAGCCATCGAGAAGATGATTGGCTTGTTCCTGTCCTTCAGCACAAACCTGCAGAAGATATTCCAGTCAGATTAACAACTACGCATGAATCCACTGATGCAGTTCAAGCAGTAAGAAACCAATTCTCAACTTCTTACTTGTGCTCATTGTTGTCGACATCACTATAGAGCAGCTCCTCAATCTCTGGGTGGAGAGAGGTGAGCCTCCTTTGGGACTCTGAGTGCGGGAAGTAGATGGACATGTCCGCACCAGGCGAGACTATGTTAAACTTGGGGTCAAACACATCGATACCGTGGACAACACGGTACATTCCAGGCATGGTGAATGCCATGTGAGACTCATACTGACCAACGGTGTCCTTGCTGGAAAGGCAGAATTGCAATTAGGTCATGGAAAGATAAATACATTTTAGAACAACACTGAAATGAATATGATCAGCTAGTTGTACAGAAACATTACTTTCCAGCAATCTCTTGGAAGGTACTTGTGATGATGAAGTCGGCATGGTTCATCGCAATCAAGTCAGTAGTGAACTGGCATGAGAAGTGGTAGTGGTCCTCAAACTTCTTCCAGTAGAGGTCAGAGTTGGGGTACTTGGTTTTCTCAAGCGCATGCGCAATTGTACACTGCACACCAATGACCAAGGCAACATCAGCAATGACCAGCATGTGGTAAATATGTTTCCAACAGAAAAGTCGATAGAATTCGTACATGAGTAACGCCCATCTTGTGTGCAAGCAAACATGCAACAAGGTTTCCATCACTGTAGTTTCCAATGATCAGGTCAGGGTTGGCCTGGAGCTCTCCAGAAATCTCATGTGCCACATCCTGAAAAATGGGGGGAGTCAATAAGATATTTCTCTTAACAACTGAATAATAAATAAGGTATGATGGTGAGGTTAAGTATCTACATCAGTGAAAGTCTCCAGGTACGGCCAGACTTCAAAACGTGAGATCCATTTGCGAACAATTCCATTTTCAGTTCGGAATGGCACACGAAGAATGTGGGTGTGCTCAGTACCGAGGACCTTCTCAAGACGTTGACCGCAGGTCGTGCCGGTTGCATCAGGGAGTAGCCTAGTAACCTGTGTAAGGTAAAAAAAAAAGGTTCAATACAATATCAAAATTGCTGACAAGTATTACATTTATATCAATATGATATCAGACTTACAATAAGGATCCGTGGTGTGATGTCGAGGCCTTGCTGCTTGATCCTCAGAAGCATCTCATTCTCCATAGCTCGGACTTGATCCAGAATGTAGACAACCTATAGGGAATCATAGCACAAAGATCAATGAGAGAAAGTTTAGTGGTGTGACCATGTATCTGTGCGAAAAGTATGCAGGGTTTTACCTGCCCTCCGGTGTCAGGGTACCCCAAGACATTAGCTTGGGCAAAGTAACCATGGGGAGAGAGAATGACAACATTGAACACCATTGGGATTGTACCAAGGAACTTCTCAAGCGTGGACGGGTCAGGGGCCTCAAGAAGGTCGAGGAGCAGGTGAAGGGTCTCCTGCGCACGCTTGGCGCAATCACCCCAACCCTTCTCCAAACCAAGTTCTTGGAACCTGTATTTGTCCAATCAGAAGAACAGTCAATAAATAATATCTCAGATCAAGAACATACTCAAGTGTTAATCATGACATACAAAATAACCAGGGTTACGAAGCAGAACCCAATAATCAGTACCTGTGGTGGAAGTCAGAGTATGGGGTGTCTGCTGGAAGACCAGACAGATGCTCCTCAGCCTTCCTCAGAGCTCCTTGGAGAGCACCGAGACTGCGGATTCTGTCGTTCATCATCATAGGCTGGACGAAGCATACAAATTTACATACATCTTCTGCGAAACCAAAAGTTTACCTAGTAATCGAGGATACAAATGAACGATCAGCTTACCATGCCCTTGTAGTTGTGTGCACGGAGGAAGTTGAGCAGGGGGTACATGCTTTCCTTGTCATGGAAGAGCTTTGATGACAGGTGCCTGTTGAGGAACTGCACGCCGTTGCCGATGGACTTCGACAGTGAAGGACGAGGGAATGAGGCATTGAAAGGCTCAAAGTCCAGCTCAAGCACAAAGTCTTTGTTGCTGCCATGTATAAGTATTACAGAGCATGAATTAAAATCATCATAGTTAAAGAAGCAAATGATCAGCAAAATATTTTAGTTCTTTGGTACAGAATTTGTTTACCTTCCTTCCACAAGCTGTTCCTTGAATTGCAAGTACTCAGGGACACTCAACTCCTCGACAGCAAGCTCGCTCACATTGACCCTCACATACTCCCAGACACCAGGCCTTGGGCGGATGGCAAGGGCAACCCATGGGGAGATAACGATCGCCTCCTGCATGATATACAACAGGGACACTGAATCGATCAAGCTAGATATGAACTGGAAAAGGGGTGCTAAAGTCCATTGAGAAGTCAGATGCAAACCTGCGCTGCCCTCAGTACATCCTCAAAGGCCCCGTCCTTGAGCTTCTCGCGCTCTGCTTCAGGGATTGCAGTGTTGTACTCAGCGATGATCTGGTGGGGCTGCAGCATTCCTTTTCCAAGGTGGACCAGCCTGCACAAAGCATTATCACAATTCACAACACATAAGATCCACCGATATAACGCCAACTCAGCTTGATATTACATAAAGCTTTTCATATATCATACAGAAGTCACTGAACAACAGAAGAATTGGAAATTGTGTTCATTTTTTTTTTTAAAAAAAACTAGTTTTGAAATTGCATCTGACATTAACGAAATTGTAATAAGCTCTCCACAACACCATGCTGAATATGAAATAGGGCTCTGGCTATGAGATTCAGTTAGATCTTAAGCTAAATAGATCCTGTCAGATCTAGTCATTGGACTTAACAAAATAATATGAGATTCAGTTAGATCTTATTTTGCATAGATCCTGTCAGATCTGGGCATGGTGGGCTGCAAAATTATTTAAGATTCAGTGTGATCTTATGCTACGAAGATCCTGTTAAATCTATGAATGTACGCACCAATTAGTACACCATATTTAGGAACTCTTAGCACCTGGAGAGTACAGTATAATCATTCTATCCAGTTGCACAGTATTGAAACTAAAAATGCACATGCAGTCAGATCATATATCAATTCATACAACTCCAAAATATCAGATGGTGTGTCATCACTATGCAGTGTTAGGGCAGATCTAATTAAGTATCTAGAAATTTCTAGTTGCACAAGGAACAGTGGAACACCTCACATCGTTCACCAATAGATTTAATAACATACTGGCATTAACTTATCAAAAAAATGGTAGAGCAAAATTTATGGTTTTTTCACAAGAGAAAAAAATTCTGAACATGCAGGTTTATTTCATGACAATACAGAAACTGATTACTAGTGGAGCTTAAGGAATTGGGCTCAAACCTGGTGAAGACGGCGACGAGCTCATTGGGGTGCGCGGAGAGGGAGTCGCCGATGCGCTCCCTGACGCTGTGGAGGCGGCTCAGCACACGGTCGCCGGCGGCTTCCCCCATTGCTCAACCCTGCACAGAAAAATCGGTGGGAGCTTCAGTTTAAGAAATCAAACCAGAAACCCCAGGCAACATAACCGGCCTTCTCGGACACACGCCTGACATTCTATCAGAAAACACAGGCAAGATTTGAGGAACATGCAAAGAACAGATGAACAACAACTGAACATAAATTCAAGAAAAAAAAGAACAAATCGGCGCCGCCAACTAGAGGAGTGAGAGGCATACACGAATCAAGGGCAGAAGACGAAGAATGCTTGAGAGGACTGAGGAGTGGTGAAGGGGGCGGGTGAGCATTTATACAGATCTGAGGGGAGAAACCAACAAGAAATCCCAGTGGCCTCCAGGCAACAAGTTCTTAGCATCTTGCTCCCTCGCCGACAGCCGATGGCTTTCATGAGCTCCGGTAGCCGTCCGTTGGAACCGAAGCTTGCTGGCAAGGAGGAAGAGTGACGCATGCGAGAACCTTCTGGACATGAGATCAGCGTGGGGGTTGGGATTTGTTTCTTGCAGGCCATGGCAAGGCGGTGATTAACACTAATCGTTGTAATTTGGCATGAAAAGAGAGAAATAATCTGAAGGTATTAGCACAAGAAAGGAGAGTGTGTCCCGGAGCTCCTCCGAGACAGAGAGAAGCACATGAGAAGAAACAGATAAGACAATAGAACTTTGTCAGAGGGGAAGCAAGATAAATCATCATCAATATAATATACGGTAGAAACCTCGCTAGATCTAAGATGATATCCACCTGCTGACTTGGAACTGAAACCTTAAACCCAGAGAATGATGGGAGCTTGCTAGGACCGCAGATCCCACCAGATCTGTGCAAGTGGATGCCGACACAGATCACGCCGTCAGAGAATCCATACCATAGTGCTGGTACTACCAACTACTCCATCACCTAGTGCAAGAAACATAAGGAAACCAGTTTTGTAACCTCAAAGGCAGCACCTCACCCTATTGATTTCTACCTCCATTCCAGTTTCAAGCAAGAATCCTGCTGTTAATCCTCACCCTAAATTTTTTCTTGGACATTATATTACCAGCTGAGTTTTAGCTGCAACGACATATTTGTGCCAACAGCGAAACGGACAAAGCATTGTTCAAGAATCAAGCAAAACACAGTAGCAAATCATCATTGAAGCAAGTGCACATCTTTTAGAAACAAAGAACTCCATTTGCAGGAGAACGAGTCCCTTACCTTCCACTTCTTCAGAAGAAGAACCCAAGAAACGCAACGCACCCCGAGGTAGAAACCGGGCGAACGCAAAATAGAAACAACGGGCGGGGTGAACGGGAATGGACTGGTGTGAGGAGAGCCGTGCTCCCGATACCCCTATTTATACACGGATTGGAAGGGGACACGCACCATCTTCCTCCCCTTATTGTACCAAATAAATAAAATTGTTGGGTGAGCCTTGCGGAACAATTCAGAGCATTTGCTTTGCACTGATCCGATTGATCTCTTTGCATATATGGCCCTGTGCGAAGATACGGCCGTATTACTCGAATGTAGCCATGCTTATCTCAGGGAGGTTTCTTTTGCATTCAAGCCTTTTGGGATGGTTTGGGGAGCAAGTTATGGATCAAATAAAGTGCAGGATCGTAATTTATGTCCAATTACGGTTGAGATTAGCCACATCGTCAATCCATATCACTCGGCACGAAAGAGTATGAAGCCGCCCCTTCAGTTTCTTTTGTGTAACGCAAATACATATTTTAAACTTATAATTTTGACCAGCAATATAATAATGATGACGATAAGAATAATAATAAGTAACAATATGTGATTTGCACACTAACAAGCAATATACTTAGAAAAAATTAGGTATCGCTTCGGTATCATATAACTCATGTGTGAGTTCGCCCCATTTTCATACAAATGACACATCATTTTTCTAGGAAAAGGATTTTGTCAAAACAAAAGATATGGATAAAAAATCTATGCTGTCGTCCTTCAAAAATTCCACCGCTCATTCTAAGCGTCCCTCCTCCGTGAGGTCCTCCTCCTTGCTAGTGTGTCTCCACCTATTTACTACAGTCTCTCCAACGTCTTATGCGGTGAGCACCATGGATTCCTCTTGTTCTAGCTCGACTTTGTGACATTGAGCTCCACGCGATGCCGAAATCGCTAGGTAATTGTGCAAGATGATTGGGGTACGGCAGGATCCAACGAGCCAAAGTTGTCCCAACGACCCCATATTGACAAGTCTGGTGCTCTCAAATTTGGTACTAGGAGGTTTGTGTTTTTTCTATTTTTGTTGTTGTTGTTGTGTAGGTGGTTTTAACTCGTTTGCATGTCGTATGTTTTTTGTTCTGTGCATATGCATGTCGTATATTCTAGGTGTATTGTAAAGACATGTTTTACTCATTTTGTCGATGTGTTTTTGCATTGTTTCGTACACTATTTCTCTTTTGTCGCATATGTTGCGGCCAATTTCCCAAAAAATGTTGCAAGGAATGGGGCATATATTGTATACCTTTTTTATTATGTGTTCGGAATGTTGCAACATTTTGCAAGATTGTTCACATACCACAAGAAACATATTTCAACGATGTTGCATACCCATAAAAGATACTCTCTCCGATCAGAAAAGAGTATCAGTGGTTTTGTATTAACTTACTACAAAGTTTGTACTAGATCACCAATACGCTTTTCCGATCGGAAGGAGTAGTGTGTATGGTGTCTTCATCTTGTAATTATCGAATGATTTAGGTTATACATTTGAGTGAGAATAGACGCCGGGAGGCGGTCGGTAGAGAGGGTAGGGTGTCTGCCCACCCGACGTAGCCTTTTCGTAAGACAAAAAATTACAAGCCTCTCTAAAAAATGGAGAGTCGTCAGGGATTGTAGTTTTATGAAATGTCTTCATCACTCACTGACAAATTTGTGTTAAACTTTTCTCAGGCATAATAGTTATTTTGCATAAGCATCATTTTTGTTAAGTGTTGATGCGGAGACAAATATGGGTCGAGCACTGCTGAGCATCTAGATACATTCAAGTGTGCCACGAGCACTAAAAAATAGCCAATGTGTTAGAAAATTGCACCTACAAAAATGAAGATTGTAAACCTTTTTTCAACTAACTAATCGTTTTATTTCATATGTCATATTTTCTGTACATTTACTAATTATCCAATTGATATTTAATTAACTATTTTATTATGGGAAGTTAACACCTGGTTTTGTGCTAACACAATACCAATACAACTCGGAAAGTGTTTTTGGCTCCTCGGCTCTAGTGATCCCTATATTAAAAAATAATATGAATATCATATTTTTAAAAAGTTCCAAAAAATTATGAAAATAAATATAGACATAGTCAATGGTGTAATCTACAAGCACGGAAAATTTATTACGATATTATTTGTATTATGAGCTACACAAAAATAACAAAATCTGAAAAAATTGTAGATTTTAATATATACATACTCAGATCTAGACGTTTGTCATATTTGTGTAGCCCAAAATACAAAGTATTTGAACATGATATTTTACACGTTTGTGTGATAAATAGTTAGCTATATGTGAATATTTTTCATTTTTTTCTGAAAGTCGGAAATAGGATTCTCGATTTTTTTTTTAAAGACCACTGATGCCCATGTGCACCAAAATCTTCACTCTCAGTGAGTACTTTGTATATATGAAACTGGTCTAGTCAAAGGAAGCTTAGATACGAAACTGTTTCGAAACATAGTGCAAATCCTAAAAATAAAACGAATTGCAGTGACTAGGCGAGAGAGCTCCCGAACTGGCCACTTGAGCGCTCGAAAACAGAGGGAGGTCGAGGGATCAGCCGGTAAACAAACGGCGTTCCTGTTTCGCCCAGCACATTGGAATCATCACTGTGCACACTGCACACGGTCTTGCCATACCAGCTACAGACTAGAGTGCAACTTTTCCGCACTCGAGGGGACATGACTCCTGCCAAAGGACGGAAGTTAAAGTGTTAAACCATGCGTGAGTCAGTGAGTGATTAGCATTTCCCAACGAATTATTGGATGCTTTACTCGGAAGGATGACAGATTGATCGGAGCTACGTTTTGCTTGGGTTGGAAGCAAATGTAGGCCCCTATGTTTGCCTGGTTTTGAAGGATTTTTTCTTTCCCCAGTTACCTTCACGTTAATTAGTGTGAACGAGCCCTATCAACTTCTACATGGGGCCATTGTCGTGTTAGAGCGTAGGTGCTAATTGTAGTCTTGTAGATCCAGCATTGTTTTGTTTAGGTGATGAATTATATGAAAGTCGAGTTCTGAGAACTAGCAACAGTGGTATGAGTATTAGAGATGATGAAGAACTTACTTGGTGATTCATGACTCGTAGGAACGATATCGGCAAATGGGAGCGACAACACATGATAAGTTTAAAATTTTACTCTGCAGGGTGAAAATTCAAGGTCTGACCTTGATTGGTGACAATCTTATTAAAGGTATTATTATTTGAGCGTGGACTTTTTTCAGGGTGAAACTATGGTCTGTGATTAGGCGATGATAACGTTTGTGCATTGTTTCCTTTTTGGGGGCGTCGCTATTGGAGAAGCTGGACTTCTTGTGTTGTCTTAGTGGTATTTGTACTGCTGCTAGAAGAAATAAATCACTGTAGTGTGACTTTTTTTTCTGTAATTCTTTTTCCCATGTGCATCCGTATTACCATTAGGGCACTATGTTGTTGTATAGCTAGGGTGTAATTTAAATTTTCGCGATATTAATATATACTCCTTATCGAATAAAATATTTCTATATGTTAAAAAATTCACAAAAAATTCTCATGTATATGTCTCAATAATCTATGTGTGTTCGTAAACTTTCACAAAAAACTGATATTTTTATGGTCGATATAAAAAGACAAAATATGTCTCGCAAAAGATACTTATTTTTATCATTGAATATTATCTTTTTACAAAGGGTGAAAGATAAGTAGTTTTTTTATAAAATGACTTTGTGCGCACATAACCTCGAAGATGTACGCGTAAATTTCTCATTTAGAATTTTTTAGCATTTTAAAATATATCAAAAACATATTTCAAATAATGAGAACATAAGCACCCAAGAGCTAAAACACCACTCCCACTCGAAACTCGCTCGTTTTACAAGTATTTTCAGTAAGTTCTATACTTTTGGGATCACATATATATGAAATGCTTACGAGGTTACCATCGATTACCATTTTGTCAGCGCTAGATCCTTCTTCCCTTTCTGCGGGTGAACCAAACCCCATATCTTAACCACTGACGAAGTCATATCGCCGTGCAAGCTTTATGCGGTGATATTTATTTTGTTGCTGGTTAATAAGACAGACAAGAGTGCATAACCACCAGATTGGCCATCGGTCCCTTTCAACAACCAACTTACTTTTTTCTGCATTCACCTTTGACGACGACAGGAAGTAGATCTGATAATTGCACTCTTTTGTTTACTGGATATGTATGCATGCACACTAACTGTCCATCCTTATCCACTTGGGCTTACATAATATGATTTATTCGATTGTTCATGGTCACTATGTTTCTCTGAAGAAAAAAAGACCAACAGATTAGTTCATTGGTCTTACTTCGTCCGGTTAACTTTAAGTGCCGTATTTTTCCCCGATAAAAAAGTATGTACAAATTACACCCTTCTGCAACAACGCAGTGTCCTAGTGACGCACATGGCAAAAAAAGAAAAAGAAAACTATAAAAAAGGAAAGTTCCGCTACAGTGATCGATTTCTTATAACAGCAGTACTAACACCACCAAGACAACACTAGAAGTCTAGCATCTCTAAAGCGAAGCCTCGAAGAAGGAAATAGTGCACAAACACCATCGTCGTCCGATCAAAGATCTTAGGTTTTCATCCTGGAGAAATTCATCGCTCACAAAACAATGCCTCCAACAAAACCATTGCCAAGCACAACCAATTGAGGCCAGGCATTGGATTTTCACCCTGAAAGATAGGACTATGAACTCCCGTAGTCGCCTCCACTTGCATGTCACTGCTTCAAGTCACGGATCGCCAAGCCCATTCCTAATCACCATCCAAACTCGAACCACCTTTTGCTAGTCCTCAGATCTCGGGTTCCCATGACATTCTCTGCCAGCACCATGGAATGAGAACATTCTCCATGATATTAACAGCCAGCAAAGCTTCGATGCGTTCCCTCTGAAACCAAACGGTCAGATAAAAATATGGGTGCGCACGACCGAATCCCACCCGATCCAGAAATCTCCAGGCATGAATCGCATAACGGAGTTTGTCGACGGAGCCTTCTGGAACACGCCACTGCAACCAGATCAATAAAGACAGGCATCCGACATATATTTGTCTTGGCGTGAGAGAAATCCTAGGACCGGCGCTATTATTCGATCCAAGCCAGCAACTCCCACGCTACCAGCCGGAGTAGAGGAGAAGATGGTCATAGCCATCGCCAAAGCAGCCCGCCAGGACCAAGCACGCAACCGCCACATCTGCAGGCCTAGAACGAATCCAAGCCAAGGCCCGCTGTAGCGGTCGCCCGCCTTGGCAGGTGCGCGTCAGCGCTGTCGAGGAGAACCTCGGATCCGCGCCTGACGGAACCTCCTCCTCCACATGCTACCAACCGCATGCGCCCGCCGCCATTAGATCGCCACTTTGCCTCATTGCAGCTGCATGCCTCCTTTACTCTCTGCCATTTGGGGAGACGGGCGCCGCCACCATCGTCTGCGCCGACAGCGACAGCAGCGAGGGGAACTGCCAGAGGGTGTGGCGGCTAGGGCTAGGTTGGACGCCTCCGGTGTTGCCCAAGAGGGGGCCACACATGAATCTTTTTTCCTGTTGCGAGAAGATCCTTAAGTGCCGCACTGGTGGGCTGGTGCTTTGGAAACTTAGCATGACGACTTTCTATCATCTATTACAATAAGCTCTACTACAACAAGATCTGTCTGGCTCCGGTGATGAAGAGGCGAGAACGATGGTGCGCCTTGGGCTCAGGCTAATATCTGTAGTTGTTGCTAGGTGGTACAAATATATGTTTGTATTTTTTAAAATATATTATATAGACATTAATTAATATATCGGTGAAATTTTGGCAAAAGAATAGAACTAGTAAACATGCGGTGGTGACTTCGGTAAAAGAAAGAGCCCAACATGCAAGCTGAATTATGTTGACCCGAACTAAGGGCATCTTTAACAAACCATCCCATTTCAAACATAAAAATGTATATTTTAATTCATTTGAGGTGCTCCATGGACAAGCTAGGGTTCGCTGCCGGCCGCCTAGTCGTTGTTCTAGATCTTGATGACAATGTGTGGCCACGCCGGCAATGTGACCTCTCAGCCCACGGTGGCAACACATGTGCAGGTGTAGGCCATGCCGGCGCAGCCACTCGGGCGCTCCACAACAACCAAGGCTGGACGGGTGCCAATGTAGTGGTTGTTGTGTCGCTGGAGGCGTCGTAGGCCTCCGCGCTATTAGCAAAGATAGGCGTAGGTTCGTCTCCAGGTCAGGCCACATCAACAGTAGCTCGCAGGCGTCGAGCACAACCTGGAGGGCCGTGTCGTCGTCCACTTTCGGTGGTAGCAATGGGAGGTCATCTTCCTGCTTGATGAGGATAGGTTTCAGAGCATAGTCATCCTCATTGTCGTTGTGTGCCTCTGTCCCCGGCGCTTACGGTTGGACGTGAATTATGCATGGCGGCAAGGTCGCGCTCCAACTCAAAACACATGTCCCATAGGGGTGAGTTGGGGCCGTACGCCGAGTCTACCTACAGATCCAGCGGGAGGAGGGCCTGACGCTGACGGATATCTCGGTGGTGTGAAAACCCCGATCTCAGAACAGGTGGCTGATACGTCTCAAACGTATCTATAATTTTTGATGCTCCATGCTTGTTTATGCACCATTTGCTTTTTGTTTTGTTACACTTCGTGGCGTTTTTATGCATTTTCCGGAACTAACCTATTAACAAGATGCCATAGTGCCAGTTCCCTATTTTATGTTGTTTTTGTGTTTTAGAAAAGTTACACAGGAAATATTCTCGGAATTGGACGAAATAAAAGCTGAAGTTCCTATTTTTCCCAACACGGGACGGAGTACAAAGCAGAGACGGAGGGGGCCAAAGGGCGGCCGCACCATAGGGTTGCGCGGGCCACCCCCTGGCCACGCCACCAAGTGGTGTGGGCCTCTGGTCCACCCCCTGACATCGCTCTTCCACCTATATATTCTCCTCGACAAGAAAACCCTAGGCCCGAACTCTTTTCCAGAAAACATACTGCAAGCCGCCACCATCGTCGATGCGAGATCGGGAGGGTCCAGAAGCTCTTCCCGGCACCCTGTCGGAGAGGGGATTCACCATCAGAAGCCTTCTTCATCACCATGCCTGCCTCTAGAGTGATGTGTGAGTAGTCTACCTTGGACTACGGGTCCATAGCAATAGCTAGATGGATGTCTTATCCTCCATGTGCTTCATGTTAAGATCTTGTGAGCTGCCTATCATGATCAAGATCATCGTTATGTAATTCTACATGTTGTGTTTGTTGGGATCTGATGAACATTGAGTACTATGTCAAGTTGATTTGTGATTTATCATCTCTATGTTTTTTATGATCTTGCATGCTCTCTGTTGCTAGTAGATATCTTGGCCGAGTAGATGCTAGTGAATCCAAGAGGGGGTATTTATGCCCGATAGTGGGTTCATGTCTCTGGTAATCTGGGAGAGTGACAACAACCTCTAAGATTGTAGGTGTGCTGTTGCTACTAGGGAGAAAACAACAATCTTGTGTTCAAGGACATTTGTATTGTTTACATTACACACTTTGCTTAAGGCGATAATCTGTTGCTTGCAACTTAATACCCAACGATTGTTCGGATGATATCCGGCGGGTGGATTATTAGTTATAGACACAGTTGGATTACGGTCTATGTATTATGTTGTAATGCCCAAGTGAATCTCATAGTGATCCTCATGACATGTACATGCATTGTTTGCATTCTTTATTCTGTCAATTGCCCAACTGTAATTTGTTTACCCAGCATGTTATTTATCTTTATGGAGAGACACCTCTATTGAACTGTGGACCCCGGTCCATTATTTTATATTCATATTACCGTTTACCTTTACAAGCATTATTTACTTTCTCGCAAACAAATATCTTTTACCTCACGATACGTTTAATCCTTTGTTTACAGCAAACCGGTGAGATTGACAACCTCACTGCTAGTTGGGGCAAAATACTTTGGTTGTGTTGTGTGCAGGTTCCACGTTGCTACTGGTAAAAAGCTATGCCCCAGATAAGGCGCCATATATAAATTGTCTGGAGTCGTCGCCAAGCCAGCTAGCATCAACCTTCGGAAGTTGGTTCTTTCTCCTACTGGGTCGATTAAACCTTGGTTTCATATTGAGGGAAACTTGCTGTTGTGCTCATCATACCTTCCTCTTGGGGTTCCCAACTCGGTGCCTACCACGCACCATCAATGTGCTGTTGTAACTAGGGAGAAAACAATAATCTTGTGTTCAATGACATTTGTATTGTTTACATTACACACTTTTCTTAAGGCGATAATCTGTTGCTTGCAACTTAATACCCAACGGTTGTTCGGATGATATCCGGCGGATGGATTATTAGTCATAGATGCAGTTGGATTACGGTCTATGTATTATATTGTAATGCCTAAGTGAATCCCATAGTGATCCTCATGACATGTACATGCATTGTTTGTATTCTTTATTCTATCAATTGCCCAACTGTAATTTGTTTACCCAGCATGTTATTTATCTTTATGGAGAGACACCTCTAGTGAACTGTGGACCCCGGTCCATTCTTTTACATTCATATTACCGTTTACCTTTACAAGCATTATTTACTTTCTCTCAAACAAATATCTTTTACCACACGATACGTTTAATCCTTTGTTTACAGCAAACCGGTGAAATTGACAATCTCACTGCTAGTTGGGGCAAAATACTTTGGTTGTATTGTGTGCAGGTTCCACGTTGCTGCTGGTGCAAAGCTACGTCCCAGATAAGCCGCCATATATAAATTGTCTGGAGCCGTCGCCAAGCGAGCTAGCATCAACCTTCGGAAGTTGGTTCTTTCTCCTACTGGTTCGATTAAACCTTGGTTTCATACCGAGGGAAACTTGCTGTTGTGCTCATCATACCTTCCTATTGGGGTTCCCAACTCGGTGCCTGATACGTCTCTAACATATCCATAATTTTTGATGCTCCATCTTGTTTTTACACCATTTGCTTAGTGTTTCGTTACACTTCATGGCATTTTTATGCATTTTCCGAAACTAACCTATTAACAAGATGCCACAGTGCCAGTTCCCTATTTTCTGCTGTTTTTGTGTTTTAGAAAAGTTACACATAAAATATTCTCGGACTTGGACGAAACAAAAGCCAGACGTCCAGAAATTTACCGAAGCTTCCAGAAAACCGAAGAGGAGACGGAGAGGGGCCACAGGGCAGGCACACCACAGGGCGGTATGGCCTGCCCCTGGCCCGCGCCCCCTGGTGGTGAGGCCACCCTGGCCCACCTCTGACGCCGCCCCTTCTCCTATAAAGACCCCCCGACGGGAAAAACCTAAATACCCGATCACTTTTCCAGAATATGTGGGGACCCCGGATTACCTATCCGGAATACCCGATATGCATACAATTCACGATCCCATGATCAGTGTGTCGTGAATCCACATATCCGAGTTGATAACAGAATTTCATCATCCTTTACAGTACCGAATAATATACTTACAATTGGTCACATGACCAAGCATGATATTGCCACGCAGGGCAAGCCTACAACTAAGCAGCGGATACCAAGCAGCGCTGATGACCCACGTCATGCCTACTACCCTACAGGCAACTGACTGGGAGACGTTCCTAGTTCGCACCGGCGTCGTCGAACTCCTCGTCATCCTCTTCATAGTCATCTCCAAAGTCTGGCCAGGTTAATAGCCAGGGACAAAGCCATGAGTACATTTTGGAATTGTACTCGCAAACCATCTAAGAGAGAACATTCACATGCTATATGGCTGTAGCAAGGGTTGGTTTAGTTTTCAATGACTATGTGTTACTAACTTCTCGTGTCGATATAGCATGTCCCACGACATTTCTATATCCTTATTAAAGAAGAATTTTAGAATTATTGAGTAAAATCTCTAGGGAAGGGGGAAACTCCTTTTTAGAATAGATCGGTGGTCAATCGAACATGACCACCTCAAAGCATCGGCAGTACCCTCCAAGTACTCCGATCCACTCCCGTGCCACGGCAGTACCCTCCAAGTACTCCGTCCGGCACAAAACTCCATTTTTCCAGAAAACCAATTAGAAAACCAAAACCTGACATTGGGCAATGTAGTGATCTCCACAACCGTCCATAACCGAGGACACGGCTATTCGAATAGTTTTACCCTCTGCAGAGGTTGTACACTTTACCCACACCAACCGATAAATCCTCCGGGATACCACTACGGACCGTCATACACCAGTATGCGGGGTTCGGATAATCGATCGAAGCCCTCCATCTATCTACCTTAGTACGGGTGCCTACCCTGTGGAGTTTACCTCCCCGGCACATCCCGGCAGTACCTCCCCTAGAGCGTAACTCCGGCGCCACGGCGGGAGAACCCAAGTGTCTTCCGGCGGCTCGGGATATGCCGTGATATGTGTTGACCTTCATCAAGCGTCAACCCGAATTCAGGGGTCCTGCAGACCCTTATATAGTTGTGAGGCTCCCCGCACTAAAGCAAATAAACTTCAAACTAAGCCCGTCCCATACCGGGTAATGTGGTTGCACGGTTTAATTGCTCCGAGCGACTACAAAGAAACACCGATGCCTTTTTCTGAAACCACCAACTCCTTCCTTCCATAACCCAAGAGTCCATTTGTCCCAAAAATCATTTAGTAAACACTTCAGTGGAGTAGATACTACTCCAAGGTTTCTGTAACCATTTTTGAGAACTTTTCCGAGAGTTATCCCATCCTAGAGTTTTTGGCTCCACTACAAGTGTTTCCCACAGACTTCGATTCTAATCATCGAGCCTCTACAATCAGGGGTAATGATAGGTGGTAAGGGAGTCATCCTCCATGGATGATAACAATGTGACTTGTGGAGCTAAGTCACCATCTATTGCTATCTAGGGATAAATAGCAATATAAGAAAACAATGCATAGTAGTAAGAGCAGAGTAGAATAATGCATAGTGCCGTGATAGGATTCAGATATGTAACAAGTAGATGGCTTGCCTTAATAGCTTGTCCCTGGTCTTCTTCTTCTTGATACTCAAAGACATCTCCCTCCTCCGCACACTCGTCTTTCGAATCTATCGCCGGAAAAATAAAAGCACACAATCAATATACATGCATACACAAGCCACAAACATTTCATTCAATCAACACCACACAAGCAAGGAGTATCAGAAACAAACAAGTTTAGAAAAAAAAATAAGGTTTTTAAGATTTTAGTTATTAAGTCAATCCTATTATAAACTAGGGTTTTTCAAACGAAGCAATCGCACACCACTTTACCTCAAATAAGCATGTAGGTGGTCACCTAGATCAAATAACATAAAAAGCATACTTGCAAATAAGCAACAAGTTTTATGGACCAAGATTTCATCTTATAAAAAAAATAAAGTCACTTTATTAACAGGGAAAACAATTTTTAATAGAAATTAACCCTATACTCAACACAAACATCAAGCAGGCATAAAACTTGATCCAAACATGTCAACCAGCATAGCATCAGATAGCTAACACAATTACAAAACCAACCCAGTTGGAATCAACCCAAAATAAGGTAGGGTTGATTTATAATGAATTTCCTGGTCACACCCATCACTAGAAAGGAAATTTAATTCCCTAAAACTTTCTGTAGATCCAAAAATTCTACCAGGAACAAAATTAGGAAGCTACTGCAATGCATAACACACCAGAGGTGGATTCACCCAAAAATAATAAACTTATTGTGCACAATAATTAAATCAACGCAAAGCTTTATTATCACTAAAATAATTACTGCAGGAAATATAATACCCTTCAAATAGTAAATCCAGTTCCTGTACCTTCACCTAACAACAGTGCATCTCTGAAAATTGGAATCAAGCTTTTTCATCACACACAACTCTAGATTTGCATTTATGAAGATAAAGCCCTAGATCTAGAGCAAATAAATCATAGATATTTTCTAATGCCCTAAAAATCATGCATGCAGTACTGGGAGATAGGCAATACTGTGAGGTTCACATGAAAATTTGAATCATTCAAAATGGATTCATATTTATTTTTCTACGAATTTTTGAAGTTCACAGATCTAGAAAAAAATGTCAGTGGAAATCTTCTGAAAAAAAAGTGTATTTGGGCCAGAGCTGAGGCGGATCTGGGCCGATCTGCTGGGTTCCAGCCCGCTTCGACTGCAGCGCGCGGGAGAGGAGTCCGGCCCAGCTGACCACGGGGCCCGGCCGTCAGCCGCTGGGGCTCCCGAAACGGTACCGGGCGACGCCGGCCATCCGATCTAAATAAGATCGACGGCCCGGCTGCATCTCCTTCCTCAGGCTGCGGGAAACAGGAAGGAAACCCTAGCTGGGTCCAGGCGGGGGCGGCGGCGCTCCTGGGGGCAGTCTCCAGCCATGGGGAGGCGACGAGGGGGCGCGGCGCACTGGGGGGAGTTCGTCGGTGGGCGGGATGACCCGATTCGGTTGCCAGGAAGTTGACCTCGTGACCGCGGCGGAGCGCTTGCTTCGGAGCTCCCAGATGGTCATTGCTCTAGCATCCCTGGGTCACAAGAAGGGTAGGGTTAGGTTCCTATTGCTTGCAGGAGCGCATGCAAGCAGAAATCTAGAGCAGAGGTGGTCCGGAGAGGCGGCACGGTGGTCTTCTTCCTTGCAGACCTAGAGGAGGCTTTCTTCCTCTCCTCCTCTGATACGGATCTAGGGACGGCTCCTGGGGCTCTGGGAGGGTGAGTTGGTGGTGAGGGAACCGAATGGGAGTTCAGAGAGGAGCTAAGGTGGTCTGTGGGGTTATAAACCGAGGGGAAGTGGTGTATGGTGAGCTAGGTCTATCTTAGACCATGGGAAGGTTTGGGGCTTTGGGATTGGTCGGTTAGGGCGGTGGAGAGCAAGAGAGAGAGTGGCAGAGGCGGTTCCTTGCTCTGGAGGGGTTGTGGGCGGATTCTTATGCAGCTTTGGACAAGATAATGGCAATAATAATATTTCTTCCTTCTTCCAAACACTAGGGGACAAAAGAGAGGAGGAGTGCTGCTACAGTGTTTCGACCAGAGGGAGGGGAAGGTGCTGCAGAGGTCAATGTGCTGGGTTGGGGAGGGATCAAAGGGATTTGGGTGTACCAAGGTAGGCATGGTGATGAATGCATGCATAATACATTTCTTGAATTTTTGGGCTAGTCCCATATTGCACCAAGAAATGGCATGCATGGATGGATGGATTAGATAGGGTAATGAGGATAGTGGGTAGGGTTGTGTCAAGTTTTGCATAAGTTTCTAGGTCACCAAAATTTTCCATATAAAGGTTTGTCAAACAAAACAAATTGGACGAGATTTTGGAAATTTGGAGGATAGACAACTAGGGCTTTGGGTATGGATGATTCTAAGACCATAAGAGAGTAGGGTGGAGTTTCATCAGATTTATTTGATGAGAATAAAAAGTGCATGAAATAACATAGGTACCATTCATATGCATTTTATTAAGCAAGAAAGATGAAATAGAGAAAATAGTTATTCTTGATGGAAGAAAAGTGAGATTTTGCAAGAATAACGTTCTCAAATGCTCGAAGAGAGGAAATGAATCTATGGAGGGATTTTATGATGAGTGTTGACTAATTTACAAGAGGATCAAGGAAAACTAGAAAGTGAAATCAGTTTTTGACTAGGGTTCAAAACCTAGTCACATAAATAGGTGGCATGCCTCAGAATGCACATGCAAGTGTATAGATGGTTAGAGTAGATCAAAAATAAGAGGAATAGGTCAAGGAATGGTCTCTAAACAAATAAATTTCGAATCTTAGAAGTGTGAGCAAAACTACATATGATAATAGTCAAATGGTCAGTGAGTTGATTAGCCTCAGAAACATAATTGAAACAAGTTGAAGATGGCCTCAAATGACCAGGTGGTAATGGAAAGAATGGAAGATCACATGCCAAATATGAGTTCTAGGAAGGTACATTGCCATGGATAGAATAGATGAGCTTAATATAAGCGTCAGAAAATTGAATCTATTAACAGACACTAAGTCTGCACACTCGGTGTTTGATGAAATGTCTGCAAGAGATGATTTTCTAAATCTGAGTGAATCCTTTTTATGGTTGGATGAAGATGATTCTAATAACACCAGGGGTGTTTTCCTTGGGCTAGCTTGGTTAGTACTAAAATCCTCAAAAGGGGCTCCTAATGTCTCATGATAAGACTAAGACATTAGAGTTAGTGATTCAGGGTTGAGAGGAAAATAACCAGATAGGTTCCATTTGAGAGATAGAATGATAACAACTTACATGGGACAAGATATTAATTTGTGGGTGTTGAATGGGTTAGGCCACAG
Organism: Dactylis glomerata; assembly: GCA_007115705.1. Taxonomy (NCBI): domain Eukaryota; kingdom Viridiplantae; phylum Streptophyta; class Magnoliopsida; order Poales; family Poaceae; genus Dactylis; species Dactylis glomerata. Next base: position 2,749,541 of record QXEO01000422.1, on the reverse strand, counting down.
GCCTACCTGGGGATCATATCTACACACACAAGCTCTCATCAAAGTCAAACAAAGTCACACAAAGTCTACTCACCACACCAGGTCAACCATTTGAAGCTAATCTACCACCACCAGAAATAATGATTTAACAAGTGCTCAATGATGATCATGCCAGGGTCAAGTAGAAAAGAGTTTCAAATAAAGGAGTAAAGCTTCTGTAGATTTTTCAGAAACTAGTGGAGACATAAACATCTCCTTTAGAAAATTTTCTCAAAGGTGTTTTGAAAGACTACTTATCAAAGGTTTATAAAATAGTAGTTTTATAAAATAGTGGGATCATAACCGTAGATCCCTGTAGTTTTATAAATACTCAGGTTAGGGTAAAGCTTTTGTTTTAAGATAGGTCTTGGCCCCGGTTTTGGAAATAAAACTTTTTGAAAATAAAAGGAGGTGCCAAGATACTTTATTTTGAGAAATAGGCTTGCATCCCAAAAGGTGGCCTGATCACAAGAACACAAAGATTGAGTTGGCTCACAAACTTATCCTTCAAACTACACTCCTGCAAATACAATTTACATAGCAGCAAGGCATACATGCAATAGATTCCAGCAAATCTAATTAAGCATAAAAAAAGTTTTTGTTGGCCCTGATTTTTGGCTCACTAAACACTGCCTAAACAGGGTTACAGAAAGTGGGGTGTTACAGCTCTTCGCCCCTTAAACAGAATCTCGTCCCGAGATTCCTAAGCGTAGCAGTAAGAGGTGCTGAGACTAAGTTAGAGTTAGGCCTCAATGGTTGCTCTTCCAATCCACCGATGATACCTTGAGTTGCATCAAAGGCTCTCTTTTGCCGAATGTGTAGATGGTCTTCAGTTGCTGAAGTTGATGGCTGAAGAGTTGATGTTGCCAAAAGTATCCTGTCAAAACCTCGTCGGGACAGTTTTAGGGTTAGCGGGTATAGGCTATCTAGTGTGTCCGGAAAGATTCTTCGAGAGTTAGAGGATTTTCAGCCTGCAAATGGAGATCTTGAAGAGTAGAGGCTTCTCGGGTAGCTGTTGTTGTCTTGAGGTTGTCGCTCCCTTCGTGTAGATTGATGGAGTCTTCAATTCTTGGTGTTGCGCCTGGAAGCTGGATGTTGGTGTAGACCCTTAATCTTGAGCTTGCAGTCTATTAAGGAGGGTGGACAAGAGCATTTATGCTTGGGTATTGATAGGCACATCAAATTTGTTGACTTAGTCCTCTACGCTTCCTAACTACCAAGGCGTGGGTTAGTCCTAATGGAAACCATTCTTCTAGGTCGTCTTATCCTTGAGCTAAAATCTCGTCAGGTGGCAGCGCACCACCAACGGTGTGTCTTCCAGTACTCAACGATCTATTTCTTCTTGTCTTCGGGTTGGTGGAGACCAGTGAAGATCTTCTTGCTTCTCTAACTCCTTGTAGCCTTGAGGATCCTGAGGTATATTGGGATACCTTGAGTTTACTTTATCTTCCGAGAAATCTTCCTGTGGATTTCTACTCGTGTCCCAAGTCAGCTTTGGTTGCAACCCGCTAAAATTTGAACGAGCGAGCGAGTTAGTTAGAAAAGTCTTCACTTCTTCTTGTTGCTACCTCCATTGATATCTCCTAAATGCAGAGTCGACATTGATGGCTTGATTTTTGGAGAGTCTTCATCCTTCTATTAGCTCAGTGGAGATCAAGCACGTGAGTCTTCGGGCTTCAAGTGACGATAACGGGTTGATCTTCAAAAGTTAGGCTTGGTTTTGATACTTCTATGCTCAATGTTAGCTGGCTTGTTAGAAGATTAGCAAGTGTTCGGGTGCTAAGAGAGTATCATCAATGTTAGCGAAACTCTAAAGTTAAGGTTAGGCGATCCCGGGGTAGTGAAGTCTTTGTCTTCTAGAAGTCCTTTGTAGTCCAGGCGGGTCTGGCTTCTGCTTCCTTGTCGCTGGAGAGAGGTCTTGACGAAGCTTTAAGCACGTAGCAAAAATTGTTGCGTCAGATCTTGGGTATGCGTTGCAAGAAGGGTCATTATGCACCATTATCTAGGTTAGAGTTAACGCTTTAGTTTTAACTCCTCTATGCTACTCGAGATGCCATAAATAGGTGTGAGGGAAACACATCCTAGAGAGGTTTCTTAGTCGGGGTTTCATTTGCCAGACGGGTTTTGAGGCCGAGATGCCAAAAACAAGCACAAGCACAAGCATAAGCACAAGGCAATAACACAGACTCAAGAAACACACAAAGCAACTGCAAACATTACCCAGAACACGCAAGGCAATTCAACAAACAATTTCAAGAGTCACACGGGGTACCTCAAGTACCAACGATGCCTAACACGTGATATTTGGGGTTAGTCCTATTCATCCTAGGGTCATGGTTGGCCATAGTTGTTGATGTCTTCACTCTCCTTGACTCTCGCTTCAGCAGAAACTTGATGGAAGTGGGTGGTGAAGTTGAAGTGTTGTGGAGTCGTTGATGTCAACTTGAGAAGTGCAGTTTTGTAAGTCTTTCCATATCACCTCACATGGCTGTGAGGTCTTCAGAGGGATTGCTGAAGTGTGCCATTGGTGGCATGCTCACCCGACAAACCTAATAAACACTAGTCAAGCAACTAAGTACTTGGTCCTTGGCGACTGCAAAAGTGCGAGTCCAGGGAGGAACAAGGTCAGCTTCTTGACAGAGCAGTTGGTGCCGACCCAATGACAAATATTTGTCAATATCCTTCTTCCTTTTGCGACTGGAGAGGTTTGAAGACGTCCTTCTGAAGTTTGCTCCATATTGTGTTGCTAAGCACCAGGTCTATTTGGGGGACATCGTCCAACAGTTAGTTTTTGAAGAAGATGAGACAGATGGAGTAATAAACTTCAAAAATCTTTGAAGACTAGGGAGATAAGATTAGAAGTTTTGAATAGGTGAGAGAGGTATAAGCCATACTTTTGGCTACTTAGGAGAAATAACCTTTGCAAATAGTCCTAGCAAAATATTACTTTCCTATCTAACGCCCATGCTAACTAAGGTCTCCTACAGTCAGGATGGCTCTGATACCAACTCTGTGGGGACCCCGGATTACCTATCCGGAATACCCGATATGCATGCAATTCACGATCCCATGATCAGTGTGTCGTGAATCCACATATCCGAGTTGATAACAGAATTTCATCATCCTTTACAGTACCGAATAATATACTTACAATTGGTCACATGACCAAGCATGATATTGCCACGCAGGGCAAGCCTACAACTAAGCAGCGGATACCAAGCAGCGCTGATGACCCACATCATGCCTACTACCCTACAGGCAACTGATTGGGAGACGTTCCTAGTTCGCACCGGCGTCGTCGAACTCCTCGTCATCCTCTTCATAGTCATCTCCAAAGTCTGGCCAGGTTAATAGCCAGGGACAAAGCCGTGAGTACATTTTGGAATTGTACTCGCAAACCATCTAAGAGAGAACATTCACATGCTATATGGCTGTAGCAAGGGTTGGTTTAGTTTTCAATGACTATGTGTTACTAACTTCTCGTGTCGATATAGCATGTCCCACGACATTTCTATATCCTTATTAAAGAAGAATTTTAGAATTATTGAGTAAAATCTCTAGGGAAGGGGGAAACTCCTTTTAAGAATAGATCGGTGGTCAATCGAACATGACCACCTCAAAGCATCGGCAGTACCCTCCAAGTACTCCGATCCACTCCCGTGCCACGGCAGTACCCTCCAAGTACTCCGTCCGGCACAAAACTCCATTTTTCCAGAAAACCAATTATAAAACCAAAACCTGACATTGGGCAATGTAGTGATCTCCACTACCGTCCATAACCGAGGACGCGGCTATTCGAATAGTTTTACCCTCTGCAGAGGTTGTACACTTTACCCACACCAACCGATAAATCCGCCGGAATACCACCACGGACCGTCATACACCAGTATGCGGGGTTTGGATAATCGATCGAAGCCCTCCATCTATCTACCTTAGTACGGGTGCCTACCCTGTGGAGTTTACCTCCCCGGCACGTCCCGGCAGTACCTCCCCCAGAGCGTAACTCCGGCGCCACGGCGGGAGAACCCAAGTGTCTTCCGGCGGCTCGGGATATGCCGTGATATGTGTTGACCTTCATCAAGCGTCAACCCGGATTCAGGGGTCCTGCAGACCCTTATATAGTTGTGAGGCTCCCCGCACTAAAGCAAATAAACTTCAAACTAAGCCCGTCCCATACCGGGTAATGTGGTTGCATGGTTTAATTGCTTCGAGCGACTACAAAGAAACACCGATTCCTTTTTCTGAAACCACCAACTCCTTCCTTCCATAACCCAAGAGTCCATTTGTCCCAAAAATCATTTAGTAAACACTTCAGTGGAGTAGATACTACTCCAAGGTTTTTGTAACCATTTTTGAGAACTTTTCCGAGAGTTATCCCATCCTAGAGTTTTTGGCTCCACTACAAGTGTTTCCCACAGACTTCGATTCTAATCATCGAGCCTCTACAATCAGGGGTAATGATAGGTGGTAAGGGAGTCATCCTCCATGGATGATAACAATGTGACTTGTGGAGCTAAGTCACCATCTATTGCTATCTAGGGATAAATAGCAATATAAGAAAACAATGCATAGTAGTAAGAGCAGAGTAGAATAATGCATAGTGCCGTGATAGGATTCAGATATGTAACAAGTAGATGGCTTGCCTTCATAGCTTGTCCCTGGTCTTCTTCTTCTTGATACTCAAAGACATCTCCCTCCTCCGCACACTCGTCTTTCGAATCTATCGCCGGAAAAATAAAAGCACACAATCAATATACATGCATACACAAGCCACACACATTTCATTCTATCCACACCACACAAGCAAGGAGTATCAGAAACAAACAAGTTTAGAAAACAAAAACAAGGTTTTTAAGATTTTAGTTATTAAGTCAATCCTATTATAAACTAGGGTTTTACAAACGAAGCAATCGCACACCACTTTACCTCAAATAAGCATGTAGGTGGTCACCTAGATCAAATAACATAAAAATCATACTTGCAAATAGGCAACAAGTTTTATGGACCAAGATTTCATCTTATAAAAAAAATAAAGTCACTTTATTAACAGGGAAAACAATTTTTAATAGAAATTAACCCTATACTCAACACAAACATCAAGCAGGCATAAAACTTGATCCAAACATGTCAACCAGCATAGCATCAGATAGCTAACACAATTACAAAACCAACCCAGTTGGAATCAACCCAAAATAAGGTAGGGTTGATTTATAATGAATTTCCTGGTCACACCCATCACTAGAAAGGAAATTTAATTCCCTAAAACTTTCTGTAGATCCAAAAATTCTACCAGGAACAAAATTAGGAAGCTACTGCAATGCATAACACACCAGAGGTGGATTCACCCAAAAATAATAAACTTATTGTGCACAATAATTAAATCAAAGCAGAGCTTTATTATCACTAAAGTAATTACTGCAGGAAATATAATACCCTTCAAATAGTAAATCCAGTTCCTGTACCTTCACCTAACAACAGTACATCTCTGAAAATTGGAATTAAGCATTTTCATCACACACAACTCTAGATTTGCATTTATGAAGATAAAGCCCTAGATCTAGAGCAAATAAATCATAGATATTTTCTATTGCCCTAAAAATCATGCATGCAGTACTGGGAGATAGGCAATACTGTGAGGTTCACATGAAAATTTGAATCATTCAAAATGGATTCATATTTATTTTTCTACGAATTTTTGAAGTTCACAGATCTAGAAAAAAATGTCAGTGGAAATCTTCTGAAAAAAAAGTGTATTCGGGCCAGATCTAAGGCGGATCTGGGCCGATCTGCTGGGTTCCAGCCCGCTTCGACCGCAGCGCGCGGGAGAGGAGTCCGGCCCAGCTGACCACGGGGCCCGGCCGTCAGCCGTTGGGGCTCCCGAAGCGGTACCGGGCGACGCCGGCCATCCGATCTAAATAAGATCGACGGCCCGGCTGCATCTCCTTCCTCAGGCTGCGGGAAACAGGAAGGAAACCCTAGCTGGGTCCAGGCGGGGGCGGCGGCGCTCCTGGGGGCAGTCTCCAGCCATGGGGAGGCGACGAGGGGGCGCGGCGCACTGGGGGGAGTTCGTCGGTGGGCGGGACGACCCGATTCGGCTGCCAGGAAGTTGACCTCGTGACCGCGGCGGAGCGCTTGCTTCGGAGCTCCCAGATGGTCATTGCTCTGGCATCCCTGGGTCACAAGAAGGGTAGGGTTAGGTTCCTATTGCTTGCAGGAGCGCATGCAAGCAGAAATCTAGAGCAGAGGTGGTCCGGAGAGGCGGCACGGTGGTCTTCTTCCTCGCAGACCTAGAGGAGGCTTTCTTCCTCTCCTCCTCTGATACGGATCTAGGGACGGCTCCTGGGGCTCTGGGAGGGTGAGGTGGTGGTGAGGGAACCGAATGGGAGTCCAGAGAGGAGCTAAGGTGGTCTGTGGGGTTATAAACCGAGGGGAAGTGGTGTATGGTGAGCTAGGTCTATCTTAGACCATGGGAAGGTTTGGGGCTTCGGGATTGGTCGGTTAGGGCGGTGGAGAGCAAGAGAGAGAGTGGCAGAGGCGGTTCCTTGCTCTGGAGGGGTTGTGGGCGGATTCTTATGCAGCTTTGGACAAGATAATGGCAATAATAATATTTCTTCCTTCTTCCAAACACTAGGGGACAAAAGAGAGGAGGAGTGCTGCTACAGTGTTTCGACCAGAGGGAGGGGAAGGTGCTGCAGAGGTCAATGTGCTGGGTTGGGGAGGGATCAAAGGGATTTGGGTGTACCAAGGTAGGCATGGTGATGAATGCATGCATAATACATTTCTTGAATTTTTGGGCTAGTCCCATATTGCACCAAGAAATGGCATGCATGGATGGATGGATTAGATAGGGTAATGAGGATAGTGGGTAGGGTTGTGTCAAGTTTTGCATAAGTTTCTAGGTCACCAAAATTTTCCATATAAAGGTTTGTCAAACAAAACAAATTGGACGAGATTTTGGAAATTTGGAGGATAGACAACTAGGGTTTTGGGTATGGATGATTCTAAGACCATAAGAGAGTAGGGTGGAGTTTCATCAGATTTATTTGATGAGAATAAAAAGTGCATGAAATAACATAGGTACCATTCATATGCATTTTATTAAGCAAGAAAGATGAAATAGAGAAAATAGTTATTCTTGATGGAAGAAAAGTGAGATTTTGCAAGAATAACGTTCTCAAATGCTCGAAGAGAGGAAATGAATCTATGGAGGGATTTTATGATGAGTGTTGACTAATTTACAAGAGGATCAAGGAAAACTAGAAAGTGAAATCAGTTTTTGACTAGGGTTCAAAACCTAGTCACATAAATAGGTGGCATGCCTCAGAATGCACATGCAAGTGTATAGATGGTTAGAGTAGATCAAAAATAAGAGGAATAGGTCAAGGAATGGTCTCTAAACAAATAAATTTCAAATCTTAGAAGTGTGAGCAAAACTACATATGATAATAGTCAAATGGTTAGTGAGTTGATTAGCCTCAGAAACATAATTGAAACAAGTTGAAGATGGCCTCAAATGACCAGATGGTAATGGAAAGAATGGAAGATCACATGCCAAATATGAGTTCTAGGAAGGTACATTGCCATGGATAGAATAGATGAGCTTAATATAAGCGTCAGAAAACTGAATCTATTAACAGACACTAAGATAGTCTGCACACTCGGTGTTTGATGAAATGTCTGCAAGAGATGATTTTCTGAATCTGAGTGAATCCTTTTTATGGTTGGATGAAGATGATTCTAATAACACCAGGGGTGTTTTCCTTGGGCTAGCTTGGTTAGTACTAAAATCCTCAAAAGGGGCTCCTAATGTCTCATGATAAGACTAAGACATTAGAGTTAGTGATTCAGGGTTGAGAGGAAAATAACCAGATAGGTTCCATTTGAGAGATAGAATGATAACAACTTACATGGGACAAGATATTAATTTGTGGGTGTTGAATGGGTTAGGCCACAGGCCTACCTGGGGATCATATCTACACACACAAGCTCTCATCAAAGTCAAACAAAGTCACACAAAGTCTACTCACCACACCAGGTCAACCATTTGAAGCTAATCTACCACCACCAGAAATAATGATTTAACAAGTGCTCAATGATGATCATGCCAGGGTCAAGTAGAAAAGAGTTTCAAATAAAGGAGTAAAGCTTCTGTAGATTTTTCAGAAACTAGTGGAGACATAAACATCTCCTTTAGAAAATTTTCTCAAAGGTGTTTTGAAAGACTACTTATCAAAGGTTTATAAAATAGTAGTTTTATAAAATAGTGGGATCATAACCGTAGATCCCTGTAGTTTTACAAATACTCAGGTTAGGGTAAAGCTTTTGTTTTAAGATAGGTCTTGGCCCTGGTTTTGAAAATAAAACTTTTTGAAAATAAAAGGAGGTGCCAAGATACTTTATTTTGAGAAATAGGCTTGCATCCCAAAAGGTGGCCTGATCACAAGAACACAAAGATTTAGTTGGCTCACAAACTTATCCTTCAAACTACACTCCTGCAAACACAATTTACATAGCAGCAAGGCATACATGCAATAGATTCCAGCAAATCTAATTAAGCATAAAAAAAGTTTTTGTTGGCCCTGATTTTTGGCTCACTAAACACTGCCTAAACAGGGTTACAGAAAGTGGGGTGTTACAGAATACATCGCGATCCGCCGCCGCCGTCGACCCGAGATCGGGAGGGTCCAGAAGCTCTTCCTGGCACCCTGCCGGAGAGGGGAATCACCACCGGAGGTCTTCTTCATCGCCATGCTTGCCTCCAGCGTGATGAGTGAGTAGTTTACGTTAGAGTATGGGTCTGTTGACATCGATTTTGACCAATATAAATATGAGTGTCAAAAAATGCATCGAATATATCAATAAATTACTTTGAACCGTAAAATCTCATTATAATAGAATAGTGAAGTAAAAGTCAAATGAATGAAAGATAAAAACAATCATTTCAAATAAATGATAGAAATGATTGGCGGAGCAAAATATGCCAAACGTGAACGATAATTGGTGAATATTAATGAATGGTGGTTTAAAAATGACAATAATTTACAGCTCGTGAGTAAGACTTAATATTCGACCATGAGATGAAAGTCGGCTTTATCCCGACAACACTATATATAAAATATGGACACTTTATGCTAAATAATCCATGCTAAATAATCCATATAAGATATAAAGAAGGTCTTACCAATAAAAAGAAATCATATAAAATTTGATGGTTTTATTTAGCTAGCTAGCTCATGTGTCATATATGCATCACATGAATTAGATGGGTTACGATAACGTGCATCCATTGTGCATGGATTTACTGGCACCGTGCAACACCTAATCACGTGGATGCATGAATTAATCGGCACCATGCATGATTAGCTAACTAAAATAATTAATAGAGTAATTGTTCAGGCTCATCGTGGCGATAACCCACTCAGCAGGATCAAAACTTTATACCATGCAAACTCGATCAGCTCTCCAGGACGTATACGATATCAGGATAAGCTGATTAATTAAACGAGATAAAAGAACGAAATAAAATAAGGGATAATCATACCGCCATGATCACGGTCGGTTCAAATTCAAAAAGAGACCCCGCGCAGGCCACGCTCCCACGATCGCTCGCACGATCTGCACGGCGCGACGCTGCTTCAAACGAGCCACATCTCCTCTATAAATAGGTGTTGCGGGAGTACCAAGAGGCACAAGGGGATCATTCGCAACCATAGAATCGAGCGCCTCTGGGTAAGTTCACAGCAAACAATCAACACACTAGCAAAGAAGAAGAGAGGAAGAAGGAGCGCTCACGCGTTCAACTGTTCAAGACAAGGTGGGATTCATGGCTCTCTCCTAGCCTTTGTTTGGCCATGCGCACAAACAAAATGGCCTCCATCTTCATCCTCTTCTTTAGCCTTTGGTTTGGCCATTGGTACAAACCAAGGAGCTTGCTTCATCATATCTGAAATTATCATCTTTGGTTCGGCCATCATGGTACGAGCCAAGGAGCATGTTTGCATGTAAAGTTCTTGATATTTTCTCTCTTGATTCGGTCCCATTAGCGATACAGGCCAGGATGAAACGTGCGCATATGCCGCGTTCCTTGGTTTGGTCCCTATACATGGATACAAATCTAGAGAATAATACAAGTATAATGACCCCATAATATTCTCTTGAGTCGGTCCTCAAAATGGATACGACCAAGTTAAAATGAAAAGAAGAAATTATATTTGGTAGGATACAAACCAAAATAAGTAGAAAATCCCCATAATCTTATGCTTGAGGGGAAATATTCATATGCATACTCCAAATAAATCACATAACATACTTCTTGTTCGGTTACGCTACGCGGCATTTTATGTCGCTAGTAGTAATACAAACATGAAGAAAATAAATCTTCATCTTGATTACGCTTCTCGTAGGCATTTATTGCTATACGATGATAGTAGTAATTTAAGTGAAGCCAAACTTAATAAAATTCACATATGGCATACCTATGCTATAAAGTAGGATAAAATCATGCCTAGCCAAAATCAATACTCATCATTCTAGTAAAACAAATGAAGATGAGTAGAAATAAATATGTTGCATGTTATAAGAAATATGCATAAATTTGGTTAGTTTAAATAATAAACTACTGAATATAAAATCATGGTACAGTTTAAAACGTACAACATGTTCTAGCTATCCCAGTCCTTCAACATAGATGTGGATTTAGTTTAGAACGTAAATAAAATAAAATCCTTTATACGAGCCATCATGCTCCAAAATGTCAAGTTCATATTGCTGCTGAAAACAAATATCAGCCCATAATTAATACCCCTTACGTCCACATGAGCGTATGGCCAAAACAATCCAAATACAATCTGCCCCAAATCAATTCAGTACTACAGCTCCTAGTACTAAAATAAATTTTGAAAAGCTAACCATGGGTACTGCTGCACGCATAGAGAAATCGCATGCATGACTTCTGGCCAAATTTGCATATACAACTTTGGATACTTGTTCAGTCGGCTAAATTAAATAAAACAAGATTACAAATAAACAAACAACATATTTGTTTATGATGAGCCGATTAAATAATTAAGTGTCCAATGTGTGCATACTTCTTGTGCTGCATACTAGCGCAAGTAAAAAATGCTCCCCCGAGTATAATGGCGTCGACGACAGCGAGGCGGCGAGGAGGACTTCTTAGTTTTATTTTCATCTTTTGTAATAGTCATTTGATGTAATCCTTAGAAATAAAAATGTTGGAATTCTTAATCAGGGGTTTTCTCTTCGGAGATGTAATTAACGGAATTTTTATGCAAATGTAAAAGTTCCGGAAGTAATGAACCGCAATACTTGATATTTGTCATTTACATTCGCGCACTTAAAATTAAATTCTATCTGTCTCTATGACGTGGACGCGAGTATTTTCGTCGCCCCATTTTCCCGTCATCAGGGTCCATAGCAGTAGCTAGTTGGTTGTCTTCTCCACCATGTGCTTCATGTTTAGATCTCGTGAGCTGCTTTACATGATCGAGATCACCGTTATATAATTCTACATGTTGTGTTTGTTGGGATCCGATGAATATTGGTATTATGATTGAGTTGATGTGCTGAATATTATCTTATGTTATCTCTATGTTGTTTATGATCTTGCATGCTCTCCGTTGTTAGTAGCTATCTTGGCCGAGTAGTTACTAATGACTCCAAGAGGGGGTATTTATGCTCGATAGTGGGTTCATGCCTCTATTTAATCTGGGGCAGTGACAGAAACCCCTAAGGTTGTAGATGTGCTATGGCCATTAGGGAGAAAACAACATTCATATGCTCAAGGGTATATGCTTTGTTTACATTGCACACTTTGCTTAATATAGTTATCTGTTGTTCGCAACTTAATACTTGTGGAATTCTCGGATTGATTCGCCACAAGTGGATTATTAGTCATAGATGCAGTTGGATGACGGTTTATGTATCTTGTTGTAATGCCCAGAGTAAATCTCATAGTGATCCTCTCGACATATGCACGTTGTCTTTATTCTATCAATTGCCCAACTGTAATTTGTTTACCCAGCATGTGTTATTTTATCTTATGGAGAGACACCACTAGTGAACTGTGGACCCCGGTCCTATTTTCTTTATATTGCTATCACCTATTTACTTTACTCGCACTGTTTACTTTACTCGCATACTATTATCACTTTCCACTCAATACGCTCATACCCTTTGTTTCAAGCAAACCGGTGAGATTGACAACCTCATCGTAAGTTGGGAGCAAAGTATTTGGTTGTGTTGTGTGCAGGTTCCACGTTGCCGCTCGCAAAGCAAAGCTTGGACGAGGCGCCTTATAAATTGTCCGGAGCTGTCGCGAAGCTAGCGAGCATCACCTTCAGACGTTTAGCTTTTTCCTGAATACGATTAAACCTTGGTTTCTTACTGAGGGAAAACTCGCTGCTGTACTCATCAAACATTCCTTTTGGGGTTTCCAACTGGATGGTGATTTACACTATCACACACCGCCACAGCAAAGATTTTTTCTGGCACCGTTGCTGGGTGATTGCCTAGTTGACAGTCGGTCCTTGTGCGTGGTGAATGACCAGCCCGTTGGGAACCCCAAGAGGAAGGTGTGATGAGTATAGCAGCTGGTTTTCCCTCAGTTAAGAAACCAAGGTTTATCGTTCTTGGAGAGGAGAGACAAACGACTGAAGGTGATGCAGACTGGCTTAATAGCACTCTAGCAAGGGCGCCGTTTAACGATACTTGTTGACTCGTCTTCGGCCAGTAGCAATGCGGAACCTGCACACAACACAACCAAGTACTTTGTTCCCAACTTGCGATGAGGTTGTCAATCTCACCGGTTTGCTTGAAACAAAGGTTATGAGTGTATTGAGTGGAAAACAATAGAGTATGCGAGTAAAGTAAACATTGCGAGTAAAGTAAACAGGTGATAGCAATATGATAGAAATAGGACCGGGGTCCACAGTTCACTAGTGGTGTCTCTCCATAAGATAAATAACACATGCTGGGTAAACAAATTACAGTTGGGCAATTGATAGAATAAAGATAAACGTGATATGTCAAGAAGATCACTATGAGATTTACTCTGGGCATTACAACAAAATACATAGACCGCCATCCAACTGCATCTATGACTAATAATCCACTTGTGGCGAATCAATCCGAGAACTCCACAAGTATTAAGTTGCGAACAACAGATAATTGCATTAAGCAAAGTGTGTAATGTAAACAAAGCATATGCCCTTGAGCATATGAATGTTGTTTTCTCCCTAGTAGCAACAGCACATCTACAACCTTAGAGGTTTCTGTCACCCCCCCAGGTTAAATAGAGGCATGAACCCACTATCGAGCATAAATACCCCCTCTTGGAGTCACTAGCAACTACTCGGCCAAGATAGCTACTAACAACGGAGAGCATGCAAGATCATAAACAACATAGAGATAACAAAAGATAATATTCAGTATAGCAACTCAATCATAACACCAATATTCATCGGATCCCAACAAACCAAACATGTAGAATTATATAACGATGATCTCAATCATGTAGGGCAGCTCATGAGATCTAAACATGAAGCACATGGTGGAGAAGACAACCATCTAGCTACTGCTATGGACCCATAGTCCAAGGTAGACTACTCACTCATCGCTCCGGAGGCAAGCATGGCAATGAAGAAGACCTCCGGTGGCGATTCCCCTCTCCGACAGGGTGCCGGGAAGAGCTTCTGGACCCTCCCGATCTTCGGGTCGATGGCGGCGGCGGATCGCGATGTGTTCTAGAAAAGTGATCGGGTCTTTAGGTTTTTCCCGTCGGGGGGTCTTTATAGGCGAAGGGGCGATGTCAGAGGTGGGGGGCTGGGCCGCGCCAGCCACGTGTGAGGGGGCCTGGTGGCCCCTCTCCTACTCTCCTTCGGATGACTGGAAGCTCCCAGACAAAATAAGACTTCAGAAACTTGTTTCATCCAATTTCGAGAATATTTCCTGTGTATCACTTCTGAAACACAAAAACAGCAGAAAACAGGGAACTGGCACTGTGGCGACTTGTTAGTACGTTAGTTCCGGAAAATGCATAAAAGTGCCACTAAGTGTAACGAAACAGTAAGCAAATAGTGTAAAAACAAGCATGGAGCATCAAAAATTATAGAGACGTTGGAGACGTATCACCGGGGAGAAAGAAGACTTCTGCAAGGGGAGTTTCGCACGCACATCCTTTACTTTGTTTTAAGTTTTTCTTTACTTTATTTTTACTTGCATCGTTTTATCAAAAATACAAAAAAAATAGTTTCCTTTATAGTTGTTATTTCTTTACTTTAGTTCATTATGTTATTCCCTAAGTATGTTTTGGAGGACCTGTCCGTAGGAAGTGGTTCTATTATTGGAAAAAGTAACATTGAAGAGTTCTTTAATCATATTAGTATGCATAAAGATGTTGAGGAAAAGTCTTTGGCTGAGCTTTCTCCTAGTTATGAAGTTGCTTCTGCTTATTTAATTCAGATGTTAGAAGCTAGGTTTGCTAGCCTTAATCCTTTTATGCAATACATGTTTCTTAAGCTTCATGATATTGAGGATCCTGAAAAAAAAGCTTTTATCTTGGAAACTTTGCGCATAGAATTTAGAGTTGTGGCAATTGAGGCTAGGGAAGTTTTTAAGAAATTTAATAAGCTTGGCTCGCCTGTAGAGGTTGTTGGTACACCCAATGAAGATTTTGGAGTGCCAATACCTTGTAAACTTGTAGGAATTCATGATGCTTTGGAAAAGAATTTTAGTTGGATTTGTCCTAAAAATCTTTTTGATAAAAGTAGTGTACCAAAGTGTGATCATAAAGGATCTTCAAAAACTCATTTGAATATAATTCAATTCATTGTTGAAAAGACTCCTACAATTGAGCTTGATGCTATATCGCTTGATATTACTTGATTCGCACTTTCCGCGCCTAGCTCAAAGGCGTTAAAGAAAAGCACTCTTGGGAGATAACCGAATGTTTTTACTTTTAGTACTTTTTCTTTTATTTGAGTCTTGGAAGTTATTACTACTGTAATAACCTCTCCTTATCCTTTTTATTTCGTTTTTGTGCCAAAAGAAGCCTCTAATTTGAGTGAGGTAAGATTTGGGGATGTTGCTGTCCTGAAACAGTTTTCGGTGCTGCACCATAAAAAATTGTAAAAATTCTCTGTATATCTTTTGGACCTGCGATTTCTTGCGCATATGACCCAGGTTATATCCAAACTTTCATTAGTTGAACATTTTTTGATTTGAGCAACAGAAAACCCTCCAAAAATTTGACCTTTGTCAGCTGTTCTGTTTTGACAGATTTCTGCCAATATTTGTGTTTGCTGCTTTATCGCTTTCTTTTTGAGTTCTTTTGATCACGGAACTTTTGGGGGAAGTTGCTACAGTAGTATATGCTTTATATGTGGTGGTTTTGAGTTGAAACCTGAAGCAAAAAGGGTTGATTCAATGTTATGCTTACACTAATGTTGCTAATAGATTTGTGTTTAGTTTTGTATGAAGGAAGTTTTCAAGTGTAGGGATTGGAGAATGATGAGATGAGTTGAAGAATGGACAAAAGCTCAAGCTTGGGGATGCCCACGCACCCCAAGAAATATCCAAGAGGTACAAGCATCAAAGCTTGGGGATGCCTCCGAGGCACCCCTTCTTCATCGGCAAAAATCAGGTCACCTTTCAACACACTATATTTTTATTGCTTCATGCATTATGCATTTTTCTTGGAGCGTTAGTTGTTTTTAGTTTTTAGTTTTGTTTAGTTTTGTTTGATGCAATAAATAGTTGGACCCCAACAAATTCCTTTTGGAGAAGTTGCCTTGCTTTTCATTTGCTAAGAACACTCCGTTTTTCACTCTTACCGTTTCAACGAGTGTTCTCTTTTTTCTAGAACTGCGTTTAGCTTTCGTTTTTCGCCTTGATTTTTGTTCAGATCTTGTTATATATTTTCATCAAGGTGTATTTTGACCTCTGGTCCATGTTGGTTTTCATCAAAAGAGTTGTTTATAAAAAGTTCGAATGGTGTTGGAAAAGAGAAAAAGCTTTATGCAAAAAAAATGGTGCAAAAAGGAGCTTGTGTAGACTGCGGCCTAGGCTTTTGCATGTCGTGCTTGACGTCTTTTTGATAGTATGCTTAGTGGTTTTGCTGTAGCATGACTTGTCTCAAATGACTGAGATTGCTTAATGAGCCTTTGAAAAAAAATCATGCGTTGTTTTAATTATTTGGAAGCATTATTTTGGTTTTCTCCTTTGATGCTTTATCTGGGTTGACTTGGCGCATGCTCACACATGTTAGACTCATACAAAGTCGCCATAAGCCTCAATGATCATTTATTTTTTAACTTTTGATGCCATCTTATGCTTCTTTTAATGTCGCTTTGTCGCTTTGCATGATTATGGCCATTATTGCTCTCTTAGTTGGTCGCTCCCAGTCTTTTGCTAGCCCTCATTTTGTATTGAGTATGAGCTCTACTCGTGCATCCAACTCCTAAAAACCAAGGTGTTCCAAAGTGTCCACCATACATACCTATTAGCAATTTGCTATTCCAAATTACATTTGACTTGCTTTTATCTATCCTTCAAATTAAACTCTTTTTGGTGTTATGCAAAAAATGGTCAGTAAAGCTCTCACGAACCTGATGGCACACTTTACTTTTCTCGCTTTAAAAATTTGACATTGTGGCTCTCTTATGTTGAGTTGTTATGCTTGCAAGTTGTAAGTTGGAAATTAGCCCAGCCATGCCGTCATGGGGCAAGCTTTCAACATTGCACTTTCTTTTATTTGAGTTGATATCGTGATCTTTTGTTTATGGATACTCGCGATGTTAAATAAGTTGGGAATCTTGCGGGATCATGGAGTTTTTATATGTGTTAGGGAAATGCCTGGGCCGCTAATCTAAGCCATGCATCATTCATGGTAGAAATTTACAGCATGCCCATAGTGAACATTCGACGACGCATCTCACAATAAAAAGCTATACCAATGGTAAATAAAAGAGATGTCGAGGTGTTCATTGTCTGTTTGTCCTGTCATTTTGATGTGGGCTTGTTCCATGTCATCAGGCACGGAGGTACCCTGTTGGAGGTTCTCGATGATACACATATATTTACAATGACAAGAGCTTGCTTGGGACTCTAAGTCGAGTAGCATGAGGTTTGGGTATTCGTACTTTACGGGACACGAGGTTTTCAACTTATGATTTGTCAAGCATATGCATCATAACTTCATAAGTGTACTCGCATTAACTTTAACCATTCAAGATGCCTATGATGGGGGCAATGAGAGCTCAAAGCCGGTAAGTACCATAATTTTTGAAGGTTTATAAAACTTGCAATCACTGCTTCCCTCCGCGAAGGGCCTTTCTTTTACTTTTATGTTGAGTCTCCACCTTCTACCTTTATGCACCATCTAAGAGAGCATAGTTGTCATTCTGAGTATAATGTGCATTGTCCCAAAGTTTTTATTGATTGATTCATGATGTTGGTTTCACTTGTTCTCAAATTATTTGTATCTAGTTGCCCTCTTAAACTTGAAGGTGTCCTATGCATTTAAGTTTTGCTCTCTCATGAAGGACAAGCTGAAAACCATTTGTATGTTTTTTCCATATGATTTGAACACACGTTTGACTTTTATTGTTTCATTTTCATGATCTTTTGTTTGTGTTCTTCTTCATGTTACAACATGGTTGCTAAGTTTCTTCTATCAAGATTATATCTTTCATGCCCATGTTTTAAGTTCTTTTGATCCCAGCGCACAACGCTTACATAGTTGATCAAGATTGTGTAGGTGCATGTCACCTCAAAAATTATTATTTTTTGTTATCACTTACCTACTCGAGGACGAGCAGGAGTTAAGCTTGGGGATGCTGATACGTCTCTAACGTATCCATAATTTTTGATGCTCCATGCTTGTTTTTACACCATTTGCTTAGTGTTTCGTTACACTTCGTGGTATTTTTATGCATTTTCCGGAACTAACCTATTAACGAGATGCCACAGTGCCAGTTCCCTGTTTTCTGCTATTTTTGTGCTTCAAAAAAGTTATATAGGAAATATTCTCGGAATTGGACGAAACAAAAGCCAGATGTCCAGAAATTTACCGAAGCTTCCAGAGAACCGAAGAGGAAACGAAGAGTGGCCACAGGGTAGGCACACCACAGGGCGGCGCGGCCTGCCCCTGGCCCACGCCCCCTGGTGGTGAGGCCACCCTGGCCCACCTCTGACGCCGCCCCTTCGCCTATAAAGACCCCCCGATGGGAAAAACCTAAATACCCAATCACTTTTCCAGAATACATCGCGATCCGCTGTCGCCGTCGACCCGAGATCGGGAGGGTCCAGAAGCTCTTCTCGGCACCCTGCCGGAGAGGGGAATCGCCACCAGAGGTCTTCTTCATCGCCATGCTTGCCTCTGGCGTGATGAGTGAGTAGTCTACCTTGGACTATGGGTCCATAGCAGTAGCTAGTTGGTTGTCTTCTCCACCATGTGCTTCATGTTTAGATCTCGTGAGCTGCTTTACATGATCGAGATCACCGTTATGTAATTCTACATGTTGTGTTCGTTGGGATCCGATAAATATTGGTGTTATGATTGAGTTGATGTGCTGAATATTATCTTATGTTATCTCTATATTGTTTATGATCTTGCATGCTCTCCGTTGTTAGTAGCTATCTTGGCCAAGTAGTTGCTAGTGACTCCAAGAGGGGGTATTTATGCTCGATAGTGGGTTCATGCCTCTATTTAATCTGGGGGAGTGACAGAAACCTCTAAGGTTGTAGATGTGTTGTTTCCATTAGGGAGAAAACAACATTCATATGCTCAAGGGTATATGCTTTGTTTATATTACACACTTTGCTTAATGCAGTTATCTGTTGTTCGCAACTTAATACTTGTGGAGTTCTCGGATTGATTCGCCACAAGTGGATTATTAGTCATAGATGCAGTTGGATGACGGTCTATGTATCTTGTTGTAATGCCCAAAGTAAATCTCATAGTGATCCTCTCGACATATGCACGTTGTCTTTATTCTATCAATTGCCCAACTGTAATTTGTTTACCCAGCATGTGTTATTCTATCTTATGGAGAGACACCACTAGTGAACTGTGGATCCCGGTCCTATTTCCTTTATATTGCTATCACCTATTTACTTTACTCACACTGTTTACTTTACTCGCATACTATTATCACTTTCTACTCGATACGCTCATACCCTTTGTTTTAAGCAGACCGGTGAGATTGACAACCTCATCCTAAGTTGGGAGCAAAGTATTTGGTTGTGTTGTGTGCAGGTTCCACATTGCCGCTCGCAAAGCAAAGCTTGGACGAGGCGCCTTATAAATTGTCCAGAGCTGTTGCGAAGCTAGCGGGCATCACCTTCAGATGTTTGGCTTTTTCCTGGATACAATTAAACCTTGGTTTCTTACTGAGGGAAAACTCGCTGATGTACTCATCAAACCTTCCGCTTGGGGTTCCCAACAGGACGGTGATTTACACTATCACACACCGCCACAGTAGTGCCTACCACGCACCATCAATGTGTTGTTGCTACTAGGAAGAAAACAACAATCTTGTGTTCAAGGACATTTGTATTGTTTACATTACACACTTTACTTAAGGCGATAATCTATTGCTTGCAACTTAATGCCCAACGGTTGTTCGGATGATATCCGGCGGGTGGATTATTAGTCATAGATGCAGTTGGATTACAGTCTATGTATTATGTTGTAATGTCAAGTGAATCTCATAGTGATCCTCATGACATGTACATGCATTGTTTGCATTCCTTATTCTGTCAATTGCCCAACTGTAATTTCTTTACCCAGCATGTTATTTATCTTTATGGAGAGACACCTCTAGTGAACCGTGGACCCCAGCCCATTCTTTTACATTCATATTACCGTTTACTTTTTACAAGCATTATTTACTTTCTCGCAAACAAATATCTTTTACCACACAATACGTTTAATCCTTTGTTTACAGCAAACCGGTGAGATTGACAACCTGACTGCAAGTTGGGGCAAATTACTTTGGTTGCGTTGTGTGCAGGTTCCACGTTGCTGCTGGTGCCAAAGCTACGCCCCAGATAGGCGCCATATACAAATTCTCTGGAGCAGACGCCAAAGCCAGCTAGCATCAACCTTCAGAAGTGGTTTCTTTCTCCTAACTGTTTGATTAAACCTTGGTTTCATACTGAGGGAAAACTTGCCGTTGTGCTTGATGGGTTCGTAGCATAGAAAACAAAAAATTTCCTATGCATGAACACAAAACTAGGCAAGATCATCTATGAGATGGAAGCAACGATTAACTAACCCTCAATGATCGGAAGTGGGGATTATGTTCCCGCACAAACGTTGTCGATGAAGACTCGACGAAGACGCACGTAGTCGACGTAGTCGTTCAATTGACGTAGTCGACGTAGTCGTTCACTTGACGATCTCAAGATATTGTACAAGGCGCCACAACCGGCGGCACCTCCGTACTTGGTCACACATACAGCTTGTCGTCGTCTCCTCCATGCCCGCGGTCCAGCGGGACAGCAGAAGAAGGGATCCGCCAGACACTCCAACACACACTTCTCCAAGTGTATGAATTATGAACTAAAAATCCGGCAGAGCTTCGCTAAGCTAAGACGGATATTGGGCAGCAAATATGCGGGGAAGGGGAGAATCAAGAGTGTGAGAAGAGGGAGAAGAGGGATCCTTTTATAGGAGAGGAGGGGGCAGCCCCCTAGGGGGGTGTGGCAGCCCATAGGAGAAATTCCCCTCCTCTTCATTTCCCTCTTCATGGTGGTAACCCCCTCTTCATGGTGGTAACCCCCTCATCAACATGAGGTAACCCCCCATTTAATTTTGCATGACATTCATGCTAATTAAAATTCACACTAATTGAATTAATAAAACATTTTTATTTCTTTAATATTTGTTAATTCAATCAATTAACAAACATTAACAAATACCCCCTTGAGTTATTCCGATATGCCGAAACAGTTTTGGTGCTTTTCTAAAACAACCCCTATACTGTCTTATAATTCGATCAGAGTATCGTATCCACTAAAAAACGACGATGAACCTTAAGTGTGTCACCCTACGGTTCGTGAATAACATGGACATGATCGAGACTCCTCTCCGATCAATAATCATCAGCGGGATCTAGAAATCCATGATGACTCCCACTTACTCGACGATGATCTAGTGATCGTGTGAACCATTAACGAACATAGTCAATTCCTTTTGTCTCGCGATATTATTACTTGTCCGAGATCCGATCATTTGGTATCAACCATACCTAGTTTGATCTCATTCCCGACAAGTCTCTTTACTTGTTCCGTGATAAGGAATTCCCGTGACCTAGTCACATGCTTGCAAGCGATGTCAATACAATATCACCGAGAAGGGCCCAGAGAATATCTTCCCGTCATCGGGTCGGACAAATTCCACTCTTGATCCATGAGCCTCAACTAATACTTTCAGTATACCCAAATCAACCTTTATAATCACCATGTTATGGTGTAACGTTTGATATCATAAAAGTACTCTTCTGGTACCAGTGATTAACATGATCTCATGGTTTAAAGATTAGAACTATTTCTTATGAGTTTGATATAGCAATAAAACTTGATGACTTGATCGTATTGCTATTCGTAATATGGGTGTGAGTGTTCATCACATCATTCTTCTAATGATATGACCCCGTTATTAACAACATCCAATGTTCATGATCTGGAAACCTTGATCAATAGTTAATCAACAAGCTAGTATGAAAGAGAGGCTTTACTGGGAACCTTTTGGTTTATTAATCACACAAGTATTAATATTTCCGATTAATACAATTCTAGCATGAGAAATAAACATTTATCATAAACATGGAATATGATAATAACCACTTTATTATTGCCTCTCGGGCATATTCCCTTCAGTCTCCCACTTGCACTAGAGTCAATAATCTAGTTGATACTTGCGTATCTAACACTTATGGCATTCATGTGTTATCCATACGCGTTGCATGTGGTTAATCTGATCTCCAGATCTGACACTTTCAGTTCTGTGTGTATTTGCATATCTTTGCGTCTCTACGCATCACTCATTCTCAAATGAGATAGTTGGGTATAAATTTGGTCCTTTGTTGAGACCTTAGTTCCTTTAGCTAAAACCATGTTGACACTATTGTCACACAATAGATTTTCATAGTAATAGCCCGCTTGAAACTACACCAAGTTTGATAACAAACTTCTTGACATAAATGCCCTCTTTTGCTACTTCTAAAGCAGCCATATACTCAACCTTTGTTCTAGAATCCATCACAATGTCTTAACTTTGGAACTCATCGAAATCCATTATGGAACTATCTTCCATTACACTGTGCTGCCTTAACACATAGCTAAAATTGAGATAAACTTAATTTGTATCTTGTGAAAAACTTAGTATCAATGTAACAATTTACAATGAACTATGTGCCACTTTATCATACATAATATATATCCTTAGTCCTTCCAAAGCACATAAGGATATCCTTACTATTGTCCAGTGATCATCTTATGACATTTATCACTCTGGTATATGCCCATAACATTTAGAGCATAGGACATATCTGGATATATACATATCACGGTATACATGATCGATCAAATCATTCATGTGGCTTCACTCATCAAGTGTTAAAAACATCTGAATCTTGTTTCAACCTCTTCCATGCGGCAAGAACTTTTCTCATCGTTTCCATTTTGAACTTCATTCAATATTTCATCTATGTACTTTGGCACATCGATCTATCTACATAGACATCGATACCCAATATTTTGGTTTTGCCTAAGTCTTTCATTGAAATCTAAATTTAATGAAATTCTTAACCTATGTCAATAAAAGATACATCATTTCCAATTAACAATATGTCTTCTACATAATGTACTAGAAATATGTCTCAGCGCTCCCACTTAATTTCTTGCAAATGCAAGCATATTCATCGTATCTGATGAAACTAAACCTTTTAATTATTTCATCACGGTGAATATTCCAACTCTGTGACGCTTACTTCAACCATTGAAGTTTGCATGCATTTTTAGCATTCTTTGAGTTTACAAAACCATTTGGACCATGTCAAGTACATGTCCTAGGTAACCATTCTATTAGAAGAATGTTGTTTTGTTTGTTCAACTACCATATACCAAAATTTGGTACATGTAGTGGTTGCTACAGTAATCCATCCAGACTAAATATCGCTATGAAAGATCAAATCTTGTCATAGTCAACTCCTTGAACATAATTGTAAACTCTTTTGATGATATGTCGACTATTTCATACATGTGAAAACATCCATGTCTGTTTATAGATCCAAATACGTTCATTAGCCTTCATGCCTTTTTGAGGGTCTTCCAAGTTCAGAAACTTGGTTTCTCGTGTATGGAACTATCACGGATTTTATGGCTTCTAGCCATTTGATGGAATCAGGGACCATCATCGCTTCTTTGCATGTAGTCGGTTCATCATTGTCAAACAATAATGATCTGTTCTCCAATCTGACTATTTGATTGTTACCGACTCACACGGTTCAATAGGAACTTAGATCTATGTGACCACAACCTTTGAGGTACGATAACCATGCGCATTGTGGCCGCCTCCGGGACACTTCCCGGCGCTGCGCTACTCAGCACATATAGCTTAGGTTCAATAACCCAATCAAAGTTCTATTGTCCTCCCACTCAACTTTTCACAAAAAATTCCTTCTTAAGAAACTTGACGTTTTAGCGACAAACACTTTTGTCTGCGGTGTTCTAGAGGAATACCCAACAGTTACTTTGGGATAACCTACAAAGGCGTATTTATCCAACTTTGGTTGTAAACATTTTACATATGCCTAGCATACCAAAATTTCAGAAAAGACAACTTGGGTTTTATCTCATGCCATAACTCATATGGTGTCATTTCAACGGATCATGATGGCGCTCTTTTCAGTGTAAAAGCGGTAGTCTCTAAAGTTTTATCCTTAAAATATAATGGCAGTTTTATAGATGACACCTTTGATCCAACGATGTCAAACAAAGTTTGATTTCATCTCTCGAACACTCCATACTCCTATGGTGTTTCAGGAAATACAAGTCTATGAAACAATTCCTCAACTTTTAGGTGTTTGCTAAACTTGTAACTCAAATATATTCCTTTATGATCAAATCATAAATTCTTTATTCTCTTGTTACAATGATTTTCACTTCATCCAGAAATACTTTGAACATTTTTCAAATATTTCATACTTCTTCCTTATAAAGTAAACTAGCAGAGTGGCCCGCGCATTTGCGCGGCTAGGTTTGTCACGGGTTTATTTTGACACTAAAATTGAATTTATTTTGTATTTCATTTGTTTTCTTTCCTTATTTTTATTTATACTTTATATAGATATTTAGAAAAATATTAAATATAATGTGCCAAGGATAACATTTGATCCTATTAAATCATTAACTAATCCCTAGTTAGAGCAGTAAAGACATTAAATAATTTACTTATTATTCAGTTATCATTATTTTCTAAAAATCTCTTTGAATATATTCTTGAAATGGAGCTATATGCTTATTGGATGGTTATATGATCATAACTAAATAAGATTACAATATGTTCGTAGGGAAATAACAATTTACATGTTTTAACAACAATGCAATTTTTTAATGCTTAGCTTTTTTATGGAACATACATATATCAATTGCCACCATGCGCAAATACTTTAATACTTGCTCATGGATAAGGGATTCCGTCGAGGTCTATGTCGATTCCATATATCCTGGCCCGGAGTACATGCTCTAAAAGCAATATTCCCTCCGACCCATATTACCTTTCACAAATACGGATGTATCTAGCACTAAAATATGTCTAGATACATCCATATTTGCAAAAGATAATTTGAGTCGGAGGGAGCAATACTTATTAACTGAGTTTAGAAAATTAAATCCCAAAACATGCTTTTACTGAGGAAGCAATTTGACTTCTTGTATGTCTAGAAATTAAGTGAGATAGTATTATGAAAAGGTAAAAACTCAGTCTTTGTGTTTACGGGTCAAGGTTTAGAAAACAAAAGCATGCATGATGGTTGCATCGATACTACCTCCAATGCATGAACAACCCATGCGCTTCATGGCTGATGATTATGTGCATTGCCATTGTCGACGCCCCCTCACACCAGAGAATTAACATACTCTCTCCAACCGAGGATAAAACATACTGCTATCCTTTTGTGCATGGTCCAAAAAATCCTGCAATAATGTTGTAGGGCTTCGACCTGAGGCTTAAAACCTGACATAGACACCTTGCAATGAAATGAAGTTTGTCAATTTCATCTCATACAACGGAAATCAAGAAAAAAATATGTTAGCAACGGAAGGAAAAAACTTGAAAGGTAAGTATGGGAAGTTTCAACACA
Organism: Dactylis glomerata; assembly: GCA_007115705.1. Classification (NCBI taxonomy): domain Eukaryota; kingdom Viridiplantae; phylum Streptophyta; class Magnoliopsida; order Poales; family Poaceae; genus Dactylis; species Dactylis glomerata. The sequence continues at coordinate 2,724,138 of QXEO01000422.1, read as the reverse complement.
TCATCAAATCAACGAATACAAAGCTGATTTGGAGCACCACCATCTATGAATAGAGCCCTCCAAAACTGATGCATTTATGCTGTCCGCTTACTTCCCATGCATACAGCTATTCTCTGATACCTTTGTGGCATCGCCTGGTTGTGTGCTCCAGGGCGACTACCTCCTGTCCCATGCATGCTCCAAGCGCAGGAACACGGATCGCCGCCCTCCGTCTCGTCGGTGTGGCGATACATTAGCGGCGAGAGAGACCATCATGGCATCATGCTGGGACAGGAGCGGGCCTGTGGTGTGCTCCAGGGCGATGGCCTCCTATCGATGATTGCTGCGATCCTAGGACCATAGATCGTCGTGCTCTATCTCATCGGCGTGGAAGAACATTAGCAGTGACGGAGGAACATCACGCAGGGATTGGAGTAGAGGATTTTATTTTTGCGAGAGGAGATAGAGCGGAGAAAACGTGGAGATCCTCTTAGTTATGACGTACGCTGGACTCAAATATTTCTTGAGTATTGATTCGGCACGGAGTATTAGATACCAGTCCGATCGGGACTCTTTTGTACTTTTTGTGAGCTGCTGATCTAGACTCTTGAACGTGATTAGATATGTACCTTTAGACTACAAAACCGTGGAGATCCCTGCATCAATTTAAATCTTAGCCGTTCCTTTTCTTTGCTAAATCTGAACCGTTAGTTGTTAGTTGTTTTAATAATATAATAGATATACAAATATATCTACTCAAATCCTTGGTTAAAGTAAATGAAGTTCAAAGATCCATCACACGGCTATGCATAACGGACAATATACATCAACATGTACAACGTCCAATAAGTTAGTCGTCTGTTCTTCTTTGGCTTACAAACGGAGTTTTAATCATCTCTAGGAAATTTTCACATGTGTCAATTGATTCAAAATCAAAAGACTCCAAAATTCCATCAATATGGAGTTTCTTCATGTTTTCTTTCCAATATGATTTAAACGATGGTGTCACTCATAAGTGACCTTCTAATCATTTGTCTTGAGACATTTTTAGCATCAGTGTTATGGATATGAATTTCTCCAACAAGATAAGCGTTCATCCATCTTTTATGAATGCGGTAATAATTTGAATAACCATTGTTCTCATAATACCAGAACAAAATAACAATTATTAAAACAAATCTTGAAGGCTAGGTTTAATTCCAACGAAACACAATAACACTTTATTAGTTTTTGATGAGAATCATCCCATATTTATTTGCTAGTTAATTAGGCCATTGCAGTTCTTGTATTGCGTTGTTCTGTATGACAGTTCATGTAGAAGGGTAGGGTGAGAGAGAAATTAGCAGAATATGGTGGATGTATTATTGAGCCTCTCGGGCGAGTATATATAGACGTACAATAGATCGACTTGGAGTACAAGACAAGGAATAGACTTGGAGTATAAGACACGTATCCTATCTCTATCCTAATCTAGCCGTGTACAACATGTATACTCTAACATCCCCCTGCAGTCCTAGCAGTAGCGTCGTGAACAACTGGAGCATCGCGAATGGTCAGACTGGAGAGAAACTGAAGTAGACTAGTGCGCTAACATCCCCCCGCAGTGGTAGCGGGAACGTCATGGATGGTGTCACGTCGCAGAAGCTTGGACTGTAGAGAATGCTGGTGAGGAGCTCAGGCGAGGTGGTAGCCCTTGTGCCGATGTCGAGGGAGCCGACAGCGGTGGGTGCTGCAACCTTGGTCGAGGTAGCCGTGCGAGGGGTCGCCGTGGTCGATGTCGTGGTGAGTGCCGATGACGAGGTAGCCGCAGATGAAGCCACAGGCGCGTAGGGCGCCGTAGAAGGATGGAGACGCGTCGAGGCATTCGTCGAGGAGAGCGATGCCGAAGTCGATGCAGTCCGAGCCGTCGAGGACGAGGTGCGGCCATGGCTTTGCCAGAACCGGGCGCACATCGGGGACGAAGGCATACTCCGGTTGAGCCAAAACCGAGTACGAGAAGACGAACACGGGGACGAGGCGCTGCGACCGAGCTTGCCAGACTCGAGAATGCGTCGGGGATGAAGGCAAGCACCGGTGTTGCCAGTAACGGGCGTGCGAAGATCGGGACCAGTTGAAACAACTTCACGCCATGTCAGAGAAGAGACTAGCAGAGAAGGACTCCACGACGGTTGTGAGGCGCAGAGCGGCGAAGAGAGAGGGTGCCGATGTAGCCCGCGGTTGTCGGAGTAGATGAGCAGGTGTGGTTATGAACAAGGCGATGATGCTGGCGATGAAGTCATGCTGGACGTAGACGCTGAAGGCGGCGAACTAGCAACGACCAAGAGTGGTCATGCTAGATGCCTAGACAAGCGGAGGGGTAGTCGGCGGGACCTGCGATGGCCAGGAGGGCCATGCAGGTTACCTGTGGAGATGCGGCGGCGTTACTCGAAGTAGGCGAGGAAGAACCCAGCGGCGCGACGAAGACCATGCACGGACGGCGACATCCCACGCCGAGGGAGGTGGCACGGTGGAAGCCAGCGACGTCCTCGCGAGGTGACGGCGATGACCGCTTGCAGCGACGCAACGGCCCAATGGGACGGCGCGGCTGCAGGGCGCGAGTCGGTGCAGCGGCGTGAGAACCACCAGCGATGTACATGCCGGAGAAGGCACGTTGGTAGCCGGCAGCGGGGACCAAAGGCGGCGATGCTACGGCCCAAAGGAGCGACGCAGCGGCAGCCCGATGCTCGAACGGTGGTAGGCGCGTGCTCGGGGACGTACATGGCGGAGACGTGCGTCAAATCGGTTGATCAGACCAGCGGTGGCGCTGTTCGCCAAGTCCTTGACGACGGCACACAGATCGGAACCTGTGGGGTCATTGTCGGTGAAGTCCCTGGCGATGACGGCAAAGACAGACCGGCGATGAAGACCGCGCAAGCGTGGAGCCGGCAGTGACGCACCGAGGTGTCCCTCAGACGACGCGTCCGACGTTGCCGCGCGGTTGGTGAAGGCGAGGCGGCTAGCGCGGAGTCGGCGCCGGCGAGACGAACGCGGCAACCTACCGAGGTAGGTGCAGCAGCCGGCCGAGGGACCGCGACAACGTCTTCTTCGGCATCGACTCCTACGACTGCCTCGACAGCGTCACCAACGATTCTTCTTGCATACTCGGTTCTGGTAAAACCGCAGTATGCCTACGCCCCGGACATGCGCCTAGTTCTGGCACAACTATGGCCGCACCTCATCCTCAACGGCTCGGACTGCATCGACTTCGGCATCATCATCTTTGACGACTGCCATCAACACGTCTCCGTCATCATCACCATGGCGCCTTCTTCGTGCATGTGGCTTCAAGTGCGGCTACATCGACACCGGCAACCCCGACCACGACATCGACCACGGCATCTCCTCGCATGGCTACCTCGACCAAGGTTGCAGCACCCACCGCTCTTGGCTACCTCGACATCGGCATAAGGGCTACCACCTCGCCTGAGCACTCGTCAGCTCCCTCTCCAGTCCAAGCATCCGCGCCGCGACATCGACCACGCCGCTCCCACTCCGACTGCGGGGGGTGTCAGCCTTCTGGGTCTACTTCAGTTTATCTCCAGTCTGACCGTCCACGTCGTTTATGTTGTTCACGATGCTCCCGCTACGACTGCGGGGGGGTGTTAGAGATATGTTCGGTATGTACATATGCGGTAGTTAGGATAGAGATAGGACTCCTCATGTCTTGTCTTGCACTCCAAGATGCCCCCTGTACGCCTATATATACTTGCCCCGAGGCTCAATAATACATTCATCATATTCCGCCATACCTCTCTCTATCGTTCTACATGGTATCAGCCTAAAACCCTAAACCGATCCTACCCTAGCCGCCACCGCCTCTTGGCCGCCGCCACCCACGCTTCCGCCCACGCCGCCCCCGGGGAGATCGATCTCCATGATCTCCACCGGGGGCCGTGCCGCCCATCCTAGGGTTCGTCCGCCGATCCGTTGATCGGCTGCCCTGCAGTCTTTTTCTCGCCGGTCGCTTGACCGACGTTTTTCTTTTTGGTTTACCGATCGATCAGATTGAGTCGCCCACCGCCGCCATCAACCTGCGCCTCTACTCCGACAACGGCATCGACCTGCACCGGCCATCTTCATCAACCGCTTGGCACGGCCACAGGTGCCGCACACGGGGCGCCCCTACGTGCGTCCCAGCAGACTGTTCTCGTCCGAGCGGTCTCCTTCGCCGGTCTATCTTCGTCATCATCGCCCGGGACTTCACCGACAACTTCGCCATCAACTCCGATCTGCGCGTCGTCGTCCACGCCATGGCGTGTCCTGTGCCTCCGTCAGTCTGATCAACCGATCTAGTGCACGTCTACGCCAAGCACGTCCCCGAGCACGCGCCTACCGCCGACCGAGCATCGGGTTGCCGCTGCGTCGCCCCTTCGGGCCGCAGTGCTGCCGCCTATGGTCCAAACCGCTGGCTTCCAACGCGCCTTCCAAGGCGCCTATGTAGCTGGTGTTCATGCCGCTGCATCGACTCGCGCCCTACAGCTACGCCGCCCCTTTGGGGTGTAGCGTCCTGCGCGCGGTCATCTTCGCCGTCCACACGCACCGACGTCCAAAGCTATCGCCGTGCCGCCTCCCATGGCGCGGGTCGCCACATCCGTGCAAGGTCTTCGTTAAGCTGTCAGGTTCTTCCTCACCTACTTCGACTACCACCACTGCGCCTCTACAGGTTACATGCGTGGCCACTTCTGGCCATCGCCGTTCCCACCGCCTACACCTTCATACTCGTCCAGTACAACTTCACTGCCAGCGTCATCGCCTCGTCCTCGACAAGTTTACTCCTACAACCGCCGACGGCTTCGGCCCCTCTTCACCGCTCTTGAAAGGACACAGATGTCGCCTAGAGGGGGGTGAATAGGCGATATCAAATTTTTACGAATGGCTTGAACAAAAGCGGAATTAAACTAGCGTTTATTTTGTCAAGCACATAAAACCTAAATAAACTAGGCTCACCTATGTGCACCAACAACTTATGCTAAGCAATACAAGTAACAAGGTGATAGCAAGATATATGACTTCAAGCACGAAGGCTATCACAATGTAAAGTGCATAAGTAAAGAGCTCGGGTATAGAAATAACCGAGGCACACGGAGACGATGATGTATTCCCGAGTTCCTCCCTTGAAAGGGAGTACGTCTCGTTGGAGGGGTGTGGTATCGCCACAAAGGCCTAACCAACGCCACGAAGGCCTCACCCTATTCTCCGGTGTGAGCTTGTGCCACAAAGGCCTAGCTCACTCTTCCACTAAGGGGTTCCTTAAGGCGGAACCGGGCCTTTACACAAAGCTTGGGGCACGCATCCACAACTTAATTGGAGGCTCCCAAGAATAGCCACAAAGGCACCACAAAGCCACAAAGCCGTCTAGGGTTCCAAGAACCCAAGAGTAATAAGCTCACAAACTTTCACTTACTCGAATCTCCGGGGAGAACTCAAACCGATGCAACTTATGCAATGGCAAGAGCACACAAGGTGCTCAAATCCTTCTCACTCAAATCCTACCAAAGCAACTAATGCTATGGAGAGATATGAGAGGAAGAACAAAGGAAATCCACAAAGAACTCCAAGATCTAGATCCTCTATGTTCCCCTCACTTAGAGGAGAGATGGATTGGTGGAAAGATAGATCTAGATGTCCTCTCTCTTTTCCCTCAAAAAGATGCAAGAATCATGGGAGGAATGGAGGAGGAAGGGAAAGCTTGCAAAGTCAACAATGGAGGAGAGAGAAGCCCAATTTGTGTACAGCCCAAGGTGGAAGAAGGGGTATTTATACCCCCCCACGAAATATGGCCGTTGCAGACTTGGAGGGGCGGATTATCCGGCCAAAATATGGCCGGAATATCCGGCTGGCCGGGTTATCCGGCCCCCAGGCCGGATTATCCGCCCCCTATACTGGGTGACGCCGACTCTGGTCCTTAGCAGAAATTCTGAAACGAAATTTTTGCCCCCAGGCCGGATAATCCGCCCCCCTGGCCGGAATATCCGCCCCCCTTACTGGGTGACGCCGAGCAAAAATTGCAATACGAAAACGGTGATAACTTTTTCATCCGGACTCTGTTTTCGATGATCTTGGGCTCATTGGAATCACCACAACGAGCTCTACAACTTCATCCATAGAAACATCATAGTCCAACAAGGGAGTATAAGACCAAATGATGAAAGGTTTGACCTCTCTTTGAAGGCAAACCGGTAAAACCTCCAAACATCAAAAATGCAATAAGAGCTTCATGCAAAATCCGTTTTTGATGAGCTAGAGCTTGTCATGGAAATAACCACAAGCTCTAGAACCTCACATGGATAAAACCCAAATAAGAACCAAGAAAGATGATGCCAAGTATGCAAAGGTTTGAGCTCTCTCCGAACGATACAATTAAGTTACTCACTCGAGAGCCCCTCTTGATAGTACGGCTACCGATCCTATAACCCGGTCTCACAACAAACACCATGAGACCGGTAAGAAAGAAACCCTAACACAATCATACCTTTGCCTTGAGCATTCCACTTGAGGTGGATAAAGACGATCTTGATCTTCTCAAGTTGGACCACCTTTCTTGATTGAGCTTGCTTGGTGAAGTCTTGCGGATTGCTCCCCCATACTCTACTATGGAAGAGACTCTCTTTAAGCATATCTTCACATATCCATGATCACAATATAGATGGCAAGCTTCAAGCATATGTTCTCTTCTAGTTGCTCATCTTGAACTTGCGCTTTGACTTGATCAATCCTCGAATCAAATCTTCTTTCTCCATAATGATGGTGTCTTGAGGATACACATGAGAGCTCACTCAATCTTATTCTTCAAGACACACTTAACATAAGCTCAACTCCCTTAAGACCAATCTTTGAATCACTCCTTGAATAACACCTTGGTCAACACATAATCTTCTTCTTACAACCTTGACTCCAACAAATGGTTCAAGCATTGTCTATGGACAAGTCCTACACATATAACTCAATGCAACCATTAGTCCATAGGGATTGTCATTAATTACCAAAACCACACATGGGGCTCGATATAATCTTTCAGCTCTGCATCTCAGAACCGCTCTGGAGCCTTGTCAGCTAGTCCCTCGACATGGCGCAAAGTTTATACTGGTCCCGCTCTACGCATGCTCGGTGCTAGCAACACCGCCGCGTGCCTTCGTTCCCGACGTGTCCCCGTGCCTGGCAAGCTCGGATCGTCGCCTCGTCTTCATCGGCCTTGACAACGTCTTCTTCGGCATCGACTCCTACGACTGCCTCGACCGCGTCACCGATGATTCTTCTTGCATTGTAGAAGGGTAGGGGGAGAGAGAGATTGATGGAATATGGTGGATGTATTATTGAGTCTCTCAGGCGAGTATATATAGACGTACAATGGACCGACTTGCAGTACAAGACAAGGCATAGACTTGGAGTACAAGACACGTATCCTATCTCTATCCTAATCTAGCCGTGTACAACATGTATACTCTAACATCCCCCCGCGGTCCTAGCGGTAGCGTCGTGAACAACTGGAGCATCGCGAACGGTCAGACTGGAGAGAAACTGAAGTAGACCAGTGCGCTAACATCCCCCGCAGTGGTAGCGGGAACGTCATGGACGGCCTCACGTCGCAGAAGCTTGGACTGTAGAGAATGCTGGTGAGGAGCTCAGGCGAGGTGGTAGCCCTTGTGCCGATGTCGAGGGAGCCGAGAGCGGTGGGTGCTGCAATCTTGGTCGAGGTAGCCGTGCGAGGGGTCGCCGTGGTCGATGTCGTGGCAAGTGCCAATGACGAGGTAGCCGCAGATGAAGCCGCAGGCGCATAGGGCACCGTAGAAGGACGGAGACGCGTCGAGGCAGTCGTCAAGGAGAGCGATGCCGGAGTCGATGCAGTCCGAGCCATCGAGGACGAGGTGCGGCCATAGCTTTGCCAGAACCAGGCACACGTCGGGGACAAAGGCATACTCCGGTTGTGCCAAAACCGAGTACGCGAAGACGAAAATGGGGACAAGGCGCTGCGACCGAGCTTGCCAAACTCGGGAACGCGTCGGGGACGAAGGCAAGCACCGATGTTGCCAGTACCGGGCGTGCGAAGAACGGGACCAGTTGAAACAACTTCACGCCATGTCGGAGAAGAGACTAGCAGAGAAGGACTCCACGACGGTTGCGAGGCGCAGAGCGGCGAAGAGAGAGCGTGCTGATGTAGCCCGCAGTTGTCGGAGTAGACGAGCAGGTGTGGTTATGAACAAGGCGATGACGTTGGCGATGAAGTCGTGCTGGACGTAGTCGCAGAAGGCGGCGAACCAGCAACGACCAAGAGTGGTCATGCTAGATGCCTAGACAAGCGGAGGGGTAGTCGGCGGGACCTGCGATGGCCAGAAGGGCCATGCAGGTTACCTGTGGAGATGCTGCGGCGGTACTCGAAGTAGGCGAGGAAGAACCCAGCGGCGCAATGAAGACCATGCGCGGACGGCGACAACCCGCGCCGAGGGAGGTGGCGCGGTAGAAGCTAGCGACGTCCTCGCGAAGTGACGGCGATGACCGCGTGTAGCGACGCAATGGCCCGATGGGACGGCGCGGCTGCAGGGCGCGAGTCGATGCAGCGGTGTGAGAGCCACCAGCGACATACATGCCGAAGAAGGCATGTTGGTAGCCGGCAGCCGGGACCAAAGGTGGCGACGCTACGGCTCGAAGGGGCAATGCAGCGGCAGCCCGATGCTCGAATGGTGGTAGGCGCGTGCTCGGGGACGTACTTAGGGGAGACGTGCACCAGATCGGTTGATCAGACCAACGGCGGTGCTGTACGCGCCAAGTCCTAGACGATGGCTGATCCCTTTGATGGCGTGTGGTTGACGTGGGAGCAGACTGTCCTTGTGCGTGGTGGATAACCAGCCCGTTGGGAACCCCAAGAGGAAGGTATGATGAGTATAGCAGCTAGTCTTCCCTCAGTTAAGAAACCAAGGTTTAATATCGATCAGGAGAGGAGAGACAAACGACTGAAGGTGATGCGGAACCTGCACACAACACAACCAAGTACTTTGTTCCCAACTTGCGATGAGGTTGTCAATCTCACCGGTTTGCTTGAAACAAAAGTTATGAGCGTATCGAGTGGAAAACAATATAGTATGCGAGTAAAGTAAACAATACGAGTAAAGTAAACAGGTGATAGCAATATGATGTAAATAGGACCGGGGTCCACAGTTCACTAGTGGTGTCTCTCCATAAGATAAATAACACATGCTGGGTAACAAATTACAGTTGGGCAATTGATAGAATAAAGATAAATGTGATATGTCAAGAAGATCACTATGAGATTTCCTCTGGGCATTACAACAAAATACATAGACCGCCATCCAACTGCATCTATGACTAATAATCCACTCCCGGGGATATCAATCCGAACACCCCAGTAGTATTAAGTTGCGAACAACAGATAATTGCATTAAGCAAAGTGTGTAATGTAAACAAAGCATATTCCCTTGAGCATATGAATGTTGTTTTCTCCCTAGTAGCAACAGCACATCTACCACCTTAGAGGTTTCTGTCACTCCCCCAGGTGAAATAGAGGCATGAACCCACTATCGAGCATAAATACCCCCTCTTGGAGTCACTAGCAACTACTCGGCCAAGATAGCTACTAACAACGGAGAGCATGCAAGATCATAAACAACATAGAGATAAGAAAAGATAATATTCAGTACAACAACTTAATCATACACACCAATATTCATCGGATCCCAACAAACCAAACATGTAGAATTACATAACGGTGATCTCAATCATGTAGGGCAGCTCATGAGATCTAAACATGAAGCACATGGTGGAGAAGACAACAATCTAGCTACTGCTATGGACCCATAGTCCAAGGTAGACTACTCACTCATCGCTCCGGAGGCAAGCATGGCGATGAAGAAGACCTCCGGTGGCGATTCTCCTCTCCGGCAGGGTGCCGGGAAGAGCTTCTGGACCCTCCCGATCTTCAGGTCGACGGTGGCGGCGGATCGCGATGTGTTCTGGAAATCTGATCGGGTACTTAGGTTTTTTCCGTCGGGGGGTCTTTATAGGCGAAGGGGCGTCATCAGAGGGGGAGCCAGGCGCCCTCACGCGGGGCCTGCGCGGCCAGGGGCCTGGCCGCGCCGCCCCTGCGTGTGGGGCCCTGGTGGCCCCCCTCCGACTCTCCTTCGGATCTCTGGAAGCTTCCGGGTAAAATAAGACTTCAGGAACTTGTTTCGTCCAATTCCGAGAATATTTCCTGTGTATCACTTCTGAAACACAAAAACAGCAGAAAACAGGAAACTGGCACTGTGGCAACTTGTTAATAGGTTAGTTCCGGAAAATGCATAAAAGTGCCACTAAGTGTAACGAAACAATAGGCAAATGGTGCAAAAACAAGCATGGAGCATCAAAAATTATAGATACGTTTGAGACGTATCAAGCATCCCCAAGCTTAACTCCTGCTCGTCCTCGAGTAGGTAAGTGATAACAAAGAATAATTTTTGAGGTGACATGCACCTACACAATCTTGATCATATATGTAAGCATTGGTGAGCTGGGATCATAAGAACTTAAAATATGGGCATGAAGATATAATCTTGACAATAAGAACTTAGCAACCATGTTGTAAACATGCAAATGAACACAAACAAAAGATCATGAAAATGAAACAATGAAAGTCAAACGTGTGTTCAAATCATAAGGAAAAACATACAAATGGTTTTCAGCTTGTCCTTCAAAGAGAGCAAAACATAAATGCATAGGACACCTTCAAGTTTAAGAGGGCGACTAGATACAAATAATTTGAGAACAAGTAAAACCAACAATATGAATCAATCAATGAACTTTGGGACAATGCATATCACACTAAGAATGACAACTATGCTCTCTTAATGGTGCATAAAGAAAGAAGGTGGTGACTCAACATAAAAGTAAAAGAAAGGCCCTTCGCAGAGGGAAGCAGTGATTGCAAGTTTTATAACCTTCAAAAATTATGGTACTTACCGGCTTTGAGCTCTCATTGCCCCCATCATAAGCATCTTGAATGGTTAAAGTTAATGCGAGAACAATTATGATGCATATGCTTGACAAATCATAAGTTGAAGACCTCGTGCCCCGTGAATACGAGTACCCAAACCTCATGCTACTTTACTTAGAGTCCCAAACAAGGCTCTTGTCATTGTAAGTATATGAATATCATTGAGAACCGCCAATGGGGTACGTCCATGCCCAATGACATGGGACAAGCCCACACCAAAATGACAGGACAAGCAGACAATGAACACCTCGACATCTCTTTTATTTGCCTTTTATTTAGCTTTTTATTGTGAGATGCGTCGTCGAATGTTCACCATGGGTGTGCTGCAAATTTCCACCATGAATTATGCATGGCTTAGATTGGCGGCCCGACATTTCCCTAACACATATACAAACTCCATGATCCCTACAAGATTCCCAATTCATTTCACACCGCGGGCATCCATAGACAAAAGATCACGATATCAACTCAAATAAGAAGTGCAATGTTGAAAGCTTGCCCCATGACAGCATGGATGGGCTAGAATCCAACTTACAACTTGCAAGCATAACAACTCAACATAAGAGACCACAATGTCAATTTTTTAAGAACAGGAAAAAGTAAAGTGTGCCTTCCGGTTCGTGAGAGCTTTACTAACCGAATTTCGCATAACACTGGTAAGAGTTTAATTTGAAGAGAAAATAAAAGCAAGTCAAATTTACTTGGAATAGCAAATTGCTAGTAGGTATGTATGGTAGACACTTTGGAAAACTTTGGCTTTTAGGAGTTGGATGCACGAGTAGAGCTCATACTCAGTACAAGGCGAGGGCTAGCAAAAGACTGGGAGCGACCAACTAAGAGAGTAATAATGGCCATAATCATGCAAAGCGACATTAAAAGAAGCATAAGATGGCATCAAAAGTCAAAAACTAAATGATCATGAAGGCTATTGGTGACTTTGTAAGAGTCTAACATGTGTGAGCATGTGCCAAGTCAACCCAAATAAAGCATCAAGGAGAAAACCAAAATAATGCTTCCATACAATAAAAACAACGCATGATTTTTTCAAAGGCTCATTAAGCAATCTCAGTTATTTGAGACAAGTCATGCTACAGCAAAACCACTAAGCATACTATCAAAAAGACATCAAGCATGGCATAAAAAATCCTAAGCCGCAGTCTACACAAGCTCCTTCTTGTACCACTATTTTGCACAAAGCTTTTTCTCTTTTCCAACACCATTTGAAATTTTTATAAACACCTCTTTTGATGAAAACCAATAAAGATCAGAGGCAAAAATACACCTTGATGAAAAGATATGACAAGATCTGAACGCAAATCAAGGCGAAAACGAAAACCAAAAGCAGTAGCAGAAAAAGAAGAACACTCGATGAACGATAAGAGTGAAAACTAGAGCGTTCTTTGCAAATGAAAGCGAGGCAACTTGTCCAAAGGTAATTTGTTGGGGTCCAACCATTTATTGCAGCAAACAAACTAACTAAACCAACTAAGAAAACTAAAACAACTGACGCTCCAAGAAAAACACATAGTGCACGAAGCAATAAAAATATAGTGTTTTGAAAGGTGACCTGATTTTTGCCGATGAAGAAGGGGTGCCTCGGGGGCATCCCCAAGCTTTGACGCTTGTACTTCTTGGATATTTCTTGGGGTGATGCATGGGCATCCCCAAGCTTGAGCTTTTGTCCATTCTTCAACTCATCTCATCATTCTCCAATCCCTACACTTGAGAACTTCCTTCATACAAAACTAAACACACTTCTATTAGCAACATTAGTGCAAGCATAACATATAATCAATCCTCTATTTGCTTCAGGTTTCAACTCAAAACCACCACATATATAGCAAATACTACTGTATCAACCTCCCCAAAAGTTCCGTGATCAAAAGAACTCAAAAGAAAGCGATAAAGTGGCAAACACAAATATTGGCAGAAATCTGTCAAAACTGAACAGCTGACAAAGGTCGAATTTTTGAGAAATTTTATGTTGCTCAAATCAAAAAGTGTTCAACTAACAAAAGTTTGGATATAACCTGGGGCATATGCACAAGAAATCGCAGGTCCAAAAGATAAACAGAGAATTTTCACGAATTTTTACGGTGCAGCACCGAAAACAGTTTCAGGACAGCAACATCCCCAAATTTTTACCTCACTCAAATTAGAGGCTTCTCTTGGCACAAAAACGAAATAAACAAGATAAGGAGTGGTAATTACAGTAGTAATGACTTCCAAGACTCAAATAAAAGAAAAAGTACTGAAAAGAAAACATTGGGTTATCTCCCAAGAGTGCTTTTCTTTAACGCCTTTGAGCTAAGCGCAGAAAATTGCGAGTCAAGTAATATCAAGTGATGAAGTGCTAGGATCAGCACATGCCTTACGTCTTCCTTTCTTACCTTTGCTCTTGACTCTAGGAAAGACATGGTTATTGCAAGGTGGAGACATAAATCTTATATTGCCTTTTCCCACATCGATGACGGCGCCCAGGAGCTTCAGAATGGATCTTCCAAGTGTGATTTGTCCTTTTCCTACACATTCAATCTTATATTTACTAATTGAAGGCACCATACGAGCTCCCACGTTAATCCTAGAGGAAACGCTAAGAATAACCGTTTGATTAAAATTTTGTGGTTAGGATTAAAAAGCAAGACCGAAAGAAGAGATCTATTAGCGTTACCCTAAAAACAAATCTATTCGTGTTTGCCGAGTCTTAGTTCTACACGCATCCATCATGCCTCGGAAAGTGCAGTCGAAACCATTGACGCACACGAGATGATGCCTCGATCTCTTGCCGTAAGCTCAGGCCGCTGCCGTCGTCATCTCCTCGCAGGATCGCATGGATCGAAGAGCTTCTATGGGCAGCGAGCGATCAGCACTGGAGATAGTATTAGCATCGCTGCACCTATGCTCTCTCTCTGATTGAGGATCACATCTCCCTCCTCCTGGTCTCACATGCGGCTGCTGTCCTAGCGCCTCAAAGAGTCTTGCGCGTCTCAAACGTCTCAATGGCGGCGAACTGTGGAATTGCCTGCTACACGCCTTGGACGTTCGGCTTGCGCATAGTCTTGCATGCTTCAAGCGCCTCTACGGTAGGTCACTTCGCTACTCATAGTAGTGTTGATTTGAATCATTCTGTTCTTGACCAGAATATCTGGAAATTTGTTCATATAGTCGATCCAATAGCTGACTGAAATAAAATTATTAACCTTGGACTTCACTAATGCCCTGATTCTTATTCAAAATCATTAACGCCAAGCTATATTCTTAATAGTTGTTTACATATAATACTATTACATTCATTCTTCTTTTGGTTTGCAGCTAGCCGTCAGATTAGTGATGTGTTTGACATTGAGGTTTTCAGTTCAACATCACAGGTAAAGGAATTTGCATTGTATTTCCAAAAAAGCCTCTGACAGAGTTTGGAATCTGAAGGATGATGATACAGATTAATTTGTATCGCTTCAAGAATAATCCTATGTGCTCCCTTCTTTTTACTTCAGATTTACAAAAGCTCAGTCTGCTAAACAATTAATGTGTTCGGACTAAAGATTTCTGTTTTCGCGTCAACAGATAACAAAGGTTTGTGCGACAAACACTACGACGATTTTGCGTATGGTTGAGACCAAGGTATACGTACCATGATGCTTTATTGCTTAAAGCTCATTTTTTTATACACTTAATCCGAAGAACTTATTTTTTCAGTACTACCTCTGTTCCAAATTACAAGATATTTTAGTAGGATAAAATAGGCTATCAAAAGATTTTGCAATTTGAAATAGACGTAGTACTATATATTTTATTTGTCTTGGTATTGATGTGAGACTACTGGGAAGATTATTTAGTATTGAAGAGCTAAATTATCTTATACAACCCAAATTAAAGGACAAAATAGGTCTAGGGAATACATTTGTTGAATTGGTTGATTCCGATATATTTTTATGTGGGTTCATTCCAGAAGGAAACTTAGTTTCCCTTAGGAAATCTTTTTTGCTTATATATTGGTACTAACTGATATTTTGCAGCATTTACATTATAGTACTTTAGTTGGTTCATCTCCCTGTAGTATGTTTTCTGGATAAGCTCTTCTATTGGTCACCATATTCGAAAGGGAAAAACTGGTATAAGCAAGGTGGCCGTATGAACAAATAATGAAATTCTGATACTGCAACATCTAGATTTAGAAATAGCTTAAGCAGTACTTCCAGAATCATATTATGAGTTTACCACAACTCCACATCCATGGAGAATGTAGGTTTACTAATTATTTTCTTCTTCAATAAAATTTAAGTTGACTTGGACACAATGTGGTTGAATAAGGATTGGAAGAAGAAGAGCACATTCACTATTTTTAGGTGTTCTGTATCTATTTTCTACTGTTCTAGATAAGAAACAGTCCAACAGCTACTATTGACGGAGTCTCTGTATACGTATCTACTTGGGTTTCTGGCCTGTCCATTATGATACGATCAAAGATTATTCAGACCGTTTGACCTTACAACTATTTTTGTGTTGTCCATGCAAATTTTGCCCTTTTCTATGGAATTAGTACTATAGTAAAGGCATATGATAGGAAATAGAGAATAATGAATATTATTTATCATGCCATAACGGATGCCCAAGCACAAGGAACACTATAAATTATATTATGCATTAATGAAAAAGCTATTTACAGTGAAAAATGTTATTTCTACCACGGTAGATTATCCTCAAGTGGGTCCGACCCTTTCCTGGACTCCGCGCAAAGCGGAAGCTTCATGCACCAAGTTGTCCTTTTTAATAGGTTATCCTCATATTAAAATAAATTATTAGTAGTATATAGGACAAGCTTCTCTTAAAAATAGGGATGTTTGGTGAACTATGAAAACACTAAATAAGCCAAACTCCAATAGATTTGTTCAGAAACTCTCTGTAGACGTATCTACTTGGCTAATTGTTCTTTTTATTAATCAATATAGGTAAAGAAGTACCAAAATTTATCAAAGATAGATACGTAGCAAATGTTTCCGCATAACTATGAAAATAGTAGGTAACTCTTATTTGAATAGGTGGATTAAACACAATATTGTGTATATGGATTATCTATGGCTTGCATCTTTATGCAACATTAGCTGTAGCAAGAACTTCTTCTACCGAAAGGGCAATGAAACAGAAGCAATGAAACAGAAGTACATATTACAAAAGCTATCATATGATAACTTAAGGTCAGAGAGCACAACAATTTAAACCCACCTCTAAATTAGAATTCATTAATGAATTGTGTGTTTTGTGCAGGAAACATGAGCTAACATGGTATAACTTTATATTTTACATTTTAAAATATAGGTGTACTATTATCTATTCTCGGAAGTTTTGGAGAAAAAATACTTTTTGTTTCAGAACGTACTAGCCTGTGCAGCACACATATCTCAATGCCCATCTAATTTATCAATCACACTTTGTTAGCACTTATAACAGAAGTATACGGATCACTCAAAACTCCCTTAGTAAATTTAGTTTAAAATCTAAAACATTATTTCGAAGTAGCTAACCCACGCAGTTGCGTGGGTTGATGACTAGTAACAAGATAATCAGTAGATATCATTCTTCCTAGAACTTTTGTAAAAACTCTTTCAGCTATTCCAAGGGGAAATATAGTGGCATTGTTAGTAAGAGAAATTCCTTCTCCTCCCTCAGAAAGCTTCCAAAGGCTCAAAGATTCATAAACATCCTTTGGCATGAGACAAAATTCAGACATAATATCACAACGAGCATGAAAAGTTTCACCACTAATGGTGATTTTTATTGTAGGATACCAACTCGAAGGTTCAGTATTTGTTGGCACATAATCAAAATGCTGGCGCAAAGTATTGTAGCAAGAATTCAAGCTAGCAGTGCAAGTCTCAAGAGTATCAAGTCTATTAAAAATGCACACAAGAGAGGAATCAAAATAGGTTGGCATGCTATAAATTGTAATCAGCTTTTTTATAATGTTGAAGGCTTGATCTCCATCGCAATGAAAGAAATCTCCTTCTGCAGTAGCATCCAAAGCATATCTATAACGAAGAGCAAGTCCAAAGTAAAAGCTACTAAGAAGCAAACTCAAAGTCATTTTAGGTTCAGTTTTTTCATGCCAATCATAAATTCTAGACCAAGCTTCTTTAAAACTTTCCTCATCCTTTTGTTTAAAAGTGAAAATCATGTCCTCGGGCGACATAGTAGTAGCAACTGAACTAGACATAATAAACTAAAGTAAAGAAATAACAACTACCAAGGATTCTAATTTTTTTGGATTTTTGATAAAAAGCAATGCAGGTAAAATAAATAAAGTAAAGCAAAACAATAAAACAAAGTAAAGGATGTGTGTGCGAAAAACTCCCCTCGCAGAAGTCTTCTCTTCCTCCCCGGCAACGGCGCCAAAAAACTAGCTGATCCCTTTGATGGCGTGTGGTTGACGTGGGAGCAGACTGTCCTTGTGCGTGGTGGATAACCAGCCCGTTGGGAACCCCAAGAGGAAGGTATGATGAGTATAGCAGCTAGTCTTCCCTCAGTTAAGAAACCAAGGTTTAATATCGATCAGGAGAGGAGAGACAAACGACTGAAGGTGATGCGGAACCTGCACACAACACAACCAAGTACTTTATTCCCAACTTGCGATGAGGTTGTCAATCTCACCGGTTTGCTTGAAACAAAGGTTATGAGCGTATCGAGTGGAAAACAATATAGTATGCGAGTAAAGTAAACAATACGAGTAAAGTAAATAGGTGATAGCAATATGATGTAAATAGGACCGGGGTCCACAGTTCACTAGTGGTGTCTCTCCATAAGATAAATAACACATGCTGGATAAACAAATTACAGTTGGGCAATTGATAGAATAAAGATAAACGTGATATGTCAAGAAGATCACTATGAGATTTACTCTGGGCATTACAACAAAATACATAGACCGCCATCCAACTGCATCTATGACTAATAATCCACTCCCGGGGATATCAATCCGAACACCCCAGTAGTATTAAGTTGCGAACAACAGATAATTGCATTAAGCAAAGTGTGTAATGTAAACAAAGCATATGCCCTTGAGCATATGAATGTTGTTTTCTCCCTAGTAGCAACAGCACATCTACCACCTTAGAGGTTTCTGTCACTCCCCCAGGTGAAATAGAGGCATGAACCCACTATCGAGCATAAATACCCCCTCTTGGAGTCACTAGCAACTACTCGGCCAAGATAGTTACTAACAATGGAGAGCATGCAAGATCATAAACAACATAGAGATAAGAAAAGATAATATTCAGTACAACAACTTAATCATAAACACCAATATTCATCGGATCCCAACAAACCAAACATGTAGAATTACATAATGGTGATCTCAATCATGTAGGGCAGCTCATGAGATCTAAACATGAAGCACATGGTGGAGAAGACAACCATCTAGCTACTGCTATGGACCCATAGTCCAAGGTAGACTACTCACTCATCGCTCCGGAGGCAAGCATGGCGATGAAGAAGACCTCCGGTGGCGATTCTCCTCTCCGGCAGGGTGCCGGGAAGAGCTTCTGGACCCTCCCGATCTTCGGGTCGACGGTGGCGGCGGATCGCGATGTGTTCTGGAAATCTGATCGGGTACTTAGGTTTTTTCCGTCGGGGGGTCTTTATAGGCAAAGGGGCGTCGTCAGAGGGGGAGCCAGGCGCCCTCACGCGGGGCTCGCGCGGCCAGGGGCCTGGCCGCGCCGCCCCTGCATGTGGGGCCCTGGTGGCCCCCCTCCGACTCTCCTTCGGATCTCTGGAAGCTTCCGGGTAAAATAAGACTTCAGGAACTTATTTCGTCCAATTCCAAGAATATTTCCTGTGTATCACTTCTGAAACACAAAAACTGCAGAAAACAGGAAACTGACACTGTGGCAACTTGTTAATAGGTTAGTTCCGGAAAATGCATAAAAGTGCCACTAAGTGTAATGAAACAATAGGCAAATGGTGCAAAAACAAGCATGGAGCATCAAAAATTATAGATACGTTTGAGACGTATCAATGGCACACAGATCAGAACCCGTGGCGTCATTATCGGTGAAGTCCCTGGCAATGACGGTGAAGACGGACCGGCGATGAAGACCGCGCAGGCGTGGAGTCGGAAGTGATGTACCAAGGCGTCCCTCGGACAACGCGTCCGGCGTTGCCGCGTGGTTGGTGAAGGTGAGCCGGCCAGCGCGGAATCGGCGCCAGCGAGACGACCGCGGCAGCCTACCAAGGTAGGTGCAGCAGTCGGCCGAGGGATCGCGACAACCGGCAAGAGCCGGCCGAAGCGGTGACGGCGCCAGCGTGTCGGCCGTGATAGCCGGCGTATGGGTGGCCGCTGGTGCGAGGTCGACGCTGAGGTTGGAGTAGAGGCGCTTGGTGACGGCGGCGGTGGGCAACTCAATCCGATCTAAGATCGGTAAACCAAAAAGAAAACACCAGTCAAGTGACCGGCGAGAAAAAGACGTAGGGCAGCCGATCAACCGATCGGCGGACGAACCCTAATACGGGTGGCGCGGCCCTCGGAGGAGATCATGGAGATTGACCTTCCCGGGGGCGGCGTGGTGCGGAAGCGGGGCGGCGGCTAGGTCAAGGATCTTACCGCTCTGATACCATGTAGAAGGGTAGGGGGAGAGAGAGATTGGCGGAATATGGTGGATGTATTATTGAGCCTCTCGGGCGAGTATATATAGACGTACAATGGACCGACTTGGAGTACAAAACAAGGCATAGACTTGGAGTACAAGACACGTATCCTATCTCTATCCTAATCTAGCCATGTACAACATGTATACTCTAATAGTTCATACCAACCAATTTAGTCTCAAATACCCAAGAACCACATTGTTGTAACAAGCAACGAATACACCCATAACATGTATATCTTCTATATACCTGAGCTGGACATTTCCAGTCTTTTCTTTTTTGATAGAAATAAATTTTGGATTCTCTTTTAGCAATTCTTTTCCTTTCTAGAAGAATCTACCAACATCAATAGTGGCACCGTACACATGGCACATAGTTCAAGGCATGATTAGTCAAACACTAATACCCTTGGACTCACACTTTGAAGTAGATCACCATCATCAAATATTTGGGGTTCTTCCAAATTCCATTCTTTAGTAATCTTTTAATGTAGTAAACATTTTACCGACATCTTGTATTCATCCTATCATGAAAACTTTCATGATCAAGCTACTATAGCTCATTAGGATGAATTATAAGTATAATGTTAGTTCCTAAAACCTTTTTAGGAGATCTAGACGCCTAGTGTCTCCAATCTTCACAAATTTTCATACAATATGAGAACATGTGTCTTACTAAATTATACTCTATCACATTGCAACCAACATTGTTTCAGATATCACAATATCTTCCACACATGATAGTTCATGAAACAATTCTTTCAGCTCCTAGACAACCTTGATACAAAAAACAACTTTTGAATATCAAGGATCATGGAGGCAAGTGTGATACTTAGATACTAACACTGGAATTGTTACTCTTCATTTAATACTACTTATTAAATTTTATCGAGTAACCAAGGTTTGCTAAAAGTTTGCAATAGGACTTTAAACTTTAGATTGACATTCAAACAATACGATTCCAGTTCGTAGAGTCAACATCCAGAATTATATAGTTCAATTATCTCAATTATAGCTAATCGCAAGGTAGTAAACGGATGCCAATGACTACAACAAACTATGCAAATTCACTTTGATTTAGTTCATGATAAATTGAGTTTTATAATTCAAAATTACTAAATGAACTCCCACTTAAAAACAACATCCCTCTTAGTTTTCTTAAGTGATTACACGAACGAAATTCACTATACCACAACCGATCATCACGTGCAACGGCATAATTTCAAAGGCGAACATCACCATGTTCATTATATCAACCATATGACTCATGCTTAACCTTTCGGTTCGTGTTCCGAGGCCATTTCTGTACATGCTAGGCTCGCCAAGTAGAACCATAGCACTCGCGTGTGTAAAACTGTCTTACACCCGTCGTATGTGAACGTAGAGTCTATCACACCCAATCATCATGTGGTGTCTCAAAACGACAAACTTTCTTGATGGTGCATGCTATGGAAGAACACATTTTTATCTTGATATTTATGTGAGAGGGATCATCTTATAATGCTACCGCGCGATCAAATCTCAGCAAAATAAGATGCATAAAAGGATAAACATCACATACATATAAAATGTGATGTGATATGGTCCTTCACGCATTCGATCTCCATCTTGTGCATCACGACATGATCTCCATCATTCCAGTGGCGTGGCACCAAGGTCCATGGCGCGTCACCTTGATTGTCTTCCTCCATTACAATATATCACTTGTATATATATATATATTCGGCATGCAGGCCATAAAATGAAAAGACAACCATATGGCTCCTTCCGGTTGTTTATAACTTACAAAAAAGATCATTGCATACAATTTATAACATAAAATTTTAACCATATCACATCACATGCCCTGCAAAAACAAGTTAGACGTTTCTAATTTGTCTTGCATATTTTACGTGGTTCGGGGCTTTCTAGGAAGAACCATTCTTACCTATGAACATGTAACCACAATGGTGATAAAAATATTATTAACAACTCTTTGTAAAATAGATCAGAACTATAGTGGGAGAAACGTGCATCCGCAAAGCCACATATGCCGAAGCATGTCAAGTGTGGGACAAGTCTCGTGAACGCGGTCACGTAATGTTAGTCTCAGCTAGCTTCAATCCCACTATGCCACTATGATCCAAAATACAAAAAATAGCAATAACATGATCATCAACGCCCACATCTCCATGTGTTCTAATCATATATACCAACTACGCATAGAGATGGCTCTGATACACTAATGGGTTCGTAGAATAGAAAACAAAAAAATTCCAACGCATGAACACAAAACTAGCCAAGATCATCTACGAGATGGAAGCAACGATTAACTAACCCTCGATGATCGGAAGTGGAGATTACGTTCACGCATAAACGTTGTCGACAAAGATGCACGTAGTCGACGTAGTCGTTCACTTGACGTAGTCGACGTAGTCGTTCACTTGACGATCTCAAGATCGTATACAAGGCGCCACAACCGGCGGCACCTCCGTACTTGGTCACACGTACAGCTTGTCGTCGTCTCCTGCATGCCCATGGTCCAGTGGGGCAGCAGAAGAAGGGATCTGCCGGACACTCCAACAGACACTTCTCCAAGTGTATGAATTACGAACTAAAAATCCAGCAGAGCTTCGCTAAGCTAAGATGGATATTGGGCAGCAACTATGCGGAGAAGGGGAGAATCAAGAGTGTGAGAAGAGGGACAAGAGGGATCCTTTTATAGGAGAG
Organism: Dactylis glomerata; assembly: GCA_007115705.1. Classification (NCBI taxonomy): domain Eukaryota; kingdom Viridiplantae; phylum Streptophyta; class Magnoliopsida; order Poales; family Poaceae; genus Dactylis; species Dactylis glomerata. The sequence goes on along the minus strand of QXEO01000422.1, from coordinate 2,701,791 downwards.
GAGGGGGAAGCCCCCTAGGGGGGTGCGGCAGCCCATAGGAGAAATTATCCTCCTCTTCATTTCCCTCTTCATGGTGGTAACCCCCTCTTCATGGTGGTAACCCCCCTCATCAACATGAAGTAACCCCCCATTTAATTTTGCATGACATTCATGCTAATTAAAATTCACACTAATTGAATTAATAAAACATTTTTATTTCTTTAATATTTCTTAATTCAATCAATTAACAACATTAACAAATACCCCTTGAGTTATTTCGATATGCCGAGACAGTTTCGGTGCTTTTCTGAAACAACCCCTATGCTGTCCTATAATTCGATCGGAGTATCGTATCCACTCAAAAACAATGATGAACCTTAAGTGTGTCACCCTACGGTTCGTGAATAACGTGGACATGATCGAGACTCCTCTCCGATCAATAATCATCAGCGGGATCTAGAAATCCATGATGACTCCCACTTACTTGACGATGATCTAGTGATCGTGTGAACCATTGATGCGGCATGATGTTGATGATGTAAGTCACCGTCCAGTTGGGAACCCCAAGAGGAAGGTATGATGAGCACAGCAGCAAGTTTTTCCCTCAGTAAGAAACCAAGGTTTATCGAATCCAGGAAAAAGCCAAACTCCAGAAGGTGATGCTTGCTAGCCTAGTGACTTCCAACAAGGGCGCCATTCACGACACTTGTTAGTGCGTCTTCAACTAGTAGCAACGCGGAACCTGCACAGAACATAACCAAATACTTTGCTCCCAACTTACGATGAGGTTGTCAATCTCACCGGTTTGCTGTAAACAAAGGTATGAGCGTATCGAGTGGAAAGCAATAGTAGTATGCAAGAAAGTAAACAATGCAAATAAAGTAAACAGGTGATAGCAATATAAAGGAAATTGGACCAGGGCCCATAGTTCACTAGTGGTGTCTCTCCATAAGATAAATAGCACATGCTGGGTAAACAAATTACAGTTGGGCAATTGATAGAATAAAGATAACATGCATATGTCGCGAGGATCACTATGAGATTTACTCTGGGCATTACAACAAAATACATAGACCGCCATCGAACTGCATCTATGACTAATAATCCACCCACGGGGATATCGTCCGAACACCCCATGAGTATTAACTTGTGAACAACAGATAATTGCATTAAGCAAAGTGTGTAATGTAAACAAAGCATATGCCCTTGGACATAAGAATGTTGTTTTCTCCCTAGTGGCAACAGCACATCTACAACCTTAGAGGTTTCTGTCACTCCCCCAGATTAAATAGAGGCATGAACCCAACTATCGAGCATAAATACCCCCTCTTGGAGTCACTAGTATCTACTTGGCCAAGATAGCTACTAACAACGGAGAGCATGCAAGATCATAAACAACATAGAGATAACATATGATATAAGATTTAGCACATCAACTCAACATAACACCAATATTCATCGGATCCCAACAAACACAACATGTAGAATTACATAACGGTGATCTCGATCATGTAAGGCAGCTCACGAGATCTGAACATGAAGCACATGGTGGAGAAGACAACCATCTAGCTACTGCTATGGACCCATAGTCCAAGGTAGACTACTCACTCATCGCGTCGAAGGCAAGCATGGAGATGAAGAAGACCTCCGGTGGCGATTCCCCTCTCTGGCAGGGTGCCGGGAAGAGCTTCTGGACCCTCCCGATCTCGGGTCGACGATGGCAGCGGATCGCGATGTGTTTCTGGAAAATTGATCGGGTACTTAGGTTTTTCCCGTCGGGGGGTCTTTATAAGCGAAGGGGCAGCGTCAGAGGTGGACCAGGAGGGTCTCACCCATAGGGGCGCAGACAGGGGCTGGGCCGCGCCCCCTCATGGTGAGGCTGGCCCCTGGCTCAGCTCCGTCTCCTCTTCAGTGTTCTGGAAGCTTCGTTTAATATCTGGACGTTCAGCTTTTGTTTCGTCCAATTCTGAGAATATTTCCGGTGTAACTTTTCTGAAACATAAAAACAGCAGAAAACAGGGAACTGGCACTGTGGCATCTTGTTAATAGGTTAGTTCCAAAAAATGCATAAAAACGCCACAAAGCGTAATGAAACACTAAGAAAATGGTGTAAAAACAAGCATGGAGCATCAAAAATTATAGATACGTTTGAGACGTATCAGCATCCCCAAGCTTAACTCCTGCTCGTCCTCGAGTATGTAAGTGATAACAAAAGAAATAATTTTTGAGGTGACATGCACCTACACAATCTTGATCATCTATGTAAGCATTGAGTGCTGGGATCAAAAGAACTTAAAACATGGGCATGAAAGATATAATCTTGATAGAAGAAACTTAGCAACCATGTTATAACATGAAAAAGAACACAAACAAAAGATCATGAAAATGAAACAATAAAAGTCAAACGTGTGTTCTAATCATCTGGAAAAACATACAAATGGTTTTCAGCTTGTCCTTCATGAGAGAGCAAAACATAAATGCATAGGACACCTTCAAGTTTAAAAGGGTGACTAGATACAAGTATTTTGAAGGTTTTTTTCAAAGGTAGCACATGAAAATTTACTTGGAATGGCTTACAAATACCATGCATAGGAATTTATAGTGGACACATTGGAACAACTTGGTTTTTAGGAGTTGGATGCACGAGTAGAGCTCATACTCAGTACAAAATGAGGGCTAGCAAAAGACAGGGAGCGACCAACTAAGAGAGCAATAATGGCCATAATCATGCAAAGCGACAAAACATCATTAAAAGAAGCATAATATGGCATCAAAAGTCAAAAACTAAATGATCATAGAGGCTTATGGCGACTTTGTATGAGTCTAACATGTGTGAGCATGCGCCAAGTCAACCCAAATAAAGCATCAAGGAGAAAACCAAAATAATGCTTCCAAATAATAAAAACAACGCATGATTTTTTCAAAGGCTCATTAAGCAATCTCAGTCATTTGAGACAAGTCATGCTACAGAAAAACCACTAAGCATACTATCAAAATGATATCAAGCATGACATGAAAAAGTCTAAGCCGTAGTCTAAACAAGCTCCTTTTTGTTCCACTTTTTTGCATAATTTTTTTCTCTTTTCCAACACCATTCGAACCTTTTTGAAACAACTCTTTTGATAAAAACCAACATGGACCAGAGGTCAAAATACACCTTGATATAAAGATATAAGAAGATCTGAACAAAAATCAAGGCGAAAAACGAAAACAAAACGCAGTAGCAGAAAAAAGAGAACACTCGTTGAACGATAAGAGTAAAAAACGGAGTGTTCTTGGCAAATGAAAAGCAAGGCAACTTCTCCAAAAGGAATTTGTTGGGGTCCAACCATTTATTGCAGCAAACAAAACTAAACTAAACTAAAAACTAAAACAACTGATGCTCCAAGAAAAACGCATAATGCATGAAGCACAAAAAATATAGTGTGTTGAAAGGTGACCTGATTTTTGCCGATGAAGAAGGGGTGCCTCGGGGGCATCCCCAAGCTTTGTCGCTTGTACCTCTTGTATATTTCTTGGGGTGACATGGGCATCCCCAAGCTTGAGCTTTTGTCATTCTTCAACTCATCTCATCATTCTCCAATCCCTACACTTGAAAATTTCCTTCATACAAAACTAAACACAATTCTATTAGCAACAGTAGTGCAAGCATAATAATGAATCAAACCCTTTTTGCTTCAGATTTCAACTCAAAACCACCATATATAAAGCATATACTACTGTAGCAACTTCCCCAAAAGTTCTGTGATCAAAAGAACTCAAAAAGAAAGCTATAAAGAGGCAAACACAAATAGTGGTAGAAATCTGTCAAAACAGAACAGCTGACAAAGGATGATTTTTTAGAGGGTTTTCTGTTGCTCAAATCCAAAAGTGTATAACTAATGAAAGTTTGGATATAACCTGGGGCATATGCACGAGAAATCGCAGGTCAAAAAGATATTCTGAGAATTTTCACGAATTTTTATGGTGCAGCACCGAAATCTGTTTCAGGACAGCAACATCCCCAAATCTTACCTCACTCAAATTAGTGGCTTCTCTTGGCACAACAACGATATAAAAAGGATAAGGAGCGGTTATCACAGTAGTAATAACTTCCAAGACTCAAATAAAATAAAAAGAACTGAAAGTAAAACAATGGGTTATCTCCAAAGAGTGCTTTTCTTTAACGTCTTTGAGCTAGGCTCAGTAATTTGAGAAGATGCTCACATAAGAAATATGAATGGAAGCCAAAAAGAGCATCAGGGAGCAAATATAAAACACATTTAAGTCTAACCCACTTTCTATGCATAGGAATCTTGTAAGAAAATAAATCAAAGAAGCACATAGTCACAAGTATGGGTAGATAAAACAAGAGCAACTTCGGAACTTTCAATATAAAGTGAGGTATTTTAGTAACATGAGAATTCCAACAACCATATTTTCCTCTCTCATAATAATTTTCAGTAGCATCATGAACAAACTCAACAATATAAATATCACACTCATCCTCCTTTGTTAAGCATGGAGGGCTATCAAATAAGGTATTAGTTAAAGAGTTACTCTTATTGGGAGGTAGACATGGGTAGCTCCATTCTTCCTCCTATTGATCATCACTCTCCTCCTCTTTTTCATCTAATGAGCTTCCAGTTTCAGTAATTTCTTCTTCCATAGGCTCCTTCAAGGCGTTAGTCTCTTTCGTTGGAGAGCATCTATTAAGATATTTAAGAATATAGCCATTTTCTTCCTTGTAATTATTAAAGCAAAATTTAAGTATATCATAAACCTCATATTTATAAGGTGCATCATCAGTATTTTCAAGCAAATAAGCAAGTTCGAATGCACCCTTCCAAGCAATAAATTCTTCAATTTGTTCCACATCATAAAAGTCATAATTTCCATTAATATAAGAAGATATGGTAACATCATCATTATACTCACATTGAAAAGGGAGGTGTTTATACCTCCTACAGCAACAAGATTTATCAAAGCAATAAGTAACATTATAAGTAGAGCACACATTTCTAGCAATGATATACAATGTATCAATTTGTTCCCATAAGTGTTTCCCTTTTTGTGACAAGCGGTGTTCCTCATAATATTTTTGTTGCTCTTCCATGAACCCACCTTGCCAAAAAGATTTAGTTTCAAAGAAACCAACCATTGATAGAAAGCATGATAAAGCAAGACAGTAACAAACGATGAAAAATAACAACTATAGTAGGAACTAATTTTTTTGTATTTTTGATAAAATGATACAAGCAAAAATAAAATAAAGCAAAACAATAAACAAAGTAAAGGATGTGCGTGCGAAACTCCCCTTGCAGAAGTCTTCTTTTTCCCCGGCAACGACGCTAGAAAAATTCTTGATGCGGCACGGTGTTGATGATGTAAGTCACCGTCCAGTTGGGAACCCCAAGAGGAAGGTATGATGAGCACAGCAGCAAGTTTTTTCTCATTAAGAAACCAAGGTTTATCAAATCCAGGAAAAAGCCAAACTCCAGAAGGTGATGCTTGCTAGCCTAGTGACTTCCAACAAGGGCACCATTTACGACACTTGTTAGTGCGTCTTCAACTAGTAGCAACGTGGAACCTGCACACAACACAACCAAATACTTTGCTCCCAACTTACGATGAGGTTGTCAATCTCACCGGTTTGCTGTAAACAAAGGTATGAGCGTATTGAGTGGAAAGCAATAGTAGTATGCGAGAAAGTAAACAATGCGAATAAAGTAAACAGGTGATAGCAATATAAAGGAAATTGGACCGGGGTCCACAGTTCACTAGTGGTGTCTCTCCATAAGATAAATAGCACATGCTGGGTAAACAAATTACAGTTGGGCAATTGATAGAATAAAGATAACGTGCATATGTCGCCAGGATCACTATGAGATTTACTCTGGGAATTATAACAAAATACATAGACCGCCATCCAACTGCATCTATGACTAATAATCCACCCACGGGGATATCATCCGAACACCCCATGAGTATTAAGTTGCGAACAACAGATAATTGCATTAAGCAAAGTGTGTAATGTAAACAAAGCATATGTCCTTGGACATAAGAATGTTGTTTTCTCCCTAGTGGCAACAACACATCTACAACCTTAGAGGTTTCTGTCACTCCCCCAGATTAAATAGAGGCATGAACCCAACTATCGAGCATAAATACCCCCTCTTGGCGTCACTAGTATCTACTTGGCCAAGATAGCTACTAACAATGGAGAGCATGCAAGATCATAAACAACATAGAGATAACATAAGATATATGATTCAGCACATCAAATCAACATAACACCAATATTCATCGGATCCCAACAAACACAACATGTAGAATTACATAACGGTGATCTCGATCATGTAAGGCAGCTCACGAGATCTAAACTTGAAGCGCATGGTGGAGAAAACAACCATCTAGCTACTGCTATAGACCCATAGTCCAAGGTGGACTACTCACTCATTGCGCTGGAGGCAAGCATGGCGATGAAGAAGACCTCCAGTGGCGATTCCCCTCTTTGGCAGGGTGCCGGGAAGAGCTTCTGGACCCTCCCAATCTCGGGTCGACGACGGCGGCGGATCGCGATGTGTTTCTGGAAAATTGATCGGGTACTTATGTTTTTCCCGTCGGGTGGTCTTTATAGATGAAGGGATAGTGTCAGAGGTGGACCAGGGGGGTCTCACTCATAGGGGGCGCGGCCAGGGGCTGGGACACGCCCCCTCATCGTGAGGCTGGCCCTTGGCTTGGCTCCGTCTCCTCTTCGGTGTTCTGGAAGCTTCGTTTAATATTTGGATGTTCGGCTTTTGTTTCGTCCAATTTCGAGAATATTTTCTGTGTAACTTTTCTGAAACACAAAAAATAGCAGAAAACAGGGAACTGGCACTGTGGCATCTTGTTAATAGATTAGTTCTGGAAAATACATAAAACGCCACAAAGTGTAACGAAACACTAAGCAAATGGTGTAAAAATAAGCATGGAGCATCAAAAATTATAGATACGTTTGAGACGTATCAACCATTAACGAACATAGTCAATTCCTTTTGTCTCGCGATATTATTACTTGTCCGAGATCCGATCATTTGGTATCAACCATACCTAGTTCGATCTCGTTCTCGACAAGTCTCTTTACTTGTTCCGTGATAAGTCATTCCCGTGACCTAGTCACATGCTTGCAAGCAATGTCAATGCAATATCACCGAGAAGGGCCCAGAGAATATCTTCCCATCATCGGGTCGGACAAATTCCACTCTTGATCCATGAGCCTCAACTAATACTTTTAGTATACCCAAATCAACCTTTATAATCACCCTGTTATGGTGTGACGTTTGATATCATCAAAGTACTCTTTTGGTACCAGTGATTAACATGATCTCATAGTCTAAGGATTAGAACTATTTTGTATGAGTTTGATATAGCAATGAAACTTGATAACTTGATCGTATTGCTATTCGTAATATGGGTGTGAGTGTTCATCACATCATTCTTCTAATGATATGCCCTCGTTATTAACAACATCCAATGTTCATGATCTGGAAACCTTGATCATCAGTTAATCAACGAGCTAGTATAAAAGAGAGGCTTTACTAGGAACCTTTTGGTTTATTAATCACACAAGTATTAATGTTTCCGATTAATACAATTCTAGCATGAGAAATAAACATTTATCATAAAAATGGAATATGATAATAACCACTTTATTATTGCCTCTCGGGCATATTCCCTTTAGTGCTCATCATACCTTCCTCTTGGGGTTCCCAACTGGGCAGCTAGCACCGCTATCAAGCAACTTTTTCTGGCGTCGTTGCCGGGGAGAAAGAGGATTTCTGCAAGGGGAGTCTCCCGCTTCCAATTTTTTTACTTTGTTATTGTTTTTCTTACTTTCTTTACTTTATTGTTGTTTCCATCTTTTTATCAAAAATACAAAAAAATTAGTTCCCTCATAGTTGTTATTTTTGCTTGTCTACATTTAGTCTTGCTAGAATGAGTACTCTTGAGAACACCAAGTTGTGTGACTTTACTAGCACAAACATCAATGATTTCACCTCCACTCCTATTGCGCCACCTGCTCCCGAGGCAAGTTTTTATGAGATTAAACCTGCTTTGTTGAATCTTGTTATGAAAGAGCAATTTTCTGGTGTTAGTACTGATGATGCTACAGCTCATCTCAACAATTTTGTTGAGCTATGTGAGATGCAAAAGTATAAGGATGTAGATGGAGATATTATTAAGATTAAGTTGTTTCCTTTATCTTTAAGAGGAAGAGCTAAGGATTGGTTACTATCTTTGCCTAGAAATAGTATTGATTCTTGGGTTAAGTGCAAGGATGATTTTATTGGAAAATATTATCCTCCTGCTAAGATTATATCTTTGAGAAGTGATATTATGAAGTTTAAATAGTTTGATAATGAACATGTTGCTCAAGCTTGGGAAAGAATGAAATCTTTGATAAAGAATTGTCCCACTCATGGACTGACTACTTGGATGATTATCCAAACCTTTTATGCAGGACTAAATTTTTCTTCAAGAAATCTCTTGGATTCAGCTGCTGGAGGTACTTTATGTCCATCACCTTGGGCGCCACAACAAAGCTTATTGATAATATGATGGTAAATTATTCTGAGTGGCACACCGAGAGAGCTCCACAAGGTAAGAAGGTAAATTTTGTTGAAGAAACCTCTTCCTTGGGTGATAAGACTGATACCATTATGGCTATGTTTGCTAATGATAGAGCTCATGTTGATCCTAGTAATGTTCCTTTAGCCTCTTTGGTTGCTCAAGAAGAGCATGTTGATGTAAACTTCATTACAAATAATAATTTCAACAACAGTGTGTATAGGAACATTGTTGGTAGCAACAATTATAGGCGGTATCCTTCTACCAATGGTAATGGTTATGGTAATTCTTATGGTAATTCCTACAACAACAATAGGAGCGCGTCCTCTGATCTTGAAGTCATGCTCAAGGACTTCATTAGTAAACAAACTGCTTTTAATAAGTCTATTGAGGAAAAGCTTGGTAAATTGATGTTCTTGCTTCTAAAGTTGATAGCCTTGCTCTTGATGTTGAACTTCTGAAACTAAAGGTTTTTCCTCATGTTGTGAAAGAAAGCAAGACTTTGAATGCCATTTAGGTTAAGATTGATAATAATGTTAGGATGTTTGTCGTGGGAATTTAGGGACAGTAGCCATGGGGAGGCTTATCGGAGGGGCTCGACGATGGTGACGATGGGTCCGGCTCGGGATCGTGCCAACAGAGACACCTCAGTTTACCCAGGTTCAGGGCCCTCCCGGTTGGAGGTAAACCCCTACTTCCTGCCTGCTTCGTATTGATCGGATAGTATCGATTACAATGCTCCTCGAGCTGTTCGGGCTAGAGGAGGAAGAAGAAGATCGGATCCCCCTATGCTAAGGTTACAGGTTTAGGTGGCGATTTGGCCGGCTGCCGGCTCCTCGGCGGCGGCGTCCTTGGCGTGATCCTCTGGCCCTGCTCTGGCAAAGGCACTTTATAAAGTGCCTTTCCCCTGGGCCGGCATCTGGAGGGCATATCCCCTCTCCTCTGCCTCGGATCCCATCGTGGGGAAGGGTCTTCGATCTCTCATTGGCTAGACGTGGTCGTGGCGCTCGTCACTCCCGTCCTGCGCCCCTGCCGCTCTTGTCGGGGCCAACCTACTTTTGGCCAGACAACCGTTGGGAAGCTTTGTCTTCATCGCCCGGCTCCAGTTCTCCTCGGTGGATTCGCTAGCCGGCCGCTGGTGCAGCCGGCCCTTCGGGCGGAGCCGGTCTTCTGGTGCTGAAGCCTTGGGGACTCCTGGGACGCCAGCCGGCATATTGCCCGGCCCGTGGTGTGCCCCATAAGTCATCCCCACGACACTAGCCCCCAAAACTGGCGATGTCTCATGGGCTAACATGGGGCTTCGGCGGGTTCCTCTTCTCGCCGAAGTCTTGCTCGCTCTCGTCGAAGTCCCAGGATTCCCTATTTGACTCGAAAGAATCTGGCCTCGAGGTCAGGTCGTGCGGCGTATTGCTGGCCGCCTCAGGACGAACCGGCTCCGAGACCGACCCGGCTGGCGACCGCCACGCGGCCGTCTGCCGTCGTCCGGCTCCTCGGAACTTGCTCCCTCAGGGGCTGGACCGAGGCACACTTGTTCGCACGCCGTCGCGTCACGCCCATTCGGCCCCGGCCCACGATCCTTTGCGGCAACCACGGCGGTTTCCCAATCTTTACGCGATCGTGGCTCATGACGAAAGGGGTCAGTTGCCGACCCGTCGTGGGTGAGATGGGCAACTGACCCGCCCCCTCACTTTTAAACCAAGGACCACCCTGAAACAGAGCATCGGTCGCCCGCGTCTCTTCTTCCTTCCACATTTGCTCCACTTAGAATCCCCTGTTCCCGAGCTCCGCCCCCAAGGGATTAGGGTTCTTCACTTGCTCCGCCACCATTCCGCTCATCCAGATCCGCACCCGGATGGCTCCCAAAGCGTCCCGGTCCAAAGGGAAGGGGGCGGTCGCGGACAAAGATGCCGCTCCGCCCGCTTTGCCGAAGGGATCCTGGGAAGGCTCGTGGGGTGAAGGAGAAGCAGATCGAGCTGCTGCGCCGGGGTCGAGTGCTTCCGCCCGCGGACCTCGTGGGCTGCCGTCCCGCTGGCAGTGAACGGGTCCCCGCCCCCGGACCCAGAGAGGCGGTGGTCTTCTATGACCATTTCCCCCGGGGCTTCGCGCTGCCCGCCAGCAGCTTCATGCGCCGGTTCCTGGACCACTTTTGACTGCAACCACACCACATTGGGGCGAATGCGATGATGATATTGTCCGCGTTCGCGACCCTCTGCGAGGCGTATTTGGGCATCTGGCCCAATGTTGAGTTGTTCCGCCGACTGATCTACTTCAAGACTCAGACGGCGGAGACCGTTCCGGTGATATGCGGCACCGCCTCCTTCTATGCGCGCAAGACCGCGGACTTCCCTGGCATAAAAGGGAAGGAGTCTTGCAAGAAATGGCAGCGCTCCTTCTTCTACGCGAAGAACCTGAAGGAGGGCGAAGACCATATCAATCTGCCGCCCTTTGAGGCGGGCGGCCCCGAGCGGGACAATTGGAGCGCCGCTCTTCCTCGCCCGTCGCCGGACATGGAAAAGATTCTTCTGCGGGTCACCACCCTGCAAACGGAGGGTGGCCTGGAGCCGAACGACCTCCTCCTCGCCTTCCTGGTCGCTCGCGTGTCTCCGCTCCAGCGCCGCTCGCACAAGATGTGCTTCCTGGGATCCGCCAGGGATCCTACTCGTCATTCCTCCAAGGCGATGTCCGCATTGGAGGTGGCTCGGAAGGTGAACCACATCGCCGATGTCAAGCTTCAGGCCTCGTGGACGTGGGGACTGGAACCTCACGATCGGGACAATCCAATTGCTGAGGTGAGCTCGTCGGTCCTGGCCCCTGTCCTTCTCCTCCTTCGCGACTCTGATCCACTGTCCTCTGTTTACTTGGTCTGGGTAGAACTTGTTTGCTCTGCAGGCGGCGGAGAATTTGACTCAGCATCAAGCTGGCTTTGCCACTGACAGAGCCGAATCGGATGACAAAGTCGTTTGGGACGAAGCCGAGGAGGTAGAGGATGCTAGCTCTCAGGCTGCCATTGAGAGCTCAAGCGCCATCCACGGTGATGAAGGAAGTGAGGAGTTCGAGGATTCAGGCGAGCCCCTCAATCATTCCGGTAAGTCTCCAGGCCCCTCCCTCTTAGGAGATCGGTTCGAGGATGATGATGGTGAAACAGGACCAGCTACCACCCTCGGGGGCGTCGCCCTTCATGTGGCCGCCGCAGCCGCGGCTGGGGCTCAAGCTCCCCCAATCGTGGATTTGCCGGAGTCTCCGGGGCCGCACCTTGTCGCCTCAGAGCCGGCAGGCCGCGAAGAGGCCGGAGACGACTCAGCCGGCACCAAGAGAAGGGCTCAGCCTGCTTCCTCCGAGCCGGCTGAAAAGCGCAAGAAACCGGAGTCGGCGGCGAGGGACCTACGCCGTCCTAAGACGAAGAAGGTGGCCAAGCGGCGGGCTATCGCCGTAGCCGGGTGAGCTTCCCGCTTCCTTGCTTCTCATCCTTACTTTAGCGTTGCAGCCCCAATTGACTCGGTCGTGGGTCGTACTCTTCGCAGGTTGCCCCTTTCTGTCGATTCGGTTGCTCAACCTCCTCCCACCGTCGATTCCGGGGGAATCGTGGTCCCAGCTCTCGAGCCCTCCTGCCGTAAGAGGGCGCGCAGGGAGGAAATGGGCGGCGACTCGGGTCGCGTTGAAGATGTTCGCTGCTCCCCACGGTTGAAGCTTGTGGCGGGTGACACTAGGGCAGAGGATCCTGCGCATCCAGAGGTGCCCGCGGACGCTGTTCCCCACCCAGTCGCCGCACCTGAGACTGGCTCCACGCCCGCCGAGGAGACTACTTCGGACGGGGTTGTCACACCGGCGCCTCCTACCACCGGAGTTGTCACGGTGGGGGACGACGCCGCCATCCACGCATCCTCCGACCTGTCCCGTCAAGAAGGCGCACGCGAGGTCGCGGCGGGAGCCGCGGAGGAGGCCCCGGTGCGCGCAAGGCCGCTGGAGCTCCCGGGGCCGGCTGCCCAAACCCCTTCCAGCCTCGAGCTTGTGTCGAGCGTGCAGGGTGCTGTGCCTGCGGCTGGGACGAGGGCTAGCGCGACTGCTGATTCCAGCTCTGGCGAAGCTTCGCGAGGGCTCTTCACCACTCGAGTGGCGAGGAGCGAACGTGGTGATGACTTGCCAGCTCCTGAGGTAGTGGCCACGGGCGCCTCCTGTGGAAAGGCTCTTGTCTCCGTGGCTGAGCCCAGCTTTGGGAGCTTGAGCTCTGCCAGCCAACTTCAGCAGGAATGGGCGGACACCGCCTCAAGCGCCGATGCCGGAGAGAAGCTCAAGGTTCAGGGCAGCAAGCCGACTCTGGCGGAGCTGCACAAGCAGTTTGCTGTTGTCAAGGGGTCGCTTCAGAACGCCGGTTTTCAACTCCTTGACGCTATACGGACGACCAATGTGAGTGCTACGCCCTTAGCCTCTGGCTTCTTCTACTGGTCGGGAGACATGATCTGCGTCTTCATGGTCCATCTTGCCATACCTCCTAGCCCCCGAGTTTCGAGGTAGCTATAGAGACAGCTGACTCGAAAATGAATTTCGCTAAGAACCGTTGCCTTTCTGTTTTTCCCAGGACCTGAACACACTTCGAGCCAGCGTCTTCCAGAAGCTGCTGGCGAAGTATCGCGCCGGCAAGGCTCAGTATCAGGATCTGAAGAAAGAACTGGAGAAGCTGTCCGGTAAGCTCTGGCCCTTTGCTTCGACGTGTTGCTACTGCCCCTTCGATTCTCACACCTCCATTCTCAGATGCTGCCTCGCTCATTGCTTCGCTTGAGTCTCAGTTGGCCGACTCGGTGTCGGCCGACGCTGTTGAGTCGCTCAAGCGAAAGCACGCAGAGGAGCTTCAGGGCCTGCAAGCCCAGGCCGTCCGGGCTCAGGAGCTGGAAACTGAGCTGGCTAAGGCTCGAGAGGCGGAGTCGTCGCTGCGGCTGGAGTTTGATCACCAGCTAGCCGAAGAGAAGAGAATCCTCTCCACGGAGTTCGATAACAAGGTGAAAGAGCTTCGCGCAACCTTGGGGAGCGAAGTCGAGAGCCGCGGCACCCAAATCGACGAGCTGGAAACTCTCCGAAGTCTTGACAGCGAGCGCTATGACACGGAGATCGGCATTTGGCGTGCCCGCGACCGCAGGGCTCAGTCCGGCTTGCTAGGGCTGGAGGAAGCTCTTCGCGGTATCCTTTCCTTCCTGCTCCTCAGCTCTTGCCCTTTCATGCCGCCTCCTCATTCTCTGATTGTCCTCGCAGGAGCTTTCCCTGACTCCAACGAGGCTGCCGCGGCGGCGCTGAAGGAATACAGGGCGGAACAGAAGATCGTCCCCAGTAGTGATCCCAAGGCCGAGCTTTCCTCAGGGGAGTTGGTAGCGTTGGCCAAAGGCCGACTCCATCCGGTTGCCAAGCTGGGCAAGGATCTCCACGAAGCCCTTGTTTCCGTATTTGAAACCTTGTGGCCGGGAAGGGCGGTGCCTGGCGAGATCCAGGCGCTCCTCCAGTGGATCCTTCTCGCGCCCAACCGGCTCGACATCTGGAAGGAGTCCGCGGCTCGGGCCGGTGCTGAACAGGCTCTGGAGTTCGTGCTCTCCTGGTATCCAGGCGTCAACCTGGACCAGCTGGAGAATCTTCGTGAAGGCGGATTAGCAGGCCTCGACAAAGCCAAGCTCCACCAACGTGCCTGTGCCATTGCTGAGTGTGCCGAGACCGACGTGCTTTTCGACGCTGGGGATAGTGACGAATCTTTCGATGGCATGGACTTCGAAGAGCCCGGCTCTGCGGAAGAACCTCAAAAAGCCCCCGAGGATCTCGCTGGTCACTCCATTCCACCATCCCCCAGCGGCGATGACTTTGTCTTGGCGTCTCGAACTGGCGACACTACTCCACTGGAGCCGGCTGGCTCACCAAGCGCCCCCTGAGTGCATCAGGATTTTCTTATTCGTTCTTATGTATGTTGAACTCGTGTCGTGCCCAACAACATTTCGTTCGTGTGTATCAATGACACTTCACCCTAAATTCTCTACGCATTGGTTTCTAGTTGTTGGTGAAGCGGATTTTACCTGACCCCTTTCGGCTTTTTCCTTTATCTCCCCATCCTTCGGCCCTTCTACCCCCAGCCGGCAGCCTGGTGCCGGCTGGTCTCCCTTGGACCGACAGCCGAATGTCGGTCTAGGGTGGGAGCGTGCCGTGGGATGAGGAGTAGTACTTCGGCGTATAAGAGATCTGGCTTGGTCCAGTCAACGCACAACTATTAACCAATGCGCGCGGTTTTTGGGTGAGCGCCTGCTAACGGCTCCGCGTTCTGTCTTCTTAGCGATTTTCCAGTGTGAGTGACCTGCTGGCTCCATCGCCCTCGCCTTGGGTTGGAGGTTGGGCTCGGGGTCCGGTTCGCACACGGTACTCGTTCGTCTGACACGGGATTCGATTCGTCGGGTCGCGGGCGTTTCCTCTTAGCGATTTTCCTAGGTGGGTGACCTGCCGGCTCCATCCCACGTGGCGCAGGGTGGAGGTTGGGCTCGAGGTCCGGTCCGCACACAGTACTCATTCGGCTGACAGGAGGATCGTTTCATCGGGTTGGGGCTGGTAGCTCCCGTTTGGAGCCGGTTTCCAGCCCCCGTGAATAACACTTAGAAAGGTAAAAGGTGCTTCAGAGCACTTTTTCCAGGGATCAGCCGTATGCTGCCCAACTTTCTTTTATTCAACGACACTTGTTCGAGATACAAGGTTTTTGCCTTGGCATAGCCGAAGGTCTTAAGCAATCTTGGACTTGTCTCAGGCGAAGCTGCGAAACGCTTCCCCCTACCTCGAGGAGGAGCCAGCCCCCGAGACAAGAGCCTCTGACTCCTTGCCCGCTTCGGGCGGGACTTCCTTGGGGAGGCTTGCCGGCTTGAGGTGTGGAGTCGGCAGTCCCGTCGCCTGGCAGCCCGGCTGGACTACCGCCACCCTCTGCAGCACTTGTCGCTTCTCTTCAGCAATGACCAAGGCCTCCGCCAGCTTGGAGCTGGCTCTTGTGCACTCTATGGACCTCTTGTAGCATCCAGTGACAGTAATCACCCCGCGAGGGCTTGGGAGCTTCATCTTCAAGTAAGCGTAGTGCGGGACCGCCATGAACTTGGCCAAGGCTGGTCGACCAAGCAGTGCGTGATAGGGGCTGTTGAGGTCTACCACCTCGAACCAGATCGGCTCGCGACAATGATTGTCCTTCTCGCCAAACAGCACCTCCAACTCAATCCTTCCCATCAGCGTACAGGAGTGCCCGGGCACAATCCCATGGAAGGTGAGCTTGGTTGGCTTCAGTTGGATCTCTGGGATCCCGAGCTTCTCCATCGAAGTACGGTAGAGAAGGTTGATGCTGCTGCCTCCATCAATGAGTACACGTGAGAATCGGCAGGTATGCGTCTCAGAGAACACGATTGGGTTCAAGACCAGCCCATAGCCCCCGGGCTTCGGCATGAGTGGCGGGTGATCTTCGCGCCCCCAGGTGATGGACGCATCAGACCAGTGCATGAACTGCGGTCCAACTTGTACGACAGTGTTCACCTCGACTCCAAACCATGGCTCATCCTTTGGATCCTCCATTTGGGAAGTGAACACGTGGTATTGTTCCACATTTGCTTCCTCGGGGTAATCCCCCGCTGCCTTGGCCGGTTGTCGATTCTTGTTTCCCTGCGCTTCAACTGGCAGGCCTGGTGGGGGTCCAGGCAGTTGGTGGTTTCCTTGCTCCAGATCCCTGGTGAAACTGCACTGCCGAGTGGTATGCGCTGCCGGCTTGCCTGAAACGCCATGGAACTTGCAGGGTTGGTCCAGCATCACCTCGATGGTGTACTTGTCCTTGCTGAATTTGTCCCCTTTGCGTTTTTGGCTTCCTCCCGTAGCCCCCGGGCTTCCTTGAATGGCAGCCACTTGCTGAGAGCCATACTTGTTGTCACGGCGCTCATCTTTCCTCTTGCCGTGTCGATCACGGTTGTGATGTCCTCCTTGGCCGGCTGCCGGCTGAGATTGGCCTCCGGCTGGCGCTGGCTCGACGCACTGCACCCTTGCAGCAGAGTCGGCAGAAGCGTACTTGTCCGCTATCGCCATGAAGTCCGCCATTGACTTCGGCTCGGCTCTGTGGAGCTTGTGCTTCAGTAGGGTTCCTTCCCTGCATCCGTCCGTGAAGTAGCCGATGGCTTGCTCCTCGCCCGCTCTTTCGCATGAGTTGCGCAGCTCGGACCATCTCGTGAGGTAGTCACGATCTGGCTCATCGGGGCCCTGCTTGCAGAGGGCCAGCTGTCGTGGGCGGGGCGGTCGCTTGTAGGTTCCCGTGAAGTTCTTGATGAATGCCTCTTGGAAATCATGCCAGGAATTGATCTGCAGAGCCGGCAGGCTATTGAGCCACGTCTGAGCAGATCCTGTCAGCATGAGTGGTGCATAGCGCACCGCTGTCCTCTTGTTGCCGCCCGCGATGTCGACGGCTGTGACGTAGTCTGACAGCCAGTCTTCCGGCTTCACTGCCCCAGTGTATTTGGGCATGTCTCGTGGGAGCGCAAACTTGGCCGGGAAGGGCTCGTTGCGGATGCGAGGGCCAAAACAGACCGGCCCCGCTGAGGACTCTTCCTCATCGAACTTGGAGTCCACCAGCAGGTTGAGCTGATGGCGTGCGTCGTCCTTCGGCGGGTCGACACGTTCCCCAATCCTCAGGCTCACGTGTGAGCGAGCTGGATGATGACCTTGAGCGCACTGGCCAGCTCCCTGAGCCGGCTGGGCTGGCGCCACAGACTTGCCACACGCCGGTTCCACCGCGTCTGCCCGAGGAGGGTGACGCGGCTTGCTGGTAACCGCGGCGTGATCTCGAGGCTGCCGGTTGTGGTGGCCAGAATGCTGGGTACGATGGTTTCCACCGCTTTCGCCTGGAGCTCGGTTGCTCCGGCTGTGCTCCGCCGGGCCGTGGTTTGGCGACGAGGCCTCTCCATGCGACTTGTTCTGACCGGCCACGACGATACGGTTCTCGCCTCGAGTGCCGCTCGCCTCTCCGCGTGGCTCCATCGCCTGCTGCTGTAGATCGGCAGCGTCCAAGAGTTCCTGGATCCGGGCTTGCTTCTCCCATAGGTCCTCGCCTTGCAATCCATCCAGCTCAGAGGTGATGTAGTGCATGGCGCGGAGATTCTTCGTAGGCGTGCTGTAGGTGGGCTTGTTGATGATCGGAGGTAGCTTCGCCGAGGACGCCGCCTGGTTCAGCTCCGCGCCCAGCTCGCGGCCTCGCTGACGAACTTGTCCCACCCGGCTTGGGCCATCTCCAGCTGGGGTGAAGCCATGGGCGATGTTGTATTCGTTGATCGTGGAGAGGACGCGCCGACGGGTTTCGTCGACGTCGACCGCTTCCTTGAGGAGGTTGAGGCGCATCCGCTCCAGATCCTCGGAGGCCTTGACCGGATCCGCAGAGATGTCGAGCGGAGCTCGCAGGTCCGTGATGGCTGCGTCCAGCACGTCCCGCTCTGGAGGTGGAAGGTCTTGTTCCGGTGGAGGTGGGCGTTCGAGCGGCGGGCGTGCGGAGCGCGGTAGGCCGCCGCCACCATCCTCCTCCAGGGCCCGCACTTCGACCATATTGCAAAAGTCGCTGCTTTCACCACCGTCGGAGTCTGCATCACAGAGTGGGTCAAGCACATCGCTTACCTCTTCCGGGAAGGGCTTGGCGACGTAGAAGCGGTGGCTGCCAATGTCGAGGAAGGAGCCGCTGTTGCCGAAGCCATTCTCGAAGTGGGCCAAGTTGTCGTCGACGCAGTCGAAGGTGCCAAACCTCCAGACGAGGCCGGAGGCGACCTTCTCGCCGGAGGGTCCCGGCTGGAACTTGACTCCGCTCGACACCGCGCTTTGCCCCACGGTGGGCGCCAACTGTCGTGGGAATTTAGGGACAGTAGCCATGGGGAGGCTTATCGGAGGGGCTCGACGATGGTGACGATGGGTCCGGGTCGGGATCATGCCAACAGAGACACCTCGGTTTACCCAGGTTCAGGGCCCTCCCGGTTGGAGGTAAACCCCTACTTCCTGCCTACTTCGTATTGATCGGATAGTATCGATTACAATGCTCCTCGAGCTGTTCGGGCTAGAGGAGGAAGAAGAAGATCGGATCCCCCTATGCTAAGGGTCCAGGCCCCCTTATATAGATGGGGGCCTGGTTACAAGTTTAGGTGGCGATTCGGCCGGCTGCCGGCTCCTCGGCGTGATCCTCTGGCCCTGCTCTGGCAAAGGCACTTTATAAAGTGCCTTTCCCCTAGGCCGGCATCTGGAGGGCATATCCCCTCTCCTCTGCCTTGGATCCCGTCGTGGGGAAGGGTCTTCGATCTCTCATTGGCTGGACGTGGTCGTGGCGCTCATCACTCCCATCCTGCGCCCCTGCCGCTCTTGTCGGGGCCAACCTACTTTTAGCCAGACAACCGTTGGGAAGCTTTGTCTTCATCGCCCGGCTCCAGTTCTCCTCGGTGCAGTCGCTAGCTGGCCGCTGGCACAGCCGGCCCTTCGGGCGGAGCCGGTCTTCTGGTGCTGAAGCCTTGGGGACTCCTGGGACGCCAGCCGGCATATTGCCCGTCCCGTGGTGTGCCCCATAAGTCATCCCCACGACAATGTTAGCAGAATTGCATGCTAGGTGGGAAAGAGAAGATGAGATGGCTAGAAATATGAAGGTTTGTACTATTACCACTGATATGTCTCAACGTATCTATAATTTTTTTTATGTTCCATGCTTGTTTATACACCATTTGCTTTGTGTTTTGTTACACTTCGTGGCGTTTTTATGCATTTTCCGGAACTAACCTATTAACGAGATGCCACAGTGCCAGTTCCCTGTTTTCTGTTGTTTTTGTGTTTTAGAAAAGTTACGTAGGAAACATTCTCGGAATTGGATGAAACAAAAGCCGAAGTTCCTATTTTTCCCGATACGAGACGGAGTCCAAAGCAGAGACGAAGGGGGGCCAGAGGGCAGCCACACCCCCCACGGCACGAGCCACCCCCTGGCCGCGCCGGGGGTAGGGGTGGGCCCCTGGTCCACCTCCTAATATCGCCCTTCCACCTATATATTCTCCTCAATGAGAAAACCCTAAGTGCCTGATCAATTTTCCAGAAAACATACTGCAAGCCACCGCCGTCGTCGACGCGAGATCGGGAGGGTCTAGAAGCTCTTCCCAGCACCCTGCCGGAGAGGGGAATCACCACCAGAGGCCTTCTTCATCACCATGCCTGCCTCCAGAGTGATGTGTGAGTAGTCTACCTTGGACTATGGGTCCATAGCAGAAGCTAGATGGATGTCTTCTCCTACATGTGCTTCATGTTTAGATCTTGTGAGCTGCCTATCATGATCAAGATCATCGTTATGTAATTCTACATGTTGTGTTTGTTGGGATCCGATGAATATTAAGTACTATGTCAAGTTGATTTATTGATTTATCATCTCTATGTTGTTTATGATCTTGCATGCTCTCCGTTACTAGTAGATATCTTGGCCGAGTAGATGTTAGTGACTCCAAGAGGGAGTATTTATGGTCGATAGTGGGTTCATGCCTCTGGTAACTTGGGAGAGTGACAACAACCACTAAAGTTGTAGATGTGCTGTTGCTACTAGGGAGAAAAGAATAATCTTGTGTTCAAGGACATTTGTATTGTTTACATTACACACTTTGCTTAAGGCGATATTCTGTTGCTTGCAACTTAATACCCAATGGTTGTTCGGATGATATCCGGCGGGTGGATTATTAGTCATAGATGCAGTTGGATTATGGTCTATGTATTATGTTGTAATGCCCAAGTGAATCTCATAGTGATCCTCATGACATGTACATGCATTTGTTCGCATTCTTTATTTTGTCGATTGCCCAACTATAATTTGTTTACCCAGCATGTTATTTATCTTATGGAGAGACACCTCTAGTGAACTGTGGACCCCGGTCCATTCTTTTACATTCATATTACAATTTACTATTTACTCGCATTATTTACTTTCTAGCAAACTATTATCTTTTACCACACGATACGTTTAATCCTTTGTTTACAGCAAACCGGTGAGATTGACAACCTCACTGTAAGTTGGGGCAAAGTACTTTGGTTGTGTTGTGTGCAGATTCCACATTGCTGCTGTTGCAAAGCTACACCCCAGATAAGGCGCCATATATAAATTGTCTGGAGCTGTCGCCAAGCCAGCGAGCATCAACCTTCAGAAGTTGGTTCTTTCTCCTACTAGTTTGATAAACCTCGGTTTCATACTGAGGGAAGACTTGCTGCTGTGTTCATCATACCTTCCTCTTGGGGTTCCCAACTGGGAGCCTAACAAGCAGTATCAAGCTATTTTTCTGGCGCCGTTGTCGGGGAGAAAGAAGATTTCTGCAAGGGGAGTCTCTCGCTTCTAATCTTTTACTTTGTTATTGTTTTACTTTACTTTATTTTTGCTTGCATCTTTTTATCAAAAATACAAAAAATTAGTTCCTTTATAGTTGTTATTTTTACTTCTCTGCTTTTAGTTTTACTAGAATGAGTAATCCTGAAGTTGAGGTCCGTACTTTTAAGCAACAAGGAAGAGAAAGTTTGAAAGATGCTTGGTACCAAATTAGTAATGTCAATCATAGATGTACAAAAAAACATTCTACCATGATCCTTCTTAGGAATTTTTATGTTGGTATATCAAGTTGGAATATGTATGTTCTTGATACTCTCGCAGGGGTAATTTTTTGGGTACTCCTGCTTTGGAAGCATGCACTTTAATTGAAAGTTTAGTGGGAGTACCACCTATTAATGTTGTTAAAACTGATATCACTTTGGAATAAGTGATAGAAAAGCTGAGTTCTCTAGAGAAAAGTTTGCCAAATTTCCTTGATAACGCTAGCCAGGTTAATGAATCGATAGAAAGTATCAGTAAAAGAATCACTGTTTTAGAGGCTAGTACTATCCATGATAGTCAAAACCTTAGGATTGGTAAATTAGAGGAGTCTATGGAAACTTTAAGTTCAATTTTTTCTTCTCTTAAATTTAAGAAGGGGGAAGCTTTTGATGGAAAAGAGCAAAAAATTATGTATATTCCCAAGGTGTCTGTGCCAAAACCGCAGCATATTTTTAAGATTAGTAAAACTTTTAGTTCAACTAAGAGTGATTTGCAGGTTGAATCATCTTTGGGGGCTTCTAAAGTCCCTAGTGTGGCAAGTGGTGTTTTTGAGGAAACAATTGATCTTAATGCTCCTTCATTTGAAAATACTTGATTTCCACTTTCTGCGCCTAGCTCAAAGGCGTTAAAGAAAAGCACTCTTGGGAGATAACCCAATGTTTTCTTTTCAGTACTTTTTCTTTTTATTGAGTCTTGGAAGTTATTATTACTGTAATGACCGCTCCTTATCATTTTTATTTTGTTTTTGTGCCAAGAAGAATCTCTAATTGGAGGAAGGTAAGATTTGGGGAAGTTGCTGTCCTGAAACAGATTTCTGCGCTGTACCGTAGAAATTTGTGAAACTTTTCAGAATGTCTTTTTGATCTGCAATTTCTTGTGCACATGCCCCAGGTTATTGCAAAACTTTCATTAGTTTTACACTTTTCTATTTGAGCAACAAAATATTTTCAAAAAAATCGATCTTTACCAGCTGTTCTATTTTGACAGATTTCTACCACTATTTGTGTTTGCCTCTCGATCGCTTTCTTTTTGAGTTCTTTTGATCACGGAACTTTTGAGAGAGTTGATACAGTATCTTATGCTTTAATAAGTGTTATACTTGAGTTGAAACTGAACCAAAAGAGTAGATATATTATCATGCTTACACTAATGTTGCTAATATAATTGTGTGAAGTTTTGTATGAAGGAAGTTTTCAAGTGTAGGGAAAGGAGAATGATGAGATGAGATGAAGTATGGACAAAAGCTCAAGCTTGGGGATGCCCATGTCACCCCAAGAAATATCCAAGAGGTACAAGCCTAAAAGCTTGGGGATGCCCCGAGGCACCCCTTCTTCATTGGTAAAAATTAGGTCATCTTTCAAGACACTATATTTTTATTGCTTTGTATTCTATACGATTTTCTTGGAGCGTCTTTACTTTCGCTTTCAGTTTTCTTTTGTTTTGTTTGCTGCAATAAATGGTTGGACCCCCCCATATTTCTTTTGGAGAAGATGCACTCCATTTTTCATTGCCAAGAACACTCTAGTTTTCACTCTTATCATTCAACGAGTGTTCTCTTTTTCTAGTATTGCGTTTAGCTTTCATTTTTCGCCTTGATTTTTGTTCAGATCTTGTTATTTCTTTGTATCAAGGTGTATTTAGACCTCTGCTCTATGTTGGTTTTCATCTTAAAGAGTTGTCACAAAAAGGTTGATTGGTGTTGGAAAAGAGAAAAAAGTTTCATGCTTATAGTGGTACAAATAGGAGCTTTTTAGACTGTGGCTTAGACTTTTGCATGTCATGCTTGATGTTATTTGGATTATATGCTTAGTAGTTTTTGCTGTAGCATGACTTGTCTCAAATGACTGAGATTGCTTAATGTGCCTTTGAAAGAATCATGCGTTGTTTTTATTATATGGGAGCATAATATTGTGGTATTCTCCTTTGATGCTTTATTTGGGTTGACTTGGCGCATGCTTACATCATGTTTGACTTTAACCAGTCGCCTCAAGCCTCTATGATCATTTGGTTTTTGACTTGTGATACCACTTTATGCTTTGGTTAATAATGTTTTGTCGCTATGCATGATTATGGCCATTATTGCTCTCTTAGTTGGTCGCTCACAGTCTTTTGCTAGCCTTCATTTGTACTGAGAGGTAATACTTCTCATGCATCCAACTACCAAAAACAGCGTTATTTCAAAGATTCCACTATAAATTCCTATGCATGGTATTTTCAAGCCATTCCAAGTAAATTTTCTTGTGCTACCTTTCAAAAAAACCCTTCAAAATACTTCTCATTTTGTGACACTATTTTTAGCTCATGGGGACACAGTGGTCGGATTTGCTATCTTCCGTATTGTAATCTCTTTAAAAAAAGGAAAAGAAAAAAAAGGCACTCCTCCATGGTATGTGAAAGTTGGTTGGCACCCGAAGGATTCGGTTAGCCATGGCTTGTGAAAAGAAAAGTGGGGAGGAGTGTCAAGCTTTATAAAAGAGCACAAATGTGCCAATTTCTCTCAACTTGTCTAGTATGGAAGATAGCAAGAACCCCATTGCCAGTCATTGACAAGAACAACCACCTCTCAAAACAATTTTTTTATCTCTGTTTTACAAATGAAAAGCTCTAGCACATGTTAAATCCCTGCTTCCCTCTGTGAAGGGCCTTTCTTTTACTTTTATGTTGAGTCTTCACCTTCTACCTTTATGCACCGTCTAAGGGAGCATAGTTGTCATTCTGAGTACAATGTGCATAGTCCCAAAATTTATTATTGATTGATTCATGATTATGGTTTTGCTTGTTCTCAAATTATTTGTATCTAGTCGCCCTCTTAAACTTAAAGGTGTCCTATGCATTTATGTTTTGCTATTCCATGAGGGACAAGCCGAATATCATTTTGCTATGTTTTTCTATATGCTTAAAACAAACAATTGAATTTCAATGCATTATTACTCATGATCTTTTGTTTGTGTTACTTTTCATGTTATAACATGGTTGCTAAGTTCTATTATCAAGACGATATCTTTTATGCCCATGTTTAGAGTACTTTGATCTCAGCACTCAATGCTTTACATCGTTTTGATCAAGATTGTGTTGGTGCATGTCACCTCAAAAATTATTGTTTTGTTATCACTTACCTACTCGAGGATGACCAAGAGTTAAGCTTGGGGATGCTTGGTACGTCTCAAACATATCTATAATTTTTGATGCTCCATGCTTGTTTATACACCATTTGCTTTGTATTTTGTTTGCACTTCGTGGCATTTTTATGCATTTTCCGGAACTAACCTATTAACAAGATGCCACAATGCTAGTTCATGTTTTCTGCTGTTTTTGTGTTTGAGAAAAGTTACACAGGAAATATTCTCGGAATTGGACAAAACAAAAGCTGAAGTCCCTAATTACTGGACATAAAGACGGAGTCCAAAGGAGAGCAGGAGATGGACCAGGGGCCGGCCACACCCGGTGGTGGCGCGGGCCACCCCTAGGCCGTGCCGCCAGGGGGTGTGACCGCCTGGTCCACCTCCTGACATCGTCCTTCCGTCCATTTAATTCCCTCGATGAGAAAAACCTAAGGGCCCGAACTCTTTTCCAGAAAACATACTGCAAGCCGCCGTCGTCGTTGACGCGAGATCGGGAGGGTCCAGAAGCTCTTCCTGGCACCCTGCCGAAGAGGGGAATCACCACCGGAGGCCTTCTTCATCACCATGCCTGCCTCCGGAGTGATGTGTGAGTAGTCTACCTTGGACTACGGGTCCATAGCAGTAGCTAGATGGTTGTCTTCTCCTCCATGTGCTTCATGTTTAGATCTTGTGAGCTGCCTATCATGATCAAGATCATCATTATGTAATTCTACATGTTGTGTTTGTTGGGATGCAATGAATATTGAGTACTATGTCAAGTTGACTTGTGATTTATCATCTCTATGTTGTTTATGATCTTGCATGCTCTCCGTTGGTAGTAGATATCTTGGCCGAGTAGATGCTAGTGACTCCAAGAGGGAGTATTTATGCTCGATAGTGGGTTCATGCCTCTAGTAATCTCAGAGAGTGACAAAAACTTCTAAGGTTGTAGATGTGTTGGTGCTACTAGGGAGAAAACAACAATCTTGTGTGTTCAAGGACATTGTATTGTTTACATTACAAACTTTGCTTAAGGCGATAATCTGTTGCTTGCAACTTAATACCCAGCGGTTGTTTGGATGATATCCGGCGGGTGGATTATTAGTCATAGATACAGTTGGATTACGGTCTATGTATTATGTTGTAATGCCCAAGTAAATCTTATAGTGATCCTCATGACATGTACATGCATTGCTTGCATTCTTTATTCTGTCAAATGCCCAACTGTAATTTGTTTACCCAGCATGTTATTTATCTTTATGGAGAGACACCTCTAGTGAACTGTGGACCCCTGTCGGGGATATAACCCCGGGTATACCAAGGTACCCTTGTATACATGTCTAACATACATTATATATGTTGGATTATATGTGCAGGATATTGAAAATCAAATAAACAGCAGGTTGGGCCGGCATACTAGAGCCCAGGCCAGAATATAACCAAGCCAGGCCGGATTAATACATTGCCCCGGCTGGGCCGGTCAGCTCCGTCCCGGCTGGGCCGGGACAGCGATTACCCGGTTGAGCCAGGCTGGCCTTCTCCCTTCCCCGGCTGGGCTAGAACGTCCTTACCCGGCGTGGGCCGGCGCCCCTTCCCGCCCCAGCTAGGCCGGCGTGCTCCCCCGGCTGGGCCGGGATCTTCTCCCCCGGCTGGGCCTCCGTCGCTCCTCCAATCCGGCTCGACTCCCTCTGGCTGGGCTGGATCGCCCTCCCTCCGACTGGGCCATTGCTTACCCAGGCTGGGCCAGTTCCTTCTCCAGACCGGTTTCTCCTCAGCCCAGGCCGGGATTCTTCCTCCAGGCCGACACTTCCGCTGGGCCGCCAAGCTAGCAGGACGGGGTCGCTCCCCAGGCCAAAATATGCCGGCTGGGCTGTATCTGGGCACTGTTCCGACCGGGCCAGGCCGGGATTCCCCTAGCCCAGGCCGGATTATGTCTCTCCTGGCCGGATTTGCCCCCTCTGGGCCAGGACTTATTCCCTCCGGGCTACTTTCTCCATCCGGCATCAACTTCATCGTTCTGTGCCAGTCTTGGGACACCCAAGCTCAGACTGGCACATCGTCCACCCTTATATGCTGGTCTTGGGATGCCCCTTGGCTCAGACCAGCATACTCCATGCCTCCCAGTCAGCCTTATCCTCAGGAGGAGGATAAGACTGATGACATGAAGATCCAGAAGGCAGCAGCTAGAAGACGAAGGCCAAGTACTCCAAGGACAGACATCGATGGGATGACCATGATGCAGTGCATAGTACAAAGGATGGTACCTTGCTGATGTAGGCTACAGTGCTGACAAGACCCCAGTAGTCAACTCAGCTACAGTGTACAGGGTACATGCATAGTGTATTGTGGGGCATCTCTTGTCCCCTGGGCACCCTATATAAGGGGCACCAGGGGGATCGATCACCCCAGCCTCCAGAGGAGGCTCACTTCTTTCTCACTCCATGGGAGCTCTCCTTCTTGAGTAGCACTAGCTGTTTAGCTCCTGCCCAGTGCAGCCTTAGATAGGCAAGATATACAGCTCAAGGAGCACCATTGTAGCTCTCATGTGTAGCTCATATAGATCAGACATGCAGGAGTAGGGGTGTTACGTCCTCATGAGGGCCCAGAACCTGGGTAGCTCGGTGTGTTAGCAGTGTGTTATGTGCACGGTCTTCACCACGCCATCCCTCCTCTGGATCCGCCAGTGTACAGTTGGCCCCAACTTAAGCCACCCTGTGGCGTATGCTCGTTCACCACGACGACATTTGGTGCCCACCGTGGGGCTGATCAAGGCACTGGTAGGAGTACATCCGGATGGGATCTTCTTCGTCTGCTCGGGGTCTTGACATCAGCATCGCCTCCGAGCACTTCAGGTCTTCTTCAGCTTCCCGGGCTGACATCAACTCGCCCGGGCCGGCATTCGGTCGTCCCGGATCTACATCAACAATTCCGGGCCGGCATATTCTTCCTCGGGCCGGCACTCGGCTTCCCCGGGACGGCATTGGTGGGTCCCGGCTGGCATATTTATGTCCCGGCCGACATAGGTGGGGCCGGGGTCGACTCTGGTTCTCCCCGGCTGACATACGCATTTTCTGGCCGGTATTCACGTTCTCGGGCCGGAATATGACAAGTCCGTCTCTTCTCTGGCCTAAATTCGCGGATCTTGGGCCGGCACAGCTATCCCGGCCGGCCTGGGCCGGCATAGTGGAAGCCCGGTGCAGGCTGGGGCATCTTCGCCCGGGTGGGCCGGCTCCGCCTTCATCCTGGCCGGCCCATCCCGGCCTCTCTGTGGTTGCTTCGCCAGGCCGTTCCAGCCTCTGCGGTGGGCCGCCAGCGCGAGCTTCCTCGGTTCCCCCCGACAGGTGGCTGGGCCCCGGCTGGGCTCCTATCTCGGCGCCGCGGCAGGATGGGCCGACCTCCCCACCAGCCAAGCTAGGCCGTGGCAGGAGGCGCCGGCCTCATTTTCTCTCGCCTGGGCCGCGCTCTGCGTGTGCACCCTGCGCTGGGCTGCATCGGGGCAGGTCTGGCCGGCCTCGGGTGTGCGAGATCGCTCTCCTGGGCGCGGAAAATAGACCGATTTTACCAGCAGATGATCCGTTTTCTTCAGCATACGAGAAAACAGCTAAGTATCAATGACTTATACTCTAGTAATATTTGCAAGTAGATAGTTTTTTAATAAATATTTACCAGCTAGAACTCTAGCGAGAAGTTTACTGTTTTCCCAGGATTGAGTATGTCAACCCGGGGTCTAGTCAGTTTAGTCAAGTTTGTTGTCTCTTTAGTAGAAAAAATAACTTGGGGGCTAGGCATGAGCCTAGCCAGCCATTACTATATTACTATTCCAGTCTGAATTAGTTTACTTGCATGCATACATGCTTTCTAGTATATCTCCTGTATGTCTGTCTATATGCCAAGTGCTACGCATGCCTGCTGCAATAGTATTATCAATATAAGTTTATATATCTACAGTCTTGTGCAAAGTTTTATCTTGTCTCATTATATGCTAGTTTTATATGCCAACAGTAGCATGTTAAATTCTATGCTTTAGAGAAATCTCATATCTCAGACTTAGTATCTATTACTGTAAGCAAGTTGCTATGACAAGTTTTATGTCTTTGCATGTGTCAGTCTATATACCTGCTACAGTGCTATAATCAGTATGCCAGTTGTTATATTAAGTTCAGTATATCTGCTAGTCTGCTAAATATTATGAGTACCACCTTGCATAGAGACTACTGTTGCTATATGCTATGTTAAGTTTAGTATTTGTTTTGGCTATTTACTATGTGTTATATGCCGGCTGTCATATGCCAAGGCTCATATGCCAGTTTTTATATGTTGAGTACCATATGCTAGCTACTGCAAGTTTACAATCATATCAGTTTATATGCCAATCTCAGTACCAGTTTCTGCATGCTCTATGTCAAATCTCGCATGCCAGTTATAGTATACCTGCATTTATGTGCCGGCACATGAGTCCCAAATCTTTCCTGTGAGTTGCTAAGGTAGTTTATATGTCAATCTCAGTTGCTGTATGTCAAACTGCTATATCTCAGTCTATATGCCAAGTGCTTTATTTCATATGCTATATGCCAAATGCTATGGGCTATATGCCAAACTCCATATGCTAGATTGCAATATACCAAATGCTATGACCATTGCTATGTCTTTTAGTATGACTACAGAACAGGTTGGACATCTCATTATACATGTATATCTATTACCCGGCTATGACTCTCCATATTGCCGTCACAAAGAAGAAATTATTATTATACCACTATGGCTTCAATTTATATCTCAGGTCTCAGGTATTTCAGTTTGTTAGCATATCAGGGTATCAAGTAATATCTTAAGTAACAATTATTTCAGTATGCCGGCATATCATGGCATCCATCAGAATCTCAGAATCTCCATATCGCCGTTTATTTCCGTATGCCAGCATATCACGGCATTCTATAATCCCTTCAGTCATCGCCAATTCTAGCTCAATAATATATCGAGACAATGGTCTCAAAGCTAACAAATATCATATCTCTTATCATATCAGGTCTCACAGAGTATCCTGGTTTGGTATATTAACATAACATATCATTTTGCATACTAACAAGTGCCCAGTGTTGGCACAACCCAAGAGGCATACCAGTATACCGGCATTGTCAAAATAGACAATGTCGATGAGACATGGCCCAAGTGGCAACATGTTGAAACAGCCCAAAAGGCAAAGTAGCCCAAGAGGCAAGCCCAAGAGGCAAAGTAGCCCAAGAGGCAAAGCAGCCCAAGAGGCAAAGTAGCCCAAGAGGCAAAGTAGCCCAAAAGGCAAGCCCAAGAGGCAAAGTAGCTCAAGAGGCAAAGCAGCCCAAGAGGCAAAGTAGCTGTAGAGGCAAGACCAAGAGGCAAAGTAGACCAAGAGGCAAGCCCAAGAAGCAGAGTAGCCCAAGAGGCAAATAGCTCAAGAGGCAAAATGTCGATATAGCCAAAGAGGGCACAATAGTATTTTGAGATAGCCCACGAAGGCTAGCATATCACGTATATGAGTTCATGTTAAAGAAAGACATTGCTTATGATGGCATGAGATAAAATTGGCCTGTGCAGGCCAGCATATCAGTTTTATGAGTATATGAGTTTGGGACTTTGGTATATTTTGTTGAAGCCTGTGCGCGACTCTGCGAGTCCCCCATAGCCTCGGGGGCTAATGTCGGGGATATAACCCCGGGTATACCAAAGTACCCTTGTATACATGTCTAATATACATTATATATGTTGGATTATATGTGCAGGATATTAAAAATCAAATAAACAACAGGTTGGGCTGGCATACTAGAGCCCATGCCGTAATATAACCAAGCCAGGCCGGATTAATACATTGCCCCGGCTGGGCCAGTCAGCTCCCTCCCGGCTGGGCCGGGACAGCGATTATCCAGCTGAGCCAGGCTGGCCTTCTCCCTTCCCCGGCTGGGCCGAAACGTCCTTACCCGGTGTAGGCCGGCGCCCCTTCCCACCCCGGCTGGGCCGGCGTGCTCCCCTGGCTGGGCCGGGATCTTCTCCCCCGGCTAGGCCTCCATCGCTCCTCCAATCCAGCTCGCCTCCCTCCGGCTGGGCCGGATCGCCCTCCCTCCGGCTGGGCCATTGCTTACCCCGGCTGGGCCGGTTCCTTCTCCAGGCCGGTTTCTCCTCAGTCTAGGCCGAGATTCTTCCTCTAGGCCGACACTTCCGCTGAGCCGCCAAGCTAGCAGGCCGGGGTCGCTTCCCGGGCCAAAATATGCCGACTGGGCTGTATCTGGGCACTGTTCCGGCCGGGCCAGGCCGGGATTCCCCTGGCCCAGGCCGGATTACGTCTCCCCTGGCCGGATTTGCCCCCTCTGGGTCGGGATTTATTCCCTCGGGCTACTTTCTCCATCCGGCATCAACTTCATCGTTCTGTGCAGTCTTGGGATGCCCCTAGGCTCAAACTGGCACATCGTCCACCCTTATATGCTGGTCTTGGGACGCCCCTTGGCTCAGACCAGCATACTCCACGTCTCCTAGTCAGCCTTATCCTTAGGAGGAGGATAAGACTGATGACATGAAGATCCAAAAGACATCAGCTAGAAGACGAAGGCCAAGTACTCCAAGGACAGATAGCAATGGGATGACCATGATGCAGTGCACAGTACCAAGAACGGTACCGTGCTGATGCAGGCTACAGTGCTGACAAGACCCTAGTAGTCAACTCAGCTACAGTGTACATGGTACATGCATAGTGTATTGTGGGGCATCTCTTGTCCCCTGGGCACCCTATATAAGGGGCACCAGGGGGATCGATCACCCCAGCCTCCAGAGGAGGCTCACTTCTTCCTCGCTCCATGGGAGCTCTCCTTCTTGAGTAGCACTAGCTGTTTAGCTCCTGCCCAGTGCAGCCTTAGATAGGCAAGATATATAGCTCAAAGAGCACCATTGTAGCTCTCATGTGTAGCTCATATAGATCAGACATGCAGGAGTAGGGGTGTTACCTCCTCACGAGGGCCCCGAACCTGGGTAGCTCGGTGTGTTAGCAATGTGTTATGTGCGCGGTCTTCACCGCGCCTTCCCTCCTCCGGATCCGCCAGTGTACAGTCGGCCCCAACTTAAGCCACCATGTGGCATATGCTCGTTCACCACGACGACAACCCCAAGCCATTCTTTTACATTCATATTAATGTTTACTTTCTACAAGCATTATTTACTTTCTTGCAAACAAACATCTATTACCACACAATACATTTAATCCTTTGTTTACAGCAAACCGGTGAGATTGACAACCTCACTGCAAGTTGGGGCAAAGTACTTTGGTTGTGTTGTGTGCAGGTTCCACGTTGCTGTTGGCGCCAAAGCTACACCCCAGATAGGCGCCATATACAAATTCTCTGGAGCAGACGCCAAAGCCAGCTAGCATCAACCTTCAGAAGTGGTTTCTTTCTCCTACTGGTTCGATTAAACCTTGGTTTCATACCGAGGGAAAACTTGCCGCTGTGCTGCTCATACCTTCCTCTTGGGGTTCCCAACTGGGCGGCTAGCACCCCTATCAGTTATCTGGTCACCTCTTCTCTACAGTGGCGAGGTTAACAAAGCACACCACCATGACACTACCTCATAACACACAGCGACAACTACAGTTCTTGAATTATGGCCATATAAGCCAGGCCCTAGCTATGTATGAATAGTACTTACTCAGTTAAGCACAACTTGTTTAGCATGTCAGCAGCTTGACATGCATTCCAACCCTAGGTACTTACAAATGACTATCAACATTACATACCAGGGAACAGTTCGACAATGGCGGCCTAGGGGCGTGCAAACCTTGATTCTTGCTTCATTGTCAACCGTAGAAGACATTAGTTCTACGTGCCCACATTGCCTGAGCCCAGGCGTTCCTCTTGTTCTTCCAAGCCTGAATGTCGCCCTGCTCGACACCATGTCCATTGTCATCACCATCAGGAGTAACGTCATCCTCATTTGGGACATACTCATCCTCGCCCCAGCCCAGGATCCAGTTATGCAGGATGCAACAAGCAAGAACAAGCTTCACTTGAGTTGGGAATGTGTGGAATGGTTTTTGATCAAGGATTTTGAACCTATTTTTCAAGGCAGCAAAAGCTCTCTCAATGGTCACCCCGAGGCTAGAGTGCCTAAGGTTGAAGAGCTCCTCTGCATTTTGTGGTCTGTTCCTTGAAGAGAACTCGTTCAGATGATACCTGGTTTTCCTGAAGGGGGGAGGATTCCTGGCCGACAAGCGTAACCTGCATCTCCAAGGTAGAACTTACCTTCAGGGAGATGAATGCCATTAGGCCTGTTCAGGCTGTTGTTAAGAATGCTGGCATCATGGACTGATCCTTCCCAACCAGCAAAAACATAAGTGAACTTGAGGTCGAAATCCACAGCAGCTAGTACATTCTGGTTGGTGTAGTGTTTCCTGCCTCTGTATGCTGCTGATTAGGATCTTGGAACTCTAGCAGTAACATGAGTGCCATCAATTGCCCCAATGCAGTCCTATCATGATAATAATAGACAGAGAGTCAAGATTATGTGCATTGCAGAGTTTGAAATGAGTGTGCAAATGAGAATTCCAGCTCACCTTGAAGTACGGGTACCATCTCTTGCTGTATCTTATCTTGCTTGGAATGTCACCTGATGGAGGCTTGATCATCTCTTGCCTAAGCTCCCCAACTGCATAAAGGACTTGGTTGAAATAGCGAGATATAGTCTCTATGGATCTTCTAAAGGTGTTGTGCATAACTCTGAACCTCTGGTTATGGCCGACAACATGAAGAAACATAGCAACTTGCTCTTCCACAGAGGTGTGGATGCTATCTGACAGCAGTCCTCTCTCCCTAAACTTCTTGACTAGTTTATAGAATGGGGCTCTTCTCATCCTAAGCATCTGAACAGCCTCAACATCATTCCTGTTGTAGATCCAGTTCAGATTGGCAATCCTCTCTTGATCTCGTTGAAGCATCGGACCATAACTCACGTCTGGATACGCTGCGTGCATGACTACACTTTTGTGGAGGAGGATCCAAGCCTGAGTCATAGCAACTAGTGCTGCTGCCTGGTGGATCAGGCTCATCTGGCCGCCCTAAGGAAATAGATCTACAATGAGGGTCTGCTAAATCTACCGACAGCGCTACAATGAGCCGGAGGGCATGGTGATGTACATGTGGCATTTGAGACCGCCGCAGTGGATTTGGAGGACAAGCCTGGAGTTGAAGAAGACCTCCGCTGCGCCTCCCTCGGCTAGAGATGGAGT
Organism: Dactylis glomerata; assembly: GCA_007115705.1. Lineage (NCBI taxonomy): Eukaryota > Viridiplantae > Streptophyta > Magnoliopsida > Poales > Poaceae > Dactylis > Dactylis glomerata. The sequence goes on along the minus strand of QXEO01000422.1, from coordinate 2,668,271 downwards.
AGACCTCCACCGCGCCTCCCTCGGCCGGAGATGGAGTAGACCTCCACCACGCCTCTCTTGGTCGGAGATGGAGTAGATCTGTGTAGCCGCCGCCATCGAGACTGGTATGGGGGATGTTGTGTTGGGAGGTGACTGAAAAAAGGAGAGGTGACACTACTAGCCCACAAAATGCTGCCGCCGATTTTGCTGTCTCTCGCGCTGTTGAGGTGGTCTTCCGCGCGCATGCTGTTCCCACTTTTTGCACCGCTGTTGCCTACCCCGGGGAAACGGCCGAATCGAGAATATCCAGCGGGCCTGGGCCAGAGGTGCTTTACGCTCCGTGCCAGCCACAACGCAGCCCGCCATATGGCATCCAATGAGCCAGCTCTTGCATCCTAGAGGCTTATTTGGACTGCTTGCAGGCCACCAATCGCGCCCCTATTCTTTCCCTCATTAAACTCCTGACCTAGGTTCCCCCAGCACGCATCCTGTAGCCTCTCCGTCCATCGTCCTCGCCACCCCAAGCCTCCAAAAGCATCACCAACCGACTATGGTTCCATTCCTTAGTATAAATTTGACTTCAACAAATATATTTTCCTTAAAGTATGGACATATTACACTGAAATTCAAACAAAAAAATGAGTGCAAGTATACATGAGTCTGGCCCTGCTGGCCTCGATTCGAGCTCGTGCTAGCTGGCCAGAGCTTGATCTACTACAGCCGTCCAATAGTGTTGGGGCCTCCGGAATACCTTCTTCTCCCCTCAAGGCCTCTGCCTTCTGCTTCCTGCACTAAACCACCAGCTGGGCCAGAAGCTAAGTTATTTCTTTCTCTTTATCTTTATCTGTTTTGTACTATCTGTCGCGGTCAGCCTCCACCATTGTCGCCTCTACAGCAAGTGGATACCAGCTTCTCAAAATCGATTGCTGCTCCTGCACTAAGGGCGTCCCAACTGGAGATAAGATCAAGTCCCACACTTCCATAATTGTAGGACAACCGTGGCACATCGATTACATCCCAACAAATCCAACCCTGGGGTCACAGACTATTATCCTTGTAGACCTTGCTTCATGTTCATGACGTATGGCAGTGTTATCACAACTTTGAAGGCGCGACACAAATTCAATTTTGTGGACGAGGTCAAGGACTCAGCTTCTTCATGTGCTGGGGACTAGGAGTTTGATGGCGCTAGCTAAGCAGCATCACTGCGGCGGCTTAAAGAAGTCATGCTTAAATTTTCTTGGCACCCCTGCAATCTCAGGGCTTTGTTGGACAACGGCGGCTTCGATCACTGAGTAGGAGCTGAAGAAGCTGATTGCAATGTTAGCAAATTGTGAACTTGTGTTGGCATTGGCAATCACTTAGTTGTGAAAGCTTTAGAAATGATAAGTTTAAAATCTTTTTCATCGGGTTTTTCTTGTTTTAGCAATGGTGCTGCCCGGTTTGTTTTCATGACTTATTATTATGTAGCTATCTTTCATGGATTCTTACTATGACTACTAGACTTGTTTATATCAGGAAGAACTTTGGTATTAGGAAGTTGTGTCGACTGAAGCCCATATATGCTCTCTAGTTATTTTCTTTTCTTAGAAATTCTAAGAACTATTCTTTATAAAGAGAATATATTATTATTAAGAAGATACTAATTGCACCTAGCCTCTACAACAATGCAGTGCACTAAAGGCATTACAGATACACAAAAAAATACATAAAAGAAAAGTCTTGTAGAAGCAGTACAAATACCATAAAGATAACACCACAAGTACAGCTTCTCTAATAGTGATGCATCCAAGAAAGAAACGGTGACTTACCTATGAATTCCTCATCACCACAAAGACTTGAACCACCGTTGCTAGTTCTCTAATCTCAGCTTCCATGACATTCTCTGTCTTTGATTTCATCATGAAATGTCAAAGATGTGTCCCACGGTGGCAACAGACAACAAAGCTTCGCAATGATCCCTTTGGAACTAAACGGCTAGAAAAAACATGGGTATGCGTGACCGAATCTCATCCCATCCAGCAATCGCCAGGCATGAGACATCTAGTGGAGTTTGTTGGTGGAGCCTTCCGAAACTCGATACTCTGGCTAGATCAATAAGGCAGACATCAAGCAGATCTTTGTCTTAGCACGAGAGGAACCCTAGGACCGCAACCATTTTTATTGACCCAACTATTAGCCTCCAAGCTGACAGCCCACAGGAACAGGTGGCCCCGATATCCTCCACAGGCAAGCGGAAGAAGATGAGTGCCCATGTTTCCCGAGGTATACGCCAGAATGCCTCCATGACCTCGAGCACGTCATACCAGGCCATTGCCGTGGTACCGATGGGAGGTTGCACCTCCACGCCCCCATCGCATGGCCTCGTCGCTCCAGCGGCGCCCATGCGGCTACCTCAGCAGCACCCGAGGCCGCCGCCCCGGCTCCTAAGCTCCACCGCCACAACCGCATCGTCCGAGGCCACCGCGTCATGTCGACCAAAGTGCTCCCCGCACGAAGGATCTTAACAGGCGACTAGAGGGGGGTGAATAGGCGCTACAATAATTTTTAGGCTTTTTTCAAATTTAAGGCTTGACACAAAGTAAATTCACTAGATGTGCAACTAGGTGAATTTCCTACAAGTGACAAGCAAGCAAGCAATATGTAAACAAGTAAGGGAACGAGATAACCGAAAGGTGGAGACCGGAGACACGAGGATGTATTCCCGTAGTTCCTTCCTTTTGAGGGGAGGTACGTCTACGTTGGAGAGGTGTGGTGACATGGAGTCGACCAACGCCACGGAGGCTCACCTTATTCTCCGGTGAGCAAGCTACGGAGGCTAGCTCATTTCCACTAAGCGGTGGTATTGGGAGAAACCACGAATCCCTTACACGGAGCTTGGGGCACACATCCACAACTCAATTGGAGGCTCCCAAGAATGCCACGGAGGCTAGAAAACCACAAAGACAAGAGTAATCACGAATTACACCACCTAGTATTTTCAAGGAACCACTAGGAACAAATTCCCCAAGCAAATGGAGAGGGAAAAGAAATTCCTTCAGTGGAGATGTAGATCGGGACCTCCTCCTTCGATCCTCCAAAGATCTGGGACTTTGGGTGGTTGAAGGTGGAGATCTAGCAGTGAGGTTGGCTCCAAATAATGTCTTGTTCTTGATGAGGACGAGCAGCTGGAGAAGATGAGGGGGGGGGTATAAATACCCCTCCCCGAAATGTATCCGTTGCAGTCGCCATGGCCGGATTATCCGGGGCAAGTTATGGCAGGATAATCCGGCCGGCCAGACAATCCGGCCCACTTCTAGAAAAATCCGGCCAAATATCTGGCATGCAATCTGGGTGACGCGCACCTCGCCATCTTCTGGTCCTTAGCCGATTTCAGGGGTGGCCGGATTATCCGGCCCAGATTTGAAATATCCGGTTGAAATATCCGGCCACCCTTCTGGGTGACGCGCCTCTGGTCCTTAGCCGATTTCGGGGGTGGCCGAAATATCCGGCCAGATTTGAAATATCTGGCCAAAATATCTAGCCACACTTCTGGGTGACGTGCCTCTGGTCCTTAGCCGATTTTGGGGGTGGACAAAATATCCGGCCACACTTCTGGGTGATGCGCATCACGAGCTCTTCTGGTCCTTAGCCGTTTTTCAAGGGTGGCCGGATTATCCGGTCCAGATCTGAAATATCCGGTCCAAATATCCGGCCACGATTCTGCACCAAATACAATGTTAAATTATCCTAGTGTTGTTAACTAACACACAAAACTAGGGAGGGCTAGAAAATGCCCTAACAATCTCCCCCTTTTTGGTGTTAGATGACAACACTAGGATTTGCAATAGCATAGAGATCAAGTAAAAAGAGAGCTCCCCCTAAAGATGTGCATAGGATCAATTGGAGCTCCCCCTACAGATGAGCATAGACACAATATGAGCATAGACACAATATGCATAATAATTTAACGAGTTCCACAATAATTTAACGACTAGGGAAGTTCACCAAGCACAAATCAAAGGCAAGTTCCACAAATGAAATAAACGGAAGCACAAGCTCTCAAGAATGATAAAGGCACATGCTTGAGCTCCCAAACCAAATGCAAATCCCCGCCAAGAGACCTACTAAAACTACTTCTCCCCCTTTGGCATCGAGACACCAAAAAGGGGGAAAGAGCGATGCTACACGCCCTAAGAAATCACACAAAGTTGTCGTCGTCCTCGTCTTCCTCCAAGTTATCTTCAGCCTCCTCCTCTTCTTCCTCTTCCTCTTCCTAGTCTTCCTCTTCCTCTCCTTCCTCTTCCTCTTCCTCTTCCTCTTCTCTTCCTCTTCATATTCATCATCAACACGAGTTCTCCCACTGTTTCCCCCCTTCAAAAAATCATCAACACGAGTGGTACGACCAACAAAGAGAGACCTCTCCATCACACCCCAATCATAGGTGTCAGTGTGCCACTTGTTGTAGGCAATGGGGAGAGTAGGTGGAGACAGAGCAGCTTGTGACCCACTTAGCTTATGAAGGATCTCTCGCTGATTATCAAGGATGGCTTTGCGCTCACAATATGCATCATAGTTCTCACGATGAATCTCGACCTTCATACACAGAACATGCTTCTGAAACCACCTCAATTTCTTCACTCTCTTGGTCACATCCTTGGACACAAACTTGCCCGGGGCACTAGGACAAGCAGCCCCCATAAAGGAATCTGGAGCAACTGGAGCCGGTGCTGACTTGGTCTTCTTCACATAGAGCCTCTTAACCTTGTGTGCCACACACTGCTCACTGAAATCATGATCCTTGAATGTGTCTCAGATGAGCCTCATGATAAAGGGGGCATAAGGAAGGGAGCCCCTGCTGACCATAGCATCAAACATCTCATTGAAGATAAAGTCCATCACATCAAGAGAGAAATCCGCATCGGGGTCGATGGACTTGGCACACTCATGGGCATAGATGAGAAGGTCCACCAAAGAGCCACGGATAGCATCGTTGTTCCCACAACTAGGAGCAATGTTCTCCCTAAAGATATGCACAAGCAGTTCATACAGAGGGAGAAGTCCAGCAACCTCACCAACAATCCCCTTAGGCCCATACAAATCACTGAGCTGATTCTTGTCAACTGGAAGCGGAGAGTGAATGCGATGACCAACAGGATTCATCGGACCATCAAAAGGATAGCCCAACAAGGCAGCAAACCGAGTGAAAGAGGACTCACAGTAACGAGTCCCAGTCATCCACTTGAATGTCCTGTCATCATCACTAGTAAAAGACAAAGTGGCATAGAACTACAGAATAAGTTGAGGATCATAGTCGCACTGACAAGTCATAAGCCCTGTGAGACCTAGCCTCTCCACCACCTGGACAGCTGGAACAAAGTACTCCTTGGACTCCAGGTAAGCAAGATCAATGGGGTGCATTGGGCGAATAGGCTTACTCATGGGAGCAAAGATATCCTGGTAAATGTACAGCTGCTCCATACACCAAAAATGACGGTCCTCAATATGATTCAACCTCGGCTGAGAAGAGTACCAATCAAGTTGCCTCAAGGCTTAGTAGGAAACTGAGCTCATCTTCTTGTAATTGACCCTTGGAGACTTCCCTTTTGTAGCACTAGCTGCGTTTGCCTTCTTCGCATCCTTGGCTGCCTTGACCTTCCTAACGGCTGCATGCTGTTTCTGACGGATCGACACCTCATCTTCAAGGATACCTTCCTCATTGGTGCGAAAGTAGCGAGGATGACTCCTCTTGGCCGGTCTGGCACCTGTGAAGAGAAAAAGTGGGGAGCATGGTGATGAGGATGCACACAAGTATCAAGGATATACACTAGAGGGATAGACCTAGCAGAGGAACGTATGCCAATGGTGGTCAAGAAGGGAGAAAGAAAATCCCATGCCAGATATCCGGCCAGAACAGGGCCAGATAATCCGCCCTTGGCAAAACTTTCTCAGATCTTGACCAAGAACATGGTTAAAATGTAGATTGGCTTGGTAGATCACAAGAGTATACAACAAGGCCCTAGGAAAACACATAGGAACAACTAGAACTCCAAGATCTAAGCAAATAAATTTCACAAGAACTTCACCACTAGGGTTAAGAGATGAGAAATTTACCCTCATCCATTGGAGGAACTGCTTGGAGGAACTTGTTCCTGAGGTGAAGGAGAGCATGGGGCTGGGAGATCAGCCGGATCCGGCGGCCGGGGAGGCGCCGACGAGCAGGAGGAGACCCAGGCGGCGGCGGAGGAGAGAGAGAGGGGGTCGGGGGTGGAAAAACTAGCTCTGAGACAAGTTCACCCCGACGCCCCCCTTTTTATATGGACTGACCGCAGGGCCGGATTATCCGCCCTAAGTTTGGACCGGATATTCCGGCCCCCGGATAATCTGGCCCAGAAGTGGCCCAGATTATTCGGCCTGGAACTCCTCTGCTCAGGAAATTTGAAGCAGAAACTGACTTGTGTGCATCGAGAGAAATGTTTGTAGATGAGATAGGCTTAGGATAGAAGACAAACACGGAGTGGTCTCGGCACTTGATATTGCAAAACCAAAGAAATCATCGAAAAACCAACACAAGTGCCTTCCCATATCAAAAATAAAGACAAATGAGCTCAAAAACATTCAAAAGATTTGCAACAAATTAACTCTTTGAGAAAGAGGTCGGTGGCTAAGGCCACCATGTAAGAGTGTTATGGCATTGAACTGCGAAGATATATCTTGGGTCCATAACCAATACTCATCATAAAGCTCACATATCACAAAATGATATTAAGAGAATGATTTTGTTACTATCGGCATTATGAGGGGAGGGATAGCCCAATTAATTAGGACCGCACTCCCCCTATCTCCATGCCCACATCTAGATTAGAACACGTGCTATAGTATGGGAATGAGTGCACACTTTCAAGCCACATTGCAAGAATCAATGATATTCAACTCATGCCTCAACTCTCGGAATCTTGCTTCATCAAGGGGCTTCGTGAAGATGCCGGCAAGTTGATCATTTGTACCTACATAAGATAGGTTCATATCACCTCGATTGACGTGGTCCCGGATGAAGTGATGACGGATCTCAATGTGCTTCATCTTGTTGTGTTGAACCGGATTATGAGCAATCTTGATGGCACTCTCATTGTCACACAAGAGTGGAACCTTGTCACAATGAACTCCATAGTCCTTCAACATTTGCCGCATCCAAAGAAGTTGAGCACAACAACTTGCCGCGGACATGTACTCGGCTTCCATGGTGGAGAGAGACACACAATTTTGCTTCTTGGAAGACCAACTAACCAAATACCTAACAAGAAATTGGCAAGCCCCGGAAGTTGATTTCCTATCCACTTTGTCTCACGCCCAATAGGAATCCGAGTACCCAACAAGCTTGAAGCTTGATCCCTTTGGGTACCAAAGGCCAAAAGTTGGGGTATTAATTAAATATCGAAAGATTCTTTTGACGGTCATCAAATGGCTTTCCTTTGGGGCGGCTTGGTATCGTGCACACATTCCCACACTAAGCATGATATCGGGTCTAGATGCGCAAAGATAGAGCAATGAGCCAATCATAGAGCGGTAAAGCTTTTGATCCACTTCTTTACCATTTGGATCAAGTTCAAGAGTAACCTTTGTAGGCATGGGAGTTTTGGCTCCTTTCACTCCGGAGTCCATGTCGAATTTCTTGAGCATGTCTTGGATGTACTTGGCTTGGTTGATGAGGATCCCTCCTCTCAATTGCCTAACTTCAAAGCCAAGAAAGAACTTCAACTACCCCATCATCGACATCTCGAATTTGTCAGTCATTAGCTTTGCAAATTCATCATTGAAGATTTTGTTAGAAGACCCAAAAATAATGTCATCAACATAAATTTGGCATATGAAAAGCTCCCCATTGACTTTCTTAGTAAAAAGAGTTGGATCAATGAGCCCTATTTCAAACCCATGGTCTACTAGTAACTCTTTAAGATGCTCATACCACGCATGTGGGGCTTGTTTAAGGCCATAGAGCGCCTTATCGAGTTTGTAGACATGGTTAGGGAAATGAGGGTCCTCAAAGGTCAGGGGTTGCTTTACATATACTAATTCATGAAGAGGACCATTGAGAAAAGCACTCTTCACATCCATTTGATGCAACTTAAAATTGTGGTGAGAAGCATAAGCAAGGAGGATACGGATTGACACGAGGCGAGCCACGGGAGCGTAGGTCTCCCCATAGTCAATGCCTTCAACTTGAGAGTATCCTTGATCAACCAAGCGAGCCTTGTTCCTCACAACGATCCCATTCGCGTCTTGTTTGTTCTTGTACACCCATTTGGTTCCAATGACATTGCGGCAATCTTTGGGCTTCTCCACCAATGACCAAACTTTGTTGCGCTTGAAGTTGTTGAGTTCTTCGTGCATAGCTTCTACCCAATCCGGGTCTTCAAGTGCTTCAAACACCTTTTGGGGTTCCACACAAGAGACGAAGGCATGATGGCTACTAAAGTTGGCCAATTGTCTTCTTGTGGAAACCCCGTTCCTCACACTTCCAATCACACTATCCATGGTATGACTCCCCTTGCGGAGAACCTCTTCCACTTTCCTTGCACGGCGAGCTTGAGCTTCTTCAAAAGACTCTTGAGAAGCTACTTGGTCATCACCACTATTTTGGTCCTCGCCTTGACCTTCAACTTGAGCTTGTTCATCAAAATGAGCATGCTCATCATCTTGAGCTTGACCTTGATCTACCATTGGTGAAGACTCACCATGGTCCACTTGGTCTTGATCTTGGCCTTGCTCGCTTTGGTGAGGGTTTAGAGCTTGTCTTTGGTTAGCATCAATCGGACCTTGTGAAGCTTGTGGAGCTTGTGAAGATGAAGGCTCCACTTGAGTAGAGCATAGTCCTTCTCCTTCCACCAAAAGGTGTTCCTCAATGGGTATGAGATGACCGACACCCATTCTTCTTATGGCTCGAGGAGGTATTTCGTCACCTACGTCACAAACACCACTTTGCTCCACATGGGAGCCGTCATTCTTGTCGAATCTCACATTAGAAACTTCAACAACACGAGCGGACTCTTTGTCAAAGATTCTAAAAGCATGAGATTCGGCGGCATAAGCAACAAAGATACCCTCAAGAGCTTTAGAGTCAAACTTGGACAAATGGACACCCTTTTTAAGATAGAAGTGAAGGGTTTCGCAGCATAGTAAATCAAAAAAAATCCTATGGATGCAAATAAGAAAGCCAAGATCTAATCTAGGAGATGTAATCAACGAGAGAGATAGATGAGATCTTCATACCCTTGAAGAAATCGCACAGCGGAAACGTTCAAGAGAACGTGGATGATGTAGTCATACTAGCCGTCTCCTCCTCGCGATCCAATCTGATCCAACGCCGAAGTGGCAACGCCTCCGAGAGATGCACACGTACAGCGCACCAATGACTCCACCTTCCCGGTCCAGTGAGATATGGTGGAGTGGTAGATGGGATCCACAACACGATGGTGTGGTGTCTATGGTGGAGAGTATGCGCCGATAGGGCTTCGCCTGTTTGCGTGGTCGAAGAAGAATAGAGAAAAGGGGGCTTCAGAAAGCGGGCAGCGGCTTCGCGCAAATTTAGTCTCACTAAAACCAGCGGCGCACTCGTCCTTTAAATAGCAGCCAAGTCTTGCACCGGGGCTAGGTTAAAACTTACGCGCAGGACACGGCAGTCAAAACTGCCTTGAAGTCTCTCACCGCGTTACCGTGCCAGGCACGGATCGATCTCGATCGATCGCTGCCGCAATGCAGCGCTGCGGCCTGGCCACTTGGCCCATCAGCAGGTGAGGTGCAGCCGGCCCAGTGGAGCGGTGCATGACCGGCTCAAGAGGCCAAGGCCCAGTGATAAGTCTCAAACGTATCTATAATTTTTGACGCTCCATGCTTGTTTTTACACCATTTGCTTAGTGTTTCATTACACTTCGTGGCATTTTTTATGCATTTTCCGGAACTAACCTATTAACAAGATGCCACAGTGCCAGTTCCCTGTTTTCTGCTGTTTTTGTGTTTCAGAAAAGTTACATGGGAAATATTCTCGGAATTGGACAAAACAAAAACCGAACGTCCAGACATTAAACGAAGCTTCCAGAACACCGAAGATGAGTCGGAGCCGAGCCAGAGGCTGGCCTCACCATAGGGCGGCGCGGCCAGCCACTGGCCCACGCCCCCTATGGGTGAGACCACCCTGGTCCACCTCTGACGATGCCCTTCGCCTATAAAGACCCCCCGATGGGAAAAACCTAAATACCCGATCACTTTTCCAGAAACACATCGTGATCCGCCGTCGTCGTCGACCCAAGATCGGGAGGGTCCAGAAGCTCTTCCCGGCACCCTGCCGGAGAGGGGAATCGCCGCCGGAGGTCTTCTTCATCGCCATGCTTGCCTTCGACGTGATGAGTGAGTAGTCTACCTTGGACTATGTGTAGCGCCCCGCCTTTTACTAAAGGCAGAACTCCTGTGTATCTGTGCCATTCCCTGGATCAGTAGATAGCACCACAGTACAAAATAAGTAATCATTGCAATAGCATCAATATTACAACATGAATCCAGTTACGTAGGTATTCAACCTTACGAGTACACAGCAAAAAGCATAGTTGCAGTGAGCTTCCATCTTCATCAAGTGCCACAGGCAGACATGTTGGAATGTAAGCTCGAGATCCTACTCCTGGTTCCTTACTCGACATAAAACTTGCACGTTTGAATATGCAGCCCCAGAGGGGTCAGTACAATGATGTACTGGCAAATGACACATATTTGGTGGCATTTTTGTGGAAAGACTATACTACATGACATTTGGCTGGTGGATCTCATAGGCTGATTTGCATAAAGCCAATTTTATCCTAAAATCCATTTTAATACTTTCTTTCAACAAATTTTATTTTTCAAGGGTCAAGACATCCCCCATACACTACATACTGGCCGGTATGTAGCTCTGGGCGAAACTCAACAAAGTTCGGAACCTCAGGCACCACCACCCCTCGGAGTGTATGGTCCTTAGTTCCTACCTAGAGGTTTCTAGACAAATTTTAATAATTCAGAATCGGTGATGAGATTCTTCCATACATTCCATGTCTAGAGACTCAATTGTCCATAACCGAGGACACGGCTAATCGATTAGTTTTTAAACACCTTGCAAGGGTTGTGCACTTTCACCTTACGATTCATTTTATGCCCATACATAAAATGAAACGAGACCTTTTAGAAGGAGAGGACAACTAACTTGGCAAGCTCCGTCCCCAACCTACAATTCAACTACCACCACTTCTTGCCGACAAGTTGTACTCCCACATCTAATCAGTCAAGACAGAGCCCATAATGTCATAAGGCTGCACTGGAAGTACACTAAGCATGGAAGACATAGCCATCTCTTTGTTCCTGGGTGGCCATCCCGAGCGGTATTCTGTTCCCACATCCTCTTACAAGGCATGCGTCCCAGAACCCACCTACCTCGCCTCCTCTTATCAAACCATTCCACCCAGGTGTTTCATTTTAGTTGAAGTTCTTAAGTTCTTCACAAAACACTTTTCAAGTGATCTTAGCATGGCATCATATTTTTCAAAGTATTTAGCATCCTAACAGGTGGGGTTTGAGGGATAGCTACACACTACTAGGATCTAAGCATTTGATAAAACAGTTGAATAATCACCTATCATGCATACTACCAGAGGTGAAAATACTAATGCATATGTAAAATGGGTAAGGGACATGTGTGTCACTTGCCTTTTTGAAGAATACGATCTTTCCACTTTTCTCAACTAAGCACGTAGCTCTTCGCAAAAACTATAGCACAAGAAATAGCATACCATAAACAATCCATACAAACACAATCAAACAATTCAAACAATTGAAAGGTGTTTGTTTAACAATTTAGATTTATTGAGATGTTATGACAGGAAGGATATGGCAAAGGAAATATGAGTTGTGAGATATGAATTTGAGAGCTTAGCTGGGGAAGATCAATGTGATTGGAGAGATAATTGGACTAGGCAAATATAATTGATGAAGTTTTTATGCTTTATTAAAGCATATATGAGTTTTAGGAATAGCTCATGTGTATTACACAAGAGTCAATTTGTGCAACTACAACACTATTGAGTAAATGTGACAACAATTACTCTTGAATAGTATCTATTGCACTTAGAAACTAGGCTAGGTTTTAAGAACGCTTGAACTACTCAATTAGCACATTTGCAAGTTGAATAGTTCTATACATGTGAACAAAACTAAGTAGGCATTGGATTGGGTATGAATGATTGATAATTGAGGACATGGCTCATATGGTTCATTGATCAACATGGTGTATAACACATACTATGGTACGGGTTATAACAACTCCACGTTAATAGAACCTAAGTTTGAGATGAACTCATATTCTACTCAAGTAGCACAATTGCAATTTGAGTACAATATGAATTAGACAAAATATGTCTAGTTGGACAAGGTATGGATCAAGATAATGTTCAGATGATATTTGATGAATGGGTATGAATAGAGTTTAGAATGACTCATGTGAACATATTCACATAGGTATAGAATAGTGCAACAAAACACTACTGAATAAAGTGTGACTACACTTATTCATAATAGTATAGGTTACACACGGGCTTGGGTAGGAGTTTGTGATATATTGAATTACTCAATTTACTCATTTGTAAATCGAGTAGTTCAATATAGGCCACTTGGATTAGGTTGGCTTGGGGTTGAATAAGATTGGATGTTATTTAGTATGATGGTGACGTATAGGTATGATCATGAGCTATGGTAGTAGAATTGAATCAACACCACAATCGCAAAATAGAATTCTATGATTGAGATGTATCACACTTTACTCAAATGACACATTTGTAATTTGAATATAGTGGGTACTATGCAAGATAGGTCTAAGTGAAATGATCTTGATCAAGATGTTGGTTAGATAACATTGATGATTAGGTATGAATATAGGGTTTACTAAGGTAGAAGGAATCATTGATCGAAATAGAAATAGAATTAATCTATATAGGAACTACTCAAATTCTCATATTAGAATTTGAATAATTGTGAAGTGGTTCAAGAAATTATGGGAGTGATGCTACTGGATAGCTTGCAGTAATACAAAGTCACTGCAATTGGAATCACTCAAAAATAAGTTATAGAAATTGAATTATCACCAAAATAGTGATTTGGACAAATTTGAATGCACAAAGTGTGTGCACGTATCAAATTTGGATTTTCTTGATCATATGATGTTCTACAAGTTGAGGGGATTCCAAAGACTACAAATTTGTAATTTTTGGATTAACAGAACTAAAGATATGGATTTAACCAGCTAACAGAAGGTTTGATTCCAATTTGAAAATAGTTTCAAATTGAACCCATAAAATATGAATTATTATTGTACTACTGGATTCTAGACTTCCTAAGGATTCCAACGATATATCATTTGTAATTTTTGGCCAAGTAGATTAATTTCTAGAGATTTTACAAGATCAGTACAAAAACAGGAATTTGAAATCGAGTTTGAATTTGAGTTTTGACTGAATCTGACCGGGGCTGATCCTGGGCGTGACGCGTGGCGCGTTGTGATTTGCCCGTACCGCTTCGGGTGGATCGGCGCCGTGGGCCGTTAGATCTGGATTAGATCTAACACCTCAGATCGGCCCGTACCGATTCGGTACTGGCTTCTAATCCTAGCCGCTGGATTAGGATCCAAAGGACAGAGAGGCAAGGGGAGAGATTGCTCACCTAGGGTTTCAAAGAGGGGTCGCCGGTGGCGAGCTGCGGCTCTGGGCATGGACGACGGCGAAGCTCTGGTGGTCCAGGGCGTCGAGGAAGTAGCAGACAGTGACCGGTACGTCTCGGCGAGTTCGATGGCGAGAAGAGCGACGAAACGGTGTCCTAGCTTGGCCGGAAATCGCCGCTGGAGTTCCGCCGAGGCGCGGGCTTGCTCGGTTTGCATCGGGTTCGACGACCTGATGCACGGGAGTGCGGAAAAGCTGGTCAGGGAGATGCGCTGGAGCATAGCACGACTCAAGGAGGGGAGGAGAGGAGTAGGGTGTGCCTTGACGAGCCGAAATCAACGACGAACGGCGTCGACGTCTGCAGACTCCGGTGACCAATTGCGCAGCCTAGCGGCATCGATTGGTGAGAGGTGGAAGAGGGAGAGGAAGGGAACGCGGGGGTACTTATAGCAGGTTCCTCGCAGGCTTAAAGACGCGCGGAGTTAGCGGGGCGAGTGGAAACGGAAAAACGGCCGGCGGTTTTCGGTTTCTAGGGAGAGAAGTTAGGGGAGAAGAAGAAGCTGACACGCGGGTCCCGCCGGGCAGTGAGGGAGGGAGGGAGATGAGTGGGTTGGGGTGGGCTGGTTCGGTGGCTTCTGGGCTGGTCCGGTTCCCGGGTCGGCCCAGTGGCTGCCTTTCTTCCTCTTTTTTTTGTTCTGGTTCTTTTTCTTTTTGTTTTCTGTTTTGTTTCATAACTTTTGCATTTTAAAACCAAATGACTTCAAACCAAAATGTAAAATTTTCTAAAATTTAACTTAACATTCTAAGACAGTAAGAAACATGTTTTCATAAATAAAACAAGATTTTCAAAAAGACTTTATAAATTTAGCAAAAGGCTTTGCTTGCATAATTCAAAATAGATATAGGGTTTTCAACTAATCCTTTTAAAATCAGTGATGAAAACTTATAAAATAATAATGTTTGAAATTATCTTTCAAACTTAGTTTTAAAATACAATCTTTTCTAAATAAAACACATTTGGACTCACTCCTTTGCAAGCAGGCTTGCATAGGTTTAAATAAAGAATGGAGAATAGGATTTGGATACTTGATCTTTCTCAAAGAAGTTCTTCAAGAAATAAATAGAGGATTTAAAATAGTTTTCAAACAAAGCTTTCAAATAAACTCAAAAGTTTTTAAATCCCTGTGAATTTTCAATCAACACAAGCAAAACAAAAGCAAAAAATTTCCCCCAAAATTTGATAAAATCTTGGGATGTTACACTATGGGTCCATAGCAGTAGCTAGATGGTTGTCTTCTCCACCATGTGCTTCATATTTAGATCTCGTGAGCTGCCTTACATGATCGAGATCACCGTTATGTAATTCTTCATGTTGTGTTTGTTGGGATCCGATGAATATTGGTGTTATGATTGAGTTGATGTGCTGAATATTATCTTATGTTATCTCTATGTTGTTTATGATCTTGCATGCTCTCTGTTGTTAGTAGCTATCTTGGCCAAGTAGATACTAGTGACTCCAAGAGGGGGTATTTATGCTCGATAGTTGGGTTCATGCCTCTATTTAATCTGGGGGAGTGACAGAAACCTCTAAGGTTGTAGATGTGTTGTTGCCACTAGGGAGAAAACAACATTCATATGTCCAAGGGCATATGCTTTGTTTACATTACACACTTTGTTTAATGCAGTTATCTGTTGTTCGCAACTTAATATTCATGGGGTCCTCGGATGATTCCCCGTGGGTGGATTATTATTCATAGATGCAGTTGGATGGCGGTCTATGTATCTTGTTGTAATGCCCAGAGTAAATCTCATAGTGATCCTCTCGACATATGCACGTTATCTTTATTCTATCAATTGCCCAACTGTAATTTGTTTACCCAGCATGTTGTTATTTATTTTATGGAGAGACACCACTAGTGAACTATGGACCCCAGTCCAATTTCCTTTATATTGCTATCACCTTTTTACTTTACTCGTACTGTTTACTTTCTCGCATACTACTATTGCTTTCCATTCGATACGCTCATACCTTTGTTTACAGCAAACCGCTGAGATTGACAACCTCATCGTAAGTTGGGAGCAAAGTTCTTGGTTGTGTTGTGTGCAGGTTCCGCGTTGCTGCTAGTTGAAGATGCGCTAACAAGAATCGTTAATGGCACCCTTGTTAGAGTGTCACGCAACTAGAAGGCATCACCTTCAGATGTTTGGCTTTTTCCTACTGGATTGACGTACCTTGGTTTCATAACTGAGGGAAAACTTGCTGCTATATTCATCACACCTTCTCTTGGGGTTCCCAACTGGCCGGTCTTCTACATCATCAACACCGAGCCACCAACAAGTTTTCTGGCGCCGTTGCCGGGGAAAAAGAAGACTTCTACAAGGGGAGTTTCGCACGCACATCCTTTACTTTGTTTATTGTTTTGCTTTACTTTATTTTTACTTGCATCGTTTTATCAAAAACACACAAAAATTAGTTTCCTTATAGTTGTTACTTTATTACTCTTAGTTCATTATGTTGTTCCCTAAGTATGTTTTGGAGGACCTCTCAGTAGGCAGTGGTTCTATTATTGGGAAAAGTAACATCGAGGAGTTCTTTAATCATATTAGTATGCATAAAGATGTTGAGGAAAAATCTTTGGCTGAGCTTGCTCCTAGTTATGAAGTTGCTTTTGCTTATTTAGTTCACATGTTAGAAGCTAGGTTTGCTAGCCTTAATCCTTTTATGCAACACATGTTTCTTAAGCTTCATGATATTGAAGACCCCGAAAAGAAAGCTTTTATCTTGGAAACTTTGCGTAGAGAATTTAGAGATGTTGTCATTGAAGCTAGAAAAGTTCTTAAGCATTTTAATAAGCTTGGCTCGCATATAGAGGTTGTTAGTACAAACAATGAAGAAACCCAAGTGCCAATACCTAGCAAACTCTTGGGATTGCATGAGGCTTTTGAAAACAATTTTGATTGGATTTGTCCTAAAAATCTTTTTGATGAAAGTAGTGTACCAAAGCGTGATCACAAGGGATCCTCAAAAACTTATTTGGACATAATTCAATTTATTGTTGAAAAGACTTCTACAATTGATCTTAATGCCTCTTTCGATATTACTTGATTCGCACTTTCTGCGCCTAGCTCAAAGGCGCTAAAGAAAAGCACTCTTGGGAGATAACCCATTGTTTTATTTTCAGTTCTTTTTCTTTTATTTGAGTCTTGGAAGTTATTACTACTGTAATAACCGCTCCTTATCCCTTTTTATTTCGTTGTTGTGCCAAGAGAAGCCTCTAATTTGAGTGAGGTAAGATTTGGGGATGTTGCTGTCCTAAAACAGATTTCGGTGCTGCACCGTACAAATTCGTGAAAATTCTGTGTATATCTTTTTGACCTGAGATTTCTTATACATATGCCCTAGGTTATATCCAAACTTTCATTAGTTATACATTTTTTTATTTGAGCAACAGAAAACCCTCGAAAAAATCGACCTTTGTCAGCTGTTCTGTTTTGACAGATTTCTGCCACTATTTGTGTTTGCCTCTTTATCGCTTTCTTTTTTAGTTCTTTTGATCATGGAACTTTTGTAGAATTTGCTACAGTAGTATATGCTTTATATGTGGTGGTTTTGAGTTGAAATCTGAAGCAAAAAGGGTTTGATTCATTATTATGCTTACACTAATGTTCCTAATAAAATTGTGTTTAGTTTTGTATGAAGGAAGTTTTTAAGTGTAGGGATTGGAGAATGATGAGATGAGTTGAAGAATGGACAAAAGCTCAAGCTTCGGGATGCCCATGTCACCCCAAGAAATATCCAAGAGGTACAAGCGTCAAAGCTTGGGGATGCCCCCGAGGCACCCCTTCTTCATCGGCAAAAATCAGGTCACCTTTCAACACACTATATTTTTATTGCTTCATGCATTATGCATTTTTCTTGGAGCGTCAGTTGTTTTAGTTTTCAGTTTTGTTTAGTTTTGTTTGCTGCAATAAATGGTTGGACCCCAACAAATTTCCTTTGGAGAAATTGCCTTGCTTTTCATTTGCCAAGAACACTCCGTTTTCACTCTTATCGTTCAACAAGTGTTCTCTTTTTCTAGAACTGCTTTTAGTTTTCGTTTTTCGCCTTGATTTGTGTTCAGATCTTGTTATATCTTTTCATCAAGGTGTATTTTGACCTCTGGTCCATGTTGGTTTTCATCAAAAGAGTTATTTCAAAAAGGTTTGAATGGTGTTGGAAAAGAGAAAAAAATTATGCAAAAAAGTGGTACAAAAAGGAGCTTGTGTAGACTGCGGCCTAGGATTTTGCATGTCGTGCTTGATGTCATTTCGATAGTATGCTTAGTGGTTTTGCTGTAGCATGACTTGTCTCAAATGACTAAGATTGCTTAATGAGCCTTTGAAAAAATCATGCGTTGTTTTTATTATTTGGAAGCATTATTTTGGTTTTCTCCTTGATGCTTTATTTGGGTTGACTTGGCGCATGCTCACACATGTTAGACTCATACAAAGTCGCCATAAGCCTCTATGATCATTTAGTTTTTGACTTTTGATGCCATATTATGCTTCTTTTAATGATGTTTTGTCGCTTTGCATGATTATGGCCATTATTGCTCTCTTAGTTGGTCGCTCCCTGTCTTTTGCTAGCCCTCATTTTGTACTGAGTATGAGCTCTACTCGTGCATCCAACTCCTAAAAACCAAGTTGTTCCAATGTGTCCACTATAAATTCCTATGCATGGTATTTGTAAGCCATTCCAAGTAAATTTTCATTTGCTACCTTTGAAAAAAACCTTCAAAATACTTCTCATTTTGTGACACTGTTTTCAGCTCATGAGGACGTAGTGGTCGGATTTGCTATCTTCCATATTATTTATTCCAAAAAGAAAAGAAAAAAGAAAAAAAACAAAAGAAAAAAAGGCACTCCTCCATGGTATGTGAATGTTGGTGGGCACCCGATGGAATCGGTTAGCCATGGTTTGAGAAAGGAAAAAGGTGGGGAGGAGTGCCAAGCTTTATAAAAGAGCACAAAAGTGCCAATCTCTCTCAAAAACTTGCTTCATTTTTGTATGGAAGATAGTAAGAACCCCATTGCTAGTCGTTGACAAAGACAACCACCTCTCAAAACCCAATTTTTATCTCTCTGTTTTACAAATGAAAAGCTCTAGCACATGTTTAATCACTACTTCCCTCTGCGAAGGGCCTTTCTTTTACTTTTATGTTGAGTCACCACCTTCTATCTTTGTGCACCGTCTAAGAGAGCATAGTTGTCATTCTGAGTATAATGTGCATTGTCCCAAAGTTTATCATTGATTGATTCATGATTTTGATTTCACTTGTTCTTAAATTACTTGTATCTAGTCGCCCACTTAAACTTGAAGGTGTCCTATGCATTTATGTTTTGCTCTCTCATGAAGGACAAGCTGAAAACCATTTGTTATGTTTTTCCTTAAGATTTGAACACACGTTTGACATTCATTGTTTCATTTTTCATGATCTTTCGTTTGTGTTCTTTTTCATGTTATAACATGGTTGCTAAGTTTCCTCTATCAAGATTATATCTTTCATGCCCATGTTTTAAGTTCTTTTGATCCCAGCACTCAATGCTTACATAGATGATCAAGATTGTGTAGGTGCATGTCACCTCAAAAATTATTTCTTTGTTATCACTTACCTACTCGAGGACGAGCAGGAGTTAAGCTTGGGGATGCTGATACGTCTCAAACATATCTATAATTTTTGATGCTCCATGCTTGTTTTTACACCATTTGCTTAGTGTTCCGTTACACTTCATGGCGTTTTTATGTAATTCTTCATGTTGTGTTTGTTGGGATCCGATGAATATTGGTGTTATGATTGAGTTGATGTGCTGAATATTATCTTATGTTATCTCTATGTTGTTTATGATCTTGCATGCTCTCCGTTGTTAGTAGCTATCTTGGCCAAGTAGATACTAGTGACTCCAAGAGGGGGTATTTATGCTCGATAGTTGGGTTCATGCCTCTATTTAATCTAGGGGAGTGATAGAAACCTCTAAGGTTATAGATGTGCTGTTGCCACTAGGGAGAAAACAACATTCTTATGTCCAAGGGCATATGCTTTGTTTAGATTACACACTTTCCTTAATGCAGTTATCTGTTGTTCGCAACTTAATATTCACGGGGTCCTCGGATGATTCCCCGTGGGTGGATTATTAGTCATAGATGCAGTTGGATGGCGGTCTAAGTATCTTGTTGTAATGCCCAGAGTAAATCTCATAGTGATCCTCTCGACATATTGCGGTGACCCAACATACCACTGCATGTGTAGTATGCAAGTCGTTGACATAACACCAATGAAACACCGTCTCACTAGTATTATATCCATCGGAGTGGTACAACAAAAACATCGCAGGTCCACAGCATGTCTATAGGATTACAATTTCAGCATATAGAAGATCTTCAGAACCTCCTCAACAGGTAGAGGTTTAGTCCTGGCGACTACAATTGAGTAAGAATACAATGAATTCTAAACAAAGACTATGACTACCTCTAATGCAGTTGGTTAGCTAAAGAAATATTCTAGCTACTTAGGTTCTAGGAATAGGAAACTGGTTCCTTTCTATCCCTAATCTAGTTTTCCACCAAGCTCCACAAAACTGTCGACTCCGCAGATAATCCTGACGTTGGTAGAATGCTTCATCTTCATCTTTAATGTCTTGAGGTTGCCTCCTTGAGTTTCCTTCCATCTAAGCAAGGGTTAAGAGGGAGTGGGGTGAGTAACGAGAGTTCCCAGCAAGTTCATATAGAGTATAAGGTGTTTGATGCACTAACTACAGCCTTAGACCCAAGAGTCATTTGGCAATACAAGTTTTCATAAACATTTCTTCAGAAAGTTGATTTTATTCTGAAAACTATGCCCGACAGCCAACACAGGGTATTAGTGCCTTGAGAGCACCTTTCCTGCCGCGTTCGCAGCTCCTTCTCGGAACAAGGGGTAACATGTCACATCCTTTTACACTCTGCAGAGGTGTGTCCTTCCAAAAGAGATCAAAGCCTTGCTGCACAACCGGGCGATCTTTCCTGTCCACACTTCCTTGGTGTGGGGCCCAGTCATTGATCCAAACCATTCACTACCTTCTCCGCACAACGCATGCCCACCCAATTCACGCAAGCAGGTTATGCCCCTGATATTCACCCCCAACGATGAAGTACCTAGGCGCCCCTTGCGGACCATCATAGACACCAGTGGTCGTGGGCACTAAGGGGTCCCACCCATGTGCATGTATTCCCGCAAGACATATGGCGAACGGTAGCTGAGTGTCCGTTGACATGCGAACGAGAGAAGATACATATGACTTTCCCGTCCCATTCCAAGTCTCTTGGATGACACGGCATTTATGGCACAAGAATAACTGCAGCATTGGTTATTACTCCTAGGGTTTACTTTCCCATGCAAGTGGAACCTCCACCACAACAATCTTACCGTGGTTCCACCTGCCAGCCTTCCTAGGTTATCACCACTCGGGTCGATAACCACTAGTCATATTAATTATGAAAAGAGAACCTTTTGCTTTTAGATGCAGTAGTAATACCACCGGTATATTTGCAAGTAATTTGATAAAGATAATCAAGAGATATGAGCAAGAGTGAACTTGCCTTTTTGACTGCAAGATTATGCAAGTCAAGGTCTTCGATACGTAAGAAATCCAAATTCTGTAATAGCACCATCATCTAGTAGAGATGATGTTAAAAGAATTACAGCATGATATGCATCATATATGCTATGCATCGACCTAAGCGTACCCTAACCCCCAATGATTTGTTCGTATTGAGTTGTGGTGAATTATTGTGATGTGTTGCACTTTTAAGTTTGATTACACATACAAGGTTGTTAAGGATTTTAGGTTAACTGACAATTCTTCAAAAGCAGTAGAATAAAGCTTTAGAACAAGAGTTATTGCAAAAGACTAGTATAGCAATAGGTAAAGACTTGATAATAACACTTTTAAGTGGCATCTTGTTATTAGCAATGAAGTAGTTGGTTATGGGCAAGCAAAGTGGAGGTGATTCTCATTTGATAAGAATACCCAGTTAGTCATAGGGTTGACAACAATCTTAAGACACAAATAGAGTTATTTATGTTGGAGCTAAATGGAATGGTTTGGTATTTACTTTAAATGTCTCTTGAAAGAAAAACATTTTAAGATCATGTTTATAATTGATTAGAAGCACTACACCTAAGGTTTAGTGTTTAGGTGAGCATATCAAGGGAACAAGCTAAGTTTCATTCAATGTTAAAAGGTTTTAGGAAAGCATGGACATTCAAAGTAGTTTAAACTATTGTTACCATAAATGGTTGTCTCTATAATTGATAACATTCTTAACAAGCATAGGCACTCAAATAGTTAGTCATGAGCAGGTAGTGCTAAAGTAATCCATTCATGGTTGATTCTAGGTTTGTTAATAATCTTAACATGCATAAGTCATTGCTTATTCTAGGACATAGGAATTGAGGTGATGCTTACTTGATATGTTCTTCAAAAGAATTACTTTTGAAGAACATACTCCTTAATGGACATTTTTATTACTTAAAGGAATGGTTATTAGGTGATGTCAGGAAGGTAATAGTTTTTAAGTTGCAACAAAGTTTTGCAAATTGTTAGTTGACCAAAGTATATCATGTTGAAATAGAATGACAAACTAGCCACTCATGGTTGAATTAGGAGATATAGCTAGGCTAGCATACTAAGATAGTTATTAGTTTTTGTATTAGAGAAAATGGTAGGTGATTAAATTATATGTACTTCAAAAGAATAACCTTTGAAGAACATGTACTTTAATGAGTTTTAGTATAAGAATTTCATTTTTAAGTTTAAATTCTTATTCAGAAATAATTAGGAAAGCCTGGTTATTTATGTTCCTAGGGTTTTATGTTTTAATAACCCACAATTTTAGAGTTAATGTTCGAATAATAAAATTATATCATGGTTGTTTGACTTAACAGGTACTTAAATTATAGTTTTACTTATGCTTTTGTAGGTTACTATTATTTCAAATACATTTGAGTTTTCATTTTTAGTTTTAGCTTATTTTCTTATAAATGATTTTTCCTAAAAATAACTAAGCCAAAATGGCTGGTTGGGCTGAGCCCAGTTGGTCCAACTAGACCAAATCAAATGGATCCGCCCACTAGGGCCCAACCCGGTCGAGTCAACCCCCACTAGCCCCATCTCTCTCACCCTCTCATCTCACACATGCACTTGCTCCTTGTTCCCCTCTCCTGTGCCAAGCGTTGTCGCGCCACCGCTGCCACCGGCCGGCCGCCAGCCCTCTCCGGTGCCAGCAAGGTGGGGTTCATGTCTGCCTCGTCGCGCCCTACATCTCCCTCCTGCTCGATTTGTTTCTCTTGATTTCTCTCATATGTCCCTAACCTTGGAACCCTAATGGTCATCGGCGCAATTCTTGCTAGTCTCGGCCTCTCCTGGCACCTCCTCTTGCCAGCGTGGCTTTGCCTCCCTCTTCTCCACCGGAAACCCTAGTGCCGCAATGCTTCCCTCACCGGCTCGCCCACCTTCTGGTACTCAACCGCCTCCACATCTTGATGCTGACGGTATGGCAGCTATGGCAGCAACCCGGCGTCCCCTTCCACGGTGTTGCTGCAGCTCTAGCGGTGTACTGGTGGTGATGTGGTGGTGCTATGGTGGTGATGCTGTTGTGCTAGACTACCTTTCGTCCTCGACGCCGGTAGGACGGCGTGTCCCACGCAACCCTGGCGACTCCGACCTGTTGCCAAAGCGCCCCACTCTCTGACCTCGACGCCGGCGGGACGGTGCTGCAGACGCAACCCCGGCGTCCGACCTCTTCGGCTACTCCTTTACAGCACTGTGAGCTAAAACTTCTCTGTCTCTCTACTGTAATGACTATAAATTGGTGGCTAGGTGCTTCTGTGTGGTGGCTTGGTTGCGGTCCTAAGCTACTACTGCTAATTACGTGCTTGCTGTGACAGTGTGGCCATAGCTCCTTGGTCTGTCCCCTATATGTGCAACGATGCCTCAATTTGGATGATGTTTATCATCCACAGCATGTGTGGCTCAATTATCTCATTAGATGTATATAATCTAGGACTTTACTGCTGAGACAAAGAGGATTTAGTGATAGGCAGGCTGTCCCGGTATATCTCGGATATTGGATAACTCATGTTGGTGGGGTATCAGTGATGTATTTAACTGATTATTATGCATTAGTAGTATGAATTGAATCATGGATTCAGTAATGATTAGTTGCTATTAAGTTTGAAATCCATCTATTGAGCATGCTAGGCAGAGTTTGCTATTGTTAATATTCTGGGTGTTCATTGTGGAGGCTCCATTGGAGTGTGCACAAAGATCCTCGGGAATTATACAACTGGCTGATCTTAGCTAGAATGGTTCTATGCTTGCTGATGATTTTTTTTACTGGATCATATACATATATGATCAAGATAAATTCCTATGGGCAAGGTGCACACTAGTCAAGTATTTAAACTAATAAGAACAGATTCCCACTTGACTTCTTAGTCTAACCAGCCAATGATGCAAAGGCTGAGGCTTTTATTTCAAAGATAGGAACAGATGCTTAAACTTGGGTTTTCAACTCCCTATGATGAACTTGCAGAGCATCTCTCTGCAGTACTGAGGGAATCCATCATTCTATCCTCCTAGGTATACTTCTAGTTGAAGGGTATTTTGATGCGATGGTTTTTATGTACTTCTTTTATTTCCAGAGATGATTATGCAATACTAAGAACAGATACTGTGATCTTAATCTTTGGCTCTGCCTGTGATGCATAATCTGAGGCAAAATCTTGGATAAGAACAGATGTTTAAATGTGACTTTTAGTTTCTCTGTGATGATTCTAGCATAGCACCTCTATGCCAGACTGAGAGTACCATCCTACTACCCCCTTTTGTTTCCTTTATTAATGATGAGAACAGAAACTATTGAATGTTATTTGTTTGTTCACCTTATTGCTGGAATTTTCAGAGGAAGTGAAGTTGGTATTGGATATTTGATCTAGTGCCCTTCTTCTTCTACTTCCTCTTGATCTTGTTCTACTGGCAGCCCTGCTCCTCCTTCCTGGCAGCCCTGCTCCTACTAGCCTGGCAGCCCTTCTTACTCTTGATCTGCTCCTGGTGCTTCACTTGGTGTTTGTGGTGATTGCTTTATTTTGCTAGGTTTTTCTGGTGATGTTCTGGGAGTATTCTTGATGTGCTTGAGATTGTGGTGATGGTGTTTGTGTCAACCGGTGCATGTGTGTGGGGGGTGTGCTGCGGTGCTGATACTTGCTTGAACAGCAAGCAGTGTTCAGCACTGTTTCATTTATACGGCTTCTCCTTTTCTGGTGTGCTGACAGCACACCAGTGACTCCTCTCCATGCACTAATGTGTGAGCAGTGTGCTTGCATGCCTGCGCATGGTGGCCTGAGATCTTTCCCTGATGACTTGGATGTGGATAAGTTCCACCATCGGATGGTTATCTTCATGGGACATTTATCCTGACCTTGCCAATTGGCAATCCAGTTTTTTTGTTGTGTTTATTTTGCAGGGGTAGTAGAAGAGAAGAAGAAACTACATATTAGTTTAGTTTACTGTAGCTTTTATTTTCTCTTCATTATTCCATTTTGTAATCTATTATTCCTTTCCTTTATTTATTCCTTAAATTATTTGTGTAATCCAAATTGTAAGGACAATGTAAATTGTGTATGATATAAATAAAGTCCAAGTTTTCTCCATTTAGCTATTTCCTAAATTCAAAACATTGTAATTCAAATTTTATTTCCAAATTAAAAGTTTAGTTTAATTTTTTTTCTTATATTTGTATATTTGAATTCAAATTTACCCTTTCCACGAACAATGAATCGAAAGAGGTTATGTCGAAATCTATCACACTCATCAAGGTTACACCAATTTCCCCTTTGAGAGAGACATCGACCCCCCTTGGGTTTTAGTTTTTTTTAAATGCGCGAAAATTCCCCAGATTTTCTATGCATGAATGCAATGCACACTTCCGTTTCCTCTTTATTTCTAGCCTCACATCCTGGGATGTTACAGACTCCCCCCCCTTAAAATAAACTTCGTCCCGAAGTTTGGGCTCTCATACGTCGTGGGATGAACTTGTTGTCGTTATCATACATGTTGCAACTCCTCCTCCAATTGATTGGATATAGATGATATGTCTTTGTTCAGGGTGTCTCTTGAATCCTCTTTCTCTGGCTCTGAACAATTGTTACTTGAATGAGTCCTATGTTGTCTTCCAACATTCTTGGAAAATCCAATAGTCTCCGGCTCCTTAGTTTACTTAGTTTTACAAGCTGTTTTGGTGAGCTCTCCATACTAGGGTATCAACCTTCTACTTTAAGTCTAGTTATAGGTTATAAAATAAGGTTTCACGAAGCTCAAGATAATACTTAAGAGGTCCGTTAAGGCCTAGGCATATTTAAAGGTTCAGTTCTAAGGAATGGATTAGACTCATTTAGCCGATCCAATATAGGGTGTTGTTTTACTTCATAAGGTTGACCTTGGTCCTCTATGCTCAAAAAGTTACTAACTGTGGTTCCTACTAGCGATGGTTCATGGTACCAGCTGCGGTTCATACTTGGTGTGATTATGGTCAAAGTCATCTCACTCCTTTGCTGAACTCTATAAGGTTACGACAAATCCTGAAATAATTTATTACCGACATACTTCATCCAACTTTCAACACTTTTAACTCTCCTAAACTCTTCCCCTAAGGAGTATTGAATATTCCACTTTCTCAATTTAAGGTCTAACTCACTTCCAACTCATTGCTTAACTCTTCCCCTTAGACTTTTCCTAATGGTTTCTAAATCCCTTGTCTTCTAATCATTTGGGGTCCATGGTCAAACTATAAGTCTTAGTCAGTCGTACTACTACGTCTTTCTACTGGTTTTCTCAAAGAAATCTGCGGTGTACCCACACAATTGTGGATATCCGGTATGAATTCTTTGATTATGTATTTAGGTAGGGTGTTCTATTCCACTTCTGGATGTTTGTACTTACCCAGAGGTTCTAAAGATTGATGAAAATTGGGTTTTGCCATTGCTATCTATCCTAATTCAGATGGGAGGATATATACAAAGCCACGGGAGAAATCCGGCAGAGTTTCTCTTGTACCGGAGGACATCCATGACAGGCAATTGTATAATTTGAACAAAATATGAAGTAACATGGCTATAAATGAACCAATGGTCTCAACGGATCATTGTTGACACGAATCCTCACAAGCCTTAGTCCGCAGACAAAGACTACATCTCTTCGATAAGGAAAGGTATTGCTAAAGTCTTAACCACCAATCAACAATTCAAGATTTTGGGACTAGGGATCAATGTTATACAGAAATGTTATGTGTCTTAGTCACGCTATCAATGAGGGTTACTGGGGTTACCACTCCTAGGCTGAATAAAGCAGCAGGCAATACCGGAATGGATCATCGGTATCACAACACCTCAATCAACCCGTGATGTACTAAGCATAACCAAGGCTGCATAGCAACGAGCTCAGGTACCTTAAACTCAATTGCCATTACCTAATCAGTGGTTCTACTCAATAATCTAAAGTTACCTCTAGCATTTTAAGAACTAGAGTGTTACTAATTTCCAACTTTTCTGTTGTCTTTCTAAACTAGTTGTGGATCCTACTAATCTTTCTGTGAAGTATCACTAGAGCTTACTTCTTTTGGCTTCCTTTATCTGGTGATCCTTCATCTTTTGGCTTGATTGCCTTAGGAATTCGTCTCTCCCTCACACAAATCCCTTAACCCTCTAGAACTATAACATCAAGTAAGAACTTGATACTACAACATGCACTTGCATATCAAAGCCCAACTTCATGTATAGATCTAGTCACACAATAAAATCTAGGAAAATCCAAATTTGTGCTGGCAACATACATCACCATAAGCCCGTGAGTAAATCATCTCTAGAATTCAGGCTTAGATGTGTACCTTATAGCACCAAATAATATAGGATTATATTGTGATATATGCACTTAAAGGTGGTCTACTACTCTTTGTCTCGATACTTACCTCAATTGCCCAATTGCAATCGAATAAATTTGAGCAAAGGGGTTTGGAAACCATTCTAACAGATTCATATTCCTTTAGGATTGTCACTTCTAGCTTACCTTCTGTCCTATTGAAGACAATCCTCACATGATCACTCAAAACTTTCGGCATTCCTATACATCATACATGCTTCACTAAGCGTGGTTCACACAACTCCATGAATTTAATAGGCTTCTCCATTATGCTTTGATCAAACTTCTCCAACTAAAAACTATGGTCCTGTCATACTTGGCCTAGTTGCCATGGTTTGGAACATTTCATTCACCACTCTACTTGAGCAACTTCCTCCTCAGCCTAAAATTGCTGGTTCACTATAGAGTTCTACTCCATCATGCAAAGATTCTCAGGTGATTCGACATGATTAAAGTGTTTATATTGTCAGTATATCTTACTTGTATATGGCATTCTCGAGAATCCATATACAAGACTAAAACCTGAGGCCTACTACCTCATATAGTCTAACTTCATCACTTAATATCATCCTACTACAATTTCAGATGACTTTAGTTTATCATACGACCTTGGTATACTTCTTCCAATAGGATAGTTCCCATTTCGGTTGTATCCTCTCTTTGGACTACCATGAATTGTATACCAAATATAATCCACTTCCATCCTTTATGTAAGGATTTAATGATGTAATACTACTAGGTATGGAACAAGATGTCTAACTTCACTTAGGAAAAACAGGTAAGAAATTTGACTCGAGTGTGTCAGGATTATTATTTTGTTGAATATCCATCCCAAGTCATAAGAAGAATTGGTTTAGATAAGATGGCTTTCTATAGTCACTACCAAACCTACAGGTCTCCTATTAAAGGGTTTTAATCCTCAGGTCAAAGCGTTTGCTGTGATACCAGCTGCGGTGACCCAATATACCACTGCATGTGTAGTATGCAAGTCGTTGACATAACACCAATGAAACACCATCTCACTAGTATTACATCCATCAGAGTGGTACAACAGAAACATCGCAGGTCCACGGTATGTCTATAGGATTACAATTTCAGCATACAAAAGATCTTCAGAACCTCCTCAACAGGTAGAGGTTTAGTCCTGGCAACTACAATCGAGTAAGAATACAATGAATTCTAAACAAAGACTATGACTGCCTCTAATGCAATTGGTTAGCTAAAGAAATATTCTAGCTACTTAGGTTCTAGGAATAGGAAACTGGTTCCTTTCTATCCCTAATCTAGTTTTCCACCAAGCTCCACAAAACTGTCGACTCCGCTGATAATCCTGACGTTGGTAGAATGCTTCATCTTCATCTTTAATGTCTTGAGGTTGCCTCCTTGAGTTGCCTTCCATCTAAGCAAGGGTTAAGAGGGAGTGGGGTGAGTAACGAGCGTTACCCAGCAAGTTCATATAGAGTATAAGGTGTTTGATGCACTAACTACAGCCTTAGACCCAAGAGTCATTTGGCAATGCAAGTTTTCGTAAACATTTCTTCAGAAGGTTGATTTTATTCTGAAAACTATGCCCGACAGCCAACACAGGGTATTCGTGCCTTGAGAGCACCTTTCCTGCCGTGTTCGCAGCTCCTTCCCGGAACAAGGGGTAACATGTCACATCCTTTTACACTCTGCAGAGGTGTGTCCTTCCAAAAGAGATCAAAGCCTTGCTGCACAACCGGGCGATCTTTCTCGTCCACACTTCCTTGGTGTGGGGTCCAATCATTTGATCCAAGCCATTCACTGCCTTCTCCGCACAACGCATGCCCACCCAATTCATGCAAGCAGGTTATGCCCCTGATATTCACCCCCAACGATGAAGTACCTAGGCGCCCCTTGCGGACCATCATAGACACCAGTGGCCGTGGGCACTAAGGGGTCCCACCCATGTGCACGTATTCCCGCAAGACATATGGCGAATGGTAGCTGAGTGTCTGTTGACATGCGAACGAGAGAAGATACAGATGACTTTCCTGTCCCATTCCAAGTCTCTTGGATGACACAGGTTTTACAACACAAGAATAACTGCGGCATTGGTTATTACTCCTAGGGTTTACTTTCCCGTGCAAGTGGAACCTCCACCACAACAATCTTACCATGGTTCCACCTGCCAGCCTTCCTAGGTTATCACCACTTGGGTCGATAACCACTAGTCATATTAATTATGAAAATAGAACCTTTTTCTTTTAGATGCAGTTGTAATACCATAGGTATATTTGCAAGTAATTTGATAAAGATAATCAAGAGATATTAGCAAGAGTGAACTTGCCTTTTTGACTGCAAGATTATGCAAGTCAAGGTCTTCGATACGTAAGAAATCCAAATTCTGAAATAGCACCATCATCTGGTAGAGATGATGTTAAAAGAATTGCAGCATGATATGCATCATATATGCTATGCATCGACCTAAGCATACCCTAACCCCCAATGATTTGTTAGTATTGAGTTGTGGTGAATTATTGTGATGTGTTGCACTTTTAAGTTTGATTACACATACAAGGTTGTTAAGGATTTTAGGTTAACTGACAATTCTTCAAAAGTAGTAGAATAAAGCTTTAGAACAAGAGTTATTGCAAAAGACTAGTATAGCAATAGGTGAAGACTTGATAGTAACTCTTTTAAGTGGTATCTTGTTATTAGCAATCAAGTAGTTGGTTATGGGCAAGCAAAGTGGAGGTGATTCTCATTTGATAAGAATACCCAGTTAGTCATAGGGTTGACAACAATCTTAAGACACAAATAGAGTTATTTATGTTGGAGCTAAATGGAATGGTTTGGTATTTACTTTAAATGTCTCTTGAAAGAATAACATTTGAAGATCATGTTTATAATTGATTAGAAGCACTACACCTAAGGTTTAGTGTTTAGGTGAGCATATCAAGGGAACAAGCTAAGTTTCATTCAATGTTAAAAGGTTTTAGGAAAGCATGGACATTCAAAGTAGTTTAAACTGTTGTTACCATAAATGGTTGTCTCTATAATTGATAACATTCTTAACAAGCATAGGCACTCAAATAGTTAGTCATGAGCAGGTAGTGCTAAAGTAATCCATTCATGGTTGATTCCAGGGTTGTTAATAATCTTAACATGCATAAGTCATTGCTTATTCTAGGACATAGGAATTGAGGTGATGCTTACTTGATATGTTCTTCAAAAGAATTACTTTTGAAGAACATACTCCTTAATGGACATTTTTATTACTTAAAGGAATGGTTATTAGGTGATGTCAGGAAGGTAATAGTTTTTAAGTTGCAACAAAGTTTTGCAAATTGTTAGTTGACCAAAGTATATCATGTTGAAATAGAATAACAAACTAGCCACTCATGGTTGAATTAGGAGATATAGCTAGGCTAGCATACTAAGATAGTTATTAGTTTTTGTATTAGAGAAAATGGTAGGTGATTAAATTATATGTACTTCAAAAGAATAACCTTTGAAGAACATGTACTTTAATGAGTTTTAGTATAAGAATTTCATTTTTAAGTTTCAATTCTTATTCAGAAATAATTAGGAAAACCTGGTTATTTATGTTCCTAGGGTTTTATGTTTTAATAACCCACAATTTTAGAGTTAATGTTCAAATAATAAAATTATATCATGGTTGTTTGACTTAACAGGTACTTAAATTATAGTTTTACTTATGCTTTTGTAGGTTACTATTATTTCAAATACATTTGAGTTTTCATTTTTAGTTTTAGCTTATTTTCTTATAAATGATTTTTCCTAAAAATAACTAAGCCAAAATGGCTGGTTGGGCTGAGCCCAGTTGGTCCAACCAGACCAAATCAAATGGATCCGCCCACTAGGGCCCAACCCACTCGAGTCAACCCCCACTAGCCCCATCTCTCTCACCCTCTCATCTCGCACACGCACTTGCTCCTCGTTCCCCTCTCCTGTGCCAAGCGCTGTCGCGCCGCCGCTACCACCGGCCGGCCGCTAGCCCTCTCCGGTGCCAGCAAGGTGGGGTTCATGTCTGCCTTGTCGCGCCCTACATCTCCCTCCTGCTCGATTTGTTTCTCGTGATTTCTCTCATATGTCCCTAACCTTGGAACCCTAATGGTCGCCGGCGCAATTCTTGCTAGTCTCGGCCTCCCCTGGCGCCTCCTCATGCCGGCGTGGCTTTGCCTCCCTCTTCTCCACCGGAAACCCTAGTGCCGCTATGCTTACCTCACTGGCTCGCCCACCTTCTGGTACTCAACCGCCTCCACATCTTGATGTTGACGGTATGGCAGCTATGGCTGCAACCCGGCGTCCCCTTCCGCGGTGTTGCTGCAGCTCTAGTGGTGTACTGGCGGTGATGTGGTGGTGCTATGGTGGTGATTCTACTGTGCCAGACTACCTTTCGTCCTCGACGCCGGTAGGACGGTGTGTCCCTTGCAACCCTGGCGACTCTGACCTGTTGCCAAAGCGCCCCACTCTTTGACCTCGACGCCGGCGGGACGGTGCTGCAGACGCAACCCCGGCGTCCGACCTCTTCGGCTACTCCTTTACAGCACTGTGAGCTAAAACTTCTCTATCTCTCTACTGTAATGACTATAAATTGGTGGCTAGGTGCTTGTGTGTGGTGGCTTGGTTGCGGTCCTAAGCTACTACTCCTAATTACGTGCTTGCTGTGACGGTGTGGCCATAGCTCCTTGGTCTGTCCCCTATATGTGCAATGATGCCTCAATTTGGATGATGTTTATCATCCACATCATGTGTGGCTCAATTATCTCATTAGATGTATATAATCTAGGACTTTACTGCCGAGGCAAAGAGGATTTAGTGATAGGCAGGCTATCCCGGTATATCTCGGATATTGGATAACTCATGTTGGTGGGGTATCAGTGATGTATTTAACTGATTATTATGCATTAGTTGTATCAACTGAATCATGGATTCAGTAATGATTAGTTGCTATTAAGTTTGAAATCCATCTAGTGAGCATGCTTGGCAGAGTTTGCTATTGTTAATATTCTGGGTGTTCACTGTGGAGCCTCCATTGGAGTGTGCACAAAGATCCTAGGGAATTATACAACTGGCTGATCTTAGCTAGAATGGTTCTATGATTGCTGATGATTTTTTTACTGGATCATATACATATATGATCAAGATAAATTCCTATGGGCAAGGTGCACACTAGTCAAGTATTTAAACTAATAAGAACAGATTCCCACTTGACTTCTTAGTCTAACCAGCCAATGATGCAAAGGCTGAGGCTTTTATTTCAAAGATAGGAACAGATGCTTAAACTTGGGTTTTCAACTCCCTATGATGAACTTGCAGAGCATCTCTCTGCAGTACTGAGGGAATCCATCATTCTATCCTCCTAGGTATACTTTTAGTTGAAGGGTATTTTGATGCGATGATTTTTATGTACTTCTTTTATTTCCAGAGATGATTATGCAATACTAAGAATAGATACTGTGATCTTAATCTTTGGCTCTGCCTGTGATGCATAATCTGAGGCAAAATCTTGGATAAGAACAGATGTTTAAATGTGACTTTTAGTTTCTCTGTGATGATTCTAGCATAGCACCTCTATGCCAGACTGAGAGTACCATCCTACTACCCCCTTTTGTTTCCTTTATTAATGATGAGAACAGAAACTATTGAATGTTATTTGTTTGTTCACCTTATTGATGGAATTTTCAGAGGAAGTGAAATTGGTATTGGATATTTGATCTAGGGTCCTTCTTCTTCTACTTCCTCTTGATCTTGTTCTACTGGCAGCCCTGCTCCTCCTTCCTGGCAGCCCTGCTCCTCCTAGCCTGGCAGCCCTTCTTACTCTTGATCTGCTCCTGGTGCTTCACTTGGTGTTCGTGGTGATTGCTTTATTTTGCTAGGTTTTTCTGGTGATGTTCTGGGAGTATTCTTGATGTGCTTGAGATTGTGGTGATGGTGTTTGTGTCAACCGGTGCATGTGTGTGGGGGGTGTGCTGCGGTGCTGATACTTGCTTGAACAGCAAGCAGTGTTCAGCACTGTTTAATTTATACGGCTTCTCCTTTTCTGGTGTGCTGACAGCACACCAGTGACTCCTCTCCATGCACTAATGTGTGAGCAGTGGCTTGCATGCCTGCGCATGGTGGCCTGAGATCTTTCCCTGATGACTTGGATGTGGATAAGTTCCACCATCGGATGGTTATCTTCATGGGACATTTATCCTGACCTTGCCAATTGGCAATCCAGTTTTGCTGTTGTGTTTATTTTGCAGGGGTAGTAGAAGAGAAGAAGAAACTACATATTAGTTTAGTTTACCGTAGCTTTTATTTTCTCTTCATTATTCCATTTTTAATCTATTATTCCTTTCCTTTATTTATTCCTTAAATTATTTGTGTAATCCAAATTGTAAGGACATTGTAAATTGTGTATGATATAAATAAAGTCCAAGTTTTCTCCATTTAGCTATTTCCTAAATTCAAAACATTGTAATTCAAATTTTATTTCCAAATTCAAAGTTTAGTTTAAATTTTTTTTTCTTATATTTGTATATTTGAATTCAAATTTACCCTTTCCACGAACAATGAATCGAAAGAGGTTATGTCGAAATCTATCACACTCATCAAGGTTACACCAATTTCCCCTTTGAGAGAGACATCGACCCCCCTTGGGTTTTATTTTTTTTAAATGCGTGAAAATTCCCCAGATTTTCTATGCATGAATGCAATGCACACATCCGTTTTCTCTTTATTTCTAGCCTCACATCCTGGGATGTTACACATATGCACGTTATCTTTATTCTATCAATTGCCCAACTGTAATTTGTTTACCCAGCATGTTGTTATTTATTTTATGGAGAGACACCACTAGTGAACTGTGGACCCCGGTCCATTTCCTTTATATTGCTATCACATGTTTACTTTACTCTACCGTTTACTTTCTCGCATACTACTATTGCTTTCCACTCGATACGCTCATACCTTTATTTACAGCAAACCGGTGAGATTAATAACCTCATCGTAAGTTAGGAGCAAAGTTCTTGGTTGTGTTGTGTGCAGGTTCCGTGTTGCTGCTAGTTGAAGACGCTCTAACAAGAATCGTTAACGGCGCCCTTGTTAGAGTGTCACGCAACTAGAAGGCATCACCTTCAGACGTTTGGCTTTTTCCTACTAGATTGACATACCTTGGTTTCATAACTGAGGGAAAACTTGTTGTTATATTCATCACATCTTTTCTTGGGGTTCCCAACTGGCCGGTCATTTACATCATCAACACCGAGCCACCACCCAGCCGGGCCACCGCCTGCCTAGCGATCGACGCCAGGGGCGCGGGGCGCTCGCCCTGGACATCGAGCGAGCCTGGGCGCGTTCCCAGGCCGCCGTGCCCTCCCCTTTTTTTCTTTTTCTATTTATTTCTTCCAAATAAATATTGATTAATATTTATTAATTCATGCAATTAATAAACATTGTATTTTCACCCGAAACAATTCCGTAACTCTTCGAAACGCTTTCACATATATCCCGATACTACCCTAGCGTTGATTTGCGTTAAGTGTGTGACCCTACGGGTTCGAGAATACACGGACATGATCTCCATCAATAATCAATAGCGGGATCTGGAAATCCATATTGACGCCCACGCACTCAGCGATGATCATATCGGATGAACCACGATGTCAGGATTCAATCAATCCCGTATTTGTATTCCCTTCATCTCGCGATATTTTACTCGCCCGAGATTCGATCGTCGGTATTGGCATACCTAGTTCAATCTCGTTCACACCAAGTACTTTACTCGTTCTGTAATCCGATATCACTTTGTGATTAACTCCTTAACCACGTGCTTGCAAGCGGTGTTGATATCGATTACTGAGTGGGCCTGAAGTATATCTCTCCGACTCAGGAGGGACAAATTCCATCTCGATACATACAACCCAACAAGTACTTTCTGATCACCTGAGAGACACCTTTATGATCACCCTTTCATAGGATGACGTTTGATGACCTCAAAGCTCTCTTCCGGTACTAGGGAGTTGCATTATCTCATGGTCTAAGGAATACAATACTTGACATAGGAAAAAGCTTCGCAAAGATGAACACAATGACACGATCTAATTGCTGTGATTTATTTGGGTCTGTCCATCACATCATTCTACTAATGACATGATCTCATTATTAATTGACAACTCATGTCTATGGTTAGGAAACCTTAACCATCATTAATCAATGAGCTAGTCCATAGAGGCGTACTAGGGACACGGTGTTGTTCATAAACCACACAAGTATTAAAGTTTCCGCTTAATATAATTCTAGCATGGAATATAAACATTATCATGAACAAGAATTATAATAATAACATCTTTATTATTGCCTCTAGGGCATAATTCCAACAAGAAGCACTTACAACCGAATACTCGAAAGTATTTGATGTTAGGCTTGTTGCCGGTGAGGATCTCATACGGAGTCTTGTTCAAGCCCTTGCGAAGATATAACCGGTTAGACGCATGACACGCGGTATTGATAGCTTCGGCCCAAAAGTTATACGGAGACTTAAACTCCGCTAACATTGTCCTAGCCATGTCCATCGAGGTCTGGTTCTTCCGCTCGGCTACACCATTTTGTTGCGGAGTGTAGGGAGTCGAGTATTGATGACGTATCCCTTCACCACTCAAGAATTCATTCAATGTGTAGTTCTTGAACTCCGTCCCATTGTCACTTTGAATCATCAAGATATCTTGGCCATATTGATGTTCAACTTCCTTGGTGAAGTCTTTGACGGTTTGTTGGGTCTCGTATTTGTGCTTGAAGAAGTAGACCCATGTATATCTTGAGTAGTCATCAACAATCACCAAACAATACTTCTTTCCTCCTAGACTTGCGTGAGTTGGAGGGCCAAAGAGGTCCATGTGAAGGATCTCTAGGACCCTCTGAGATGAAATGATGGTCTTGCTAGGATGAGGAAGTTCATGTATCTTTCCTTCAATGCAAGCTCTACACACACGATCTTTGGCAAAGGTTAGACCGGTTAGTCCTAGGATGTGGTTACCTTTGTAAAGACTTTGCAAAGTTCTTATATTGACGTGGCCTAGCCGGCGATGCCAAAGCCATCCCACGTCAACTTTAGCCATTAAGCAAGTCGCGGCTTTAGTGACTTTCTCCAAGAAGTCAATCACATATAAGCCATTTTCGACATGCCCAACAAAGGCTACTTTAAGAGACTTGGTCCACAAAAGAACCACAATCCCAACATCAAAGAAAGTTGCAAAGCCCATATCGGCAAGTTGAGCTACGGAAAGTAAATTATAAGAGAGAGTCTCAACAAGCATGACACCTTCCATGGTAACATTTTGAGAGATGACAACTTTACCAAGACCCAATACCTTTGACCTTGAGGATTCTCCATAGGCGACGTAGCCCACACTAGATGGACCGGTGCGAAGCTCCTTCACCAACTCTTTGCTTTCGGACATATGATTGGTAGCACCACTATCAATTATCCATTGTCCCGCACCGGAAGCAAATCCCTACAAAAGATCAAGTCTTGTTTTTAGGTCCCCATTTTTCAATGGGTCCTCTTTTGTTAGTGACAACGGTCTTAGGAACCCAAATAGACCAAGCAATGTGTTCATTAGGTGAATCAACAAATTTGGCATATACATGCCCATCATAAGCACAACAAAGAGCATAGGAATGATTATATTTTCCCGCAAAGTTTTTGTCATTAGGCATTGCCTTTTCGGCATTCCCAATCACTTCCTTCACTAGCTCACCCTCCTCCTCAAAGACATTGCCATCCTCATCAAAGCATATGTCATTTGGGATGCGCTTCATAGGAGGAGGAGTAGGCACAAGAAACTTCTTATTCTTGTTGTTCTTCTTCT
Source organism: Dactylis glomerata (assembly GCA_007115705.1). Taxonomy (NCBI): domain Eukaryota; kingdom Viridiplantae; phylum Streptophyta; class Magnoliopsida; order Poales; family Poaceae; genus Dactylis; species Dactylis glomerata. Next base: position 2,630,752 of record QXEO01000422.1, on the reverse strand, counting down.
TGTTCCTCTTCTTCTTTGACTTGGAGGTGAAGCCAAGTCCGGTCTTGTCACCATGTTGCTTTTGAGCACTCAAAAGCTCATCAAGCCTTTTATCGCCATTGGGGGGATCTTTCTCATAAAGAGGGTTAGTGTGGCATGAACTTGCAACAAAAGTGATATAAGGGAACTTGGTTGCTTATTTAGCAATTATAAGATTAAGTTTTTAATTTTGCAACCTAAGTTCATTTGTTACGGATTGAGCAATGTCTCGATCACTTTTAAGTTTAGCAATGTTTAAATTATGAGACTCTTCAAGACCCAACTTGGATGCCTCAAGTGCCATCCTAAGGTCTTGTTCAACCTCAAGGGATTGAGTGAGTGTAGCAATTTCATCGGCATACTCACGAGCATGCCCTTCTAGCTCAAAAATACATTCCTCATTTTTATCATTAAGTTGGAGAGACTCGTTATATTGATCTAGGAGAATCTCAAAGCGAGCTTTGGTCTCCCCATGCAAGGTTGACATAAACATGTCCAATTCATTAGGTTCATCCTTATCATCAGTTAAGTCAACACAATCCAACAAAGATAAGCTTCTAGGTATGATGGGTGTGAAAGTAAGTGATACCTTTGTAGCGTGAGCCATTAGACATGTCCCTTTGAAGTTAGTGCGCTTGGACTCGTTTGCGAAAGCGAAGAGGGATGACGAAGAGGTAGGCTTGGCAATGGCGATGGTGGCCCTTCCTACTTCTTCATCATCGCTTGCATCATCACCGGATGGATATTCTTCTTGAGTCATCAAAGCGTGTATTGGAACGGCTTTCTTCTTGTCGGAGTTCCTTGGAGGGTATGACTTGGCCTTCATCTCCTTGCAAACAAGTCTTCCATTGTGATCCTCCACTCTTTCATAGGGAAAATCCGCAATGAAGTGGTGTTGGTTACCACAACTGTAGCAAGTCCTCACTCTACTTGTGGCCTTAGGCTTGGAGGGACTAGATGACTTCCACTTCTTCATGAATGCCCTTTGAACGAGAGCCATGTGCTCGGCATGGGCATACTTCATGTCCTCGGGACTTCCACTTATTGTATCTTCCTCTTCCATCAAACTTGCTTCTTCATGAAGTGAGACCTTGGCCTTCAAAGCAAGGTTGGGAGCATGAACACCGCGTGCACGAGCTAAAGCATCATTCGCATTCTTCTCGGAGATCTTTCTTGCCACAATCTCTTGCAAGATGTCATGAGCGGTCATCTTCCGAAAGTTGGCATCTCCCTTGATAGATTTCATTGTTTCTTTCATGAAAGGCAAGAGGGCTTGGAAGAACTTCCTCTTCATCCATCTCCCATCACATTGGGTAGAGCCAAGATCAATTAGCTTCACTTGAAGTGCCAAGAGACGCCTATGAAGTTCTTCGGGGGATTCACCATCAAGCATGGCAAAGTTGTCCGCTTCATTAGATGCTTCGTCAAACTTGGATTCTTGAATGCTCTCATTTCCGATGAAGAGGTTCGTGAGAGCATCCCAAGCTTCCTTGGTGGAGGTGATGTTGCAGACAAACGCCTTGTCCTTCTCGGTTAGAGATATGTGAATGAGATGCAAAGCGGAGGCATTGAGTTGCTTGTCGATTTGCTCCCAAGGTAGCAAGTTGCTCATGTCCTTGGAAGTTGGATGAAAACCCTGTTCAATGATTCTCCAAAGCTCAATAGACACAAAGTTTATGTGAGAGCGCATGTTATCTTGCCAATTGGCAAAGCTAGAAGCATCAAGTGGTGGCGGTGGGCCGCATGAAGCAAGGTGTGGCATTTGGAGGTGTCTACCGGAGACATAGCTCACCGGAGGTGGAGTCTCCGTGCCAAGTCCCCTAGGTGTGTTGCCCTTTTTGGAGGCATCATCGTCGCCCTCAACTTCTTCAACCTTCTCCGGATAAACCTCGCCTAAGGATGGCTTATTCGAGGTTTCAACCGGAGTTGGAGGAGTGGAACTTGAAGCCCCACTAGTGAGGGCGTCGAGTTGAGATTTTTGGCTTTCCCTGACTACCATCATGGCATCCATTCGTGTCATTAGGTTATTAAGATCCGCCTTAGTGGCGGGCTCCTCGTCGCCCATAATCTCTTAGGCGGTTAAGCCCAATCAAAGAGCCCTTGCTCTGATACCAATTGAAAGGATCTTAACATGCGACCAGATGGGGGGTGAATAGGCGCTACAATAACTTTTAGGCTTTTTCAAATTTAAGGCTTGACACAAAGTAAATTCACTAGATGTGCAACTAGGTGAATTTCTTACAAGTGACAAGCAAGCAAGCAATATGTAAACAAGTAAGATACAAGTAAGGGAACGAGATAACCGAAAGGTGGAGACCGGAGACACGAGGATGTATTCCCATAGTTCCTTCCTTTTGAGGGGAAGTACGTCTACATTGGAGAGGTGTGGTGACACTGAGTCGACCAACGCCATGGAGGCTCACCTTATTCTCCGGTGAGCAAGCCACGGAGGCTAGCTCGTTTCCACTAAGCGGTGGTATTGGGGGAAACCACGAATCCCTTACACGGAGCTTGGGGCACACATCCACAACTCAATTGGAGGCTCCCAAGAATGCCACGGGGGCTAGAAAATCACAAAGACAAGAGTAATGATGAATTACACCACCTAGTGTTTCCAAGGAACCACTAGGAACGAATTCTCCAAGCAAATGGAGAGGGAAAAGAAATTCCTTCGGTGGAGATGTAGATTGGGACCTCCTCCTTCGATCCTCCAAAGATCTGGGACTTTGGGTGGTTGAAGGTGGAGATCTAGCAATGAGGTTGGCTCCAAATAGTGTCTTGTTCTTGATGAGGACGAGTAGTTGGAGAAGATGAGGGGGAGGGGTATAAATACCCCTCCCCGAAATGTATCCATTGCAGCCGCCATGGCCGGATTATCCGGGGCAAGTTAGGGCCGGATAATCTGGCCGGCCGGATAATCCGGCCCACTTCTGGAAAAATCCAACCAAATATCCGGCCTGCAATCTAGGTGACGCGCACCTCGCCATCTTCTGGTCCTTAGCCGATTTCAAGGGTGGCCGGATTATCCGGCCTAGATTTGAAATATCCGGCCGAAATATCCGGCCACCCTTCTGGGTGACGCGCCTCTGGTCCTTAGCCGATTTCGGGGGTGGCCGAAATATCCAGCTAGATTTGAAATATCTGGCCAAAATATCCGGCCACACTTCTGGGTGATGCGCCTCTGGTCCTTAGCCGATTTTGGGGGTGGACGAAATATCTGGCCAGATCTGAAATATTTGGCCAAAATATCCGGCCACACTTCTGGGTGACGCGCATCACGAGCTCTTCTGGTCCTTAGCCATTTTTCGAGGGTGGCCGGATTATACGGTCCAGATCTGAAATATCCGGTCACGATTCTGCACCAAATACAATGTTAAATTATCCTAGTGTTGTTAACTAACACACAAAACTAGGGAGGGCTAGAAAATGCCCTAACAGGCTCTCTAATATTTGGGAATTCCTATCCATTATAGGAAACTACTAAATAAAAAATGGAAGCCGATAGAAGATCGCTTTGTGCGAAAACTCGCGTCCTCGTTAGGTAAGTTGTTGTCATATGGGGATCTTTCGTTCTTTGAGATACCTAAAGGGGTAAGGAAAAGACTCAATTTTACAGATCTAGATTTTTCTGGCAAAGTGATGGCCAAAAGAAGAAATATAGACTTACTAAGTGGAACATTGTGTGTAGACCCAAAGACGAAGGAGGTCTTGGAATTGAGGTACTTGATATTAAGAATAGATGTTTACTTAGCAAATGGCTTTTAAAATTCTTTCCGAGGAAGGTGTTTGGCAAGAAATGTTGTCCAACAAGTACCTTGGGAGTAAAACCCCAACACCTGGCTAGGCGATACACCCTTAGCTACCCAATATCCTAGTCTTTACAATATTGTCAGGACTAAACATGTCTTAGTCGCTGACTTTCTTTCTAATGTGCCATTAAATATAAGATTTAATAGGACTTTAACTAGAGATAGATGGAATTCTTGGGTTAGCTTATTGCAAAAGTTGATGAATGTCCACTTAAGTGATGAACTAGATAGTTTTAAATGAAACTTTACAACCATAGGTATCTTTTCCGTGAAATCTATGTATGCTGATTATATGAATGTGCATATGGCCTTCCTAAAAAAATACTTGTGAAGAATAAAGGTAACACTCAAAATTCGGATTTTCATGTGGTTCCTTTATAAGAAGGTGATCTTAACAAAGGACAACCTTGCTAAAAGAAGATGGACGGGGTGTACTAAATGTGTCTTTTATGGTTTAGAGGAAAGAATTGACCATCTATTCATCTCTTGTCAATTTTCCTGCCTTGTTTGGAGGGTAGTGCATTTTACTTTTAATATACCTCCACCATAAATATAACTAATCTGTTTGGTAATTGGTTAAATGTGATTGATAAGAACTCAAAGGAACAAATCCGTGTTGGGGTTTGTGCTTTAGTTTGGACAATTTGGAATTGTCGAAATGAAGTGGTGTTTAATAGGTGTGCTAATCCAAATTTTCTACAGGTTATTCACAGGGCGACTTCATTGATTCATCTGTGGTCATACCTTCTTCCTGTGGAGCAGCGGGAACCTTTGGATACTGAATGCAGTCGTTTGATGACGGTTGTTTGGGCTATATTCAACTAGGGTGGCTGGTTGCACTCTAGGCGCATTGGAGATGTCACATAGACCTTTTATAGCTTGCTCCTTGTTTCGTTGGCTGATATTTGGAGCCACTTTGATCGACCCGTGAGTGATGTAATAATACTCTTAATACTTTGAATATTGGTTTCATAAATACGATGTGTGCACCATTTTGATGCAGAGGCTGGGGCATTTAGCTCCCATTTTGAATAAAAAAAATGACCTTGTTAGAAAAACTCCAGGAATTGTTTGATTCCCTCATCTTGGCAATGGAAATTTTTATTCCCTAGACTTTTCATGGATTCTTGTAATTAAGTAGCTATCTTAGTACACGAAAGAATCTATCCAAAGAATATGGAGCAGTGCATCTCTGAATAGGAGTTGCCCCTCTATCATGAAGGAGTTGATTGACATGCTAATGGTATCTGATATTATTGCCAAGTTTGGAACTATATTTTGAGTTCACGACACTCGTTGTGCTGCTAATGGTATCTGATATAGCTCTTTACATTTTCTTAGCGCGCCAGTGCTAAGGTTTTCTCCCTCCCCTCCTTACCTGTCCTCGCTCGGGGACGTCCCCTGGCCCAGATGGCGCACCTCCCCAAACATCATCATCTTTGGTAGTGCTCGGCGCTGCTTCTGCCCCGTTCTGTGGATTGGCCAGTTGCATATGGTCTCTTCTCAACCGGAATACGCTTTCCAGTGAGCTGCTTCCTGAATTCTGAGGCTGGTCGGAGCTCGCGACAGTAGGCTTCTACTCGTGTTGAGCAAGCAGTACATGCTTGCCCGTGGCTCCAGAAATATATAGCTCATTTTGTGATCGAAATAGCAGCCATCCGGCTATGTTTTGAAGAAAAAGAAAACATGTGTAGCTGAGGTGAGATAAGGAGGTGGAGCAAAGCGAGCCTTTATGAACACTCAAGCTCTAGAAATTGCAGCAGGGATGTAAGAGGCATCAGGGAAAGATATAGTATCAAAAGCTTCACCCTCGTGTGAGCAGCTCGTTCATCAGTTACCCGGTCTGTCGAAAATGTACAGGGTTCAGTATCTCTGAATCTCAAATCATTCTTGGCTTTCAGAGCCGCATGAGAATGACCGAAACAACTGTATAGCGGTTTCATGGTATGACAAGCATAATTTGATATTAGAATTTCATCACAATGCTCTCCACAGCATACACAACCACAGCCAATCCACCGACCGACAAGGCACGACTCTGTTGAGAAGTCGAGATTACACTGCTCCCGCATTCCTAGGACTAGAAACTGGCTAGAGCTGAGCAAACAGATTAACCACTGACTATCCGCAAAACAGCAGCGGATGATTGTTATTTGATCACCGAGAATTAAAAACGACACTGCCGACAGTAAGTGAGACATCGGCGACGCTAATGATCAGCTTGCTGCCAATTTAGCAGCCTAAGACTACCTCACAGAAGCAAACGACTCCAAGATAAAAGCTAAGCTAAGCATGTTCTTTTTAGAACGAAGGCACAAGGTGCCCGACTTTGAATTAACAAAACCTCAAACGGCCAAAGTTTACAAAGTGCTGAAGAACAGCTTAAAGGCAAAGACAAACAAGCAAAGAATACAAAGATGAAGCCTAGCTTGAAGCGAAGCCCTTGTCACGCCCACGAGTCGCCTGGAGAGGAAGAGGAGTTGGAGAGGACATCACAGAGGGAACCCATGCCGCCGTCGACCACCAGGGCCAACCATGTCGATCGTCCGCTCCACCTCTAGAGAAAGAACCCTGCTTTCTCGCCTTGGATCGAAAGGCGCCGTACCGTCGAGAGGTAGAGAGGCTCACTCTGAGCACACTCGGACAATCAGATATTTTGCCAGGGAGGGATTGAGCACCGTCACCTCGTCTAGCCGCCATCCACGAATACCACCGCCACCCACAACCCACCCAACAAGCAAGACATAAACTGCCGGAGAAGAACGCCACCAAAGATGCGGTGAAACCGCTACAAGCGGCAGCCCGACCAGCTCGACCACCACCCCCACTGTCTCAAGGCGACGCCCTCAAGAAGGGAATGACGCCGGAGCGCCGCCGCCGCCCAAAGTATTTAGATTTTCACCCGAGATAGGTAAGTTGGGGAGGGAGAGGGAGCAAACCTCGACGTCGCCTTCAGGAAGGAGTAGGACGCCCGCAGCGCCGTCGACATCGTGGCTGCCGCCAGCAGCCAAGGGTTTCCCCCGGTCACTCCCAACACCAGCTCCGTCCACCAGCCACCGGAGAAGACAGAGGCACTCCAGGGCCGAGGGGATGTGGTGAGCTGCGCCACCGCCATCTTCAAATCTGGCCGGAGGTCCGAAGACCCCCGCACGCTCCACACCCGCCGCCACCTCACTGCCCTCGCAGCCGAGGGGACGTCCTGCAGCACCCAGCGGACGCCGCCTGCCGCCAGATCGACGCCGCTCTCTCCAAAGGCCGCCGTCCTGGGTCCCAGGCCCTGCCACAGACGCGGAGGAAAGCCCCCAGCCCAATCCCCGCAATCCAACGCCGGCGAGGCTGAGTTGAAGGAGAGGAGATGGAGGGAGGCCGCCGGGCAGCATCCAGCGGCGGAGCCCAGCTCCCCACCCGGCAGCTCTCCTCCTAACTGCCGTGCGAGAAGCTCCTGGCGCAGATCCCCGCCGTCCCCCTCACCGGCGTCGCGGGCTTGGCCGGCTGGCGCCTCAGGGGACGGCGAGGGGAGGGGGGCGGAGGAGGAGGAGGTGGTGGCGGCGCGGGGCTATAGGGTTTCGCCCCCCAGGTCGCCTTGGAGGAGGTTCTACGACTTCAAAGCGAGCAGTGCCATCAGAACATACGGCTCCCACTTTGCTGCTCCAGCTTACTGCTTAGGATCGAAGGCCAGCTCCAGCTGCATTGGAAAACAGAACAACGGGTCAGTTGCATGAAATTTATCAATGCTGTGAGAAATTGAGAGGCCAAAAATTAGAGGTATTTTAAAGAAACATGAAGCTAAGATTAAGATATCACATATACCCAAACAGACTAACAGAGCAAAGGTTTTCAACTCCCAAACTTCGGTAGTCCTAAATACTGCTCTAGACAGCAAGTGGTACCTCAAGTACAATTCACAATTTAGCATTGCAAATGCCAGAGAGATTTACATAGCAAGAAATGAAGATGCCATGTCCATGCTTGTTTATATATATTACTAGCAATTTAAGGTCTGACATGAAAAGTAACAGAATCCATTCCATTAGCATTTTTGTACTTTGTCTAATTTAATATTTTGCATATCAAGAAAACTTTGAATAATTTTTTTCCTTTGAATATGGATACTCCAGTTTATTGCAATATTACTGAGAGTTCAACACAAGTTTTATAGAAAATAAGGTAATTACCTGAAGCATAGTCTGAAACTTGCTGCGCAGATCACAGAAATCATTCTTCAGGGCATCCAGTGTCTTCAGGCACCTAACAAGGAGAACAAGTAAGTAAGTTATGAAGCCCATTTCCATTATTAGCTCATGAAAGGAGCATGTTAATAATTACTGAAAAATGCTCATGGTCGCAACAATTTGACACCATAACAATAAACAGTTGCTCATGGGCAGGATTTTATTAACAGTTGCTTAAGGGAAGCCTTCTGAATGTCACCATGGACATACCTCCTAAAAGAAGATACACTTGGGTCCACTGAAAATAATTTACCATAGTCAGTGGTTAACTGTAATGAGAAATGTTCTGGAAGTAGCATGAATTGGCAAATTGAAATATCAACAAGTTATAGGTTTATTTATTGGAATGTTGTGCAATGTTCAGATAAGATGGCAAAACTTAGTTTCCGTTTACAAGATTCAAATGATATAGCCAGAGCAGAGTTGCCAGTGCTGTAAAGAAGGCCCATTTTTTTGCGTGCCAATTGTTATTTTTAAATACAGGTGGAATAGTTTTATACATTGAATATAACATTCTTTAAGTAACTAGAATATTGTACTGGATAACTGGAACAGTTCCAATCCTAGCCCAACAGGTCAGTAGACTAAGCCAAATTTTGCTACCTTTAAAGACTGAATAAATTTAGCAGTATACAAAAGCACTTAGTATGCAGTTGGATTGATAAATACTCTGACAAAAATTATAATAAGGGTGCACGCTAGGTGACGAGGGTTAACTCGACAAATGTCCTAGATGAAGGACTTAGGATCGGGGAGATAGGGCGTCGGATGAACTCGAAGGTGAAATCAGTCAAACAAGGTGTGTATCGAAAGTAAACGTGGGTGTAAACTTGGCTTGCTTTCAATCTGTCCCTCGCCGTCCTCTCCTGGCCCCTATATATAGGTGGCTAGGTCTCAAGGATCGGGAGGGATCCGACACAGATTACAATATCGATATACGACACGAACTCGTATTTCGACTAGTATTACAACTGGGCCTAGCTTAACGGGCCTCAGGGGTACTCAACTAATGGGCTCTATTATCTATACCCTTGTCAGTAGCCCCCGAGATTCTACCAGAATTACAGATTCGGGTTGAATCTCAGATCTCCAAATCTTCGACTTGATCAATACTTGACTTCTTTATATCTTCAAATCTTTGACTTGGTCTTTTGACTTATCTTTTTATTATAATGTCTCGCAAGGGGTTTTGATGAACAAGCCTGACAACTCTGACGGATCAAGAGGCCAGTTAACTGCCGGAACAGATACTTGTCACTTACTTCAAATTCAATTCCCTTAGATTTGAATTCGGAAAACCGGTCAAACCCATTCTTTTGCCGCATTTAGGACTTACAAAGAATGAATCCTAGTAGTTCTCAGGGTACCCAGTACGTCCACCAGGATTTTCTTCGCGTCGTAGACACGGATAAGTTCCAGCAGAGCGCATCCATGTGCGTATACCAGGCCACACAGAACGGATCCTGGGGTCTTGCCTTAATGATATATTTCAACCACGGTATTCAAGTTTTGTCGTGATGACGCAACTCGAGAATCATATGTCGCAGCCTTGTTTGACTGTTTCAATATACGAAATAATTGAGTTATCCTTTTTAACTCTCATAAATAGCTCCTGATGGTAGTAATCGATCTTTATTTTGTCGACAATGTAGTCAAAGTTCGTTGTTGACGAAATGTAGCCGATTATGCCTAAATCACTTGTCCACCTGCTGGTTTTTCATCGCAACTTCTCACCCTTCTTCTGTCGACTTCTTTTTATCGGGTGCGCGACAGCGCTCCCGATGGGAGTAGCCCCCGAGGCTATAGCCGAATTTTTTCGGGTATAGGCTCAAAATTATATACATACCTGTTCCATATACTGTCTCTTGTGATATTTTTCTAGATGATTCACACTTAATAATTCTTCTATTCTTTTCTTATGATGTAAGCCCCCGAGTCCAAGACGAGGTACGCTGTGCTTCTTGATAGATACTTTCCCATTTTTTCCCTCTCTCTCTCTCTCTCTCTCTCTCTCTCTCTCTCTCTCTCTCTCTCTTTTCTGTACGTATCTCTTTCTCTTGATGCACTGATGCTCCTTTATCGTCTGCTCTGAGCAGAATACAAAAGCCCGTAGATATACTTTGGACCTTTCCTCTCTAGAGGCCCATTAGTGTTTAGTTATAAATAAAGCACATTTGGCGAGGGTAAAAACCCTAATTCATTCATTAGCTTCTTCCTCCGCCGCATCTTCTTCTTCTTCTTCCTTATCTCATCTAGGGTTTTTCCTTTCCACCGTTTGTCTCCATGGCCGATGCAAGTGGATTGCGCCTGAATATCGGCACCCCAGTGGAGAAAAGGGGTCGCGGCCACCCCCGCGGCAGTAAGAACAAGGCTATAATCGCCGTCGCGGCAGCCTTGTCACCTGCTCCGACAAAACGGCATCCCGGCCGCCCGGTGGGTAGCAAGAATAAGCCTAAGGTTTCCTCTGCTGCGTCAGGTCCGAGCGCTCCTCCTCATAATGCTCCTCCTCCTCCGCCTAGAGTGTACTCATTCTTCTGCATCACCGGCGCTTAGTGCCGTGAGATTCATCGGGTGCCACTGAAGTTCACCAAGTTTATGGATGGACGAGAACTGTGAGAAGTGGTTCTTCGTGAACACTCTGGGGGAGGAACTCCCTATGAAGTGGAGGTCTGGTACGACGGGGCCGGCGAGATGTACTTCAAGGGCGGCTGGTCGCAGTTTGCAGAAGACCATGACCTCCACCAAGGCTTCTTCATGACCTTCGACTTCCACATCGGTATGTCGAAGTTCGATGTGAGGATCTACGATGGCACCCAGTGCCAGAAGGAATATGAAGCTGAAGTGCACTTTCACTAGATTCTCCCTTTTATGTAATCTATTTTCCTAGTTGTCCTTTCTCATGCTATCTGTAATAAATAGTTGTGTTGGATTATATTTTGTGCCTTCTTTATTAATAGACCATGGAAACGGATCGTTCTGAGGTATGCACCTAATGTATTATCGGGTTCCTTTGAACCGTATGTATTTTGCCGAATTTCGGGTTGCGAACAACCTAATAGTATATCTCAGATAATCACAGATCTTAATAACGTATTAACTTTATTTTGTACGACTCGAGGGTCTGAGCCCCCGAGTGAAAAGTAAAATACTTATACATATTGTCGAGTTGACCCAAGGAACCCGACATGTGGCCTCATGTTCTGGGTCCGGAGGGTCATAACTCGAAAGTTCTTTGTCTCCTTATGTCACCTATGCTTAGAACCACCGTAGCTGCTCTGCATTCCATGGGTTGCTTTCGTCTTTTCCCGTTTTCTTGTCTTGTAGTCGATAAGCTCCTCCTGGTATTACTTCTGTCACGATGTAAGGTCCCACCCATGGGGACTCCAATTTTCCATGACCGTCTTGCTTGAGTCGTAAGACTAGATCTCCCACCATGAAAGATCATGGACAAACTTGACTACTGTGGTAGTTTCGTAGATTTTGCTGATATTGAGTAGCTCTGGCGAGTGCGACATCTCTTGCTTCGTCAAGTGCATCAACGTCATCCTAAAGCGCTTCTGTGGAAGTTGTCTCATCATACGCCGCGATTCTTGGGGCTTCATGGGTGATCTCGACTGGAAGCATGGCTTCTGCGCTATGGACCAGAAAGAAGGGCGTTTCTTGAGTAGCTGCGTTAGGTGTAGTTTGGAGACTCCATAGTACGGAGGGTAGCTCATCTACCCAAGCGTGCTTGGCTTTCTCAAGGGGTGCTAACAGTCTTTTCTTTATTCCGTTGCATATTAAGCCATTGGCTTTCTCGACTTGCCCATTTATCTTTGGATGCGCTTCAGATGCAAATTTTAATTTAATTCCCAAACCTTCACAGTAATTCTTGAACTCCTTTGATGTGAAGTTTGTCCCATTATCTATGATGATGCTATGTGGTACTCCAAAGCGAAAGACTATGGACTTGATGAAGTTGATTGCGGCTGTAGAATCTTGGATTATCACGGGGGCTGCTTCTACCCACTTGGTAAATTTGTCGACTGCCACCAGCATGTAAACATGTCCTCCTGGCCAAGATTTGTGCAATTTTCCTACTATGTCGAGACCTCATTGTGCGAAGGGCCAGGATAGTGGTATTGGTTGCAATTCTGCTGCTGGTGCATGTGGTCGAGATGCGAAACGTTGACAAGCCTCGCACTTCCTCACTATATCTTTCGCGTCTTCAATGGCTGTTAGCCAATAAAACCCTGCGCGAAAGGCCTTGGCCGCAATGGCTCTGCTGCTAGCGTGATGTCCGCATACTCCTGCGTGGATGTCTCTTAAGATTTCTTGCCCTTCTTGAGGAGTGACACATTGTTGCAAGACGCCTGTTATACTTTTCTTATACAATTTCCCTTGTAACACGACGAAAGCCTTGGATCGTCGTATTATCCTTTTCTCTTCTACTGTGTCTTCGGGTTGTGCTTTGTTTATCATGTATGCCAAATATGGCTGCATCCAGGTTTCTTCGATCATCATGACTTCTTCTAGTTCTGCTGTGCTTGCTTTTCCAGCCCCCGAGCCTATTGCTTGGTGCTGGCCCTGTTCCTCTGTAGTCGAAGTTTTGTTGCTCTTTATTGATATTTCTATGATTTCTTCCCAAAAGACTCCTTGCAGTATGGGTAGACACTAGGACCCGATGTTTGCTAGATTGTCGGCTTCCTCGTTACTGGCTCTGCTGACGTGCGAAACTTCGCATCCATCGAATGTTCCCTCTAGATAATAGTATAAGTTTCTGTATGTTGTTATATTGTTGCTGATGGCGTCGCACTTGTTCATCACTTGCTGGACGATGAGATTCGAGTCTCCAAATATTTTCAGTCGAGTTGCTCTGCACGCTTTGGCCATTTTCATTCCATGGAGCAGCGCCTCGTATTCGGCTTCATTATTAGAAGCTTGGGGAAAACTCATCCTTAACACATACTTCAACTTGTCTCCTTGTGGTGATATCAAGACCACTCCTGCTCCTGCGCCTTGGACTCGTTTTGAACCGTCGAAGTACATTGTCCATACACTCGATAGATCTGGCGGTCTTGTGTTTTGTAACTCCAGCCACTCTGCTGTGAAGTCTGGTAAAACTTGCGATTTAATCGCCTTTCGCTTTTCATACATGATGTCCAGGGGTGATAACTCAATTCCCCGTAAGGAAACTCGTCCTGTTGCTGAAGGGTTGTTCAATATATTGGATAGTGGTGCTTCGTTAACCACTATAATTGGGTGCACCGCGAAATATTGCCGTAGTTTTCATGCTGTTGTGAATACACTATATGCGAGCTTTTGATAGTGCGGGTACCTCTATTTTGATGGAGATAGTACTTCGCTGACGAAGTAGACTGGCCTTTGCTCACCGTGGGCTTTTCCCTCCTCGCTTCTTTCGAATACCAATACCGTACTCACCACTTGATGCGTTGCGGCGATGTAAAGTAGTAGTGGCTCCTATTCATTTGGTGCGACCAACACTGGTGGTGTGGAGAGCACTTTTTTTAGCTGCGCGAAAGCTACGTCTGCCTCTTCTGTCCATTCGAATTTGTCATCTGACTTTTTCATGAGTGCATAGAAAGGGAGTACTTTTTCTCCCAATCGAGCAATAAATCGACTTAGTGCCGCGACACGTCCTGCGAGCTTCTGTACGTCGTGCAGTTTCATTGGTTTCTCCATTGTTAGGATTGCTTAGATTTTTCTGGGTTTGCCTCTATTCCTCTTGCCGATACCAGGAACCCCAGGAGTTGTCCTGCTGATACGCCAAAAGAACATTTTGTCGGGTTGAGTTTAAGCTTGTACCTATTTAGATTGTCGAAAGTTTCTGCCAAGTCACTGATCAGGGACTCTTCTTTTCTTGTGGTGATGACCACGTCGTCGATGTAGACTTGGATGTTGCGTCCTATTTGGCTTCCGAGGCAGTTTTGCATCATCCGCTGGTAGGTTGCTCCTGCGTTTTTTAAGCCGAAGGGCATGACTTGATAATAAAACACGCCATATGGTGTGATGAAAGCTGTCTTTTCCTCGTTTCTTTCTTCAGTTTGATCTGGTTATAACCAGAATATGCATCTAGGAAGGAAAGTCTTGCGCACCCCGCTGTTGAATCTATTATTTGATCAATGCAAGGTAGAGGGAAGGGATCCTTTGGACAGTGCTTGTTGAGAGATGTGTAGTCGAGGCACACTCTTTATACGTCTGTGTTTTTCTTGGGTACAATGACTGGATTAGACACCCAGGTTGATGACTCGATTTCTCGGATGAATCCGGCGTTTTCTAGCCTGTGTAGCTCGGATGCTATTGCTTTCCTTTTGGGTTTGTCAAATCGTCGCAGTGGTTGCTTGACTGGCTTTGCTTTAGGATCCATATTTAGTGCGTGCTTGACGAGTTTCCTGGGAACCCCTGGCATGTCTGAAAGACACCAGGCGAAGATTTCCCACCGCTCACGGAGGAACTCGATGAGCGCGCTTTCCTATGCGGGATCCAAGTTTACCGCCATGGAGGTGGTTTTGTTCGGGTCTGTGGGATGGACCTGTATTTTCTTTGAGTCTTGAGTTGCATCAAAGGCCTGATCTGGCAGGGATCGTCCGACGTCGGGTAGCATGTTATGGTCGGTTTCGCCTTTCAGCCTTGCATACTCTGCTGTCATGCTGAAAGTTTGTGCTAGCCTATTGAATTCTTTATCACAGGTGTTGGATACTTCAAAGGTGCCTTGTACCGTGATTGTTCCTTTGGGTCCTGGAATTTTGAGCGTGAGATATGCGTAGTGAGGTACTGCCGTGAACTTTGCAAATGCTGGGCGCCCCAGGATTGCATGATACTGTGAAGGCTAGTCCATAACTTTAAACTCCAACTTCTCTCTGCGATAGTTGCTGCTATTGCCAAAGCAAACATCGAGTTCTATTTTTCTGAGAGGGTAATTTGCGCCTCCTGGTACTATTGCATGGAAAGAACAATCTGTTGGCTTTAGACTTTCTAATGAGATGCATATTGCCCTCAGAGTTCTTGCGTATATTAGGTTTATGCCGCTTCCTGCGTCCATGAATACTCTCCCGATGTCGTATCCCCCTATTTGCGCCTTTAGTACCATCGCTGAGTGCCCCGGCTTGGGCACTTTCTTCGGGTGGTCTGCTCTGCTAAACCTGACTGGTTGATCGGACCACTGCAGGTACTCTGTAGTGGCTGGTGGTGATGATATAGCTAAGTTTACTTGTCTGGATATGCTCTTGCGCTCTTTCTTGGATTTTGGTACCGGTTGGATCATTGCGGATATATATACTTTCGACTCCAGATGTTTTGCTAGTCGCTGTACTTGGTATCCCTGACTCATACTTTTCTTTACTTGCCGCATTCCTTGGTTCGAGTCCATGGCACTCTGTAGCCTCAAGAAGGTTCTGCAATCCTTCATCTGGTGGTTAGAAACTCTTTTCCCATCTAGGTATGCGTAGTGGATTCGACAAGGTCCGTAGAGCATGTCCTCCGCCGACGGGCCAGAGTACTTTGGTTTTTCTGCTCCATGATTTCCTCTTGCCTGGAACTCGCTGTTTTCATAGCCTTCCTCGTCCCTTCTTTTGTATCATGCTGCTATCTGATTTCGCCTTGCGTGGCTATCTCCATTGCGGTATCTTCGCCTTTGCCTGCTCGCTCTGTTGACTTCTGGTGAATGTCCACTTTTGTTGTTATACGCGTCTTCTCCATCGGCGAATCTGTTGGCTGCTTCCATTAATTCAGACACTGTCCTTGGCTTTGTTCTCCCTATCTCTTCCACGAGGTCCGAACGACGAAGGCCAGCCGAAAAAGCATCTATTGCTCTCTCGTCGGAGACGTCTTCTGCTAATTTTTGATTACACTCTAGCATTGTATATAAGACCGTAGGGTTTCGTATTTTTTCTGAACGCACGACTTGATTTCTTCCAAAGACACTGGGCGCTTATATGTTGAGCGAAAATTTCTTGCAAATTGGCTCTCTAGTTCTCCCCAACTCCCGATGGAATCATCGGGTAAAGTGTTCAACCAGGACCGTGCTGCGCCGGTGAGGTGTAACTGCAAACTTTGCATGGCTGTTGCTCTTGTTCCTCCTAGTATTTGCACTGCTTGCAGGTAGTCTGATAACCATAGAGTGGGTTCTTGCGACCCATCATATTTTTGTTGATCGTGCGGTAACTTGAATCCTTTGGGTACCCGCATTTTGCGAACCCTGCGGGTAAAGCATAGCGCGCCCATCTCTTTATCGTCGTCTTCGTAATTTTCTTCTTTCCACGCACAGCGTGAATTGTTTACTCGCGCTTGTGCTATTATGTTCCTTGCGTCCTCCTTCCGTTTTTGTCGCCTCTCGTCATCTGATGACTCACTGGATTCGTTTCGCGAGGATTTGCGCTTGAACTCTTCCTTTCGCCTTTCCTTACGATGTGTCGCCTTTTCCTCTAGAAGTTTTCCCATTAACTTGTCTTCTATCAACCCAAGGCTTCGTATTGTGGCTTGATACATGTGCTCCCGCGGATCTCCAGGCTCTGGTTGTGTGGTTAGTAGGTACGCCTGTGCTGCTACCAATGCTGCTTTTGGTGTTTCTTGCACAAAGTCTTCTTCTTCGTCTGATGGCTGCGTGCTTAAACTTTTCGCATAGCTTTCTTCTTTTGTCTGTGTTGTTGTCCTCCTGTTGTGCTTCGGGTCTCTGTGCCTTTCCATGCTACACTCTGATGCATCGCTATACTCATCCCAATATCCTCCACTTCATGTACTGTTGTCATCTCGGCTTCTCATAAACATGTCTCTTTTCTCCCTTAACTTTTTTCTGCGCTAGTGCAGTGCGTATTGATATCCCATCAGAACTTCTCTTCTAGAATCTGCGGGTACTTCTATGCCGTGATTGATGGCTGACATGATGATTCTCCACTCTCCGGTTGAGACGTGAATTTTTTCCTTTTCCTTCTTGCTGTTACTCCTTGGCTTGTCGACTTGCATGTCGACCTCTTTGTTGCCTTCGTGATTATTCTCTTCTGCTGCTTCAGTGATAATGATGCATAGCTGGTGTACGCTTCTGGAGACGCCACTGCTTTTGGTGGCAAAATCTCTTGGACTATCGTGTGGCTTTGCCCGAGTTTCGTCGAATTCCTCGAGTCCCTTTCGCATATCTTCTGTTGTTGTGAGACTGACCGGCGAGTTAACCTCGCTGGAAGAGCCCACGGATGATCCAGATATTGTGATTCTCTCGGCTTTGCTTGCCGACAGACCCGATTTCGCCGGATCCGAAAGGCGAGTTGAACCCGAAGGTCCGACGTAAAAGCTCAAACTTCTGATCATCAACTCCATCTCTTAATTTTCGTTGACTTCTGGATTGCTATTGGCTAAAAGCGAAAAAGCCATCGAATTCATGATTCCAACGCTCAGCATCCCCACGGTCGGCGCCAATTGACGTGGGTTAACTCGACAAATGTCCTAGATGAAGGACTTAGGATCGGGAAGATATGGCGTCGAATGAACTCGAAGGTGAAATCAGTCAAACAAGGTGTGTATCGAAAGTAAACGTGGGTGTAAACTTGGCTTGCTTTCAATCTGTCCCTCACCGTCCTCTCCTGGCCCCTATATATAGGTGGCTAGGTCTCAAGGATCGGGAGGGATCCGACATAGATTACAATATCGATATACGACACGAACTCGTATTTCGACTAGTGTTACAACTGGGCCTAGCTTAACGGGCCTCAGGGGTACTCAACTAATGGGCTCTATTATCTATACCCTTGTCACTAGGGCACATTCAGTATGAAGATTTCAATAAGACAATGATGGAAAATACAATATGGTGACATACCCATCTCTGCTCTTCTCCTGACAGAACTCATGGAACTGAATGCAGGTGAGCACCAACACTGCCACATGCAATACTATACAATCAGAAAAGTACCACCAAATTGCTTTATTGAATAAGAGCATTGTAGTTCTTTCTATTCACTTATACATTTCAATCAAATACAAGTGTAGCACTAAGATTATCATAATATAAGTTAACAATTCAATACAATACGACTAAAAAACCCAGGTAAGAAAAGATATGTAGACCACTCATTGGCTAAGATACATTTATTCCATAAAAATCACACGGATACCACAAACATAACTGAATCTGAATTGATAATAGGATGGTATGTGCACAATAATAGTAGTTCCTAAGCACAATAATATTAGTTTCTAAGCACAGTAAAATTAGTTCCTATATTAATTTTTATTTCTATAAATATCTAATGTTTAACTCTAGAAAATCTTTTGTGCATAAAACTACAAATACCATGGTTTAGGAAACTATACCAGCACAACAAACACCAAAATCGAAAAAAGATTTGCTATTTTTTGTCCCAGACACAGGCGAATATGTAAAACTATCCCATCTAGTTTAGAACACTACGATGGAAGAACAAATGTCAACCTCTCCACTTTTTTTTAGAAATGGAGTCACCCGGCCTCTGCATCAATTGATGCACACGGCCATTTATTAAAACTCACGGTTTAGAGTATCGAATTATTACAAAGGATTATAGTCTGTCGGATCACTCAAGGATCACTCAAAGTGGATACATGGATCATCTAGCGGAACTCAGGAAGTAGAAAAAACCTATGCATTTTCTATCCGACTAGTATGCAACCAGCCACCCCGGCTGAAGATAGCCCGAACGACCGCCATCAAACGAGTACATCCAGTATCCATAAGTCCCCTTTGGTCCTCTAGCAGGAGAAGAGACCAACTGTTGATCCAGTGCGTAGTCTTGTGAATAACCTGCAAAAATTGAGCATGACTTGCTTGGTTAAAAATAACATCATTACGGCAATTCCAAATTGCCCACATCAAAGCACAAACACCTATTCGAATTCGAGCCTTGATTTTCTTATCAATTCCATTTAGCCAATTGCCAAACATATTTTTAATATTAGTGGGAGGAGGCGTATTGAAAGTGAAGTAAACTACTCTCCAAATAAGTGTAGCAAAGGGACACTTAATAAACAAATGCTCAATAGACTCCTCTAAATCACATAAAGCACATTTTTTACATCCAGTCCACTTCCTCTTTGCTAAATTATCTTTTGTAAGCAAGACCTTTTTATGAAGAAACCACATAAAAATCTTAATATTTAATGGCACTTTAATTTTCCATAGATATTTATGAAGGAACCTAGTGTGTCCATTCATGAGATCTGTATATAAGGATTTGACCGAAAAAACGCCGGATTTGTTAGGTGCCATATAAAGCTATCCGAGTCATCAGTTAAGTTAACTTCCATAAGCCTCTCAACCAACTGCAACCAAGCTGTCTATCTACCCCCGGACAACACCCGTATAAATCCAATATTCAACGGTTTTGTAACATTCTTGTGACTCACAATAGAATACAAGGATGGATACTGATTCATCAAAGGGGTCCACTTATAATTGGAAAAAACACTTAACAAGGGAGAATCTAGAGTGCTATTCCTTGAGCCATCCAATTTGTGTGAAACGGCTCATATATGTAAGATCTAAACATAAATGAGCTAGATGGCTAAAGAGTTTGTTGGATCTTAACCATAGAACAGTAAAAGGCCAAACGGTTTGTTCTATCTACAATGAATGAATAGTTTGTAGGATCCAAGTAATGTAACAGTAGAATGACAAAATGATTTGTTAGATCTAAATCATAAGATGGTATTGTGGCCAAACGGTTTGTAAAAAATATTAAAACGGACAAACGGTTTGCCAGACCTATAATGGACAAACGGTTTGTTGGATCTAAATAAAAAAGTAAAACGACAAACGATTTGTCAGATCTAAGTCGTAAATGGTACAACGGTCTCAAACGAATCTCAACCTCTCCCCAAAAAAATAAGATGACACAGGTGTGTACGGAACAAATCAAAGTAACACAGGTACATTAAACCTGGTAGAGGTGATAGTATTATATTTTGGTCTGATAAATGGATGTTTGATGGCAGTTCTGAGCCCCTCTGGCAGATTTCGAAGATTATTTTCCTATGTGCTTCATCCACAAATGCCTGCCACTCATTTCTACAATACTGATGATAGAAGAAGTCTGTTTTATCTGCCCATTTCTGAGCAAGCTTATGAGGAGTATAATCAGCTAAATCATCTGATTGCTGCCAATCCTTCTCCTTGGATAGAGATTTTTGGATTTATGACTGGGGAGACTCATATACTTCAGCCAGATATTATAAACATATTCATGCTCATATTCAAGTAATGCATGTGTTTAAATGGCTCTGGAAGTCCTCCTGTA
This sequence comes from Dactylis glomerata, assembly GCA_007115705.1. NCBI lineage: Eukaryota > Viridiplantae > Streptophyta > Magnoliopsida > Poales > Poaceae > Dactylis > Dactylis glomerata. The sequence goes on along the minus strand of QXEO01000422.1, from coordinate 2,610,433 downwards.
TGATGAGAGTCAAATTTTTTGCTTGGCTGCTTTTGGTGGATAGTCTCAACTCAAGAGATATGCTGCAAAGAAGGCATTGGAAGGTTACTGAAGATGTTCATTGTGTTCTCTGTCCTACTGGAGCTCGAGAAGATAGAATGCACCTGTTCTTTGATTGTAATTTTAGTCAGAGAGTTTGGAACTATTTGCAGATTGACTGGTCTTTGGCCCAGGACATCCAAGGCTCAATCTCTGCTGCTAAGCTTGCCTTTCGCAAGCCTTTTTTCATGGAAGTGTTGATGTTAGCTTGCTGGAATATTTGGAAGCAAAGGAATGGGAAGATTTTCAGAAATGATAGACCCACTTTTGGGGGATGGAAAAGAGCTTTTGTTCATGATTTATCCATGCTTGGGCATAGGATTAAGAACAAGCATCATGATGAGCTAATGGCCTGGATAGGCAGCTTGTACTAGCTTGGGTTTTTTGTTCTCTAGGTTGTAAATAGGTATGTCTCCCTTTTCTGTTTGTACATAGATTTTGTTGTACATAGCTTCCCTGTACTTTTGTCTCTCTTAAGCTTTCAATAAAATGTTGTGGGGCTTTTGCCTCACAGTCTTCCATGTAAAAAAAAACAACCATGGCTCCTATCTAGAAACACATATGAGCATGACATAAAATATGAAGAGAAGTGTTAGAGTAAATAGGTTTCTTACCTCCCAAGGTAATAGGTTCTTTGGCTTCCAAGGTTCCTTGGCTTCGAAGCCTTGTATGACTCCTATATGTACTCGCCTGAGAGGCTCACTAATATATCCACCACATTACGCCATATCTCCCCCAACCCTTCTACATGGTATCAGAGCGGCAAGATCCTTGACCTAGCCGCTGCCCGCTTCCGCACCGCGCCGCCCCCGGGGAGGTCGATCTCCATGATCTCCGCCGGGGGCCGCGCCGCCCGTATTAGGGTTTGTCCGCCGATCGGTTGATCAGCTGCCCTACGTATTTTTCTCGCCGGTCGCTTGACCGGTGTTTTCTTTTTGGTTTACCGATCTTAGATCAGATTGAGTCGTCCACCACCGCCGTCACCAAGTGCCTCATCTCCAACCTCGGCGTCGACCTCACACCGGCGGCCACCCATACACCGGCTATCGCGGCCGACACGCTGGCGCAGTCGCCGCTTCGGCCGGCTCTTGCCAGTTGTCGCGGTCCCTCGGCCGGCTGCTGCGCCTACCTCGGTAGGCTGCCGCGGTCGTCTCGCCGGCGCTGACTTCGCGCTGGCCGGCTCGCCTTCACCAACCGCGTGGCAATGTCGGATGCGTCGTCCGAGGGATGCCTCGGTGCGTCACTACTGGCTCCACGCCTGCGCGGTCTCCATCGCCGGTCCGTCTTTCCGTCATCGCTAGGGACTTCACCAACAACGACGCCACGGGTTTTGATCTGTGTGCCGTCATCAAGGACTTGGCGAACAACGCCGCCATCGGTCTGATCAACCGATCTGACGCACGTCTTTGCCAAGTACGTCCCTGAGCACGCGCCCACCACCGTTCGAGCATTGGGTTGCCGCTGCGTCGCCCCTTCGGGCTGTAGCGTCGCCACCTTTGGTCCCCGCCGTCGGCTACCAACGTGCCTTCTCCGGCATGTACGTCGCTGGTGGTTCTCATGCCGCTACACCGACTCACGCCCTGCAGCCGCGCCATCCCATCGGGCCGTTGCGTCGCTACACGCGGTCATCGCCATCACCTCACGAGGACGTCGCTGGCTTCCACCGCACCACCTCCCTCGGTGCGGGATGTCGCCATCCGCGCATGGTCTTCATCGCGCTGCTGGGTTCTTCCTTGCCTACTTCGAGCACCGCCGCCGCATCTCCACACGTAACCTACATGGCCCTCCTGGCCATCGCAGGTCCCGCCGACTACCCCTTCGCCTGTCTAGGCATCCAACATGACCACTCTTGGTCGTCGCTGGTTGGCCGCCTTCTACGTCTACGACCAGCACGACTTCATCACCAGCGTCATTGCCTCGTTCTCGTCCACACCTACTCGTCTACTCTGACAATCGCGGACTGCATTGGCACCCTCTCTCTTCGCTGCTCTACGCCTCGCAACCGTCGTGGAGTCTTTCTCTGCTCGTCTCCTCTCCGACATGGCGTGAAGTTGTTTCAACTGGTCCCGTTCTTCGCACGCCCGGTACTGGCAACACGGGTGCTTGCCTTCATCCCCGACGTGTTCCCGAGTCTAGCAAGCTCGGTCGCAGTGCCTCATCCCCGTGTTCGTCTTCGCGTACTCAGTTTTGGCACAACCGAAGTATGCCATCGTCCCCGACGTGCGCCTGGTTCTGGCAAAGCCATGGCCGCACCTCGTCCTCGACGGCTCGGACTGCATCAACTTCGGCATCGCTCTCCTCGATGACTGCCTCGACACGTCTTCGTCCTTCTACAGCGCCCTACGCGCCTGCGGCTTCATCTGCGGCTAACTCGTCATCGGCACTCGCCATGACATCGACCACGGTGACCCCTCGCACGGCTACCTCGACCAAGGTTACCGCACCCACCGCTCTTAGCTCCCTCGACATCGGCACAAGGGCGACCACCTCGCCTGAGCTCCTCACCAGCATTCTCTACAGCCCAAGCTTCTGCGACGTGACACCGTCCACGATGTTCCTGCTACCACTGCGGGGGGATGTCTGTGCACTGGTCTACTTCGGTTTCTCTCCAGTCTGACCGTTTGCGATGCTCCAGTTGTTCACGTCACTACCGCTACAACTACGGGGGGATGTTAGAGTAAATAGGTTTCTTACCTCCCAAGGTAATAGGTTCCTTGGCTTCCAAGGTTCCTTAGGTTCCTTGGCTTCCAAGCCTTGTATGACTCCTATATGTACTCGCCTGAGAGGCTCACTAATATATCCACCACATTACGCCATATCTCCCCCAACCCTTCTACATGTTAGAGTAAATAGGTTTCTTACCTCCCAAGGTAATAGGTTCCTTGGCTTCCAAGGTTCCTTAGGTTCCTTGGCTTCCAAGCCTTGTATGACTCCTATATGTACTCGCCTGAGAGGCTCACTAATATATCCACCACATTATGCCATATCTCCCCCAACCCTTCTACATGGTATCAGCCTAAACCGGTTCAAACTCTAGCCGCCGCCGCCCACGCTTCCGCACCGCACTGCCCCCGGGGAGGTCGACCTCCATGATCTCCGCCGGGGGCCGCGCGACCCGACCAAGGGTTCGTTCGCTGATCCGTTGATCGGCTGCCCTACAGTCTTTTTCTCGTCGGTCGCTTGATCGCGTTTTCTTTTTGGTTTACCGATCTTAGATCGGATTGCGTTGCCCACCGCCGCTGTCACCACGCGGCTCTACTCCAACCTCGGTGTCGACCTTGCACCGGCGGCCACCCATACGCCGGCTATCGCGGCCGACACGCTGGCGCTGTCGCCGCTTCGATCGGCTCTTGTCGGCTATCACGGTCCCTCAGTCGGCTACTGCGCCTACCTCCATAGGCTGCCGCGGTCGTCTCGCTGGCGCCGACTCTGCACCGGCCGGCTCGCCTTCACCAACCGCGCGGCAACGTCGGACGCGTCATCCGAGGGATGCCTCGGTGCGTCACTGCCGGCTCCACACCTACGCGGTCTCCATCACCGGTCCATCTTCGCCGTCATCGCCAGGGACTTCACCGACAACGATGCCACAGGTTTCGATCTGTGTGCCGTCATCAAGGTCTTGGCGAACAGCGCCACCATCGGTCTGATCAACCGATCTGACGCACGTCTCCGCCAAGTACGTCCCCGAGCACGCGCCTACCACCGTTCGAGCATCGGGCTGCCGCTGCGTCGCCCCTTTGGGCCGTAGCGTTGTCGCCTTTGGTCCCCGCCGCCGGCTACCAACGTGCCTTCTCCCGCATGTATGTCGCTGGTGGTTCTCACGCCGCTGCACCGACTCGCGCCCTGCAGCTACGTCGTCCCATCGGGCCATAGCGTCGCTGCACGTGGTCATCATCGTCACCTCGTGAGGATGTCACTGGCTTCCACCGCGCCACCTCCCTCGGCGCGGGATGTCGTCGTCTGCACATGGTCTTCATCGCGCCGCTGGGTTCTTCCTCGCCTACTTCAAATACCGCCGCCGCATCTCCACAGGTAACCTGCATGGCCCTCCTAGCCGTCGCAGGTCCCGTCGACTACCCCTCCGCTTGTCTAGGCATCTAGCATGACCACTCTTGGTCATCGCTGGTTCGCCGCCTTCTGCGTCTACGTCTAGCACAACTCATCGCCAGCGTCATCGCCTCGACCATACCTGCTCGTGTACTCCGACAACCGCAGACTGCATCGGCACCCTCTCTCTTTGCCGCTCTGTGCCCCGCAACCGTCGTGGAGGCCTTCTCTGCTCGTCTCCTCTCCGACATGGCGTGAAGTTGTTTCAACTAGTCCCGTTCTTCGCACGCCCGGTACTGGCAACACTGGTGCTTGCCTTCATCCCCGACGCGTTCCCGAGTCTGGCAAGCTCGGTCGCAGCGCCTCATCCCCGTGTTCATCTTCGCGTACTCGGTTTTGGCACAACCGGAGTATGCCTTCGTCCCCGACGTGCGCCTGGTTCTGGCAAAGCCATGGCCGCACCTCGTCCTCGACAGCTCGGACTGCATCGACTTCGGCATCGCTCTCCTCGACGACTGCCTCGACGTGTCTCCGTCCTTCTACAGCACCCTACGCGCCTGCGGCTTCATCTGCGGCTACCTCGTCATCGGCACTCGCCACAACATCGACCACGGCGACCCCTAGCACGGCTACCTCGACCAAGGTTGCAGCACCCACCGCTCTCTATTCCCTCGACATTGGCACAAGGGCTACCACCTCGCCTGAGCTCCTCACCAGTATTCTCTACAGTCCAAGCTTCTGCGACGTGACACCATCTATGACGTTCCTGCTACCACTACGGGGGGATGTCTGCGCACTAGTCTACTTTGGTTTCTCTCCAGTCTGACCGTTCGGGACGCTCCAGTTGTTCACGTCACTACCGCTACGACTACGGGGGGATGTCAGAGTAAATAGGTTTCTTAGCTCCCAAGGTAATAGGTTCCTTGGCTTCCAAGGTTCCTTAGGTTCCTTGGCTTCCAAGGCTTGCATGACTTCTATATGTACTCGCCTGAGAGGCTCAATAATATATCAACCACATTACGCCATATCTCTCCCTACCCTTCTACAAGAAGAACCTCACCTTGCACTGCTACCCTTGAGCTGGTGCACAAAAGCATCCACCTTGTCAAAGTCCACATATGGTTTGTCCCTGCACACACAACAACCGAATCCCCAAGCAAAGAATCAAAAATCTGATCACACAGAAATGACAAGCAAGCCAATAGAGGATGCACATTTATAGTAGCTTGCCGAGCTCATCGATGATCCGCTCACTGTCCTTGTAGAAGAGCGTGACGACCTCGGCAACAAAGTTTGGGGCACTCCCATCCTGGAGAAGCTGCAGCTGGTGGAACTGATCATCCAGCAAACCCTATCCCAGCAAATAAATGAAAAGCAAAAAACTTCAAATTCCCCAATAGTATTGAGTTAACAAGCCACCTAAGGAGAAACTAAAATTCCGCACAAATGGCACTAAAATAGTGAAGTGCTCTCCGTGGCCAACATGCTTGCTACATCATGAAGGGTGTTTACCTGCATCACGGCCGCCATGGCTACCTGAACTCGTGAAGCATGGACCAGAGCTAGCGGGAGGATGAACCAGCGGATTGCAAGAGCGCAATGAACGGAGAGCCATTCAAGCGGCTTCCAGGGCGATTCTGGGCGACTACCTCGCTGGAAGCAGATCGTGCCGGTGCCAGGGAGGAAAGCGCTTCCCCCTCAGCCACCGGTGAGCATCAAGGTACGTCCCCCTTCCTCCCGTCCTCCATCTCCCTTCCCCAAACCGCTCGCTTTCCTCCTCGGCTGAGTCTCAATGCCTGAAACAATGGCGCAAGAAAGCTGCCCAACAGTCGTTGGCGCAGGAGTGTGGCAAGATCCTTCACAGCAGATCATGGGATGCTGCTATGCCGGCTACTTCATCGATGAGCCCAATGCCGTCGACCTCCCTAGGGAGCTGGTCTGGCAAAAAAGTGCCGGTGTTGGCACCGACGACATTCGTGGAACACACAATTCTCGCCAACGAATGGGCCCGCGTCCAACCACGGTGTCGCCGTTCCTCCGCGTCGCCCTCGTCTCCGTCGACGGCTAGCCGAGGAAAGATTTTCAAACCTGATGCTTCCATGATCTGGATCAAGAAGCACTCTGCCAGGCCCAGTCCTAGCCCGCCGGGTTCAGATCAGCCCACCGCTGATGGCTTTAGCACTGCGTCACCCAGGCGGTCCGGCCTATATCGAATTTTAGGGTTCCACTAGCGCAGCCAGAGAGGTGTCGCCCCCGTGTCTCGAGGCGATCGTCCCATCGCCATGGCTGGTCGTCCCGATCCTGCTGGCAAGGGTGCTGGCTCCTCTGGCCTCTTCGGCACGCTGCGTCAAGGAGGCGGGGGCAACTTCTCCTCCGGCTCGGGCATCGGTGGAAGTGGCAATGGTGCTGCCTTCCCCTAGCGCGGTGGCCAGAATAACTTCGCCGCGAGTGGTCTCGCATCAAATGTCGGCTTCGGATTCAACACCGGACCGCAAGGCAACCAGCTCCAGCAATTCCAAGGTGGGAATGGCAATTCTGCCTTTTCGCAAACCTTGTAGGGCGGCCTAGGGTTTACCTCGCCGCAGGAGAACTTCAACGTTGGAGGGGGCTTTGCCGGGAATGGCCCTCGGCGTGGTGGCCAAGGCAACGGAAACCAGCGCCAGTACAAGAACTCCAACTATCGGGGAGGGCGACCTTCCTACAGGGCTAGATCAAACAGCAATAGAGGAGCTGAAACTGGGGATTCCGCTGGCTCTTCTGGCTTAGCTCACAAAAAGGCTAATCATGGTGAGAGCTCTTCCGCTAATGTGGCTGGTGGAATTGTCGACCCTCAGTCCGAGGGCAAGAAGAAGGCGAAGAAAGAATCGTGCTATCACTGTGGTAGCCATGGCCATCTCTTCTTCGAATGCACTGCAGTTTTGTGCGAGTATTGTGAGCAGGTTGGGCACAAGCCGGATGATTGCCATCTACTTTCAGCCCCCAACCCTCAGCTAATTCTGCATGGGATCTCCGACGAAAAGCTGATGGTCTTCGAGTGTCTGATCACGAAATCGTACAGGACGAAACTGGAGAGCACGCGCCTAGGGCTTCTCTCAGTTACTGGTGGGGAACTCTCCATCCCCGGTATCGTTGCTCAGCTTCAGAGGCTTGTTCCTGTTGAAAACTTCACCTAGGACTCTCGTCAGGTTGGCCACAACGTCTTCAAGGTCACCTTCCCGGACAGAGACGAGATAGAGAGGCTTGCGAGGTTTAGCACCTTTCATGTCCCAAACAGCAGCATTATGCTTGATTTCGAATAGTGTGTCTCCTCCATGGAACCCACTAGCAAGCTCCCAGAAATCTGGATTTTGATGTCTGGCATCCCTCAAAGGAGAACTGGTGATTTTCTGGCGATGTGGTCGTTGGGAACACTCTTTGGTAAGACACTCAAGGTTGATATGAAATATACCAGGGAGAAAGGTGTCCTCCGGATCCTAGTTGGCTGTCTTGACTTTAGGAGAATCCCTGCAAAGGAGAGAATTTTCATGGCAGATGGCTTTTATGATATCTCCTTCGAAGTGGCGGTTCAAAGAGATCTTGTGATGACCACGGAGGTTAACCTTGGGGAAGACCACTCTGATAATGATGGTCACGGAAACAACGGTGATAGTGTCTCTGATACTCAAAAAAACCTCGATGCCATGGAGACTGACGTTGCTCATAACCGCCAAGATCAGGAAGGCTCTAAAAATGCGGCCTCGAATGGCCCTGACATCAACAAGCTGGCCGGAGATTTCTCCTCCGGGGTCAAATTCTCTCCTAGAGTCAAACATATGATGGAGCAATGAAAGATCGAAATAGCAGCTTTCATCAAATCCCTGGCCCCCTCTGTTGTCACGGCAGAAAAATCGCTGGACGTGGCTGCCGCGACAACAAACGCTGTGCAAGCCCCTAGCACCGTGGGCGCTGTCGGGGCAGAAGATTGCATCGCCGCGACCCTGCCTGCTGCCGTGGATGGGCCAGCCGCCTTCGATGCCGACAGTGCTGCCGGGGCGGAAAAGTGCATCGCCGCGGCCCAGCCTGCTGCCGTGGAGGTGCAGGCCGTCTTCGATGCCGAGAGCGCTGCCGGGGCAGATATCCCTGCCGCGACTCCTTCTGCGGCCTCGGTCCCCTCGGCAACGCCTTTGGCTACCACGGCTGCGGTGAAGATCATGGCACCTGCCGTCGCCATTGCAGCTGCCGTGGTTTCCGACATAGACGGTTCCAGGGCAGAAGGAGCTGTGCATGCTAGCCCGACCAAGAACTCCTTTCGTGCCTCTCTGGAGTGCTCAGGAACGTTTCTACATGGATAGAAGACGCCTGCTTCTCCTCTCTTCGCTGCAAAGGGGGCCGCACTCCTTTCTCCAAGCAAGAGAAACGATGGGAGCATCAGTTCGAAGACTTCAGAGAGTACACCTTCTAGATGCGAGAAAAGTGCATCGCTCGATAAAGGTGCACCATGGATAGCCATGGTTCCTTTCTTGCCATCGACATTGTCATCCAAGTCAAGAAGGATCGAAGATGTTATCACATTTGGGGGTATCATCGAGAAGATAGCATCGCCGGTGCGCTCAAGTCAGAGGGTGAGGATGCAACACAACAGCGACGCCACACAAATGGAGCGTGCAACGCAGCTGGCCGAAAGACGCATCCACGCCATCACGCCAGGTACCAAATCAAACCTATCCTTTTCTAAATTTTCAGACCTTGATATAGAAACTAGGGCTACCACATTAGGGGTTTCTCTAGGAACAAATGCTTCGGAAATCAAACATTCAATTACTTCATTAAAACAGCTTGAGGAAGATCGTAGGATCACATACCTCAAAAATAATTTAAACAAGAATTTAGGAGAAGAAACATACTGTAGCATCATGAACACCGCCAATCAACTATGCTCTGACTTGGAGATAGAGGATAGGGATGCACCCGTGGGGGATTCTGCTGACCCTACCTTTGATATGCCTATTAAGCTGCTTAGGAGGCGGAATAAGAAAAGTGTTTCAACCATGGGCGTGTCGGTTAGGAGGAGTACCAGAATTAACAATTTTAAAAAAGGTTTAAAATGAAAGGGTTCATTTGGAACAGTGACGGGTTTAGAGACCCGGCCAAACACTCTCTAATCAAAGAAACCGTGAGAAAACATAAACTTGATTTCATTGTTATCTCGGAAACTGGAAGAGAAAGTTTCTCAGCGCCATTCTTAACCAACCTAGCTGCTGGTATGGACTACAGCTGGTTCTGCCTTCCACCTAGAGGACGGTCTGGAGGGATACTCACCGGAATCAATAATGCCTCCTTAATAGTTACGAAGGTGATCACCGGGGATTTCTGCGTCAAATTTCATCTTAAGATTAAAAGAGACAACTTTGAATGGGCACTTGTGGCTGTGTATGGTGCAGCCCAAGATAGACATAAACCAGCCTTCTTGGCCGAGTTGGTGAGGATTTGTGAAAATGAAACGCTACCCCTAATGGTAGGGGGCGATTTCAACATTATAAGGAGAAAGAAGGAAAAGAACAATGACAACTTCTACGCAAGGTGGCCGTTTATTTTTAATGCCATTATAGAAAGTTTGGACCTGAGAGAGATAGGTCTCTCTGGGAGACAATTCACCTGGGCCAATAGGTGCACCATTCCCACTTACGAGAAACTAGATCGCATTCTTGTAAGAGTAGAGGTGGAACAAAAATTTCCGCTATTAAGTGTACATGCCCTAACTAGATCAGGGTCTGATCACACGCCTCTACTATTGGACTTTGGAAGTCCGGCACATGGTGGAAAAAATTCTACCTTCTCTTTTGAGCTCTCATGGCTCAGGCAAGATGGTTTCATTGAAATGGTAAAGAACGAATGGCGATCAATCCACAATGAATCTATGCCAATTGAGTCCTGGCAAAAAAAGATTCGACACCTAAGGCAATTCCTTCATGGATGGGCTCGTAACATCAGCGGGAACTATAAGAAAGAAAAGGAGTGTATGCTTGATATCATTGATAGCCTTGATATTAAGGCAGAAACCTCCCCCCTTAGTGAATCTGAAAGATTACTAAAAAAGGAGTCAGACGAGTGTCTGGCCAGCTTAAGAAGAGATGAAGAGTCCAAATGGGCACAACGTGCCAAAGTAAAGCGCATTCAGGAAGGGGGGATAATACTAAATATTTCCATCTCATTGCAAATGGTAAACATAGAAAGAATTTTTTTTTCCAACTTGAGCAAGATGAGGGCACAATTATTGGTGAAGAAAACCTTAAAGTATTCATTAGTGAATACTACAAGGGTTTATTCGGGGATCCCCCCCCCCCAAATCATTTCACCCTTCTTGAAGATAGGATTGAAGATATCCCTCAACTTTCTCCCGAGGAGAAAAATGTGTTGTCGGTCAATTTCACTGAAATAGAAGTGAAAGAAGCAGTCATGCAAATGAAAAAGAATAAGGCTCCAGGCCCCGATGGCTTTCCTGTCAAGTTTTACCAAGTGTTCTGGGACACTATAAAAGAGGACATGATGGCCATGTTCTTCCAGCTCCAAACAGGAGACCTGCCTCTCTTCAGACTTAACTTTGGTATCATAACCCTCCTACCCAAAAAAGAAGACGCAAGCCGCATCAAACAATACAGACCCATTTGTCTCCTCAACGTGATCTTCAAGATTTTCACTAAAGTAGGCGCAAACCGCATCACTGGGATGGCCCAGAAAATCATCAAACCTACCCAAACTGCTTTCATCCCTGGCAGAAACATTTTGGAAGGAGTGGTAATATTACATGAGACCATTCATGATCTTCACTCTAAAAAATTAGATGGAGTTCTCTTCAAAATTGATTTTGAGAAGGCATACGATAAGGTGAAATGGCCCTTCCTCCATCAAGTCCTTCGAATGAAAGGTTTTCCCATCAAGTGGTGTGACTGGATAACCAAATTCACCCAAAGATGTAGCGTGGGAATCAAAGTTAACGATGATGTTGGCCACTATTTTCAAACGCTCAAAGGGCTCCGACAAGGAGACCCCCTTTCACCCATGCTCTTTAGCATTATAGCGGACATGCTTGCCATCATCATTAATAGAGCCAAAGAAGATGGTCAAGTAGGAGGATTAATACCTCACCTTGTAGAAGGAGGGGTATCAATCCTCCAATATGCGGATGACACAATCCTCTTCATGGAACATGACCTGGACAAAGCGGTGAATATGAAGCTTATTCTTTGCTTATTTGAACAACTCTCTGGCCTCAAGATAAATTTCCACAAAAGTGAACTATTCTGCTTCGGGAAAGAGAAAGAACACCAAAACGATTACAAGGAAATATTCGGATGCGCATTAGGTGCACTTCCGTTCAAATATCTTGGTATTCCGATTCATTTCAAGAAGCTACTTATGAAAGAATGGAAAGTTATCGAAGATAGATTTGAAAGGAAATTAGCCTCTTGGACAGGCAAAATCCTTTCTTATGGTGATAGACTAATCCTCATCAACTCGGTTCTCACTAGCCTGCCAATGTTCGTACTATCTTTCTTTTAGATACCCATAGGGGTAAGGAAGAGGTTGGACTTCTATCGCTCCCGCTTCTTTTGGCAATGTGACCAGAACAAAAATAAATATAGGCTATCAAAATGGAATATGATATGTCGCCCAAAGGACCAAGGTGGTCTGGGAATTGAAGTTCTGGATATCAAAAATAGTTTCCTCTTGAGCAAATGGATGTTCAAGATTATTAATGAGGAAGGGATGTGGCAAGAACTGATATGCAACAAGTACCTCAAAAACAAAAAATTAGCTGAGGTACAAGCAAAGCCCACAAACTCCCCTTTATGGAAAGGGCTAATGAATCAGAAGGATACTTTTTTCAAATTTGGTTCATTCCGCGTTGGAGACGGGGAAGGAACTCATTTCTGGGAGGATGCTTGGCTTGGCGATGCGCCCCTAGCCTCCCAATTCCCTAGCCTCTATGCTATCGTGAACCATAAAAATGTCACTGTGGCAAACACCATCACCGAGAATGGTTTAAACATCTCGTTTAGGAGAAATCTAGCAGGCAATAGGTGATCGTCTTGGCTTGACCTCGTGGAGAGGTTAATGGACATACACCTTACCGATGAAAAAGACACTTTCATTTGGAAGCTGATGGAATCCGGTCAGTTCTCGGTCAGGTCTCTATACGCCGAACTGCTAAACGGGAATACAAAATTTCTTAGGAAATATCTCTTGAAAATTGAAGTACCACTAAAGATTAGGATCTTCATGTGGTTTCTAAATAGAAAAGAGATCCTAACAAAGGACAACTTGGCTAAAAGAAATTGGACCGGTTGCAAAAAATGCGCATTTTGTGATGAGGAAGAGACCATAGAACACCTATTCCTCAAATGCAAATTCGCTAGTCTGATCCGGAGAGTTGTTCATTTCACCTTCAATATGCCGCCCCCTACTAATATAAAGAATATGTTTGGGAACTAGCTGAACGGGATCAACAAATCTGCCAAAGCACGAATAAGAATTGGAGTCTGTGCTTTGGTTTGGGCAATCTGGAATTGCCGGAATGACATTATATTTAACAATGCAAATTGCTCTCCCTTTCTGCAGGTTATCAATAGAACTTCGCATTGGATCACCACTTGGGTGCTCCTTCTTCCAGAGGACCAGTGGGGGTATATGGATTCTGGATGCACACGACTGATGGCGGTCGTTCAGGCTATCTTCAGCCAGGGTGGTTGGCGGCATTCTAATAGGATTGAGAATGTTTAGCAAAGCTTTGTACTCCATCTTCAGATGGCTTGTAGCATAGTCATCATTGGCCGATGACTAGTCTATGTCTTCTCGTGATACCTGATACTTGTAAACTTTTAATGCTTTTTAATATAACGGCTGTGTGCATCGATTGATGCAGAGGCCGGGAACACCTGTAACACCCTCGAATTTATAACAAATTCGAAGTGCCCGTTATGCATTCCACCACAATCCCAGAATCATTGTTGTGATACACATAATGTAGTTGGTAACCAGTTCCATAGACATTACAATACGATAGTTCAAATACAAATGGTCATAGTGACCAAGTTCATATTCAACAATATAGCAGCGGAAATAACGTCTTCGGGTCCATGCCTTCACCCTACAGGCAATGGCGACTCAGGAGACGATCTTAGTTCTGATACTCTTCTTCATAACCTTCCTCCGGATACTCTTCCCCATAGTCTGGCCAAGTTGATAGCCAGGGACACAGCCATGAGTACATTGGATGCACTCGCAAACCATCTTATAAACGAGATGATGAAGTAGATATGCAAGGTTGATATGGTGGACTAAGCACTAAGTTTATTTGCAAAACGCCAGTTTTATTTCCCAAGAATGTTCATTATTAGAGAAGAAGATTTAATTCTCTAAGTAAACCTAAAGAGGAACTTCAAGTGTGTCAACACTAATGTCAAGTCAAGTCATTCACCGAGTTCACCATAAGTTGTTAACATTCTTGACAAAAGTCAAGTATAGCTTGCCAACTGTCCATGACCGCGGACGCGGCTATTCGAATAGTTTTGCCCGCGGATCTTCATACACAAAGTATGCGACGTTCAGATAATCAAACAAACTCCTTTACTTGTCTATTCTAGTATAGGATCCTTCCCTAAGAGTCCATTCTGGCACTCATAGTTTTGCCCGCTGCAGAGTGCTGCATGAATGGAAGTTTTCCACTCGGTTCGGAAGCACCCACGCATGGCTTACTTCTATAACAGATGATACAAGATCTCCCATACTAAAATAAACAAGCTACAGATTAAGCCCCTTCCCATTTAGGGGTAATGTGGTCGTACGGTAATGGTTGGCTCACATGGTACATCACTTATTATCATTTACAAATACTTTCCATAGTTCTTAGTCAAGTTTATTTTCCTTCATAAAACCATCATGTAGGAGAAGTCTCCAATTCAAGTTGTCAAGTTCAAGTCACCAATTTCAAATAGGGTTCCCCTTATAGATGGCCTCAATTTTATTAGCGACTAAGCAACTACTTTGAGTGATGATACCACTAAATCAGGTTGGATAAGCTCAGCTTGATACTCTTGCTAAACAAGATATCACTACACAACTATCATTCTACTCTAGCAATTCAATCATGCAATTTACTTAAAAACAAGTAGAATACAATAGTAAAACTAGGCATGTGGAGTATGATTCAAAAGATGGCTTGCCTTGGTTGGCAAAGTGTCCGGGGTAGTCTTCTTCTTCTTGATAAAATTCCCCCTCAATATCCTCCTCAGCAACACTAGCGTCTAATAACGAATAAACACAATGCACACAATCACTACCCAATACTAACAGCACTCCAAGCACACATACTTGTTTTCAAACAATAGAATTCATGTTGGATTTTATTGGGTTGGGTTGCAAGTTTTCTTCCAAGCTTTCATTAAGTATGTAGGTTAGATTTTTCTACCATGTGCCATATGTTGTTTACTTTCTTAGCAATGGTATAAAACTAGGGGTATTAGGGCTAGTTCAAGTGGGGAGGGATTAATTAAGTAAATTGGTATTAGGGGTAATTAGCAAACCAAGTATGTGGTGAAACTATCATTTTATGCTACACACTAAGGTTAGATTTGAGTTTAATTGATAGCACTAACAAGGTTTTAGTTGACTGAGGTTGGACTAAACAGTAGGTAAGTTAACTAGGGATCTCATAAACCAAGTTTCAAGATTTTAGGAGGTGTAAACAATTTTCTAGAAATTTCCTAAGATTAAGAAGACTATGGTCAAAGTATTCTTATTGAATTAAATTACTAACTCAAATTGGATTCTAACTAGTTTCAGAGGCTAGATAATTCTATAAGCTTTCCAACGCATATTTATTTGCTAAAAATGGATTTCTAAATCTCTTGGAATTTAAGTTTGAAAATCATATCTGAAACAAATTTAAAACGGGCGGGAAAATAAAGAAAATCGCTTCGGACCGAATCTCACTGAACTGGGCCGATTTCCGAAGAAACCCGAACGGGCCGGCCTAGTACCGCTTCGCCAGGGGCGGGATACGTTCGAATTCAAACCTGATAGGTGGGGCCTACGCGTCAGGTCACTTAAGTGACCGAACCGGTACGCTGCCGTTGGATTCTAATCCAACAGCGCGTCTGCGTCGTGTTCATCGGCTAGGGCGGGAGCTCACTGGCGTGCAGAGAGGAAGAGGACGGCGACGGCGAGGGGCGTAGGGGAAGAAGAGCTTGATGGCGCGGGGCGGAAAATACTCCGGCGGCACTCCTCCTCCACTTCCCGGCGTCCGTTCGTCGAACGGTGGCCGAACGCGGTGGCGCCACCCGCGTCCAGTAGCTCGCCGGCGGAGCTGGCTACGGCGAACGAGAGCGAACTGGAGGAAGAGAGGTTGTCTGGGAGCTTGCTGGGGATGGTGTGTGTTCAACGGTGTGCTCGGAGGGGGCTTTTATAGGCCAGGAGGCCGGAGGCGGGGATGTCCAGAAGGTGGCCGGTGCGGGGGGCCTGGCGATGTGCATCGGCCACGCCGGTCGCGGCGGTCTTGGGAGCGTGCTGGCGGGGTTTGGTCTTGGTGCCGGGGCACTGTGGGCAGGCGTTGGCGAGGTCACGTCGGTCGGCGTCGTGCAGAGAGCAGAGGGACAGAGAGGGGGGGTCCGGGCGGTTTTCCTCCCTGTCTTCCATGCCTCACGGCCCGGGTCGGGGCAGGGGAGGCTGGGGCTCGACCGAGGGGAGTCCACGAGCATGGCTACAGGGCTAGGGCGAATGGGAACAGCGTCGGTCACAGTAGTTTTGATCTCCCGAAATTTTGCCCACCAGGTGTTCGACACAATGCCCGCATGAAATTCAAATTCAAATTTTTGAAAACTGCCACTGTGGGTTGTCAAGATATAACATAAGGATTCCAAAACTATTTTTGTTCTGAAGAAATATCATGGTTTGCAAAAATTGGAAATCAAAAATAGGGTTTGGTTACTGATTCAGATTCAAACTTTGGCAGATGTTTGGGTTAGGTTAGAATTGGAATTTTTTTTTGAAACTTCTTGGTCAAGTTAGCATGCAGCATGGTTAAGCTCAACTAACTGACCACACACTTATTTGAGTTATAGATTGCTTAATCTAAGTGTCCAAAGTAGGGTAGTCAATAATATTTTCTAGATCACAATTTTCTTCTCTTTTCTTTATTTCTTTTGCTTCTGGTTCCTTTTGGTCCTTGTGGTTCTCCTCTAATGCTTTTGTTGGTTAAGTTTGAATTAACTAATCATTGCACAACAATTTATAACACACATGAAATCATAAAAGATATATAATAGAAATCTATGCACACATGAAATATGAGATGAAAAAGTGTTATCTGGGTCCAAAATTTGGCACTTTAATAATTTTTATTTGTTTCTAAATTTCCAAAAATTTGGGTTGTTACAACACCCCATTTCTATAAAAAGAGCTAGCGGGAGGATGCTAAGGGAGGAGAGGAGGGAAATGCAGGAATGGAAGTAGGAATGGATGGTGAATAGGACTGAGCGGGTGTGGTATATATAGGGGAACTGGACTCCCAAGCCACCCCACTTAGATATACACACACACACCGCAGGCTGGAAGTGGACGGCTATCCTCTTCTTGCTCTTTATTACTCCCATTTATTATTTTGTCATAGCACAACCCTTCTTATTGAGAAATGCCAAGTTTAGATTTATTTTTTAAATTATTCTTGGATCATTTAGGCCCTTACTCTATTTAACTGGTCAAATATAGGCATAGTTTCATTGGATACCTTTTATTTTCCTATCTAATTTTAGAATACATTTTTGCACAATAACAATGGGAAAATGGTTCTCATTTCAGAATGTTAAGTTTTAATTATTTTATTTTTGTGAGATCGCTAATCTTCCGTAATATGATTGACGGGGCGTAGGAATAGTTTAATTCCATACCTTGTAAGCTTAAATTACGTCAATTGTTTATAAATTATTAATAGTTTTGACTTGATATGATTGATGCTTATACCTGCGAAGGGACGGTTTCATTTGATACCATTTATTTTCATTTTGAGTACTTAATTTTATTGTCTAGACGAAGTTATACTTCCATTGGATACCTCTTGCACAGTACCTTTATTCATTTGTTTATAGCTATGAGGTAGTTTTACTATGCATTTAAATATGAAGAACACATGCTCCACCTCTCAAAGTGCGTCAACATGATTACCAATAGTAGCATACACATTAAACATATGTATGGGATAAAAAATGTTGTAGATGGCTCCAGAAAAAAAATCATAATTGATTAGTATTGATTGATGCGGTTTGCAATTGACAATATCCATATAACATAGGCGACAAAATGACATGTCCATACAATATCTATTGTGCCCCGGGGCACCTTTTCTAACTCTATTCACACATTTAAATTCATCGATATCATATTTTCTATTATTTACAAACACTGCAAAAATAATATGCATATTTTTTTCTTCATAATTAATAGGTAAAGGGTCATGGTTCATTATCATTATGAACATTCCATGATAGACATCATGGTGACCAAATAAGAAATACAAACACATATATTCACCTCATAAGAAATTTACATAAGATTTTGAACCAATCAAAAACTATATGATCCTGCCAAGTGAGAAGTGAATGGGACTAAAGATAAGCTTCTCTTCCACAATGACTTAAATTAAATATCTCTTTAACTTATAAAAAGAAAATATCAGTTAATATTGGGATTAGCGGTTTATTATCTTAATTTATTTGATGGGTGGGGCTATATATAGGGATCACCCTTCATATTTTCCTTTTTATTCATTGGAGGTTATAACTTGTTATGGTCTAACTTACTGAAGGCACGTATAGAAATGGTGTAATGTATCTATTTATTTCAAATGACACCTAGCAGCATATGTCCAAAATGATGTGAGTATGAAATAGTTGTCTTTTCTCATTAATGCACGCAAGGTATTGTGTGTACTCACGTATGTTCTCTATTAACCCGAGGAGTACAAAATACTTATCTATTGTCAAGAATTTTGGTATTTTCTTTGAGGTGCACAAATGCATGTGTATTTGTGATCGCAAATTCTACTACTACTTTTCTAGAGACAAAAAATTTCCAGCAGTACTTGATGAGTATTTGGAGCTTGGCAAACACAGGTATATACCCATTTAATGTTCTTGTCCAGTTGTGCAAATACTAGATACTCTTGTTAGTTTTATCTGAAGCAAAGCAACGGCCAGGGATCATAGCTTGCAACCTTGGCTAAAAAAGATAAGAGACCCAAGATCAGACAGCAGAGCTCCCAACATTTACTTTTCTAATCATCTGCCAGGTTATTTGGATGGTCTTTATATACAGACATCTTTGGTTTTCACATGTGCCTATTACTGTTCAAACAATAACCACTCCTTTCTTTCTAGTCTAGTATCTCTCATGTGAAATCAGTGTGGTGAAAGACTAAAACACGATGGTTCATCCCATTTGAACTTCTAGAAATCTGACAGTTACTGCCATTGCCCCCGAGAAATCCCCCCCCCCCCCCGGAGGAATATCCGCTCCCCTTACTGGGAGCCATGCCCGAATGTCCTTCGCAGAATTTTGAGGGCCGCATTATTCAAATAATTCGCCCCCTCCCAGGCTGGATAATATCCGGCCTAGAAGAAATAGCAATACTAAAACGATAATAACTTTTGCATCCGGACTCCATTTTTGATGATCTTGAACTCGTTGGAATCACCACAACAATCTCTACAACTTCATCCATAGAAACATCATAGTCTAATAAAGGAGAATAAAAACAAATGAGAAAAGGTTTGACATCTCTTCAAAGACAAATCGGTAAAACCTCCAAGCACCAAAAAATGCAACAAGTGTTTAATGCGAAATCCCTTTTTGATAAGCTAGAGCTTGTCATGGAATAACCGAAAGATCCAGAACCTCACATGAATAAAATACAAATAAGAACCAAGAAAGATGATACCAAGTATGCAAAGGTTTGAGCTTAGTCTGAATAATACTATTAAGTTACTCACTCGAGATCCCCTCTTGATAGTACGGCTACCAAACCTATAACCCAGTCTCAAACACCATGAGACCGCTAAGAAGGAAACCCTATCAAGAATATCATACTTTTGTCTTGCGCATTTCATTTGAGCTAGATGTAATGTCCCAGCACGTAGGACAACTTTGGGGTAGAATAGAGTGGTTCTGTGCATTTCATCTAAAATTACAGGATTTTTTCGTGCTTTTGTTACTAAAACCTAAGAGTGATCGAATCTCTCTTCGAGGGGGAATGGTGAACTCTCGAAGTGCTAAAGATTTGGACATGACCTCTTTTGATCAGTTGATTGTGGGAAACAATTAAGTTGAATGATTAAAGCTTAAAGGACATTTGAAAATTAAAACTTGAATTTGAATTTGAACTTAATTTAAATTCAAATAGCACATTTAGAAAGGATAAATGATTCAAATAAGAAAAACTTTGGACTTTATTAATTACCAACACATTATACATTGTCTTTACAATGTCTATGAATAAAAGAATATTACAACAATGGACATTCATAGAATGTTACAATCTGAAGCTAAAAGAAAGAAAATAAAGAAGAAAAGAAAAATACAAGTTATGATTAAATCCTAAACTATCTTGATCATCAAATCATTCTTCTTCTTCATTCTTCTTATCACCTGCATACAAAGGAGAATACAAAAAGAAAGGCCACCATGGTATTACAAGTGTCAATCAAATTTAAATGAAGCACGGTTGATAATCATCAAAAGGATGATCTTATCAACATGACTCACACCAAAAATATCTGCCTTGAACCAATCTGGCCGGCCAAGCCACCAAGCAGGCAAGCAGCTGGTCACCAGATGCATGCTTGGAGGTGTAAAGACACCAGCACATAGGAAGAAGTATAAAAGAGAGCACTGTGTGTGAAACTGGTTGACTAAGAACCCTAGCCGACCAGCACACAGCACCAGCACCAGCACACCACAGCACATAGCACATAGCACCAGCACCAGCACATAGCACCAGCACACAGCACCACAGCAGCACAAGTTCTCTCTGCTCATGAGTTGAGCATCAGGAGGGAATTCACCTCACCAAATCAAACCAATAGCCAAAGCCAAAGCAACATGGTTACTTAAATAAGATCAGGAGCAGCAAGGAGCAAGCCAAGCACCTGGGAGGTGCAGGGCAGGCAAGGTGGGAAGCCAAGCACAAGGAGGTGCAGGGCAAGCCACTGGGAGGAGCAGGGCAAGCACAAGAGCCATTGATCAAGCTCAACCAAAAAGCATCATCAACATCACCACAACTACTCATCATAGCCAGCACAAGACCAAGGTATAACTAGGACTTGCATAGCCTTGAGTAAAACCTTGCAAGCATCCAAATTCTTGCATACACAAGAAAATAACAGCAATGAAACCCTCAGCACCAAATCCTTCTGCTAAGCAGAACACTTAGGAGGTTTGGGGAGGTTTTTCTCCTCAGACTTACAGAGAAGTGCTCTGTAAAATCTTCATAGGAAGATTTAGCCAATAGGAAGCAAGCCAACAAGCATCAGCAAGAGTAAAAGCCTCAGACCATGCATCCTAGGCTAAGACTAAGATCATCATGAAGATCTATTCTTATCAGTAAAGTTATTGCACAATATGATGATCTAGCCAGTGATAGAAATCACCAAGCATGTTTAACATCACCAACAGCAGCCATCCAAATTAATTATCAAGCAAAGATTGTGAACCTCACATGGAGGAAGCACAATCAACACCTAATAATAACAGTTGCATGCTGTTAATGAATAACATGATTTAGAAAGCAACAAAACATTCAGCAGCATACAAATCAAGCATGAATTACTTGATAAAGGCAATCATCACTGAAACAAGTTTTCAGTTCATAAAAAGCAACAGAATCATAACAAGCTCAAGCTCAGCATGTTATTATCATCATAAGGATAACCATATGAAATTAACTGGCAGCAGTTTACACTGCAAGCCAGAGATCACCAATTAGACAAATGATAATCACAGAGTAAGCATTTCATGTAAGCAACACTAAATTTAGTTAAGAAGCTCTTAACTGAATATCATGCTAATAGTAGCCACCATATCACAGACATTTGAACAAGCTAACAGCACTGGAGAGAATCCCCAGTTCAGCATATCAAGTTCAGTTAAGAAACTCTTAACTGAATCTTGCACTGACAATTGCACAGCATACAGAGCATCACAGCACAAGCTCAAGCAGAGCAACAACAGCAATAGCAGCACAAGAGTGAGCAGAGCAGCAACAGCATAGCGCAGCATAGGCAAGCATGCCTGGCTCGCTGGCCAGGCCACCAAGATCGAGCACAGAAGCTAGGAGAAGGAGAACTCACTGGAATGCTCACAGAGGAGCACGGCGGAAGACCATGGCGGCGACACGACGGCGCAGCCACGGTTGTGGCGGTAAGGCCACCCTCCAGTAGCTGCACCGACGAGGAGGCCGCGACATGCTCATGGCCGAGCACAGCACGGCGGTGGCGGCGGGGTTGCGGTGGCTGTCCAACTGACGCAAAGCCGAGGAGATCACCACCAGCACCGCCAAGCACAGGAAGAAGCTCCAGCAAGCTCGCCGGAGTAGATCGAGCCACTAGGGCAAGATCCACAGAGGTGGAGCTCGACGGCGATGGCGGCGATTGGAGGCGGGGGTGACGAAACCCCGCGGTCAGGAGGTGGAGCGGAACGAGCCGAAGCAGAAGCGCCAGAGGGCGGCGGCAGATCTCACCGGAGCTCGCCAGAGCCGAGTGAGGGGCGTGTCGGCGACGCGAGTCGCCAGAGGCGGATAGGGTTAGGGTTCCGACCGAGTGAGGGAGAGAGTGAGGGGGCGGCTGGGCCGGGCCAAGCCGGTTCGGTTAGGTCACCTCATTTCTTCAAAGATTGCTTTTATTTAGAAGAACTATGTCCGTCAGCCTTCACAGGTTGATTAGAGCTTTGATGGGCTCCTTTCCTGCCGCGTTCGCAGCTCCTTCCCGGAACAGGGAGTATCTTGATACTTTTTGTACACTCTGCAGAGGTGGTCACTTGTACCCATGAGAGATCAACACTTTGCTGCACAACCGGGCGTACTTTCCTGTCCATACTTCCTTGGTATGGGGCCCAGTTGATGATCCAAGCCAATCACCGTTCTTCTCCGCGACCTCGCAGACCCACCCTTTTGTAAGTCCATCCTACCCTATACCCATATGCAGACCGATTGGCGCACTGGTCCTCCCCTTTACACTATGGACAACCCCATAGGTAGACCGATCCGGACTCCCGGTGCCCTCCCCTATACAATATGGGTAGACCGATCTGGATGACCGTTACAATCCATCATAGATCAATTAGCCAGCTTGTCCCCCCTATACTATAGGCAGCCCGGTAGGAAATTCTGTTCCCCCCACTATACACTATAGTAGCCCGCGCAGGACAACACTCGACTACTGATCCGTTGGCATGCGAGAGGAAAAAGATACAGCTGACTTCTCCATCCCATTCCAGATCTCATGGTTGACCATAATTTACGGCGCTAGAATCACTGGCGACATTTGTTATTAAGTCCTAGGTTCACTTTCCCGAACAAATGGAACCTCCACCACAACAATCTTACCGTGGTTCCATTTGCCAGCCATCCTAGGTTACCACAACTCGGGTCGATAACCAGCTAATCATAGTAATTATGAAAAGAGAACCTTTTGCTTTTCAATGCAGTAATAATCATACCACCGATATATTTGCAAGTAATTTGCTAAAAGTAAGCAAGAGATATGAGCAAGAGTGAACTTGCCTGCAAACTGCAAGGTAGTGCAGTTGGATTTGTTGAAGTAACCCGGGACGTCGGGTTCTGAAAAATAGCATCATTGTCCAATAAGGGCAATGTTTAAAGATTCAGAAATGCATGCTTTATGGTGTGTTGGAATTATTTCCCCCCCCAAAAATGGTTTATTTACTTATTAAACTTGATATATTCTTTTTATGATTTTAAAGAATATATATTAAGGGTAATTTCATTCAAGGATATTTGTCAAATATTCTTGAATGGAATTTTATTTAAGAATTGACAAATTTGCTTAATTGCATAATTTTTATTATTTTCAGGCCAAAAATAATTACTCCTTTTTCTTTTGTATAAATGACTCATGAGATTACTTTATTTACTTAATGGATTCAAACTTATAAAAAGGGCTAAAAATAATTGCTTATTATTTTTAGTTTATTTTTGGTATTTTTCTGGTTTATTTTTAAATAGATTAGGGTTTTTATTAAAGGTTTTTGACTCAAAACAATTAAATCAAAAATAAAAAGATTGGCTGACAGCCCGGGCCCACTGGTCAGTCCACCTAGGTGACCTGACCGAACCGGCTCGGCCCGGCCCAGCCGCCCCCTTACTCTCTCCCTCACTCGGTCGGAACCCTAGCCCTATCCGCCTCTGGCGACTCACATCGCCGACGCGCCCCTCGCCCGGCTCCGGCAAGATCTGCCACCGCCCTCTGGTGCTTCTGCTTCAGCTCATTTCGCTCCACCTCCTGACCGTGGGGTTTCGTCACCCCCGCCTCCAATCGCCGCCATCGCCGTCGATGTCCGCCTCTGTGGATCTTGCCCTAGTGGCTCGATCTACTCCGGCGAGCTTGCTGGAGCTTCTTCCTATGCTTGGCGGTGTTGGTGGTGATCTCCTCGGCTTCGCGTCGGTTGGACGGCCACCGCAACCCCGACGCCGCCGCCGTGCTGTGCTCAGCCATGAGCATGTCGCCGCCTCCTCATCGGTGCAGCTACTGGAGGGTGGCCTCGCCGCCACAACCATGGCTGCGCCGTTGTGTCGCCGCCATGGTCTTCCGCCGTGCTCCTCTGTGAGCATTCTAGTGAGTTCTCCTTCTCCTAGCTTCTGTGCTCGATCTTGGTGGCCTGGCCAGCGAGCCAGGCATGCTTGCCTATGCTGCGCTATGCTGTTGCTGCTATGCTCACTCTTGTGCTGCTATTGCTGTTGTTGCTCTGCTTGAGCTTGTGCTGTGATGCTCTGTATGCTGTGCAATTGTCAGTGCAAGATTCAGTTAAGAGTTTCTTAACTGAACTTGATATGCTTAACTGGGGATTCTCTCCAGTGCTGTTAGCTTGTTCAAATGTCTGTGATATGGTGGCTACTGTTAGCATGCTATTTAGTTAAGAGCTTCTTAACTGAATTCAGTGTTGCTTGCTTGAAATGCTTACTCTGTGATTATCATTTTTCTAATTGGTGATCTCTGGCTTGCAGTGTAAACTGCTACCAGTTAATTTCATATGATTATCCTTATGATGATAATAACATGCTGAGCTTGAGCTTGTTATGATTCTGTTGCTTTTTATGAACTAAAAACTTGTTTCAGTGATGATTGCCTTTATTAAGTAATTCATGCTTGATTTGTATGCTGCTGAAGGTTTTGTTGCTTTCTAAATCATGTTATTCATTGACAGCATGCAACTATTATTATTAGGTGTTGATTGTGCTTCCTCCATGTGAGGTTCACAATCTTTGCTTGATGATTAAATTGGATGGCTGCTGTTGGTGATGTTAAACAGGCTTGGTGATTTCTATCACTGGCTAGATCATCATATTGTGCAATAACTTTACTGATAAGAACAGATCTTCATGATGATCTTAGTCTTAGCCTAGGATGCATGGTCTGAGGCTTTTACTCTTGCTGGTGCTTGTTGGCTTGCTTCCTATTGGCTAAATCTTCCTATGAAGATTTTATAGAGCACTTCTCTGTAAGTCTGAGGAGAAAAACCTCCCCAAACCTCCTAAGTGTTCTGCTTAACAGAAGGATTTGGTGTTGAGGGTTTCATTGCTGTTATTTTCTTGGGTATGCCAGAATTTGGATGCTTGCAAGGTTTTACTCAAGGCTATGCAAGTCCTAGTTATACCTTGGTCTTGTGCTGGCTGTGATGAGTAGCTGTGGTGATGTTGATGATGCTTTCTGGTTGAGCTTGATCAATGGCTCTTGTGCTTGCCCTGCTCCTCCCAGTGGCTTGCCCTGCACCTCCTTGTGCTTGGCTTCCCACCTTGGCTGCCCTGCACCTCCCACGTGCTTGGCTTGCCTCTTGCTGCTCCTGATCTTGTTTAAGTAACCATGTTGCTTTGGCTTTGGCTATTGGTTTGATTTGGTGAGGTGAATTCCCTCCTGATGCTCAACTCATGAGCAGAGAGAACTTGTGCTGCTGTGGTGCTGTGTGCTGGTGCTATGTGCTGGTGCTGGTGCTGGTGCTATGTGCTGTGGTGTGCTGGTGCTGTGTGCTGGTCGGCTAGGGTTCTTAGTCGACCAGTTTCACACACAGTGCTCTCTTTTATACTTCTTCCTATGTGCTGGTGTCTTGACACCTCCAAGCATGCATCTGGTGACCAGCTGCTTGCCTGCTTGGTGGCTTGGCCGGCCAGATTGGTTCAAGGCAGATATTTTTGGTGTGAGTCATGTTGATAAGATCATCCTTTTGATGATTATCAACAGTGCTTCTTTTAAATTTGATTGACACTTGTAATACCATGGTGGCCTTTCTTTTTGTATTCTCCTTTGTATGCAGGTGATAAGAAGAATGAAGAAGAAGAATGATTTGATGATCAAGATAGTTTAGGATTTAATCATAACTTGTATTTTCTTTTCTTCTTTATTTTCTTTCTTTTAGCTTCAGATTGTAACATTCTATGAATGTCCATTGTTGTAATATTCTTTTATTCATAGACATTGTAAAGACAATGTATAATGTGTTGGTAATTAATAAAGTCCAAAGTTTTTCTTATTTGAATCATTTATCCTTTCTAAATTTGCTATTTGAATTTAAATTAAGTTCAAATTCAAATTCAAGTTTTAATTTTCAAATGTCCTTTAAGCTTTAATCATTCAACTTAATTGTTTCCCACAATCAATTGATCAAAAGAGGTCATGTCCAAATCTTTAGCACTTTGAGAGTTCACCATTCCCCCTCGAAGAGAGATTCGATCACTCTTAGGTTTTAGTAACAAAAGCGTGAAAAAATCCCGTAATTTCAGATGAAATGCACAGAACCCCTCTAATCTACCCCGAAGTTGTCCTACGTGCTAGGACATTACAGACTTCCCCCCTTAACAAAAACTTTGTCCCGAAGTTTGGGGTAAGGTGTACCTGAAGAATTTGGGATAGGCTGTTCTTAGATCTTCTTCCTTCTCCCAGGTAGCTTCTCTTTCCGGGTGATGTTTCCATTGCACCTTGCAATATTTAATGGCTCTGTTGCAAAGTTGTTTCCAGTTTTCAGCTAAGATCTTTGACGGTTCCTCCACATAGGTCAAATCTGCTTGTAATTCCACGTCTTCATAGGATATAGTTTCTTCTGGTATCTTCATACACTTTCGAAGTTGTGAAGAATGAAACACATTATGAACCTTTGATAGCTGTGTTGGTAGCTCCAATTCAAAAGCTACTCCTCGCCTTTGACTTAGAATCTTAAAAGGTCCAGTATACCTTGGACTCAGTTTTCCCTTGACTCCAAAACGATGTACCCCCTTCATTGGGCTAACTCGAAGATAAACCATATCCCCAACTTGAGGTTCCCATTTCGTCCTCTTTGAATCTGCATAACTCTTCTGCCTACTCTGAGCAATCTTCAATCGATCACGGATGATGTCAATGGCATGTTGTCTTTCCTTCACATAGTCCGGATGAAATTCCTTACCGGCTCCCGTTTCATACCAGCAGATGGGTGATCGGCACTTCCTTCCATAGAGTGCTTCAAATGGTGCCATCTGGATGCTACTTTGGTAACTATTGTTGTATGAGAATTCTGCCAGTGGTAGATGTTCTTCCCATGATCCTCCAAAATCCAACGCACATGCTCTAAGCATATCCTCCAAAATCTGATTGGTCCTTTCAGTCTGTCCCCCTGTCTGTGGGTGATAAGCAGTGCTGAAGTCTAACCTGGATCCTAGAGCTTCATGTAATTGATTCCAGAAAGCTGAAGTGAATACGGACCCTCGGTCTGATACTATTGTCTTTGGTACTCCATGCTTGCTCATGACTTCCTGAACATATAAGTTTACTAACTTTTCTCCGGAATCCTTTTGATTAACGGCCAAGAAATGTGCAGGTTTTGTTAACCTGTCTACGATAACCCAAATCATGTCCTTCTTCTTGGGTGTCAATGGTAATCCTGTGATAAAATCCATTCCAATCTCTTCCCATTTCCATTCGGGTATATCCAATGGTTGCATTAGTCCAGCAGGACTTTGATGTTCCGCATTCACTCTTTGACAAGTATGGCATTCAGACACAAACTTGGCTATTTCTCGCTTCATGTTGTTCCACCAAAACAGTTCCTTAAGATCCATGTACATCTTAGTAGTTCCTGGATGTATTGAATATGGAGTTTCATGTGCTTCTTTGAGTATCAACTGTTTAATTTCGCGTATGTCTGGCACACATATTCTATTATGAAACCAGAGCGAATTGAAATCGCCTAAACGAAACTCAGACGGTCTTCCCTCTTCAATCCTTCGGATCTCTTCCTCAATGAACGGATCTTCACTTTGTTGTCGGAAGATTGTGTACTTAAGATCACTTTGTCTTTCCTCCATTACCTTCATAGTAGACACGCTGCCCAAAGATTCCACTTCTAAGCATTGAATTTCTAACCTTTCCAGGTCCATAAGCAACTCTTTAGGGAGTTCCCGGCTCATTGGCTGAGTATCCGTACTTTTTCTACTCAACGCATCGGTAACAACATTAGCCTTCCCTGGAGTATAATTGATGGTCAAATCATAGTCCTTGATCAATTCTAACCATCGCCGTTGCCTCATATTCAGTTCCTTCTGAGTAAAGAAGTACTTGAGACTCTTATGGTCTGTATAGAGTTCACACTTGGCTCCATATAGAAAATGCCTCCATCCTTTCAAAGCAAACACCACGGCTGCTAATTCCAGGTCATGTGTTGGGTAGTTAACTTCATGTGGTCTTAATTGCCTAGACCCATAAGCAATAACCTTTCTGTCTTGCATCAACACACATCCAAGTCCATTCTTGGACGCATCACAATATACCGTGTAATCTTTGCCAGTTTCTGGTACGGCTAACATGGGTGCTGTGGTCAACTTATCCTTAAGTGTCCGGAAACTGACCTCACACTCTTCCGTCCAAACAAATGGTGTGTTCTTACGAAGCAATTTTGTCATTGGTTTAGCAATCTTGGAAAATCCTTTGATGAACCTTCTGTAGTAGCCTGCCATTCCTAAGAATCCTCTAATCTGCTTGACATTCTTTGGTGCTTCCCATTCTAGAACAGACGCTACTTTACTGGGATTTACTGCCATGCCCTCCTTGCTGATCACATGCCCAAGAAACTCTACTTGGTCCAACCAAAATTCACACTTACTAAACTTGGCATATAACTGATGTTCTCTAAGAATCTATAGAGCAATCCTCAAATGTTTGGCATGTTCTTCCTTGTCCTTTGAATAAATCAAGATGTCATCGATGAATACTATCACAAACTTGTCCAAGTAAGGCATAAAGATCTTGTTCATGAGATTCTTGAAAATGGCTGGTGCATTTGTCAATCCAAAAGGTACGACCAAATACTCATGATGTTCGTACCTGGACACAAAAGCTGTCTTTCGAACGTCTTCCTTCTTGATCTTAATCTGATGATATCCGGATCGAAGATCTATCTTGGAAAATACTCCGGCTCCCCGGACTTGATCAAATAAATCCTGGATTCTGGGTAATGGATACTTGTTCTTAATGGTAACACTATTGAGGTTTCTGTAATCTCCACACATCCTGCGTCCTCCATCCCGCTTATCCACAAATATCACGGGTGTACCCCACGGTGAAATACTTTCTTGTATAAATCCTTTTTGTTCTAACTCATCCAGTTGCTCCTTTAACTCAACTAACTCCTTAGGCCCCATCTTATATGGTGCCTGAGCTATTGGTGCTGTTCCAGGAATCAAATCAATAGTGAACTCAATTTCCCGGTCGGGTGGTATACCTGGTAATTCTTTTGGGAATACATCTTGGAATTCATTGACTACTGGAATGTCTTCAAGTTTGGCTTCCTTCAAAGTATTGAGTTGTAATTGAACTTCAATATGTGCATGTCGGTCTCCTTGATAAACTATCCTTCCTCCTCCTGGACATCTAAGTGACACAGTTTTCTCCTTGCAATCTATCTGGGCTCCATTCTCTTCCAACCAATCCATTCCAAGGATCACAGCCATATCCTTCATAGGGATAAGAAAAAGATCGGCTAGATAGACACAATCGCTGATCATAATGACCTGCTCTTGCTTGAGGTGTGTGACTAGAATCGTTCCCCCGCAGATAAAACAGTGATGGGGTATTCTAACTTATTGCAAGTGAGTCCATAAAGATCGACAAACTCTTGCGAAATGAATGAAGTAGTTGCACCAGTATCGAAAAGTACTTTGCCAGGGTGAGATAGGATTTGAAGCGTACGTATCACAGTTTTCTCCGACTCATTCACTTCCTCCAAGTTGGTGCAATTTAATTTCCCATAAGGTCGAGATCTCTTGCCTGCACCATTTCCTCCTGAATTACCTCCACATTTAAAACCTCCTCCGGTTGGCTTCTTTCCCCATGCAGCCCTATTGAGACATTGCCTTTTCATGTGTCCCTCTTGGTTACAGCCATAACAGATTACCTTGGGCCTTGGGCAATCCCTTGCCAGATGTCCTGTAGCTCTGCACCCATGACAGGTGAGTACTACCTTAGGATTTCCTCCTCCGCCTCCCCGAGGTAAAGTTCCCCGACTTGGCGGTCGTGGTCTAAAAGTAAGATCTGGAGTTGGTTTATTGACTGGATTTCTTCTGGGTTCCATCTTGGCCTTCTTACGGTGTTCCTCCTGAACTTGCTTGAAATCATCTTCCATGGTAATAGCTGCATCAACAAGCTCTTGGAAATCTGCTGCCTTTAGCATTTTGAGTTGCATCTTGGCCATTGGGTGCAAACCCCTCATAAATCGTTTCTTCCTCTTCTCATCCGTGTTTACTGCATCCGTAGCATAACGCGATAGAAGAGTGAACTTCTTAACATACCTCATGATAGTCTTGTCCTTCTGTTCTAAGGTGTCAAACTCTCTCCTCTTTAGTTCTATGATACTTTCTGGTACATTTGCCTCTCTGAACTTCCTCTTGAATTCATCCCAGGTGAATACCCTTCCTGGAGGATGTATTGCCACAATATTGTCCCACCATGCTGCTGCGGGTCCACATAACAGATGAGTGGCATACCTAAGCTTCTCGCTATCACTGCAATTCACAGTGTTGAGCTTCCTCTCGGTATCCAGCAACCAGTCTTCGGCGTCCATTGGTTCCGGCGCTGATGCAAATGGAAGTGGTCTTGTATTCAAAAAGTCTGCCAGCGAGACTCCATGTACACCATCATTCCGTCCTTCACGATTGTGATCCATCACATCTTGCATCATCTTGGTCTGGCACTCAATAAGCATCTGTTGTCTTTCATCTGCCATCCTCATATATTGGGAAAAATCATGCTGTGTGAGAAATGGTGGTGGTGGTGGTAATGGTTCCCTTGCCGCTGCATCGGCTGCCTCCTTAGCCTTGGCTTCGGTCTCCATCCTCTGTTGCTCGGACTCTTCACCAACTACCGTCACCATTTTATCCCCCTAACCCTGTTACATCAAGCGAAACTCATAGTTACACCATGTCCATGCTTTCTGAGCTCAACTTTATGCACAGTGTTAGTCACACAATAAAATCCAAATAAAACATGGCCAAATCACACCAAACATATACCATGTATATACATGGGTAAAAACAACATAGTGTTACAGACTGCACCATGAGTAACTACACTCACTCATTCCCATTTGCGAAAGGAAATACTACATAATACACATATGGTACATATGTTACAACATATCGCCTCCTTATCGATGGTAGTCTTCTACGGATAGTCAAACTCCCGATACATCCCCGGTGTCCATCCTGTCGCTCGGGATGTCCTCCTAACTGAAGCAGGGGTATAAGATGACTCCGCCGGCATATAGTCGTTATCGGGTGTAGGCCGTAAGTTGAAATCAGTCATCCCCAGATAACCGCTCAACGATGGGTATACAACCTCAGTGGCACTTCTCTCCATCTTGGGCCTCGAGCATTCTCCTCGCTCCATATAGCTCGGTAACTTTCCCTCATCATCCAACTCGATCTCTATAGGCCTCCCCGCCACGTCTCCGGTGCGGTGAGCAACCCTAAACTGACTCGTGACCTCGTGCTCCGAGTCACACGGAATCGGATCTTCGGCCGTTCCCATGTACTCGCCAAAACGCCAGCCCATGGAGTTTCCCCCAAAACTGTCATTCTGTGGCATTCCCCACGACTCCAAACCTGCCTCATATCTGGCTCCAGTCGAGCCGTGTGCAAAGTGTGCTGGTGTCATCTCCGGTTCGGACTCAGGCTCGAACTCCTGCTCCTCGGGATCTTCCTCCTCATCTAGGTTAATAAAGTCTCCAGCGGAGAAAGCTGGAGTAGGTGCTCGTGGTGGTCCAGAAGTCTCCCCCGTAGGCCACGAAGTATGTACTCGTGGTGGTCCGGAAGTTTCTCCCATATGTGTCGGCTCAGTGATCTCGTCCACTAGACTCTGTATCTCACCAACTAGTGCTCCATGAACGTGATAGAACACACTAAGCAGATGCTTACACCTGTCCATGTGCTCTGCTGCGGCATGTGGGTGTCTCTTCGCAAATTTGTAGCTATCCCGACAAGGATCATCTCATTTCTCGTCGTGTGGGATGTGCGTGAACTTAGTACCTAACAACTTCTCCGTTTTGTGTTCACGAATATCAGTGATGGCTTTCATGACAGCTATCTTATATGCGGTACTAACCGTACGTGCTTCTCCAGCTGGCATGACCACGCTCATGCCCAATTTGGCAGAAAGCATGATCCCCACCTTGTACTTCTGGAAGACTCTACCCTCATAATATGCATACTTCTTGACAGGGATACGGGTTTCACACCCGCACTCCTGTAGGATGCCCCGTAGTAAATCGGATAGGTTTCCATCATACTCATCCAACGTCACATCTCGAACTTGCACGGTCCTTGACGGATTGGTGCGTGCCATTCTGGCAGTCTATATAAAAGATAAAGAAAATTAGTATATGATGCATCATCATAGTAACAATAAAGAATTGTAACACTAAAAAGTATGGCGTTGTTATTTTCAAGTGAATAACGTCACAACAATTTTAGAGAACTCTTTACTATTCCTATTTGACTCCTACAGGTCATTCCCATTAACTAGGCGTCCAACCTAAGGTCAAAGCTTTTGCTCTGATACCAACTGTGGTGACCCAGCATACCACTGCATGTTGTAGTATGCAAGTCATTGACATAACACTCGTGAAGTACCATTTCACAAATATTACATCCCTCAGAGTGGTACAACAGAAACATAGCGGTCTTTATTCAAGCACTTAATATTACAAGCCATAATCTTACAAAGGATTCCAGTTCCTCCTCGGTCCAAAGAGGAACACTAGTAGGTTCTACCTTGATGCTATAAACCTTAACTATGACTGATAAAAGTAGACTAAACATGATAACTTGCTTAAGTCACTTTATTCTATAAAGTTCCTGTGACTTATATTACTACCCTATACTACTAGTTGTCGGCCTCCTCCTCGACTCTTTCGCTGTTTCCATACACGATCGTGTAATCCACGCCTTCTATTCCACCGAAAAGGTCCAGTTCTTCATAGTAGACCTCCTCGTAGTCCTCCGATGCGCCTTCAGTTTCCTCGTTCTGGCCCTCCAAGTCTAAGCAAGGGTTAAGAGGGAATGGGGTGAGTAACGAGCGTTACCCAACAAGTTCAATTAATAGGATAGAGGTGTATAATGCACTAGCTACGACCATCGACTCGTAAGTCTTAGGTCAATGCAGTTTTATAATCATTTCTTCAAAGATTGCTTTTATTTAGAAGAACTATGTCCGTCAGCCTTCACAGGTTGATTAGAGCTTCGATGGGCTCCTTTCCTGCCGCGTTCGCAGCTCCTTCCCGGAACAGGGAGTATCTTGATACTTTTTGTACACTCTGCAGAGGTGGTCACTTGTACCCATGAGAGATCAACACTTTGCTGCACAACCGGGCGTACTTTCCTGTCCATACTTCCTTGGTATGGGGCCCAGTTGATGATCCAAGCCAATCACCGTTCTTCTCCGCGACCTCACAGACCCACCCTTTTGTAAGTCCATCCTCCCCTATACCCATATGTAGACCGATTAGCGCTCTGGTCCTCCCCTTTACACTATGGACGACCCCATAGGTAGACCGATCCAGACCCCCGGTGCCCTCCCCTATACAATATGGGTAGACCGATCTGGATGACCGTTACAATCCATCATAGATCAATTAGCCAGCTTGTCCCCCCTATACTATAGGCAGCCCGGCAGGAAATTCTGTTCCCCCACTATGCACTATAGTAGCCCGCGCAGGACAACACTCGACTACTGATCCGTTGGCATGCGAGAGGAAAAAGATACAGCTGACTTCTCCGTCCCATTCTAGATCTCATGGTTGACCATAATTTACGGCGCTAGAATCACTGGCGACATTTGTTATTAAGTCCTAGGTTCACTTTCCCGAACAAATGGAACCTCCACCACAACAATCTTACCGTGGTTCCATTTGCCAGCCATCCTAGGTTACCACCACTCGGGTCAATAACCAGCTAATCATAGTAATTATGAAAAGAGAACCTTTTGCTTTTCAATGCAGTAATAATCATACCACCGGTATATTTGCAAGTAATTTGCTAAAAGTAAGCAAGAGATATGAGCAAGAGTGAACTTGCCTGCAAACTGCAAGGTAGTGCAGTTGGATTTGTTGAAGTGACCCGGGACCTCGGGTTCTGAAAACAGCATCATTGTCCAATAAGGGCAATGTTTAAAGATTCAGAAATGCATGCTTTATGGTGTGTTGGAATTATTCCCCCCCCCCCCGCCAGAAATGGTTTATTTACTTATTAAACTTGATATATTCTTTTTATGATTTTAAAGAATATATATTAAGGGTAATTTCATTCAAGGATATTTGTCAAATATTCTTGAATTGAATTTTATTTAAGAATTGCCAAATTTGCTTAATTGCATAATTTTTATTATTTTCAGGCCAAAAATAATTACTCCTTTTTCTTTTGTATAAATGACTCATGAGATTACTTTATTTACTTAATGGATTCAAACTTATAAAAAGGGCTAAAAATAATTGCTTATTATTTTTAGTTTATTTTTGGTATTTTTCTGGTTTATTTTTAAACAGATTAGGGTTTTTCTCAAAGGTTTTTGACTCAAAACAATTAAATCAAGAATAAAAAGATTGACTGACAGCCTGGGCCCACCGGCCAGTCCACCTAGGTGACCTGACCGAACCGGCTCGGCCCGGCCCAGCCGCCCCCTCATTCTCTCCCTCACTCGGTCGGAACCCTAACCCTATCCGCCTCTGGCGACTCGCATCGCCGACGCGCCCCTCGCCCGGCTCCGGCGAGCTCCGGCGAGATCTGCCGCCGCCCTCTGGTACTTCTGCTTCGGCTCGTTGCGCTCCACCTCCTGACCGCGGGGTTTTGTCACCCCCGCCTCCAATCGCCGGCATCGCTGTCGAGCTCTGCCTCTGTAGATCTTGCCCTAGTGGCTCAATCTACTCCGGCGAGCTTGCTGGAGCTTCTTCCTGTGCTTGGCGGTGCTGGTGGTGATCTCCTCGGCTTCGCGTAGATTGGACAGCCACCGCAACCCCGACGCCTCCGCCGTGCTGTGCTCAGCCATGACCATGTCGCCGCCTCCTCGTCGGTGCAGCTACTGGAGGGTGGCCTTGCCGCCACAACCGTGGCTGTGCTGTCGTGTCGCCACTGTGGTCTTCCGCCGTGCTCCTCTGTGAGCATTCCAGTGAGTTCTCCTTCTCCTAGCTTCTGTGCTCGATCTTGGTGGCCTGGCCAGCGAGCCAGGCATGCTTGCCTATGCTGCGCTATGCTATTGCTGCTCTGCTCACTCTTGTGCTGCTATTGCTGTTGTTGCTCTGCTTGAGCTTGTGCTGTGATGCTTTGTATGCTGTGCAATAATCAGTGCAAGATTCAGTTAGTAGTTTCTTAACTGAACTTGATATGCTTAACTGGGGATTCTCTCCAGTGCTATTAGCTTGTTCAAATGTCTGTGATATGGTGGCTACTGTTAGCATGATATTCAGTTAAGAGCTTCTTAACTGAATTCAGTGTTGCTTGCTTGAAATGCTTACTCTGTGATTATCATTTGTCTAATTGGTGATCTCTGGCTTGCAGTGTAAACTGCTGCCAGTTAATTTCATATGATTATCCTTATGATGATAATAACATGCTGAGCTTGAGCTTGTTATGATTCTGTTGCTTTTTATGAACTGAAAACTTGTTTCAGTGATGATTGCCTTTATCAAGTAATTCATGCTTGATTTGTATGCTGCTGAAGGTTTTGTTGCTTTCTAAATCATGTTATTCATTGACAGCATGCAACTGTTATTATTAGGTGTTGATTGTGCTTCCTCCATGTGAGGTTCATAATCTTTGCTTGATGACTAAATTGGATGGCTGCTGTTGGTGATGTTAAACAGGCTTGGTGATTTCTATCACTGGCTAGATCATCATATTGTGCAATAACTTTACCGATAAGAACAGATCTTCATGATGATCTTAGTCTTAGCCTAGGATGCATGGTCTGAGGCTTTTACTCTTGCTGATGCTTGTTGGCTTGCTTCCTATTGGCTAAATCTTCCTATGAAGATTTTACAGAGCACTTCTCTGTAAGTCTGAGGAGAAAAACCTCCCCAAACCTCCTAAGTGTTCTGCTTAGCAGAAGGATTTGGTGCTGAGGGTTTCATTGCTGTTATTTTCTTGTGTATGCCAGAATTTGGATGCTTGCAAGGTTTTATTCAAGGCTATGCAAGTCCTAGTTATACCTTGGTCTTGTGCTGGCTGTGATGAGTAGCTGTGGTGATGTTGATGATGCTTTTTGGTTGAGCTTGATCAATGGCTCTTGTGCTTGCCCTGCTCCTTCCAGTGGCTTGCCCTGCACCTCCTTGTGCTTGGCTTCCCACCTTGCCTGCCCTGCACCTCCCAGGTGCTTGGCTTGCCCCTTGCTGCTCCTGATCTTGTTTAAGTAACCATGTTGCTTTGGCTTTGGCTATTGGTTTGATTTGGTGAGGTGAATTCCCTCCTGATGCTCAACTCATGAGCAGAGAGAACTTGTGCTGCTGTGGTGCTGTGTGCTGGTGCTGGTGCTGGTGCTATGTGCTGTGGTGTGCTGGTGCTGTGTGCTGGTCGGCTAGGGTTCTTAGTCGACCAGTTTCACACACAGTGCTCTCTTTTATACTTCTTCCTATGTGCTGGTGTCTTGACACCTCCAAGCATGCATCTGGTGACCAGCTGCTTGCCTGCTTGGTGGCTTGGCCGGCCAGATTGGTTCAAGGTAGATATTTTTGGTGTGAGTCATGTTGATAAGATCATCCTTTTGATGATTATCAACAGTGCTTCTTTTAAATTTGATTGACACTTGTAATACCATGGTGGCCTTTCTTTTTGTATTCTCCTTTGTATGCAGGTGATAAGAAGAATGAAGAAGAAGAATGATTTGATGATCAAGATAGTTTAGGATTTAATCATAACTTGTATTTTCTTTTCTTCTTTATTTTCTTTCTTTTAGCTTCAGATTGTAACATTCTATGAATGTCCATTGTTGTAATATTCTTTTATTCATAGACATTGTAAAGACAATGTATAATGTGTTGGTAATTAATAAAGTCCAAAGTTTTTCTTATTTGAATCATTTATCCTTTCTAAATGTGCTATTTGAATTTAAATTAAGTTCAAATTCAAGTTTTAATTTTCAAATGTCCTTTAAGCTTTAATCATTCAACTTAATTGTTTCCCACAATCAATTGATCAAAAGATGTCATGTCCAAATCTTTAGCACTTCGAGAGTTCACCATTCCCCCTCGAAGAGAGATTCGATCACTCTTAGGTTTTAGTAACAAAAGCGCAAAAAATCCCATAATTTCAGATAAAATGCACAGAACCCCTCTATTCTACCCCGAAGTTGTCCTACGTGCTGGGACATTACAGAAGAGTGAGGGGGCGGCTGGGCCGAGCCGGTTCGGTCAGGTCACCTAGGTGGACTGACCGATGGGCCCGGGCTGTCAGCCAATCTTTTTATTTTTGATTTAATTGTTTTGAGTCAAAAACCTTTAAGAAAAACCCTAATATGTTTAAAAATAAACCAGAAAAATACCAAAAATAAACTAAAAATAATAAGCAATTATTTTTAGCCCTTTTTATAAGTTTGAATCCATTAAGTAAATAAAGTAATCTCATGAGTCATTTATACAAAAGAAAAAGGAGTAATTATTTTTGGCCTGAAAATAATAAAAATAATGCAATTAAGCAAATTTGGCAATTCTTAAATAAAATTACATTCAAGAATATTTGACAAATATCCTTGAATGAAATTACCCTTAATATATATTCTTTAAAATCATAAAAAGAATATATCAAGTTTAATAAGTAAATAAACCATTTCTGCGGGGGGGGGGAATAATTCCAACACACCATAAAGCATGCATTTCTGAATCTTTAAACATTGCCCTTATTGGACAATGATGCTGTTTTTCAGAACCCGAGGTCCCGGGTCACTTCAACAAATCCAACTGCACTACCTTGCAGTTTGCAGGCAAGTTCACTCTTGCTCATATCTCTTGCTTACTTTTAGCAAATTACTTGCAAATATACCAGTGTTATGATTATTACTGCATTGAAAAGCAAAAGGTTCTCTTTTCATAATTACTATGATTAGCTGGTTATCGACCCGAGTGGTGGTAACCTAGGATGGCTGGCAAATGGAACCACGGTAAGATTGTTGTGGTGGAGGTTCCATTTGTTTGGGAAAGTGAACCTAGGACTTAATAACAAATGTCGCCAGTGATTCTAGCACCGTAAATTATGGTCAACCATGAGATCTGGAATGGGACGGAGAATTCAGCTGTATCTTTTTCCTCTCGCATGCCAACGGATCAGTAGTCGAGTGTTGTCCTGCGCGGGCTACTATAGTGCATAGTGGGGGAACATAATTTCCTGCCGGGCTGCCTATAGTATAGGGGGGACAAGCTGGCTAATTGATCTATGATGGATTGTAACGGTCATCCAGATTGGTCTACCCATATTGTATAGGGGAGGGCACCGGGGGTCCGGATCGGTCTACCTATGGGGTCGTCCATAGTGTAAAGGGTAGGACCAGTGCGCCAATCGGTCTACATATAGGTATAGGGGAGGATGGACTTACAAAAGGGTGGGTCTGCGAGGTCGCGGAGAAGAACGGTGATTGGCTTGGATCATCAACTGGGCCCCATACCAAGGAAGTATGGACGGGAAAGTACACCCGGTTGTGCAGCAAAGTGTTGATCTCTCATGGGTACAAGTGACCACCTCTGCAGAGTGTACAAAAAGTATCAAGATACTCCCTGTTCCGGGAAGGAGCTGCGAATGCGGCAGGAAAGGAGCCCATTGAAGCTCTAATCGACCTGTGAAGGCTGACGGACATACTTCTTCTAAATAAAAGCAAACTTTGAAGAAATGATTATAAAACTGCATTGACCTAAGACTTACAAGTCGATGGTCGTAGCTAGTGCATTATACACCTCTATCCTGTTAAATGAACTTGTTGGGTAACGCTCGTTACTCACCCCATTCCCTCTTAACCCTTGCTTAGACTTGGAGGGCCAGAACGAGGAAACTGAAGGCGCATCGGAGGACTACGAGGAAGTCTACTATGAAGAACCGGACCTTTTCGGTGGAATAGAAGGCGTGGATTACACGATCGTCTATGGAAACAACGAAGGAGTCGAGGAGGAGGCCGACAACTAGTAGTATAGGGTAGTAATATAAGTCACAGGAACTTTATAGAATAAAGTGACTTAAGCAAGTTATCATGTTTAGTCTACTTCTATCAGTCATAGTTAAGGTTTATAGCAGCAAGGTAGAACCTACTAGTGTTCCTCTTTGGACCGAGGAGGAACTGGAATCCTTTGTAAGATTATGGCTTGTAATATTAAGTGCTTAAATAAAGACCGCTATGTTTCTGTTGTACCACTCTGAGGGATGTAATATTTGTGAAATGGTACTTCACGAGTGTTATATCAACGACTTGCATACTACAACATGCAGTGGTATGCTGGGTCACCACAGTTGGTATCAGAGCAAAAGCTTTGACCTTAGGTTGGACGCCTAGTTAATGGGAATGACCTGTAGGAGTCAAATAGGAATAGTAAAGAGTTCTCTAAAATTGTTGTGACGTTATTCACTTGAGAATAACAAAGTCATACTTTTTAGTGTTACAATTCTTTATTGTTACTATGATGATGCATCATATACTAATTTTCTTTATCTTTTATATAGACTGCCAGGATGGCACGCACCAATCCGTCAAGGACCGTGCAAGTTCGAGATGTGACGTTGGATGAGTATGATGGAAACCTATCCGATCTACTACGGGGCATCCTACAGGAGTGCGGGTGTGAAACCCGTATACCTGTCAAGAAGTATGCATATTATGAGGGTAGAGTCTTCCAGAAGTACAAAGTAGGGATCATGCTTCCTGCCAAATTGGGCATGAGCATGGTCATGCCAGCTGGAGAATTACGTACGGTTAGTACCGCATATAAGATAGCTGTCATGAAAGCCATCACTGATATTCGTGAACACAAAACAGAGAAGTTGTTAGGTACTAAGTTCACGCACATCCCACACGACGAGGAAGGAGATGATCCTTGTCGGGATAGCTACAAATTTGCGAAGAGACACCCACATGCCGCAGCAGAGCACATGGACAGATGTAAGCATCTGCTTAGTGTGTTCTATCACGTTCACGGAGCACTAGTTGGTGAGATACAGAGTCTAGTGGACGAGATCACTAAGCCGTCACATATGGGAGAAACTTCCGGACCACCACGAGTACATACTTTGTGGCCTACGGGGGAGACTTCTGGACCACCACGAGCACCTACTCCAGCTTTCTCCGCTGGAGACTTTATTAACCTAGATGAGGAGGAAGATCCCGAGGAGCGGGAGTTCGAGCCTGAGTCCGAAACGGAGATGCCACCAGCACCCTTTGCACACGGCTCGACTGGAGCCGGATATGAGGCAGGTTTGGAGTCATGGGGAATGCCACAGAATGACAGTTTTGGGGGAAACTCCATGGGCTGGCGTTTTGGCGAGTACATGGGAACGGCCGGAGATCCGATTCCATGTGACTCGGAGCACGAGGTCACGAGTCAGTTTAGGGTTGCTCACCGCACCGGAGACGTGGCGGGGAGGCCTATAGAGATCGAGTCGGATGACGAGGGAAAGATACTGAGCTATATGGAGCGAGGAGAATGCTCGAGGCCCAAGATGGAGAGAAGTGCCACTGCGGTTGTATACCCATCGTTGAGCGGTTATCTGGGGATGACTGATTTCAACTTAGGGCCTACACCCGATATCGACTATATGCCGGCGGAGTCATCTTATACCCCTGCTTCAGTTAGGAGGACATCATGAACGACAGGATGGACACCGGGGATGTATCGGGAGTTTGACTATCCGTAGAAGACTACCATCGATAAGGAGGCGATATGTTGTAACATATGTACCATATGTGTATTATGTAGTATTTGCTTTCACAAATGGGAATAAGTGAGTGTAGTTACTCACGGTGCAGTGTGTAACACTATGTTGTTTTTACCCATGTATATACATGGTATATGTTTGGTGTGATTTGGCCATGTTTTATTTGGATTTTATTGTGTGACTAACACTGTGCATACAGTTGAGCTCAAAAAGCATGGGCATGGTGTAACTATGAGTTTCGCTTGATGTAACAGGGTTAGGGGGATAAAATGGCGATGGTAGTTGGTGAAGAGTCCGAGCAACAGAGGATGGAGACCGAAGCCAAGGCTAAGGAGGCAGCCGATGCAGCGGCAAGGGAACCATTACCACCACCACCACCATTTCTCACACAGCAAGATTTTGCCCAATATATGAGGATGGCAGATGAAAGACAACGGATGCTTATTGAGTGCCAGACCAAGATGATGCGAGATGTGATGGATCACAATCGTGAAGGACGGAATGATGGTGTACATGGAGTCTCACTGGCAGACTTTTTGAATACAAGACCACTTCCATTTGCATCAGCACCGGAACCAATGGACACCGAAGACTGGTTACTGGATACCCAGAGGAAGCTCAACACTGTGAATTGCAGCGATAGCGAGAAGCTTAGGTATGACACTCATCTGTTATGTGGACCCGCAGCAGCATGGTGGGACAATATTGTGGCAATACATCCTCCAGGAAGGGTATTCACCTAGGATGAATTCAAGAGGAAGTTCAGAGAGGCAAATGTACCAGAAAGTATCATGGAACTAAAGAGGAGAGAGTTTGACACCTTAGAACAGAAGGACAAGACTATCATGAGGTATGTTAAGGAGTTCACTCTTCTATCGTGTTATGCTACGGATGCAGTAAACATGAATGAGAAGAGGAAGAAACGATTTATGAGGGGTTTGCACCCAATGGCCAAGATGCAACTCAGAATGCTAAAGGCAGCAGATTTCCAAGAGCTTGTTGATGCAGCTATTACCATGGAAGATGATTTCAAGCAAGTTCAGGAGGAACGCCGTAAGAAGGCCAAGATGGAACCCAGAAGATATCCAGTCAATAAACCAACTCCAGATCTTACTTTCAGACCACGACCGCCAAGTCGGGGAACTTTACCTCGGGGAGGCGGAGGATGAAATCCTAAGGTAGTACTCACCTATCATAGGTGCGGAGCTACAGGACATCTGGCAAGGGATTGCCCAAGGCCCAAGGTAATTTGTTATGTCTGTAACCAAGAGGGACACATGAAAAGGCAATGTCCCAATAGGGCTGCATGGGGAAAGAAGCCAACCGGAGGAGGTTTTAACCGTGGAGGTAATTCAGGAGGAAATGGTGCAGGCAAGAGATCTCGACCTTATGGGAAATTAAATTGCACCAACTTGGAGGAAGTGAATCAGTCGGAGAAAACTATGATAGGTACGCTTCAAATCCTATCTCACCCTGGCAAAGTACTTTTCGATACTGGTGCAACTACTTCATTCATTTCGCAAGAGTTTGTCGATCTTTATGGACTCACTTGCAATAAGTTAGAATACCCCATCACTATTTTATCTGCGGGGGGAATGATTCTAGTCACACACCTCAAGCAAGAGCAGGTCATTATGATCAACGATTGCGTCTATCTAGCTGATCTTTTTCTTATCCCTATGAAGGATATGGATGTGATCCTTGGAATGGATTGGTTGGAAGAGAATGGAGCCCAGATAGATTGCAAGGAGAAAACTGTGTCACTTAGATGTCCAGGAGGAGGAAGGATAGTTTATCAAGGAGACCGACATGCACATATTGAAGTTCAATGACAACTCAATACTTTGAAGGAAGCCAAACTTGAAGACATTCCAGTAGTCCATGAATTCCAAGATGTATTCCCAAAAGAATTACCAGGTATGCCACCCGACCGGGAAATTGAGTTCACTATTGATTTGATTCCTGGAACAGCACCAATAGCTCAGGCACCATATAAGATGGGGCCTAAGGAGTTATTTGAGTTAAAGGATCAACTGGATGAGTTAGAACATAAAGGATTTATAGAAGAAAGTATTTCACCGTGGGGTACACCCGTGATATTTGTGGATAAGCGGGATGGAGGACGCGGGATGTGTGGAGATTACAGAAACCTCAATAATGTTACCATTAAGAACAAGTATCCATTACCCAGAATCCAGGATTTATTTGATCAAGTCCGGGGAGCCGGAGTATTTTCCAAGATAGATCTTCGATCCGGATATCATCAGATTAAGATCAAGAAGGAAGACGTTCCAAAGACAGCTTTTGTGTCTAGGTACGGACATCATGAGTATTTGGTCGTACCTTTTGGATTGACAAATGCACCAGCCATTTTC
This sequence comes from Dactylis glomerata, assembly GCA_007115705.1. NCBI lineage: Eukaryota > Viridiplantae > Streptophyta > Magnoliopsida > Poales > Poaceae > Dactylis > Dactylis glomerata. The sequence goes on along the minus strand of QXEO01000422.1, from coordinate 2,567,260 downwards.
ATAAATCTCATGAACAAGATCTTTATGCCTTACTTGGACAAGTTTGTGATAGTATTCATCGATGACATCTTGATTTATTCAAAGGACAAGGAAGAACATGCCGAACATTTGAGGATTGCTCTACAGATTCTCAGCGAACATCAGTTATATGCCAAGTTTAGTAAGTGTGAATTTTGGTTGGACCAAGTAGAGTTTCTCGGGCATGTGACCAGCAAGGAGGGCATAGCAGTAAATCCCAGTAAAGTAGCGTCTGTTCTAGAATGGGAAGCACCAAAGAATGTCAAGCAGATTAGAGGATTCTTAGGAATGGCAGGCTACTACAGAAGGTTCATCGAAGGATTTTCCAAGATTGCTGGACCAATGACAAAATTGCTTCATAAGAACACACCATTTGTTTGGACGGAAGAGTGTGAGGTCAATTTCCAGACACTTAAGGATAAGTTGACCACAACACCCGTGTTAGCCGTACCAGAAACTGGCAAAGATTACACGGTATATTGTGATGCGTCCAAGAATGGACTTGGATGTGTGTTGATGCAAGACAGAAAGGTTATTGCTTATGGGTCTAGGCAATTAAGACCACATGATGTTAACTACCCAACACATGACCTGGAATTAGCAGTCGTGGTGTTTGCTTTGAAAGGATGGAGGCATTTTCTATATGGAGCTAAGTGTGAACTCTATACAGACCACAAGTGACAAGGGTATAGTTAATAGAGCCCGTTAGTTGAGTACCCCTAAGGCCCGTATAGCTAGGCCCAACTGTAATGATAGTCGAATACGAGTCTTTACCGTATATCGATATTGTAATCTGTATCGGACCCTACCCGATCCTCGAGACCTGGCCATCTATATATAGGGGCCATGAGGGGACGGTGTAGGCCAGATTGAAAGCAAGCCAGGTTGAACACCCAAGTTTACTTTTGACACACACCTATTTCGACTGATTTTACCTTCGAGTTCATCCGACGCCCTATCTCCCCGATCCTAAGTCCTTCATCTAGGACATTTGTCGAGTTAACCCCTCGTCAATTGGCGCCGACCGTGGGGATCTTGGGCGTTGGAATCATGAATTCGACGGCTTTTTCGCTTTTAGCCAACAGCAGCATAGAAATCGACGAAAATCAAGAGATGGAGTTGATAATCGGAAGCTTAAACATCCTCATCAGATCGTCGGGTTCATCTCGCCTTTCAGATCTGATGAAACAAGATCCGTCGGCAAGTGAGCCCAAAACAACAGCAATGATGGAATACTCTGAAGGCTCTTCCAGCGAGGTAAACTCGCTGGTCAGCCCAGAGGAAGTACAAAAAGAGAAGATCGCGGAGGACAGCGAAGAAAAGGAAAATTTTTACGTGGAAGTCCAACTCGAAGATCTCACGATCTGCCTCGACGATATTTCAGACAAGTCAACAGATACATGGAAGACAGGATTAGAGCTTTCTGAGGATAGTAACTCGATCTTCTCAAGCTTCAAGGGCAACGCCGGCAAACAGTGCCAGGTGTTCGCCATTATAGGAGATAACTCAGAAGAATTCGACAAAAACGACAATCCAGTATTAAACCCAGCAAATATCGACAGAGGAGCAAATCACCTAGCAGAAGGGCAAACACCGGAATCCCTCACAACCAGGGAGAAAATTCGACTATCAGTCGACGAATGGAGGATAATAAGAGAAGCCATAGAACACGGTACGCCAATACCATCAAATTCCAGCAAAAACCTGCTTTTGGGGTATCACTACGCCCTAAGGCAGCAAGCCAAGCAATTAGCAAAGGAGAAAACAGAGATACAAAGGAGAAAAGATTCAGCCATTGCAGCTAGCGAAGCTGCTCGAAAAGCATGAAGCGACGCATCATACAGCAACGCAAGGAAAAATCGTCGACACGGTTCAAGGTACGACAACCTCGAATACTCCGATAGGCAAAGTATTTCCAAAAACCTCGACTCGTCCTTCCTATCGGTCGACGAGCAGGGAAATATCCTACCAAAAACTCCTGAAGCAGCACTAGTGGCAGCACAAGCATATCTACTTACAACTCGACCAAGTCCAGGAGATCCTAGAGAGCATATGCATAGAGCACTGAACGGACTCAACATGGTGGGCCACAAGCTGTCAGCAAAAGGAGAAGAAGCATATCATCACAAGGAAGTGCACAAAGCAAGGTCACCCCGCCGTCACAATAGTCCTTGGCGCAGAAGCAGCAAACACCGATCTCGATCGCCATCACCAAAGCAGCATGGTGGAACCCGAAGATCACGATCCCCAAATGAAAAATGCGACTATGAAGACGACGAAAAAGAGATGGGGGCATCATGCTTTACCCGCAGGGTTCGCACCACTCCAGTTCCCAAGGGATTCAAGCTACCTCATGATCAGCAAAAATACGACGGATCACAGGAACCACAATCATGGCTCGCAGATTACTTACAAGCAGTTCAAATATTAGGAGGAACCAAGGAAACAACAATGCAAAGTTTGCAACTACACCTCACCGGCGCAGCAAGGTCATGGTTGAGCAAACCAGAGAAAGAATCTATTGGAAGCTGGGAAGACCTCACAAAGCAATTTACAAGCAACTTCAAGTCGACATACAAACGACCAGCATCAATAGAAGAAGTCAAAGCATGTGTGCAACAACGCGACGAGACATTACGAGCATACATCCAAAGGTGGAGCCTTATCAAAAAATTCAGCAGTCGAAGTCTCAGACGAAAGAGCAATAGATGCGTTCATCATTGGATTAAGACGAAGAGACCTAGTCGAGGAGATGGGTAGAATCAAGCCGAAAATAGTGTCAGACCTTATGGACACAGCAAACAGGTTCGTAGATGGAGAAGATGCGTGCAACAATAAGAGGACACGATCTCCAGAAGACGATAGAAGAAATAGATACGGAAGTCAAAGGAGACGGTCCAGAAATTTCGACAACTATGGCCCTCATAGCCAAGTCGCCGCAGGATACAAAGATAACAGTTACCAAGGAAGTGATCGAAGAAGTTCAGGATATCGAAGTTACGGAAAAGAGGACTATAAAAAATTCCCCGTAAGAGAATCCAGAGAATACAACCCTTCGCCAGAAGACATGCTTAACGGACCTTGTCATATACACTCAGCGTTCGTCGATGGGAAGCGAGTATCAAGGCACGCAATGAAAGATTGCACAACATTCCTAAAACTTCAAGAGGCGGCACTAAACAAGCAAATCGAAGCAAGGCGACAAGGATTCGAAGGTAGCAACAACCCTCCGGTAAATCAGCAAGGGAACAATGGAGCTCCTCAGGGACAAGACCAGCAAAACCAGGGACACGATGACGATGAAGGGTACGTTCCATCAAAAGGAAACATCACAACAATGATACAGCCTGTACCCAAGTCAAACAAAGAAGAGAAGAGCATAACTCGACAAGTTAACCTAGCAGTCATCTCACCTCCAGCTACAACGGAGTATCTGCACTGGTCAGAACAACCAATAGAGTTCAACAGAGAAGATCACCCTATAACAGTACCTCGGCCGGGAAACGCGCCTTTGGTACTCAAAGCTCAAATCGGCGCGTATGATGTCGACAGAATATTCATGGATGCAGGGAGTGGAATTAACCTGATATACGCGAAAACACTCCGAGCAATGCATATATCACTAGAGTTCTTGAAGCCAACAGATTGTTCCTTCCACGGAATCGTGCCAGGAAGTGCCAATTACCCATTGGGTCGAATAGCACTCAACGTTTGCTTCGGCAACCGACAAAATTACAGAAGAGAAAAGCTAGATTTTGAAGTCATCGACTGGCCATCTCAATATCACGCGATCCTCGGGCGACCCGCGTTTTCGCGATTTATGGCAGTGCCTCACTATACGTACTTGGTACTTAAAATGCCAGGACCAAGAGTAATAATTATAGTGAAAGGAAGTTTTGAAGTTTCAGACCTCTGCGACAGGGAGTTCCACAAGATGGCGCAAAATTTTGGCGTCATAGCCAACCATGTAGAAAAGGCAAAAAGCGCGACTACAGAGGGCGTCAAGCTACTCGAAGGACGTGTCGTGGAGCCCGAAACGAAGAAACCACGAGTAGGAGCATCAGGAGAAGACACAGACACGGAGGAAAAAGGGAAAGCCACGACGACATAAGCATCATAAGACAATAGAGTAGAACAATAAGGCTGTAAAAGCCACGAGTTATACCAGGGGCAATGCCCTCTAGATCCAGAACACAGGTCACAGGCCGGATCTCTTGGGTCACCCCATGTATCTTACATTACAAAGTATAATAAAGACGAAACATTCCTCATATTCGAGTTTACGAGTCTTTCGAAGGAAGAAATGCGGTAAACGCACAAAAAACGCTATGAGAATAAACTTTTTCGACATACAAGTCGCAAAATGAAATACTCTCGCGTTACACACATACAAAAACATATTACAACATCGGGTTGTTAGAATCATCTACGCCTAAAGGATCTAAATAATGGTACTCACGGAAAAACGCAGCATCCGCCTCTAGAAGCCTAGCTACGAGTCTTCGAGCAGGTTGCAGCGTGTTCTCCATATGTACCCGAAGGCTAGCTCCACCTGGAGCCAAACTCAGGGACATCATGCTATAATTCAGCCTGGGGTGCCACTTGCGTATCCACCCGAGAGCAAAATTGGCACCAGCCACTAAGTTCAGCTCTATCAACCTATGAATACGATGGCTGGATCTGAAAGTATCAAGAAGAAGTGGGAAAGTTGCAGGCAAAGGATTACGAGGAAGCATAACGGAGTGCATAGTTGTGAGAGCTCGCCGGCAACCATCAACTGACTCGCCAATATGCCGGGCACGGTCTTGAAGCAATACAATGGCGCTCCGACGTCGAGGATCAGACCACAAAGTCTCACAGCCAGTTGACATTTTCTCCAAAGCCGCATTTCGCTCAGCAACTCGACGTTCTTCAGCAGCAAAATCTAAACAAGTACCTACAATGGTAAAAGATGTCACAAGAACAGCAGTGCACAAACATGGAAAGGAGGAGTCAAAAGAAAACTCACATCGTAACATCTCGCAGGCAGACTCGACAATGCCAAGGATAAAGGATTCGCATTCTTCATTATGCAGAATCTTAGCCGTCAAGCTGGAGACCTTTTCGTCCAGTGAAGATATTTGCTTCATATAACCACTGGCTTTGCTAGCTTTGTTAATAGCCATCTGTGCTTGACGCTTGGCTAAAGTCAGGCGAGCCTCAAGATCGGAAATTCTGGAAGAGTACTCTGCGCATCGGCTGCATCGACTAGGAGTCGACGAAATCTGAGAACCAAACACACGGGTAGAAGAAGGAGCAGGACCGTGAGTCAAAGGATCATTGACGCGCATCGACTGCAAGCCAAAAAGGAAAAGAAAGGAGAAAACATTTCAGAGAGACAGCATAATACTTCATACGCTGGAAATATATTTACATAAGTGCAAGACCCTATGACTAAAGTTCTCGGGTTGCACGCAACTAGAGTATTCTTGCATCCAAAAGGAGAAAAACTAAAAAACTACAAGGAAAGCCGAGTCTACGCCACCTCAGCATTGTGTTCCGTGGCAGAGGAGGGCACGGCAACTTCTTCGCCAGAAGTCGATGGTGGTACTAGATTTTCCGCCACTAAAGCTGGTGCAGCAGGCACCGCAGAGGCTGCCGAAGGAGAAATAGTTGTCAACAATGCAGGTGCCAACTTCTTCGCCCTCTCGAAAAAAGCCTTCATCTCGTCACGGGTGTGGCCATGAGGGGAGCTAACCCTCTCCCAGTCGAAATTCGTCCCATGAGCAAGGGAAAGTGCAATAGCACCCTCGGCGCCGCGCTTAATGGAAAGACCTTTCAGCTGGAGAGTGGGGTCTTCAGTGGTATCAAAGGACTTGGCAAGTTCAGTCAAGTTATCCTTCGGAACTGTCGCCCTTTTCTTCGGCCACAAGCCGGCAAACAGCCGTGATAAAACGCGGCTAACCAACTCAAAAGTCTCCTGGATAGATATCCAGTTTTCCTCGAGTAGGTTAACCGCATCCATAAGAGGATCATCGTCTGTTTGCAAGGACGACGGAGATACCCCGGTGAATTCTGAGCAATAGAAAAGAAAAGAAGAGACAAGTGTCAACAAATACACCAGTGCAACAGAAGACGAAAACAGAAGACAAGGCGAAGCACTTACTTTCAGCGGCAGTAGACATGGTGTGAAGACGCTCCGCCACGGCATGCTCTCGTTGAGCATGCTCCTTGTTGGCTTCTGCCAAAGCTTTTTCAGCTTTCTTCGCCTTGCCAAGCGCAGCTTTCTGCGACTTCTCAGCATTCGCTTTAGCAGCGGCCGCCACATCATAAGCTTTTCGCGAAGCATTGAGCTCCGCTTCCAGCGACGCAATTCGAGCATTGGCTGTTGCTAAGGCAGCTACAAAAGAAGATGAAAGGGAGTCAGATAAGTGGGAAAAGAAAAAGCACAGAGGAAAAGTAATGACTGGACATCAAGATTGTACCTTCGGAAGTCTTCGCAACCTTTAGGTACCCCGCACACTCCGTGCCCAGGGCAATAAATCTCTTCACTAAAGCCTGAGAAAAGAAGTGTGTAAGAGTAGAAGTGCATGAAAGGAAAGAAAGTAAAGAAGAATTGCTCACGTCATCAGAGGAAACCGTAGATGCATGGGCTTCCAGAGAAACTTCGGCTTCTTTGGCCATCTTTGAGCATTTAGAGTATCGGGCTTGAGGAACCTTCTTCACACCGGACCTGGTAGCCCTCGGTGCAACATCTGGTTCGATAGGCTCATCAGTGGCCATAGGAGAAGGTGGAGGAGCAGCTGTCGCATATGTTGGTGGTTCTTCATCATCACTGCATGAAAAATATAAGTTATGAAAACAAGGCAAGAACAATGCAATTGAAGAACTCGACTACAGTACTTACGATGCAAGCATGTCAAAGTACTCCATATCTTCTGCAAGAACGGGGGCTTTACCAGCCGCTGCAGAACTCGATGAAGCGATTTCGTCGACACGCTTCCTTTTCTTGTCGACACCAACATCTTCAGCAAGTACAGGAGGAGGCGATGTTGACGAGCTAGTTTCTTCTTCTGATTCTTCGACATCATCTCCATCCTGACTTTCGTCAGCTTCGGGGGCTTCAGATGCAAGAGAGGCAAGATCAGCTGGTAGGGGCCCTGCCTCTGGAAGAGGAGGACGAGAAACAAGGAATTGATGACCCTGCATATGAATAAATTAGCAGAGTGCAAAGGCACAGAATAACACAAATCGAACCAAGCAAAGTTCAACAATAAGTAAACGCGAAGATACATACCTCAGGCAGAGGGTGCACGGAGTCGAAAAAGTCAGCGGTTAAATCCGCAACTGCATGTTCTTTGGTGAGCTTGGTAAGATTCCTGACTCGCTTGTCGACGTCTTCTTTCGATATCAGATCTTCAGATATGCGAGTAGGATCTTCCAAGCCGGAGTAATTCCAAAGTCTGTTAAGGCGGTGTTGTAGGGGTTGAACTCGACGTTGAATGAAAAACGCCATGAGTTGCATACCCGACAGAGCACCTCCTTGACCTCCTTTCAAAGCCTTGATGCGGGAAAGAAGAGGAAGAATTTCTTCAGCTTCTGCATCTGAGGGGAGCGTATCCCACGATGCCAATTTCTTCACCTCCTGGGAAGCGTCAAAGGGAGGAAGGCCGTATTCATCTTCAGGAGAGGATTTGCGGTCCTTGATATAGAACCACTTTGTCCTCCACCCTTTGACAGATGCGGCCATGGAAAATTCGAAGTATTGCGCCTCAGGGCGCACAGAAACGACGGCTCCACCCAGTTCGGGTTTCCTAGCCAAAGCAACGTTGGGGCGGAGTCGAAAGATTGATCTCCACAGAAGAAAGTGGGGCTCAATGCCCAAGAAGGACTCGCAAAGAGTCACGAAACAGGCGATGTGCAGAAGGGAATTCGGTGTGAGTTGATGGAGCTGCACACCATAGACAAATAGAAGCCCACGGAGAAATTCGTGGGCAGGAAGAGAGAAACCGCGGAGGAGGAAAGCAAGAAACATTACCCGATAACCGCTCGGGGGCTTCGGGATCCGCTCAGTGCTAGGAAATTTGATGGAGTCCTCGGCGGCGATGAGGCCGTCCGCCCTGGCCTTTTCCACCTCCTTCTTGGTGATGGCGGAGCGCACCCAGTTGGTGGCAGAAGTCTTGGCCATGGTGTTCTTGGTGGCCAGGTGTTTCACGCGCATCCAGTACGAAGTGCGCTCGGGGGCTATGTACGAGAGAGCAGCAATGGAGGCGGCGGAGAGAAAGAGCTGGTAAATAGTAAAACTCTCCAAGATCCCCTTTATATATCTTCTGGGAGAAGGAACGTGGGCTGAGACGTGGCGCAAAGATAGGAAACGGTAAGCCCACTAACGGTCAAAAAATGAGAAATTTACAGCATTGCCCATGCAACGGTTCACAATGGTACAGAATGACGTATTCATTGATATCATAAAGAAGATAATATAAAAAAGAGGAAAAGGTGGCGCCGACAAATGCCAAGTAGGTGCACAAGACTGTATACGAAGGAGTTTCGATTATAGCCATGGGGGCTCCTATTTTCAAGAATGGTAAATACAAACTTCTCTCTAAAGTGGTGGATGAGTATTCGATGACAAGATGTCCTTAAGGTATCTCAAAATTGAAGTATCTCGAAGATGATGTATCTGGAAGTTAAAATATCTCGAGTTGAAGTATGATGGATTACAATACATTTTTGAGCCTATACTCAAAAAAAAGCCTTTTTCGACTATAGCCTCGGGGGCTACTCCCATCGGGAGCGCTGAGCGCGCACCCGACAATATTTTTTGGCAAAGCATTATAAGTCGAGAAGTGCAGGAGTGTTACTCCCATCGGGAGCGAGTTTTATGGTTGAAGAAACCCGAATATTTTCAGTCAAGATTTGACTGCGACATGAGATTCTCGAGTTGCGTTATCGCAACACAACTCGAATGTCGTGACTTGTCACGAAGATAAGACCCCGGGATCCGTCCTGTGTGGCCTGGTATACGCACATGGATGCGCTCTGCTGGTATGTATCCGTGTCTACGATGCGAAGAAAATCCTGGTGGACGCACTGGGTACCCTGAGAACCACCGGGATTCATTCTTTGTAAGTCCTAAATGCGGCAAAAGAATGGGTTTGACCGGTATCCCGAATTCAAGTCCAAGGGGATTGAATTTGAAGTAGGTGACAAGTATCTGTTCCGGCAGTTAACTGACCTCTTGATCCGTCAGAGTTGTCAGGCTTGTTCATCAAGACCCCTTGCGAACAAATTATCATAAATATAAGTCGAAAGACCAAGTCGAAGATTTGAAGATAAAGTCGAAGAATTGGTCAAGTTGAATATTTGAAGATTAGAGATTCAACCCGAATCTACAATTCTGGTAGAATCTCAGGGGCTACTGACAAGGGTATAGTTAATAGAGCTCGTTAGTTGAGTGCCCCTAAGGCCCATATAGCTAGGCCCAACTGTAATGATAGTCGAATACGAGTCTTTACCGTATATCGATATTGTAATCTGTATCGGACCCTACCCGATCCTCGAGACCTGGCCATCTATATATAGGGGCCAGGAGGGGACGGTGTAGGCCAGATTGAAAGCAAGCCAGGTTGAACACCCAAGTTTACTTTCGACACACACCTATTTCGACTGACTTTACCTTCGAGTTCATCCGACGCCCTATCTCCCCGATCCTAAGTCCTTCATCTAGGACATTTGTCGAGTTAACCCCTCGTCAACAAGAGTCTCAAGTACTTCTTTACTCAGAAGGAACTGAATATGAGGCAACGGCGATGGTTAGAATTGATCAAGGACTATGATTTGACCATCAATTATACTCCAGGGAAGGCTAATGTTGTAGCCGATGCGTTGAGTACAAAAAGTACGGATACTCAGTCAATGAGCCGGGAACTCCCTAAAGAGTTGCTTATGGACCTGGAAAGGTTAGAAATTCAATGCTTAGAAGTGGAATCTTTGGGCAGCGTGTCTACTATGAAGGTAATGGAGGAAAGACAAAGTGATCTTAAGTACACAATCTTCCGACGGCAAAGTGAAGATCCGTTCATTGAGGAAGAGATCCGAAGGATTGAAGAGGGAAGACCGTCTGAGTTTCGTTTAGGCGATTTCAATTCGCTCTGGTTTCATAATAGAATATGTGTGCCAGACATACCCGAAATCAAACAGTTGATACTCAAAGAAGCACATGAAACTCCATATTCAATACATCCAGGAAGTACTAAGATGTACATGGATCTTAAGGAACTATTTTGGTGGAACAACATGAAGCGAGAAATAGCCAAGTTTGTGTCTGGATGCCATACTTGTCAAAGAGTGAAGGCGGAACATCAAAGTCCTGCTGGACTAATGAACCATTGGATATACCCGAATGGAAATGGGAAGAGATTGGAATGGATTTTATCACAGGATTACCATTGACACCCAAGAAGAAGGACATGATTTGGGTTATCATAGACAGGTTAACAAAAACTGCACATTTCTTGGCCGTTAATCAAAAGGATTCTGGAGAAAAGTTAGTAAACTTATATGTTCAGGAAGTCGTGAGCAAGCATGGAGTACCAAAGACAATAGTATCGGACCGAGGGTCCGTATTCACTTTAGCTTTCTGGAATCAATTACATGAAGCTCTAGGATCCAGGTTAGACTTCAGCACTGCTTATCACCCACAGACAGGGGGGCAGACTGAAAGGACCAATCAGATTTTGGAGGAGATGCTTAGAGCATGTGCGTTGGATTTTGGAGGATCATGGGAAGAACATCTACCACTGGCAGAATTCTCATACAACAATAGTTACCAAAGTAGCATCCAGATGGCACCATTTGAAGCACTCTATGGAAGGAAGTGCCGATCACCCATCTGCTGGTATGAAATGGGAGCCGGTAAGGAATTTCATCCGGACTATGTGAAGGAAAGACAACATGCCATTGACATCATCCGTGATCGATTGAAGATTGCTCAGAGTAGGCAGAAGAGTTATGCAGATTCAAAGAGGAGGACATGGGAACCTCAAGTTGGGGATATGGTTTATCTTCGAGTTAGCCCAATGAAGGGGGTACATCGTTTTGGAGTCAAGGGAAAACTGAGTCCAAGGTATACTGGACCTTTCAAGATTCTAAGTCAAAGGTGAGGAGTAGCTTTTGAATTGGAGCTACCAACACAGCTATCAAAGGTTCATAATGTGTTTCATTCTTCACAACTTCGAAAGTGTATGAAGATACCAGAAGAAACTATATCCTATGAAGACATGGAATTACAAGCAGATTGGAGCTATGTGGAGGAACCGTCAAAGATCTTAGCTGAAAACTGGAAACAACTTCGCAACAGAGCCATTAAATATTGCAAGGTGCAATGGAAACATCACCCGGAAAGAGAAGCTACCTGGGAGAAGGAAGAAGATCTAAGAACAGCCTATCCCGAATTCTTCAGGTACACCTTACCCCAAACTTCGGGACGAAGTTTTTGTTAAGGGGGGAAGTCTGTAATGTCCCAGCACGTAGGACAACTTTAGGGTAGAATAGAGGGGTTCTGTGCATTTCATCTAAAATTACGGGATTTTTTCGCGCTTTTGTTACTAAAACCTAAGAGTGATCGAATCTCTCTTCGAGGGGGAATGGTGAACTCTTGAAGTGCTAAGAATTTGGACATGACCTCTTTTGATCAGTTGATTGTGGGAAACAATTAAGTTGAATGATTAAAGCTTAAAGGAAATTTGAAAATTAAAACTTGAATTTGAATTTGAACTTAATTTAAATTCAAATAGCACATTTAGAAAGGATAAATGATTCAAATAAGAAAAACTTTGGACTTTATTAATTACCAACACATTATACATTGTCTTTACAATGTCTATGAATAAAAGAATATTACAACAATGGACATTCATAGAATGTTACAATCTGAAGCTAAAAGAAAGAAAATAAAGAAGAAAAGAAAAATACAAGTTATGATTAAATCCTAAACTATCTTGATCATCAAATCATTCTTCTTCTTCATTCTTCTTATCACCTGCATACAAAGGAGAATACAAAAAGAAAGGCCACCATGGTATTACAAGTGTCAATCAAATTTAAATGAAGCACTGATGATCTTATCAACATGACTCACACCAAAAATATCTGCCTTGAACCAATCTGGCCGGCCAAGCCACCAAGCAGGCAAGCAGCTGGTCACCAGATGCATGCTTGGAGGTGTCAAGACACCAGCACATAGGAAGAAGTATAAAAGAGAGCACTGTGTGTGAAACTGGTCGACTAAGAACCCTAGCCGACCAGCACACAGCACCAGCACACCATAGCACCAGCACACCATAGCACCAGCACCAGCACACCACAGCACATAGCACCAGCACCAGCACATAGCACCAGCACCAGTACACAGCACAAGTTCTCTCTGCTCATGAGTTGAGCATCAGGAGGGAATTCACCTCACCAAATCAAACCAATAGCCAAAGCCAAAGCAACATGGTTACTTAAACAAGATTAGGAGCAGCAAGGAGCAAGCCAAGCACCTGGGAGGTGCAGGGCAGGCAAGGTGGGAAGCCAAGCACAAGGAGGTGCAGGGCAAGCCACTGGGAGGAGCAGGGCAAGCACAAGAGCCATTGATCAAGCTCAACCAAAAAGCATCATCAACATCACCACAGCTACTCATCACAGCCAGCACAAGACCAAGGTATAACTAGGACTTGCATAGCCTTGAGTAAAACCTTGCAAGCATCCAAATTCTTGCATACACAAGAAAATAACAGCAATGAAACCCTCAGCACCAAATCCTTCTGCTAAGCAGAACATTTAGGAGGTTTGGGGAGGTTTTTCTCCTCAGACTTACAGAGAAGTGCTATATAAAATCTTCATAGGAAGATTTAGCCAATAGGAAGCAAGCCAACAAGCATCAGCAAGAGTAAAAGCCTCAGACCATGCATCCTAGGCTAAGACTAAGATCATCATGAAGATCTGTTCTTATCAGTAAAGTTATTGCACAATATGATGATCTAGCCAGTGATAGAAATCACCAAGCATGTTTAACATCACCAACAGCAGCCATCCAAAGTAATTATCAAGCAAAGATTGTGAACCTCACATGGAGGAAGCACAATCAACACCTAATAATAACAGTTGCATGCTGTTAATGAATAACATGATTTAGAAAGCAACAAAACATTCAGCAGCATACAAATCAAGCATGAATTACTTGATAAAGGCAATCATCACTGAAACAAGTTTTCAGTTCATAAAAAGCAACAGAATCATAACAAGCTCAAGCTCAGCATGTTATTATCATCATAAGGATAACCATATGAAATTAACTGGCAGCAGTTTACACTGCAAGCCAGAGATCACCAATTAGACAAATGATAATCACAGAGTAAGCATTTCAAGCAAGCAACACTGAATTCAGTTAAGAAGCTCTTAACTGAATATCATGCTAACAGTAGCCACCATATCACAGACATTTGAACAAGTTAACAGCACTGGAGAAAATCCCCAGTTAAGCATATCAAGTTTAGGTAAGAAACTCTTAACTGAATCTTGCACTGACAATTGCACAACATACAGAGCATCACAGCACAAGCTCAAGCAGAGCAACAACAGCAATAGCAGCACAAGAGTGAGCAGAGCAGCAACAGCATAGCGCAGCATAGGCAAGCATGCCTGGCTCGCTGGCCAGGCCACCAAGATCGAGCACAGAAGCTAGGAGAAGGAGAACTCACTGGAATGCTCACAGAGGAGCACGGCGGAAGACCATGGCGGCGACACGACGGCGCAGCCACGGTTGTGGCGGTAAGGCCACCCTCCAGTAGCTGCACCGACGAGGAGGTGGCGACATGCTCATGGCCGAGCACAGCACGGCGGCGGTGTCGGGGTTGCGGTGGCCGTCCAACCGACGCGAAGCCAAGGAGATCACCACCAGCACCGCCAAGCACAGGAAGAAGCTCCAGCAAGCTCGCCGGAGTAGATCGAGCCACTAGGGCAAGATCCACAAAGGCGGAGCTCGACGGCGATGGCGGCGATTGGAGGCGGGGGTGACAAAACCCCGTGGTCAGGAGGTGGAGCGCAACGAGCCAAAGCAGAAGCGCCAGAGGGCGGCGGCAGATCTCGCCGGAGCTCGTCGGAGCCGGGCGAGGGGCGCGTCGGCGACGCGAGTCGCTAGAGGCGGATAGAGTTAGGGTTCCGACCGAGTGAGGGAGAGAGTAAGGGGGCGGCTGGGCCGGGCCGAGCCGGTTCGGTCAGGTCACCTAGGTGGACTGACCGGTGGGCCCGGGCTGTCAGCCAATCTTTTTATTTTTGATTTAATTGTTTTGAGTCAAAAACCTTTAAGAAAAACCCTAATCTGTTTAAAAATAAACCAGAAAAATACCAAAAATAAACTAAAAATAATAAGCAAATATTTTTAGCCCTTTTTATAAGTTTGAATCCATTAAGTAAATAAAGTAATCTCATGAGTCATTTCTACAAAAGAAAAAGGAGTAATTATTTTTGGCCTGAAAATAATAAAAATTATGCAATTAAGCAAATTTGGCATTTCTTAAATAAAATTCCATTCAAGAATATTTGACAAATATCCTTGAATGAAATTACCCTTAATATATATTCTTTAAAATCATAAAAAGAATATATCAAGTTTAATAAGTAAATAAACCATTTCTGGGGGGAAATAATTCCAACACACCATAAAGCATGCATTTCTGAATCTTTAAACATTGCCCTTATTGGACAATGATGCTGCTTTTCAGAACCCGAGGTCCCGGGTCACTTCAACAAATCCAACTGCACTACCTTGCAGTTTGCAGGCAGGTTCACTCTTGCTTACTTTTAGCAAATTACTTGCAAATATACCGGTGGTATGATTATTACTGCATTGAAAAGCAAAAGGTTCTCTTTTCATAATTACTATGATTAGCTGGTTATCGACCCGAGTGGTGGTAACCTAGGATGGCTGGCAAATGGAACCACGGTAAGATTGTTGTGGTGGAGGTTCCATTTGTTTGGGAAAGTGAACCTAGGACTTAATAACAAATGTCGCCAGTGATTCTAGCGCCGTAAATTACGGTCAACCATGAGATCTGGAATGGGACGGAGAAGTCAGCTGTATCTTTTTCCTCTCGCATGCCAACGGATCAGTAGTCGAGTGTTGTCCTGCGCGGGCTACTATAGTGCATAGTGGGGGAACAGAATTTCCTGCCGGGCTGCCTATAGTATAGGGGGGACAAGCTGGCTAATTGATCTATGATGGATTGTAACGATCATCCAGATCGGTCTACCCATATTGTATAGGGGAGGGCACCGGGGGTCCGGATCGGTCTACCTATGGGGTCGTCCATAGTGTAAAGGGGAGGACCAGTGCGCCAATCGGTCTGCATATCGGTATAGGGGAGGATGGACTTACAAAAGGGTGGGTCTGCGAGGTCACGGAGAAGAATGGTGATTGGCTTGGATCATCAACTGGGCCCCATACCAAGGAAGTATGGACGGGAAAGTACGCCCGGTTGTGCAGCAAAGTGTTGATCTCTCATGGGTACAAGTGACCACCTCTGCAGAGTGTACAAAAAGTATCAAGATACTCCCTGTTCCGGGAAGGAGCTGCGAACGCGGCAGGAAAGGAGCCCATCGAAGCTCTAATCGACCTGTGAAGGCTGACGGACATAGTTCTTCTAAATAAAAGCAATCTTTGAAGAAATGATTATAAAACTGCATTGACCTAAGACTTACGAGTCGATGGTCATAGCTAGTGCATTATACACCTCTATCATGTTAAATGAACTTGTTGGGTAACGCTCGTTACTCACCCCATTCCCTCTTAACCCTTGCTTAGACTTGGAGGGCCAGAACGAGGAAACTGAAGGCGCATCGGAGGACTACGAGAAAGTCTACTATGAAGAACCGGACCTTTTCGGTGGAATAGAAGGCGTGGATTACACGATCGTTGATGTCTACGCACTTCTATTCTTGTAGACACTTGTTGGGCCTCCAAGTGCAGAGGTTTGTAGAACAGCAGCAAGTTTCCCTTAAGTGGATCACCCAAGGTTAATCGAACTCAGGGAGGAAGAGGTCAAAGCTATCCCTCTCAAGCAACCCTGCAATTATGATACAGAAAGTCTCTTGTGTCCCCAACACACCCAATACACTTGTCAGATGTATAGGTGCACTAGTTCGACGAAGAGATAGTGAAATACAAGTAGTAGTGATGATTATAAGTAGTAACTGTGGTATGAAATAAATATCGCTGCGAGCAAACATATAACAAAACAGCAAGTAAACGGTGTGCAAAGCTTGGAAACAAGGCCTAGGGATCATACTTTCACTAGTGGACACACTCCCAACAATATAACATGATTGAACAAATAAATAACTTCTCTCCACTATGGTACTCTGAATTACTCTCCTATTGAATAACACTAATCATTGTGTAGTGGCTACAGAAGCACCCCTTAAAGTTCATCAAGTACTTGACAAACAACACTCATAGAGATATCCAAATCAGATCACAATTCAAGATAGATATCATTGCAACTTAAACCAAGTACTAACACGGTGCACACACTGTCAACATTACACCATGAAAGGAGGAATAGATCACTCAAACTATCATAGCAATAATTATTCTCATAATCCACAAGAGATCACAATCATAGCCTAAACCAAGTACCACCACGATGCACGCACTGTCACCGTTACACCATGGCAGGAGGAATAGATTACTTTAATAACACCACTAGAGTACACTATAATAATTAAGCATAGGAGTAGCATAATATCTGAATAATAACATCTACTTGTTCAACATGATACAAAGCTCACGATCACATAAAGATCACATCATGGGAGAGAGAGGTGAACCACATAGCTACCGGTAGAGCCCTCAGCCCCGGGGATGAACTACTCCCTCCTCATCATAGGAGACAGCAAGGTTGATGGAGATGGCGGTGAGGTCGATGGAGACGGCGAAGACGGCGATGGAGACCGATGGAGATGGCTCCGGGGGCACTTCCCCATCCCGGCAGGGTGCCGGAACAGAGACTTCTGTCCCCCGAAATTCGTCGATGGTGGCGGCGGAGCTGCGGAACTCTTTCTGGAAAATTGCCGAATCCCTTAGGGTTTTCCGTCCCGAGGCTTTATATAGGCGAAGGGGCGTCGCGAGAGGGCAGCCAGGGGCTCCTCACACATGGGTGGCGAGGCCAGGGCGTGGGCCGCGCCACCCTAGTGTGAGGGCAGGCCCCGGCCCCTCTCCGGCTCTCTTTCGGATGTCTGGATGCTCCCGGGTAAAATAAGACTTCAGGACTTGTTTCGTCCAATTCCGACAATATTTCCTGTGTATCACTCTGAAACACAAAAACTGCAGAAAACAGGGAACTGGCACTGTGGCAACTCGTTAATAGGTTAGTTCTGGAAAATGCATAAAAGTGCCACTAAGTGTAACAAAACAATAGGCAAATGGTGTAAAAACAAGCATGGAGCATCAAAAATTATAGATACGTTTGAGACGTATCAAGCATCCCCAAGCTTAACTCCTGCTCGTCCTCGAGTAGGTAAGTGATAACAAAAGAATAATTTTTTAGGTGACATGCACCTACACAATCTTGATCATATAGGTAAAGCATTGAGTGCTGAGATCAAAGAACTTAAAACATGGGCATGAAAGACATAATCTTGATAATAGAAACTTAGCAACCATGTTATATCATGAAAATGAACACAAACAAAAGATCATGAAAATGAAACAATGAAAGTCAAACGTGTGTTCAAATCATAAGGAAAAACATACAAATGGTTTTTAGCTTGTCCTTCATGGAGAGCAAAACATAAATGCATGGGACACCTTCAAGTTTAAGAGGGCGACTAGATACAAGTAATTTAAGAACAAGTGAAACCAACAATATGAATCAATCAATGAACTTTGGGACAATGCATATTACACTAAGAATGACAACTATGCTCTCTTAATGGTGCATAAAGAAAGAAGGTGGTGACTCAACATAAAAGTAAAAGAAAGGCCCTTCGCAGAGGGAAGCAGTGATTAAACATGTGCTAGAGCTTTTCATTTGTAAAACAGAGAGATAAAAATTGGTTTTGAGAGGTGGTTGTCTTTGTCAACGACTGGCAATGGGGTTCTTACTATCTTCCATACAAAAACGAAGCAAGTTTTTGAGAGAGAGAGATTGGCACTTTTGTGCTCTTTTTATAAACTTGGCACTCCTCCCCACCTTTTTCCTTTCTCAAACCATGGCTAACCGATTCCATCGGGTGCCCACCAACATTCACATTCCATGGAGGAGTGCCTTTTATTCTTTTCTTTTTTCCTTTTTTCTTTTCTTTTTGGAATAAGCAATATGGAAGATAGCAAATCCGACCACTACGTCCCCATGAGCTGAAAACAGTGTCACAAAACGAGAAGTATTTTGAAGGTTTTGAAAGGTAGCACATGAAAATTTACTTTGGAATGGCTTACAAATACCATGCATAGGAATTTATAGTGGACACAATGGCAAACTTGGTTTTTGGGAGTTGGATGCACGAGTAGAGCTCATACTCAGTACAAAATGAGGGCTAGCAAAAGACTGGGAGCGACCAACTAAGAGAGCAATAATGGCCATAATCATGCAAAGCGACAAAGCAACATTAAAAGAAGCATAAGATGGCATCAAAAGTCAAAAACTAAATGATCATAGAGGCTATAGGCGACTTATTTTGTAGTCAACATGGTGTAAGCATGTGCCAAGTCAACCCAAATAAAACATCAAAGGAGAAAACCAAATAAATGCTTCCATATAATAAAAACAACGCATGATTTTTTCAAAGGCTCATTAAGCAATCTCAGTTATTTGAGACAAGTCATGCTACAGCAAAACCACTAAGCATACTATCAAAAAGACATCAAGCACGACATGCAAAAGCCTAAGCCGCAGTCTACACAAGCTCCTTCTTGTACCACTTTTTTGCATAAAGCTTTTTCTCTTTTCCAACACCATTAAAACCTTTTATAAACACCTCTTTTGATGAAAACCAATATAGATCAGAGGCAAAAACACACCTTGATGCAAAGATAAAACAAAATCTGAACAAAAATCAAGGTGAAAAATGCAAGCTAAACGCGGTAGCAGAAAAAGAGAACACTCGTTGAAACGATAAGAGTGAAAAACGAAGTGTTCTTGGCAAATGAAAAGTGAAGTATGTCTCCTCCAAAAGAAACATGATGTGATCTAACCATTTATTGCAGCAAACAAAGCAAAACTAATAATGAAAACTAAAACAACTGACGCTCCAAGAAAAACACATAGTGCATGAAGCAATAAAAATATAGTGTCTTGAAAGGTGACCTGATTTTTGCCGATGAAGAAGGGGTGCCTTGGGGGCATCCCCAAGCTTTGACGCTTGTACTTCTTGGATATATCTTGGGGTGATGCATGGGCATCCCCAAGCTTGAGCTTTTGTCCATTCTTCAACTCATCTCATCATTCTCCGATCCCTACACTTGAAAACTTCCTTCATACAAAACTAAACACAATTCTATTAGCAACATTAGTGTAGCATAACATTGAATCAACCTTTTTTTGCTTCAGGTTTCAAGCTAAAACCACCACATATATAGCAAATACTACTGTAGCAACTTCCCCAAAAGTTTCGTGATCAAAAGAACTCAAAAGAAAGCGATAAAGTGGCAAACACAAATATTGGCAGAAATCTGTCAAAACTGAACAGCTGACAAAGGCCGAATTTTTGAGGGGTTTTCTGTTGCTAAAATCAAAAAGTGTTCAACTAACAAAAGTTTGGATATAACCTGGGGCATATGCACAAGAAATCGCAGGTCCAAAAGATATACAGAGAATTTTCACGAATTTTTACGGTGCAGCACCGAAAACAGTTTCAGGACAGCAACATCCCCAAATCTTTACCTCACTCAAATTAGAGGCTTCTCTTGGCACAAAAATGAAATAAAAAGGATAAGGAGCGGTTATTACAATAGTAATAACTTCCAAGACTCAAATAAAAGAAAAATTACTGAAAATAAAACAATGGGTTATCTCCCAAGAGTGCTTTTCTTTAACGCCTTTGAGCTAGGCGCAGTAATTTGCAAAGATGCTCATGTGGGCGCCATATAAGAGCTTGAGGCAAAGGTGCCATATAGGAACTTAAAGCAATAGAGAGCATCAAAAAGCAAATGTGAAAGACATTTATATCTGAACCACTTCCTATGAAAAATAGTCTTGTAAAGAGACAAGCCATAAAAGCGCAAAGCAAAAAACATAGGAAGGCAAAACAAGTACAACTTCAAGAATTGCAACAAAAAGAGGGGAAACTCAATATTGTTGAGATCCATCAAACCATGTTTCCCTCTCTCATAATAACTTTCAGTAGCATCATGAATAGAACTAACAATATAACTATCACATAAAACATCCCTATCATGAGCCACATGCATAAAAGAATTAATACTCACCACAGGAACAATAGTAATAGGAGTAGATTTAATAGAATAATTATTCTCATCACCATAATCAACATAAATAGGAGGCATATTGTAATCATAACTAATTTTATCCTCAATAGTAGGTGAAGTGAAAATATTATACTCATCATTGTAACCATCATAAACTAGAGGTTTAGTATCATCACAAGCTAGAGAACAACTATTTTGCAAAGCATATTCTTCAAACATATCATCATAAGAAGGAACATCACATATGGGAGATAAAATATTATCAGAACAAATTTTCTCCACTAAAGCTGGGGAACTAAAAATATCATGCTTAACAAAACCAGCTTCCTCAAGCTTAGACTTTTCTATAGCATTAGTAATAACAGTGTTCAAAGCATTCATACTAACAACACTATTAGTATGCAAATTAAGCTCCAAAGGTTTTTCAATTTTCTCTTCAAACACTTCATATCTAAACTCATGAAAAAGACTACAGAACTCTTTGTTTTCCATTAAGCCAAACTAGTGAAAATAAAAACAAGAAACAAAAAGATATAATTGCAGAATCTAAAGGAAATAACTCCGAGCACTCACACAGGAGGATGCGAGTACCTTTTACCTTACCTTCCCGGCAACGGCGCCAGAAAAGAGCTTGATGTCTACGCACTTCTATTCTTGTAGACACTTGTTGGGCCTCCAAGTGCAGAGGTTTGTAGAACAGCAGCAAGTTTCCCTTAAGTGGATCACCCAAGGTTTATCGAACTCAGGGAGGAAGAGGTCAAAGCTATCCCTCTCAAGCAACCCTGCAATTACGATACAGAAAGTCTCTTGTGTCCCCAACACACCCAATACACTTGTCAGATGTATAGGTGCACTAGTTCGGCGAAGAGATAGTGAAATACAAGTAGTAGTGATGATTATAAGTAGTAACTGTGGTATAAAATAAATATCGCTACGAGCAAACATATAACAAAACAGCAAGTAAACGGTGTGCAAAGCTTGGAAACAAGGCCTAGGGATCATACTTTCACTAGTGGACACACTCCCAACAATATAACATGATTGAACAAATAAATAACTTCTCTCCACTATGGTACTCTGAATTACTCTCCTATTGAATAACACTAATCATTGTGTAGTGGCTACAGAAGCACCCCTTAAAGTTCATCAAGTACTTGACAAACACCACTCATAGAGATATCCAAATCAGATCACAATTCAAGATAGATATCATTGCAACTTAAACCAACACTACTGGAAACTAGATCATTAACGACAAGTCATTCGTAATAGTTGGTCGTTATTTTTACAATGGCCCAATCCCACATCCATTTTTGGCCCGCAATATCTATGCGACGACCACAAATCTTTCCGTCGTTAAATTACCTAGGCCGCTGGTCATTGTTGAGTAATTGCATTATTTTTTGGAGTAGTTAACCATCTTTTGCGTTAGAAAAAGAAGATAAATATCAGTACGTACGCATCGGGAATAAATACAAATCTATTATGTCTCCAACCCTACCTTAGAGAACCATGGCGCGGCGCGGCGCTATCCCATCCATGGATCGAAGGAGGGCCTTGCTTTGGTCTTGGCTTGGAGTTGGAGGCGGCGCAATAGCTGGAAGCCTGGAAACCAGCGCAACAGCAGAGTTCCCCTTCCGTAATTCCATAGAAGGTTCTTCCTTTTCTCCATCTACCTCACGTATAGATCTTGTGTTCTCTGCCACAAAGTGATGCAGTGTGCCGCCGCCCACATGCGGATTTCGTTGCAGTCATCACATATCCAGCCTCAGCCGTGTCAGGATTAAGAGCAAACAAGGTGAGTCTGCAAGAGAGCCAGAACGTGGAGGCAGTTCGTCTATTCATCTATGCGGCTGGGCGCACAATCCCGACACACTTCCCAGATCTCACACATAATATCTGCCATTTTTTATTTTGTTTGTTTCCCTGAATAGGTTTTCAGATTGATGGCCAACGTGAAAAAATGTCAGAACCAGGATTCTTACTTTGTACACCAGCGTTTGTACCTGCACTGAGACAACTTAGTTCTACAAGCTTATCAGTGGTGAATGTTCGATGCATTAACAGATTGTCATACAGTAAAACACTTGTGACTTTTGTTCAATTCCCTAATATATTTGTCCTAGCCTTCTGTTTTTTACCTTTTTAGGTTGAGAGATCAACGGAAGAAGAATGAAGCACAGCCAAACACCAGGACTTATGATTGGGGCATTGAGTGCGGATTACGAAGATAGTCCTCGAGATTGGAAGATTATGAAGGCTACGGTGGTCATTTGGAAAGCTTTTAATTCATATTTTCTGAATTACTACAGAATTGTATGTGGGGACCATGTACAATATATATGGTTTTTATATTCATAAAAGACTATTTTGTTTGTTCAAATATATTTGTTGTTAAATTCGTGTGGACTCTTATCTTCAAAAGCTGTGTACGGCAAACAAAAATCTAATTGGTTGAAATCCCTCGCTACATGCAACAAAATGGTCGTGGTATATATCACTGACCGTGGAAATATATTCAGCCGAATGTGGTCGTTAATACCATAAATTATGGTCGTTATTTCCTCAAAATTAACGACCACATGTTGTTTCTTCGTTAGAAAAATAACGACGGAAAAATGTATATGGTCGTTATAACTTTTAACGAGGGAGCCTATAACGACAACTAACGACCACCCGATTGTGGTCGTTAATGACTTTCAACGACTAAAATATGACTTTTAACGACCACATATCCGGTCGTTAATAACCTTTTTCTAGTAGTGCAAGTACTAACACGGTGCACACACTGTCAACATTACACCATGAAAGGAGGAATAGATCACTCAAACTATCATAGCAATAATTATTCTCATAATCCACAAGAGATCACAATCATAGCCTAAATCAAGTACCACCATGATGCACGCACTGTCACCGTTACACCATGGCAGGAGGAATAGATTACTTTAATAACACCACTAGAGTATACTATAATAATTAAGCATAGGAGTAGCATAATATCTGAATAATAACATCTACTTGTTCAACATGATACAAAGCTCACGATCACATAAAGATCACATCATGGGAGAGAGAGGTGAACCACATAGCTACCGGTAGAGCCCTCAGCCCCGGGGATGAACTACTCCCTCCTCATCATAGGAGACAGCAAGGTTGATGGAGATGGCGGTGAGGTCGATGGAGACAGCGAAGACGGCGATGGAGACCGATGGAGATGGCTCCGGGGGCACTTCCCCATCCCGGCAGGGTGCCGGAACAGAGACTTCTGTCCCCCGAAATTCGTCGACGGTGGCGGCGGAGCTGCGGAACTCTTTCTGGAAAATTGCCGAATCCCTTAGGGTTTTCCGTCCCGAGGCTTTATATAGGCGAAGGGGCGTCGCAAGAGGGCAGCCAGGGGCTCCACACACATGGGTGGCGCGGCCAGGGCCTGGGCCGCGCCACCCTAGTGTGAGGGCAGGCCCTGGCCCCTCTCCGGCTCTCTTTCGGATGTTTGGATGCTCCCGGGTAAAATAAGACTTCAGGAACTTGTTTCGTCCAATTCCGAGAATATTTCCTGTGTATCACTCTGAAACACAAAAATAGCAGAAAACAGGGAACTGGCACTGTGGCAACTCGTTAATAGGTTAGTTCCGGAAAATGCATAAAAGTGCCACTAAGTGTAACGAAACAATAGTCAAATGGTGTAAAAACAAGCATGGAGCATCAAAAATTATAGATACGTTTGAGACGTATCAATTGTCTATGGAAACAACGAAGGAGTCGAGGAGGAGGCCGACAACTAGTAGTATAGGGTAGTAATATAAGTCACAGGAACTTTATAGAATAAAGTGACTTAAGCAAGTTATCATGTTTAGTCTACTTCTATCGGTCATAGTTAAGGTTTATAGCATCAAGGTAGAACCTACTAGTGTTCCTCTTTGGACCGAGGAGGAACTGGAATCCTTTGTAAGATTATGGCTTGTAATATTAAGTGCTTGAATAAAGACCGCTATGTTTCTGTTGTACCACTCTGAGGGATGTAATATTTGTGAAATGGTACTTCACGAGTGTTATGTCAACGACTTGCATACTACAACATGCAGTGGTATGCTGGGTCACCACACTAGATGTTGACGGTCTTGTCTCCCTCAAGTTGGAACATCTTTCTTGATCGTGCTTGCTTGGTGAAGTCTTTCAAATTGCTCTCACATACTTCACTATGGGAGGGACTCTCTTTAAGCATATCTTCACATATCCATGATTACAATATAGATTGCAAGCTTCAAGCATATGTTCTCTTCTAGATTCCAACTTGAACTTGCGCTTTGACTTGATCAATCCTCGAATCAATTCTTCTTTCTCCATAATGATGATGTCTTGAAGATGCACATGAGAACTCACTCAATCTTATTCTTCAAGACACACTTGATATAGGCTCAACTCCATTATGACCAATCTTCAGATCACTTCTTGAATAACACCTTGGTCATCACATAATCTTCTTTATTTTTATCTTATTACAACCTTGGAACCAACATATGGTTCAAGCATTATCTATGGACAAATCCTACAAACATAACCCAATGCAACCATTAGTCCATAGGGATTGTTATCAATTACCAAAACCACACATGGGGGCTCCATGCTCTTTCACTTACTGTAACAATTGGCTTTTGTCCAATTGACGCCAGGACTGATGAATTTAGATGGAACCAGCTAGAGAGTGGTAAATTCTCTATTGATTCCATGTGCAAAGATTTGACCCGACCTGTACTGCCAATCCATAACAACAGGAAGGTTTGGAAGATGAAGATACCAGTGAAGATCAAAATCTTTTCTTGGTATCTTTGTCAAGTTGCGATCCTCACCAAAGATATCTTAGCTAAATGGAATTTGGCATGGGAGCAAAAATTGTGTATTTTTTCATCATGATGAGACAATCAAATATTTAGTCTTCCAATATGGGTTTCCCAAATCTATATGGTCAGTCATCGTCATGCAAGTAGCTTCTAGCTTGTATCCTCCACGTAGTGTCGCCAGTATTTTGAGAATTGGCTTTACGATATTGATCACAACTTCAGAATTCTTATGAGGGTGGGAGCAATTGCCGCATTTGGTCGTTGTGGGTATGTAGAAATGATAAGGTTTTTAACGATAAAAATTCTTCTCTTATGTAGGCTATTTACCGGTGTAACTGTGCGCTCCATTCATGGTCGTCTCTATTGTGTGTGGAGAATCGCGACCTATTTAGGAGGTCTTTTCATGGTTGGAGGTCACGAGGGGGGATATTTTTACCAACATGGATGGACACATAACCTCGGGATTGGCGTTTTACATTTTCTCAATGTTGATATATAATTCTACTTGTTTGTTTGATACTTTGGATTTGCGTGTGCGGCCGTGTGCATCTTGAATATACAGAGGCCGAATGTAATGCTTAAAGTGTCTTTTATTAAAAAAAGGAGTGAAGGATCCTTCGAGGGGCTCTCTATGAGGCGTGGTGTATTTTACAAAGCTTGGACAAACAAATGGCATCGAGCTCCATATCTGTTACCGAAGCGGTTGTGTCATCAACTGATGGAGAAGCCGGGGCTACGCACCTCATTTCAAAAATAATGTTACGGTGAGACTTTTTGGTTCTTTTTGTCATAAATAATTGTATGAACTGGTACAATGCCTATGCGCTGGAACGGGTCCTTAAATTCTCTTTCATATTGTGTTGTTGTGCATGTTGATATTATGCTCTCTCCCTCCCCTCTCTCTCTAGCATAATACTGGTGTGTTGCTATGGACTATTGTCCCATATAAGATATGTTGGCAAATAACCGAGCAATATTGACCAAGAATTAGTGCAATACGATCAAGAATGAGTCCATTTTTTGAAGATATTTTGTTTTGTTTCAAGCTACCTTTTATATACCTGTAAGCTGAAAAAACAACCGCCTGAATGTCGTTACATGCCAAATTACAATAATAAGTAAATCCATAAGTTTATTTGACCTAGTGGGTGCTCCCATAATCTCATGAAGAGAATAACACATATTTGAATCTTTCTCTAGGATGGCCATTCAGTGCTATTACAAAAGGGTAGCAAGTAGTATTACCAAGAGCAAAATAAGGAAATGAAAGGGTACGATACGACACATACCTGTGCCGATGAGGCCTGCCCAAGAGTTGTAGAGAAAGACAATGGCCAATATGTTGACCTTGATGCGATGCTGCCCCTCGTCAGAACTGAATCTATGAAACTCCTCACGTTTATAGCTAAAGCCCTCCGGTATTGGTGCAGTGTCTATATTAGATCATCGTAGACAAGCAAGTGTGCGTGCAGGTGCAGCTTCCATTGCTTGGTTGCACTTCTCTCCATTGGCTTGTGATGAATAATTTGGCTGCAGCTGCTAGATGTTATTGCCGACTGCCGTAGTTGAAAGCAGATAAAGAAATGAACAGAGTAAAATGTGCACATGATTGTATTGCAACTTGGCGTGGTAGCTGACAGAACACAGCAATACTCGCAACCGCAGATACTCTGTAGTCTAGTCTACCCATCTTCTTCTCCAAAATACTCTGCCCCAAAAGTTTACACGACATCTCCTTCCCCTCACCTGCCCCTCAATCTCTGATATAAAAATAATTAGTGAATCACTTCATCCCCAAATCCAATCTCCCCACCATCACCTAGAAGAACACCAACGGGCTAGTGCTCTCGACCCATGGAGGGCGACGGCAGATGAGCTTGGGCGCCCTCCTTTTCCCTTGGTCTGGAGGCTGCGCTGCTCTACATGGGGAAGTCTGAGGATGACGAAACGTTATTTGATTTAAGCGGTGGCAGTACTTGTATTTTAATAGAGAGGGAGAGCAAAACCGTTTAAAAAAATTGGTTGACGACGGAAATCTTACCGTTTTATTATTAGGTAATAGATATAGATGTTGTTGTTGGGGAGTGTGAAGGAATGCATAGGACTCGTCACTCTGCTAAATTTTATGACCCTAAATCCCTAATAGGACCTACATCCCCGAAATGAATAGTGGGATGATGCCTTTCATCGGAGTTTTATATGATGACAAGTGGTTCTTAAAAAAGGCTTGATTCCCATGACAAGTAACAAGCGAAGTCTACGTACCATCATGCAAATTTGTGGTCAACGATTGATGAAAAATGGTTACAGATTGGCAAAACCCAAGTATATTTGGTTGAATGGCCGGCTCTATTCATCTCATTGCGTGGACGATTGCAAGCTTAGAGTTCACAATGCAAGCACATGAACAGCAGGCAGATTCATGGACAGCAAACACCATCTAGGCAGCTCGCGTGACTTGTAACTGCATGTTTGGTGTCTTGGAAATGGGAAGCTTTGCATTATTTGTAACAACATGAGCATAACTCTCGTTAATATCTTGAACCCAACAATGAGTATCGAGACCACCAGTGCACGCATGTGGGAGACTGTTCCTCACAAGGGCCAGCACAAGACGTTTGTGGCAAACTTGTGGCCGGCCATTGCGGGACGTAAACCTGAAGAATCACATTGTCCATCAGGTGCTAGAAATTTGAGGTCAGCTGTTGTATTATCGGGAATGAGATCAACGAAACAACGCCTTCCTTATAAGATAAGGAGCTCATTGCCCAATTGCCAAACTTTGTGCATTTGATCACGAGAAGATCTAATTCATGATTTTGGCAACATCAAGGCTATTGATTTTTTTTCAATAAAGAGTCGTTTTATTACTTAAAGTTTAAGCATACAGCCAGCCTCTGCATAACTAAGATGCACACAGCCCAAATCCATCTATCGTTTCAGACAAAAGAATAAAAAAGGCGAAATTACATATCATGATAATGCAACAGGTTGATGTACACAACTTTTTTTGTATGATTTTCCATAGTACAATGGAGTTTGTTCGGTGGTAGTGGATGTATTTTCACTTAGTTCGGATCTCCACCATATATCAACCTCTTGGTTATCATGTAGGAGTATGTATCTATCTTGTTGTATCTTGGCCCGTTCGGGTCGCTACCGTACCTTGTGCTGTTGTACATTGTCGCTGTAGATCAAACTTCGAGTTTGTTGGTACAATAACTGTGGGGTTAGGATAAGCGGAGCAACCAAGCTTGGGCAGGCTTTGGAGTTTCTGAGTCTATTACCTACTACACTTTGAAGTCCACATTGGGTTGTATATGTACGGAAAATGAAACAAATAAACTAGGATCTTGTCTAGCTGCAAGAAAGCTGGACTGCTACTTAAGTTTTCAGTTTCTAGTTGGCATTTTTCTGGGGAAAGAAGACTTTATAGAACCTGCATTCTGCGTGTTTAGAAAATTTAGAACAATAGGTTGTAAGTCAAAATGGACCTGGCATTTTATAGCTGAATTTTCTTGGATATTATCAAACAAATGAATGAGGTTATTTGGCTCCTGAGCGCCATGGGCCTCTATTCTTAAAAATCTCAAAGTATGTTTCATAGTTCAAAAAAACAATAGAACTTCTAGCAACTATATATGTATTAGAATGCTGCAAGATTTTCTGAACAAAAAATACAAAAAAAATAGACGTGGCCTGCACAAAAGAAAAGACAGATAGATGATCTACAATAGGAAATATAATTGCAGCACCGTTCACTGTTGTTCCTCTAAGCTTTAAGCGGTCTGTGATTCTTCAAGTCACGTTGTAACTTGCCCCTTCCCATCCACCTTCTAGTGGCAGAGCCACGTCTATGTTATGTAGTCAATTGACCACGCAACATTTCGGCAAAAAAATTATATAAGGTAAAATACATAAAAATATAAAATTAATATAAATACATATATTTGACATCGCAAATTCAAATTAACATCACAACTTTGTACTCATGGCCCCACCACTTCCTCCGGTCCATATTCAAAGGCTCACACCTACTGACCAAACTGAACGCAATGCTTGGCAGTTTCAGCTGAATCTAGCAACAAACTTTCAGTTTCCGAATGAGTTTGTGCAATTACGGGTGATGGGGATGGGCTTGTGCACATTTTAAAAAAATGACGATATTCTATTTTCCAGAATTCTTTTATTAGTTGTTGAATCTGCTTAAGTTATCTTGTCACTTTTTTTTAAACGGGAGCAAAAGCTTTGCCCCATTCGATTAATTAAGAGAGAAGTTTTACATAACATTTAAACTTATTACAACAGGTTTTTAATCTCCCAGAATTCAATTAACACGAAAAATGTACTAGCTAGAACTAATATGACAAAATAAAGAATCCCAGTCCTTGCACAAAATGCCACTTTCAGATAGCACTTGGTATTTCGTTCTCCTCTTACGTATCATTTGGCACACAAAATATATGAGATATTTAAGCATAATTTACATACTTAAATCTGCCAAAAAATTATCCATGTAAACCAAAAAAATCTTGCGTGTGTCCACACAAGAACCTTATCATCCCAATTGCATGTCTTACATGGAGACAAGCATCATTGTTCCCGAAATTTCCGTTGTCTTACATGTCCCTATGGACAAGAAGCTGGCTGTCTCCCCAGTTTCCTCTAGGCACGTCACTGTTTGCTTTGCACTGCAAAACAGTTTCAGCGGCAGTGTTAACGTTAGCAAGAGATTCGTCAGAATTTCAGGAGCTCCAGTGACTTGTGGATGTTGAGGCACCAACCACCACCTCCATCAGAAAATTTCTTGCATCAAATCTGAAACTCCCAAGAATTTCTGCGAAAACGTATGGCCCTTAGTGCGCCAATATTTCTCTTTCTGAACCAGTTTGCAGCCTCATATCTTATCCCTGTTGCCCCTACTGTAGCTTCACAGAGACAGATTAGCAACAAAAAGATTTAATCGATTAACCAAATCATTTTGATTTATTCTATATGAAAAGTTGTTGGAGCGAGTGTACCAATCTTTTTTGTGTTGTCTATATAAGTGTTATATTCTCACCGCTTCTGTGTGTTTGTGGATTGAGTTGAGATACATGAAAACTTGATAGTTCATAATACCAGTAGTACCAGTGCTGTGTTTGATTGCACTGCAGGATGGAACACATAAGAAATGGTGATTTGAAGGTCAGCTACGAACAGGAGCTGTTCGGCCGGCGGCGGAACGACACCTTACCGGCCTACCTTGACCTCACAAGCGAGGCCACCAACGCCGGCCAGGCGAGGATGCCATTGCCGCCGAAGAGCAGTACCCCGAGCCGGCGGCGCACTTACGCCGACGGCGAGCTCGACGTGTTCTCGGCGGAGCGGTACTTCAAGGGTGCAATAGACGACGACCACAAGGAGGGCTCCGCCGCGCCCGTGGGGACGGTGGCGAAGCCCGCTGTTCCGGTGAGCAAGCCGGCATGGACGTGCGCGTCGGCGGCGAGCGCCGGTTCAGGGGCCAGCGCCAACAGCCAGACCGTGCTCCTCCGGGACGCGCGTCGCCGCCCGGGATACCGCGGGAACAAGTTCTGCCTGCAGGTCGGCGAGCTCCTTGGTCCGTGCTCTGGGAAGAGGGCCGTCCGCATCGACGACGGCGGCGCGGCGAAGGAAGCCACCGAATCAAGCAAGACGGCGGCACGCAAAATCGAGTGGTACAGAGACCTGAAGATGGAGAAGGCTAACCTCGAGCTAGGCCAGGGCAACCGTGGCGTGGTTGCTTCCGGCCCCCAACCAAATTTGACCCTTGGTGCGGCGAAGGTGGCAGCCATCGGGAGGGAGGAGAAGGCGGCCGAGTACGTGAGCGCGAGTTTTAGGAGAGGAAGCTTCACTCTTCAAGCTCCGGTCAAAGTCAGCGGCGGCAGAGGTGGAGGCCGAGACGACGACAACGACAGCGGGAGCGAGTCGAGCTCGGACCTGTTCGAGATCAAGAGCCTCATGATCGACGACTGTCCCTACGAGCCCAGCGAGGCCAGCATCCAATGGAGCGTGGTGACGGCGAGCGCCGTGGACATGTCCGCCCCATCGGAGCGCGGTGGCGGCCGCGCCGGCGCCCAGGGGAGCAGCCGCGGGAGGGGCCCGGTGACGATGAGGCAGAACCGGGAGCGGCCGGTCGGGCTGCTGACGGGGTGCGTCAGCCGCAGGGCCATCAACGTGTCGGCAATAACCGCCGTACGCAGGTTCCCCGACTCGCCGCCGGTGCGTCGGCGCATTGACCGGTAACCGAATGTGCACAATGCAAACCCGTTGTCTCTCCTCCTGTGTATTTGTTTTTTTAGGGACTCTCCTCCTGTGTATTGGTCATGAAGTATTTACACCTTTGTTTACAAAAATTGAAATCGATTCATTTACTGTGTGTATACTCTTTCTATCAACTAGTATATTTGCACGTGCAATGCACGTCTTAGCATCATAGGTTGATTTTTTTGTAATGGAGAAAAGCCATAAACTGAATAATATACTAGTAGATTCCGATTAAGGAGGTGGTGTTTTGGCGTGTAGATGCACGTATTATAAAAATTGCATCAAAGACATATTTTAAAATGTCCAAACATTAAAAATAATAATTTACATGTACATCTTTACATTCTATGTTCGTACACATAGTTTTGTAAAAATGATTATTTTGTGATCTATATAAGAAGACAAAAAATGCCCCATAAATAGTCATATTTAAGCATAAATTTTTTCTTATTTACACATGCCAGATTTTTTCTCTTTCCCTGAGACTTTACGTGCAAACATAAAATATTTAGATGTACATGCAATATTTTATCAGAATTTTTATACATTTCAAAAAAAATGCAACCTAGGTGCCAGAATGAATTTCAATAAGATAATATGTTAGTGTGCAACACAGAAAGTAAGCGCTATAAAACCATTCCCATTGTTTGATAACGGAGAGAAGGATTTTATAAAGTGACATATGAGATGGGCCCATGTATTTGTTGATTACTGCACTTTCTCATTCACTTCACAGGGACATACGTCCTCCTCCACGCCAGCATATCGCTTCGCTCAATACATGCACCGCTCGTACCGTAACATGGCCCACAAAGCATCACAGCTGACTATCTTCTCTAGAGAAGATCGGTGCGGTTCTAGAATGTAGTGGAGGCGATACCTTGTACACCTACTGTTCACCGCGAATCCCGTGGTTCTCGACGAAACAGGCTTTCGTCCCGCTTTATAAATAAAGCCACACGGCTAAACTGATACAAAGTGATGAGGCAACCCTCTTAAAAAGCAAAGCAAAGATATAAAGAAAACAGGAGTAGCTACACCCTACAAGAAGGACTTGCGAAGACTGACAAGAGGTAACTCAACGCCTTCTTGTGAAACCACCGGACATCGTCGCACCGCACCCACCAAGCCATCGCTAGAGAAGACCACCTGTCCTCTCGCTCCGGTCCGTGGAGCGCCGATCCTGCTAGCGGACAGCGAGGACGGGAGCGGTGGCAACTCAATCACGTGTAAAAGATAAGTCCGTTGAGACCACCACACGCCAGCACCGAAGGGCTTCGAGATAGGATCTAAACTTGCGTGTCGATGACAACGAGCCGTGACCCAAGGTACCTTAGCTCCACGGCGACGCCCCCAAGAGGGTAATGACGCTATACGCCACCGTCGCCGAGACTAAGACAGTCTAGGGCTTTCACCCGGAGCCCGGGCATAGGGGAGGTGACCACAACGACGCCCTCAAGAGGGACACGGCACCCGCAGGTGTCGTCGCCGCTGGCGCCAAAGCGCTGAACTTTCGTCCGAAATCACAACCACACCACACCGAGGTACCATGGCAACACGTCGTCAACAAACCAAGCCTCCAGGACGTGCTTTGGGAGCCTCCATTGCCGAAACACCGATGACCCCAAGGTCCCCCGCCGTCCGCTCCTCGCCACCCACGCAGCCAAAGAGACGAACCACCACCAACGCAACGTTGCTCGCCGAAGAGCTAACCGAGCGCTCCACTTTCCAGGGCCGCCACCCCGGCATCCCGGCTCGAACCGAAAATAGCAGATACCACTCCAGCAGGGCCACCGGCAAGATCACGAGATGTCGACGACTGCGAGGGTGGCGAGCAAGATGGACACGACACCTCCGCACCATCCACAAGCCGCACCTAGCACGCGGTGGCGGCCGGACCTAAGCCCACCTAGCCCAGATCTGGCCCACAGAAGGCTGACCGCAGTGTCCAGATCAGGCCGTGAGCCGCCGATGCCACCCCTGCGGTCACCTCCAACCTCGGACGCCACCGTTGGCACTGGCGGAGGCCGCGCTGCCAAGATTCGGGTCGAGCCCGCGCCGCCCGCAGCCGGAAATCGCGTCCGCCCGAGAGCAGCCGCCGCCTCCACCACGGACACGCGAACCTGCTGCAAAGCCACCACGCCGCCGCCGAGACAGCCGCGCCGACGCGCCCCTCGCCCAGCGCGCCGCCTCACCGGCAGCATCGACCCGCGTCGAGTCCTCCGCGTGAGGGGGAGAGGGACCCCGCCGCCGTTAGCGCCCGGGCTTCGCCCGGCGACGCTGTTTGGCGGCGGTGAGGAGGGGGAGAAGGAGAAGGGAGGGGGCCTGGCGGCTGGCGGCTAGGGTTCCCTCCCCATCGCCCACGGGAGCGACGAGGGAGGGAGGACACGGGAGCGACGGGAGGACACCTTCTTCAATACTCATCCCGTGGTTCTAAGCCATTGGATTTAGAAAATCAATGGTTGAAATTGATGCGGTAGCCCCATTCAAAATTGGTACACTATATAGTGGTATAGATATTTATCCTTTCTAGGTTTTAGTCAAAATTAAACTTTGAAACTTCAACTAAATATATAAGAAAAAATATCAACATCTATAATGTAAAATAAATTTTTTATATTTCATATCATATATACCTGGTGTTATAAATGTTGAATTTTTTTCTATATGGTTGGTCAAACTTTAAAATGTTTGACTTTGATCAAACCACAAATGGAGGGAGTACCTGTGTGTGTCATTGTTTCCTATTGTGCCCGGTATTTCTAAAAACTATTTAAATCTGGTTAAAAAGGACTCTAATTATTAATATTTGGATATAAGCAACATGCAAGCAGCTCCTTGAGGCATCACGCATAAAAGCGAGTGTTACCCGCTGACGAGGGTTAACTCGACAAATGTCCTAGATGAAGGACTTAGGATCGGGGAGATAGGGCGTCGGATGAACTCGAAGGTAAAGTTAGTCGAAATAGGTGTGTATCGAAAGTAAACTTGGGCGTTCAACCTGGCTTGCTTTCAATCTGCCCTACACCGTCCCCTCCTGACCCCTATATATAGGTGGCCAGGTCTCGAGGATCGGGTAGGGTTCGATACAGATTACAAATATCGACATACGGTAATAACTCGTATTTGACTATCATTACAATTGGGCCTAGCTTATCGGGCCTCAGGGGTACTCAACTAACGGGCTCTATTAACTATACCCTTGTCAGTAGCCCCTGAGATTCTACCAGAATTATAGATTCAGGTTGAATCTCTAATCTCTAAATCTTCGACTTGATCAATTCTTCGACTTCTTCATATCTTCAAATCTTCGACTTAGTCTTTTCGACTTATTTTCATGATATTCTTTCGCAAGGGGTTTTGATGAGCAAGCCTGACAACTCTGACGGATCAAGAGGTCAGTTAACTGCCGGAACAGATACTTGTCACCTACTTCAAATTCAATCCCCTTGGACTTGAATTTGGGATACCGGTCAAATCCATTCTTTTGCCGCATCTAGGACTTACAAAGAATGAATCCCAGTGGTTCTCAGGGTACCCAGTGCGTCCACCAGGATTTTCTTCGCATCGTAGACACGGATACATACCAGCAGAGCGCATCCATGTGCGTATACCAGGCCACACAGGACGGATCCCGGGGTCTTACCTTCGTGACAAGTCACGGCATTCGAGTCGTGTTGCGATAACACAACTCGAGAATTTTATGTCGCAGTCAAATTTTGACTGAAAATATTCGGGTTTCTACAACCATAAAACTCGCTCCCGATGGGAGTAACACTCCTATACTTCTCCAATCTCTAATGCTTAATCAACAAATATCGTCGGGTGCGCGCTCAGCGCTCCCGATGGGAGTAGCCCCCGAGGCTATAGTCGAAAAAAGGGTTTTTCGAGTATAGGCTCAAGAGATAATGTAGCTCGTCATACTTCAACTCAAAACACTTCAACTCCGAAGTTCTTCAATTCGAGATACTTTCAAGGACACCTTGTCGTCGAGTTCGAGTTCACTACTTCAATAAAGAGCTTCATTCGATATTTTTGAAAGTAACAGCCCCCAAGGCTATAACCAAAAATCCTTCATATATGATCTCTCTTTTTTTATAAGCTTGGCATTTGTCGGCGCCATCCTTTTACCTTTATATATATTCGATGACGTCAACGAAGACGTGGCTCTTCATCAGTGCAAATCGTTGCATGGGTAGCATCGTAACTTTCACGATTTTTTGACCGTTAGTGGACTGCAAGATTTTTGACTGTTAGTGGGCTGGCGTTTCCGATCTTTGCGCCACATCTCAGCCCATGATCCTTCTCCCAGAAGGTATATAAATGGCGTAGTGGGGAATCGCACTGTTTACCAGCTCGTTCCCTCCGCCGCCTCCATTGCTGATCTCATCTATCTCTTCCTCTCTTGCGAAGCCCCCAAGCGTGCTTTATGCTGAATGCGCGTGAAACATCTGGGCGTTAAGAGCACCATGGCCAAGACGTCTGCCACCAAGTGGGTGCGCTCCACCATCACCAAGAAGGAGGTGGAGAAGGCCAAGGCGGACGGTCTCATCTCCGCCCAGGATTCCATCCAATTCCCAAGTACTGAGCGGATCCTGAAGCCCCCGAGCGGTTACCGGGTAATGTTCCTCGCTTTTCTCCTCCGCGGTTTGTCCCTTCCTGCCCACGAGTTTCTCCGTGGGCTGCTGTTTGTCTATGGTGTGCAGCTCCATCAGCTCACACCAAATTCCCTTCTTCACATTGCTTGCTTCGTGACTCTCTGTGAGTCATTCTTGGGCATTGAGCCCCACTTCCTTCTCTGGAGATCAATCTTTCGACTCCGTCCCAATGTTTCTCTGGCAAGGAAACCCGAACTGGGCGGAGCCGTTGTTTCTGTGCGTCCTGAAGCACAATATTTTGAATTTTCTATGGCTGCGTCTGTCCAAGGGTGGAGGACGAAGTGGTTCTATATCAAGAACCGCAAATCCTCGCCTGAAGACGAATTTGGCCTGCCTCCTTTTGATGCTTCCTAGGAGGTAAAGAAATTGGCATCGTGGGACACACTCCCCTCAGATGCAGAAGCACAAGAAATTCTTCCTCTTCTTTCCCGTGTCAAATCTTTAAAAGGAGGTCAAGGGGGTGCTCTATCGGGTATGCAACTCATGGCGTTCTTTATTCAACGTCGAGTTCAACCCCTACAGCACCGCCTTACCAAACTTTGGAGTTTCTCTGGCTTGGAAGATCCGACTCGCATATCTGAAGACCTGATATCGAAAGAAGATGTCGACAAGCGAGTCCAGAATCTCACCAAGCTCACAAAGGAACATGCAGTTGCGGATTTAGCCGCTGATTTCTTCGACTCTGTGCACCCTCTTCCTGAGGTATGTATTTTTGCGTCCACTTTTTGTGAAACTTTGCTTGTTTCGACTTGCATTATTTGACTTCTCACTCTGCTTACTTATTTATATGCAGGGTCACCTATTTCTTGTTTCGCGTCCTCCTCTTCCAGAGGAAGGGCCCCTTCCGGCTGATCTAGCCTCTCCTGCATCTAAAGCCCCTGAGGCTGACGAAAGTCAGGACGGAGATGATGTCGAAGATTCAGAAGATGAAACCAGCTCATCGACATCAACTCCTCCTGTATTTGCCGAAGATGTTGGTGTCGACAAGAAAAGGAAACGTGTCGACGAAATTGCTTCATCGAGTTCTGCAGCGGCCGGAAAAACCCCCGCTCTTGCAGAAGATATGGAGTACTTCGACATGCTTGCATCGTAAGTATTGTAGTCGAACTTTTCAATTACCTTGTTCTTGGCTTTTGTCTATAACTTATACTTTTCATGCAGTGATGATGAAGAACCACCAACATATGCGACGGTTGTTCCACCACCTTCTCCTGTGGCGGTTGATGAGCCTGTCGAACCAGATGTTGCGCCGAGGGCTACCAGAGCCTCTGTAAAGAAGGTTTCTCAAACTCAAGCCCGAAACCTCAAACGCGCGAAGAAGACCAAAGAAGCCGAGGTTTCTCTGGAGGCCCATGTTTCTACAGTTTCTTCTGATGATGTGAGCAATTCTTCTTTCCCTTCTTTCCTTTCATGCACTTCTACTCTTACACTCTTCTTTTATCAGGCTTTGGTGAAGAGATTTATCGCCCTGGGCACGGAGTGTGCGGGGTACCTAAAGGTTGCAAAAGCTTCCGAAGGTATAACTTTGACGTCCAATCACCACTTGTCTTCTGCGCTTTATCCTTTGTTATCTATCTGATTCCCTGTCGACTTCTTATGCAGCTGCTTTAGCAGCCGCCAATGCTCGAATTGCTTCGCTGGAAGCAGAACTCAAAGCTTCGCAGAAAGCTTATGACGTTGCGACCGCTACTAAGGCCAGTGCTGAGAAGTCGCAGAAATCTGCGCTTGCCAAGGCGAAGAAAGCGGAAAAGGCTTTAGCTGATGCCAACAAGGAAAATGCTCAACGAGAGCAGGCCGTGGCAGAGCGTCTTCACACCATGTCTACTTCTGCCGAAAGTAAGTTTTTCGACTTGTCTTCTGTTTTCGTCTCCTGTTGCACTGGTGTATTTGTTGACACTTGTTTCTTCTTTTCTTTTCTATTGCTTAGAATTCACAGGGGTATCTCCGTCGTCCCTTCAAACGGACGATGATCCTCTTATGGATGCGGTTAACCTACTCGAAGAAAACTGGATATCTATCCAGGAAACTTTTGAGTTGGCTGGCCGCGTTCTGTCACGGCTATTTGCCGGGTTGTGGCCGAAGAAAAGGATGGCAATCCCGAAGGACAACCTGACTGAACTCGCCAAGACTTTTGACAGCGATGAAGACCCTACTCTCCATCTGAAGGGGCTGTCCATTAAGCGCGGCGCCGAAGGTGCCATTGCCCTTTCTCTTGCGCATGGTACAGACTTTGACTGGGAAAAACAATATACTCCCTCTTGCCTATATTAATAAACGGGACTACACTTGTATTAGACATAACATATGCATGTACCAGTTAATTTGAACCGGAGGATATTTTCCCGAAGAAGCTCATATACAGTTGACCGTGTCCACGATGCGGACTGAGCACTTTGATCGGATCTAAGGGCATGTACAATGCATAGCCCCAGGGGTGCTGCCTCGCAACTTTAGCTAGGTTTGGGTGGTCCAGTTTAGGCTTGGATGATGTACTTTTAGGGAGGCGGTCTCTTCTGTAGAAGGCTGTCTCTTCAACACTAAAAGTGAAGAGGGATGGCAAAAGGTGAGAGAGAAAGAGAGAAACTAAAGCAGCTTTTGAGGGAGAGAGAAAATATCATAGGTTGAACCAATATTCTTCACACCTATTGCTCCATTTACTTTTTAGGTTCGTGCTTACGTGGGGCGGTAGCATACCACTGCCCCCATTGCTCATGCCCTAAGGAACCAAATGTGTGGGCCCTAACTCCCAAAATCGTTGTCCATAATCTTATCTCTTTCACCTTTTTGGAGAAGTTCCCCTCCTTTGTTCACATCGAGATACAACGCATAGAAAGAGACGATAGAGGGGACCAAGAGCCTGTCATGGTTGTCCACCTTGCCAGAGCTGGTGACGCGTGGCTGGCGATGATGAGATTCGACCTCACCGGAAGCGGTGCTCAACACGGAACGGCGCCGTAGAGGCAAAATACAAGATGAGCAATCAAACATGCTTATTGATCCATGATTTACCCTTAAAAAATCTTGTTATTTATTGTTTTCTAGAAACTCCAAAGCACAACTGCAAACCTTTAAGACTGCATGCTTTTTGTTAGTTATCCAAATTTTAGCAATTAATTCATAGTCATTTCTAAGATTCATTATGAAGAATCTGAATCAACATGCCAAAAGTGTCTAGCCACAATGTATGAAAATATAAATGCATAATCGATCCATCTTCAGTGCACTAAACACGGTCTTTAGGTTTGTGAATGTTCTCTAGTCATCATTCTATTGTGTGTTAGAAGCCATAGGAAAATGTGGACCCTAGGTGGATATGGAACCGTGAGACATCAAATATATAAACTGGCATAACCCCATTATAGTTCACAATGACTTCAAATTTCCAAATTAAATCATCAGAATTTTCAGATAACGGCTACCCATTCTAATTCATACCACTTCTGCATCATTTGACGGGTAAACTTTCTTGAGAAAGTCAGTTTCTTTCTGATTCGCACCATCCCAAATGTGTTTGATTGTTTTACCTTGGTTATTATAGTTTTCATATAAATCAAAATATTGCACATATGGAGGAGAATTACCACACCAATTAAGTATCCTGCCAATACCTAACTCTCTTCAATTCCCTATATCGACCATCATCGACGAGTGGTCCAAGGGGACGGAGAGCAACCAGACACCGGGAAGAACAACAGGCAGCCCTAGTCTGGGCGTTGATTTAGCGAGTCGGCCGTGACCCAACCGTCGACCTAGAAGCAGACCAACGATGACAGTGATTGATCTGGACAATGCAGCCAACCTCAAAGGCCCAGCGAGATCCCAGTGCAGATCAGATCACATCTGTGGGCATTGCCTCTCTAGGGCATGTATCAACCGTCTAAAGCCATGGAGAAACCATAGAGCGATCTCAAACGGCGATGGAGTGCAAAAAAATTTGAGGTCAAGAAAGGTAACAGAAAAATGAGAGGGGGCACCCCACCGCCGCTATCCGCCGCCAGCATCCTCCGGCGGCGGCAGGGTGAGCAAGGCGGAGGAGGGGCTGTTGTTTTGACGTCACATGGAAATGAGAGCTATTCATTCTCTAATACTTTGGTGTTAGTTTGTGTTTTCGTGCATAATTTTTTGATTGAAGGTAAAGCAACTTACACATAATCAACATTTTTACGTGCGTAAAATCTAGTTCAAGCATATCAGCAGATCAAAAGTATAAGTATGTTTGGCTCCAACATTTATGCTTGGATGTCACGAGGAAATGGTCAAATGGAAATTATTCATTCTATTACATTTCAGACACTTCATATTCATACTCATATTCATATGTAGAAACCTAATCTAAATAAACTTAAGTATACCTAGCATTGTCAACGTGTGGACGAGCTACCATGCGCTTATAGCGGATCGAATTTCGCCTATATATCTAGTACTAGGTAAAAAAGCGCGGCTTGCCGCGCGCTTGCCTGCCTAACGGCAAGCAAGCATATATATGTAATGAATGTGAAAAAAGTTCAATTATAGAAGCATAATTTGATAATTCCATTCTCCCAAAAATTAATAATTCAATAGACAATAAACGGTTCGGTTTATATATTGTATAATACATGATATGAGGAGCCAAATAGGGATATCATCATAAGAGTGGTGCTTTGTACATTGATAATACTAAAGAACTATAATACACATAGCATAAGAACTTAAGAACTATATTACACATAGCAAGTGGCTGCGTTAGGTTGTAGCTTTAAGAGGAATGCCTCCAATCCAACATGTGTTATAGCACTTCATCACTTGAGGCAGAATTTCTCCTTCCTCTAGATCTATTTTGGTTTCACATAACGATGGGGCTGGATAGTAATAATAATAACCAAATTAATACTTCGTTTTCCATGCAAATAACACTTCTAGTCAGTCGTTGTAAACGTATCCTTGCTCTGCGAGTATGAAGTACCAGCATCCAGTGCTGGGCTTGTGTCAGGCGAGATGCCTTACTAAAGTTTAAGCTTTCCCTAAAAAAAAAATACTTCTAGTCAGTTGATGTCTAGTGATGTTATTGGATGATAAAGCCTAGCCTAGAGCGGCCAAGCAAGGTATGAGTTGTCCACATGATATAGCTTAGGTGTGATATACAAAAGCATCCTTAATTATAAATAGTTTATTTGCTCTTAAATTTGCAAAGGAAGCACTATTGAACATAATAAAAATACGGGAAAGAATTTAACATCTTGTTATGGCACACAAACTATTTCTAAAATCTCTATTATGGCATGTTAACAATTTGATGAGAACATGCAGCTACCACCTGAAACCTAGAAAAATGTAAAGGCATCTAGCTGAATCAAACATATTTTTTTACATCTAAACTATTAAAGATCACATGTCATGAAAATGAAACCATAATCTAGACAGATGGGAAATGAAGCACAACTTTCAAGGAAAATATCACATGTCATGAGAATCAAACCATAATCCAGATATATGGGAAATTAAGCACAATTTCAAGAAATGTACACCACTAACCATTACACAAGGAATGAGAACAAACAGTTGTTCACACTATATATGAATACTATAAGAGATGAAGATGAACTGTACAATAGCTATGAGGGTTGACCTTAGTGTACCTATTATGGAGACTGAAGAGAGATAGATCAATCACCACACATGAGCACCCTTATCTGATAAGGGTTGCACCTATAGATAGCAAAAAATAAGAAAGATGCAGCCATTATGTACAAACCTACTCCCTCCGTTCTAAAATATAAAATGTTTTAGCCTTTTTCTGACACTATGTATCTAGACATCTTTTAGTGTGTAGGTTAGAAGCAAAATGAGTAAACCTACACACTAAAAGACATCTAGATACATGTGTGTCAGAAAAAGTCTAGGGCATCTTATATTTTGAAATAGAGGGAGTATATGTTTTCAGGAGTCTTCTTGCAGAATTGAAATACAAAAAATCTATATGAATATAAGAAGATCCAATAAGTGAGATCGAACTAATTCTAGAGTGCATCTATAACTGTGTGCTGACTGTTGAGCATAATGTAACCAGCAAAACCAAATGAAAAGTGAATTAACACCCGTGACATTTCCTCATTGGCATGTGTGGTATTAGAGAAAACATCTTTATTCGAAAGTCTCTGAGATGCCAATTATATTATTAGAACCTTATTTACTAATATGGTATTCAAAAAGCTAATAATGTCGCAAAAATATTGAAGTCTGATGCTGATAACTATCAACCATACTAAGCACCAATGGAAATGTAAAACACAAACTCGTCTCCACCCACATATATATTGATGAAATAATAACATATTGGAAG
Organism: Dactylis glomerata; assembly: GCA_007115705.1. Classification (NCBI taxonomy): domain Eukaryota; kingdom Viridiplantae; phylum Streptophyta; class Magnoliopsida; order Poales; family Poaceae; genus Dactylis; species Dactylis glomerata. Next base: position 2,524,687 of record QXEO01000422.1, on the reverse strand, counting down.
AAGTGCATTCTGCCGGAGGAATGAACATGGACCTAGGTTCATATTCTAGCTTTCCCAAATTAGCATTGGTTTATCAAGATACTACATACCTGAAGCAGGATACCGGTTGTCCTGAAATTCAATAAATGCCTGGAGGCGGGAAAAGCATGTACATGGTTAACCGCAGTGAGGTGAAGAATATGAGTAGTATGTCTACCTTATTAATGTAAACATATGTATACCAATCAAAATACCTATTTGACATAAGCAAGAGAGTACACAACTAATTATAGCAAATGGAAAACCCAGAATACACAGGCACAATCTGCATACCTAAGTAGAGTTCTACTTCTTGCCCTTTTGCCCGAGATGGTTCAGGCATATTTCTTTGAGATGATCAAAGGAAGAGCATTATAAACAGAACACCGGTGTTACTGTTACCAGTGTACATTAGAAAACAGGGACTACAGACTACATGGAAAAAGTTTACCACTTTGTGCTATCAACATTGTCAGTCAAAGATGGGTTCCCGTCCTCATCAATTATAAAAGGCAAACTGAGAGGAGCGATCAGTAGCAATAGTAAAGTCCCTTTGTCATAAAGCATGATAGCTCTTCTTATTTAGAGGCTGCAAAGATGATTGCTGATTGGAAAAGGGGTTTGTTTTTCAAATCCGTAGCAGACATGGAATTCAGAAAAGATTATCAAAACTGAGAGTAAGAAAACAACATACAAAAATCCATATGGAAAGGCTAGGGAAAACTGAAATGTATAACACTTATTCACATGGAAAAGGGCTACTTCCCATCCAGTATTCTAACTCACTCTGTAGAAAGCATGAAACAACCATGTTTCTTCAAAGGTGACATAAGAAACTTCATACATATTGATTTGATATAGACATGAACAACTGATCCAAGCCTAAGGTTGCACGGGATGCGAGGTTGCTAATCCTCATTTTGTATCTAAAGCAACAAAAAATAAGAAAGAACCAAGAAGATAGGACATGAGAAAATTTGCAAGGTGATGATCTTGGAGGTATATCAATGATAAGTACTATCTTCTGCTCTCACTGAAATTAGAACTAACAAAAGATAAAATGACATGATAGCTGATTTTCTATGTGTTAATTTTGGTAAAATCAAGATCGTGACCACCTGGTTATCAAAGAGCTTAAAGATAGCCATCTTAACATTGCTGAGGCTTTGTCTTGCTTAAAGAAATCTTAATTCCCAGATAGATGTATGCATATAGATCACTTTGTTAAAAGAAGATTGGATATGTATATGAAAACGAGCAGGGTTAATTGACAGATATGAGGATAGTCACAAACTAAAGGCAAACACTTCAAGCATTATATAGGCGACACAAATATTCCAACGACTGTTATCTGGACAGAGCTCGGGCAAAGGGCAATCTGCACTACCATTTTTGTACTTCGGTGAGAAGCTGCAAGTCATTTCCGAGTTCAATCCAACATTTAGTGAACAGTTAAGTCCAACATATGCTCTTTTTGTCTATGTAAAGCACTTGGTGACCGTGTGCTACCTTAATTCAGGGTGTGATCCACATTACTTCAAGATTTCTTTCATGTGAGCAGCTGCTTCTATTTAAAGTATCAAGTCATTTTTGGTATTTCCTTTGATGCAAGACTGAATCTATGTACTATCTAGCATGAAGAATTGACTGGCCGGTATTTCCGAGTTATCAACGATATAGTGATACGTCTCCAATGTATCTATAATTTTTGATGCTCCATGCTTGTTTATACACCATTTGCCCACTGTTTCGTTACACTTCGTGGCACTTTTATGCATTTTCTGGAACTAACCTATTAACAAGTCGCCACAGTGCCAGTTCCCTGTTTTCTGCTGTTTTTATGTTTCAGAAGTGATACACAGGAAATATTCTCGGAATTGGACGAAACAAGTTCCTGAAGTCTTATTTTTCCCGGAAGCTTCCAGTCATCCGAAGAGGAGAAGGAGAGGGGCCACAGGCCAGCCTCACGCTAGGCCGGTGCGGCCCAGGCCCTGGCCACGCCGCCTAGGTGTGAGGGGGCCTGGGGCCACCCCTGACGACGCCCCTTCGCCTATAAGAAGCCTCGGGATGAAAAACCCTAAAGGAGTCGACGATTTTTCCAGAACAGTTCCGCAGCGCCGCCGCCGTCGAAGCCAAATTTCGGGGGACAGAAGTCTCTGTTTTGGCACCCTGCCGGGACGGGGAAGTGCCCCCGGAGCCATCTCCATCGGTCTCCATCGCCGTCTCCATCGACCTCACCGCCATCTCCATTAACCTTGTTGTCTCCTATGATGAGGAGGGAGTAGTTCATCCCCGGGGCTGAGGGCTCTACCGGTAGCTATGTGGTTCACCTCTCTCTCCCATGATGTGATCTTTATGTGATCGTGAGCTTTGTATCATGTTGAACAAGTAGATGTTATTATTCAGATATTATGTGTACTCTAGTGGTGTTATTAAAGTAATCTATTCCTCCTGCCATGGTGTAATGGTGACAGTGCGTGCATCATGGTGGTACTTGGTTTAGGCTATGATTGTGATCTCTTGTGGATTATGAGAGTAATTATTACTATGATAGTATTGAAGTGATCTATTCCTCCTTTCATGGTGTAATATTGACAGTGTGTGCACCGTGTTAGTACTTGGTCTAAGTTGCCATAATATCTATCTTGAGTTGTGCTTTGATGTGGATATCTCTATGAGTGGTGTTTGTCAAGTACTTGATGAACTTTAAGGGGTGCTTCTGTAGCCACTACACAATGATTAGTGTTATTCAATAGGAGAGTAATTCAGAGTACCATAGTGGAGAGAAGTTGTTTATTTGTTCAATCATGTTATATTGTTGGGAGTGTGTCCACTAGTGAAAGTATGATCCCTAGGCCTTGTTTCCAAGCATTGCACACCGTTTACTTGCTGTTTTGTTACATGTTTGCTCACAACGATTTTTATTCCAGATTGTATTTACTACTTATAATCATCTATACCACTTGTATTTCACCATCTCTTCGCCGAACTAGTGCACCTATACATTTGACAAGTGTATTGGGTGTGTTGAGGACACAAGAGACTTTCTGTATCGTAATTGCAGGGTTGCTTGAGAGGGATAGCTTTGACCTCTAACCTCCCTGAGTTCGATAAACCATGGGTGATCCACTTAAGGGAAACTTGCTGTTGTTCTACAAACCTCTGCACTTGGAGGCCCAACAAGTGTCTACAAGAATAGAAGTGCGTAGACATCAAGCTCTTTTCTGGTGCCGTTGCCGGGGAGGTAAGGTAAAAGGTACTCGCATCCTCCTATGTGAGTGCTCGAAGTTATTTCCTTTAGATTCTGCAATTACATCTTTTTGTTTCTTGTTTTTATTTTCACTAGTTAGGCTTAATGGAAAACAATGAGTTCTTTAGTGTTTTTCCTGAGTTTACATATGAAGTGTTTGAAGAGAAAATTGGAAAACCTTTGGAGCTTAATTCGCATGCTAATAGTTTTGTTAGTATGAATGCTTTGAACACCGTTGTTGCTAATACTATAGAAAATTCTAAGCTTGGGGAAGCTGGTTTTGTTAAGCATGATATTTTTAGTTCCCCAGCTTTAGTGGAGAAAATTTGCTCTGATGATATTTTATCTCCCATATGTGATATTCCTTCTTATGATGATATGTTTGAAGAATATGCTTTGCGAAATAGCTGTTCTTTAGCTTGTGATGATACTAAACCTCTAGTTTATGATGGCTATGATGATGAGTATAATATTTTCAGTTCACCTACTATTGAGGATAAAATTAGTTATGATTACAATATACCTCCTATTTATGATGATTATGGTGATGAGAATAATTATTCTATTGAATTTGCTCCTACTACTATTGTTCCTGTGGTGAGTATTAATTCTTTTATGTATGTGGCTCATGGTAGGGATGTTTTATGTGATAGTTATATTGTTAGTTCTATTCATGATGCTACTGAAAGTTATTATGAGAGAGGGAAACATGGTTTGATGGATCTCAACAATATTAAGTTTCCCCTCTTTATGTTGCAAATCTTGAAGTGGCACTTGTTTTATCTATCCATGCTTGCTACTATGTGCCTCGTTGATTTATTTTCTTACAAGATTCCTATGCATAGGAAGTGGTTCAGATATAAATGTCTTTCACATTTGCTTTTTTATGCTCTCTTTTGCTTTAAGTTTTTATATGGCGCCTTTGCCTCAAGCTCTTATATGGCGCCCACATGAGCATCTTTGCATTTTACTGCGCCTAGCTCAAAGGCGTTAAAGAAAAGCACTCTTGGGAGATAACCCATTGTTTTATTTTTAGTAATTTTTCTTTTATGAGTCTTGGAAGTTATTACTACTGTAATAACTGCTCCTTATCCTTTTTATTTCGTTGTTGTGCCAAGAGAAGCCTCTAATTTGAGTGAGGTAAGATTTGGGGATGTTGCTGTCCTGAAACTGTTTTCGGTGCTGCACCGTAAAAATTCGTGAAAATTCTCTGTATATCTTTTGGACCTGCGATTTCTTGTGCATATGCCCCAGGTTATATCCAAACTTTCATTAGTTGAACACTTTTTGATTTGAGCAACAGAAAATCCCTCAAAAATTCGACCTTTGCCAGCTGTTCAGTTTTGACAGATTTCTGCCAATATTTGTGTTTGCCACTTTATCGCTTTCTTTTGAGTTCTTTTGATCATGGAACTTTTAGAGAAATTGCTACAGTAGTATATGCTATATATGTGGTGGTTTTGGGTTGAAACCTGAAGCAAAAAGAGGTTGATTATATGTTATGCTACACTAATATTGCTAATAGATTTGTGTTTAGTTTTGTTTGAAGGAAGTTTTCAAGTGTAGGGATTGGAGAATGATGAGATGAGTTGAAGAATGGAAAAAAGCTCAAGCTTGGGGATGCCCATGCATCACCCCAAGAAATATCCAGGAAGTACAAGCGTCAAAGCTTGGGGATGCCCCCGAGGCACCCCTTCTTTATCGGCAAAAATCAGGTCACCTTTCAAGACACTATATTTTTATTGCTTCATGCACTATGTGTTTTTCTTGGAGCGTCAGTTGTTTTAGTTTTCTTAGTTAGTTTAGTTTTGTTTGCTGCAATAAATGGTTAGATCACATCATGTTTCTTTTGGAGGAGATGAACTCGCTTTTCATTTGCCAAGAACGCTCCAGTTTTCACTCTTATCAAAAACCGAGTGTTCTTCCTTTTTCTGCTACTGCTTTTGGTTTTCGTTTTTGCCTTGATTTGTGTTCAGATCTTCTTATATTTATTTATCAAGGTGTATTTTTGCCTCTGGTCTTTATTGGTTTTCATCAAAAGAGGTGTTTATAAAATTTTCGAATGGTGTTGGGAAAGAGAAAAAGCTTTATGCAAAAAAGTGGTACAAGAAGGAGCTTGTGTAGACTGCGGCCTAGGCTTTTTCATGCCATGCATGATGTCTTTTTGATAGTATGCTTAGTGGTTTTGCTGTAGCATGACTTGTCTCAAATAACTGAGATTGCTTAATGAGCCTTTGAAAAAATCATGCGTTGTTTTTATTGTATGGAAGCATTATTTTGGTTTTCTCCTTGATGCTTTATTTGGGTTGACTTGGCGCATGCTCACATATGTTAGACTCTTACAAAGTCGCCAATAGCCTTCATGATCATTTAGTTTTTGACTTTTGATGCCATCTTATGCTTCATTTAATGTCGCTTTGTCGCTTTGCATGATTATGGCCATTATTGCTCTCTTAGTTGGTCGCTCCCAGTCTTTTGCTAGCCCTCATTTTGTACTGAGTATGAGATCTACTCGTGCATCCAACTCCCAAAAACCAAGTTTGCCATTATGTCCACTATAAATTCCTATGCATGGTATGTGTAAGCCATTCCAAGTAAATTTTCATGTGCTACCTTTCAAAAAACCTTCAAAACACTTCTCGTTTTGTGACACTATTTTCAGCTCATGGGGACGTAGTGGTCGGATTTGCTATCTTCCATATTGCTTATTCCAAAAAGAAAAAAAAGAAAAAAAAGAAAGAAAAAAGGCACTCCTCCATGGAATGTGAATGTTGGTGGGCACCCGATGGAATCGGTTAGCCATGGTTTGAGAAAGGAAAAAAGGTGGGGAGGAGTGCCAAGCTTTATAAAAGAGCACAAAAGTGCCAATCTCTCTCTCAAAAACTTGCTTCATTTTTGTATGGAAGATAGTAAGAACCCCATTGCCAGTCATTGACAAAAGCAACCACCTCTTAAAACCCAATTTTATCTCTCTGTTTTACAAATGAAAAGCTCTAGCACATGTTTAATCACTGCTTCCCTCCGCGAAGGGCCTTTCTTTTACTTTTATGTTGAGTCACCACCTTCTACCTTTATGCACCATTAAGAGAGCATAGTTGTCATTCTTAGTGTGATATGCATTGTCCCAAAGTTCATTGATTGATTCATGACTATGGTTTCACTTGTTCCTAAATTATTTGTATCTAGTCGCCCTCTTAAACTTGAAGGTGTCCTATGCATTTATATTTTGCTCTCTTTGAAGGACAAGCTGAAAACCATTTGTATGTTTTTCCTTTTGATTTGAACACACGTTTGACTTTCATTGTTTCATTTTCATGATCTTTTGTTTGTGTTCTTTTTCATGTTTACAACATGGTTGCTAAGTTCTTATTGTCAAGATTATATCTTTCATGCCCATGTTTTAAGTTCTTATGATCCCAGCTCACAATGCTTACATATATGATCAAGATTGTGTAGGTGCATGTCACCTCAAAAATTATTCTTTTGTTATCACTTACCTACTCGAGGACGAGCAGGAGTTAAGCTTGGGGATGCTGATACGTCTCCAACGTATCTATAATTTTTGATGCTCCATGCTTGTTTATACACCATTTGCCCACTGTTTCGTTACACTTCGTGGCACTTTTATGCATTTTCTGGAACTAACCTATTAACAAGTCGCCACAGTGCCAGTTCCCTGTTTTCTGCTGTTTTTGTGTTTCAGAAGTGATACACAGGAAATATTCTCGGAATTGGACAAAATAAGTTCCTGAAGTCTTATTTTTCTCGGAAGCTTCCAGTCATCCGAAGAGGAGAAGGAGAGGGGCCACAGGCCAGCCTCACGCTAGGCCGGCGCGGCCCAGGCCCTGGCCGCGCCGCCTAGGTGTGAGGGGGCCTAGGGCCACCCCTGACGATGCCCCTTCGCCTATAAGAAGCCTCGGGACGAAAAACCCTAAAGGAGTCAACGATTTTTCCAGAACAGTTCCGCAGCGCCGCCACCGTCGAAGCCAAATTTTGGGGGACAGAAGTCTCTGTTTCGGCACCCTGCCGGGACGGGGAAGTGCCCCCGGAGCCATCTCCATCGGTCTCCATCGCCGTCTCCGCCATCTCCATCGACCTCACCGCCATCTCCATCAACCTTGTTGTCTCCTATGATGAGGAGGGAGTAGTTCATCCCCGGGGCTGAGGGCTCTACCGGTAGCTATGTGGTTCACCTCTCTCTCCCATGATGTGATCTTTATGTGATCGTGAGCTTTGTATCATGTTGAACAAGTAGATGTTATTATTCAGATATTATGTGTACTCTAGTGGTGTTATTAAAGTAATCTATTCCTCCTGCCATGGTGTAACGGTGACAGTGCGTGCATCATGGTGGTACTTGGTTTAGGCTATGATTGTGATCTTTTGTGGATTATGAGAGTAATTATTACTATGATAGTATTGAAGTGATCTATTCCTCCTTTCATGGTGTAATGTTGACAATGTGTGCACCGTGTTAGTACTTGGTCTAAGTTGCAATAATATCTATCTTGAGTTGTGCTTTGATTTGGATATCTCTATGAGTGGTGTTTGTCAAGTACTTGATGAACTTTAAGGGGTGCTTCTGTAGCCACTACACAATGATTAGTGTTATTCAATAGGAGAGTAATTCAGAGTACCATAGTGGAGAGAAGTTGTTTATTTGTTCAATCATGTTATATTATTGGGAGTGTGTCCACTAGTGAAAGTATGATCCCTAGGCCTTGTTTCCAAGCATTGCACACCGTTTACTTGCTATTTTGTTACATGTTTGCTCACAGCGATTTTTATTCCAGATTGTATTTACTACTTATAATCATCTATACCACTTGTATTTCACTATCTCTTCGCCGAACTAGTGCACCTATACATTTGACAAGTATATTGGGTATGTTGGGGACACAAGAGACTTTCTGAATCGTAATTGCAGGGTTGCTTGAGAGGGATAGCTTTGACCTCTAACCTCCCTGAGTTCGATAAACCTTGGGTGATCCACTTAAGGGAAACTTGCTGCTGTTCTACAAACCTCTGCACTTGGAGGCCCAACAAGTGTCTACAAGAATAGAAGTGCGTAGACATCATATAGCAAAACTGTAATTTAGTCTGTCGGCTGTCTTTTAGACTTTATTCCAATGTGAATAAAGAAGGCACTGGCTGAGACAAAAGTCTTCCACAAAACCAAAATTAATTACTCAATTTTTAGTGGCAAGTGTTATATGGTAAATTGTGCTGAGAAAATTTTCAGAGATATATCATAAATGAACTCTAGTGTCACCTATGTAAATGCAGAGAAGTTCTTTGTTATAATGGGCTGGAAAAAATGGCACGAGAGCTTTGTACAAAGAAATATAGCATGTGTTTTGATAAGTTAAATCTGCATCTAAAATAAAGTAGCATCAGTACAATATTATAATAAGAACACAACTGAGACTACTTAAGTCTTAGAATAGGCATCCAGGAAAGGGAAGGATCGGGTATATACCTGCAAAGTGCAGACTGAATGAAGATGGACCTTCGTGAGGGGGTGAATCCTTGATTGGAGAATAATAAACCATGAAAATAAATTCATACGAGACGCTTAGTACCTTCTACATGCCTGGAACACTCCAGTCAAGATTTATCAGATATATAAATACATACACAAAAGGTGAGAAAAATGAATGCTGATTACATATGTGCATCTTAATCTTTATCACAAAGGCTTTGGTCCAGTTATTCTCTTGTATATAAACTTCCCACTCATGCTTTGACAATAAGATACATGTAGCCATGGAGGAATGCACCCTCTTTGAACCAAAGGGACTTTATCTGACAACTCCAAGACACAGAGGATACCCAACTTTCTAGCTACTTGTCTGAGAAGAAAAAACAAGCTAATCCTTTAGCAACTAAGAGGAACACATCTTGTATAAATTCAAGAATAACAGGGAAATAAACCAAGGCACATAATTGCATAAGAGGAGCAAAAAGAGCAGCCAAAGTAATTCTGGCAAGGTCGACATAGGTAACAATGCTTTATGATCTCACAATTCAAAATAATTCGCAAAGGCATCATGAAAGAATTTCTAATCCTTAAGCATTACGTGACCACATGCGTATGATATACAGACAATGGCAAACCACACCAAAAACTACCTGCATTGAAGAAATAGTTGTATCTTAACTCTCAGAGGATGTTGACCTGAGACAAACATCCCATCGTGCATTGCACACCGAGAATCCAGCCAACATTCCTTGTTCAATATGGTATCCTAGAATAAACAAAAGTGGTACATAAGGGTGTAGGCATCAAGGAACTCAGACATAAGAAATCAGGTGTAACTGCACCATTAAGTTAAGCTCAGTGGACACCTTCAGGTACCAGAAAAGACATGCCCATAGATTCGCAATGGTGCAGATTTATCATTACAAGTAAGATTTCATACAGCAACCTTGGCTCCATCATGATAATTAATCACTAGTACATAAGTTTCAGCCAATGTGGAAGAAGGAAATATAGCAAGTTATTAACCTTCAGCAATTGCCTCGATTATTATATCCATAGGGCACTAGAATTGACTTTTGATGTGAGAAAACGCCTAAAGAACAAGCCTGCACAAATGGGCACTATGTTAAACTCAGGTGAACTCTAATTAGGATATCTCATGTAGGTTCTTTCAACCTGAATAACAGAAACTAATTAGACATGGAAAAGGCAGAATACTAACAAGTGTGTTCTTACTTGTCCTTTTGGAGATAACTTAGTTAGATTTCTCATGCCAGCTATTTTTATCAACTTGAATAAAGAAAGTAATATATGAAAAAGCCACTTGCCTGGCATCCGTTTAATCTCCTACAATCCACATATAACAAAACAAGTGCAATGGTAATACCTTCTCTTGATTCTCCTCCCTGCCGGCAAACCAACATGGCCCCATTGCACATCCTGACACACTATATTTTGTGACCACACTGCCCTGCCTCAAATACAATCAAGGGGAGAAACATATGATCATGAAATCAGAGAAAACACAATCTTCTCATCATTTTTGTTAAGTGGTGAAGTAATGAGCAGAGGAAATATACTAAGAATATGTTCGTATTCAACAAAATACCTGGTACACCTAAACTGCAATTGTTGGAAGCCACCCATCCCATTTAGAGGTAAATACAGATATCTTAAACTGAAGAATGTAAAGTATGTACTTTACACTAAAAATGTGTATACAGCTCTCACTAACATACTTTCATTTAACATTGTATGCATATGCATATTTCCAACTAAAGTACCCGGTATAGCTCCATTGCAACTAAATAAGAACAAAGTCTATTTTTGCCCCCTAAACTTTTCACTTGGCTCATATGTCCCCCCTAAACTTTTACTTGGCTCAATAAACCCCCCTAAGCAACAAATATAACCCATTAAATTTGGCTCATATTAGTCATGGTCATGTGTTTGTATGTGACTAATTGCAGATTTGTGAAGATACGGTCATAAGCCCACTGTTTGGCTAAGTAAAATCCTAAATTAAGGGGGTAACATGGACCATTAGTGATAGTTTAGGGGGGGTTAGTGAGCCAAGAAAAGTTTGGGGGGCAAACATGAACCATGTGAAAAATATAGGGGGGAAAAGCGGACTTTGTTCATTAAATAAAGATAGCAACTTTAGAAAGGAACACCTTGTGATATAAGCATCGCCTTCTCTCGGTAGAGATTGCATGTCAGAATCAACAAAGCATGTCTCACAGAATTGCCAACCACAATAGCTACAAGAATATACAAGATTAGAGTCCCATACTCAAGCACCGACTCCTAAATATTTATGTTTAATGTATGGAGAAAGCGAAAACAAATAGTATGCAATTGAGATAATTATCAGAGTTTAACAAGTATTATATAATCTAGTGATCCACTACTCGCAAAAGGAATTGAAGTATCAAGCTACCACAATAAAATTGGTACCAGCCAGCAGATTCGATGCTCCATATTGGCACACTCCCCTTCCAATCACTGCATAGACCAAGAGTAAAATCCCAAATCAACCCCACGCAGAGACATGTACAACAGTGGGAAGCTAGAGTGGCCTCCTCTTGCAGATCCACACAGAATACAAAAGAAAGCATCACACATCACCTTGCTGAGAAGTTGAGATGAGGTAGACAAGGAGAGGTTGGAGGCTCGCTGCAGGTTGATGTCACGCCGCGAGCCTGGCCGCCGCCTCCGGGCTACAGATCAGGCTCGAGGTAGACGAAGAATCCTCCCTGGTCGCTCCTCCGTGGCTGGCCTCCACCTTGGCCCATCTCGCGCCGCTGCCGCCACAACACAGGAGAGGTGAGGGAAAAGGAGAGGGTCCTTGTCCCTCCATCGTGGCAGTGGGTACCTGCGGGCGAGCATCGCGGGTGGACCGGCAGCATCGAGCTCCGGCGGTGCCGTCGTCCTCCACCTGAAGCTCAGGCGGCTGGGCTTGGGGAACCCTAGGTGGGTGAGAAGAGGAGAGGAACACGAGAAGAGATGAGAGGCTGTGGCGGCTGCATCTAGGGTTTCCACAGGGTTAATCCCTATGCCATTACATGCCCGCGAACTGGGCAAGGGCACCTCGTCCGGGCAGGGAGGCGGCGGTGTAGCTCGGAGTACGGCGGCGCCTCGTCGTCCGCCACGCGCGTACGGGCTGGTGAGGGGAGGACGAAATGAGACATGAAATGTCTATTTTGCCCTTGTCTCCTAGTAGAATCACATGTATGCCACCGCGTCTCTCTGCTCTCCCTTCCAACCTACACCATAGATGAAACTAAGATGGTCGCTGACGAGCCGTCCCCGCACGATGCAGGCCCGCTTTTCAGTGGGTTTGGCTAGATTCGTGCGTGTGAAAGAAGAAAAGAAGGAAATAACGGACGGTCAGGATCGAGCAAGCAATCTGAATCCGACGGACGGGACTGTCCTTATACTTCGGCATTGAAATTTTGATCTCCCATTCGAGCACACTATAAATTACTTGAAATCAGATCGTTGCCATTCATAGCCGATGGGCAAATCTGAGACTTAAGTTTATTTAAATTAGGTTCTTGAAAGTTGCAAGCCATAGCAGACAAGATCAGGGCTCGCATTTACACACTTAGACAAAGATTGAGATATCAGATCCGAGCCCAAAAGATTCTCCACATCTTTTTCAGGAAAGCTACAGGAGCCTAAACAGAACTTAGAACAATGCATGGTCATATTGTTTGGTTGGTCGCTGCATCCGTTTGGCATGTGATACCAGCCATATCTCATGGATAGAAACCCAATCCGCCTCGAGAATTTATGAGAAGAGGTGTGCGCGCGCACGCATGATCACAACTCAACTCTGGCCGTGTGGTCGCATACTCGCATTAGACGATTGCAGTGATGATGATAGATGGATGGAGACGTAGCACATCTTGGCAGTGACCAAAATGTAGAGGTGTGGTACTGTGCGGCGTAGTTTTGTCTAATATGGCCTTTTGGCAAAACTAGCTAATAGCTTATTGTCTGATCTGGTAAAACTATTTTGGAATTTGTCTCCTAGGTTTAGTGCCGAAAAGGATGGAGCCAAAGTTATATAGGTCAGCGCAAAGGAAAACATCACAGAATCATTCTTGGTAGTTCGGCGCCCTTGGCAATGACCACTTTGCTGCCGGATGGCTTGGCGCCAACCTACTTCGACGTGGCCTTTCTACCTAGGTAGACTATTGGATCTCACATACTAGCGGCATGTTTTTTTCAACGCCACGCCACGCCACGCCACGCCACTAGTAGATGCTTATTGGCGCACCAAATATTGACACACTACTCGAGGTGCATCACTAATGTACTATTGCCTATAAGCATATTCCTACTAGTGGGATCATGGATGCGATGCTACTTGTCAACTTTATAATTTCTATCGGTTTTAGAGAAGTGTGAAATTAAAGAATCTAACAGAAATGGAACTAAGTAATGCAACCTCATATGCCAAAGAGATAACTTTGGCAACAAGATACACAAGTACACAAGTTAGATATAATCACTAAGTAAAGTAATAACGATCATAGAAATAACCGAAGTGAGCACGGAGAGACAAGATGACCGAAAGTTTATGTCCTTTTTCAGAGGACTCTAATCCATGTTGGAGAGGTCGTGACAAACATAGCCTACGTGACCTTGCAAATTTAGCTTCTTCTCCTTGATTTAAATCTCAACAAATTACATGTTTAATCAACTAAGCAGGTGACCTGCAAGTTTCATAAGCTTTCCCGGATAATCTGCAAACAAAATTGCAATGAACTCAAGGTGAATAAAATATGGATTGGTGGAATTATAGACCTAGAACTACTCTCTCTTTTCCCTTAAACTTCAGTAAAATTAACTGGAGGCGCATGAAAAATCTTGATCTTCTAGATGCCAAAACCCTGCAGTGAGAGTGTCAAAGGCTTAAAATGCATGGGTGAAGAGGTCATCCTTATATAGGTCACCACCAAAGGTTCTCGGTTAAATCACTCTGTCTCAAGCTCTGCAAGGCTCTCACATGCGCCACTTCATGGACATGTGGAAGCTAGCTATCCCACTGAAGATACGGATCTTCCTCTGGCAGCTCATTCGCAAGAGTCTCCCCTCGAATGAAAACATCCACCGTCGCCATGGTCCTAGCCATGGGTGATGTGCCTTGTGTGGTGATCCGGAGGACACCAATCACATCTTCTTCAATTGCATCCTTGCCCGCTTTTATGTGGTGCGCAGTTTGGGAACTGCTTAATTTGTTCATGGAATCCCTCGTGCTACCTCGAGGTGTACCACACTCTTAGTCGATTTAGAGGTCACTCAGGCTGCATCTATTGGACCTATTTCATGACATTGTGCTGGTCAATTTGGACTACTAGGAACAAGTTTACGACTAAGGGATCCTTCCTCTCCCAACCTTCTAATGTGTTGTATAAAATGTCCTCGTACCTGCAGTTGTGGAAAGTTGTGACCAAGCGGAAGGATCGGGATGCACTGGGGGTGGCGACTGACAAGATTTGAGCCCTCCTTAGTGCCCTTGGAGATTGACACACCTAGTCAATTAGTTTCCTTTTTGTTGTTGTTGTTGTCAATTTCCCGCATCGTGTTTTCTGTTATTTGTTTTTGACTTGACTGGTTGGTCCCGAATTTGTTGCATTGATGTTAGATTTATTAATTTAAAGCAAGTCTCCTCTCGAGCCTTTCGTCTAAAGTAGGTCACCACCAAATCTACTAGTTCATTGTGACAGTGTCCACCAAATCTAAAACCACAACTAAAATCATGGGATTTAGCTAGCAGATACGTCGTGACTAACGAAACATTACGCGAGACAGGCGACCACCAGGCGATCGGATCTCAGCTTGCCTTCCGTCGGCGCTGCCGCTGATCGCCGCATCTCTATGGCCTATGGGTCATGGAGGTGCGATGGATCTCGACCCTCATCGGCGGGAGGGCTCCGCTTTCTGTTTTGAAGGCTTCATTCTTCGTTTCTAGGGTTAAGGTTTGTAGGAGCGGCGTTCAGGTGGTGGCGGCGATGCCTCGTGCAATATGGTCTCCCCAGCTTCAACCCCATCTCGACGGCAACGTCGAGAGGCTTGTGGGAGTGGTGTGGTCTTCAAGGATTTCGTCTGGCTGGGGGGATCTTCGGATCGTCAAGGAGCTCATCGGCAGTTCTTCCTTCTTCTTCGTTTTCGGGACGGATATGGTCTTCTTGACCCGTTCGGCGACTTTCTGTCTGCAACCAACAACGCTAGGCCGACTCGGGGAGGAGCGGCAGCGGCGGCGCGTCATCGGCACGGTCTGGAGGTTGAAGATGAAGGGCTTCTCAAAGATTTTGTTGTAATTTTCGTTTTTCTTGAGGTGTTTTATACTATTCGTTGTTTCTTTTGATGCCAGAGTCGTATTCGCTAAAAAAACTAAAATCATGGATGGAGGAAGTATATATAATAGTTTAAAAAACAAAAGAGAACCCTCGACATCGATCAAATCACATACTCCTGGTTGGGTATCTAGGGTTATAGCCCAAAAGGCCCACTAATATAAACCTCAGAACTCGATCCCTCTCCATCCCTTATCGCGCCGCCAGCTCCTTCCTTCCGCCTCTACCACTCTCGCGCTCGAGCCCTCAACCCCAACTCTCGGCGCCGACTGCGAGGATGGCGGCAGCTGCAGGCGGCGCCCCGCGGGCGCTCTCCCAGCGGGAGCAGGACATCCAGATGATGCTGGCGGCCGACGTGCACCTCGGCACCAAGAACTGCGACTTCCAGATGGAGCGCTACGTCTACAAGCGCCGAACCGACGGTATCTCATCCCGGAGACTACGCGATCACTACCATAGTCATAAATCATACTTGTCCTGTTTAGGTAGATCTAGTTATGTTAGTACTTATGATTTCCCGTGCTGCACGTATGTGGATTTTATCTGCTACGTGTCAGTGCAGTGCAGACGATTATATTGCCACGCTTAATGGATGCTTGTTCGTCGAGTGGATAACTATTTGACCATATGGAGTCATCCATTTCGGTTTTCTAGATTTGATTCATAGTCTTTAGCTGCTGTATCATGACGGACCATGAAGTATAATTTGGTTAGCTGCTAGTGAGTCTCAGGAGTCAACATGATTGCAATGCCTTTTGTTCAGCTGCTGATGTCTTGCTTATGTATTCGAAAACTGGTTGGATATCTATTCTATTGCGGTTATGTAGATTTTCTACCGGCTTGTTCTGTTGTCAAAAGCATGCTGAAAGCTGCCAACAACGGTTTTGTTCAAAATCTTGTATTTTACTGCGATGCAGGGAATGCTGTTTGTGTTTCTTATAATGATTTTTATCTTAGCAAGTAGTCATCAATATGACAAGGATGCATCAGCTACAGATTATGTTTACCAATGAATTGTGCTCACCAGCAGCCTAGGAGCTTATATTTGTATTATGTTCTTGCAGGTATCTACATTATCAATCTTGCCAAAACCTGGGAGAAGCTTCAGATGGCTGCCAGAGTGATTGTTGCTATTGAGAACCCGCAGGACATCATTGTGCAGTCTGCTAGGCCTTATGGTCAGAGGGCTGTTCTCAAGTTCGCACAGCACACTGGTGCCAATGCCATTGCTGGTAGGCACACCCCTGGTACCTTCACTAACCAGATGCAAACCACATTCAGTGAGCCACGTCTCCTCATCCTGACCGACCCCAGAACTGATCATCAGGTATCGATCCTTCGATTTCGTGAGCTTTTGTGCAATTAATTTTTTGCAAATCAGTCATCTTCTAAATGTTATTGCTTAATTGCATGCAGCCCATCAAGGAGTCTGCTCTTGGCAACATACCCACTATTGCCTTCTGTGACACTGATTCACCTATTTGCTATGTTGATATTGGCATTCCTGCCAACAACAAGGGAAAGCAGAGCATTGGTTGCCTATATTGGCTACTTGCTAGGATGGTTATGCAGATGCGTGGCACAATTCTCCCAGGACATAAGTGGGATGTTATGGTAAACTTGGATGATTGGAAGCCCCACCTGCATTTTTTTTGTTCTTACTTGATTGGCTTTTGGAAGTAACATATATGACTAGCTCCTTCATTGATCGCTAACGGATCTTGTTTGTCTTTTGTAGGTTGATCTTTTCTTCTACAGGGATCCAGATGAAGCTAAGGAGGTGGATGAAGAGGAGGCTCTAGTTGCTCCTGAATACGGTGCCCCGTTAGTTGACAATTGGGGTGATCTTCCTGCCCTCTCTGCAGGGCCAGCAGGTGCTGAGTGGGGTGCTGCTGCTCCAGGTTCGTCTTCTTTTTTTCTTAATACCTAATCCAGTCATTACTGAACATCAAGCCTCCAGCTTAAACATTCCGCTAGGTGTTCGCTGTGAATTTGATCTCCCAACTGGCCCACTTGCCTTCATTTGACTTTGGCCATCTTATTTCAGTCGGGTCACGTAATCTAATGCTGGTTTCTTTATTAATTTAAGGAACAGAATACAGAACAACTTGATTGTGGTGTCATGATGCTTTCCTTTTGAAATAATGTATCATGAAACTGAAGCACTTTTGTTTATTTGGTGCAGCTCCTCTGGCTGGAGAAGGCTGGGATGCACCTGCCGTCCCTCTTCCTGCTGATGGTGCTGTTGCTGCTGTCCCTGCTCCTGCCACTGGTTGGGAAGAAAGCAGTGCTCCTGTTCCCACTGGCTGGTAATAGGACGTTCAACGTGTGTCACTCGTTAAAAACTGGAGGAAATACGAGTGACTTAACGTGATGTTCGTGTTGGCAGATCTTTGTAGGTAGCCCCCGTTACAGTACCGTGTAATGTTAAGTGCAAATCAATTTTGAGCGTTTATTGAGCTGACACATGTAGTCTGTTACCTGCGGCGATGACATTTTTGGATTGAACATACGACTTGCAACATTCTGCTACCGTTTTATTTTTGAACTTTTCTGCTACCGTTTCATGGCTGATCCTTTTGATGTCATTTTATCTTACTCCCACCGACCCATATTACTCTTCGATACATCTATATTAGCGAAGAGTATTATGGGTCGGAGGGAGTATTTGAGTTTGTCGTAAAGTTGACTCCAATTGGTGTCCTTTTTACCTTCTATACATGCTTTTAAATAATGTTACAAATACATTGCATTTGCAAATGCGTTGGTCAAATCTTCAAGCCAACATGGTGACCTAGGAGTCCGAAGGCTTGAGACCGATGTTGGGCTACATTCCATGGGCCATACCCTTGTAAACGTGCGTGTCTGCAGTTGTTCATTCCTTCAAACGTGTACTAGCTTAAGCTAGGCTTGGGCATCCTCTATACCCTTGTAAACGTGCGTGTCTCGCCTAATTCAACGGCATTGTTTAGACTTCAGCATGCACTTGGCACAATCCTCTTCACACGAAGTCCTAGTGGGGAATCAACTTATGACAAGAAAAGAAACCTAGATGCGCCCTGAAGGGGGAACGGTGAAAATCAATTTTGATGCTGCTTTTGATGAGAAGACCGGGAAAGAAGCATGGGGTTTTGTGGTGAGGTCAAGCTCGGGTGAGTTTATGGCAGCGGGCGCTGGCAAGCTATCTCATCTACAGGCAGAAACTGAGGCCTGTGTTGTCTTGCGCAATTTGGCTTTAGAGCCGATGCTGAATGTTTTGGATGGGCCGATGTGGCTTCTCCGTTTGTATCTGATTTGGTGGCTAGTTATACTGTTGTGCACCGTGGTTAATGGAATCCCCATTAAGTTTTTTAAAAAAGATTGGGCATTCAGTTTTAACCGGAATGGTTTGGTTGTTTTATTTTTTCTTTAATTCAGGTAAATAAGAAATACCAGCTGAAATTACTATAAGTTGTAAGCTTTGTCGGCTGCGGCTCTCCCTCGCCGATGAGCAGGTCCTCGCCTTTCCCGACCGCCTTCTCACCGTAACCAACCTCTACCTTTTTTTTCCTTTCTCCGCCCATTGTTCCACCTGGTGTTCAAAATTTCGTTTATAGTCAAAAGACTAGTATAGAATCTTCCCCTCGGTTTACTTTTCGTTAAACTATTTTCTTTACATTTCGTTAGACCAATACTGTACATACATGTCCTTTCTTAACTGCATTTCTCCGCTTATCAAGATATCTTGGACCTTGCTCTCATTTAACGTGTTTTCGCAGCAACTCTTGCAATCTATTTAAGGTTAGCATCTCATCCGTCCCTACGTTCGTTTGGTGTGAAAAGCTGTTCGTTATCCGATTCGACAAGTTTGGTGACGTATTCATGCTCTTGTCTGTCCTTAAATTGATGCGCGCGGACACAAGGAAGCATATAAATTTAGAAGATGAATCAAATAAGTGACTCAAATCAAGAATGTGACAACGAAAACCAGTCACCCATGTCGGACGTACAGCCCCAACAATCCTACGGAGAAAGGATGGATCGCGGATTAGCTAGCTGGATTTTAAGTAAATGCCGCCTTGTTGCAGTTGCATATGCATGCTGGACCGACAGGTAGGAGTTCGTGTCAGCTGCAACAACCAGCGAAGAAGACGGACGATATGGGGTATGGGTTTCCTCCGGAACAACTGGTCATCACACACGCATGAACTGAGAAATGCTCAGCGGTACGGCAAGCAACGACGCCCACCTGGGTTGGCAAGAAAACGGCTCAAAACTTGTGTTGATCTTTGGTCTTTGACAGTGCTGGCTCTTTGGGAAACATGTAAGGAAGGAGTAGAACAATCTGTGATCACACCGAATGTCCTGTGGGGAACATGAAAATAAGGAAGAACTAAGAAATCCTCCATCGACGCCGTCGATTCGACGGGGTGCTTGAAGTTATCAGCAAGTCGGAGCTGCGATGTGGTCTGGGTGCAGGCTGGAGGCGTCTCCTAGACTGTAAAAAAGAGCTGTTGTTAGGAAATCTTCCGATCCTCATTTTCAAGCTACTCTCTCCGATTGAAAAAATAGTGTCGAATAATTCACAACAATTTAGTACAAAGTTTATACCGAGCCGGTGATACTCCTTTTAATCGAAGTGAGTATTGTTACAACATTCAGCACTAATTAAGAGCATCTCCATCGGGAGCTCAAAATGGCTCCCAAAACACTGCTGGGACGGTTTTTGCTTGGGGGCCAAAATCGGGCCACACCTGTGGCCCCAAAACGCTGCCGGCGCGGGGCCGAACCCAATAAACGAGCGGACGCTCTCACGTCAGCCCCAGCGTGGCAGGACCCTATCGGGGGGCGTCAGCACCCCGCGACAGCTCCAACCTATCGACGAGGGCCGCTTGCCAGCGAGAGTACCCGTCGGTCAACATTTGTTAAGACGAGGTAGTCGTTAGGTCGCCGCGTCTTCAATGCTGCGACGGTTCCCGAGGCGGCGGAGAGAGCTAGACGGCCATGTGGCGACGCCACTCAGTCTGTGCCGCCCTTATATGTCTCCCACCTCCCTGTCACCTATCCCTTCACCTCACCGTCGCAGCAATCCTCTGTGTAGCCCTCGCCTCCCAGTCGCCCAGCTCATCACCCTCGCCTCCCCCATCGCCAACCTCCCTCACCTCCGCGCCGATGATGGCGCACAACCACCAAGCGAGCGGCAGCGGCAGCCACGCGAGGACGACGAACCCTAACACTAACGAGGCGAGGATCCTCACCAAAAATAATATTCTCATCCCGCCGGCATGGCACCTGCCTCACGGCTGGCACGTGCCCGCCGGCGGGTACGCCGTCGCTCCCATTTCACCGGAAGGGCCTCCCCTCGACGAGCTCATCGATCGCCGCTGGCAGATGATGCCGCCGGAGCAGCGCGAGCAGCCGAAGTGGGCGCCGACGCGAGCCATATGGTTGTCTATCCTCCAAAACATGCGGGAGGCGGAGCTGGGGCAGTTCTTCGGCCCCTACCACGGCCGGTTCAACCTCGTCGGCTGTCGGGCGTACTGGCGGACGCGGGATGTCAACACCGTGCTCCCGGAGCACGGCTACCCCCCGCGGTACCGTGCCATCCCGCCGGTGCGAGCGCCCGCCCGCACTGCACCCACGCCTACGAGGTCATCGTCAAGCCGCGGTAGCTCGGAAGGCCTCTCCTCCGCCCGGTCCGCACCGTACCCTCCACCACCGCGTCGGTTCGGCGACATCGTCATCTGGGACGGCCGCGCTGCACCGTCGTCTGCGCCGCCACGCGTGAAGAAGGAGCCGCGCGTCAAGGAGGAGGAGATGGAGATGCCGACGCCAGAGGAGGACGAGCGGCCGTGGTGGGTGAAGGAGCATGACCTGCAGAACATGGTGCTCCACCCCTTCGATCCCGAGGATACGACGGGCCTCCACGTCCCGCAGGCGAGATCCTACGCTGAGGCCCAACCGATGGCCGAGGCCAGGACCGTCGCGTGGTCGGCGCAGGACAGCGACAATGTCGTCGACCTCACCAAGGACAACATCGAGGTGAAGGAGTACTAGGAGGGTGCTGGCGGCAGCAACGACGACAACGGCACCATCTTTTTAGTATTTTATATTTTTAGTTAAAATTGATGTAAACCGTGCAAATTTTATCAAATTTGAATGAAATGAACGGTTTTCTATTTTTTTTGTAATTTTTTGGGCCGACGTTTTGAGGACGCTGGTGTGAGAGCTCGGTCCCAATTTTCAGGGAGGGCATGCCGGTGCTCCCAAAATGGTCCATCCGGCGCCCTGTCGGCTACAAATTTGGAGGCGCCGGGGACAGTGGCGGAGCTGCTCATTGTATATATATGATGTCAAGTGACATCACAAAAAAATTGAGAGCATCATTATGCTAGTTATGAATGCACAATTTTGACCCTAAAAATACTAAATAATAACATCACTAGTCGACCATCTGCAGTGTCAGAGATGTATATTTTATTTGTTTATGTTCGCACTTGAGAACTAAATTTTCTGCAATAAATGGCCGTGTGCAATCACATGATGCTGAAGCCGGGGTTCTCCCCATTTCTAAACAGAAAAGTCCAATTTATCACTCATTTTAGCATTTTGAACATGTCGCTAATTCCAACTCCGCCATGGCCGGTGGAGATGCTCTAACCCATATCAACTTCTGATCGGCGAGTAGTGCTGGGAGGAGATGACGAGTACCAGGCCATAGCGTCCTTGCTGGCCGCAGTTTCAGCTGAGTCCAAAATCAAAACAGATAAACGTACACATCGTACCGCCGTTCCACCTCAAGAGAGATAGACGTGGAGGGGACCGAAATCATGTCTGAAGCATGAGTATACCGCCCGCCTAAATTCCGTACCTAAACCACACAGTTAACGTCTAAATTGTACTGTCTTCTTCTTTTTTTGCGGGGGAAAATTGTACAGTCTTAACTCTTGAGAGCTACGCAAGCTTTTAACGTTGATACGACATACGAGCAGACGACTTCACGCTGCAACTTGCAAGTGCTAAAAGCCTCTCGGATGGGAAATCGGCCTTGACAAGCTACACCCTTTCCTTCCACCCAAGTTTGGATTACATCCCAAAGTGCTAGAAACCTTTTCTCCGGCATGCAAGAACAAGTTTTAATTATCACAAGTGTCATTTGCCTCATAAGGGATATCTTTAGAGGTGCTATCTCGTAGTTTTAGCTAGATTTGGATGGTTCAAACCAAGCTTGGCTGATTTTTTTTAAAACATATTGGTTGATGTTCTTTGAGAAAGACATACTCTTATATAGGACGTAGTCTCTTCAACAGTAAAAGTAAAGAGAGAAAAAATGAGAGAGAAAGAGAGATACTAATACAACTTTTAAGGCAGAGAGACAATCGTTAAGATAATTTTTTTCATACCACTATTTCATCTTTCTACACTCACAAATACGCACGTACACTCATCCTTATAAATATGCACACACATTTTACCCCTATAAGTACCTTTGAAGAATTGAGCCGACAGATCTTAAGGTTGACGAAATCACTACACACGCCTCACTGTTGGTGGGAAAAAATAGCGCTATAGAAAATCCTAAAATAAATCTAGGTAAATACAAACGCCCATACCAAGTCTAAGACTTAAATTTGGATGGTCTAGTTCTACCATAAGGAACCCAACCACTAGAGCCAAACTCCGTTTGCAAGAACTCTACTCTTAAAAAAGTATTTTTTCGCACGTTGCCACAAAACTTATCCTATGTCCATTGAAATTAACATATACACGTATGGCATAGACATTTTGTATAGATTCTTTTGACATAAAAAACGTCAAAATTTTCACTCTCGTGCGTATGCTCTAGAGCGTTCTGAATATCCACACAATTTATAGATTGTGTTGTCTTCCTAGACCCAACTTCTATATGTCAAACAGAACTAAGGGGCTCTTTGATGCAGAGGATTTTCATAGATATTTTTGAAGCATTGTAATCCATTTTTTTCTATCTTGGCTATTTGATTCATTTTTCGATAAGGAATATTTTGGCTATTTGATTCATAGAACTGGATCCCATAGGATTTTTTTTCTGGGTGTTGCTTTGCGCTGCATTTCATAAAGTTTAGCATCCACCCAACCTCTTGGAAAGAATCCTCTATGTTTCCTGTGATACAATCAAACAAACCAAAAGCATGTAGGATTTTAATGGTCATGACAGTATAATCATATTTTTTCCTCCTTTTATAGAATTGTGTGGATCAGAGAAACCCTGGAAGGTTCATGGTTGGCTTGAGCACCAAGTCATGGTTCTTGATATCCGCACTTGTATTTGCTCAATAAGAAAATCCATATCCAAGCAAAAGTAATGTAATATGGATGAAGAACAGCCAATGCATACAATATATGGGCATTTTTATCGCTATGTAAGTAAGATTTTAGTTTACTTTAAGGGTGAGATCAAAACTTAGCATATATCATTCGAAAAAAAATCTTAGCATATCTCAAAACTATGACAACTTACTACTTATGTTTGAATTTTTGTCAGGGATATATTTAAGGTGAAACCAACTTTAACTATGTGGAATGTTCTTACACTTTTTATCTTGAATCCACCTTTGGGTAATGTTTTCTTGTTACTTTAGTCTCTCCTCCATCTTCATCAATTCATGGTGGATGATCTTAATTATGTGTATGAATAATGCATGAGTCACTCATACACTATCATGACTGATTGCATGGAAATGAGCCTATCATATGTACAAACCAATCTTCCACTAGATTATCATAACAAAGTACTACTAAAACATAGGTTAATAGTAGCATGGTGATGTCTACGCACTTCTATTCTTGTAGACACTTGTTGGGCCTCCAAGTGCAGAGGTTTGTAGAACAGCAGCAAGTTTCCCTTAAGTGGATCACCCAAGGTTTATCGAACTCAGGGAGGTTAGAGGTCAAAGCTATCCCTCTCAAGCAACCCTGCAATTACGATACAGAAAGTCTCTTGTGTCCCCAACACACCCAATACACTTGTCAGATGTATAGGTGCACTAGTTCGGCGAAGAGATAGTGAAATACAAGTGGTATAGATGATTATAAGTAGTAACTGTGATATGGAATAAAAATCGCTGCGAGCAAACAAGTAACAAAACAGCAAGTAAACGGTGTGCAATGCTTGGAAACAAGGCCTAGGGATCATACTTTCACTAGTGGACACACTCCCAACAATATAACATGACTGAACAAGTAACTTCTCTTTGCTAAGGCACTCTGAATTACTCTCCTATTGAATAACACTAATCATTGTGTAGTGGCTACAGAAGCACCCCTTAAAGTTCATCAAGTACTTGACAAACACCACTCATAGCGATACCCAAATCAGATCACAACTCAAGATAGAAATCATTGCAACTTAAACCAAGTACTAACACGGTGCACACACTCTCACCTTTACACCATGAAAGGAGGAATAAATCACTCAAACTATCATAGCAATAATTATTCTCATAATCCATAAGAGATCACAATCATAGCCTAAACCAAGTACCACCATAATGCACGCACTGTCACCGTTACACCATAGCAGGAGGAATAGATTACTTTAATAACATTGCTAGAGTACACAAAATATCTGAATAATAACATGTACTTGTTCAACATGATACAAAGCTCACGATCACATAAAGATCACATCATGGGAGAGAGAGGTGAACCACATAGCTACCGGTAGAGCCCTTAGCCCCGGGGATGAACTACTCCCTCCTCATCATAGGAGACAGCAAGGTTGATGGAGATGGCGGTGAGGTCGATGGAGACGGCGGAGACGGCGATGGAGACCGATGGAGATGGCTCCGGGGGCACTTCCCCGTCCCGGCAGGGTGCCGGAACAGAGGCTTCTGTCCCCCGAAATTCGTCGGTGGCGGCGGCGGAGCTACAGAACTGCTTCTGGAAATCTGATCAGGGGCTTAGGTTTTTCCGTCCCGAGGCTTCTTATAGGCGAAGGGGCGATGTCAGGGGGTGGACCAGGCGCCCACACACGGGCCCCGCGCGGCCAGACCCCTGGCCACGCCGGGCATGTGTCTGGGGCCCTGGTGGCCCCCCTCTGACACCTCTCCGGATGTCTGGAAGCTTCCGGGTAAAATAAGACTTCAGGAACTTGTTTCGTCCAATTCCGAGAATATTTCCTGTGTATCACTTCTGAAACACAAAAACAGCAGAAAACAGGAAACTGGCACTGTGGCACTTCGTTAATAGGTTAGTTCCGGAAAATGCATAAAAGTGCCACTAAGTGTAACGAAACAATAGGCAAATGGTGTAAAAACAAGCATGGAGCATCAAAAATTATAGATACGTTTGAGACGTATCAAGCATCCCCAAGCTTAACTCCTGCTCGTCCTCGAGTAGGTAAGTGATAACAAAAGAATAATTTTTGAGGTGACATGCACCTACACAATCTTGATCATATATGTAAGCATTGTGAGCTGGGATCATAAGAACTTAAAACATGGGCATGAAAGATATAATCTTGACAATAAGAACTTAGCAACCATGTTGTAAACATGTAAATGAACACAAACAAAAGATCATGATAATGAAACAATGAAAGTCAAACGTGTGTTCAAATCATAAGGAAAAACATATAAAAGGTTTTCAGCTTGTCCTTCAAAGAGAGCAAAACATAAATGCATAGGACACCTCAAAGTTTAAGAGGGCGACTAGATACAAATAATTTAAGAACAAGTGAAACCAACAATATGAGTCAATCAATGAACTTTGGGACAATGCATATCACACTAAGAATGACAACTATGCTCTCTTAATGGTGCATAAAGAAAGAAGGTGGTGACTCAACATAAAAGTAAAAGAAAGGCCCTTCGCAGAGGGAAGCAGTGATTGTAAGTTTTATAACCTTCAAAAATTATGGTACTTACCGGCTTTGAGCTCTCATTGCCCCCATCATAAGCATCTTGAATGGTTAAAGTTAATGCGAGAACAATTATGATGCATATGCTTAACAAATCATAAGTTGAAAACCTCGTGTCCCGTGAATACGAGTACCCAAACCATGCTAATTTACTTAGAGTCCCAAGCAAGGCTCTTGTCATTGTAAGTATATGCATATCATTGAGAACCGCCAATGGGGTACCTCCGTGCCCGATGACATGGAACAAGCCCACACCAAAATGACAGGACAAGCATACAATGAACACCTCGACATCTCTTTTATTTGCTATATTGTTTAGCTTTTTATTGTGAGATGCGTCGTCGAATGTTCACCATGGGTATGCTGCAAATTTCCACCATGAATTATGCATGGCTTAGATTGGCGGCCCGGCGTTTCCCTAACACATATAAAAACTCCATGATCCTCACAAGATTCCCAATTCATTTCACACAGCGGGCATCCATAAACAAAAGATCACAATATCAACTCAAATAGGAAGTGCAATGTTGAAAGCTTGCCCCATGACGGCATGGCTGGGCTAGAATCCAACTTACAACTTGCAAGCATAACAACTCAGCATAAAAGACCACAATGTCAAAATTTTAAGAACAGGAAAAAGTAAAGTGTGCCTTCCGGTTCGTGAGAGCTTTACTAACCGAGTTTCGCATAACACTGGTAAGAGTTTAATTTGAAGAGAAAATAAAAGCAAGTCAAATTTACTTGGAATAGCAAATTGCTAGTAGGTATGTATGGTGGACACAATGGAAAACTTTGGCTTTTAGGAGTTGGATGCACGAGTAGAGCTCATACTCAGTACAAGGCGAGGGCTAGCAAAAGACTGGGAGCGACCAACTAAGAGAGCAATAATGGCCATAATCATGCAAAGCGACATTAAAAGAAGCATATGATGGCATCAAAAGTCAAAAACTAAATGATCATGAAGGCTAATGGCGACTTTGGAAGAGTCTAACATGTGTGAGCATGCGCCAAGTCAACCCAAATAAAGCATCAAGGAGAAAACCAAAATAATGCTTCCATACAATAAAAACAACGCATGATTTTTTCAAAGGCTCATTAAGCAATCTCAGTTATTTGAGACAAGTCATGCTACAGCAAAACCACTAAGCATACTATCAAAAAGACATCAAGCATGACATGAAAAAGCCTAAGCCGCAGTCTACACAAGCTCCTTCTTGTACCACTATTTTGCACAAAGCTTTTTCTCTTTTCCAACACCATTCGAAATTTTTATAAACACCTCTTTTGATGAAAACCAATGAAGATCAGAGGCAAAAATACACCTTGATGAAAAGATATGACAAGGTCTGAACGCAAATCAAGGCGAAAACGAAAACCAAAAGCAGTAGCAGAAAAAGAAGAACACTCGGTGAAATTGTAAGAATGAAAACTAGAGTGTTCTTGGCAAATGAAAAGCGAGTTCATCTCCTCCAAAAGAAACATGATGTGATCAAACCGTTTATTACAGCAAACAAAACTAAACTAACTAAGAAAACTAAAACAACTGACGCTCCAAGAAAAACACATAGTGCATGAAGCAATAAAAATATAGTGTCTTGAAAGGTGACCTGATTTTTGCCGATGAAGAAGGGGTGCCTCGGGGGCATCCCCAAGCTTTGACGCTTGTACTTCTTGGATATTTATTGGGGTGATGCATGGGCATCCCCAAGCTTGAGCTTTTGTCCATTCTTCATCTCATCTCATCATTCTCCAATTCCTACATTTGAAAACTTCCTTCATACAAAACTAAACACAAATCTATTAGCAACATTAGTGTAAGCATAAAATATATTCAACCTCTTTTAGCTTCAGGTTTCAACCCAAAACCACCACATATAAAGTATATACTACTGTAGCAACTTCCACAAGAGTTCTATGATAAAAAAGAACTCAAAAGAAAGCGATAAAGTGGCAAACACAAATATTGGCAGAAATCTGTCAAAACTGGACAGCTGACAAATGTCGAATTTTTGAGGGATTTTCTGTTGCTCAAATCAAAAAGTGTTCAACTAAGAAAAGTTTGGATATAACCTGGGGCATATGCACAAGAAATCGCAGGTCCAAAAGATATACAGAGAATTTTCACGAATGTTTACGGTGCAGCACCGAAAACAGTTTCAGGACAGCAACATCCCCAAATCTTTACCTCACTCAAATTAGAGGCTTCTCTTGGCACAAAAACGAAATAAACAAGATAAGGAGCGGTCATTACAGTAGTAATGACTTCCAAGACTCAAATAAAAGAAAAAGTACTGAAAGTAAAAACATTGGGTTATCTCCCAAGAGTGCTTTTCTTTAACGCCTTTGAGCTAGGCGCAGTAATTTGCAAAGATGCTCATGTGGGCGCCATATAAAAGCTTGAGGCAAAGGCGCCATATAGGAACTTAAAGCAAAAGAGAGCATCAAAAAGCAAATGTCGAACACATTTAAATCTAAACCACTTCCTATGAAAAATAGTCTTGTAAAGAGACAAGTCATGAAAGCGCAAAGCAAAAAGCATAGGAAGGCAAAACAAGTATAGCTTCAAAAATTGCAACATAAAGAGGGGAAACTCAATATTGTTGAGATCCATCAAACCATGTTTCCCTCTCTCATAGTAACTTTCAGTAGCATCATGAATAGAACTAACAATATAACTATCACATAAAGCATCCCTATCATGAGCCATATGCATAAAAGAATTAATACTCCCCACATGAACAATAGTAGTAGGAGCAAATTCAACAGAATAATTATTCTCATCACCATAATCATCAAAGACAGGAGGCATATTGTAATCATAACTATTCTTCTCCTCAAAAGTAGGTGAACTGAAAATATTATACCCATCATCACAAGCTAGAGAACTACTATGTCACAAAGCATACTCATCAAACATATCATCATAAGAAGCAACATGGATAGCACTAATGGTACAACAATTATTAACCTTAGAATTGGTACCAAAAAGATTTTCAATATCGAAAGTAGAGTGCTTTTCCCAATCATGATCACTAACATGGGTAACAGGCATAGGAACATCATCCCAATCAGAATTATCATAATCAATAGCAGGATCATAACGCTTAGGGGAAGATACCGTGTCCTCTCGCCTTTTAATCCTCTTCTTCTTCTTCTTCTTCTTCTTCTTCTTCTTACTCTTCTTACTCTCTCCTTTAGGAGGAAGAGACTTGAAGGGCATCTTCTCCACATAATCTGGCTTGCTGACAGAAACAACAGAAGAAACTTTGGAGGATTCCTCCTCTCTATTAATAAGATAAAAACATCTATCAGTCCTGTCATAGCTTGGCAAAATATCAAGTTTTATAAGATTCTGAATGTAAGTATTATCAAGGCAATCTTTAGCACAATAGAGACGACAACCACGAAGGGTGCTATTAATATCAACATCATTCATATCTATCAAAGCAATCTTTCTAGATATCTCATCACACGCCAAGAACAAAGCAAGCTCATCATGCTGATTGGGAGTAATCTTGTCATCACAATACATACTTAAGGTACTAGAAGAGTAACTATTAGGGCTTGAGCATTGGAAATTAAAATGACCTATGTCATCGCAATGTTTACAAAGAAAAGGATAAAGCTCACAAACCTTTTTACCGATCTCACCTATATCCTCGTACCACATACTAGTTTCTTCATTTGCGTGGGTGATGCAATAATCTTCCTTGTTGTAACTCTGTTCACAAGGTCTATGTACTCCACAAAAATTAACATGCTTATAAGAAATAGGACTTTTAGAAGTATGAGCATGTTTATTGCGATCATCAATAACAATATCACTTTCTATGCAAGTGTCCTTAAAAGGTTCATGATACACGTCCCCATTTCCTTTAGGAACATTCATATGGGAAGCAAAGGCTTTAAAGCAATCAACCGTAATTTGAGGATCAAGACCATATTTAGCACTAAGCTCTTGAAAAGTAGAAGTTTCAGCGAAACACTTAATGCAATCAAACTCATAATTCATACCTGATCCTTTACCTTTGTCGTTTTCCCATCCTTCAGCATTGTTTTGAATTGTTTCAAGCAGACCCCACTTGGTATCGACATCCTTGCTTGTGAAAGACCCATCAAAGCATGCATCTAGATAGTCCTTGTAATGTCCTGAAAGCCTTGCATAAAAATTATTAATAATAATATTACGGGGAAGATCATGAATAGGACATTTGTGTATTAGTAACTTCAATCTTCCCCACGCTTGGGCAATGCTTTCTCCCTCATGAGGCCAAAAATTATATATCTGATTATGATCTTTATGAATCTCACTTGGAGGATAGAATTTAGAATAAAAGAGAGGTACAATTTCCTCCCAGCCAACAGATGGACCATCATCAAGCAGCCGATACCATTCCTCAGCTCTGCCTTTCAGTGACAAAGAGAATAACTTCTTCTTAACTTGGTTCATTGAAATACCTGCACACTGGAACAACTCGCATAATTCATGTATAAAGAGCAGATGATCACCAGGATGGATAGTTCCATCTCCAAAATAGCAGTTATCCATAACACGCCTAACAATTTTCATAGGTATTTCAAAAGGATGAGGAGCACAAGCATCATTAGGAACATCACATATGGGAGATAAAATATCATCAGAGCAAACTTTCTCCACTAAAGCTAAGGGACTAAAAATATCATACTTAACAAAACCAGCTTCCCCAAGCTTAGATTTTTCTATAGCATTAGCAGTAACGGTATTCAAAGCATTCGTACTAATAACATTGCTATGCGAAATAAGCTCCAAAGGTTTTTCAATTTTCTCATCAAATCTAAACTCAGAAAAAAGACTAAAGAACTCTTTGTTTTCCATTAAGCCTAACTAGTGAAAATAAAAACAAGAAACAAAAAGATGTAATTGCAGAATCTAAAGGAAATAACTCCGAGCACTCACACAGGAGGATGCGAGTACCTTTTACCTTACCTCCCCGGCAACGGCGCCAGAAAAGAGCTTGATGTCTACGCACTTCTATTCTTGTAGACACTTGTTGGGCCTCCAAGTGCAGAGGTTTGTAGAACAGCAGCAAGTTTCCCTTAAGTGGATCACCCAAGGTTTATCGAACTCAGGGAGGTTAGAGGTCAAAGCTATCCCTCTCAAGCAACCCTGCAATTACGATACAGAAAGTCTCTTGTGTCCCCAACACACCCAATACACTTGTCAGATGTATAGGTGCACTAGTTCGGCGAAGAGATAGTGAAATACAAGTGGTATAGATGATTATAAGTAGTAACCGTGATATGGAATAAAAATCGCTGCGAGCAAACAAGTAACAAAACAGCAAGTAAACGGTGTGCAATGCTTGGAAACAAGGCCTAGGGATCATACTTTCACTAGTGGACACACTCCCAACAATATAACATGACTGAACAAGTAACTTCTCTTTGCTAAGGCACTCTGAATTACTCTCCTATTGAATAACACTAATCATTGTGTAGTGGCTACAGAAGCACCCCTTAAAGTTCATCAAGTACTTGACAAACACCACTCATAGCGATACCCAAATCAGATCACAACTCAAGATAGAAATCATTGCAACTTAAACCAAGTACTAACACGGTGCACACACTCTCACCTTTACACCATGAAAGGAGGAATAAATCACTCAAACTATCATAGCAATAATTATTCTCATAATCCATAAGAGATCACAATCATAGCCTAAACCAAGTACCACCATAATGCACGCACTGTCACCGTTACACCATAGCAGGAGGAATAGATTACTTTAATAACATTGCTAGAGTACACAAAATATCTGAATAATAACATGTACTTGTTCAACATGATACAAAGCTCACGATCACATAAAGATCACATCATGGGAGAGAGAGGTGAACCACATAGCTACCGGTAGAGCCCTTAGCCCCGGGGATGAACTACTCCCTCCTCATCATAGGAGACAGCAAGGTTGATGGAGATGGCGGTGAGGTCGATGGAGATGGCGGAGACGGCGATGGAGACCGATGGACATGGCTCCGGGGGCACTTCCCCGTCCCGGCAGGGTGCCGGAACAGAGGCTTCTGTCCCCCGAAATTCGTCGGTGGCGGCGGCGGAGCTACGGAACTGCTTCTGGAAATCTGATCAGGGGCTTAGGTTTTTCCGTCCCGAGGCTTCTTATAAGCGAAGGGGCGATGTCAGGGGGTGGACCAGGCGCCCACACACGGGCCCCGCGCGGCCAGACCCCTGGCCGCGCCGGGCATGTGTCTGGGGCCCTGGTGGCCCCCCTCTGACACCTCTCCGGATGTCTGGAAGCTTCCGGGTAAAATAAGACTTCAGGAACTTGTTTCGTCCAATTCCGAGAATATTTCCTGTGTATCACTTCTGAAACACAAAAACAGCAGAAAACAGGAAACTGGCACTGTGGCACTTCGTTAATAGGTTAGTTCCAGAAAATGCATAAAAGTGCCACTAAGTGTAACGAAACAATAGGCAAATGGTGTAAAAACAAGCATGGAGCATCAAAAATTATAGATACGTTTGAGACGTATCACATGGCAATGAACTTATCATGTGTACAAACCAAACACCAAATTAGATTACCAATGCCACAAAACAATGTACTACTCAAGCATAGATGTAAATTTGCAATAAATCACACACACAAAAAATTGGTAGCACAAGATCCAAAGGAAGAAGGTGATGATGGGAGCGATGATGGCGGTGAAAGTTATTTTTTGATATGCAAATAATTGTCTCTATTCACCATTAACCATATAATAAATCTGCTCATACCTGATAGTTTTAGGGCTTCTTTTATTCAAGTGGGTTTTGTAAAAGTTCTTTCTTTGGGATCATCAGAGCAAATCAAAACCCTAAAAAGGGAATTTGTTGGCTTCATACATCAGCAAACTCATCCGCCTCATGTTGACGCTCATGAATTATCAATCAATTTGATAGAAAAATACATAAAATGAGTAGACCTCTTAAATAGGGATGAAGGACTACCTTAAGAGACAGCGGGTAAATTATTATCTTTTCGTGCATTGTTAGACAAATTTTTTTTACTTTTAGTACTCTTACTAGATACCTAAGCAGTTCCATGATTTTGTCTCCACAATATACTGTACTAAGCATTGTTAGATTCTTTAAGAAATAGGCACACATTATAAATGTTGATGCTCTTTTTATTTACAACAAAGAAATTCTTATGTTAACTTCTGTCGTTGAATGAATCCGCCGATCCTAGTTAGTTATAGGGCTTCTTTGATTTCAATGATTTTTTTGTAAACTTCATTTGTATGATTCTGTTATTTGAAAAAACTTTCATAAATCGTTTGGTTCGTAAGATTGATATCCTTAGGAGTTTCTCTGATTATTTTATGACACAGAGGTTCCACACAATAACTCAAACTGATATTTTCAAAAGAGATCTCCTCCCGAGTTGCTCCTCCCCGGAGTGGCACTAGAGGCACCACCCAACCCTAGAACCCCCTTCCCGATGTGGCTCCTCATGCCACCGTTGCTGCCGGCATCAGCGGCGGTGACAACGCCTATGCCTTTAAAAGACGAAAGACACGAGAGATGCTCCACAGCGGCATTCCATGGGTGGAGGTGGGGCGATAGCTGCAGACGTAGGGGAGCGGCTGGGGCCTAATGCACTCTGGCGGAATGGTGCGCAATGGAGGTGCCGGCGGCTGGTAGGGCCGATCAAGGTCTACGGGCTGATCTGGTCGTACGGGACGGTGTTCTCCTCTATGGCCAGTCTGGCATGGGTGACTGGAGGCGTGGGGGCCTACTGGTCTTGCAAATAAAGGCGGTGGTCCTAGGATTCTTCTCATGTCAAGACGGTGGTCTACTTGATGCCTGCCCTCATTCGTCCGACTAGTGACAAGTTCCAGAAGGCTTTGCCGATGATCTCCATTGGGCGCCTAATGCCTGGAGATTGCTGGACCGGATGAGATTCAGTCATGCACAACCTTGTTTTTCTAACCGTTTGGTTTCGGGAGGGAGTGTCGCGAAGCTTCGCTGTCTGTTGCCATCATGAAACATGTCTTTAAGTTCCATGGTGAAGTCAGAGGCAAAGAATTCCATGGCGTCTGAGGTCTGAGGACTAGTATTTGTGGATCAAGTCTTCAAGGCGATGAGAGATTTGCTTGGTTATTTGTGACTCGTAGCAGCAGTATCGTTACATGGGGACGATAACACATGAGATATACAAAGTCTTATCTTTTAGGGTCAAAACCTAAGGTTTGATCTTAATTGGTCGTGTCTGAAAATGACCTTGTTGAAGGCATTGTTTTTGAGAGTGCAGACTTTCTTCATGCTGAAAACATATGATCTATGATCAGGTCATGACGACACATGTGCACTGTCTCCTTTTTGAAAGCGTCGCTTTTCGAGAATTTCGACTCCAGGTGTTGTCTTGGTAGAGATTGAGTTTCTACTACAACTACAAGGAATATATGATTGTAGCAGGATATTTTTCTTCTTCTTTTTGTTTTAGGGTTGTTTGCATCTGTAATGTCTTTAAGATATTGTGTTGCTACAGAGGCTGAATGTAATTGGTATGCTACTAATAGATTCCTTTTATTAAAAAATGCAATAACTTTGATTAAAATGGGCAACAACTTAGGTTGACATCTCACTTAATATCCACTATGTGTCATACTCCCATCTCTTGGGTCTCCATCCATCGCCATCTCTCACTTTCACCAGCCCCATATTATATTCCCTAAAAACAAACACCCCCAAATATAATGAATTTGAAAGAGAAATAATTTCCCATGTAAAAAATCTACATATTGCAATCCATATCTCAAGCCAAATAGTGCCACCTGGCCTAATGAAAATCACAAACGGACCTCTTTCTCCTGCTCCTGTATAGACCCTACACTGCCTGAAATTGTGGCCAATTAACCAAATTGTTTGCACTTGCCAAGATCAAACGCCTCAAAAGGGGATACACCTGGCTCAGCAAACTCGTCCGCTTCCCTTCCACCCCCAGCGCACCTCCCGTCGAGCACCACCTGACTGACAATGGCGGCTTCCGCCCCGTCCGCCACCTCTCAGATGCGCCCAAGCCACCCCCGTCCTTATTAAAGACCGCCGCCCGCCGCCACCCTTCTAGCCCACTCCCGACCTACCTACCTCGCTCGCTCGCTCGCGTCCCCACCCCACCGCACGCATCTCGGGCGGGCTCAGCCCCCCGTCCCCGGTCCTGGCTGAGCCGTTTCCCGGAACCTCGTGGCCGGCGGACGAGCCAGCCCTCCTCCCTTCCGCGCATCAGGTGATTCGCATCGCCGTCGCGCCCACGGGATCCAGTTCCTGAGCAATGTCGTCGGCGGCGGCGGCGGTGGCGCCACCGCTCTGCACTTGGATCGTCGCCGCATGCCTGTCGGCGACCTGCGGCGCTGACGAGAAGGAGAAGAAGCGCAGCTGCGGTGGCGGCGATGGCGGCCTGTTTGGCACGCGCCGCCACATAGCTGCGCGCCGCCGAGGCGGGGCACGCTCTGGTGAGGCCATTTCCGTTTTCCTCTCCGCCTTTTCATGGCTTATTGCTCCCAACCCGGATGTCAACTGTAGAATTGCCAAAGCGAAACGGGTGTCTGGTGCGGGGTGTAGGTTTGGCCGTTTGGGACTTGTGCAGTTTTAGTTATCACATCGCTCGTGTGCATTTGGGGTTTCAGGGGAGGGAGCATTATTCGCTGCTTTTTGCCTGATTCTGAATGAGTCAATCTTGTTCTAACGGTGTACAAGGTCTCGGGCTGGCTATGTCCATGATTCCATTATGTGATGCATGCTTAAGTGACTTCACCATGATTCTGTCATTAAAATAAATGTGTACTTTCTCATTGCCATGCCGATGATTCCAATGTGTGATGCCTGCTTAAGTTGAACAACTGACTTCACCGTGATGCCGTCATTAAAATAAAAGTATAATTTCTCATAAAACCTGGGATTTTATCAGAGTTGAAGTGTACATGGGGAAACTAAGAACCAATTGGTTGAATTGGTGTTGGAGATTGTACTATAAAACCCGGGATTTTGGGGGGACAACATATGCTCTGGAACAAGCACCAATATTGTTCGTCAGGTTTTGTTGCTTGAAGAAACGTCCAACTGATATGCTATCTTGTGTGGATGATGCTACTTTTCTTTTCTGGTGCTGTCTATCTGTAGCATATGCCTACACAAATTAGTTGTCCATCACCTAAGTGGGACGTTTTATGGTCTGCAGGAATGTCCGTTGCTGCTTCTTTGCATCCTGAAAGGGGAGCTGTGGAAAGCAAGAAGTCTGATACCAAACAACGTAGGGTGGTTGTTACTGGCATGGGTGTTGTGACTCCGTTAGGCCATGAGCCTGACGAGTTTTACAACAACCTTCTACAGGGCGTCAGTGGAATAAGTGAGATAGAAGCATTTGACTGCTCCAGCTATCCCACGGTATGTTCTTATTCTAACTATAGGCTATAGTAGATGCGCGGTTCAATTTCCTGCAATGTAGCTGAAATATCCTTTACAGTTACACTGCTTGACATGCCGTCTTTCACACAGAGAATTGCTGGAGAAATCAAATCCTTTTCAACAGATGGCTGGGTTGCCCCAAAGTTAGCTAAGCGAATGGATAAGTTCATGCAATATTTGATAGTTGCCGGTAAGAAAGCATTGGAAAATGGTGGAATCACTGAAGATGTCATGAACGAGTTGGACAAATCGAGATGTGGAGTTCTAATTGGATCTGCTATGGGTGGCATGAAGGTTCAGATCTTGCAGTGTATTTTTTTACTTTTAAAAGAGGCAGCGCTTTAACACTGTTTTCTTAGTACATCTTATGATTTTATTGTAAGCAGGTTTTTAGTGACGCAGTTGAAGCACTGAGGGTCTCTTACAGGAAGATGAACCCATTTTGTGTACCTTTTGCAACTACAAACATGGGCTCTGCAATACTTGCAATGGATCTGGTACCTTATATGATCTGGCCTTTCATTAGTTTTTTATTTTCTCATTGGTTAATGGTAATTATAATTTTAGATTATATGGCAATGCAGGGCTGGATGGGTCCAAACTACTCTATCTCTACTGCTTGCGCGACTAGTAACTTTTGCATTCTGAATGCAGCCAATCATATCATAAGAGGGGAAACTGTAAGTAACTTTGTTTTTTCATGATATCCTGTGACACACGCTAATTGTTGTCGTATCCTAACATGCAGGAGTTGATGCTATGTGGTGGTTCTGATGCACCAATTATCCCAATTG
This sequence comes from Dactylis glomerata, assembly GCA_007115705.1. Lineage (NCBI taxonomy): Eukaryota > Viridiplantae > Streptophyta > Magnoliopsida > Poales > Poaceae > Dactylis > Dactylis glomerata. Next base: position 2,487,449 of record QXEO01000422.1, on the reverse strand, counting down.
GTACGGATTTGAGAGCCATCACCCCAATTTTTATTGGCTGGTTGATTTTATTTACCTGAACCTAATGTCTTCTCATGCATGTATCATTTATTATTTCAACTGATACATACAGGATTGGGAGGTTTTGTTGCCTGTAGAGCTCTTTCACAGAGAAATAATGATCCAACAAAAGCTTCACGGCCTTGGGATCTGGTTAGTTCTCCAAGATTTGTTTTACATAAACATTACTCCCTCCGATCGGAAATAAGTGTCGGCAATTTTGTACTAGCTTAGTACAAAGTTTATACTATGTCCCCGACAGTTATTTCCGATCGGAGGGAGTACCTAATAGCCAAGTAATATGTGTGATATGTGTAAACAGTCTACACTTCATGTTTATAGCATTTGTACATTTGTCTGAATTCTTACTGGCTTGGTACACATATTTACCCAATGGCGATGAATCTGCACTATTTGCATGCCTGAATTTATCAGATCTCTTACTTGTTTAATAGTCTGTGTTGTATGTTTTTTTATAATAGGATCGTGATGGATTTATCATGGGAGAAGGGGCTGGCGTACTTCTTTTGGAAGAACTTGAGCATGCAAAGGTTTTATCAATGAGATCTCATAGATATTTTTTTGTTCATTCTTTTATTTTTTATAGTTCTTCCATGGTGATATCTTTTCAGATGTTCTAATATGAAATTTCATTATACAGCAAAGAGGTGCAGAAATATATGCCGAATTTCTGGGGGGAAGCTTTACGTGTGATGCATATCATATGACAGAGCCACATCCGGAAGGTGAACTAACCTTGTGGCGAATCTATTGTGTCATGCTTTGCTACTAAATTTTGGGTCATTATTGTACTAAAATTATGATTATGTAATATCAGGGAAGGGGGTTATTCTTTGTGTCGAAAATGCACTAGCTGATGCAGGAGTGACAAAAGAAGACATTAACTATGTAAATGCCCATGCTACATCTACACAGATGGGTGATTTGAAGGAATTTGAAGCCCTCGTCCGTTGTTTTGGCCAGAACCCTCAGGCATACCTCATGATTCAGAAATCTTCTCTCTCTTCTTTTTTGCTTGTGTAAATAAGCTCATGAACGATGTTCATTTTGTGCATGCAGCTAAGAGTAAACTCAACAAAGTCAATGACTGGCCACTTGCTAGGAGCTGCAGGTGGAATAGAAGCTGTAGCTGCTATACAAGTAGGTTTACATTTAGTATTTTCTGCTTACCTATCTTACACTATTGTTTATAAATTGTCATTTGGTCCTGACCTATATATCGTTCTGTGGTTTCTTGAATTTACATTAGTGTGTTTTCTCCAAAATGTTGATCCAGTATAACTATGTCATGGGCAGTTGATCATATTATGATAAGATACTAAAAGGTGATTTGAAAAATTAAGTGTTTGTACTTGAAATTTAAATAGGCTCTTGTATGTCCTGAATTTCTAATCATAATTTACCGACTTTACCGTTCATGACCTTTAGAATTATTGGTTATGTATACCTATGTCCAAAACTGCATGCACACAGCCTTAAAAATCTAGCTGTGTCATCTCGCCCCAAGTCCATAAATGTCAGTCTGCCCTTAAGAATTCTTCTGTTGAGGGTAAAAACTATCCAAATTAACAGAATAACTTACCACTACTCAATTTATTACCAAGGAATTTATGTATCTGCTACTGCAAAGTGGACCGTTGTGAGAAAGGCCACAACAAGTTTTATTTTTTTTAGTATGCCATTTTTCAGACTCAGAATTTTGAAGAATCCCACTAAGTCAAGATCTGGACAACAATACCACTATACTCCCTCTGTCCGTGAATAAGTGTAGCCTTTGTGCTAGGTCAAACTTATTAAAGTTTGATTAACTTCATAGGGAAATGTAGCAGCAATTATGACACTAAATTAGTATCACTAGAGCAGTCTTGAAATGTAGTTTCACAATATACCAATTTGATGTCATATGTGTTGTTATTATTTAGTACTACCTCCGTCCCGAAATGTAAGCCTTTTTAGAAAGCTAAGTTAGCTCTCTAAAAAGGCTTACATTTTGGGATGGAGGTAATACTATATAGTTGGTCAAATTTGAAAAAGTTTGACTTAGCACAAAAGCTCGAAGTACAATTGTTTGTGGACAGGAGGGAGTATTCATGATTTCTCTTCCGTCTCCACCAAACCCCAACCTCCTGGCAGCTCGCCTTGTACTGGTGACTAAACCTGGGCATACCTAGGTCTGTGCTTGTAAAAGCCAGAGCTTGGGCTGCCAAGCTCGAGTCTGAGGCCTGAAAAATATGCAATTGGCAAAGCCCGAGCCCAGCCCAACAGAAAACCCCGGAGCCCAAGACCTGTGCTCAAAGCTCATCAAGAACAAGTAACAGATTTACAAACTACTACGAGTCTTCACATTTATACATGTGGACTCACAATCCTACTCAATTCAATTCATGATATGACAAATCAGATCCACACACACAGAGGTAGACATCATATAAGAGCCACATGAGCCAGGTAGTAACACAGGGGGAAGCAGCTTTGGCACACATGCTCGAGAATCGCCTTCGCCAGCCAGGCATGCTTGGAGGGCTGCAGCGGCCTCGTCGTAGCAATGTGCACGCGTGCAGCAGGGTTGCCATGGTTCCTATGCGTAGCCAATAGGGGGGAGGTCGTTGGCGACCACGACACAGCCACACACAGCATGTCGACGGTGGTAGCCTTGATGCTGCCACATGGGAGAGGCCATGCTCGTCGGGAAAGGATGGGTGTCTCGCTTGAGTCTACCGTCAGGGAGGAGGCGGAGGAGAGGCGAGAGGGGGCAAGGGGAGCGAGGAGTTGGGGAGCACTGCATGCCGCTGCTGGTTGGGACTAGCCTGGGAGAAGGAAGGTCAGGGTATTGAGAGACTATGGTTTTGTGAATACCGGCTACACGCAGGAGACCTCTTATATGGTGGCTGAGCAGAAATTTTCAGATGGGAATGCAGCATATCTTCACAGGCATAGTATGTTTGGGCCAGGCCAGGTTTTCGTTAGGCGCCTGAGCCTGGCCCATATAGCCGCACTACCAAACTAGGCGCAAGCTTGGTCCGAGACTAAAGCCTGACCGAACACGGCCTGGGCTGTCTGGCCAGGCAGCCCTTGCCCAGGTTTACTATTGACCAGCTGCGACGGCGTGAGCTCACCCCGCATCTCCATCAACACTGACACGCTTGGTGACATTGAACTCGTGTGGAGGGTGAGTGCTGTGACTTTCCCGGGACCATGCCCTAGAGGGTTTCAGGTTTATGGTGGATCCTGGGGAGCAGCAAGATGACCATATCTGAAGGTGAAGGAGGCCAGTGAGCACTAAGCTTGGCCATTGCCATAAATGTGGAGTGGGGAACTGGGCATCCACTACTAGCTTGGAGGTCTCTTCCCAGCTCCGTGGCCAGAGCACAGCTTGGTGGGCTTGGGAGGCGATGACAGTGGTGGGGAATGATAAGGGATAGTGGCTGTGAAAGGAACAAGCCATGCAGTGTTGTCCAAACTTTACATTATGTCATCCTTCAAATTTCTGTAACGTAATATTCACATATTTTAAAATCATTTTTTTGGTGTTTCTCATGAGTAGCCACTTACTTAGCACTGGCATATCTAAATTGCCCCCCATTTTAAAATAAGGCACCCATGTATTCGAGATTTATACTTGCAATGTTTGACCAACAGTCAGTTCAATAGAATATAGGTTAAGTCCACAAAAGTAGCAGTGGGCATATTTGTATTTGGTTTCTTCATATATTACTACATTTTGCAATTATTAACAAGGATAGTGTAAATGAACTCAACATCCCAAAGTTCAGTTTAGCAGGCTGTTAAGGTTTTCACGTTGTACTAGTGAGTTGTGGCAGCCCCAAGTTGCATTGATAGGTGCCTGTGATAGAGTTAGATGGTGGAAATAAAATAATTAATCACACCTCGTATGGCATGGAATTAATAAATAATTATTTGGCCTATGGCTAGAAAATAGGAGATATATAGTTATATACACAGTTATATCGGAGAAAAGAGATCTGGACTAAGCTGATCTCGAGGAAGGCAGCTAAGGTTGACAGGGACATGCCTGCTGGAATGCAGCCCCCTTCTCCCGACTGTGGTGGTGGTGGCCTTCCATCACCTGCAGCCTCATTCGAAACTCATCAAGTTCCATATCTATTTCTTCTGTCCTCGCGGATGTGATACCTACCCTGTAATTTTTTTCTTTGCTTCCAGCCACAGTCATGGTGTCACCAGACACTCATGGCGTTGTATAACACTCCCGGTTAGGTGCCTAAGTCTGTTTGGCCAAGGGAAAACCCCCTGGTGTCTCCCGCTAGCTGTCAAGACGACTTGCTGTCTCCCTCCAGCTGCTGGGATGACTTGGCGTCGTTTAGTTCACAGTAACAACCTTAGGGACTGTGGCAAGCCAAATTTTTGCCTATAAAAATCAGCAGAGTACTGTTTTTTGCTTGAAGTAAGCTATGACCATTTGTCAATATCACCGTGGACAGTTCCTAAGCATGTTTTACCAAGAAGAATCAAGTACCAAGCCACCTTTTATTCATTCAAAGGCTTGCAGATCCTCAGATTGATAACCTACAAGAGTTCTTCATTACTTGGTGTGCTACTACCAAATTCAGCGAGCATAATATAAAGGATCTGCCATTTGGTCTGATGCAAATGATAATATCATACATTACGATTGTGTTCCTCATGATATATTTTCTTCATTTCTATGCAGGCTATAAGAACCGGTTGGATCCATCCAAATATCAATCTAGACAATCCGGAGAAAAATGTGGTAATTTTTCTTGATAGACAAGTATTTTTCCGGTTGAATGGATTAGGCAATGCTAGTATAAAGAATATTTATTCTATGCCAGCGTGGCATTTTTTCTGTCGGACTATTCATTACTGAAGAAGTTTTAAGTGAAACAATAAACCTGCTGATGGGATAATTTTCCTCCCAGTTTGTTGAACTCCTAGGTATTTTTCGGTTGGTGAAGTGTTGAACCTAGAACTCTTGCTTGAGTTCAGATTTCAACCTTCAACTTCCAGTTAGTTTAATTTTGTTCTTCTAACTCTTCATACCAGTCCAAATCTCTTGTTAGGTGGGTTTGAATTCCTTTGACCCAGATTTTTTGTTTGGTAAGCTGGCACATCTGTTAAGTGAGTCATCGCAGCACAGCTACATCATTGTCGCCCACCATTACTGCCACGTCATTGTCATCAGTACATTTGGGAGGAGAGTGCTGTGGTGACAGTGCGACTGTCATGTCATTACTGCCATGCCAGTACTGCTACTGTCATTGCCATGGCAGTGCTGTGGTGACAGTGCTGGCTTAGCCAGAAAATGGAGTCAAACGGTCAGGCCACCAAAACCAGGATTTATATGGGTATAAAGAGTTCTGGGGCCCAAGTTTAAGCAATTAGGAGTTGGAGGCTAAAATCTGAACTTGAATAAGAGTTCAAGGTTTAAAAATGGACACCACACACATAGTGTAACTCCACCCCTTGCCTGCAATTTCATCAACATAAAATAATGTAGCAGTTCTTTGAACAGTGAATTCCATATTTTTTATGGGGTGTGTGCTCATTTTGCCATGTTTCATTTCATCTAATATGCTTAAGTTTTCAATCTTGTAGGATGTTAGCTTGTTGGTGGGATCACAAAAGGAGAGATGTGATGTGAAAGTGGCACTGTCGAATTCATTTGGATTTGGTGGGCACAATTCATCAATCTTATTTGCGCCCTTCAAGTAACCTTGCGTGTGCTAGCTTATGGTACGACTGGTCAGCAGAAATTGTCAACCAAACTCGACAACATTTCTCGAGCCACAAATATGAAATGGAATTCCAACCGTAGTAGAGTATATTGCTACATAGTTGAGCAAATATAGCAATTGAGTTTCTTTTGTATTACAAAAGCAAATATATCCCATGCAAGGGTGTCAATTGAGAAGTTAATCCAGACGTTGCACATGTCGCTCTGGCCCATACAATTTTTGTACCAGATGATATTGGATTTGTCCTATAGCAGCGTTACTGGGGTCGTTTTTTTTGGTTCGCTGTTCACCAGACAGAGCTACATATACAGGGTTCCGTACACAACACTGGCTTGTTGCGTTTTTTTCTTCCAGAGGCGCTGGGAATTGGTGCTGTATCATTGTGTGTTAATTACTGCAACAAGCAGCTGCGATTCTTTGCTTTGATTTCTGATTCGGTGTCGGCTATTATGGAAGAATAAAAATGCATGGCCTTTGTGGCATCCTGCACTGGGATGACGAGCACTTAAGCAGTTTTTGGTGGATTTCAAATTTGGTGTTAGTTTGCTTATACGAAAGTGAAGAGTGTTCACGAGATGCATTGGCTAGGAAGCTGCATCATCTCGTTATCACTGAAAGTATCTTGATTTATTTATTGATTAAAACCTTTTCGATTTGAAGTAGAAGCTCATGTATTAGTCTAGCGAGCACGGTAACTTAAGTAAATTTTGATTGGGATGCACGAGCAAGCTATTGCGACTTGACGTACGAGTTACAATCGTCGATTACAACGTTTCCGGTTGCCGTAGACCCTCGTCCACAAGATACATCAGCATCGTCAACCGGCAGGCAAGTCGCTCAGATATATCGCCATCGCCCTCCAGTGAAAAAAAAAATGCAATACTGGTCTTCGGTCAACAAATATTAATTCAAGGAAGAAAAGTCGAGTAGATATCTGTGCGTCTGTGCGTACTACAGCTTGGTAGTTGAGTTAATTTTGGACGACTACTGACATGGAAATAATCCTAACATCCTCTATTTTGGTCTAGAACTCAATTAGTTCACATTAATTGTTAGGATGATGATAAAATATCATGCATTGTACTAGTGCTTGAGGACTGAGGAGGTGTGATGACCGTAACACCGGTGAGAAACCTTGACAACGGTCCTTGCTTGGGTGGTGTGTGTGCGATTTGTGTTGGCAGCCAGGCTGGGCAGTCGTGTTCAGGTTCAGACAGAGGATGTTTGTATTTGTTTTTAACTGGTTTCGTGTTGATTAACCGCCTAACTTTGTTCTCGTAATACGCCTAACTTTGTTCTCCTTGATTAATGAAATTGACAAATCTTTTGACTTTGTTATTCGAAGAAAAATGATAATTCTTTTGACTTGCTTAAATAATATAAAATTGGTATTTCCTCTATCCACTATTATAACCCCTTTTAGATATTTCAGTGGACTAGATACGGACCGAAGTAAGTAAACCTATTAACTGAATTGCGTCTAGATTTTTTTCGAAATATCTTGGGTCTCTGCACGATTAATTGATGCACACAGCCTTGAATTACATCTAGATACTTGCATTTCTTAAAAATGTAAAAGGTTTTGTAATAGTGAACGGGGGAGTATCTCATAGTTGAATATTCGATGATGAAAACTGTTACATCTCGGGTGTTTGATTCACAGTGGCGGTGTACTATAATAATCCCCCAAACCAAGCTTGTATTGATTGTCATCGCCTAGCTATGGAGAGCAGACAACGAATGTGGCTTCCTGTTCTCCTCGCTACCACCACTGGCCTTCTCTTGCTCCCATCCACTACCAGCTCCATCCACACCATTGACGACCGCCACACTCTCCTATCGTTCAAATCCCTCATAACCAAGGATCCCCTTGGTTCACTTTCTTCATGGAGCAGCAACATCAGCTCCAACGATACTCATGGCTTCTGCAGATGGACCGGCGTGACTTGCAGCAGCAGTCAGCTGGACCTGTACCCCCGGCGCATCACCATGCTACGGCTACGAGGTCTTAGCCTTTCCGGCACCGTTTCACCGCTCCTCGGGAACCTCTCCCGTCTTCGTGTGCTCGATCTGTCCTACAACAAGCTTCAAGGTGAGATTCCTTCTAGCCTTGGCAAGTGCTTTGCCCTCCGCAGGCTCAACATGAGCGTCAATTCTCTGTCCGGCGTCATCCCTCCCGCCATTGGCAACTTGTCCAAGCTTGTTATTCTAGATATCGGCTATAACAACCTCTCGGGCACAGTTTCCCCATCCTTTGCAAATCTTGCAAGACTTACCTTGTTCGCCATTGGGGATAACTATGTGCATGGCAACATCCCACAATGGTTGGGCAATTTGACCATGCTGACATATTTGAATATGGCTGAGAATATGTTCGGCGGTCTTGTCCCACCAGCTCTGTCTAAGCTAATCCACCTTCAATTTCTGACTGTAGCGGTCAATAAACTACATGGTGTGGTTCCTCCTGCACTATGCAATTTGTCGTCACTTGAACTCCTCAATTTCGGATCAAACCAGCTGTCGGGCTCTCTACCACAAAATATGGGCTCTACACTTCCGAACCTAAGAGATTTAAGTGCATTCTACAACCAGCTTGAAGGCCATATCCCCGCCTCCTTGTCAAATATATCTGTTCTTGAAAGAATCGTCCTTCATGGGAATAGATTCCAGGGCGCCATTCCACCAAACATTGGTCTCCATGGCCGTTTAACAGCGTTCGATGTAGGCGTCAATGAGCTTACGAGTGCAGTGCCAGGGGATTGGGATTTTCTGACCTCCTTGACAAACTGCAGCAGCTTAGCTCATGTAAGTTTTCAAGCAAATAATCTTTCAGGCGTTTTGCCAAGTACAATCGCTAATCTGACGCAAGAGCTTGAAAGCATTATAATAGCAGGGAACCAAATTGCTGGGCATATACCCACATCAATAGGAAGATATTACAAACTCACCGAGCTTGAGCTTGCGGATAACTTATTCACAGGAACCATACCTTCAGACATTGGAAAGCTCTGTAACCTCCAAATTCTCTTAGTTTTCAATAATAGGCTCCATGGAGAGATTCCATTATCACTAGGCAACATATCACGACTAAATCTGCTAATTTTGTTTAGTAACAATCTGGAAGGTAGCATTCCAGCAACTCTTGGCAATCTTAGCGAGTTAACAACCCTTGATCTTTCATCTAATCTCTTGAGTGGACGAATCCCACAAGAAATTGTTAGCATTTCTTCCCTTGCCGTATATCTCGATCTCTCTGGCAATTTGTTAGGTGGCCCTATTTCCCCACATGTTGGCCTCTTAGTCAATGTTGGCATAATTGATCTCTCGCTGAATAAATTATCGGGTGCAATCCCAGACACCCTTGGTAGCTGCCTGGAATTGCAATTCCTATACTTGGGAGGGAATCTCTTGGATGGAAAAATACCAAAAGAACTCGATGCACTAAGAGGGCTAGAAGAGCTGGATCTCTCTAACAACAAATTATCAGGATCAGTACCTGAATTTCTTGAGAGTTTACAGCTTCTGAAGTTTCTGAATCTTTCATTCAACAACCTTTCTGGTCCGGTGCCAGGTAGGGGGATATTCTCAAATGAAAGCTCTGTATATCTCAAACATAACGGCAGGCTATGTGGCGGCCCTGTGTTCTTTCGTTTCCCATCATGCCCATCTCCGGCTCCGGATAAGCCTCCGAAGCCTAAATTGCTTCACGTTTTGGTATTACCAATGGTGGGAGCATTCATCTTTCTTGGTGTTTGCATTGCTACATGCTACTATTGCCTTAAGAAGTCAAGAGGTGATGCCCGCCAAGGTCAAGAAAACAGCACATCTCCTGGCGAGATGTTTCAGAGGATGTCATATGCTGAGTTGTATGTATCTACAGATTCATTCTCTATGCAGAATTTGGTTGGCCGTGGAAGTTTTGGCAGTGTATATAAAGGCACTTTCAGTTTTGGTACTGCGGCGGTGAAGGTAATTGATCTCCAACGGGGAGGAGCCACAAGGAGCTTCATCTCTGAGTGCAGTGCTCTTAGAAGGATTCGACACCGCAAACTGGTCAAGGTTATCACAGTGTGCGACAGCTTGGACAACAACGGCAATGAATTTAAGGCACTTGTGCTCGAGTTTATCCCCAACGGAAGCTTAGAAAAATGGATATATCCAAGCACAGACAACGAATTTAGGACGTTAAATTTGCTGCAGAGGTTAAACATAGCTCTTGATGTGGCGGAGGCACTGGAGTATCTTCATCACCATATTAATCCTCCAATTGTTCACTGTGATGTTAAACCAAGCAACATTCTTCTCGATGCTAGCATGGTTGCACATGTTAGTGATTTTGGCATAGCAAAAATAATGAAGGCAGAAGAAAGTGAGCAATCTGTTGGCCAGCAATGCAGCTCTGTTGGGGTTAAAGGCACCATTGGGTACCTTGCGCCAGGTATGCATTCCCCTTTAGTTTGCTCGAGCCAACATAATTTTTGCTTGGAAACAATAATTATCCAAAATTATCTTGATTTGCAAGTATAAAAGCATGTTTAATATACATCAGATTTATTAGTCACTGCCTTCTTTAGAAATTAAAAAGCTCCAATCCTCCTATTTCCTTTGAAAAGAGGAAAATCTAAAAATATACATATTCATGTTCAGCCAATTACCGTTTTGTCAACAAGAAGAAAATGTGTAGATCTTGATGGGAGTACCATTTAACTGGCTACAAAGCTAACACAATCCATTCTTCATAGTATTTTTTTTGGTCAGAATATGGCATGGGGACTGAAATTTCCATTGAAGGTGACGTCTATAGTTACGGTGTTCTACTGTTAGAGATGCTTACTGGTAGAAGGCCAACTGACACATTCTTTGATGATACTACAAGTCTTCCCAAGTACGTTGAAATGGCGAGTCCAGGTAATCTACTGGAAATAATGGACGCCAATATCACAAGCTGTGAAGACCCCCAAGAGATGGTCGAATTGTTCATTGCTCCAGTTTCAAGACTTGGCATCGCTTGTTGCAGGGACTCTGCAAGGAAGCGCGTTAAGATGGGCGACGTGGTGAAAGAACTGAGTGCCATAAAGAAGGCATGCGAATCGAAACATAGTCTATTCACCTTATGAGAACTGGCTAATCATGCATATATATACCAAGAGTAATGCACACTCGTTTGTTGTCGGTAACGGCATTGTCTGGCGTGTGCGTGTGCGTGTGTGCGTGTGTGCGTGTGTGCGTGTGTGCGTGTGTGCGTGCGCGCCGCACCTTAACTCAATCAACGGTTAGATTATTAAGAAATTTCTGTGTGACTTCAATTACATAAAGCAAAATCATATTACTTAGCTACATGAAAAACAGACTAAGCGCATCTAGCAGATCTGCATATAGAACAAGAATTAATGCTAAGTAAGAAATTAGAAGCTCATACAACGCAACCAGAAAGGTCGCCACCATAGCATCACCATGTTTCTTGTTGATGTCGCCCATGGTCCTGTCGAGGTCACCAAGCGTAGAGGAAGAAGGTCGGCGAGGAAGTAAGCCGAGAACAAAGATGAAAGCGGGCGTGGAAGAACTCGGACAAGGGTGAGCAGTGACGCTCCCGAAAGACCTGATCGCCCGTCTCTCGATGCAGGATCTCAGCGGACGGGGTTTCGGAGGCATGCTCTACCGAACGGCCGTGCACACAGCCGCCGGGATGGGAAGACTAGAGCACGTCACATCAAATGGAACTTAGGGTAGAGGCCCAGACGGTAGTTTACTTCACACATTGTTGGGTTTCTAAGTGCTGAGTGGTGGCTTCAGATATTGTGATGTATTGCTTTTGACATCTTGTTGCTTAATTTTAATAAAGAAATCCGTATGCATCTTTTCGTTGTAGAGGCAGGGGCTTCCCCATTTTGAAAAAAAATCTAGGGGTACCGATCTGTCAATCTCTGTCTTTTCTGTAGCATGGCTCAAACTTATCCCTCTCGGCCATGCTAGACCCTTCATTCCTAAGAGAAAGAATCACATCTGATTTAGGAAGCATCCTATTCTCATATATGTTAGGAAAAGTTACAGGGAATAAAAGTACCTGATAATTGAGCTGTCGTCCGCGAGCTCGAGTAAGAGGCCCTTGCAGTTTTGTAGATATAGGTGCAACGGGTGTAACTGTAGTAGGGATGTCCTCGTCATCCTCCCCTATTTGAATTGAAGTTGTCCTCGACGTAATATCATTTTCCTCACCAAAGTAGGACTTCAAATTTGCATTGTTAAATGCAAGACTTACCATACCAAACTCTACATGAAGCTCAAATTTATATATTATTATTATTATTATTATTTATTTTCTCTAACACTTTGAAAGGACTAACAACTCATGACGTTAACTTGGACTTGCGCAAATAAAGAAAATGATATTTGCGCAAATGCGACCAAACAAGATCTCCAACGATCAAACACAACATGCTTTCTACATTTATCCCATATAATTTTATACTTAGCATTCGTACGTTCTATGGTCTCTTTAGTAGTCTCATGTAACTTTAAAATCTGTTAAGCATGTTGTGTAGCATAAAATTATTTTGCACCAAAGATGGAATAGGTAATAAATCAATAGGTGCACGTGGAACGAAACCATACTCAATCTCAAAATGGCACAACTTAGTTTTAGAATGTAGCGAAGGGTTGTATGCAAATTCAATATAAGGTAAATAATCTTCCCACATTTTTTACTTGTCTTTAAGACAAAACGTAACATGGTAGAAAAAGTTCTATTGACTAGTTCAATTTGTCCATCTATTTGGGGATGGCATGTTGTGCTAAAAAGCAACTTCATTGTGCTAAATAATTTTTTTTACGAAAGAACAAATCATCAACATGTTCAACATCATCGGTCTTGGGATAAGGAATAAAGCGTGCTATCTTAGAAATCTGTCTACAACAACAAAAATACTATCCCCCTTAGTGTGTGCGAGGCAAAACCAAAACAATGTCCATAGTAATATCCTCCCAAGGCACACTAAGAACAGGAAGAGGCACATGTAAACCATGTGGATTAAGGCAAGACTTAGCTTTTTAACAAGTAGTGCAGTAAGAAGTGAATCTCTCAATATCGCAACGCATCCGTGGCCAAAAGAAGTGTGCAACAAGTATGTCATCCGTCTTCTTCACTGCAAGGTAACCCATCAAACCTCCTTCATGCGCCCCCCGCAACAACAATACATGAACGAAGTTATCCGGGATGCATAGCTTGTTAGCATGGAACACAAATCCATCATTAAAGAACATGTTACATGTTCTTCATTCTTTACAATTCTGCATCACATTGCTAAAATTTGCATCATACACATATGATGGCACTAAGCAAGTGTGCCAATTCGTTGGGACTCCAAGTGTAGAGTGTTGTAGCAAGAGAATTATCCCCACAAGGGTGACTCGAGGTTTACTATCGAACTCTCGGAGAACAGTCAAAAAAGCTCCAATCGTCCTCGTCAAGCAACATGCAAAACAAGGTGTTTTTCTTGTGTCCCCATCTCCACCGTGTGGTAGTCAAACACAAGGTTTCGGTATTAGAACAATAAAACAAAAATAAATAACTGAAAGTAAACATAAACTAGAAAATAAACTAATGTTGTATAAGAAAGTTGTATTTGGCTTCTGTACAAGATTGCAGAAAGTAAAAGTATTTATGGTATCTTCGGATTTAATAAAAGCTAAAATTGTAGAACTGAGTAAAAGAAGATGAAAGGTGTTTCTAATGGTTTAAAATGGATTGGGGTTCCTGGGTTCACTTGTCTACTCTCTCATAAAGGTGTGGTGGCATTAAACACAAGATAGATGATCGAAATACCGATGAGATTCTATAATGTTTCTTGATACGCATGAATATGGGCATCACGTCCTAACATAAAGATGACACTACACATCTTACTTATACTCTACTAGAAAGGAATCAACTTCATGCAATCTAGTATTAAGGATTAACAGAGTATACCCTTAGGTACTTTGACATGATGGTGAATAAAAAATGTGCTACCATGCATGAACATAATACAATGGATCAATATCCATGAATATAAGCAAGGATTCTCAGCTATCACTAAGAACTATAGCACATGCATTCTTTTTCTCCCTAGTGAGGTAAAAACGGAATTGGTAAACACTACAGTAGCTATGAAATTGCTGTCATAATCCACTACTACTACTAAGTTAATCCATCTAATACACACCAACCCCCACACATGCTCTCACAAGAAGTTTGATCAGAACAAGTAATAAGAACGGGGTAACAATGTGCACTATTCATACATCAAGAACATGATAAAGGTTCACATCTCATAGATCATCCAATAAAATAAGGATCCACCATATAGGAATTACATATAATGGTCATAATCATGTTAGTCAGCTCATATGGCATCTAATTAACATAGCACAAGAGAGAGAGAGATCAAACTACTGCCACAAACCCATAGTCCAGAGGTGGACTACTCCCTCTTCATCATGGTGGCGGTGTTGGTGATGTTGGAGAGGTTGGAGAAGCGACTTTGGGGACGGCTCCCATAGCGTTTGCCTCTCCTATCTTCGCAGGTTCACCCTCTATTTTGTGGTTTCGTGTATCTTTGCCGCCTCCTCAAGGGAACGTCTCGTCTTTATATAGGACTTTTTAGGTCAAGACAATCAATCTAGGACAAAGACAGATGGCATCGGAGCCACGATTGAAGGGTTTCGCAGCATAGTAAATCAAAAATTTTCCTACGGATGCGAACAAGAAAGCCAAGATCTAATCTAGGAGATGTAATCAACGAGAGAGGTAGATGAGATCTTCATACCCTTGAAGATTCGCACAGCGGAAACGTTCAATAGAACGTGGTTGACGTAGTCGTACTCGCCGTCTCCTCCTCGCGATCCGATCCGATCCTACGCCGCAAGTGGCGGCGCCTCCGAGAGTTGCACACGTGCGGTGCAGCGACGTCTCCTCCTTCCTTGGTCCAGCAAGTATGGTGGAGAGATAGATTGGATCAGCAGCACGACGGCGTGGTGCTTATGGTGGAGAGTTTCTGCAGCAGGGCTTCGCCTACGTGCAGTCGCGAGAGAGAGAGAGGGAGGGCAGCAGTTGGCGGCTAGGGTTTGGGTCAGGGGTGAGAGAGGGCTGCGCCCTTGCCCCCCTATATATAGAGGGGTGGCCGACCAAGGCCAGCTTGGCCTCTCCCCAAACCCTAGCCGACTTGGAGTAGGAAGAGTGGGGGGCAAGTTTCC
This sequence comes from Dactylis glomerata, assembly GCA_007115705.1. Taxonomy (NCBI): domain Eukaryota; kingdom Viridiplantae; phylum Streptophyta; class Magnoliopsida; order Poales; family Poaceae; genus Dactylis; species Dactylis glomerata. Next base: position 2,472,423 of record QXEO01000422.1, on the reverse strand, counting down.
CCCCTTCCTTCTTTGAAGACTCCCTTAGGGTTTCCCCTTGGGCTGGCCGGCTGGGCCTTAGGGGCCTTGTGCGCCTGGCCCAGGGCGGCCAGGGCACTTCCCCTTAGGCCCACGCAGGCCTCCGTCAAGTGGGCCCACGTTGGTCCCACTCCGGAACCTTCTAGAACCTTCCGGTACAATACCGATAAACTCCGAAACCTTTCCGGAATCCAAAAACTGCTTTCCTTTATATGAATCTTATTCTCCGGACCATTCCGGAACCTCTCGTGACGTCCTGGATCTCATCCGAGACTCCGAACTAAAACTCATAAACCAATTATCCATTCTATCCTAGCGTCGATGCACGTTAAGTGTGTGACCCTACGGGTTCGAGAATATGCAGACATGATCTTCTATCAATAATCAATAGCGGGATCTGGAAACCCATATTGACTCCCACATATTCATCGATGATCATATCGGATGAACCACGATGTCAGGATTCAATTAATCCCGTATATGTATTCCCTTCGTCACACGATATTTTACTCGCCCGAGATTTGATCGTCGGTATCGCCATACCTAGTTCAATCTCGTTCACAGCAAGTACTTTACTCGTTCCGTAATCCGATATCACTTTGTGATTAACTCCTTAACCACATGCTTGCAAGCGGTATTGATATCGATTACCGAGTGGGCCCGAAGTATATCTCTCCGACTCGGGAGGGACAAATTCCATCTCGATACATACAACCCAACAAGTACTTTCCGATCACCTGAGAGACACCTTTATTATCACCCTCACATAGGATGACGTTTGATGACTTCAAAGCTTTCTTCTGATACTAGGGAGTTGTATTATCTCATGGTCTAAGGAATACAATACTTGACATAGGAAAAGCTTCGCAAAGATGAACACGATGACACGATCTAATTGCTCTGCTTTATTTGGGTCTGTCCATCACATCATTCTCCTAATGACATGACCTCATTATTAATCGACAACTCATGTCTATGGTTAGGAAACCTTAACCATCATTAATCAATGAGCTAGTCCATATAGGCGTACTAGGGATACGGTGTTGTTCATAAACCACACAAGTATTAATGTTTCCGCTTAATACAATTATAGCATGGAGTATAAACATTATCATGAACAAGAAATATGATAATAACAATATTATTATTGCCTCTAGGGCATATTTCCTTCAGTCTCCCACTTGCACTAGAGTCAATAATCTAGTTAATACTTGCGCATTCAACACCTATGGCATTCCGGTGTTACTCATACGCGTTGCACGTGGTAAACCTTATCTACGGGTCTGACACTTTCAGGTCCGTTTGTATTTGTATATCTTTTGCGTCATCACGCATTACTCATCTTGACATGAGATGGCATCGTATAAATTTGGTCTTCTGGTGAGACCTTTGTATCTTGGCCGAGACTATGTTGTCACTATTGTCATACAATAGAACTACATAGTACTAGCACACTTTTAAAAATAGCGATATCCACCGTGCGTCGAAATACTCATTGGTCCACACACATCGGTATGTATGATTTCCAATAAGTCCGTTGCTCGCTCCATTATTCCGGAGAACGGGGTTTTGATCATCTTGCCCATGAGGCATGGCTCGCACGTGTCAAATGATTCAAAATCAAGAGACTCCAAAAGTCCATCAGAATGGAGTTTCTTCATGCGTTTTACGCCAATATGACCTAGACGACAGTGCCACAAAGAAGTTGGATTATCACTATCTACTTTGCATCTTTATGCCGCTTCTAAAGCAAATATATACTTAGCCCTCGTTGCAGTGTCCGCCACAATGTTAACATTGGAACTCATCCAAGTCATCATGGAACTTTCTTCCATTTTATTGTGCCACCTTCTAACTCAAAACAAATAGCTTAAAATTTGAGATAAAATTTTACTTGTATGTGTGACAAAGCCAATGTAACTCATTACAATGAACCATTTGTCACTTCTGCATACAGAACATATTCTTACTTCTTCGAAAGTGCATAAGAATATCTTTACTATTGTCCAACGATCATCATATGAATGCTATAACCTTTAGAGCATTGGACACATCTGGATCTACATATCATGGTATACAAGATTGATAAAATCATTCTTGTGGTTTCACTCATCAAGTGTCAAAACAATTGATTCTTGCTCCAACCTCTTCCATGCAACAAGAACCGTTCTTATTGTTTCCATATTGAACAAATTCAATATTTCATCTATGTACTCTGGCAAAACTATATTAGTGCCTCAATCTATCTGTATAGACATTGATGCTCAATATTCTGGTTTTGCCTAAGTCTTTCATCAAAAATCCAATTATAATGAAAAACTTAACAATATCAAGAAAAACACATAATTTCCAATGAACGATATGTCATCTACATAAAGCATTAGAAATATGTCTTAGCGCTCCCACTTACTTTCTTGTAAATACAAGCATCTTCAAATATCTTGATGAAATTAACACTTTAACATTTTCATCATTGAAGATTCCAACTTCGCTATGCTTACTTCTACCATAGAAGTTTGCATACATATCTAGCAACCTTTGAATTAACAAAACCCATTGGGTCGTGTCAGGTACACGTCCTTGGTGTGCATTCCGGTAGAGGAATGTTGTTTCGTTTATTCAACTAACATATCTCGATATGTAATTGTTGCTAGAATAATTCATATGACGAAGTCAGGGCCCATCATCGCTTCTTTGTATATTGTTGGTTACTATTATCTAATAATATCTCGTCCTCAAATCTTGCTATTTGATTACGACCAACTTGGTTAAATAGGAACTTCGATGTCGTGACTACAACATATTGTAGACGCATGATCTATGAATGCAGTTGCCGCTTCCAGAACATATTCTGGTGCTGCGCTACTTTGATCATCTTGCTCAGATTCAATAACTTCATCAAGTTCTATCTTCCTCCCACTTAAACCTTTCGCGAAAAACTCCTTCATAAGAAGTTCACTTCTTTCAGTGACAATCACCTTTAATTGGGTTTATGGCAGAAGAAACACCCATCGACATTCTTTGGGATAACCTACAAAGACTTACTAATCCAATTTTGGTTGTAAACATTTTACACATATGCCTTGCATACCAAAATTCAAGAAAATACAACTATAACTTGTATGGTGTCATTTCGGTAGATTATGATGGCACTCTATTCAGTGAAAAACGGTAGTCTCTAAAGCATAATCCACAAATTATATTGGTAGTTTATTTCATCATTGATCTAACCATGTCAAACAAGGTTTGATTACATCCATCGAAAACTCCATACTCCTATGGTGTTTATCATGATGCAAGTTTGTGGAACAATTCCTCTAACTCTTAGATGCTTGCTAAACTTGTAACTCAAATATTCTTCTTTATGATCCAATCATAAAAACTTGAATTTTTCTTGTTACAATAATTTCCACTTCATAAATTGAACAATTTCAATTATTTCATACTTCTATCTCATCAAGTAGATATACAATACATCTATTCGAGTCATTGATGAAATAGAAAATACACCACGCTTGACTTCACACATGAACTATATACATCAACATGTACGATCTCCATGTAGTTAGTCGCTTGTTCTTTCTATGGCCCACGAACGGAGTTTAATCATCTTTAGGAAAAGTCTCACAAGCGTCAATCAATTCAAAATCAAATGACTCGAAAATCTATCAATATAGAATTTCTTTCATGTTTTGTTTCCAATATGACTTAAACGGCGGTGTCACATATAAGTGAAATTTGTTTTGTCTTGCGACCTTTAGCATCAGTGTTATAAATGTATATTTCACCAACAAGATAATAATAATCTATCCATCGATTATGGAAGATGGTAATAATTTGAACAACCATTGCTCTCATAATACCGGAACAAAATAACAATTATTAAGTTCTTAACAAATCTAGAAGGCTAGGTTTTATGCCAACGAAAAACATAATAACACACTTATTTGTTTCTCGATACGCATTGTTACCACATTCTTTTGCTAGTTACTTAGGGGCCATCGTAGTTCTTGTATTGTTGCTTTGTATGACATTTCATACCAACAATCTAGTATCCAATACCCAAGAATTACATTATGTACTAGCAAAGAATACATCTATAACATGTATATCATTTATATACCTGAGCTGGACATTTCCAGTCTTTTCCTTTTCTACCAAATACTTTTGTAGATCCTATTTAGCATTTCCTCTCCTTTTAGAAGAATCTATCGACATCAATAGTGGCGTCAATCATTTGACACATAGTCCAAAGGATTTTTTTTAGTCAAATACTAATAGCCTTGGATTTTGCACTTTGAAGTGGATCACCATCATCATATGATTGGTATTCTTCCAGATTCCATTCTTTAGTATTCCTTTGGTATAGCAAAACAATTTAGCTGATACCTTTTCATTCATCTTATCATGACAACTTTCATGATGAAACTACTATAGCTTATAAGGATGAATGCAAGTATAATATTAGTTTCCCAAACTTTTGGGTGATCGGGACGCCTAGCATCTTCAATCTTCACATATATTCATACAATATGAGCATATGTTCTTTTACTAAATTATACTTCATCATTTTTGCAAACAATCAAAGTTTTAGATATCAAATATCTTTCACTTCTTGTTTGTTTCTGAAACAATTCTTTCAGCTTGATGATCACTTTGATTCTCAAACAATTTTGAAGATCAATTTATCATGAAGGCAAACATATGATCTTTAGATACTAAACTTGAATCGTTGCTCTTAGATTAATACAATTTATTAAATCATATGGAGCAAGCAAGGTTTGCTAAAGTTTGCAATAGGACTTAATCTTTAGTCTTGACATTCTAACTAAACGGCACTAGACCGAAAAGTGATTATCCAGAATTCTATAGTTCTTTTAACTCAATTAAGCTAAGTGTCGGTGGGAAACGGTTGCCAAAGACTACAATGATTTATGCAAATACACTAAGATTTAGTTCATGATAATTAGTTCAAGTTAATCAAATTACTAATGAACTCCCACTAAATTCAACATCCCTCAAAGTTGTTTAGTGAAGCATGATCCAAATTCACTACACCGAGACCGATCATCACGTGAATGATGTAGTTTTAATGGTGAACATCAACATGTTGATCATATCATCCATATGACTCATGCTTGACCTTTCGGTCCGTGTGTTCCGAGGCCATGTCTGTACATGCTAGGCTCGTCAAGTCAAACCCAAGTATCTCCGCATGTGCAAATACTGGCTTGCACCCGTTGTATGTGGACGTAGAGTTTATAGCACCCGATCATCACGAGATGCTTGAACACGACGAACTTTCGCAACGGTGCATACGAGGGGAGAACACAATTTTATCTTGATCTTTAAGTGAGGAATCATCTTATAATGCTACCGTCGCGATCTAAGCATAATAAGATACATAAAAGGATAAACATCACATGCATATAATTTTATGTGACATGGTATAGCCAATCTCCGCGCCATGATCTCCATCTTGTGCGCGCCGGCATGATCTCCATCACTCCACCATGATTGCCTCCACCACGAATAGCAACTACAACTATTGCTAACTACTTAGCGATAAAGTAAAGCTATTACATGGCGTATAAGAAGTTGACACGCAGGTCATACATAATTATAAAGACAACCATATGGCTCCTGCCGGTTGTGAACTCATCGACATGCAAGTCGTGAAAGATTACAAAACATGATCATTGCATACAACTCAATTCATACTCATCATGTCTTGTGCCATACCATATCACAAAACACTCCCTGCAAAAACAAGTTAGACGCCTCTACTTTGTTGTTGCATGTTTTACGTGGCTTATGGGAGTAGCAAGCTAAGAACGATTCTTACCTACGAAAAGCCACAACGGTGATATTATGGTTGCTAACATCCGATGTAAGTCCCATGACTACTATAGTGAGAGAAACTGGCATCCACCAGCCGCATGTATGGAACAAGCCACACGTCAAGTGCGGAGCCGGTCTTGCGAACGCGGTCGCGTAAAGTTGGCCTGGACCGCTTCGATCTCACTATACCGCGCCATAAGAGATACACAACAAGAGGTTTGCAACAGAAAACATCAACGCCCGCAACAAACATGTTGTGTTCTACTCGTGAAACACATCTACGCATAGATCTAGCTCTGATACCACTGAAGGGTTTCGCAGCATAGTAAATCAAAAATTTTCCTACGGATGCGAACAAGAAAGCCAAGATCTAATCTAGGAGATGTAATCAACGAGAGAGGTAGATGAGATCTTCATACCCTTGAAGATTCGCACAGCGGAAACGTTCAATAGAACGTGGTTGACGTAGTCGTACTCGCCGTCTCCTCCTCGCGATCCGATCCGATCCTACGCCGCAAGTGGCGGCGCCTCCGAGAGTTGCACACGTGCGGTGCAGCGACGTCTCCTCCTTCCTTGGTCCAGCAAGTATGGTGGAGAGATAGATTGGATCAGCAGCACGACGGCGTGGTGCTTATGGTGGAGAGTTTCTGCAGCAGGGCTTCGCCTACGTGCAGTCGCGAGAGAGAGAGAGGGAGGGCAGCAGTTGGCGGCTAGGGTTTGGGTCAGGGGTGAGAGAGGGCTGCGCCCTTGCCCCCCTATATATAGAGGGGTGGCCGACCAAGGCCAGCTTGGCCTCTCCCCAAACCCTAGCCGACTTGGAGTAGGAAGAGTGGGGGGCAAGTTTCCCCCCTTCCTTCTTTGAAGACTCCCTTAGGGTTTCCCCTTGGGCTGGCCGGCTGGGCCTTAGGGGCCTTGTGCGCCTGGCCCAGGGCGGCCAGGGCACTTCCCCTTAGGCCCACGCAGGCCTCCGTCAAGTGGGCCCACGTTGGTCCCACTCCGGAACCTTCTAGAACCTTCCGGTACAATACCGATAAACTCCGAAACCTTTCCGGAATCCAAAAACTGCTTTCCTTTATATGAATCTTATTCTCCGGACCATTCCGGAACCTCTCGTGACGTCCTGGATCTCATCCGAGACTCCGAACTAAAACTCATAAACCAATTATCCATTCTATCCTAGCGTCGATGCACGTTAAGTGTGTGACCCTACGGGTTCGAGAATATGCAGACATGATCTTCTATCAATAATCAATAGCGGGATCTGGAAACCCATATTGACTCCCACATATTCATCGATGATCATATCGGATGAACCACGATATCAGGATTCAATTAATCCCGTATATGTATTCCCTTCGTCACACGATATTTTACTCGCCCGAGATTTGATCGTCGGTATCGCCATACCTAGTTCAATCTCGTTCACAGCAAGTACTTTACTCGTTCCGTAATCCGATATCACTTTGTGATTAACTCCTTAACCACATGCTTGCAAGCGGTATTGATATCGATTACCGAGTGGGCCCGAAGTATATCTCTCCGACTCGGGAGGGACAAATTCCATCTCGATACATACAACCCAACAAGTACTTTCCGATCACCTGAGAGACACCTTTATTATCACCCTCACATAGGATGACGTTTGATGACTTCAAAGCTTTCTTCCGATACTAGGGAGTTGTATTATCTCATGGTCTAAGGAATACAATACTTGACATAGGAAAAGCTTCGCAAAGATGAACACGATGACACGATCTAATTGCTCTGCTTTATTTGGGTCTGTCCATCACATCATTCTCCTAATGACATGACCTCATTATTAATCGACAACTCATGTCTATGGTTAGGAAACCTTAACCATCATTAATCAATGAGCTAGTCCATAGAGGCGTACTAGGGATACGGTGTTGTTCATAAACCACACAAGTATTAATGTTTCCGCTTAATACAATTATAGCATGGAGTATAAACATTATCATGAACAAGAAATATGATAATAACAATATTATTATTGCCTCTAGGGCATATTTCCTTCAACGATGGCCAAACGGCCTCTGGTGGCACGGTCTGGCTAGGGGCCCAAGCCACCTAGGATCGATTGAGCCTCGTGGCCCCCTTGTGTGCTTCTTCTTCTCATTTTGTAGCTCTAGGAAAAATTATAACCTAGAAAAAGCCTCGCTTCGTTTGAGTTCCGGAAGGTTCTTGAAACGTAAAAATTCGCAAAACAGGTGTTTCCTATTCTGCAGAGTTACAACCCAAATAAGGGGGATCAATGAAAAATCCCCATAAATGAATGCAAATCATGATTATAACATCTCATAACATCTAAATATGTTGGAATATGCAACAATAAACTACAAATTTCATGCATGAATTTTGCATGCATCAACTTCCCCAAGCTTAACCCATGCTCGTCCTCGAGTATGAAGGTGATAAAACTAAACTAGGACTTTGGTGTTTATTGCTTCAATGAAAATAACAAGCAGTAATACATAAGATCAATGATTCAAACTTCAATGAATAGCAACAAGCAAATGAGATATCAAGTGGTACTTCTAGTTTACTTCAAAGATGTTCAACAATCAATCACAAAGTGCAAAAATAAATGTAAGTACTATGACATTAAACATGCAAATGCTTGTGTAGTTCAGAACATTCTTTCTTTCTTCTCTTTCTTTCTTTTGAACAACTGGCCACTGAAAGTAAGTAGGGAGTATACATGCCAAGACTTTGATGCTAAAAGAGAAAATAAGTTTTTGATTGTGCAACTCATGTCAACAGTCGTGAAGACAATTATGGTTTTATATGTTTGATCACATACAAGTTGAAATTCTCATGCCCCGTGGTTAATAGTACCTACACCACACACTACCCAACTTTAAAATTACCATAGATTTTCATTGTATGCATACTGCTTTAACCAAGTGCTCTCAAAGGGGTACCTCCATGCCACCTGTACGAAGTGCCCTTTGAGATTTTGGGAAATCTTTTTGCAAAGGCAATATATACCGAGACGACAGGACAATAGACAAATAAACTCCTCTTTAAATATTAACTGAACAGTAATTTAAACTTATGAAAGATGATTGAGGAAGTCCATGCTGAAACTTCTACCATGATTAGGCATGGTTTGGGTTAGTGTCCCAATGCTCTTCTCTAACAAAATATACATACTTGAATCTTTAACATGACTAGCATATTGCCCGTGCTTCGCTACGAAAACACACAAATATATTAAACATATTTTATTCTTTGTGATTTTTTCTGAAAACGTACCAAAACGTGCTAAAAGCCTTTTGTTGTTCATTAGATTAGGTTTGACTGTTAACTATACTGTTGTAACTGCTGATGGTACTTTCAAGAGCTTTTTTTGCTGAAGATTACCAATCATAAGCTGTGAGATAACAACACGGTTTGGTTTTGGTAAATATCATACTATAGTATATATGGTCTTGGTATATCAAACAATTCGAGTATGGCCTCGCTAAATTACACCATAGACTTAAATTCTAGGTGGCTGGACCACTAAATATCACACAATTATACACAACCGAATTTAGAATCCAATTTTTGAGTACACAACAACCATTTTTCAGTAAAAGCAAACAAAGCACTGCACAATAATACCGCACAAACCGGTAGCACGCAAGTACATGCAGTCTTCTAAATTTGCACAACACGAAGCATCAACGCTAAGCAAATGAACTTCAGAACTTGCTAGAGTCACGTATGCAAGCATGGATCAGGGAAAAAAATTACACGCGCAAGCAATCAGTGCCGTGATGGTGGCTTCGCCTCGCTATGCTCTGTTACGTGGAGACCGCAGTAATGCTAGACTTACGGACGTTTTTGTTACGGGGATGATTTACGGACTGACGTGGAATCTATTGGTTGGTCTTAATCCTCCACCCCTCCGTGAAATCAGGACGTAAGTGTAGCATTACAGACCGTAAGTGTGATTCCGTAAGAATCAGTCCGTAGATGTAGCATTACAGACCGTGGCCTGAAGGTGGTCTCACGCGGTCAAAACGTTCTTCCAGAGAGTGGTAGTGCCGGCCGGGAAAGTGGTGCTGCGGCGACCAAATTCAGAGGAGTGCAAGACCACGGGCTCAGTTCTCCTGCTCAGTGCCCGAGCGCCGCTCGTCCTGTGCATGTCTGCCGCTCGCTATGCCGACTGTGCAAGCACGCTGCGCAAGCTTGCTGCAGGTGTTCCTCCTGGGTCACCGTGCGGAACAGCCCGCCATCACTGCCCTCAAGCGTGGGTCAGCCGACACCTCCGGCGTGGCCAGCCAGATGATGTTCAGGCGAGCTGTTGGCGTCCTTGCAGCTCTACAAGGGCGCCGCGATTGATGCTCTAGGCTACCACCTGCGCGTTCGAGGGCCCTTGCCGCATAGACCTGCTGCGTCCCACTCGCCAGAAAGCAGGGAAGCAATGAACGATGGTCCCGGGAGCTCGGAAGCCTTTTGGGGTTTGGGGCCACGGAGAATCCGTTCCATCCCGGAGGACGGCGGCGGCGCCGGTGTATGAGGATTGAGGGGTGGCCGTGGTGTGTAGCAGGGAGGAAGAACGAATGGATCAGAGTATAAAGAAACAAGATATTTTCCCTCTACTGAATGGATAAGGATATCTCATGGGCCCACCTATCACCGCAATGCGTAATAGCCATTGGATTGGATCAAATCTAACGGCTCAGATGAGTGGAGAGTGAACTCACCACCAACTCCAATCTTTATAGAAGTAGAGATAACCCCCACTCATTTCACATCGGTAGGCATGCATAACCGAATGTACATGACAACAACTTAATATGGTGCAATGTCGAAAGTCTTGTTCCATGACAACATGGTTTGACTTAACTCCAAATAATAGTTTGTCAAACATGTAACTTACATAAATTAGAATCACCATAGACTGCTACTTTCCCATGAGCTTTAAACTGCACAATAAAAAGAAGTATGATTTTGAATGCAAAGGCATGGCACATATACTATACTTGGAATAGCATTTTACTATATAGGTAGGTATGATGGAGATTTTGTGGAGAAGTATGGCTCAAAATTTTTGGATACAATAAATCTTTGCTTGTGTTTTTCGTTCCTTTTCTTATCTTGGCCAATGGAAAGGTAAAATGCCACAAGCATGCATAATGTCCATAATTCTACACATTTATTTATGAACAAAGTTACTCATAGTTAACTATCAATGGGAAAAATAAGAGATAGCACTAAATACGGCACTAGCAAATTACTATTCAATCAAAACACATGACGCATAGAACATATGCACTACTTGCATTGCTATTACCCTTTTCTTCCAAACTTAACTTTACTTTTTCTCCAGTATATCTCTCATAAACACTAAGCATACCTACAGGTGGTGGTCCATTTATTCAAAAAAAAATACAAAATAAAAACCTAAAAACTAGATGTAGACGTTCTAAATTTATGCAAAAGTAAAATGGTGCTAAAAAACAAAGTTGGAAGAGTACGCAAACCAAGAGTTTGATATGTCTAGGGGGGGGTGCCATGGGGCTTCCCCAAGATTATGGCGTTTTTCAGTACTTAGATGACTCCTTGTTCGATAATCCTTCCTTCCCTGAAAAAAAACTTCACCACGGAACTCTTTCCCATCTCTTTTCTAGAGTAGATGACATTAGAGGGCATAAAATAAAATATGCATGCTATCATAAAAACCCCAAATAAAATTTGGTTTAAGGTGTCCAGAGATTATATTAAGTTTCTAACATTCACAAAATATGAAAAGACTCAAAAAGAATCATCTTGAGGCTCAAATGAATGCTCAAAACAACCAAAGACAGTATATGTCCTAAAAAATAGCAGCAGCTTGACGAATTTTTTCGCCCCCCTTAAACATGTTAGGAATTTTTGCTGATTTTTGTGCATATATAGGATGACAATTTGCAGATTCAGTAAATTTTTCAAATACATAGGAGTTACGAAAAAAGAATGAAAAATCGGGCACTAAAAAGTGCTGTGCAGATTTCAGCAACTCCCCATATGTATTGCAACCTTAAAACATCCAAAATGGGTAAAACTTGGCACTTTATTTCTTGCTACAGAACAAACCAAAACCAACTATCTTGCTACAGAAATAACACAAAAATAAAACTCAAAAGAAAATACTCTCTTACAAGAGCAAAGAAAACAAAACCAAAAAACTAAAAACTACCGGGTTGCCTCCCGTAAAGCGCTTTCTTTATAGCCATATAGCTAGACTTCATACCTTATTTCTTCAAGATGGGAACATGTCATGAGGATAGTTGTACCTCTAGACATTTATCTTCTTCCCTAGGAAGTGCTCTGTACACTTTTTATGTGGGAATTGAAACTTCAAATTCCCTTCCTTAGAGTCAATAACAACACATGTTGTTCTTAAAAATGGTCTACCAAGGATTATAGGACTAGAGGTGCTGCTCCTCATGTTCATAACAATAAAATAAATAGGTACAAAAGTCATATGGAGTTCAATCATGATATTATGAACTGTACCTAAGACATGCTTGGTAGAATCATTAGGAAGTAAAATATCAATATCACACTTTTCCATTTTTTTCTATCAAGATCAAGCAAGTCATATAATTCTTTAGAAGGGATATTAACACTTGATCCTAAGTCTATTATAGCATGATGTGATTCTTTTTCTACAGAAATAAGTATTTTTGGAATCCACACATCCCCAAGCTTTGGTGGTATCATAGCCTCATTAATGTACCTTTGTATCTCTTTCTTTTATGATATGATTACTTATGTATGAACCAAAACCAGTTTGATGAACATTAAAATAAGGATCATTTGCAAAACCTTGCAAGATATTAATGAGTTCATTCAAACTACACTTATCAAGATCTAGTAGAGGTTCATCAAATTTTTCACTAAGCATTTTAATTTCCTCTACTTGTTTCTCTTCCTCATAAAGATTATAAAGCTCACAGCGATCATCAAATGGTTCTTCAGGTGTACCTGATTTCTCCAAACTAATTTTAATTTTGTTTTCAAGGAGTAAACCATCAAGTAGAATATGAGCATTAGCAGCAGTAAGTTCCATAGAAGTTTTTCCACTTTGAACATTCACATAAGATTTAGAGCTCATTGTCAAGCGACAATAAAATGAATGCATTAACATCCAATCTCTCAGACAATGATCTAATTCTTAAGCTAGTCCTCTAAATCTCTCCCATGCATAAATAAGCAATTCATTAATTCTTTGTTTGAATGAGAATATCAACTCTCTATTATAGCTCATGATGGAAGGTGGTCCAAATCTTTCTATGAAAGCAACTTTAATGTTGTACCAAAAATTAAAAGTTACCAAAGGCCAATTTAGAACCCAGTCTAAAGCTCTACCAGCAAGCGAGTAAGGAAATATTTTAACTTTAATTCTCTCGCTGCTAAAATGTTTTATCTTAATAGTATCACATCTTTTCTCAAACTTTTTAAGATGAGCTATAGGATCATCTCCAAGAACCCCATCGAACATTTCCTAAAAAACAAACTTCATAATCGCAGGTTCGATCTCAAAAGGTTTTGGCATGTTGAATGATGGAGGAAATTCTTAACACTAAATGGCCAATGATATCTTTTATCCATCTTTGCAACAAAAGTGATGCTACCCTAGTTTTTATGGATTTTTATGTATAAGAAAAGTAAAAACAAAACTAAAAATAAACAACTAAAACAAAAAAGACTAAAACAAAACAAAGAGAAATGCTTTGAAAATCTAAAAGGATGAGAAGACTCAGAGTGGCGCAACCTTCCCAAGCTTAGGAAATTGCACATCGCCAGAGAATAATCTTGCAGGATCAGGAAAAAGTCTTGGCTTGTGGAAATTGTAGCTGTGAATGCTTTCCTTTGTTCCCCAGAAACGGCGCCAGAAAATAGTCTTGATAACACTAAGCAAGTGTGCCAATTCGTTGGGACTCCAAGTGCAGAGTGTTGTAGGAAGATAACCATAAGAGTGACTTGGGGTTTAATATCGAACTCTTGGGGAATAGTCGAAAAAGCTCCAATCGTCTTTGTCAAGCAACCTGCAAAACAAGGTCTTTGCCTTATGTCCCCAACTACACCGTGTGGTTGTCAAGCACAAGGTTTCGGTATTAGAACATCAAAACAAATATAAATAACTAAAAGTAAACTAAAACTAGAAAATAAACTAATGCTGTGAATGAAAGTTGTTTTTTGGGTTTTGTATAAGATTGCAGAAAGTAAAAGTATTTTTGGTATTTTCAGATTTAATAAAATCTAAAATGGTAAAAGCGAGTAAAAGCAGCTGAAAGGTGTTTCTAATGGTTTAAAATGGACTATGGTTTATGGGTTCACTTGTCTACTCTCATAAAGGTGTGGAGACATTAAGCACAAGGTAGATGATCGAAATACCGATGAGATTCTATAATTTTTCTTGATACGCATGAATATGGGCATCACGTCCTAACATAATGATGATACTACACATCTTACTTATACTCCACTAGAAAGGAATCAACTTCATGCAATCTAGTATTAAGAATTAACAGAGTATACCTTAGATACTTTGACATGATGGTGAATAACAAATGTGCTATCGTGTATGAACATATTACAATGGATCGATGTCCATGAATGTAAGCAAGGATTCTCAGATGTCACTAAGAACTATAGCACATGCATTCTTTTTCTCCCTAGTGAGGTAACAGCAGAATTGGTAAACACCATAGTAGCTATAAAATTGCTGTTACAATCCACTACTACTACTACCAAGTTACTCCATCTAATACACTCCATCCCACACACATGCTCTCACAACAAGTTTGATCAGAACAAGTAATAAGAACGGGGTAACAATATGCATCTATTCATACATAAAAAACATGATAAATGTTCACGTCTCATAGATCATCTAATAAAATAAGGATCCACCACATATGAATTACATAATATGACCATAATCATGGTAAGCAGCTCATATGACATCTAATCAACATAGCACAAGAGATAGATAGATCAAGCTACTGCCACAAACCCATAGTCCAGAGGTGGAATACTCCCTCTTCATCATGGTGGCGGTGTTGGTGATGTTGGAGAGATTGGAGAAGCGACCAGGGATGGCTTCGGCATCATTTCCACCTCCAATCTTCATAGGTTCAGCCTCTGTTTCATGGTTTCATGTTTCTCCACCGCCTCCTCGAGGGAACGCCCCGGGGGTCTTTATATAGGACTTTTTAGGTCAAGACAATCAATCTGGGACAAAGACAGACGTCATCAGAGCCACGATGGCTAAACGGCCTCTGGTGGCGCGGCTTGACTAGGGGCCCGCACCACCTAGGCTCGTTTGGTCCTCATGGCCCCCTCGTGTGCTTATTCTTCTCATTTTGTAGCTCCAAGAAAAACAATAACCCCAGAAAAAGCGTTGCTTCGTTTGAGTTTCGGAGGGTCCCTAAAACATAAACATACACAAAACAGATGTTTTCCGTTCTATAGAATTATAACCCAAATAAGGGGAATCGATAGGAAATCCCCATAAATCAATGTAAATCATGATTATAACATCTCATAACATCTAAATATATTGGAATATGCAACAATAAACTACAAAGTTCATGTATGAATTTTGTATGCATCAGCATATTGTTCTTGGATGGTCTCCAAACCAAAAAAATAAAGTCAGGGTGAGATAGCATGGTATAATGGTGCGATAATGCATCAACAATAATATTACCCTTACCATTTTTGCGTTTAATAACATAAGGGAAAGACTCAATAAATTCAGACCACTTAACATGGTGATGACTTAGTTTTGCTTAACAACAAATATGCTTAAAAGATTCATGATCAAAATGTATAACAAATTAGTTAGGCCATATATAATGTTGCCAAATTTTCAAAGTCCGGAGAAGAGCACATAATTACTTATCATAAGTAGAATGGTTCAGGCTAGGCCCACTTAATTTTTCGCTAAAGTATGCACCAGATTTACCCTCTTGTAATAAAACACCTCCCAAACCTGTGCCACTAACATCACATGCTAGCTCAAAAGTCATACTCCCTCCTTTCGGATGTTGCATGAGTTATTTTGCAAAAAAACCTAACACTAGTACAGATCGGGCCTTTTAAGGCCCCCCCCCCCCCCCGTCGCTAACGGAGAGCTAAAAACCATTTGCGATGCGACAATCTGTATCCATGAGACAAAAAATCGTTTGCGTTTTCTCACCCACGGGCAAACTCGAGAAAATCGCACACGGTTTTTTCATCGCACATGGTTTCTATGAAAAAATGGTGTGTGATGTGGGGAACAATCACACACGGTTTTGGACAAAAAATTGTGTGTGATGCACAAAAAATATTTTTCTTTCTAATGTGCCTATTTTTTGTGGAGAGGTGTAAATTGTCAAGTCAAACAACATTAACAAAGTGACTTTTCAAGTTTTTGTGTGAAAAAGTAATTTTCAATTTTTTAAGTGTCCAAAATGGAGTTTTTGTGTGAAGCAAACATGAATAATATGGTGCAAAATGACACCACTCCAATTTTCAAAAAATCTAGACACATATTGAATGAATAAATCCCCCGCGCTATGAATATAAAAGCTTTTTATGTAGTCTTGCCCATTTAAATGACTTTGTGTCGATTTTCACCGCACACAATTTTGCTTGAAAACGGGTGTGTGATATAGGAGTTCATCACACACGGTTTTGAATAAAAAAATGTGTGTGATGATAAAAAAGTTCTTATTGTAATGGGCCCATTTTTTGCGCAGAGGTGTATATCGCTATGACAAACAACATTGCCAAAGTGAATTTCCTTTTTTCTATAAAATGTTATTTTCCATTTTTTAAGTGCCAAAATGGGGGGGTTTTAGTGAAGGCAACATGTAAAATATGGTGCAAAATGACACCACTCCTATTTCTAAAAAATTAGACTATATTGGATGAATAAATCCCCATTGCTATGAATATATAAGCTTCGTATGTAGTCTTGCCCATTTAAATGACTTTATGTTAATTTTAATCGCACATAGTTTTGCTTGAAAAAGGGTTTGTGCTATAGGAGTTTATCACAAACGGTTTTGAACAAAAAAAATGTGTGTGATGATCAAAAAATAATTCTTATTATAGTGGGCCCATTTTTTGCGCAGAGGTGTGTATTGCTATGACAAACAACATTGCCAATGTGAGTTTCCTTTTTTTTTGTATAAAATACTCCCTCTGTCCCAAAATGTAAGCCTTTTTAGAGAGCTAAGTTAGCTTTCTAAAAAGACTTACATTTTGGGTCAGAGTAATATCATTTTCCATTTTTTAAGTGCCAAAAAAGATATTTCTTGTGAAGCAAACGTAAATAATGTGGTGGAAACTGGCACCACTTCAATTTTCTAAAAAACTAGACCATATTAGAGGGATAATGCCCAAATATTATAAATATATGAGCTTTTTAGATACACTCACCTATTTAAATGACTTTATGTCAAATTTTATCACATACGATTTATTCAAAAAAGGGTGTGTGATGTAGGAAGCTATCGCACAACGTGTTTTGACTAAGAATTATGTGCGATGCACCAAGAATACTTATGATGAAAATGTGCCCAATGTTTGCGCAAAGTGTATACGTCATGCTAGATTATATCATATGTGCTTGCTAGCACTTAATTAGCATTCACAGCGGAGGATTGGATCAGTACACTTGATATAGTTTTTTGGGGCAGGTTAGACAAGAGCAGAATTACGAAGTATGTATTGAGACGAGGTGCTTTCTACAAATGTCACATGGACCGGTCAGTGGCTCGGGCAAGTTCTTATCCTCTCCTTGACCACTCATATCTTATCCTCTTCCTCGCATTGCTCGACCATCATCTCTTCCTCCTTGATATTTCTCTACCGCCTCCTCCAGTAGTGTCCGCTGCCAGATGCGTCGCCTCCAGCAGTGACCACCGGTGCCTGCTCGTCCTCGCCAACGGGTCCGGCTACTGCTTCATCGCGCCGGTGTCTTGTTACGTCCCGGAGCCGGTGGTGTGATGGCCGCGGCTAGGGTTCCAGCGAGAGTGGGGAATCTGGGGGAGAAGGACAAACTTGCAGAAGAAGGAAGAAGAGATAGGAGTTCAGTTCATTTCATTTCATAACCCCACTCGATACAAGGCCTCGCTGTTATAACCTCAGCGCTCTAGCCAACCCACACGCACACACATTCTGGTCCAATGCCCAATGGACTACGGCCCAACACCACTCCACCTTACGCATCTGGCACCTGTGCCTGACCAGTCGTAACACCACCTCCCCCTGAAGAACTAGCTTGTCCCCAAGCTGGTGCCGTAGGAAATCGAGCGGGAAGCACATCGTAGTCTTCCCAAGTATCTTATTGTGCTGGCAGAGAGCTCCACTTGACCTTGATTTGCACATGAGCCGCATTGCCTTTCTTGCACAAGCGCCGCTCCAGAATCTCTTCAGGCTCCACATAAGAGTGTCGAGTTGCACCTGTACTGGTAAATCAGTACACACTATTGTATTATCAGGACGAAAGGGTTTCAGCTGGGAAACGTCAAACACTGGATGAATCTGACTGGAAGCAGGGAGTTCCAGCTTGAACGCCACTTGTCCGATGCATGCTAGAATCTTGTATGGCCCATAGAACTTGTAAGATAGCTTGGGAAAACTGTGTTGCACCACAGATTGCTGGACACATGGTTCGAGCTTGAGAAACACTGAATCCCCCACCTGGAACTCGTGAGGATTTGAAATGCTTCATGCGCAACTGAGCTTTCTCCGGCTGGTATTTTAGCATATCAGAAGCAGTCTGTCTGTCAGCTAAGAAATCACGCACCTCAGAGTTTGCTGTAGTGTTCAAATCCGGGAGCATGCCATAAATAGGGCTCTTCTTTGTATAGTTCCTTGAAGGGAGAACACCCAATAGCAGAATGGTGAGATGTGTTATACCAGAACTCTGCCAAGGGCAGCCAGTTAAACCGCTGTTTTGGATGCTCATTCGCTGCACATCTAAGGTACATTTCCAGAGACTAGTTTACACGCTCTGTCTATCCATCTGTCTGGGGGTGATAGGCACTGCTCATCTGCAACTCTGTATCAAACATAGCAAACAAATCCTTCCAGAAGTGGCTAGTGAAAACTCTGTCTCTGTTGGACACGATGGAGATGGGCATCCCATGCAGCTTCACAACATTGTTAAAGACAGCTTTGGCCACTGAGTGAGTAGAATATGGATGTTTGAGAGGAATGAAATGACCAAATTTGGTGTATCTGTCCACAATCACCAGAATCACTTCATGCCCTGCCGACTTAGGAAGACCTTCAACAAAGTCCATAGAAATCTCCTGCCAAGCTCACTGGGGCACCCTGAGTGGCTGCATCAAACCTGGTGTTTTACAATTTTCATGCTTGGCTTGCTGACAGATGGTACACTATTGCACAAATTATTGTACTGTTACTTTCAGACCAGGCCAGGTGAAAAGTTTGTTAATTCTTTGATAGGTGGTGTGAATCCTAGAATGACCACCCAATGCACTAGCATGGAAAGCTTGAATAAGCTTGGTCTGCAAGCCCACATTTGCTCCTATCCATATTTTTTCCTTAAACTTGATCAAGCCTTGATGAAGTTCATATCCCTCTGAATTTGAGCCTACCACTGCCAACTCTTGGAGTAGGGACTGAGCTATTATGTCCACAACATAAGAATTGAGCACCTCTTGAATCCACACTGGAACACCTGCAGAGACAGCATGCAGAGAGAATGCATGGCCCCACTTGGGATAAAGCATCTGCCACTTTATTTTCTGCCCCTTTTTTATTCTGGAAGGTGAAATTGAGACCAACTAGTCTGGTCATTGCTTTCTTTTGTAAATCAGTATGCAGGACTTGATCTTCTAGGTGGCACAAGCTTTGCTGATCAGTTTTGATAATAAAAGGACCCCTGGACAAGTATGGGCGCCACCTATCCACAACCATCATAATTGACAAGAACTCTTTCTCATAAATGGATAGCTTCTTGTTATTCACACTTAAGGCCTTACTGTAATAAGCTATTGGGTGACCAGCTTGCAAAAGGACGGCCCCAAAACCTGTTGCACAAGCATCTGTCTCAATGCAAAATGGTTTAGAAAAATCTGGCATGGCCAACACGGGAGTGCAACTCATGGCTTGCTTCAGCTGATTAAATGCTTCTTGAGCTTCACTTGTCCAAACAAAAGCTTGTTTCTGCAGCAACACTGTCAAGGTTTTAGCCAATATTCCATATCCCTTCACAAACTTTCTGTAGTACCCTGTTAGGCCTAGATAACCTCTGAGTTCAGTAGCTGAAGTAGGAACAGGCCAAGCTAACATCACTTTTGTCTTTTTGGGATCAGTTGCCACCCCTTGATGAGAGATGATATGTCCGAGATATTCTAACTGAGACTGAGCAAAAGAACATTTACTAAGCTTTACAAAGAACTGGTGTTCCTTCAAGATCTAGAAAATTAATTTGAGGTGTTGTACATGCTCAGCCAAGGACTTACTGTAAACCAAGATGTCATCCATGAAAACCAATACAAATTTCCTGACAAAGGGTGCAAAGACTAAATTCATAACACATTGAAATGTGGCTGGAGCATTGGTAAGCCCAAAAGGCATTACTCTGAACTAGTAGTGGCCATTATGTGTCTTGAAGGTTGTCTTCATCTCATCAAAAGGTACCATACGAATTTGATGTTATCCAGCTCGTAAGTCTAGCTTGGAGGAGATTTTAGTGCCAGCCAACTCATCCAGGAGCTCATCAACAACTAGGAGAGGAAATTTGTTCTTAACTGTGACAACATTCAGCTTTCTGCAGTCTATGCAAAATCTCCAACTGCCATCTTTTTTCTTGACTAGCAGAACAGGCGATGCAAAAGGTCTTAAACTATAAATCACTGTACCTTGCTGCAGCATCTCTTTCACTTGTTTCACTATTTCATCTTTTTGAAAGGGAGAGTACCTGTATTGTTGACAGTTAATTGGCTGAGTGTCAGGTAGTAGATTGCCAACATGATCAAAGTCTCTGTGTGGAGGAAGGCCATGTGGTGCCAGAAACACATCTGCAAATTCAGTTAAGATGGACTGGATTTCTTCAGGTATAACTGCAGAAACTTGCAACTGGTTTTCCACCACGCATAATTCAGGTACATCCCAAATATCATTGCCCTTAAAACTTTTAACCAATTTCTCAACAGACAAAGCTTGGAAACTAGTCACAGTAGTGGATTTGATGCCCTGGAGTTGAACTGGTTGATTTTGATGATTGAAGGAAATCCACTTCTCTTCCCAGTTGCAATTCATCAGGCCCTGTTGTTCCAGCCAATCCATGCCCAAGATACCATCATAGCCCCCTAAGGGAAAAATTCTCATATCATGAGAGAAGGTGTGCCCCTGCAGCCACCAGTGCATGTTGGGCACCTTAGTGTCACAGTACATGTAAGCTCCTCCTGCCACTTTAACTTTCAGTGTAGGTATTTCAGTAACTGGTTGTTTTAACTTGTTCACTAGAGCAGAGTCAATAAAGCTGTGTGAACTGCCTGAGTCCAGTAAATAGTAACATGACCTGATCACCCATCAAGGCTCTGAACTGAATTGTACCCGGTTTGGATGAGCCTGCCAAAGCATTGATGGATACATGACAATCATAGTCATCCCCTTGAGCTATCAGTGTATCAAGAATGTCATCAGATAAAATCTCATTGGCCTCTATAGCTTTTACTTGAGCTGTGGCTGGCGCAGTACACTGATGCCCTGTTGCAAATTTCTCACCACACTTAAAACACGAGCCATTTGCCTTACGATAATCCTTCAGCTGCTTGGATCTCCACAATTCCCCTTTTTCAAATTTGTGAAAGCCTGTTGATCTAGTGCTGGAATCCTCTTTGGTGGTACTGGTTGTGTATCGCTTGTAAGCTTTGCAGCCACTGGACTTTGCCCTCTCCAGTACCGCCTCCTGTGTGGATGCAAACAGTGCTGCTTCAGCCACGGTATTTGGCAACTGAACTTCCACGACAGCGTGTAGTTCCTCCTTCAGACCGAGAATGAAATGCTGCACAAGCATCACACCCCCATGTTGGGATCGTAGAGTCGTATTTGGTAAACAAGCTTGTGAAATTGTTTCTTGTATTCCTCCATAGTGCCAGTTTGTTTCAGCGTCAGTAGCTCAGAAATTTTGTCCCTCTGAACATTCCCTTCAAATTCTTGAATCACGTCGGCCGAGAATGTTGCCCAGTTGTGCCAATGATTCTCGAGTTTGTATGCCTGATACCAGTGGGCGGCACTGTCACACATGTACATAGTGGCCGCTGACACCTTGAAACCTTCAGCAACATTGTATATCAGGAAAAATGTGTTGCATGTATCCACCCAAATCCTCACATCGGTGCCATCAAACTTAGGAAAATCCATTTTTGGCATCCAGCTGTGCCTATGCTCTTCACTATGGTCAGCGCTCTATTCCTCGCCATGATGTAGATCCCCCAGGATCATCATACACTGGTATAGGGGTGGGTGGTGGCATCTTTACCTTGGGTGCTGCCGAGTTGTTGATGATGGTCAACGGAGGTTGTGTAACATCCCAGGATGTGAGGCTAGAAATAGAGAGAACACAGAAGTGTGCATTACATTCATGCATAGAAAATCTAGGAAATTTTCACGCTTTTAAATAAAACTTGTCAAAGTGATTGAAGCTTCTCTTGAGTTGATGGAATTGAAGTAGCTCATCAAATGAAGTGCGATAAACTTCAACATGACCTTTGTTAACAACCTTGTTTTGGGTAGAGATAATTACAACAGTTAAAAGAGATAATTGTGAGGTAGAATTAATATGTTAACACAACATTTTAGAACCTTATATCCAATCCTACCATGATCACATGGTATTTCTTAAACCTAAATCATTGAAGCCATTCCTAGCTTAAAGGAAGACAACCCAAGTCTTACCCTTGGATCTTGACCTATCTTGTCATCAGATATTGATCTATCCTATTCTTTCACATCTAAGTCCATTTATCTTCTAAACAAGGAAGAGAGTCTATATCAAATCCAGTATCATTCTCATCTCTTAAGATGAAACTTTAGGATATAATCCAGGAATTCAGAAGTGGGAGAGACTAACCTAATATCAATTTTAAGAGGAGATATCTCAACCATATGTGAGGTGCATACCACAAGGATGTTAGAACCATTACTAGGAAGATGACAAATGTGTAGTACCCTGGAGTTAAGAAGTGATATTAAATTCTCTTAGCTATATGGGTGTTCTAAGAGAATAGTTGAGCACTAGTAAACCATAGACCTTGATTAGCCAAATGGAACCCAAGCCATATGATCAAAGGATTGTAATGATCATCATGATATCACATTGAGTGTGGAATACATGATTAACCAAGTAGAAACCTAAGCTATATGATCAATGGATCAAAATGATCATTATCATGTCATATTGAAGTGGGAGAGTGACATATGTGAAGTCAATGGAACAAAGCTAACCAAGTTATAGTACATAGAAGGTTGATACAAGAGAAGTATTTATGTGGTGGGAGATAGACCCTATATGGGAATACCACAGTGGTGGAGATTATATTCTTAATCTCTGGAGGTAGATACAGTCAAGTAGTGATACCTAGATGGAAGGAGTAGAAAAAGCATCTACTAGGTGGGATATGGATTGTGTTTATTATAGTATCCTAGCCCTAGAAGTCAACATCTAGGGTAATGCAATTATTGGATTAACTAGATCTCAAGGGCAAGTATTGATGATGGTCTTGATCATAAACCTTGAGAAGGAGTATGAAGGAAGTTGAGATGAGAAAACCTCTGGATAATGTGATCATGGGGAGTATATAGAGATATGAATATTATCTCTAATAATATTATGTAAGAGCTTTAGTGTCAAGCTCAAAACATGGATTTAGGTGAGTGTTGATAAAGGAACTAAAATAAATCCTTATGGGAGTTGATGAAGGAAATAAGTGAATCATGTATAGTACATGATTATATTGGTTGGATAAAGATAATAGTTTATCTATGAAACCTACTTTGATAAGCAGATATCATCCATCATAAGGTGAGGGTAGAGGAGTTAAGAAAACCTATCCTTGTCTAGGGGGAAACATTCTTATGAAGATCCAATAGAGACCCTTGGTACAAGTCATGTTTTACTTAGGCAAAGAAACTAGATATGGGAGGAGGTAACTCAAGCATAGACCCTAAATTCATATTTAGGTAGAGCCTATACCACACTAACCATATCTTGGTGTGATCACTATCTTCTAATAGGAGTAATACAATCTTAGCATGCCATCCTCTACTTATCTGGAACCCTATTCTATAAAATCCTGTTTTACTTGTGCATCATTTCAGAGATCATAAGTAATACCTATCTTAATGTTCTTACTCTCAATTCAAGGATTATGCCTAAGAACCAATTTCTCTAATTTTAATCTGACATTGTACTTAATGATCAACTCATACATAAATATGTGTCTCTATATCTTACATCTCAAATCTTCTTTATAAGAGAAAGATGTACAACATTCTCCATAAACCCAAGTGAAGGTGAAGGAATCACTAGTCACCTTGAAACAGTCCTTAGGACATTTTCATAGTATTAGAAAAATATGTTAAGCATAAAAACCATGCTTTGGAAACTTATTCTTAACTAAGAAGTTAACAATAGTAAGATTTTCTAGAATAAATCTCCCCTATCATACAAACTGAATTAATATTCCTATATATTACCATGATTGCCCAAAGCCAACAAAATAACTAGAACAACCCAAGTGAAGGTTTATGAATTTATTTTGAACAAAACCATAATTGAAATCCTAACAAAAATATAAGTGTTTCCATGTGTTAATGCACATACACAATGTATTTAATACAAATTATTGCACCATTAGAATCATATTCACATTTCATACGAAGTCCTAAACTCAAAACCTGCAAATAGAAATGAAATACAATTAGTGAAATTCAAAACAGAATTCAAACTCAAATTAGCCAAACCAAAACAGAAAATAGTGAAAAAGAAAAGAAAACGTAACTAAAAAAAGGGAATTACTTACCGAGCCGAAGCCCACCGATCCAGCCCATTAACTCGGCCCAGGACCAAGCCGGCCTAGGTACCGCTTCGGGGGGAAAAGAAGAAGAAGTCTTCTTCTTCCTCTCGCCGGTGGTCGACAGCACACAGGCGAGGGCCACGTCGCTCAGCCGCCGTTGTGGACCGTCGTCGATCTCCGTTGACTCCAGCTCGCCGTCCTAATCCTCTCCAGTGTCTACTGGCAAGTTCACGAGGAGATTCACGCCCGAAGCACGCGACTACATCGCTGCCGCATCTGAGCCGTCACCGGTAAGGGGAGGGACGACACGGGCCTCGCCGAGCGCTATAAAACCCTCAGTAGCACCGCACTAAAACCCTAGTTCCTCCACGTGGTCTCTCAATCTCCCTACTCCTCTGTATCAAACCCCCCACTAAGCTACTTCACCTCGCCAGAGTTCATGTCGAGGCCATCAAGGGAGGTTACCCTGAGCTCCAACAAGTGGTCTAGGAGGAGCGCCAGGCCATGCTTATCATCAGAGAGGATCAGGGCATCGAGGAGAGGTCTGAGCTGGCCGTATTTCGTAGTTCCCTTCTGCAGGAGTTCACCGGAATCGGCGACCGTGCGCCTTGCTCCACCCCCAATCAGCCTCTTCGAGCACATGGTCTTCATCAAGGTGATCTGGCGCATCTCTAGAGCTCCCTGTTGCATCATTTGGTAATCTCTAGCTCATCTTTACCACTCGGCCGGAACACGCCACCGCGGGAGAGCTCGCCGGAGCTCGCTCCGGTGACCAATTCTTGGTGGTGCTGCTACCGTTTGGTTCGCGTCGTTGTCCCGGTTCAATTACGATTAATCTCGCATCTCCGAAAGCCCTATAACGCCGACGTCGTCGTCCACAGTCTCGCCGGCGGTGAGCCCTCATGGCCAGTCAACAATTTTGACTTGGTCGTGTCTACGTGGCGCTGACTTGGCCACCGACCCCACCCGTCAGTCTCCTGGACTTAGTCTTCAGTCTGTGTGGACGCTGACCAGGCAGCAACTCCACCTGTCAATGTGTAGGGTTAGGTGTCGTTTCGGTATAAAAAAAAAGTATGTGCCTGTTATCTGTAATTCTAGAAAATGCTGGAAACTTAGGAAATTCATATCTATTTCATTTTTAATCATAAAAATGCATATAATATACCAAAATGATCACAAAAATAAGACCTATCTTTTTGTACTGTAATATTATATACTTGTGTGGAATAATTTTGAGTGCAATTTACAAACATGTTTAAGTACTATTTTTGAATATGAATTTAAAATAAATTTAGGAATCAAATAAATTTTCTAAATAAGAAATGAATATTTATAAACTCAAATTACTTTATTGAAACAACATTTCATTATTTAAGTTCAGTATAAACTTTACTATTAGTATTTAAAAATCTAAAACTATTTCCCTAAGTAATTTTTAAATACTAAAATTAAGAAAAATCCTAAATAATTATTGGCCTGTATGAACATCTATTTTCAACTATAATCTAGTAAATGAAAATTGTCATATTAAGACTTACTTTAAATCATGAGGATTTCTAAAATCAATTAGGAAGCATTTAAAATTGTAATTCAAACCCTACTAGCTAATAATAAAGGAACTTGTGTTTTATTAATCACTACAACCTTCCTATAAAGTAAATGACCACTAAAATATAATTTTGTACTAAATGTCCATTATGGATTATGTTCTTCAAAAGTTATTCTTTTAAGAACATATCAAACAAGCATTACACCCATTCTTCTACCTTGCTCTAACTAACCACCTATGCATGGTAAGAATGTTGTGTCAACTATAGAAACAACTATACATGGTAACAGCAATGTAAAGCTACTTCGAATGATCATGCTCAACTAATACTCTACTAGTAGTAGATGAATTTTAACTTGTTTACTTAATATGTTTCACCTAATCACTACTCTTTGATTAGTAGAGAATGTTGATGAAACCCTAAAACACTAAACCTTACTTGAAGAACTTTTACTCATTTAGAATTATGTTCTTCAAATGTTATTCTTTTAAGATACCTTGAACATAACCACCCAGCCATTACCACTTAGCCTTAAAGTAAAACCCTAAGTTTCTATTAAGATTGTTGTCAACCCTAACAATAACTAGGTACTACTCTATTGTTATGAATTACTTCAACATTGCTTGCTTGTGATCAACTAATTGATGGCTAATCATTTATGCAACTTAAAAGTGTTATCTTCATGTCTTCACCCCTACCCATCATTCTTTTATAGCAAACAATGATGGCAGCCCTAAACATGCTAATGTTCTTTCTAGCTTTCTTCTTTCACTTATAAGGGCTACTAAATTAACCTAAAATCCTTAACAACCTTGTGTGTGCAATTGATCTTAAAAGTGCAACACAACATAAAGAAATCACCATAACTCAATGATAATAAATCATCGGGGTTAGGTTACGCTTAGAGTGATGCATATCATATCTTATGCATATCATACTGCAGATTTCTAACATCATCCCTACCGGATGATGATTGCTATTTCAGAGTTGGGATTTCTATTGTATCGAAGACCCTGACTCGCTTAATCTTGCGGTCAGAAAGGCAAGTTCACTCTTGCTCATATCTCTTGTTTATCTTTAACAAAGTACTTGCAAATATACCGGTGGTATTATAATTATGATTGCATTAAAAAGTAAAGGTTCTGCTTTTCTTGAATATATATGCTTAGTGGTTAGCAATCATAATGGTTGTCGACCTAGTAAGGTGGGCAGTGGGACCATGGTAAGAGTATGGTGGAGGTCCCACTGTACCGGGAATGTTCACCTAGGACTAATAACCAATGTCGCCAGTGATTCTTGTGCCGTAAAATACGGTCAACCATAGGGTCTGGAATGGGACGGGAGAGTCAGTTGTATCTTTTCCCTCATGCATATCAACGGATGCGCCGTTTCAGAGTAGTTGTCTCCCTGCGCAGAGCTTCGGGATGGGTGGATTCCCCCTAATGAATTCACGATTCTGGTGGTCTATGATGGATTGTGGCAACGACGGGGGTAGAGTGCCGAGACCGGTGTTACCAAAAAGAAGTGTAACTGTATCCGGTGGGGGTAACTAATTGTCTAGGAAAGGCAAGTATGCCGAGGTCGGCAACTACCAAAAATGTAGACCGGCGAGGGTAGCGAACTGAAGTTGGAGCCGCAAAAGGGTGGGTATGCACGGTCGCGGGAAGGAACAGTGATTGGCTCGGATCATTGGCTGGGCCCCACATACAAGAAGTGTGGACGAGCTCTAGACTCGGATGTGCAACAAAGCCTTGATCTCCTATGGGTACAAGTGACCACCTCTGCAGAGTGTACAAAAAGTATCAAGATACTCCCTGTTCCGGGAAGGAGCTGCGAACACGGCAGGAAAGGAGCCCATCGAAGCTCTAATCAACCTGTGAAGGCTGACGGACATAGTTCTTCTGAATAAAAGCAACCTCTTGAAGAAATGTTTACGAAAACTTGCATTGCCAAATGACTCTTGAGTCCAAGGCTGTAGCTAGTGCATCAAACACCTTATTCCTTATATGAACTTGTTGGGTAACGCTCGTTACTCACCCCACTCCCTCTTAACCCTTGCTTAGATTGGAGGCAACACAGGAGGCAACCTCGAGACACTAAAGATGAAGATGAAGTCCTCGACCAATGTCAGAACTATCAATGGAGTCAACGACTACGCCAAGCTTGGTGGAAAACTAGAATAGGAATAGAAGGGACCCAATTCCCTAATCCTAGAACCTAGTTAGAGTAGTTCTGTAGCAAGCCAACTGCATTAGTGAAGCTCTAGTTGAGTCTTCAATGTATTATTCTCGTTTGTAGTCGCCAGGACTAAACCTCTACCTGTTGAGGAAGTTCTGAAGCTCTTCTGTATGATGAAATTGTAATCCTATGCACCTACCTTGGACCTGCGATGTTTCTGTTGTACCACTCTGATCGATGTAATACTAGTGAGATGGTGTTTCATTGGTGTTATGTCAATGACTTGCATACTACACATGCAGTGGTATGCTGGGTCACCACAGTTGGTATCAGAGCAAACACTTTGACCCTAGGATTAAAACCCTTTAATAGGAGACCTGTAGGTTTGGTAGTGACTATAGGAAGCCATCTTATCTAAACCAGTTCTTCTTATGACTTGGGATGGATATTCAATAAAAGAATACTCCTGGCACACTTGAGTCAAATTTTCTTACCTGTTATTCTTAAGTGAAGCTAGATATCTTGTTCCATACCAAGTAGTTATGACATTATTATAACCTTACACAAAGGATGGAAGTAGATTACAATTGGTATACAATGCATGGTAGTCCAAAGAGAGGATACAACCGGAATGGGAACTATCCTATTGGAAGAAGTATACCAAGGACGTTATGTTAAACTTGAGTCATCTGAAACTGTAGTAGGATGATATTGAGTGATAAAGTAAAGCTATATGAGATAGTAGGATCCCATGTTAAGTCATGTATGTGGATACTCAAGCATTCCATATACGAGTAAGAAGTACCCATGGTGTAAAATCTTGGAGTATGAGAGATTCACATGAGAATCTTTACATGATGGAGAAGAACTTTGTAGTAAACCAGCAATTCCTTGCTAATGAGGAAGATGCTCCAGGGGAAGGTTGAATGAAGTGTTCGAAACTATGGTAACTAGGTTAAATATGAAAGAACCATAGTCCTAGTTGGAGGAGATTTATCAAAGTACAACAAAGAACCCCATGAAAATCATGGAGTTGTGTGAACCATACTTAGCAAAGTAGGTGTTTAGAATAGCCGTGCTAGAAGTCTTGAAAGATCATGTGAGGGCAGTCTTCAAGATAACGGAAGGTTAGTTATAGAAGGATAGAAAGGCACGTATAGGTCAGCTATAAAGACTCCCAAACCCACTTTGTACAAGTTTATTCGATTGCAATTGAGCAATTGGAGTAAATATTGAGACAAAGAGTAGTAGTCCACCAATATGTGCATATAGCACGATATAACCCTATATTACTTGGTGCTATAAAGTACACATCTAAGCCTGAACTATTGAGATGTTTTACTCAACGGGATTATGATGATGTATGTTGCCAGCACACATTTGGATTTTTCTTGGATTTTTATTGATTGACTAGATCCATACATGAAGTTTAACTCTGATACGCAAATGCATGTTGCACTATCAAGTTCTTACTTCATGGAATTGATCTAGAGGGTCAAGGGATTCGTGTGAGGACGAGGCGAATTCCTAAGGCAGTCAAGAAGAATAGGAAGAGATCACAAGAAGGAAGTCAAACAAGAAGGAAAGGTATGAGAAGACACCTGTAGATGGTGTATTTCTTGCAAGACAAACCCTAGAAGAAGAAAAATTGATTAAGAGATACCACAGTTGTGAGCAAAAAGGTTAAGAAAAGTAGTAAGACCCATTCATGGAAGTATCATGAAGTGGTAGAAGAATGAAGTATTGGAATTTAGTGGAACTCTAAGTTCGAAAATACTAGATCTGAACACCAGATCATGGAATAGAACCACTAATTAGATTAGCTATAGTTAAGTTTGAGGTATTTGAGCTCATTGTTATGCAGCCTTGGTTATGCTTAGTACATCACGGGTCGATTGAGGTGTTGTAGTACCAATGATCCATTCTGGTATTGCCTGCTGCTTTACATAGCCTGGGAGTGGTAACCCCAGTAACCCTCGTTGCTAGCATGACTAAGACACATAACATTTCTGTATAACTTTGATCCCTAGTCCCAAAATCTTGAATTGTAGAGTGGTGGTTAAGACGGTAGTAGTATCTTTTCTTATCTTCGAGTTGTAGTCTTTGTCTACGGACCAAGACTTGTGAGATTTTCGTAGACTTACATGTTAACAATGATCCATTGAAGCCATTTGTTCATTTATATCCCCATTAGTTCATATCTTGTTCATTATATACAATTGCATGTCGTGGATGTCCTCCGGTACAAGAGAAACTCTGCCGGATTTCTCCCGTGGCATTGTATATACCCTACCATTCGAATGTGGAGAGATAACGATGGGAAAGCCTAATTCTCATCAACCTTTAGAACTTTTGGGTAAGTTCATACTTCCAAAAGTATAATAAAAAGCCCTACCTAAGCACATAATAAAAGAATTCATACCGGATATCCACAATTGTGTGGATACATCGCAGATTTCTTCGAGAGACTATTAGGAAAGCCTAAGGGGGAGAGTACGCCACAAGTTGGAAGAACTAGGCCAAATCAGTTGGAGTAAGAAGGAGGTCTAGACTAAGATGAGATTAGTCTTATTTCCATAAGGTGATATCGAGGTACTGTATTGATACTTGCCTCAGAAGTTCATCAGAATGGAAATTGAGGTTTAAACCTCATGGAAGCAACAACTAGACCTTAGACTTGACCAAAGGAGTAATTAATACTTTTAAGAAGCAGCAATTGGGGAGAACCCAAAGATGATGGAAGTTGGATGAAGTATATTTGAACGACACTTCCCTAAGATTCACTGTAGCTCCATTAGGAGAGCAGTGAAGAAGTTAGACGATTGTGGACCAGGAACCACACCTAGTATGAACCACAGTTAGTAGCTTTTTGAGCGTAGAGTACCAAGGTCAACCTTATGAAGTAAACCAACACCCTATATTGGATTGGCTAAATGAGTCTAATCCATTCCTTAGAACTGAATCTCTAAATATGCCTATGCCTTAACGGCCTCTTAAGTGTCATTATGATCGCCGTGAAACCTTATTTTATAGACCATAACTAGGCCATACATAGAAAGTTGATACCCTAGTATGGAGATCTCACCAAAACAGCTTGTAAAACTAAGTAAACTAAGGAACCGAAGACTATTGGATTCCCCCAGAATGTTGGAAGGCAACATGGGACTCATTCAAGTAACAATTGTTCAGAGCCAGAGAAAGAGGATTTAAGAGATACTCTGAACGAAGAATATCATCTATATCCAATCAGTTAGAGATGGAGTTGCAAGCAAGATGTTATCGATGATAAGCTCAGCCGAAACGTAAGAGAGTTCGAACTTCGAGGACGAAGTTGATTTTAAGGGGGAGAGTCTGTAACATCCCAGGATGTGAGGCTAGAAATAGAGAGAACAGAGAAGTGTGCATTGCATTCATGCATAAAAAATCTAGGAATTTTTCGCGCTTTTAAATAAAACTTGTCAAAGTGATTGAAGCTTCTCTTGAGTTGATGGAATTGAAGTAGCTCATCAACTGAAGTGCGATAAACTTCAACATGACCTTTGTTAACAACCTTGTTTTGGGTAGAGATAATTACAACAGTTAAAAGAGATAATTGTGAGGTAGAATTAATATGTTAACACAATATTTTAGAACCTTATATCCAATCCTACCATGATCACATGGTATTTCTTAAACCTAAATCATTGAAGCCATTCCTAGCTTAAAGGAAGACAACCCAAGTCTTACCCTTGGCTCTTGACCTATCTTGTCATCAGATATTGATCTATCCTATTCTTTCACATCTAAGTCCATTTATCTTCTAAACAAGGAAGATAGTCTATATCAAATCCAGTATCATTCTCATCTCTTAAGATGAAACTTTAGAATATAATCCAGGAATTCAGAAGTGGGAGAGACTAACCTAATATCAATTTTAAGAGGACATATCTCAACCATATGTGAGGTGCATACCACAAGGATGTTAGAACCATTACTAGGAAGATGTCAAATCTGTAGTACCCTGGAGTTAAGAAGTGATATTAAATTCTCTTAGCTATATGGGTGTTCTAAGAGAATAGTTGAGCACTAGTAAACCATGGACCTTGATTAGCCAAATGGAACCCAAGCCATATGATCAAAGGATTGTAATGATCATCATGGTATCACATTGAGTGTGGAATACATGATAAACCAAGTAGAAACCTAAGCTATATGATCAATGGATCAAAATGATCATTATCATGTCACATTAAAGTGGGAGAGTGACATATGTGAAGTCA
Source organism: Dactylis glomerata (assembly GCA_007115705.1). Lineage (NCBI taxonomy): Eukaryota > Viridiplantae > Streptophyta > Magnoliopsida > Poales > Poaceae > Dactylis > Dactylis glomerata. Next base: position 2,439,525 of record QXEO01000422.1, on the reverse strand, counting down.
ATGGAACAAAGCTAACCAAGTTATAGTACATAGAAGGTTGATACAAGAGAAATATTTATGTGGTGGGAGATAGACCCTATATGGGAATACCACAGTGGTGGAGATTATATTCTTACTCTCTGGAGGTAGATACAGTCAAGTAGTGATACCTAGATGGAAGGAGTAGAAGAAGCATCTACTAGGTGGGATATGGATTGTGTTTAGTATAGTATCCTAGCCCTAGAAGTCAACATCTAGGGTAATGCAATTATTGGATTAACTAGATCTCAAGGGCAAGTATTGATGATGGTCTTGATCATAAACCTTGAGAAGGAGTATGAAGGAAGTTGAGATGAGAAAACCTCTGGATAATGTGATCATGGGGAGTATATAGAGATATGAATGTTATCTCTAATAATATTATGTAAGAGCTTTAGTGTCAAGCTCAAAACATGGATTTAGGTGAGTGTTGATAAAGGAACTAAAATAAATCCTTATGGGAGTTGATGAAGGAAATAAGAGAATCATGTATAGTACATGATTATATTGGTTGGATAAAGATAATAGTTTATCTATGAAACCTAGTTTGATAAGCAGAAATCATCCATCATAAGGTGAGGGTAGAGGAGTTAAGAAAACCTATCCTTGTTTAGGGGGAAACATTCTTATGAAGATCAAATAGAGACCCTTGGTACAAGTCATGTTTTACTTAGGCAAAGAAACTAGATATGGGAGGAGGTAACTCAAGCCTAGACCCTAAATTCATATTTAGGTAGAGCCTATACCACAGTAACCATATCTTGGTGTGATCACTATCTTCTAATAGGAGTAATACAATCTTAGCATGCCATCCTCTACTCATCTGGAACCCTATTCTATAAAATCATGTTTTACTTGTGCATCATTTTAGAGATCATAAGTAATACCTATCTTAATGTTCTTACTCTCAATTCAAGGATTATGCCTAAGAACCAATTTCTCTAATTTTAATCTGACATTGTACTTAATGATCAACTCATACATAAATATGTGTCTCTATATCTTACATCTCAAATCTTCTTTATAAGAGAAAGATGTACAACATTCTCCATAAACCCAAGTGAAGGTGAAGGAATCACTAGTCACCTTGAAACAGTCCTTAGGACATTTTCATAGTATTAGAAAAATATGTTAAGCATAAAAACCATGCTTTGGAAACTTATTCTTAACTAAGAAGTTAACAATAGTAAGATTTTCTAGAATAAATCTCCTCTATCATACAAACTGAATTAATATTCCTATATATTACCATGATTGCCCAAAGCCAACAAAATAACTAGAACAACCCAAGTGAAGGTTTATGAATTTATTTTGAACAAAACCATAATTGAAATCCTAACAAAAATATAAGTGTTTCCATGTGTTAATGCGCATACACAATGTATTTAATACAAATTATTGCACCATTAGAATCATATTCACATTTCATACGAAGTCCTAAACTCAAAATCTGCAAATAGAAATGAAATACAATTAGTGAAATTCAAAACAGAATTCAAACTCAAATTAGCCAAACCAAAATAGAAAATAGTGAAAAAGAAAAGAAAACGTAACTAAAAAAAGGGAATTACTTACCTAGCCGAAGCCCACCGATCCGGCCCATTAACTCGGCCTAGGACCAAGCCGGCCTAGGTACCGCTTCAGGGGGAAAAGAAGAAGAAGTCTTCTTCTTCCTCTCGCCGGTGGTCGACAGCACACAGGCGAGGGCCACGTCGCCCGGCCGCCGTTGTGGACCGTCGTCGATCTCCGTTGACTCCAGCTCGCCGTCCTAATCCTCTCCAGTGTCTACTGGCAAGTTCACGAGGAGATTCACGCCCGAAGCACGCGACTACATCGCCGCCACATCTGAGCCGTCACCGGCAAGGGGAGGGACGACACGGGCCTCGCCGAGCGCTATAAAACCCTCAGTAGCACCGCACTGAAACCCTAGTTCCTCCACACAGTCTCTCAATCTCCCTACTCCTCTGTATCAAACCCCCCACTAAGCTACTTCATCTCGCCAGAGTTCATGTCGAGGCCATAAAGGGAGGTTACCCCGAGCTCCAACAAGTGGTCTAGGAGGAGCGCCAGGCCATGCTTATCATCAGAGAGGATCAGGGCATCGAGGGGAGGTCCGAGCTGGCCGTATTTCACAGTTCCCTTCTGCAGGAGTTCAACGGAATCGACAACTGTGCGCCTTGCTCCACCCCCAATCAGCCTCTTCGAGCACGTGGTCTTCATCAAGGTGATCTGGCACATCTCTAGAGCTCCTTGTTGCATCATTTGGTAATCTCTAGCTCATCTTTACCACTTGGCCGGAACTCGCCACCGCGGGAGAGCTCGCCGGAGCTCGCTCCGGTGACCAATTCTTGGTGGTGCTGCTACCGTTTGGTTCGCGTCGTTGTCCCGGTTCAATTACGATTAATCTCGCATCTCCGAAAGCCCCATAACGCCGCCGTCGTCGTCCACAGTCTCGCCGGCGGTGAGCCCTCATGGCCAGTCAACAATTATGACTTGGTCGTGTTTACGTGGCGCTGACTTGGCCACCGACCCCACCCGTCAGTCTCCTGGACTTAGTCTTCAGTCTGTGTGGACGTTAACCAGGCAGCAACCCCACCTGTCAATGTGTAGGGTTAGGTGTCGTTTCGGTATTAAAAAAAGTATGTGCCTGTTATCTGTAATTCCAGAAAATGCTGGAAACTTAGGAAATTCATATCTATTTCATTTTTAATCATAAAAATGCATATAATATACCAAAATGATCATAAAAATAAGACCTATCTTTTTGTACTGTAATATTATATACTTGTGTGGAATAATTTTGAGTGCAATTTAAAAACATGTTTAAGTACTATTTTTGAATATGAATTTAAAACAAATTTAGGAATCAAATAAATTTTCTAAATAAGAAATGAATATTTATAAACTCAAATTACTTTATTGAAACAACATTTCATTATTTAAGTTCAGTATAAACTTTACTATTAGTATTTAAAAATCTAAAACTATTTCCCTAAGTATTTTTAAAATAATAAAATTAAGAAAAATCCTAAATAATTATTGGCCTGTATGAAAATCTATTTTCAACTATAATCTAGTAAATGAAAATTGTCATATTAAGACTTACTTTAAATCATGAGGATTTCTAAAATCAATTAGGAAGCATTTAAAATTGTAATTCAAACCCTACTAGCTAATAATAAAGGAACTTGTGTTTTATTAATCACTACAACCTTCCTATAAAGTAAATGACCACTAAAAGATAATTTTGTACTGAATGTCCATTATGGATTATGTTCTTCAAAAGTTATTCTTTTAAGAACATATAAAACAAGCATTACACCCATTCTTCTACCTTGCACTAACTAACCACCTATGCATGGTAAGAATGTTGTGTCAACTATAGAAACAACTATACATGGTAACAGCAATGTAAAGCTACTTCGAATGATCATGCTCAACTAATACTCTGCTAGTAGTAGATGAATTTTAACTTGTTTACTTAATATGTTTCACCTAATCACTACTCTTTGATTAGTAGAGAATGTTGATGAAACCCTAAAACACTAAACCTTACTTGAAGAACTTTTACTCATTTAGAATTATATTCTTCAAATGTTATTCTTTTAAGATACCTTGAACATAACCACCCAGCCATTACCACTTAGCCTTAAAGTAAAACCCTAAGTTTCTATTAAGATTGTTGTCAACCCTAACAATAACTAGGTACTACTCTATTGTTATGAATTACTTCAACATTGCTTGCTTGTGATCAACTAATTGATGGCTAATCATTTATGCAACTTAAAAGTGTTATCTTCATGTCTTCACCCCTACCCATCATTCTTTTATAGCAAACAATGATGGCAGCCCTAAACATGCTAATGTTCTTTCCAGCTTTATTCTTTCACTTATAAGGGCTACTAAATTAACCTAAAATCCTTAACAACCTTGTGTGTGCAATTGATCTTAAAAGTGCAACACAACATAAAGAAATCACCATAACTCAATGATAATAAATCATCGGGGTTAGGTTACGCTTAGAGTGACGCATATCATATCTTATGCATATCATGCTGCAGATTTCTAACATCATCCCTACCGGATGATGATTGCTATTTCAGAATTAGGATTTCTATCGTATCAAAGACCCTGACTCGCATAATCTTGTGGTCAGAAAGGCAAGTTCACTCTTGCTCATATCTCTTGTTTATCTTTAACAAAGTACTTGCAAATATACCGGTGGTATTATAATTATGATTGCATTAAAAAGCAAAGGTTCTGCTTTTCTTGAATGAATATGCTTAGTGGTTAGCAATCATAATGGTTGTCGACCTAGGAAGGTGGGCAGTGGGACCATGGTAAGAGTATGGTGGAGGTCCCACTGTACCGGGAAATGTTCACCTAGGACTAATAACCAATGTCGCCAGTGATTCTTGTGCCGTAAAATACGGTCAACCATAGGGTCTGGAATGGGACGGGAGAGTCAGCTGTATCTTTTCCCTCATGCATATCAACGGACGCGCCGTTTCGGAGCAGTTGTCTCCCTGCGCGGAGCTTCGGGATGGGTGGATTCCCCCTAATGAATTCACGATTCTGGCGGTCTATGATGGATTGCGGCAACGACGGGGGTAGAGTGCCGAGACCGGTGTTACCAAAAAGAAGTGTAACCGTATCCGGTGGGGGTAACTCATTGTCTAGGAAAGGCAAGTATGCCGAGATCGGCAACTACCAAAAATGTAGACCAGCGAGGGTAGCGAACCGAAGTTGGAGCTGCAAAAGGGTGGGTATGCACGGTCGCGGGAAGGAACAGTGATTGGCTCGGATCATTGGCTAGACCCCACATACAAGAAGTGTGGATGAGCTCTAGACTCGGATGTGCAACAAAGCCTTGATCTCCTATGGGTACAAGTGACCACCTCTGCAGAGTGTACAAAAAGTATCAAGATACTCCCTGTTCCGGGAAGGAGCTGCGAACACAGCAGGAAAGGAGCCCATCGATGCTCTAATCAACCTGTGAAGGCTGACGGACATAGTTCTTCTAAATAAAAGCAACCTCTTGAAGAAATGTTTACGAAAACTTGCATTGTCGAACGACTCTTGAGACCAAGGCTGTAGCTAGTCCAAGGCTGTCGAAAACTTACTGGGTAACGCTCGTTACTCACCCCACTCCCTCTTAACCCTTGCTTAGATTGGAGGCAACACAGGAGGCAACCTTGAAACACTAAAGATGAAGATGAAGTCCTCGACCAATGTCAGAACTATCAATGGAGTCAACGACTACGCCAAGCTTGGTGGAAAACTAGAATAGGAATAGAAGGGACCCAATTCCCTAATCCTAGAACCTACGTAGTTAGAGTAGTTCTGTAGCAAGCCAACTGCATTAGTGAAGCTCTAGTTGAGTCTTCAATGTATTATTCTCGTTTGTAGTCACCAGGACTAAACCTCTACCTGTTGAGGAAGTTCTGAAGCTCTTCTGTATGATGAAATTGTAATCCTATGCACCTACCTTGGACCTGTGATGTTTCTGTTGTACCACTCTGATCGATGTAATACTAGTGAGATGGTGTTTCATTGGTGTTATGTCAACGACTTGCATACTACACATGCAGTGGTATGCTGGGTCACCACAGGTTGCGGAGGGAACCAATCTGGAGGGGCTCCCGAGATGGCTTGTGAATCCTGCTCCGGAATCGTCAGCGGTGTGACCACCGCACCCTTGCGGGAACTGGACACCCGGTTCTGCTCTGCTTGGACCTTGCCCAGCGCCTCCATGGAGAGGTTTACCTTCACTTGCATCTGTTCCATTGTCTCAGCATGCTTGACGAGCTTCGGATCCATCTCCTCCAAATGCGTTTGCACCTGCTGCAGGGTGCCGAACTTGGCGTCCATGGCGTCAAATCAGGCAAACATCGCTGCCTTGAGGTCGTCCATGGCTTCGAGGATGAAGCGAGTCTGGGTTGCTGGTTTGGATTTGCGAAGGATCCGTCGCTGCTTCCTCTGCTTCACACACACGCCAATCTCGGATTTATAGCAAATTTTGGAAGGAAATTTGCAACCGATTGGTCGATGTTACTGGGACGAAGTTGAGTCGCGAAGTGCGTCCAGTTCATACCGAGCTCTGATACCAAAGTGTTACATCCCGGAGCCGGCGGTGTGATGGCCGCGACTAGGGTTCTGGCGAGAGTGGGGAATCTGGAGAGAAGGACGAACTTGGAGAAGAAGGAAAAAGAGACAGGAGTTCAGTTCATTTCATTTTATAACCCCACTCGATACAAGACCTTGCTGTTATAACCTCAACGCTCTAGCCAACCCCCCCACACACACGTTCTGGCCCAAGGCCCAATGGACTACGGCCAACACCACTCTACCTTAGGCATCTGGCACCTGTGCCTGACCAGTTAAAACGTGTCTCGACATCTGGCTCCTCTGCAACCTTGCCAGCGGCGCTCGAGCTCCAGCCCGTCGCGTCTTGCCGGAGGAAAAGGTTCAAGACGCGGTGCACTGCCGCGGTCTCCGTCCCCATCTGCACCGCCATGGTTCGGTGATGCGCAAAGAACATGCCGACGACCTCGAGCCCGTCCCTCTATCAATCAGTGCATCCTCTATCAATCATTTGCAGGGAGTGGGAGCGGGAAGATCTCTTCTACAACAAGGAATACCAGGGCGTGTCTGTGCTATATCAACTCCGGTCGGTGCATCAAATCGGAGGCGCTGTCCTAGTGGTTGGAGTGGCAACCGGCGAGCGGTGGCGGGAGCCGCTCGGTGACCTCAAGCGGCACCGGCGACCCAGATCAACGACGACCACGAGCCGGTGGACTCCAGATCGACAACGACTACTAGATCGACGAAGATCACCAGATCAGGGACCCAGCGCTACGACCTCCCGCGGCGGCGCCGCTATTTTTTTTGATTCCGGCCAATTTGATTGCACACGGTTTTGCTAATTTTAGCGTGTGTGTCGTTGATCTCTTCCCCACACGGTTTGGAATTTCTATTCGTCTGTACGGTTTTGTCGATCGCACACGGTGATAAAAACCGTCTGCGCTTTCAGACGACATCGGTGACCCCTCGGTACCTAGGTAGAGACGGTTTAACCAACCGTCTGCGAAGGCCCAAAATCTTCGTATGCGAAAGCCTAATCTATACTAGTGTAACATGTTTCACCTGAGGCCTTGTTTGGCAGGTGAGTTTTCTGGTGAATTTCAGTGTATTTTCCCGGTCCAACAGAATACACTCTGAAACACTCTGCGCGTCTGATTTTAGTTGGGCTGAAACCCAACAAACCCGTGGAAACCCGTCGGGTAGAGGTGGATCTGAAACGCGCGGGGTACCTCGCATTTTTCTCCGTCGGGGCGTCTCTAGCGACGCAGCAAAAGATCCACGCCTCCGCTGCCTCCACTTCTTTCATCGGCTGTACTTTAATCCAAGTTCAGGCTAAAGCGCTTATTCTTGGCTGTCCATCGGTGCTTGATTTCTTGGCATATCTTTGATTGATTCCTAGATCTTATTTTGGCTTTACTCTGTTTTTGAATTTTTGGCATGGTGATGCATAAGGTACTGGATGATTTCTTGGCCTGATTTATGGCTAGCTGATGGGAAACTCAAATTCGTTGTTGCTGTTGTCTAGCTCTACCCGTCTCTGTAGATCCCTGCTTTCCAAACAGATCAAGCAACGGAGTGTGTTGATGAGAAGTGGGATTGTGGTGTTACAAAGTGTTATGGGTGACAAGAGAATTTTTACCCAATACACTTTGTAAAACACTTTCAAAAACTCACAGATACACCCTTGTCAAACGAGGCCTGAAGGACCTCCCCCGCCTTTTCCCCCTACTACTCACTCTCGGACTTCCACCTTTTTTTTCTCCCATCTCGTCGATGGCTCTCCTGGCCAACTTCCAGCAAGTTCCTTCCTTTCAAACCTATGCAGGCACACCATCCTGGCCAACGAGCATTGCATGGACAAGATAATTCATGTAATAATCAATGACATGAGCAATTGCAGATAAATAATGAGAAAGCATCCTAGTACTAAACAACCATAGGCATGTGTTCCGTATATAGTCGTACGTGCTCGCAATGAGAAACTTGCACGACATCTTCTGTCCTACCAGCCCGTTTGCAGCGGGGCCTCAAGGGAATCTACTGGTAATTAAGGTACTCATTTTAATAAAGTACCGGAGCAAAGCATTAATACTCAGTGAAGACATGTGATCCTCACATCACAGCCATCCCCTCCGGTTGTCCCAATTGCTGTCACTTTGGGGCCTCGGGTTCCGGACCACGATATGTGTATACAACTTGCAGGTAAGATCATAAACAACAACTATCATGAAAACAATAACAAGTTCAGATCTGAGATCATGGCACTCGGGCCCAAAGTAACAAGCATTAAGAATAACAAGTTGCAACAATGTCATAAGCACTAACAGTAGATACTAGGCACCATGCCCTAACAATCTCATAGCAATTACATGAATAATCTCATCCAATCCCTACCATCCCCTTCGCCTACAGCGGGAATTACTCACACATGGATGGGGGAATCATGGATGGTTGATGGAGAGACGTCGGTGATGATGATGATGAAGATCTACTCCAAATCCCCGTCCCGGCAGGGTGCCAGAACAGAGTTTCTGGTTCTGAATCATGGTTTTTGATGGTGGCGGCGCAGCGAAACTCTATCTAGGAAAAATGCCGAACCCCCGATAGTTTCAGGTCAAGAGGAATATGTAGGCGGAAGGAGGGGTCGAGGCGATGACCGAGGTGGCCTCACCACCCCCTGGCGTGGCCAGCCCTAGCCTGCGCCACCAGGGGGTGTGAGCCCCTCGTGGCCCCTCTTCGTCTCGTATTCTGGCTCCATGGGTCTTCTGGTAAAATAGGATTTTTGCAGTATTTTCCGGGATTTTTCCTGAAAGTTGGATTTCTACACAAAAACGAGACACCGGGGCAATTCTGCTGAAAACAGCGTTAGTCCGTGTTAGTTGTATTCAAAACACTCAAATTAGAGGAGAAACAACAACAAAAGTGTTCGGGAAAGTAGATACGTTTTGGACGTATCAACTCCCCCCAAGCTTAGCTTATTGCTTGTCCTCAAGCAATTCAGTTCACAACTGAGTGCGATAAAATAAATTTTCACGAACACATTTGCTTCATAAGATGTATATATTCTCACTATATGATCTAGTACTCAGGCAATTCATAATAAGAAATATGCAACTAATGTTATCTCATAGTTATGCAAGCTATGAAAGAGTGCCAATACACTAATAACAAGCAACATGAAACATAAGAAGCTACAAGATTGCAATGCTCATAATAAGATATGAAAGAGTGGTATCCCGCTTGCCTTTATTTGTGGGGCAAAACATAAATGCCAAGGCACCTCTGAAGTTCAAGAGAAGACTAGAAGTAAAAATATCAAAGATACGAGCATCAAAGTTATACCACACTTAATCGTGTTCTAGGACAAGCACATTACACTAAGAACGACAACCATGCTCTCAAGAAAGTGCTTAAAGTTAGATGAAGACTCAACATAAAAGTAAAAGAAGGCCCTTCGCAGAGGGAAGCAGTGATTTAACATGTGCTAGAGCTTTTCATTTGTAAAACAGAGATAAAAATTTGTTTTGAGAGGTGGTTGTTTCCTGTCAACGATTGGCAAAGGGGTTCTTGCTATCTTCCATACTAAACAAGTGAGAGCGGTTCCGAGTTCTTTGAAAAATTGGCACATTGGTGCTCTTTTATAAAGCTTGGCACTCCTCTCCACTTTTTCTTTCTCAAATCATGGCTAACCGATTCCATCGGGTGCCCACCAACTTTCACATACCATGGAGGAGTGCCTTTTTTATTTTTTTAGACTTAGATTACAATGGTCTGACCAGCTCCCTTGCAAAACTAATGACGAGCAGATAAAGCATGCAAGTCGAGGGGTACTTAATTTAATATGGAAGATAGCAATTCCGACCACTACGTCCTCATGAGCTAAAAATAGTGGCACAAAATGAGAAGTATTTGAAAGTTTTGAAAGGTAGCACACGAAAATTTACTTGGAATGGATTTGAAATACCATGCATAGGAATTTATAGTGGACTCTTTAGGGTTACTTGGTTTTCAGGAGTTGGATGCATGCAAATTATTCCCTCTCAGTACAAGTGAAGGCTAGCAACAGACTGGGAAGTGACAATTGAGAGAGCAATAACTGTCATAATCATGCTTGCGACAAAACAAAATTAATATAGGCATAAAAACGATACAAGAGCTCTGAGGCAAAGTAAATCATCGAGGCTTAATTGACTTTTTGTTCATTCATATGCATGCTTGAGCATGTGCCAAGTCGATTCAAATGAAACTTTTCAGAGGAGGATACCACAAAGTCATACTATTTTATGAATAAAACAATACAAGCAAACATCTACATGACATGCTACAAACTATTAGTAAATTGGAACTAATCATATGAGAGCAAGAACTACAAAGCATCCATTAGATAACATATACCTTACATGAACAGGCTAAGAACGTCCACATATATGAGTATATGTACAAAAACAAAAACAAATAGAGTTCATACCAGCCTCTTACCACATCTTGAATTATCATATGTCATCATCATTGCCTTTCACTTGTGTGGCTTGAATAATATGAAGTGATAACCAAGCTCCAATGGAGTCACGGGAGACTGAACTCTGCAACAAACTTTACAAAACCGGAAAAGAACAACAAATATTTTTGGGTTTTCGAATTTTGAAACAAGAATAGAAGGAAACAGCAAACAAAGCAAAATCGTTTTGGATTTTTCAAATACCAAACCGAAAATAGGAAACAAAGCAAACCAAAGCTAGAGAACTAAAAAGGCAAACAAAGAGAAACAACGGAAATATTTTTGGTCTTTTTGTGTTTTGGAAAGTGGAAATAAGAACGAGAACAACAAAGAAAAGAAAGAAAATAAAACATGGATATACAAAGTACCGACAAAATATGATATATAGATGAGTGTATCGTCGGCATACCTCCCCCCAAGATTAGGCTTTTGGCCTAAGTGGAGATCAATCCCAACTCGGCCATGAGGTGGCGTCTCCAAAATATGACGAAGAAGCACCTTCGTCCTGATACGAACTCGAAGACGCCCCGGTATGAGACGTCGCTGCGCCGTACGTGTGCATCTCTCGGAGGCGTCGCCACTTGCAGCGTTGGATCGGATCGGATCGCGGGGAGGAGACGGTGTAACATCCCAAGATTTTATCAAATTTTGGGGGAATTTTTTTTGCTTTTGTTTTGCTTGAGATGATTGGAAATTCACAGGGATTTAAAATTTTTTAGTCTAATTGAAAGCTTTATTAGAAAACTATTTTAAACTTTCTATTATTTTCTTTGAAGAACTCCTTTGAGAAAATAAAGTATCAATATTACTTCCTTCCTTTTTATTCAAACCTATGCAAGCTACTTGCAAAGGATACCTCCTAAAATGATTCTTTTGTCTAAAAGGTTAGCATTGCAAAAGTTGATTTGAAAACAATTTGTAAATAATATTTTATAAAGTGTTATCCTCTTATTTTAAAAGGATTATTTTCAAACCCTAATCCAATATATTGCTTTATGCAAAATAAAGCATGTTGGCCAATTTAAAAGGATCTTCTTGAAAATGATTTTTGTCCATGAAAAATGTCCCATTACTGTTTTAAAATGTAGTGTTGAATTTTACAAAAATTTAGAAACTTGTTTGAATGCATTTGGTATCCAAATGTTAGAGTTATAAATCAAATCAGAAAACAGAAAAAGAAAAGGAAGAGAAAAGGAAAAAAAATAAAAAGGGCCTCCGGGAACCCTTCGGCCCAGTAAGGAGAAGCAGCCCGCAGCCCAGGAAGAAAAACCAAACCGTTACTCTCTTCTCTCCACCTCTCCCTCTGACAGTGGGACCCACCTGTCAGGGTGAACTGCTTCTTCCTCCTCTGCCAAAAATGGCACCGAGGCGACCACCGTTAACTCCGATTAAATTCATTGAAACGGCCACGTGTATTGCTCCCCGATCTCTCCTAATTAGTGCGCCTCTCTCTCCTCTATAAAAGCCCCCATTTAATTCCACGTAATCACCCCCAGTCAGCCCGTGCGAGACCTCTAACCACCGCGGCAAACCGAGAGCTCCGGCGAGCTATTGCCGGTGACTCCGGCCACCTCGAGACCTCCTGCTTCGCCCCCTAGTCCGCCTCATCGAGCTGCTCCTTCTGGTAAAAGCACCGAGACCCAAAACCTCTTCTTACTCTCGCTATCTTCCTCGACTGAGACCTCACCAGCCACCTCTAACTCCGGTCGGTGTTCTCTGCAGTTCCAGGAGGCTATCGGCCTCGCCGACCTCGCACCCGAGCTCCCCTCGCCGCTCTGCACCTCGGCCGAGTCTTGTTCGCCTCGGGGAACCACCAGAAGCACCGCCGGCGTCCACATCTGCACCATGACCTCATTGCCGGTGACGGAAACCCTAGCCACCACGGTGAGATTTCCCCTCTCTCTCTCATCCGTCCGATCTAGATCCGAAGGATCAGAACAGTTCACTTAACGAAAGGGTATCGACTAATCCAGGGCGTTCATATCCCTTTAGATCTGACGGCTCACAATCAAGATCCAATCGAACCGGTACCCACCAATTAGAATCAGCCACGTGTCGGTCTGCGAATCAAACAGAAATCAAAATAGAATTTCAAATCAGAATTAAGTCCAATCTTGTAAAATCCATGTCTTTTGATCCCTGCATCCAAAAATAGCAAATAATATACCGTTGGAATCCTCGAGACTTGTAGAATCAAGTAGAACCATAATATTTTATATTTTATGGGTTCAATTTGAATCTATCATCAGAACTGAATCAAACCTTCTGTTAACCTAATTAATTCATATCTTTAGTTCTGTTAATCCAAAATTTGCAAATTTGTAGTCCTTGGAATCCTCTCAACATGCAGAACATCATAGGAACAAAAAAAATCAAAACTTGAAACGTGCACACACTTTGTGCATTCAAATCTATCCAAATCACTAATTTGATCATAGTTTGAATTCTATAACTTATTTTAGGATGCTTCCACTTGCAGTGACTTTGTATTACTGCAAGCTATCCAGTAGCATCACTCCCATAATTTCTTGAACCACTTCACAATTATTCAAATTCTAATATGAGGATTTGAGTAATTTCCATTATAAGAATAAATCTATTTATGTTCCATAATGTTTCCTTCTACCATTGAAAATCTTATAATCATACCTAGTCACCAATGTTATCTAAATAACATCTTGATCAAGATCATATCTACTTAGATCTATCTTGCATAGTACCCACTTATTCAAATTACAAATGTGTCATTTGAGTAAAGTGTGATACTTTCAATCTGAGTTTCTACCTTTGCTACTATGGTATTGATCAAATCAACATCATAGTACTTAACCCAATCCTATTTACTCATTAGGAACCTTAAGCCATGTTTTCAAACATCATCTATACATATCCATTACCTATAGCCATTTACTCATGTCTACTCAATCTTAGCCTTGCATTGAACTATTCAATTTGCATTTGAGTTAATTGAGTACTTCAATGTTATAAGAATCCTAGCCTAAGCTTAAGTGTAATATATACTATTTAAGAATAATTGTTGTCACACTTATTCAATAGTATTGCTATTGCACTATTTTGTCTCTTATGTGATTTACCCACATGAGATATTCCAAGATTCAATATGCTTTGATAAAGCATAAAGATCTCACTCATTATATTTTGTCTAATTCATATATATATTCAAATTGCAATTGTGCTACTTGAGTAGAATATGAATTCATCTCAAACCTAGATTTTGTTAATGTGGTGTTGTTATAACCCATACCGTAGTATGTGTTATACACCATGTTGATCAATGAACCATTTGAGCCATGTCCTCAAATATCAATCATTCATACCCAATCCAGTGCCTACTTAGTTTGGTTCACATGTATTGAACTATTCAACTTGCAAATTTGCTAATTGAGTAATTCAAGCATTCTTAAAACCTAGCCTAGTTCCTAAGTGCAATAGATACTATTTAAGAGTAATTGTTGTCACATTTACTCAATAGTGTTGTAGTTGCACAAATTGACTCTTGTGTAATTTATTTCACATGAGCTATTCCTAAAACTCATATATGCTTTAATAAAGCATAAAAACTTCATCGATTATATTATGCCTAGTCCAATTCTCTCTCAAATCATATTGATCTTTTCTAACTAAGCTCTCAAAATTCACATCTCACAAATCATGATCATTTGCCATATCCTTCTTGTCATAACATCTCAATAAATCTAAATTGTTAAACTAATACTTTTCAATTGTTTGATTTGTTTGATTGTGTTGGTATGGTATGTTTATGTTATATTATTTCTGTGCTATAGTTTGTGCGAAGAACTACGTGTTTAGTTGAGAGAAGTGAAACATCATGATCTTCAAAAAGGCAAGTGACACACATATCCCCTACCTATTTTACTACTGCGTTAGTGTGTTTCAGTAGTATGCATGATAGGTGGAATATTCAACTGTTTTATAAAATGCTTAGATCCTAGTAGTGTGTAGCTATCCTTCAAACCCCACCTGTTAGGATGCTAAATACTTTGAAAATTTGATGCCATGCTATGATCACCTGTTAAAAGTGTTTTGTGAACAAATTAAGAACTTCAACTAAAATGAAACACCTGGGTGGATTGGTTTGATGATGGAGGCGATGTGGAGTGGTGACCCGGGGCTACACGTTGTGTAGTTGCTGCCTGGGCGTTCACTTGTGGATTGCCACCCAGGAACAAAGAGGTTACCATGTCTTCCATGCTTAGAGTGCTTCCAGTGCAGCCTTATGACAATATGGGCTCTGTCTTGACTGATTAGATGTGAGGGTGCAACTTGTGTGCAAGAAGTGGTGGTAGTTGAATTGTAGATTGGGAACGAATCTTGCCAGTTAGTTGCTCGCTCCTCTAAAAGGTCTCGTCTCATTTTATGTATGGGCATAAAATGAGTCTTAAGGTGAAAGTGCACAACCCCTGCAGGGTGTCAAAACTAATCGATTAGCCGTGTCCTCGGTTATGGACAATTGAGTCTCTAGACATGGAATGTACGGAAGAATCTCATCACCTTTTTGAAATAATTAAAACTTGTGTAGAAAGTGGGGATGCCTCAGGGCTACATGCCTGGCAGTGAAAACCATGTATGTGGTGGTGACCTGAGGGATTAACCTGGTTTTGTAGAGTGACTACCCGGGGCTACATACTGGCAGTGAAAACCATGTATGTGGTGGTGACCTAGGAGTTATCTTGATATTGAGAGATTAACCAAGTTTTGTAGAGTAACTACCCGGGGCTACATACTGGCAGTGAAAACCATGTATGTGGTGGTGACCTAGGAGTTATCTTGATATTGAGAGATTAACCAAGTTTTGTAGAGTAACTACCCGGGGCTACGTACTGGCAGTGAGAACCATGTATGTGGTGGTGACCTAGGAGTTATCTTGATATTAAAGAAAAATCGGAATACTTTAAAATGTTTTGATTTGGAAAATATAGGATAAAACTGCTTTATGCAAATTAGCCCTTGAGATCCACTAGCCAAATATCATGTAGTATAGTCTTTCCACAAATGCCACCAAATATGTGTCATTTGCCAGTATATCATTGTACTGACCCTCATTTGTGGGGCTGCATATTCAAATGTGCAGGTTTTATTTCGAGTAAGGAACCAGGAGTAGGATCTCAAGCTTACATTCCAACATGTCTGCCTGTGGCACTTGATGAAGATGGAAGCTCACTGCAACTATGCTTTATGCTGTGTACTCGTAAGGTTGAAGACCTTTGTAACTGGATTTATGTTGTAATATTGATGCTATTGCAATGATTACTTATTTTGTACTGTGGTGTTATCTACTGATCCAGGGAATGGCACAATATCACAGGAGTTCTACCTTTGGTAAAAGGTAGGGCGCTACAGACGGATAGTACGACTACATCATCCACGTTCTGTTGAACGTTTCCGCTGTGCGATTTCTTCAAGGGTATGAAGATCTCATCTATCTCTCTCGTTGATTACATCTCCTAGATTAGATCTTGGCTTTCTTGTTCGCATCCGTAGGAAATTTTTGATTTACTATGTTGTGAATCCCTTCAGTGGTATCAGAGCTAGATCTATGCATAGATGTGTTTCACGAGTAGAACGCAACATTCTTGTTGCGGGCGTTGATGTTTTCTGTTGCAAACCTCTATGTTGTGTATTTCTTATGGCGCGGCATAGTGAGATCGAAGCGGTCCAAGCCAACTTTACGCGACCTCGTTCACGAGACCGGCTCCGCACTTGACGTGTGGCTTGTTCCACACATGCGGCTGGTGGATGCCAGTTTCTCTCACTATAGTAGTCATGAGATTTACAACGGATGTTAGCAACCATAATATCACCGTTGTGGCTTTTCGTAGGTAAGAATTGTTCTTAACTTGCTACTCCCATAAGCCACGTAAAACATGCAACAACAAAGTAGAGGCGTCTAACTTGTTTTTGCAGGGAGTGTTTTGTGATATGGTATGGCCACAAGATGTGATGTGATATATGTGATGTATGCGATGATCATGTTCTGTAATATTTCACGACTTGCATGTCGATGAGTTCACAACCGGCAGGAGCCATATGGTTGTCTTTATAATTGTGTATGACCTGCGTGTCAACTTCTTATACGCCATGTAATAGCTTTACTTTATCGCTAAGTAGTTAGCAATAGTTGTAGTTGATATTCGTGGTGGAGGCAATCATGGTGGAGTGATGGAGATCATGCCGGCGCACACAAGATGGAGATCATTGCACGGAGATTGGCTATACCATGTCACATAAAATTATATGCATGTGATGTTTATCCTTTTATGTATCTTATTATGCTTTGATCGCGACGGTAGCATTATAAGATGATTCCTCACTTAAAGATCAAGATAAAATTGTGTTCTCCCCTCGTATGCGCCGTTGCGAAAGTTCGTCGTGTTCAAGCATCTCGTGATGATCGGGTGCTATAAACTCTACGTTCACATACAACGGGTGCAAGCCAGTATTTGCACATGCGGAGATACTTGGGTTTGACTTGATGAGCCTAGCATGTACAGACATGGCCTCGAAACACACGGCCCGAAAGGTCAAGCATGAGTCATATGGATGATATGATCAACATGTTGATATTCACCATTAAAGCTACATCATTCACGTGATGATCGGTCTCGGTGTAGTGAATTTGGATCATGCTTCACTAAACAACTTTGAGGGATGTTGAATTTAGTGGGAGTTCATTAGTAATTTGATTAACTTGAACTAATTATCATGAACTAAATCTTGATGTATTTGCATAAGTCGTTGTAGTTTTTGGCACCATTTCCCACCGACACTTAGCTTAATTGAGTTAAAAGAACTATAGAATTCTGGATAATCACTTTACGAACTAGTACCGTTTAGTTAGAATGTCAAGAGTAAGGATTAAGTCTTATTGCAAACTTTAGCAAACCTCACTTGCTCCATGCGATTTAATAAGTTGTATTAATCTAAGAGCAATGATTCAAGTTTAGTATCTAAAGATCATATGTTTGCCTTCATGATAAATTGATCTTCAAAATTGTTTGAGAATCAAAGTGATCATCGAGCTAAAAGAATTGTTTCAGAAACAAACAAGAAGTGAAAGATATTTGATATCTAAAACTTTGATTGTTTGCAAAAATGATGAAGTATAATTTAGTAAAAGAACATATGCTCATATTGTATGACTATATGCGAAGATTGAAGATGCTAGGCGTCCCGATCACCCAAAAGTTTGGGAACTAATATTATACTTGCATTCATCCTTATGAGCTATAGTAGTTTCATCATGAAAGTTGTCATCATAAGATGGATGAAAAGGTATCGGCTAAATTGTTTTCCTATACCAAAAGAATGCTAAAGAATGGAATCTAGAAGAACGCCAATCATATGATGATGATCCACCTCAAAGTGTAAATTCCAAGGTCATTAGTATTTGACTAACATCCTTTGGACTATGTGTCAAATGATTGACGCCACTATTGATGTTGATAGATTCTTCTAAATAGAGAGGAAATGCTAAATAGGATCTGCAAAATATTTGGTAGAAAAGTAAAAGACTGGAAAAGTCCATCTCAGGTATATAAATGATATACATGTTATAGATGTATTATTTGCTAGTACATAATGCAATTCTTGGGTATTGGATACTAGATTCTTGGTATGAAATGTCATACAAAGAAACAATACAAGAACTACGATGGCCTAAGTAACTAGCAAAATAATGTGGTAACAATGCGCATCGAGAAACAAATAAATGTGTTATTGTGTTTTTCGTTGGCATAAAACCTAGCCTTCTAGATTTGTTAAGAACTTAATAATTGTTATTTTGTTCTGGTATTATGAGAGCAATGGTTGTTCAAATTATTACCGTCTTCCATAATCGATGGATAGATTATTATTATCTTGTTGGTGAAATAGACATTTATAACACTGATGCTAAAGGTCTCAAGACAAAATGAATTTCACTTATATATGACACCGCCGTTTAAGTCATATTGGAAACAAAACATGAAAGAAATTCTATATTGATAGATTTTCGAGTCAATTGATTTTGAATTGATTGGCGCATGTGAGACTTTTCCTAAAGATGATTAAACTTCGTTCATGGGCCATGGACAGAACAAGCGACTAACTAAATGGAGATCATACATGTTGATGTATGTAGTCCATGGTGTGAAGTCGATCATGGTATATTTTCTATTTCATCAATGACTCAAATAGATGTATTGTATATCTACTTGATGAGATAGAAGTATGAAAGAATTGAAATTGTTCAATTTATGAAGTGGAAATTATTGTAACAAGAAAATTCAAGTTTTTATGATTGGATCATAAAGAAGAATATTTGAGTTACAAGTTTAGCAAGCATCTAAGAGTTAGAGGAATTGTTCCACAAACTTGCATCGTGATAAACACCATAGGAGTATGGAGTTTTCGATGGATGTAATCAAACCTTGTTTGACATGGTTAGAGACTACCGCTTTTCACTAAATAGAGCACCATCATAATCCGCTGAAATGACACCGTACAAGTTATAGTTGTCTTTTCTTAAATTTTGGTATGCACGGCATATGTAAAATGTTTACAACCAAAATCAGATTAGTAAGTCTTTGTAGGTTGTCCCAAAGAATGTTGATGGGTATTCCTTCTACTATGAACCCAAACACATAGTGATTGTCGCTTAAAAGTAAATTTCTTATGAAGGAGTTTTCTCGCGAAAGGTTTAAGTGGGAGGAAGATAGAACTTGATGAGGTTATTGAATCTGAGCAAGATGATCAGAGTAGCGGAGCACCAGAAAATGTTCTGGAAGCGGCAACTGCATTCATAGCTCACGCATCTACAATATGTTGTAGTCACGGCATCGAAGTTCCTATTTAACCAAGTTGGTCGTAATCAAATAGCAAGATTTGAGGACGAGATATTATTAGATAATAGTAACCAACAATATACAAAGAAGCGATGATGGGCCCTGACTTCGTCATATGGATTTTTCTAGCAACAATTACATATTGAGATATGATAGTTGAATAAATGAAACAACGTTCCTCTACCGGAATGCACACCAAGGACGTGTAACTGACACGACCCAATGGGTTTTGTTGATTCAAAGGTTGCTAGATATGTATGCAAACTTCTATGGTAGAAATAAGCGTAGCAAAGTTGGAATCTTCAATGATGAAAATGTTAAAGTGTTAATTTCATCAAGATATTTGAAGATGCTTGTATTACAAGAAAGTAAGTGGGAGCGCTCAGACATATTTCTAATACTTTATGTGGATGACATATCGTTTATTGGAAATAATGTGTTTTTCTTGATATTGTTAAGTTTTCATTAAAATTAGTTTTTTGATGAAAGACTTAGGTAAAACCAGAATATTAAGCATCAATGTCTATGCAGATAGATTGAGGCATTAATATAGTTTTGCCAGAGTACATAGATGAAATATTGAATTTGTTCAATATGGAAACAATAAGAACGGTTCTTGTTGCATGGAAGAGGTTGGAGCAAGAATCAATTGTTTTGACACTTGATGAGTGAAACCGCAAGAATGATTTTATCAATCTTGTGTTCCATGATATGTAGATCCAGATATGTCCAATGCGCTGAAAGGTTACGAGCATTCATATGATGATCGTTGGACAATAGTAAGAATATTCTTATGTACTTTCGAAGAACTAAGAATATATTCTGTATGCGAAAGTGACAAATGGTTCATTGCAATGTGTTACATTGGCTTTGTCACATATACAGGTAAAATTTTATCTCAATTTTAAGCTATTTGTTTGAGTTAGAAGGTGGCACAATAAGATGGAAGAAAGTTCCATGATGACTTGGATGAGTTCCAATGTTAACATTGTGGCGGACACTGCAACAAGGACTAAGTATATAATCGCTTTAGAAGTGGCATAAAAGATGCAAAGTAGATATTGATAATCCAACTTCTTTGTGGCACTATCGTCTAGGTCATATTGGCGTAAAACGTATGAAGAAACTCCATTCTGATGGACTTTTGGAGTCTCTTGATTTTGAATCATTTGATACGTGCGAGCCATGCCTCATGGGCAAGATGATCAAAACCCCGTTCTCCGGAATAATGGAGCGAGCAATGGATTTATTGGAAATCATACATACCGATGTGTGCGGACCAATGAGTATTTCGACGCGCGGTGGATATCGCTATTTTCTCACTTTTACTGATGACTTAAGTAGATATGGGTATGTCTATTTAATGAAACTTAAATCTAAAACATTTGAAAAGTTCAAAGAATTTCAGAACGAAGTGGAAAACCATCGTAACAGGAAAATTAAATTTCTGCGATCCGATCGTGGAGGTTTAGTTCCAAGTGTGCTAGTACTATATAGTTCTATTGTATGACAATAGTGACAACATAGTTTTAGCAAAGAAATGAAGGTTTTATCAGAAGACCAAGTTTATACGATGCCATCTCATACAAGATGAGTAATGCGTGCTAACGCAAAAGAATATGCAAATACAAATGGACCTGAAAGTGTCAGACCCGTAGATAAGGTTTACCACGTGCAACGCGTATGAATAACACCGGAATGCCATAGGTGTTAAAGGCGCAAGTATGACTAGATTATTGACTCTAGTGCAAGTGGGAGACTGAAGGAAATATGCCCTAGAGGCAATAATAATATTGTTATTATCATATTTCTTGTTCATGATAATGTTTATACTCCATGCTATAATTGTATTAAGCGGAAACATTAATACTTGTGTGGTTTATGAACAACACCGTGTCCCTAGTACGCCTCTACTAGACTAGCTCATTGATTAATGATGGTTAAGGTTTCCTAACCATAGACATGAGTTGTCGATTAATAATGAGGTCATGTCATTAGGAGAATGATGTGATGGACAGATCCAAATAAAGCACAGCAATTAGATCGTGTCATTGTGTTCATCTTTGCGAAGCTTTTTCCTATGTCAAGTATTGTATTCCTTAGACCATGAGATAATGCAACTCCCTAGTGCCAGAAGAGAGCTTTGAGGTTATCAAACGTCATCCTATGAAAGGGTGATCATAAAGGTGTCTCTTAGGTAATTGGAAAGTACTTTTTGAGTTGCATGTATCGAGATGGAATTTGTCCCTCCCAAGTCGGAGAGATATACTTTGGGCCCACTCGGTAATCGATATCAACACCGCTTGCAAGCACGTGGTTAAGGAGTTAATCACAAAGTGATATCGGATTACGGAACGAGTAAAGTACTTGCTGTGAACGAGATTGAACTAGGTATGTCGATACCGACGATCGAATCTCGGGCAAGTAAAATATCGCGAGACAAAGGGAATACATATCCGGGATTAATTGAATCCTGGCATCGTGGTTCATCCGATATGATCATCGATGAATATGTGGGAGTCAATATGGGTTTCTAGATCCCGCTATTGATTATTGATAGAAGATCATGTCTGCATATTCTCGAACCCGTAGGGTCACACACTTAACGTGCATCGACGCTAGGATAGAATGGATAATTGGTTAATTAGTTTTTTGTTCGGAGTCTCGGATGAGATCTAGGACATCACGAGGGGTTCCGGAATGGTCCGGAGAATAAGATTCATATAAAGGAAAGCAGTTTTTGGATTCCGGAAAAGTTTCGGAGTTTATTGGTATTGTATCGGAAGGTTCTAGAAGGTTCCGGAGTGGGGCCAACGTGGGCCCACTTGTCGGAGGCCTGAGTGGGCCTAAGGGGAAGTGTCCTGGCCACTTTGGGCCAGGCGCACAAGGCCCCTAAGGCCCAGCCGGCCAGCCCTTAGGGGAAACCCTAAGGGAACCTTCCAGAAGGAGGGGGGAAACTTGCCCCCCACTCTCCACCCCTTGGCCGCCGGCCCTAGGGCTTGGAGGAGGGGCCAAGCTGGCCGCCCAGCCTCCTATATAAGGGAGGGCTGGGGCGCAGCCTCCCCCTCACCCAACCCTAGCCGCCGGCTGAATTGCTGCCCTCCACCTCTCTCTCGCGACTGCGCGTAGGCGAAACCCTACCGCAGAAACTCTCCACCATAAGCACCACGCCGTCGTGCTGCAGATCCAATCTATCTCTCCACCATACTTGCTGGACCAAGGAAGGAGGAGATGTCGCTGCGCCGTACGTGTGCATCTCTCGGAGGTGTCGCCACTTGCGGCGTTGGATCGGATCGGATCGCGGGGAGGAGACGGATAGTACGACTACATCATCCACGTTCTGTTGAACATTTCCGCTGTGCGATTTCTTCAAGGGTATGAAGATATCATGTATCTCTCTCGTTGATTACATCTCCTAGATTAGATCTTGGCTTTCTTGTTCGCATCCATAGGAAATTTTTGATTTACTATGCTGCGAATCCCTTCATCATCTCCATCAGGGAGGGCTCCCATGAAGCCATGAAGGAAGGGGGCTAAGGGGCGGCGCTCCCCCATGATGCCGGCGGCGGGGGAGTCCCCCGCGCTGCCGCCGCCGCCCGCGCCCCTCACTGCTCATCTCCGCCATCTTCACTGCTATCTCCATCACCAACTCCTCCTATTATGCAGTGGTTCATCCTCCCACACACCTCTATACCGTCCTATGCAAATATGGTGTTTTATGCTATAATATTTATCCTATGGTCTATGTCATGTTTACATAGTTTATTTGTTCTTAGATTGATTTGTTGGATGTCTTTGATTCATTAGAGTTGTATGTTGATATGGTACTGTCCTTTGGTGTCCATTATATTTATATGCGCATGGATTAAACATCTTAGGGTTAGTAGTATGTGCAAAAGGAAGTGGGTAGTCCTGCCGGAGCGACAGAAACCTGAGGACACGAACCAGAACTTTGCACGTATGGGAGTAAGAGGACCATTAACTTAAGGCTATGGTTGGGGAAACCTTAATGTATTGTTAGTATTTGCGGATGCATGCTAACAATCCAATCATATAGTACTTATAATTCCAAGTAGTGAAGTGCATGTATATTTAGCCTCTCCCACATAGAAAACTGCATCGAAGACAATGAACCCGATTTATTCACTAATTGAACTTAGACAAAGCCACCACTATTACCACCACTTTTCCACACTCATGGTACTGTTAGTTTATGGTTCCTTAGTATATTTTATTGCTGCAGCACTAACAATTACTTTCTTGTATTTATTATCTTGCAAAGCTATCTCTCATACCCGTATTGTTGCTCTAGTTTTATTTCCTAGATGATGCAAACGTTTAGTGTGCGTAGAGTTGTATCAGCAGTTGATAGAACTTGAGAGAACATTTATCCTACCTTTAGCTCCTCGTTGGGTTCGACACTCTTACATATCGAAAAGGATACACATGATCCCCTATACTTGTGGGATATCCGGGCCTCGGGTTCTGGACAATGATATGTGTATACAACTTGCAGGTAAGATCACAAACAACAATTATCTTCATGAAACAATAACATGTTCAGATCTCAGATCATGGCACTCGGGCCCAAAGTGACAAGCATTAAGCACAACAAGTTGCAACAATGTCAAAAGCACTAACAATGGATACTAGGCACCATGCCCTAACAATCTTATAGAAATTACATGAATGATCTCATCCAATCCCTACCATCCCCTTCAGGCTACAGCGGGAATTACTCACACATGGATGGGGGAATCATGGATGGTTGATGGAGAGGCGTCGGTGATGATGATGGCGATGATCTCCTCCAATTCCCCGTCCCGGCAGGGTGCCAGAACGGAGTTTCTAGTTCCGAATCGCGGTTTCTGGTGGTGGCGGCGCAGTGGAACTCTATTTGGGAAAAACGCCGAACCCCCTCTGTTTTCAGGTCAGAGACCTTATGTAGGTGGAAGGAAGGCTCGAGGCGATGGCTGAGGCAGCCACACCACCCCCTGGCGCGGCCTGGCCTGGCTCGCTCCACCAGGTGGTGTGGGCCCCTCGTGGCTCCTCTCCGTCTCGTCTTCTGGCTCCGTGAGTCTTCTGGTAAAATAGGAGTTTTGCGATATTTTCTGGGAATTTTCCTGAAAGTTGGATTTCTGCACAAAAACGAGACACCAGAGCAATTCTGCTGAAAACAACGTTAGTCTGTGTTAGTTGTATTCAAAACACACAAATTAGAGGGAAAACAACATCAAAAGGTTTCAGGAAAGTAGATACGTTTTGGACGTATCAACTCCCCCCAAGCTTAGCTTATTGCTTGTCCTCAAGCAATTCAGTTAACAACTGAGTGCGATAAAAGAAACTTTCATGAACACATTTGCTTCATATGATGTATATATTCTCACTATATGATCAAGTACTTAGGCAATTCATAATAAGAAGTATGCAACTAAGGTTACCTCATAGTCATGCAAGCCATAAAGAAATACCAACACACCAATAATAAGCAACATGAAACATAAGGAGTTACAGGATTGTAATGCTCATAATAAGATATGATAAAGTGGTATCTCGCTTTCTTTTATTTTGGATCAAAACATAAATGGCAAGGCACCTCTGAAGTTCAAGAGAAGACTAGAAGTAGAAATATCAAAGATACAAGCATCAAAGTTATACCACAATCAATCGTATTCTGGGACAAGCACATTACACTAAGAACGACAGCTATGCTCTCAAGAAGGCGCTTAACGATAGAAGATGAAGACTCAACATAAAAGTAAAAGAAAGGCCCTTCGCAGAGGGAAGCAGAGATTAACATGTGCTAGAGCTTTTTATTTGTAAAATAGAGATAAAAATTGTTTTGAGAGGTGGTTGTTTCCTGTCAATGAATGGCAATGGGGTTCTTGCTATCTTCCATACTAAACAAGTTGAGAGCGGTTCCGAGTATTGAAAATTGGCATTTACATGATCTTTTATAAAGTTTGGCACTCCTCCCCACCTTTCCTTTCACAAACCATGGCTAACCGAATCCTTTGGGTGCATGCCAACAATCTCATACCATGGAGGAGTGCCTTTTTTCTTTTCTTTTTCTTTTCTTTTTGAAGTTATAATGGTCTGACCAGCTCCGTTGCAAAATTGGTGACGAGCAGATGAAGCATGCAAGTCGAGGGGTACTTAATTTAGTATGGAAGATAACAAACCCAACCACTACGTCCTCATGAGCTAAAAACAGTGTCACAAAATGAGAAGTATTTTGAAGGTTTTGAAAGGTAGAACATGAAAATTTACTTGGAATATTTTGAAATACCAAGCATAAGAATTTATAGTGGACTCTTTGGAATAACTTGGTTTTCAAAAGTTGGATGCACGAGTAGAGCTCATACTCAGTATAGGTGAAGGCTAGCAAAAGACTGGGAAGCGACAATCGAGAGAGCAGTAACTGTCATAATCATGCTTGCGACAAAACAAAATTAATAGGGGTATAAAAATGATACAAGAGCTCTGAGGCAAAATAAATCATCAAGACTTAATTGACTTTTGTTCAGTCATATGCATGCTTGAGCATGTGCCAAGTTGATTCAAATGAAACATTCAGAGCAGGATACCACAATGTCATACCATTTTATGAATAGAACAATGCAAGCAAACATCTATATGACATGCTACTGATGGTGCGTTGTAGGCACCCAATTGGGAACCCCAAGAAAAAGGTATGATGAGCACAGCAGCAAGTTTCCCTTAGTTATAAAACCAAGGTTTATCGAACCAGTAGGAGAAAGAACCAACTTCTGAAGGTTGATGCTAGCTGGCTTGGCGATAGCTCCAGACATTTTATATATGGCACCTTATCTAGGGTGTAGCTTTGCACCAGCACCAACGTGGAACCTGCACACAACACAACCAAAGTACTTTGTCCCAACTAGCAGTGAGGTTGTCAATCACACCGGTTTGCTGTAGACAAAGAATTAAACATATCGTGTGGTAAAAGATATTTGTTTGCGAGAAAGTAAATAATGTGTATAAAATTAAACGGTAATATTAATGTAAAATAATGGACCGGGGTCCATAGTTCACTAGAGGTGTCTCTCCATAAAGATAAATAACATGCTGGGTAAACAAATTACAGTTGGGCACTTGACAGAATAAAAATGCAAACAATGCATGTACATGTCATGAGGATCACTATGAGATTCACTTGGGCATTACAACATAATACATAGACCGTAATCCAACTGCATCTATGACTAATAATCCACCCGCCGGATATCATCCGAACAACCGTTGGTTATTAAGTTGCAAGCAACAGATTATCGCCTTAAGCAAAGTGTGTAATGTAAACAATACAAATGTCCTTGAACACATGATTGTTGTTTTCTCCCTAGTAGCAATAGCACATCTACAACTTTAGAGGTTGTTGTCACTCCCCCAAGTTACCAGAGGCATGAACCCACTATCGAGCATAAATACTCCCTCTTGGAGTCACTAGCATCTACTTGGCCAAGATATCTACTAGCAACGGAGAGCTGATGTCTACGCACGCGTCTGTTCTTGTAGACAGTGTTGGGCCTCTAAGTGCAGAGGTTTGTAGAGCAGCAGCAAGTTTCCCTTAAGTGAATCACCCAAGGTTTATCGAACTCAGGGAGGAGGAGGTCAAAGCTACCCCTCTCAAGCAACCCTGCAATTACGATACAGAAAGTCTCTTGTGTCCCCAACACACCCAATACACTTGTCAGATGTATAGGTGCACTAGTTCGGCGAAGAGATAGTGAAATACAAGTAGTAGTGATGATTATGAGTAGTAAATGTAATCTGAAATAAGTATCGCTGCGAGCAAACATGTAACAAAACTGAAAGGAAACAGTGTGCAATGCTTGGAAACAAGGCCTAGGGATCATACTTTCACTAGTGGACACACTCCCAACAAATATAACATAATTGAACCAATAGATACTATCATCAATATGCAACTCAAAACAATTCTCCAATGGAAAACAAACACTAATCATGCGTAGGGCTACAAAGCACTCGTCAAAGTCCGTATGTACCCAAACTAGATTGTCCCACACTATCACCATGAACGCACTAGATGGTTCCAACAAACACCAACAATTCATAGAGACATTAACCAAAAAGACACACATGATGCGCACACTAGTCACCTTCACACCATGATACAAGGTATCTCCGGAGATTACAATAATAAAGCACGGGAGTAGCATAATATCTGAATAATAGCATCTACCAATTCAACTACATACAAAGCTCACGATCACATAAAGATCACATCATGGGAGAGAGAGGTGAACCACATAGCTACCGGTAGAGCCCTCAGCCCCGGGGGAGAACTACTGCCTCCTCATCATAGGAGATAGCAAGGTTGATGGAGATGGCGGTGAGGTCGATGGAGACGGCGGAGACGGCGATGGAGACCGATGGAGATGGCTCCGGGGGCACTTCCCCGTCCCGGCAGGGTGCCGGAACAGAGACTTCTGTCCCCCGAAATTCATCAGCGGCGGCGGAGCTGCGGAACTCTTCTGGAAATTTCACCAATTCCTCTAGGGTTTTCCGTCGAGAGGCTTCTTATAGGCGAAGGGGCGTCGTCAGGAGTGGACCAGGGTGGTCACACAATGGGTGGGCGCGGCCAGGGGCTGGGCCGCGCCCCCCTCTTGTGTGGGCATCCCCTGGCCCCACTCCGGCTCCCGTTTGGTCCTCGTCCTTCATCCGGGAAAAATAGGAGTTCCAGAACTTGTTTCGTCCAATTCCGAGAATATTTCCTGTGTAGCTTTTCTGAAACACAAAAACAGCAGAAAACAGGGAACTGGCACTGTGGCATCTTGTCAATAGGTTAGTCCTGGAAATCGCATAAAAACGCCACGAAGTGTAATGAAACACAAGGCAAATGGTGTAAAAACAAGCATGGAGCATCAAAAATTATAGATACATTTGAGACGTATCAGCATCCCCAAGCTTAACTCCTGCTCGTCCTCGAGTAGGTAAGTGATAACAAAAGAATAATTTTTGAGGTGACATGCACCATCACAATTTGATCAACGAGATAGAGCATTGAGTGCTGAGATAAGAGAACTTAAAACATGGGCATGAAAGATATAATCTTGATAATAGAAACTCAGCAACCATGTTATAGCATGAAAAGAAACACAAAGGAAAGATCATGAAAATGAAACAATGAAAGTCACGTGTGTGTTTCAACCATATGGAAAACATAACAAATGGTTTTCAGCTTGTCCCTCATGGAGTAGCAAAACATAAATGCATAGGACACCTTCAAGTTTAAGAGGGTGACTAGATACAAGTAATTTAAGAACAAGCAAAACCATAATCATGAATCAATCAATAATAAACTTTGGGACTATGCACATTATACTCAGAATGACAACTATGCTCTCTTAGACGGTGCATAAAGGTAGAAGGTGGAGACTCAACATAAAAGTAAAAGAAAGGCCCTTCGCAGAGG
This sequence comes from Dactylis glomerata, assembly GCA_007115705.1. Classification (NCBI taxonomy): domain Eukaryota; kingdom Viridiplantae; phylum Streptophyta; class Magnoliopsida; order Poales; family Poaceae; genus Dactylis; species Dactylis glomerata. The sequence goes on along the minus strand of QXEO01000422.1, from coordinate 2,410,604 downwards.
GAAGCAGTGATTAAACATGTGCTAGAGCTTTTCATTTGTAAAACAGAGAGATAAAAACTCAATTTTGAGAGGTGGTTGTCTTTGTCAACGACTAGCAATGGGGTTCTTACTATCTTTCATACAAAAAGTAAGCAAGTTTTTGAGAGAGTGATTGGCACGTTGGTGCTTTTTATAAAGCTTGGCACTCCTTCCCACATTTTTTCCTTTCACAAACCATGGCTAACCGATTCCATCGGGTGCCCACCAACATTCACATACCATGGAGGAGTGCCTTTTTTCTTTCTTGTTTCTCTTTTTTTCTTTTTGGAATAAGACAATATGGAAGATAGCAAATCTGACCACTACGTCCCCATGAGCTAAAAACAGTATCACAAAACGAGAAGTGTTTTGAAGGTTTTTTTTTGCAAGGTAGCACATGAAAATTTACTTGGAATGGCTTGCAAATACCATGCATAGGAATTTATAGTGGACACATTGGCAAACTTGGTTTTTGGGAGTTGGATGCACGAGTAGAGCTCATACTCAGTACAAAATGAGGGCTAGCAAAAGACTGGGAGCGACCAACTGAGAGAGCAATAACGGCCATAATCATGCATAGCGACAAAACATCATTGAAAGAAGCATAAAGTGGTATCACAAGTCAAAAACCAAATGATCATAGAGGCTATAGGCGAATTATTTTGTAGTCAACATGTGTAAGCATGTGCCAAGTCAACCCAAATAAAGCATCAAAGGAGAAAACCAAATTAATGCTTCCAAATAATAAAAACAATGCATGATTTTTTTCAGAGGCTCATTAAGCAATCTCAGTCATTTGAGACAAGTCATGCTACAGAAAAACTACTAAGCATACTATCAAAATGACATCAAGCACGACATGCAAAAGCCTAAGCCGCAGTCTAAATAAGCTCCTTTTTGTACCACTTTTTTGCATGAAACTTTTTCTCTTTTCCAACACCATTCGAACCTTTTTGAAACAACTCTTTTGATGAAAACCAACATGGACCAGAGGTCAAAATACACCTTGATACAAAGATATAACAAGATCTGAACAAAAACTAAGGAAAAAAACAAAAGCTAAACGCAGTAGTAGAAAAATAGAACACTCGTTGAACGATAAGAGTGGAAAACGGAGTGTTCTTGGCAATGAAAAATGGAGCATAGCTCTCTCCAAAACAAACATGATGTGATCCAACCATTTATTTTCAGCAAACAAAGCAAAAGAGAACTAAAAGCAAAAGTAAATATGCTCCAAGAAAAATGCATAATACATGAAGCAATAAAAATATAGTGTCTTGAAAGGAGACCTAATTTTTTGCCGATGAAGAAGGGGTGCCTTGGGGGCATCCCCAAGCTTTGACGCTTGTACCTCTTGGATATTTCTTGGGGTGCTTGGGCATCCCTAAGCTTGATCTTTTGTCCATTCTTCATCTCATCTCATCATTCTCCAATCCCTACTCTTGAAAACTTCCTTCATACAAAACTCAACACAATTCTATTAGCAACGTTAGCATAAGCATGATAGTAAATCAACCCTTTTGGTTCAGGTTTCAACTCAAGCCACCACATTTTAAATCATCTACTACTGTAGCAACTTCCTCAAAAAGTTCCCGGATCAAGAGAACTAAAAAAGAAAGCGATCGAGAGGCAAACACAAATAGTGGCAGAAATCTGTCAAAACAGAACAGCTGACAAAGATCGATTTTTCCGAGGGTTTTCTGCTGCTCAAATCGAAAAGTGCAAAACTAATGAAAGTTTGGATATAACCTGGGGCATATGCACAAGAAATCTCAGGTCAAAAATATATTCTGAGAATTTTTATGAATTTTTACGGTGCAACACCGAAATCTGTTTCAGGACAGCAACATCCCCAAATCTTACCTCACTCAAATTAGAGGTTTCTCTTGGCACAACAACGAAATAAAAAAGATAAGGAGAGGTTATTACAGTAGTAATAACTTCCAAGACTCAAATAAAAGAAAAATAACTGAAAGTAAAACATTGGGTTATCTCCCAAGAGTGTTTTTCTTTAACGCATTTGAGCTAGGCGCAGTAGTTTGCAAAGATGCTCATGTAGGCGCCATAAAAGAGCTTAAGGCAAAGGCGCTATATAGGAACTTAAAGCAAGAGAGAGCATCAAAAAGCAAATATGAAACACATTTAAATCTAAACCACTTCCTATGTAAAATAGTCTTGTAAAGAGACAAGTCATGAAAGCGCAAAGCAAAAAGCATAGGAAGGCAAAACAGGTACAACTTCAAGAATTGCAACATAAAGAGGGGAAACTCAATATTGTTGAGATCCGTCAAACCATGTTTCCCTCTCTCATAATAACTTTTAGTAGCATCATGAATAGAATTAACAATATAACTATCACATAAAGCTTCCCTATCATGAGCCACATGCATAAAAGAATTAATACTCCCCACATGAACAATTGTAGTAGGAGCAGATTCAACAGAATAATTATTCTCATCACCATAATCATCAAAAACAGGAGGCATATTGTAATCATAACTAATTTTCTCCTCAATAGTAGGTGAACTGAAAATATTATACTCATCATCATAACCATCATAAACTAGAGGTTTAGTATCATCATAAGCGAGAGAACAGCTATTTTGCAAAGCATATTCATCAAACATATCATCATAGGAAGGAACATGGATAGTACTAATGGTACAACAATTATTAACCTTAGAATTGGTACCAAAAAGATTTTCAATATCAAAAGTAGAGTGCTTTTCCCAATCATGATCACTAACATAGGTAACAGGCATAGGAACATCATCAAGATCAGAATTATCATAATCTATAATAGGAGCAACATGCTTAGGGGAAGATACAGTTTCCTCTCGCCTTTTACTCCTCTTCTTCTTCTTCTTACTCTTCTTACTCTCTCCTTCAGGAGGGAGAGGCTTGAAAGGCATCTTCTCCACATAATCTGGTTTACTGACAGAAACAACAGAAGAAACTTTGGAGGATTCCTCCTCTCTATTAATAAGATAGAAACATCTATTAGTCCTGTCATAGCTTGGCAAAACATCATGTTTTATAAGATTTTGTATGTAAGTATTTGCGAGGCAATCTTTAACACAATAAGTACGACAACCACGAAGGGTGCTATTAATATCTACAACTCTCAAATCTACCAAAGAAATCTTTCTAGATATCTCTTCACACCCCAAAAACAAAGTAAGCTCATCATGCTGATTGAGAGTAATCTTGTCATCACAATACAAATTTATGGTACTCATTCGATTAAAAGAGTCACGACATTGGCTTGGGCATTGAAAATTAAAATGACCCGTGTCATCGCAAAGTTCACAAAGAAAAGGATAAAGCTCACAAACCTTTTCACCAAGCTCGTCTAGAGCCTTGAGCCACATTCGGGTTTCTTCATTCCTGTGGGTGATGCAATAATCTTCCTTGTTGTGACTCTGTTCACAAGGTCTATGTACTCCACAAAAATTAACATGCTTATAGGAAGTAGTACTTTCAGAAATTCGAACATGTTTATTGCAATCATCAATAACAATATCACTTTCTATGCAAGTGTCCTTAAAAGGTTCAGGATACACGTCCCCATTTCCTTTAGGAACATTAATATGAGAAGCAAAGGCTTTAAAACAATCAATAATAATTCGAGGATCAAGGCCATATTTAGCACTAAGCTCTTGAAAATCAGCAGTTTCAGCGAAAGACTTAATGCAATCATGCTCGTAATTTATACCTGATCCTTTACCTTTGTTGCTATCCCAATCTTCGATATTGCTTTGAATTGTTTCAAGCAGATCCCACTTGGTGTCAACATCCTTCCTTGTGAAAGACCCATCCAAGCATGCATCTAGATGGTCCTTGTAATGTCCTGAAAGCCTTGCATAAAAATTATCAATAACAATATTACGAGGAAGATCATGAATAGGACATTTGAGCATTAGTGACTTCAATCTTCCCCATGCTTGGGCAATGCTTTCTCCCTCATGCGGATGAAAATTATAAATATAATTCCTATCTTTATAAACCTCACTAGAAGGATAGAATTTAGAATAAAAGAGAGGTACAATTTCCTCCCAATCAATAGGTCGGCCATCCTTCAGTGTTCTATACCATTCCACAGCTCTGCCCTTCAATGATAAAGAGAATAGCTTCTTCTTAACTTGGTTCATTGAAATACCTGCACACTTGAACAACTCGCATAATTCATGTATAAAGAGCAAATGATCACCAGGATGGGCAGTTCCATCTCCTAAATAGCAGTTATCCATAGCACGTTCAACAATCTTCATAGGTATTTTAAAAGGATGAGGAGCACAAGCATCATAAGAATCATAACATACGGGAGATAAAATATCATCAGAGCAAACTTTCTCCACTAAAGCTGGGGAACTAAAAATATCATGCTTAACAAAACCAGCTTCCCCAAGCTTAGACTTTTCTATAGCATTAGCAATAACGGTGTTCAAAGCATTCATACTAACAACACTATTAGCATGCAAATTAAGCTCCAAAGGTTTTTCAATTTTCTCTTCAAATCTAAACTCAGGAAAAAGACTAAAGAACTCTTTACTTTCCATTAAGCCTAACTAGTGAAAATAAAAACAAGAAACAAAAAGATATAATTGCAGAATCTAAAGGAAATAACTTCGAGCACGCGTCTGTTCTTGTAGACATTGTTGGGCCTCCAAGTGCAGAGGTTTGTAGAGCAGCAGCAAGTTTCCCTTAAGTGGATCACCCAAGGTTTATCGAACTCAGGGAGGAGGAGGTCAAAGCTACCCCTCTCAAGCAACCCTGCAATTACGATACAGAAAGTCTCTTGTGTCCCCAACACACCCAATACACTTGTCAGATGTATAGGTGCACTAGTTCGGCGAAGAGATAGTGAAATACAAGTAGTAGTGATGATTATGAGTAGTAAATGTAATCTGAAATAAGTATCGCTGCGAGCAAACATGTAAGAAAACTAAAAGGAAACGGTGTGCAATGCTTGGAAACAAGGCCTAGGGATCATACTTTCACTAGTGGACACACTCCCAACAAATATAACATAATTGAACCAATAGATACTATCATCAATATGCAACTCAAAACAATTCTCCAATGGAAAACAAACACTAATCATGCGTAGGGCTACAAAGCACTCCTCAAAGTCCGTATGTACCCAAACTAGATTGTCCCACACTATCACCATGAATGCACTAGATGGTTCCAACAAACACCAACAATTCATAGAGACATTAACCAAAAAGACACACATGATGCGCACACTAGTCACCTTCACACCATGATACAAGGTATCTCCGGAGATTACAATAATAAAGCACAGGAGTAGCATAATATCTGAATAATAGCATCTACCAATTCAACTAGATACAAAGCTCATGATCACATAAAGATCACATCATGGGAGAGAGAGGTGAACCACATAGCTACCGGTAGAACCCTCATCCCCGGGGGAGAACTACTCCCTCCTCATCATAGGAGACAGCAAGGTTGATGGAGATGGTGGTGAGGTCGATGGAGATGGCGGAGACGGCGATGGAGACCGATGGAGATGGCTCCGGGGGCACTTCCCCATCCCGGCAGGGTGCCGGAATAGAGACTTCTATCCCCCGAAATTTGTCGGCGGCAGCGGCGGAGCTACGGAACTCTTTTGGAAATTTCGTCGATTCCCCCAGGGTTTTCCATCGGGAGGCTTCTTATAGGCGAAGGGGCGTCGTCAGGAGTGGACCAGGGTGGTGACACAATGGGTGGGTGTGGCTAGGGGCTGGGCCGCGCCCCCTGTTGTGTGGGCAGCCCCTGGCCCCTCTCCGGCTCCCGTTTGGTCCTCGTCCTTCGTCCGGGAAAAATAGGAGTTCCAGAACTTGTTTCGTCCAATTCCGAGAATATTTCTTGTGTAGCTTTTCTGAAACACAAAAACAGCAGAAAACAGGGAACTGGCACTGTGGCATCTTGTCAATAGGTTAGTTCCGGAAATTGCATAAAAACGCCACGAAGTGTAACGAAACACAAGGCAAATGGTGTAAAAACAAGCATGGAGCATAAAAAATTATAGATACGTTTGAGACGTATCAAGAGCATGCAAGATCATAAACAACATAGAGATGATAAATCACAAATCAACTTGACATAGTACTCAATATTCATCGGATCCCAACAAACACAACATGTATAATTACATAACGATGATCCTGATCATGATAGGCAGCTCACAAGATCTAAACACGAAGCACATGGAGGAGAAGACATCCATCTAGCTACTGCTATGGACCCATAGTCCAAGGTAGACTACTCACACATGACTCCGGAGGCAGGCATGGTGATGAAGAAGACTTCCGGTGGTGATTCCCCTCTCCGGCAGGGTGCCGGGAAGAGCTTTTGGACCCTCCCGATCTCGCGTCGACGACGGCGGTGGCTTGCAGTATGTTTCTGGAAAAGAGTTCGGGCCTTTAGAGTTTTCTCGTTGAGGAGAATATATAGCGGAAGGGCGATGTCAGAGGGTGGACCAGAGGCCCACACCATAGCCTGGCGCGGCCTGGGGGTGGCCGGCGCCATGGCATGGTGCGGACGCCCTCTGGCCCCCCTCCGTCTCTGTTTTGGACTCCGTCTCGTGTCGGGAAAAATAGGAACTTCAGCTTTTGTTTCGTCCAATTCCGAGAATATTTCCTGTGTAACTTTTCTGAAACACAAAAACTGCAAAAAACAGGGAACGGCACTGTGGCATCTCGTTAATAGGTTAGTTCCGGAAAATGCATAAAAATGCCACGAAGTGAAACAAAACACAAAGCAAATGGTGCATAAACAAGCATGGAGCATCAAAAATTATAGATACGTCTGAGACGTATCAGCTACAAACTACTAGTAAATTGGAACTAATCATATGAGAGCAGGAACTACTAAGCATCCATTAAATAACATACACCTTATACGAACAAACTAAGCATGTCCACATGAATGGGTATATGTACAAAAATGAAAACAAATAGAGTTCATACCAGCCTCTCACTACATCTCCAATTGTCATATATCATCATTATTGCCTTTCACTTGTGTGGCTTGAATAATATGAAGTGATAACCAAGCTCCAATAGAGTCATGGAAGACTGAACTCTGCAGCAAACTTTACAAAACCGGAAAGAACAACAAATATTTTTGGGTTTCCGAATTTTAAAACAAGAACAGAAGGAAACAACAAAAAAGAAAAATATTTTTGGATTTTTGAATATCAAACCGCAACTAGAAGGTAAAGCAAACCAATACTAGAAAACTAAAGAAGCAAACAAAGAGAAAAAAATGGAAATATTTTTGGTCTTTTTGTGTTTTGGAAAGTAGAAACAAAACAAGAACAACAAAGAAAAAGAAAGAAAGCAAAACATGGATATACAAAGTTCCGACAGAATATGATGTATAAATGAGTGAGATGTCGGTATACCTCCCCCCAAGCTTAGGCCTTTGGCCTAAGTGGAGATCAATCCCAACACTGATAATAACTCCAAGCAGGTGGATCATCATTAGCATGATCGTAATCAGGCTCTCATGAAGAAGAAACAGAACGCCCATAATCATAATAAGGTTGCTGGTATGGGAACTCCGCGGTGTTGGAGGGCTGGACAGGATTATCTTCGGCCCCCTATCCATCATCCTGCACGTGCTGAGAGTGCTCCTCCATGTATGCATCGAGCTCATCCTCCATGAGTGACCATCTTTCCCTAGCATCAAGGTTAAACAAAAGAGGCGCATGCAAATTGACTAATTGATCAGACTTAACTACTCTCCACCTTTCTTGCGGTTAGTAGCAAGACGGAAAGCTATCAAAGCACCCAAATTATAAGTCCTATCCTATCTCAAAGCATCTGAGATGAAAGCTAAATCATAAGAAGATGATTTGTTTGCAGTCTTCCTAGCAAGAACACTTGGCAATAAAATAGACAAAATATAAAATAGATGAAAGATGAATACTTCGAATTTTACCACTCTCTTCTGAGAAGCTTCTCCCTTGGCAAATCTCTTCATACAAGTCCATCAATGGCCTAGGTCGCTCTTTTATCTTTCCACGCGATCCCCACTATGGCACTTCAATGGCTGCACAAAAAACATCAAAGGGAAAGTCAACAGTTTTATTGTAAATTTTATAAGGAACGATGGGGTTAGGCCAAGACCAACTGAATCTAAAATCCTGCACCACAGACATAGTTAGTTTTACATATTGGTAAGGTTCACTGATACGTCTCAAACATATCTATAATTTTTATGCTCCATGCTTGTTTATACACCATTTGCTTAGTGTTTTGTTACACTTCGTGGCGTTTTTATGCATTTTCCGGAACTAACCTATTAACAAGATGCCACAGTGCCAGTTCCCTATTTTCTGTTGTTTTGTGTTTCAGAAAAGTTACACAGGAAATATTCTCGGAATTGGACAAAAAAAAGGCGAACATCCAGATATTTAACGAAGCTTCCAGAAGACCGAAGAGGAGACAGAGAAGAGCCAGAGGCAGGCCTCACCACCAGGGGGCGCGGCCCAGGCCATGGCCGCGCCGCCCTATGGTGAGGGCCACCTGGTCCACTTCTGACGCTGCCCCTTTGCCTATAAAGACCCCTCGACGCGAAAAACCTGAAGCCCGATCAATTTTCCAGAAACACATCGCGATCCGCCGCCGTCATCGACCCGAGATCGGGAGGGTCTAGAAGCTCTTCTCGGCACCCTGCCGGAGAGGGGAATCGCCACTGGAGGTCTTCTTCATCGCCATGCTTGCCTCCGGCGCGATGAGTGAGTAGTCTACCTTGGACTATGGGTCCATAGCAGTAGCTAGTTGGTTGTCTTCTCCACCATGTGCTTCATGTTTAGATCTTGTGAGCTGCCTTATATGATCGAGATCACCGTTATGTAATTCCATATGTTGTGTTTGTTGGGATCCGATGAATATTGGTGTTATGATTAAGTTGATGTGCTGAATATTATCTTATGTTATCTCTATGTTGTTTATGATCTTGCATGCTCTCCGTTGTTAGTAGCTATCTTGGCCAAGTAGATACTAGTGACTCCAAGAGGGGGTATTTATGCTCGATAGTTGGGTTCATGCCTCTATTTAATCTGGGGGAGTGACAGAAACCTCTAAGGTTGTAGATGTGCTGTTGCCACTAGGGAGAAAACAACATTCTTATGTCCAAGGACATATGCTTTGTTTATATTACACACTTTGCTTAATGCAGTTATCTGTTGTTTGCAACTTAATATTCACGGGGTCCTCAGATGATTCCCCGTGGGTGGATTATTAGTCATAGATACAGTTGGATGGCGGTCTATGTATTTTGTTGTAATGCCCAGAGTAAATCTCATAGTGATCCTCTTGACATATGCACGTTATCTTTATTCTAACAATTGCCCAACTGTAATTTGTTTACCCAGCATGTTGTTATTTATCTTATGGAGAGACACCACTAGTGAACTGTGGACCCCGGTCCAATTTCCTTTATATTGCTATTACCTGTTTACTTTACTCGCACTGTTTACTTTCTCGCATACTACTATTGCTTTCCACTCGATACGCTCATTCCTTTGTTTACAGCAAACCGGTGAGATTGACAACCTCATCGTAAGTTGGGAGCAAAGTTCTTGGTTGTGTTGTGTGCAGGTTCCGCGTTGCTGCTGGCGTAAAGCAAAGCACTGGACGAGGCGCCCTATAAATTGTCCGGAGCTATCGTGAAGCTAGCAGGCATCACCTTCTGGAGTTTGGCTTTTTCCTACTGGATTGATTAACCTTGGTTTCATAACTGAGAGAAAACTTGCTGCTGTGCTCATCACACCTTCTCTTGGGGTTCCCAACTGCTCGGTCATTTAAATCATCAACACCACCGCCAAGCAAGATATTTCTGGCGCCATTGCCGGGGAAAAAGAAGACTTCTGCAAGGGGAGTTTCGCACGTACATCCTTTACTTTGTTTTAAGTTTTGCTTTACTTTATTTTTGCTTGCATTGCTTTATCAAAAACACACAAAAAATTAGTTTCCTTTTAGTTGTTATTTTTACTTGTCTGCTTTTAGTCTTGTTAGAATGAGTAATCTTGAAGTTGAAGTTCGTACTTTTAAGCAACAAGGGGGAGAGTGTTTGAAAGATGCTTGGTACTGTATTAGCAATTCTCATCATAGGTGTACGAAGAAGCATTCTACCATGATCCTCCTTAGAAATTTTTATGTTGGTATATCTAGTTAGAATAGGTATGTTCTTGATACTCTTGCAGGAGGTAATTTTCTGGGTACTCCCGCTCTTGAAGCATGCACGTTAATTGAAAGTTTAGTGGGAGTACCACCTATTCATGTTGTTAAAAACGAGGTCACTTTGGAGGAAGTTTTAGAAAAGCTTAGCTCTTTAGAAAAAAGTTTGCCAAATATCCTTGATAATGCTAGCCATGTTAATGAATTGATAGAAAGTATTGGTAAGAGAATCACCGTTTTAGAGGCTAGCACTACTCTTGATAGTCAAAACCTTAGGATTGGGAAACTAGAGGAATCTATGGAAACTTTAAGTTCAATTTTCTCTTCTCTTAAGTTTAAGAAGGAGAAAGCTTTTGTTGGAAAAGAGCAAAAATTTATGTATGTTCCCAAGGTGTCTGTGCCTAAACCGCAGCATGTTTTTAAGATTGGTAAGATTTTCAGTTCAACTAAGAGTGACTTGCAGGTTGAATCATCTTTGAGAACCTCTAAAGTGCCTAGTGTGGTACGTGGTGATCTTGAGGAAACAGGTGATCTTAATGCTTCTTTCGAAAATACTTGATTCGCACTTTCTGCGCCTAGCTCGAAGGCGTTAAAAAAAGCACTCTTGGGAAATAACCCACTATTTACTTTTAGTTCTTTGTCTTTTATTTGAGTCTTGGAAGTTATTACTACTGTAATAACTTCTCCTTATCATTTTTATTTCGTTTTTGTGCCAAGAAGAACCTCTAATTTGAGGGAGGTAAGATTTGGGGAACTTGCTGTCCTGAAACAGATTTTGGTGCTGCACCGTAAAAATTCGTGAAAATTCTCAGAATATATTTTTGACCTGCGATTTCTTGTACATATGCCCCAGGTTATATCCAAACTTTCATTAGTTTAACACTTTTTGATTTGAGCAACATAAAACCCTCTAAAAATTCGACCTTTGTCAGCTGTTCTGTTTTGACAGATTTCTGCCATTATTTGTGTTTGCCTCTCGATCGCTTTCTTTTTCAGTTCTTTTGATCATGGAACTTTTGGGGAAGTTGATACAGTAGTATATGCTTTATATGTGGTGGTTTTGAGTTGAAACCTGAAGCAAAAAGGGGTTGATTCATTATTATGCTTACACTAATGTTGCTAATAGAATTGTGTTGAGTTTTGTATGAAGGAAGTTTTCAAGTGTAGGGATTGGAGAATGATGAGATGAGTTGAAGAATGGACAAAAGCTCAAGCTTGGGGATGCCCACGCACCCCAAGAAATATCCAAGAGGTACAAGCGTCAAAGCTTGGGGATGTCCCCGAGGCACCCCTTCTTCATCGGCAAAAATCAGGTCACCTTTCAACACACTATATTTGTATTGCTTCATGCACTATGCATTTTTCTTGGAGCGTCAGTTGTTTTAGTTTTCAGTTTTGTTTAGTTTTGTTTGCTGCAATAAATGGTTGGACCCCAACAAATTTCTTTTGGAGAAGTTGCCTTGCTTTTCATTTGACAAGAACACTCTATTTTTTACTCTTATCGTTCAACGAGTGTTCTCTTTTTCTGCTACTGCGTTTAGCTTTCGTTTTTCGCCTTGATTTGTGTTCAGATCTTGTTATATCTTTGTATCAAGGTGTATTTTGACCTCTGGTCCATGTTGGTATTCATCAAAAGAGTTATTTCAAAAAGGTTCGAATGGTGTTGGAAAAGAGAAAAGGTTTCATGCAAAAAAGTGGTACAAAAAGGAGCTTGTGTAGACTGCGGCCTAGGCTTTTGCATGTCGTGCTTGATGTCTTTTTGATAGTATGCTTAGTGGTTTTGCTGTAGCATGACTTGTTTCAAATGACTGAGATTGCTTAATGAGCCTTTGAAAAAATCATGCGTTGTTTTTATTATTTGGAAGCATTATTTTGGTTTTCTCCTTGATGCTTTATTTGGGTTGACTTGGCGCATGCAAACACATGTTTGACTCATACAAGTCGCCATGAGCCTCTATGATCATTTAGTTTTTGACTTCTGATGCCATCTTATGCTTCTTTTAATGTTGCTTTGTCGCTTTGCATGATTATGGCCATTCTTGCTCTCTTAGTTGGTCGCTTCCAATCTTTTGCTAGCCCTCATTTTGTACTGAGTATGAGCTCTACTCGTGCATCCAACTCCTAAAAACCAAGTTGTTCCAATGTGTCCACAATACATACCTATTAGCAATTTGCTATTCCAAAGTACATTTGACTTGGTTTTATCTATCCTTCAAATTAAACTCTTTTTGGTGTTATGCGAAAATTGGTCAGTAAAGCTCTCACGAACCTGATGGCACACTTTACTTTTCTCGTTCTTAAAATTTGACATTGTGGCTCTCTTTTGTTGAGTTGTTATGCTTGCAAGTTGTAAGTTGGAAATTAGCCAAACCATGTCGTCATGGGGTAAGCTTTCAACATTGCACTTCTTATTTGAGTTGATATTGTGATCTTTTGTTTATGGATACTCGCGATGTGAAACAAGTTGGGAATCTTGTAGGATCATGGAGTTCTTATATGTGTTAGAGAAACGCCTGGGCCGCTAATCTAAGCCATGCATAATTCATGGTGGAAATTTACAGCATGCTCATAGTGGACATTCGATGACGCATCTCAAAATAAAAAGCTATACCAATGGTAAATAAAAGAGATGTTGAGGTGTTCATTGTCTATTTGTCTTGTCATTTTGATGTGGGCTTGTTCCATGTCATCGGTCAGCTGGTACCCTATTGGCGGTTCTCGATGATACACATATATTTACAATGACAAGAGCTTGCTTGGGACTCTAAGTCGAGTAGCATGAGGTTTGGGTATTCGTACTTCACGGGACACGAGGTTTTCAACTTATGATTTGTCAAGCATATGCTTCATAATTGTACTCATATTAACTTTAACCATTCAAGATGCTTATGATGGGGGCAATGAGACCTCAAAGCTAGTAAGTACCATAATTTTTGAAGGTTTATAAAACTCGCAATTACTACTTCCCTCTGCAAAGGGCCTTTCTTTTACTTTTATGTTGAGTCACCACCTTCTACCTTTATGCATCGTCTAAGAGAGCATAGTTGTCATTCTTAGTATAATGTGCATTGTACCAAAGTTTTCATTGATTGATTCATGATGTTGGTTTCACTTGTTCTTAAATTATTTGTATCTAGTCGCCCTCTTAAACTTGAAGGTGTCCTATGCATTTATGTTTTGCTATTCCATGAAGGACAAGCTAAAAACCATTTGTTATGTTTTTCCTTATGATTTGAACACACGTTTGACTTTTATTGTTTCATTTTTATAATCTTTCATTTGTGTTCTTTTTCATGTTATAACATGGTTGCTAAGTTTCTTCTATCAAGATTATGTCTTTCATGCCCATGTTTTAAGTTCTTTTGATCCCAGCACTCCATGCTTACATAGATGATCAAGATTGTATAGGTGCATGTCACCTCAAAAATTATTCTTTTGTTATCACTTACCTACTCAAGGACGAGCAGGAGTTAAGCTTGGGGATGCTTGATACGTCTCAAACGTATCAATAATTTTTGATGCTTCATGCTTGTTTATACACCATTTGCTTAGTGTTTTGTTACACTTTGTGGCGTTTTTATGCATTTTCCGGAACTAACCTATTAACAAGATACCACAGTGCCAGTTCCCTGTTTTCTGCTATTTTTGTGTTTCAGAAAAGTTACACAGGAAATATTCTCGGAATTAGACGAAACAAAAGCCGAACATCCAAATATTTAACGAAGCTTCCAGAAGACCGAAGAGGAGATGGAGAAGAGCCAGAGGCTGGCCTCACCACCAGGGGGTGCGGCCCAGGCCCTGGCCGTGCCGCCCTATGGTGAGGGCCACCTGGTCCACTTCTGATGCTGCCCCTTCGCCTATAAAGACCCACCGACGGGAAAAACCTGAAGCCCGATCAATTTTCCAGAAACACATCGCGATCCGCCGCCATCGTTGACCCGAGATCGGGAGGGTCCAGAAGCTCTTCCCGGCACCCTGCCAGAGAGGGGAATCGCCACCGGAGGTCTTCTTCATCGCCATGCTTGCCTCCGGTGTGATGAGTGAGTAGTCTACCTTGGACTATGGGTCCATAGCAGTAGCTAGTTGGTTGTCTTCTCCACCATGTGCTTCATGTTTAGATCTCGTGAACTGCCTTACATGATCGAGATCACCGTTATGTAATTCCGCATATTGTGTTTGTTGGGATCCGATGAATATTGGTGTTATGATTAAGTTGATGTGCTGAATATTATCTTATGTTATCTCTATGTTGTTTATGATCTTGCATGCTCTCCATTGTTAGTAGCTATCTTGGCCAAGTAGATACTAGTGACTCCAAGAGGGGGTATTTATGCTCGATAGTTGGGTTCATACCTCTATTTAATCTGGGGGAGTGACAAGATCCTCTAAAGTTGTAGATTTGCTGTTGCCACTAGGGAGAAAACAGCATTCTTATGTCCAAGGACATATGCTTTGTTTACATTACACACTTTGCTTAATGCAGTTATATGTTGTTCGCAACTTAATATTCATGGGGTCCTCGGTTGATTCCCCGTGGGTGGATTATTAGTCATAGATGCAGTTGGATGGCGGTCTATGTATTTTGTTGTAATGCCCAGAGTAAATCTCATAGTGATCCTCTTGACATATGCACGTTATCTTTATTCTATCAATTGCCCAACTGTAATTTGTTTACCCAGTGATGAGGGTTAACTCGACAAATGTCCTAGATGAAGGACTTAGGATCGGGGAGATAGGGCGTCGGATGAACTCGAAGGTAAAGTCAGTCGAAATAGGTGTGTGTCGAAAGTAAACTTGGGTGTTCAACCTGGCTTGCTTTCAATCTGGCCTACACCGTCCGCTCCTGGCCCCTATATATAGGTGGCCAGGTCTCGAGGATCGGGTAGGGTTCGATACAGATTACAATATCGACATACGGTAAAGACTCGTATTCGACTATCATTACAATTGGGCCTAGCTTAACGGGCCTCAGGGGTACTCAACTAACGGGCTCTATTAACTATACCCTTGTCAGTAGCCCCTGAGATTCTATCAGAATTGTAGATTCGGGTTGAATCTCTAATCTTCAAATCTTCGACTTGATCAATTCTTCGACTTCTTCTTATCTTCAAATCTTCGACTTGGTCTTTCGACTTATATTCATGATAATTTGCTCGCAAGGGGTCTTGATGAACAAGCCTGACAACTCTGACGGATCAAGAGGTCAGTTAACTGCCGGAACAGATACTTGTCACCTACTTCAAATTCAATCCCCTTGGACTTGAATTCGGGATACCGGTCAAACCCACTCTTTTGCTGCATTTAGGACTTACAAAGAGTGAATCCTAGTGATTCTCAGGGTACCCAGTGCGTCCACCAGGATTTTCTTCGTGTCGTAGACACGGATACATACCAACAGAGCGCATCCATGTGCGTATACCAGGCCACATAGGACGGATCCCGAGGTCTTACCTTCGTGACAAGTCACGGCATTCGAGTTGCATTGCGATAACGTAACTCGAGAATCTCATGTCGCAGTCAAATTTTGACTGAAAATATTCGGGTTTCTACAACCATAAAACTCGCTCCCGATGGGAGTAATATTCCTGCACTTTTCCAAGTTTAATGCTTTACCAAGAAATATCGTCGGGTGCGCGCTCAGCGCTCCCGATGGGAGTAGCTCCCAAGGCTATAGTCGAAAAAGACTTTTTCGAATATAGGCTCAAAATATAGTGTAATCCATCGTACTTCAACTCGAGATACATCAACTTCGAGATGCTTCAACTTCGAGATACTTCAACTTCGAGATGCTTCAACTTCGAGATACTTTAAGAACATCTTGTCGTCGAATACGCGTCCTCCACTCCAGTAAAGAGTTCCATTCGATATCTTTGAAAGTAGTAGCCCCTAAGGCTATAAAAAATCCTTCACATATAATTTTGCATTTGTCAGCGCCATTCTTCTTCTTTCTTATATCATCTCTTTTATGACGTCAATCAACACGTCATTCTAAATGAGTGCGAACCGTTGCATGGGCAACACTGTAATTTTCATGATTTTTGACCATTAGTGGGCTGCCGTTTCCGCTCTTTACGCCATGCCTCAGCCCACGATCCTTCTCCCAGAAGTTATATAAGGGGCGTGGTGGGGGATTTTATTGTTTACCAGCTCGTTCTCTCCGCCGCCTCCACTGCTAATCTCTGCTCCTCTGTCCGTTCGTGCATAGCCCCCGAGCGCGGTGTGATAGATGCGCGTGAAGAACCTAGCCACCAAGAACACCATGGCCAAGAACTCCTCTTCCACCAAGTTCGTACGTTCTGCCATCACGTCGAAGGAGGTGGAGAAAGCCAGGGCAGATGGCCTCATCTCCGCCCAGGATTCCATCAAGTTTCCCAGTACTGAGCGGATCCCGGAGCCCCCGAGTGGTTATCGGGTAATGTTCCTCGCTTTCCTCCTCCGTGGTCTTTCTCTCCCTGCCCACGAATTCCTTCGTGGTCTTCTCTTTGTTTATGGTGTGCAGCTTCACCAGCTCACACCTAACTCTCTTCTGCACATTGCGTGTTTCGTGAATCTTTGCGAGTCGTTCCTGGGCATTGAGCCCCATTTTCTCCTCTGGAGGTCGATCTTCCGCCTCCGCCCCAATGTTGCTTTACGCAGAAAACCAGAACTGGGCGGAGCCGTTGTTTCGGTGCGTCCTGAGGCACGATATCTTGAATTTTCCATGGCCGCATCTGTCCAAGGGTGGAGAACCAAGTGGTTCTACATCAAAGACCGCAAGGCCTCTCCTGAAGATCAATATGGTCTAGCCCCTTTTGACGCCTCTAGGGAAGTGAAGAAATTGGCTTCGTGGGATGCACTTCCCTCAGATGCGGAGGTAGCACAAGTTCTTCCCCTTCTATCTCGCATTCAAGCTTTGAAAGGAGGCCAAGGAGGAGCTTTGTCGGGTATCCAACTCATGGCGTTCTTCATACAACGTCGAGTTCAACCCTTGCAGCACCGCCTCACCAAGTTCTGGAATTACTATGGCTTGGAAGATCCTACTCGCGTCTCTGAAGATTTGATAGAGAAAAAAGATGTCGACAAGCGAGTTAGGAGCCTTACCAAGCTCACCAAAGATCATGCGGTTGCTGAATTAACCGCAGATTACTTCGACTCCGTGCACCCTTTACCCGAGGTATGCATCTTTGTGTTCACTTGTTGTCGATTTTTGCTTGCTTCGACTTACATTTGCCTTTGTACTCTGCTGACTTATTTTATACGCAGGGTCACCAATTCCTTGTCTCGCACCCTCCTCTTCCAGAGGCAGGGCCTCTTCCAGCTGAACTGGCCTCATCTGTATCTGAAGCCCCCGAGGCTGACGATAATCAGGACGGGGATGATGCCGAAGAGTCGGAAGAGGAAACGAGCTCGTCGACATTGTCTCCCTCCGCACCTGCTGAAGATGCTGGTGTCGACAAGAAGAGGAAGCGAGTCGAAGAATTTGCTTCTTCGAGTTCTGCAGCGGCTGATAAGACCTCTGCTCCTGCAGAAGATGAGGAGTACTTCGACCTCCTAGCATCGTAAGTGTTTTTTTATTCGAGTTCCTCAATTGCATTTCTCTTGCCTTGTTTCCTTCATGTTACTCATAATTTTTTTTTGCTTCATGTAGAGATGACGAAGAGCCGTTAAAAGCTGCTACAGGTACTCCTTCAATTCCTCCTGCTGCTGACGATGAGCCCCCGGCCCGAGAAGTTGCGCCTAGGGTTACCAGGGCCTCTGTAAAGAAGGTTCCTGTTCCCCGAAACCCCAAGTGCTCGAAGAAGGCTAAGGAACCTGAAGTTTCTCTGGAAGCTCACGAATCCGTGGCTTCCCCCCATGATGTGAGTAACTTTTCTCTTACTCATTCTCCTTGCATACACTTGCACTCTTACACGCTCTGTTCTCTTAGGCTTTGTTGAACAGATTCGTCGCCTTGGGCACTGAATGTGCTGAGTACCTAAAGGTTGCGAAAGCTTCCAAAGGTACACTTTTGACATCCAGTTACAGCTTGTCCCTTGTACTTATCCTTTGCTGTTTACCTGACACGCTTGCGTCTTCTCCTGTAGCTGCTCTGGCAACGGCCAACACTCGAATTGCGTCACTAGAGGCGGAGCTTCGAGCTTCGCAGAAAGCCTATGATGCTGCGGCCATTGCTAAAACAAACGCTGAGAAGTCGCAGAAATCTGCGCTTGGTAAGGCGAAGAAAGCTGAAAAAGCTTTAGCTGATGCCAACAAAGATCATGCCCAGCGAGAGCAAGCCGTGGCGGAGCGTCTTCACACGATGTCTACTGCTGCTGAAAGTAAGTGTTTCACCTAGTCTTCTATTTTCGACTTCTGTTGCACTGTTTTACTTGCTGACTCTTTTCTCCTCTTTTTTCTCTTCTGTCTGCTTCGTGTCGTGCAGGATTTACCGGGGTGTCTCCGTCGTCCCTGCAATCGGACGATGATCCTCTGATGACTGTGGTTAACCTACTCGAAGAAAACTGGATATCTATCCAGGAGATTTTTGAGTTGGTTAGCCGCGTTCTGTCGCGTTTGTTCGTCGGGTTGTGGCCGAAGAAGAAGGCAGAAGTCCCGAAGGATAATTTTAGTGGTCTTTCCAAATCCTTCGATACAGTTGAAGACCCGATCCTCCAGCTGAAGGGGCTCTCTCTTAAGCGTGGCGTTGAGGGTGCCCTTGCGCTTTCTTTTGCTCATGGCGCGGATTTCGACTGGGAGAAGGTGAGCTCTCCCCATGGCCGCACCCGCGATGAGATGAAAGTTTTCATCAAGAAGGCGAAGAAGTTAGCGCCTGCACTGGCGGCGATTATTTCTCCTTCGGCATCCTCTGCGGCCTCTGCTGCACTACCTCCAGCGGCGGAAGATCCAGTGCCTCCGTCAACTTTTGGCGAGGAAACTGCCATGCCTTCTTCTGCCACGGAGCGTGATGCTGAGGTGGCGTAGACTTGGCTTCTCTGTAGCTTTAGATTTCTCCTTTTGAATGTAACAAACTTCAGTTGCGTGCAACCCGAGAACCTTAGTCATAGGGTTTTGCACTTTATGTAAATATATTTCTTTGGGTATGAAGTCTCATGTTGTCTCTCTGAAATGTTTTCCCTTCCTATTTTGGCTTGCAGTCGATGCATACCAATGATCCCTTGACTGGCGGGCCTGCTCCTTCCACTGCCCGCACCTTCAACTCGACGATTTTGCCGCCTCCTAGTCAATGCAGTCAATGCGCAGAGCACTCTTTAAGGATTTCTGATCTTGAAGCTCGCTTGACTTTGGCCAAACGCCAAGCTCAGATGACATTTGACAAAGCCAGCAAGACTTCTAATTTTATGAAGCAGGTGTCTGTTCTTGATGATAAGGTGTCCAGCTTGACGGCAAAGATTTTGCATCACGAGGAATGCAATTCTTTTCTTCTTGGCATCATTGAATCCGCCTGCGAGATGTTGCGATGTAAGTTTCCTTTTGACTTATCTTTTTCCCTCTTTGTTCCACTGCTATTTTTATGATATCCTCTTACCCTCGTAGGCACTTGTTTAGATTTTGCTGCTGAAGATCGTCGGGTTACCGAGCGAAATGCGGCCCTAGAGAAAATGTCCGCAGGTGTTGAAAATTTGTGGTCTGATCCTCGACGCCGGAGTGCTGTTGTATTGCTTCAGGACCGTGCCCAGTACGTTGGCGAAGCGGTGGATGGCTGCAGAAGATCTCTTGTAACTATGCACTCGGTTATGCTTCCTCGCAATCCTCTACCTGCGACTTTCCCACTTCTCCTTGATACTTTTAGATCCAGCCAGCGAATTCATCGGTTGATAGAACTGAACTTAGTGGCAGGTGCCAATTTTGCTCTTGGATGGATACGTAAGTGGAAACCAAGACTCAATTATAGTTCTATGTCGCTGAGCTACCCTCCAGGTGGAGCTAGCCTTCGAGTACACTTGGAGAGTACCCTGCAGCCTGCCCGACGAATTATAGCCAGGCTGTTGCAAGAAGATGTCGCGTTTTTCCGCGAGTTTTACTATTTAGACCCTTTGGGTGTAGATGATTCTGACAAGCCGATGTTGTAACACATTTTTGTATGTGTGTAACGCGAGAGTATTTTATTTTGCGACTTCATGACGAAAATTTGTTCTCAGAGCGTTATTGTATGACTCGTGCGTTTGCCGCATTTTCTCTTTGAAAGACTCGTAAACTCGAATATGAGGAACGTTTTGTCTTTATTATATTTGTAATGTAAGATACATGGGGTGACCCAAAAGATCCGGCCTATGGCCTGTGTTCTGGATCTAGAGGGCATTGCCCCTGGTATAACTCGTGGCTTTTACAGCCTTATTCTTCTACTCTATTGTGCTTTGATGCTTATGCTGTCGTAGCTTTCTCCTCTTCTCCTGTATTTTTGTCCTCCCCTGATGCTCCTACTCGTGGTTTCTTCATCTCTGGCTCCGCAGCGTGTCCTTCGAGTGGTTTGACGCCTTCTGTAGTCGTGCTTTTCGCCTTCTCTGCGTAGTTGGCTATCATGCCGAAGTTTTGCGCCATCTTGTGGAACTCCCTGTCGCAGAGATCTGAAACTGCAAAACTTCCTTTCACTGTAATTATTCCTCTTGGTCCTGGCATTTTAAGTACCAAATATGTATAGTGAGGTACTGCCATGAATCGCGAAAACGCGGGTCGTCCGAGGATCGCGTGATATTGAGATGGCCAATCCATGACTTCAAAACCTAGCTTTTCTCTTGTGTAGTTTTGTCGGTTGCCGAAGCAAATGTTGAGTGCTATTCGACCCAGTGGGTAATTGGCACTTCCTGGCACGATTCCATGGAAGGAACAATCTGTTGGCTTCAGGAACTCTAATGATATATGCATTGCTCGGAGTGTTTTTGCGTATATTAGGTTAATTCCACTCCCTGCGTCCATGAATATTCTGTCGACATCATACGCGCCGATTTGAGCTTTGAGTACCAAAGGCACGTTTCCCAGCCGAGGTACTGTTATAGGGTGGTCTTCTCTGTTGAACTCTATCGGTTGTTCTGACCAGTGCAGATACTCCGTTGTGGCTGGAGGTGAGATGACTGCCAGGTTGACTTGTCGAGTTATACTCTTCCCTTCTTTGTTCGACTTGGGTACAGGTTGTATCATTGCTGTGATGTGTCCTTTTGATGGAACATACCCTTCGTCGTCGTCGTGTCCCTGGTTTTGCTGATCTTGTCCTTGAGGAGCTCCATTGTTTCCTTGCTGCTTTGCCGGAGGGTTGTTGCTTCCTTCAAATCCTTGTCGCCTTGCTTCAATTTGCTTGTTTAGTGCTGCCTCCTGAAGTTTTAAGAATGTTGTGCAATCTTTCATTGCGTGCCTTGATACTCGCTTCCCATCGACGAACGCTGAGTGTATATGACAAGGTCCGTTGAGCATGTCTTCTGGCGAGGGGTTGTATTCTCTGGATTCTCTTACGGGGAATTTTTTATAGTCCTCTTTTCCGTAGCTTCGATATCCTGAACTTCTTCGATCACTTCGTTGGTAGCTATTGTCTTTGTATCCTGCGGCGACTTGGCTATGAGGGCCATAGTTATCATAATTTCTGGACCGTCTCCTTTGACTTCCATATCTATTTCTTCTATCGTCTTCCGGGGATCGCGTCCGTTTGTTGTTGCATGCGTCTTCTCCATCTGCAAATCTGTTTGCTACATCCATAAGGTCTGACACTATTTTCGGCTTGATTCTGCCCATCTCTTCGACTAGGTCCCTTCGCCTTAATCCAATGATGAATGCATCTATTGCTCTTTCGTCTGAAACTTCGACTGCCAAATTTTTGATAAGGCTCCATCTTTGGATATATGCCCGCAGTGTTTCGTCGCGTTGCTGCACGCACGCTTTGACTTCTTCTATTGATGCTGGCCGCTTGTATGTCGACCTGAAGTTGCCAGTGAATTGCTTTGTGAGGTCTTCCCAGCTTCCAATGGTTTCTTTCTCTAGCTTGCTCAACCATGACCTTGCTGCTCCGGTGAGGTGTAGTTGCAAACTTTGCATTGCTATTTCTTTGGTTCCTCCTAGTATTTGCACTGCTTGTAGATAATCTGATAGCCACGATTGTGGTTCTTGCGACCCGTCGTACTTTTACTGATCATGAGGTAACTTGAATCCCTTGGGAACTGGAGTAGTGCGAACCCTTCGGGTAAAGCACGATGCCCCCATCTCTTTTTCGTCTTCTTCATAGTCGCGCTTTTCGTTTGGTGATCGCGATCTTCGAGTTCCACCGTGCTGTTTTGGTGATGGCGATCGAGATCGGTGCTTGCTGCTTCTGCGTCGAGGACTGTTGTGACGGCGAGGTGACCTTGCTTTGTGCACTTCCTTGTGGTGATATGCTTCTTCTCCTTTTGCTGATAGCTTGTGGCCCACCATGTTGAGTCCGTTCAATGCTGCTCTATGCATATGTTCCCTAGGATCTCCTGGACTTGGTCGGGTTGTAAGCAAATATGTTTGCGCCGCTACTAATGCTGCTTCAGGGGTTTTTGGTAGGATATTCCCCTGCTCGTCGACTGATAAGAAGGACGAGTCGAGGTTTTTGGAGATGCTTTGCCTGTCGGAGTACTCGAGGTTATCGTACCTTGAGCCGTGTCGACGATTTTTCCTTGCGTTACTATATGATGTGTCGCTTCGTGCTTTTCGAGCAGCTTTGCTAGCTGCAATGGCTGAATCTTTTCTTCTTTGTATCTCTATTTTCTCCTTTGCTAATTGCTTGGCCTGCTGCCTTAGGGCGTAATGATACCCCAAAAGCAAGTTTTTGCTGGAACTTGATGGTATTGGCGTGCCGTGTTCTACGGCTTCTCTTATTATCCTCCAATCGTCGACTGATAGTCGAATTTTTTCCCTGGTTGTGAGGGATTATGGTGTTTGCCCTTCTGCTAGGTGATTTGCTCCTCTGTCGATGTTTGCTGGGTTTAGGACTGGATTGTCGTTTTCGTCGAACTCTTCTGAGTTATCTCCTACAATGGCGAGCACCTGGCATTGTTTGCCGATGTTACCCTTGAAACTTGAGAGAATCGAGTTACTATCCTCAGAAAGCTCTAATCCTGTCTTCCATGTATCTGTTGACTTGTCTGAAATATTTTCGAGGCAGATCATGAGATCGTCGAGTTGGACTCCTGTGTCGAAATTTTCCTTTCCTTTGTTGTCTCTTGCGATCTTTCCTTTTTGCACTTCTTCTAGGCTGACCGGCGAGTTTACCTCGTTGGAAGAGCCTTCAGAATATTCCATCATTGCTATTGTTTTGGGCTCACCTGCCGACGGATCTTGTTTCGTCAGATTTGAAAGGCGAGATGAACCTGATGGCCCGATGAGAATGCTTAAACTTCCGATTGTCAACTCCATCTCTTGATTTTCGTCGACTTATGTACTGCTGTTGGCTAAAAGCGAAAAAGCCGTCGAATTCATGATTCCAACGCCCAGGTCCCCACGGTCGGCGCCAATTGACGAGGGTTAACTCGACAAATGTCCTAGATGAAGGACTTAGGATCGGGGAGATAGGGCGTCGGATGAACTTGAAGGTAAAGTCAATCGAAATAGGTGTGTGTCGAAAGTAAACTTGGGTGTTCAACCTGGCTTGCTTTCAATCTGGCCTACACCATCCCCTCCTGGCCCCTATATATAGGTGGCCAGGTCTCGAGGATCGGGTAGGGTTCGATACAGATTACAATATCGACATACGGTAAAGACTCGTATTCGACTATCATTACAATTGGGCCTAGCTTAACGGGCCTCAGGGGTACTCAACTAACGGGCTCTATTAACTATACCCTTGTCACCCAGCATGTTGTTATTTATCTTATGGAGAGACACCACTAGTGAACTATGGACCCCGGTCCAATTTCCTTTATATTGCTATTACCTGTTTACTTTACTCGCATTGTTTGCTTTCTCGCATACTACTATTGCTTTCCACTCGATACGCTCATTCCTTTGTTTACAGCAAACCGGTGAGATTGATAACCTCATCGTAAGTTGGGAGCAAAGTTCTTGGTTGTGTTGTGTGCAGGTTCCGCGTTGCTGCTGGCGCAAAGCAAAGCACTGGACGAGGCGCCCCATAAATTGTCCAGAGGTGTCGCGAAGCTAGCAGGCATCACCTTCTGGAGTTTGGCTTTTTCCTACTGGATTGATTAACCTTGGTTTTATAACTGAGGGAAAACTTGCTGCTGTGCTCATCACACCTTCTCTTTGGGTTCCCAACTGGCCGGTCATTTACATCATCAACACCACCGCCAAGCATTCACCAACAATAAAATGTTCCAACCCTGCATTAGAGATTAAAGTTTGGAAATCCTGCAGAATCCCTGCAGCCCTCATGAATTCTGAGCATGGATAGATAGAAGGGAAAACTCTCTCTTCATGGTGGACTGTCTTGACTTCATGCACCTCCAATTCATGTTGGATGAGTTGGTGTTCATTCTCTTCCATTTCTGAAATTTTTAACAGACCTCATAAAAATGATTTTGAGACAAGTAAATGAAGGAAACTACTACAGGGAGTTGCAAGAGAGCTAACATGCATCAAAATAACTTATCTAAGCAATAGAACAAGCATGCAAACTCACTTAACATGTCACCTATAGTACTAAAATACTCAAGAAATACTCCACTAAACAAAATTCTACTTGGACAATCGAAGGAGTCACATACCAGAGAACAAATGCTCCAAATCTCAGCAGCAAAGATGGGCTGAGCAAGGAGATCGAAAATCGCGAGCAAGAACAGCAAGAACACGAGTTTGAGTAAAGGAATGGTGTTTTTTCTGGAGAGAGGGAGTGGACTCGCAGGTGGAGGAATAAGTGGAGGGCCAGGGGGCCCCACACCATGCCACGGCGTGGCCTGGCCTGGCCCGCGCCACCAGGTGGTGTGGTGGCATGGTGGGTCCCCCTGGGTTGTTCCAGGTGCCTCTCTGCCCCATTTCAGATGTAAAAAATTTAATAAGAATTTTCTAGAATTTTTCGAGAAACTTTATTTTTGAGGATTTTCATAAATTGATAAATGATTAAAAACACAGGAAAACGATTATGGAATAATGGAAAACTAATTCAAACCAAGTCTACAGAAGTTCTAAGACATTCCAATATGCAACTAATTAGCGGAAACATGGGTGAACAAGGTGAAAGCAAAAGTAATAAAAGTAAACATGGTGAAAACATGAGTAAACTAAAGTAAACACGGTGAAAACATGATTTTATTCATTCAAAAACCACTTTGTTAACAAGGTTGATCAAGTCTTGTTACCAAAACAATTTTTTTATGAAACAGAACTTTGCATTTCACTAAATGATTATGTTACCTCAACTTTGATAGGCACAGTCCCAACCATAATAATTTCATATTCTTCCTTGGGCTTTAGCCTTGAACAATAAATTTCTCCAACTTTAATGGTCTCAATATTTTTAATTGAATTTAGACCATACTTTCTATCAATCTTCTTGGGAAAATAAACCGTGTGCTCCTTGTCATTAACATTAAAGGTTACTTTCCCTTGGTTGCAATCAATAACAGCTCCTGCAGTGTTAAGAAAAGGTCTCCCAAGAATAATAGACATATTATCATCTTCAGGCATTTCCAGCACAACAAAGTCAGTTAATATCAAACAATTATTAGCCACTTGAACAGGAACATCCTCACATATACCAATAGGAATAGTAGTAGACTTATCAGCCATTTGCAGAGATATATCAGTTGATATCAATTTTTCTAGATCAAGTCTCTTATAGAGAGAAAAAGGCATGACACTAACTCCGGCTCCCAAATCACACAAAGCAGTTCTAACATAATTATTTTTAATGGAGAAAGGAATAGTTGGTATACCTGGATCTCCAAGTTTCTCTGGAACCTTGCCATTGAAAGAATAATTAGCAAGCAAAGTCGAAATTTCCTCATTAGGAATCTTCCTTTTATTAGAAACAATATCCTTCATATACTTTGAATAAGGAGGCAATTTAATAGCATCAGTCAAAGGAATTTGCAAAAACAAAGGTTTCATCCACTCACAAAACTTGTTGTAGTGTTCCTCTTCCTTTGATTTGTGCTTCTTATTAGGAAAAGGCATTGGTTTTTGCACCCAAGGTTCTCTCTCACTACCATGTTTATTGGCAATGAAATCTTCCTTGGTGTACTTTGTACCCTTAGCACGCTTTTCTGGTTCCTCTTCAACTTCTTCTTTATCATAAGAATCATTTTTATCACTACCACTTTCAGTTTTAGCATCAGAAATAGATACACTATTGGGATCTCTAACAGATTCAGAAGATTCTACAACTGATTGTTTTTTCTTCTTCTTCCTAGAAAAAGTACCATTATCTATAGCACATTGAGAATCTTGTTCAATTCTCTTAGGATGTCCTTCAGGATATAAAGGATCCTGAGTAGAAGCACCACTTCTAGTGCTTATTTCACAAGCATGTTTTTCTCTAGAAGCGTTAACTGGCAAATCTTTTGCACCTTAGTGAGCTGATAAATTTGAGTCTGAATCATTTGGAAATGTTTAACAAGCATCTTAACATCATTGGAGGTTCTCTCCACAATATCATGCAACTTGTTAGTAGCTCTAGAGTTCTCCAACATATGATTCTGCACCTTCTTATTAAAATTATCTTGCTTAACAATATAATTATCAAACTCATCTAAGCATTGATTAGGAGGTTTGGAGTAGGGAATATCTCTATTATCAAAGCTTTGGAGAGAGTGTACCTCAATAGTAGATGAGTGAGGGATTGGCTTACATAATTCTTCTATAGGTGGTAGATTTTTCACATCTCCAGATTTAATACCCTTCTCCTTAAGAGATTTCTTGGATTCCCTCATCACTTCATCATTTAATTCAATCATTCCCCTATTCTTTGGTGTTGGCGCTAGGGTTGACTCAGGTTCCAATCATCATAATTATTGCTTATTTTAGCCATCAATTCCTCAGCTTCATCAGGAGTTCTTTTCCTAAAAACACAGCCAGCACAACTATCCAGGTATGTCCTAGATTCAACAGTTAGTCCATTATATAATATATCAAGGAGTTTATTTTTAGCTAAAGGATTTGTAGGTCGTGCTCTAATTAAAGAACAAAACCTTGCCCATGATTCAGGCAACTTCTCTCCTTCTACCTTCTCAAAGTCACAGATTTTCTACAAAGCAGCATGATGAGCACTAGCAGGGAAATATTTCTGAAAGAAAGCATTAACCAAACCAATAAGACTATCAATAGATCCAGGAGACGGATTATTAAACCAAGCTTTAGCTTCATCTTTCAACGAGAAAGGAAAAATTTTAGCGACAAAGTAAGTGTGTTTCTTAATATCATCAGAAAATAAATTACTCAAAGCAGAGAGCTCATTCATATGTCCTATAGCACTTTCATTTTCAGTACCACAAAAAGGCTCTTTATCAACAATAGATATATAAGATAGATCCAAAGAGAAATCATAATCCTTATCTCTAATGTCTATGGGAGATGTAGCAAACTTAGCATCAGGAGACAACTTATATCTAATAGCATGTCTTGCAAGAATATTCTTAATAGCACTTGCATCACTAGTAGCATGAAAATCTTCAATAAATTGATCATTAAGCTCAATATAAGCTTCCTGAAGATCATCACTAGGACATTCTCTAGACTCAGGTGAACTAACAGGTGTAACAGTATCAGTGTTTCCCATTTGTTTGGTTCTAGCAATTGTAGCATCTAGGAAGGAACCTAATGAACCACTCTCATCAAGCACAGTAGAAGCATCATCAAAATTATCAGAAGCATTTTCAAATTTAGCAGAAGTAGCAGTATGTGTAGCATGTGCATGTGGTGGTGTAAGAAGCTTACTCATCACATACGGTGAATCAAGAGCAACAGAGGTGTTCAGAGTTGTACCTCTTCTTGTAGTGGATGGCAATATAGGAACTTTCCCATCACGAGGTTTACCCATGATGGATGGATTGTAGCGAACAATATCAATTCCAAGTGAACTTACAAATAAAGCTATGCTCCCCGGCAACAGCGCCAGAAAATAGTCTTGATGACCCACAGGTATAGGGGATCGCAACAGTCTTTGAGGGAAGTACAACCCAAATTTATTGATTCGACACAAGGGGAGACAAAGAATATTTATAAGCCTTAGCAGATGAGTTATCAGTACAGCTGCACCTGGAAATACACTTGCTCGCAATAGTTTATCAGTAGCAATAGTTTTATAGTAGTAGCAGTAGCAAAATGATAGCAGCAGTAATAAAATAAAGACAACAGTAGTGACTATAGTAAACAGCAGGATTGTAATACTGTAGGCATAGGGATGGATGTACGGGTGTTGCATGGATAAGATAATTCATATAATAATCAAGACATGGGCAATTGCAGATAAATAATGTTAAAGCATCCTAGGACTAAGTAACCATAGGCATGTGTTCCGTATTTAGTCGTACGTGCTCGCAATGAGAAACTTGCACAGCATCTTTTCTCCTACCAGCCCGTTTGCAGCGGGGCCTCGGGGGAAATTACTGGTAATTAAGGTACTCCTTTTAATAGAGTACCGGAGCAAACCATTAACACTCTGTGAACACACATGATCCTCACATCACAGCCATCCCCTTGATACGTCTCCAACGTATCTATAATTTTTGATGCTCCATGCTTGTTTTTACACCATTTGCCTAATGTTTCGTTACACTTCGTGGCACTTTTATGCATTTTCCGGAACTAACCTACTAACAAGTCGCCACAGTGCCAGTTCCCTGTTTTCTGCTGTTTTTGTGTTTCAGAAAAGTTACACAGGAAATATTCTCGGAATTGGACGAAACAAAAGCCAAACATCCAGAAATCCACCGAAGCTTCCAGAGAACCGAAGAGGAGTTGGAGTGGGGTCACGAGGGCCCCACACACCAGGGCGGCGCGGCCCAGCCCCTGGTCGCGCCCCCTATGTGTGAGACCACCTCGGTCCACTTCTGACGATGCCCCTTCGCCTATAAAGACCCCCCGACGGGAAAAACCTAAGTACCCGATCAATTTTCCAGAAACACATCGCGATCCACCGCCGTCGTCGACCCAAGATCGGGAGGGTCCAGAAGCTCTTCCCGACACCCTGCCGGAGAGGGGAATCGCCATCGGAGGTCTTCTTCATCGCCATGCTTGCCTCCGGAGCAATGAGTGAGTAGTCTACCTTGGACTATGGGTCCATAGCAGTAGCTAGATGGTTGTCTTCTCCACCATGTGCTTCATGTTTAGATCTCATGAGCTGCCCTACATGATTGAGATCACCGTTATGTAATTCTACATGTTGTGTTTGTTGGGATCCGATGAATATTGGTGTTATGATTGAGTTGCTATACTGAAATATATCTTATGTTATCTCTATGTTGTTTATGATCTTGCATGCTCTCCGTTGTTAGTAGCTATCTTGGCCGAGTAGTTGCTAGTAACTCCAAGAGGGGGTATTTATGCTCGATAGTTGGGTTCATGCCTCTATTTAATCTGGGGGAGTGACAGAAACCTCTAAGGTTGTAGATGTGCTGTTGCCACTAGGGAGAAAACAACATTCATATGCTCGAGGGCATATGCTTTGTTTACATTACACACTTTGCTTAATGCAATTATCTGTTGTTCGCAACTTAATACTCATGGGGTGTTCGGATGATATCCCCGTGAGTGGATTATTAGTCATAGATGCAGTTGGATGGCGGTCTATGTATTTTGTTGTAATGCCCAGAGTAAATCGCATAGTGATCTTCTTGACATATCACGTTATCTTTATTCTATCAATTGCCCAACTGTAATTTGTTTACCCAGCATGTGTTATTTATTCTATGGAGAGACACCACTAGTGAACTGTGGACCCCGGTCCTATTTCCATCATATTGCTATCACCTGTTTACTTTACTCGCACTGTTTACTTTACTCGCATACTTCTACTGTTTTCCACTCGATACACTCATACCCTTTGTTTCAAGCAAACCGGTGAGATTGACAACCTCATCGTAAGTTGGGAACAAAGTACTTGGTTGTGTTGTGTGCAGGTTCCACGTTGCTGCTCGCAAAGCAAAGCTTGGACGAGGCGCCATATAAATTGTCCAGAGCTGTCGCGAAGCTTGCAAGCATCACCTTCAGTCGTATTGGCTTTTTCTTCTTCGATCGATAAACCTTGGTTTCTAACTGAGGGAAAAACTTGCTGCTGTGCTCATCACACCTTCCACTTGGGGTTCCCAACTGACTGGTTATAATCATCATCATCAACTACACGCCAGCCATCACCCCTCCGGTTATCCCAATTCCTGTCAGTTTGGAGCCTCGGGTTCCGGACAATGATATGTGTATACAACTTGCAGGTAAGATCACAAACAACAATTATCTTCATGAAGAAATAACATGTTCAGATCTGAGATCATGGCACTCGGGCCCAAAGTGACAAGTATTAAGCACAACAAGTTGCAACAATGTCAAAAGCACTAACAACGGATAATAGGCATCATGCACTAACAATCGTATAGCAATTACATGAATGATCTCATCTAATCCCTACCATCCCCTTCAGCCTACAGCGGGAATTATTCACACATGGATGGGAGAATCATGGATGGTTGATGGAGAGGTGTCGGTGATGATGATGGCGATGATCTCCTCCAATTCCCTGTCCCGGCAGGGTGCCAGAATGGAGTTTCTGGTTCCGAATCGCGGTTTCTGGTAGTGGCAGTGCAGCGGAACTCTATCTGGGAAAAATGCTGACGAGGGTATGACCCCTCGGTCCTCGATATTTGCCTACCTGGTTCCTGCCAAGGAAGAAGCCCGCTCGAAGGATACATGAAGCTCGCAAGGCCTAGCACTTCGACTTGGAGTATAAGGCAAAAAATACTTGTAAACCCTAACTGGCTGCCTATATAAAGCCACCGAGGGCGATCCATCTCTAATCTCACATAGACACTAGATCTCGCATAGATCCCACGCATAGGCTAGCCACGCCATCTTCTTCCACCTCCGCCAGATCCCATCTGCGCACCATTGTAAATAGCTCCAACTATACAAGCAATACAAGATCAGACAAGCAGGATGTAGGTCTTTACCCTCCGGGGGGCCGAACCTGGGTAAATTCATGTGTACCCCTGTTTCTGTCTGAAGCCGTTGAATTCGCCGGATCCCACATACTCTCCATGAATCGAAAGCCCTAAACATGGGCATTGTCGGGTTAGAACCTCATCAATTGGCGCCATCTGTGGGGAAGACGGGCGCTGGATCCACGGGTTTGCCGGTTCCATCAACGCTGCAACAGATCCATCGCCAAGTTCTTCAACACCATCGTCATGACCTTCGAATCAAGAATCAAGATCTTCGACGCCGCCATCGCCAAGATCTTTGAGTTCACCATCATGGCCTTTGACTCCGCCGACATGGTCTTCGACTCCGTCTCCAACAAGAAATTCGACCTCTGTATCGTCAAGAAATTTGACCTCTGTGTCATCAGGAAATTCGACCCCTGCGTCATCAGGATATTCGACCTCTGCGTCATCAGGAAATTCGACCCATGCGTTATCAGGAAATTTGACCCCTGCGTCATCAGGAAATTCAACCCCTCCATCGTCATGATCTTTGACCTCGCCGTCGCCGTGCTCTTCGACCCAGCCGTCATCATGATCTTCGACCCCTTCGTCGCCACGATCTTCGACCCCGCCGTCACCATGATCTTCGACCCTGTTGTCATCAACAAATTTGACCACGCCGTCATCAAAGACATTCGACCTCTGCGTCAAGATTCTTTGACCCCTGCGAAACCGAAGACTTCGCCCAATACTCTTCGACCCCTCGGAGCCAACGCTTCGACGACTTTTCTGACAGGTAAAACAGCCTGATCCTGAACTGCAATAACTTTTGCTAGGAGTGTCCAAACGACATGAGACCGCCGCCATTGGAAAGATGACGACGAGAGCTACCCCACAAAATCTAAGTCTTCCTCAACTATGAGTCGACTACTTTTATTACTTTCTGTATGCTTTCGACACTTTCAGCTACCGATACTCGGGGGCTTTGCTTTTACATTATACATGTGTCTATTTGCCTTCACATTATACATATGTATATTTGCTTACTGACCGTCGAGTGCGAAGTATCTACCTCCTCGACTGCAGGGATCAAAGTCATCGACACTCCGTCCAGACAACCAGAACTGTTATTGCGTCTAACCATGGGCTTCAGTCCTCAGGTTATTTCTAATTCATGGCCAGCAGTGCCTCAATGTCGATTCGGGAGCAGATTTTAGCCCCCTGGAATCCAACTCTATGCTCATGCTTACACTTAATGCCCGAATTTTGGTGGCAATATACCAATTCGGATGCCGTATGACAAATACGAAGGTAAGTCCACAGTTGGCAACACTAGATGGCCCGGTATTCGTATCAAGCGCGCTCTGCCAAGAAATTTTCCATACCTATGGTATGAAGTTTTGCATCGATGGATGCATCGAGTGCCTCACACTGAACTGGGCTTCGACCTGATAAGTCCATACGCGGCTCGGGTCGAAGTAACACCAGCCCACGCGGGTTCGAGTCGGGGGACTCGAATCTGAGTAAGCTAACCGATGTTTTTGCAGCTATGCAATTAACTGGGACCCGGCGTGAGTCTCAGGCCGGTTATGCCAATCCCCCTAGCAACCAAACTAAGCATTTTTTAGGCTCGGAATGAGTACTACTCGAATTGGCATCTCATTCACCCTGGCATTGGCAACACGCTCGGGGGCTGCGCCTCGAATCGGTATCCATTCGCCCCGGCGTTGGCAACACGCTCGGGGGCTGCACTTCGAATTGGCATTCACTCACCTCGGCGTTGGCAACACGCTCGGGGGCTGCGCTTGGCCTTCATTCACCCGGCGTTAGCAACACGCTCGGGGGCTGCGCCTCGCATTTATTCGCCCGGCGTTAGCAACACGCTCGGGGGCTACGCCTCGTTTTGGTATTCTTATATTCACCCGATGCTAGCAACGCACTCGGGGGCTGCGTCCTACGCTGTTAACCTTAGCAGCCTTCTACATCATCGACGGTGCTCCGTCTGTTACATCGACTTCAGTTCGACATATTTCTGCTCGAGTACGACATCACCTACAGCAAGCATTCGACGACGACATTGCCTGCAACAAGCATTCGACAACGACATTGCCTACATCAAGCATTCGACAACATCATCACCATGATTCAGCCACCGTGCGACTCCACCGACCACGACATGCAAGAACTTCATTTGGTGCCTTCACACGCGACATGTAAAACTACGACGTCAAGGCAAGATTTGAGTCTCTACCCGATTCTACGAATCAACTAGACACTCGGGGGCTACTGACGAGGGTATGACCCCTCGGTCCTCGATATTTGCCTACCTGGTTCCTGGCAAGGAAGAAGCCCGCTCAAAGGATACACGAAGCCCGCAAGGCCCAGCACTTCGACTTGGAGTAGAAGGCAAAAAATACTTGTAAACCCTAACTGGCTGCATATATAAAGCAACCGAGGGCGATCCATCTCTAATCTCGCATAGACACCAGACCTAGCATAGATCCCACGCATAGGCTAGCCACGCCATCTTCTTCCACCTCCGCCAGATCCCATCTGCGCACCATTGTAAACAGCTCCAACTATACAAGCAATACAAGATCAGACAAGCAGGATGTAGGTCTTTACCCTCCGGGGGGCCGAACCTGGGTAAATTCGTGTGTACCCCTGTTTCTGTCTGAAACCATCGAATTCGCCGGATCCCACATACTCTCCATGAATTGAAAGCCCTAAACATGGGCATTGCCTGGTTAGAACCTCGTCAAACGCCGAACCCCCTCTGTTTTCAGGTCAGAGACCTTATGTAGGCGGAAGGAAGGCTCGAGGCGATGACTGAGGCGGCCACACCACCCCCTGGCGCGGCATGGCCTGGCCTACGCCACCAGGGGGTGTGGGCCCCTCATGGCTCCTCTCCGTCTCGTCTTCTGGCTCCGTGAGTCTTCTGGTAAAATAGAAGTTTTGCGATATTTTCTGGGAATTTTCCTGAAAGTTGGATTTCTGTACAAAAACGAGACATCAGAGCAATTCTGCTAAAAACAACGTTAGTCCGTGTTAGTTGTATTCAAAACACACAAATTAGAGGGAAAAAACAGCACAAGGGTTTGGGAAAGTAGATACGTTTTGGACGTATCAGCCTCCGCTGCATACTACGTCCAGACTAGCGTTTATTCCAGGATCCTCTGTGGCATCAGACACGGATACTAGCGCCGCATCAGCCTCAGGTCAGCCGCCCGGATCGGCTGTAATTTCTTCCTTTGTTGCTGTTCATGCTCCCTCAGTAGAGCGTCCGCATACACGTCTTCAGTGTGGTGTATCCAAGCCCAAGAAATTTACATATGGTACTATTCGCTATGCTTATTTTTGCTCCACCGGTGAACCTTCTAGTAATGCTGAAGCATTTGCAGATTCTCGTTGGAAGGCTGCCATGGATGAGGAATATAATGCTCTTATTAAAAATAGTACGTGGCATCTTGTCCCATCTGCTCGTGGTCAAAATGTTATTGATTGCAAATGGGTTTATAAAATCAAGTATAAGGCTGATGGCACAGTGGATCGATACAAAGCTCGCTTGGTTGCTAAAGGATTTAAGCAATGGTATGGTATTGATTATGAGGATACTTTTAGTCCTATCGTAAAATCAGCTACTATTCGTGTGGTTCCGTCCCTTGTTGTTTCCCGTGGGTGGACTCTTCGACAGCTAGACGTGAAGAACGCATTTTTGCATGGTGTTCTAGAAGAAGAGGTCCATATGTGACAACCTCCTGGGTATGAGACTCGTTTGGGTCATGTGTGTCATCTCAATAAAGCTCTCTATGGATTGAAACAGGCTCCTCGTGCTTGGTACTTTCGTCTCAGCTCTAAACTTCAGTCTCTTGGTTTTTGTGCATCTAAGGCTGATACTTCTCTGTTTTTCTACAACAAAGGGGGAGTAAATATCTTTATGCTTATCTATGTGGATGATATTGTTGTTGCTAGTTTGTCAGAGATGCTCTCCTTCATGATCTTGAACTTAAATTTGCCTTGAAGGATTTGGGAGACCTGCACTATTTTCTTGGCATTGAGGTGAAGAAGGTTCATGATGGAATTATTATGTCTCAGGAGAAATATGCCAATAATCTCTTTCATCATGTTAACATGCAGATTTGCAAAACTGTTGATACACCTCTATCTGTGTCAGATAAGCTATTATTGACTGATGGAGAAGTGTTGAGTGGTGATGATTCCACAAATTATTAGAGTATTGTTGGTGCCTTACAGTATATTACATTGACTAGGCCTAATATTGCGTTCTCAGACAACAAGGTTTGCCAGTTTCTACATGCGCCCACAATAGTTCATTGGACATCTGGTAAGCATATATGGAGATATTTGTGTGGTACTATCTCTCTTGGACTACGGCTCAGTAAGTCGTCGTCTACTATTGTTAGTGCCTTTTCTGATGTAGACTGGACAGGATGTCCAGATAATAGAAGATCTACAGGTGGATTTGTTGTGTATGTGGGATCAAATCTTGTCTCATGGAATGCTAGAAAGCAAGCCACTGTGTCAAGGTCTAGTACAGAAGCTGAGTATAAGTCATTGGCCAATGCTACAGCTGAAGTTATGTGGGTACAGACTTTGCTTGATGAGGTGGGAGTGTCACAGTCTAAAGCGGCAGTACTATGGTGTGATGATATTGGAGCAACGTATCTTTCTGTGAATCCGATGTTTCATGCTCGGAATAAACATATTGAAGTGGATTATCACTTTGTTTGAGAAAGAGTTGCTCAGAAATTGTTGGATATTAGGTTTATATCTTCAGGAGATCAGGTGGCTGATAGTTTTATAAAGTCACTATCTACTAGACAACTATAAGTGTTTTGTCGCAATCTTAACTTAGATAAGTTATGATTGAGCGGGAGTGTTAAACATTACATGTAGTTGTCTAGGACTCTTCCTGTGTATGAGTCCATATCGGTATGATGATACCGCCTCGATCGATCTATACGATCGGATCTCCTGTATGTTGTCGCTAATATAAGTAAACACCACGCAACCCTTGTTAGGGTATCGCTTCCTATATCGAATTATACTGATAGCTTAGAGATTCATTA
Source organism: Dactylis glomerata (assembly GCA_007115705.1). Lineage (NCBI taxonomy): Eukaryota > Viridiplantae > Streptophyta > Magnoliopsida > Poales > Poaceae > Dactylis > Dactylis glomerata. The sequence continues at coordinate 2,374,292 of QXEO01000422.1, read as the reverse complement.
CGTAAATCTAGCAATTGTAATAATATCCTAATCAAGATCTAACTGTCAAAATAATTTTGATAATGTGGATTAACCTGGTGTCTCAAAAACGTAACCCTGCATTGTGATTTTAGTTTTTTTTAATAGGGACTCCCCCAGCTCCATAAAAAAGATACATACGGCCTTCTTTTATTTCAATTATTCAACAACATCCGGCAAAAAAGCCTTACATCGATCACACAAACCAGTGCCACCAAAAGCCATGCAAACTAGTACAACGTAAGAGGCTAAACACGGGGCTTTGTGCCCTGATCACTGCGAACATCAAATCCCCGGCACAATCGAGAGATAGCGCCTTATGCGCATTTGTCAGAACTCACCTCCTCTGATATGGGCACGAAGGAGGAGGTGAAGCCCAATTTCAGGACTCCACCAAGATGAGGATAGCTCGTTGCAGATTGGCACGCCAGGACGACCTATGATATGTAATGATTTAGTCTATGGTTGTGTCAATAGATAAAATTGTTTAAAGGCCCGCGCGTCTAGTTGGGCCGAACCCATAATGGGTCGGTTTGTATCTTGTTCAATTTGGACCATGTTATTCACCTGGCTGCCCTCCTATATAAAGAGAGGGGGAGCAACCAGATTAGGAGTTCAGAATTTTAGTCTAAAACTATCGCGTGGTGTTACATCGTGTATCATCCCTCCGGGAAAACAGCGCTGCCATGTTATCCAATATGGATTGCTGCGAGGGTTCTTGCATCATCAAGGATTATCGAGATGTGGTTTGAGGCGTGGTAATCTTTATCACGTTGCTTGCTGGATTTGTTCCTCCTCTTCAGGTGACGTTCTTCGCGTTATTGAAAGATTTCTATCTGGGTAGACTCACTCACTGTGAAAGATCAGAACAAAACTCATAGAATCATCGGCATGATCCTTATCATGTGGTATACTGCGAGTATTTTCTATTGATGGCTTGATCTGCGGATTGTTTTTCACTGACAGTTTTTAGATTGACGAGGAGTTTGCAGCTGGTTTTGGATCGAGATCTGATCGATTTCCGTGGAGTCTGGGTGCGATTGGAATCTGATCCGCATCGTGTGATCGTCTGGTGGTGATCCGCATCGTGTGATCGTTTTGATCGAGGCCGCTCGATCCATGAGCCCAGATTCGATCGGGATCGATCTAATTGAGACTAGGATAGCCATGCATTTCCATATCCGATCGGTTTCAGAAGAAAAAAATTCATACCGATTGCTCCATGCGCGCCTGAACCCGGAGGCTGTCTGTGGCCTGGCGTGATCCCGCGATCAAGATCGCTAGCTCGACCCGCGCGGTCGGTGAATCCTAGTCTCCGCCCGTAGTGATGATTTTCGACTTTACGCCCACTGTTTGATCCTCTTGGGCCGGCCCAATAAGCGTTCTTTTCTGAGTCCGGTTTTAGGAACCTTCTAGTATATTCCGGATGGGTTTTTACTTGTTACATGGTTTTTTGTTTCTGGTCCGGTTTTTCCAGTTTTTCTGGTTTTCGTTTCTGTTTTATTTTATTTTTTTCGTTTTTCGAATTTGAACAGATTTTTTCAAAATTGAAGTATTAACAAAAATTGAACAGATTTCGAATTTTGAACATTTTTAAATTTGAACAAATTTAAATTTGAACATTTTTGAATTTGAACAATTTTGGATTTGAACATTTTCGAATCTGAACAATTTTAGATAGATTTTTCAAAATTGAACTATTTTAAAATTTTGAATAGATTTCGAATTTCAAACATTTTTAAATTTGAACAAATTTAAATTTGAACATTTTCGAACTTGAACAACTTTGGATTTGAACATTTTCGAATCTGAACAGATTTTAGAATTTAAATTTCTTCCAGTTTTGAACAGATTTCGAATTTAACAAAACTTAAATTTGAACAGATTTACAATTTAAACAAAATTTACAGAAAAAATAGGCAAAAAGAAAAAGGCTTGGCCTTATTGGGCCGGCCCACCCGGGAACGCCTGCGAGCGTCGGGGCGGAAACCATCACACAAAGCGCCATCTAGGCGCTCCCCGCGCGGTCCTGGCGCTCTCGCCCGGTCGCCACCCACGGACCGGATCGACACCAAGGCCTGGGCCAGCCCAGACCAGGATCGCTCGACCGCATCTGGCTCGCTTCGCTTGCGCCCTTGGTGCTCTTGGCGACGCACACGCCTGATCGTTTCAGAAAAAAAAAGCGCCTGGTGCTCGCCCGCGCGCTGGAGGACGGAGGACGTCTGTCCTCGAGCGTCGCTCGGCCGCGCCCCGCGGCCGCTCATTACCTTTTTTTTTTCCCGATTGGTGTTGTTCTAAGTTAGCTGCAGTATCAGGTCACGTGTGATCAAGTTTGTCAGCTTAGAGGCACGGAGACAAGGGGGACGAGCAGGGGCTACGCCCCCTCTATACTTGTGATTTTTATTGGAAGATTAGCCATATCAAGTTCTTAACTAGGGTAATTTAGCTAGCTTAGTCCCCCTCAATAAAATTACATACTTGCTTTGCCCGCCCTTAAACTTAGTTTCTGGCTCCGTCTTGGAATTAATCCTTGCTGAAAAATAAAGAACAAAGAAGCTTAGACGTGAAATAGAATAGTACTACTTTCCAATCTGTTTGTTTACTCAGAATTTCTTTTGACAGTTTGGAACAAATTTCTGTACAATCTTTTTTGCGTGATGGACAAAGAGAAGAGCTGTTTTCAGATATGGTTGTAGATGTTTTCGAGGCTGCTCACACAGACGATAAGGTTGTATCTTCCCCTAGCGATGTTTATAGTGATTTTATTGATCGGAAAAATGGTGTGATCTAGGATCCGAGTAAACTCAAGTGGAAACTTGTACACACTGCAACACCGACAGAGTATTTGTTATGAGAAGATGCAATGGAGCGTGGTTTTAGTTTATGTAATCTCACGCCCATTGATATGATGGTTTCCTCACTTATCATCATGCGTGTCGATTAGAAAGTATACATAATGTGGGGTGCGGACACACGTGCGAGGGGTGTCCCAAATGCTGGTTGGAAGGATTCCAAAAAGTTTTTTAGTGCTAAATTTCTGGCACAATCTGAGGAGGCTACAACAGTTATTTCAGTGCAACCGGTCAGCGTGACAATGACAAAATCTTCTGGAGAGAAGCAGCCTGATGTTGCAAAGGTTGTTGTGCGCGCTGAAACTGCAGTGGCAAAGATTGAATTATTAAGTGGGCTGAATATGCAGCTCAAGCGGGTACGTGATGAGACTTGCAATCAGACTCTGTGCATGGTCAAAGGCAAAGCGTGCAAGCTCATGGTGGATCGTGGTAGCTACTGTAATTGTGTGAGAAGAATACGTCCAAAACGTATCTACTTTCCCGAACCCTTTTGTTGTTGTTTTTCCTCTAATCTGTGTGTTTTAAATACAACTAATATGGACTAACGCTGTTTGATCTCTCTGAATCACGTGAATCCTAAAATCTTGGATTTCTGAAGACCGGGAGTCCTTTTATTCCAACTCATCATGGTTAACTCACCGTATATCTAAGATGACGATTGTATAAACTGAACAAAAAATAACACTTTGTCAGATTTAGCGTAATATATATGTGTCAGATTTAGCATAATATATATGTTCTGTTCGGGAGTGCTATTTGACACTCTCAAATTCAAAAAATATATGGTATTCATTGCATTTTTTCAAGTGTTTATAACAACATAACATAGTTAGCAAGATTTAAATTTTTCGTTAATCAAATGTACAACCACTTTTACTTCCCACGCGAGTCGGCCTAGTTCTTGACAATGCACGAGTATTTCACTAGTACGTACTATACTACACCCCAAAAGAATAAAAAGGCGTGGTCCTAGCTGTCCCACGCGAGTAGCGTACGTGTGATATTGCCGTTCGGCGTGGCTTTCGAGGTCCGGTTCGCAACTGCCCCAGAGGCCAGAGGCCAGATCCATGCATGTGAGCAGCGGGGGACACGAGTCGGCATCGCCCCTCCGCGTGTCCTCGCACGCGTCCGCCTCACCCCGTCCTGCTCTGCCACGGACGCGGACTTTCCCCAGAGACGGGACCCACAGCCCTCGTGGGCGGGGTCCAAAGTCCAAACGCGTCCCTTTCATGATGGTTCTGCCCCGCCCATTTTCCTCCATATATGTCTTTGACAGGCGTAGCGCGTCACCCTCTAGAGGCTTTATTATTAACAAGGCTATGTCGTTTGCTGATTTGCAGATATTTTATTTATACGAGTATACTATTTGGAAGCTCAGCTTGTTTAAGGGTTAGTTTATTGTGACGTGGCCAAACTAGTGGATGCCTGCCTACCTTGTTTACTGTCCGAAAGGGACGTGCATATCTTTCCGAACCGTGCATACTAACAGAGCTACTGCACATAAAATTATTTAAATGGCAAGATGCTCAAAAAATTATTGTACATCTTGGTATATTTTATAAGAATACTTACACTTAGACAAGTTTGATCAGATCAAAATGTATACATCACCGGAACTCTTTCCCCTCTCCTCCCACCTCGTGACCTTCGCCCGTTTCCTTGAGAGTCGTTTCCGGCGCTCCGGGCCGATCTGAGGCCTTCCTCGCCGGCGATGCCGACCAGGATTGGCTAAAGAGAGGTGCCGGATCTTATAGATTAGGTTGTAGTTTTAGGAGATTTCCCGGCCAGATGTCGTGGTGTGGCGTGATGCCAGTAGGTGGGAGTGGGGCGGCGCTTCTCTCCGGCGGGAGGCGCGGCCAAGTAGGGTTCCCCCGACGTCTTCTTCAGCTTCGGCGGTCGGAGTTGAAGCTGATGAGGAGGACTGCGAGCTCCGTCAATAACGCTGTGATCCCCGACCACTTTGTGGGGCGAATCTGTGGAGGAAATCTCATCCTTCCGACCGGCCATGCAGGCGAGGGGAAGGAGTTTCCCTCCACGTCAAGATCTTCGTCCAGAAAGTGGTGCGCTCGGAGGCTTTGTTCTCCGATGTCTGGCCACGACACTGGTCACGCGTCGGCGGTTGCCCCTGTCAAGCCGTCATGGAGGCGGTGCGTGGTGGGCGATGCAGCCGGCAAGGCCTTCTTCTCTCTCAATAAGTGGCATGGTTTCCTGCTCTATTTTTGCCAGATTTTGCTGCTGCTATATCTTTCCCCTCCGGCATACCGTGGTGGTGTGGAGAGGGGTGTGGCGCCGGCGTTCGTCTGCAGGGACAGAGGAGGAAAGGGGGATTCAATCTCTAAGCACAAACATGTGGCCGGCTGTTGCGCCGCCGCAATCTTCAGCCGACAAGGCGGCATGTCTTCAACCTCCAGCAATGGAGGCCCTGCTCCGGCACCGTCACGGGTGCTCGAACCCTATCTGCCGCGAAGTGATCCGTTCCCCGCGGCGGAGTGGGGGACCGTGGTGGCTGCTAGTCGCCGGCAAGAGGCTCCCGAGCAGCTGGTCTCGGATCCTCGGCGGTTCCACCTCGAGGACGCCGGCGAAGGGTGACGGAGGCGTCCTAGGACTTGATTGCAAGAATACTTTGTGTTCTAGGGTGGTTTTTGTAAAAAATGTGGCCTTATCTACAGATAGGAGATTTCCTAGGGCTAGTTTAGAGAAGGCTGCATTTAATTCTGTACCTGTCACCGTTCAATGGAAAATCTCGGGGTCCTTCTAGACCCCGGCCCCGTTTGTTCAAAAAAAAATTATACATCATATATCTTAGGGGATGAGGCGACTGATCTCTAAGTCGTCTTACTCCTCCTATGAGCCCCCACACTCTAAGTTCTAAGATTCTGTCCTGACATTTCTCTAAACCTTACTTAACTTCGGTGAATGAACTCCGGTGAGCCCTCCATCCAAACTCTAAGACCCTAGCACCTGAAACCCTAAGTTCCTTTACTCGCCTTCGTCGGTGACACCGTGGCCAGCTGCGTTGTCTTCAGCTCCGGTGAGGTCCTTTTGTCGTCTCCGCTAGCGATGTCGCGGCTAGTCACGTCGTCTTTAGCTCCGACAAGATAGTCAACCATAGCATCTGGAGGTGGTGGTGAAAGAAGATGCACAAATCTCTAACAAAATTGATGGCTATGTCAGGCGACTGATCTCAGGCGCCTGAATTTCTAGCAAATCTGTATATCTTAAATTTGAATGAAAATATAAGCACAATACCATAACCATATTGGGGAACTTACTAGACGAAAATTGCAGATAACATGTGATCTGTTCATTCAGAGGTACACAAATATCCACCGGGAAAAAAAGTACTTCCTTCTACTCATACTATTACTTAACGCGCTAGATATATTCAAAGCTAAAACATCTATCTAGATATATTTATATTAATAACAACAAGTAATATGAACCCAAGGTAGTATACAAGTACTACAAGGATAGATCAACTACGGGATGCCGGGCAGGTTGGAGTGTTTTGTTCCTCCTTCTCGTAGTTAAGCAGCCTCAACGGGAAACCACGCAGTGATAATTGGACTCAGTTATCCAAAATGGTTGTGAAAACTTATGAAAAAAACGTTCTAGATCATTTAAGAATTATATTTGTTCATCATTTCTGTATCATCATAAAAATTGGATATGTGTTTTATTGTACTCCCTTCTTCTCAGTTTATATGGTCTATGCGTATCTCTAGGTTGCTATTTTGATTATTATAATATAAATTATATAACATAAAAATTATACCATTAGAAAGTAGAATATCTCAAATTTCTGATAATAGGGTAAAGATTTGGTGCATATGGGCATTAGTGATCTGGGTTAAAAAAAAATTAAAATCATAGTTTTTAATTTCAAAAAAAATCTGAAAATAATATTTGCATGTAGCTAAATATTTATCCCACCAATGTGCAAAAAATCTTGTTCAAATAGTTTGTATTTTGGGCTGCACAAAAATAACAAACGTCTAGATCTGAGTATGTATATATCAAATCTACAGATTTTTGTGTAGCTCACAATATAAAAAATTTCGTCATAAAATTTTGCATACTTATAGACTACAACACTGACTATGTCCTAGTTTATTTTCAAAAAAACTGAAATTTGAAACTTTGATTTTTAATTATTATTTTAAAAGGAGAGAGCACTGGTGCCCGAGAGCCAAAAGCATTTTCCGCTGATAATATTTCTTTTATAGTTTATACCTTATATTATGTTGGTCAAATTAGCGATCTAGAAGTACGCGTAGGATTTATAAACTAAGAAGCATCAGTATATTTTTTTCATTTAGACATTAATTAATTAGACACGAAATTATGACATCCTCCATCTAAAAATTAAGTTAGCTTTATATTAACCGAAATCTAGAAAAAGAAAGAGACATGAAGTTGACGTGATGTGTTTGCCATGGCAGGCCTATGTGAAACCAGCTACAATTTTCTAAAGTCCATGGTTTGAAGCATATCAATCGTCGCTCTCTAGGACGTTGTTTTCTCTATCGTTTTCAGCTCCCCCCACAGATTCGTTGCTTACTGTACTTGATATGCCACCACACCAGATCCATACATACACTAATAAAATGCTCAGAATAAATGATGTATTGTTTATTCAATTACTATGGTAAAATACATATTACTACTATATATTTTTAAAAATACAGATATATAAATGAATAAATGGGATTCCTTCATACAATTTTACAGTTCCGTTGTAACTGAGGTTTTTGCATACATACATTCAAACAGAAGTTGTAGTTGTATATATTCTATGACCGAGTTGAAAAGATAAAACCTACAAATATATGTAGGCACCTTTTTTCTAAAAATGAGAAGCAAACTCTTTGTTAGTATGAATATATCTAGATATTATAATATACTTCCTCTATTTTAAAATATAAGATGTTTTAGTCTATCATTATCATGCATATTAGATATCTTTTAGTGTGTTGATTAAAAATAAAAGTAGTGAACTTATCTATTAAAAAACATCTAAATATATGTGTAACAATAATAGACTAAAACATCTTATATTTTAGAACTAAAGAAGTAATATGTCTAACGAAAATTAATATGGATGGGAAGGAGTAATATATCACGAAATCCGGAAATAAAGTTCACGTTCCCTCAGAGGAGAGGCTACGGGCGTGTTTGGTAGCCCAGCCGAACTCAGATATTTCCATCTCAGCCGAAAATTTGGTGTTTGTTAGCCCGGTCCGTGCATCTGGGCACTGCCCACCTCAACCGAAAACCACCTCTCAGCCCTGCCCGATTGAGAAGCTCGATCCGAGCTTCGCAACTCGGCAGGGCCGGACTCGCCCGAGATCCTGCCCCCACGTCTCGCACCCGCCCCCACGCCCGCAGGGGTCTCAGACCCCCCACCATCATTTCCCCCCAAACCAACTCTCTCTCTCTCTCTCTCTCTCGCTGGGAACCGATGCCGCCTCACGACACCGACCGCCGGATCCCGGAAATGGTGACCAGATCGGGGCCGAACCGCATGTACTCCTCCCGGCGCTCCTCGCGCGAGCCACCGGGCGCCTCCGCGCCTCTTTGCGCGAGCCACCGGGCGTGAGCACGAAGTACAATCTGGCCCGGGCGGAGCTCCTCGGCCCCGCCGACGGCGGACAGGGCGCCCCGAATCCCATCGCGTCGGCGTTGAACAGGAACCAGCCAGTGCCCCGCGTCCCGCGCCCGCCCCCACGCCCGTTGGCCTGCACCGCCGCCACAGCTCCCGTGCCAGACCAGCGCCGCCCCTCCTCGCCCCGGCCAGCGCCGTCCCGCGCCAGCCATCGCCGCCCCGCCCCAGCCAGCGCCGCCCTGCCCCGGACAGCGCCGCCTCGCCCCGGCCAGGGCCGCCGCCGAGCTCGCCTGCGCCGGTGCTTGTCTCGGCAGGACCCGATTGCATTTTTAGGACTGGATTGCGTTTTGTTTCTGTGTACAGGGACCTGATTGATTTTAATTTCGTATGCAGGGACTCAATCGCGTTTCATTTTTTTATGCAAGGGGTTTTGTATAATTTTGGGACTCATCAGCTATTCTCAGCTCACACAACCCACCAAACAGCATCTCAGTCTAGCTTGCTTGAACACACCCGACCAACCAAACACACTACAAAATCTTAACTCAGCTCAGCTTAGCTAGAGTCAGCTTGGTTGAGGTCAGATAGCTATTCTCAGATGGCCCGGGCTACCAAACACACCCTACAAATACAAGAAACCACCCTCTCCGTCTCTTCCCCTGCTCTTGCTCCTGCTCCTCCTGTCCTTCTTCTTCCCCTCCTTGGAGGAGCAGCCTGCCAGGTCACCAGCCTTCAAGACCTCTTCTCCGTCTCGCCCTCCAAATCTACCGCAATACATGGCGGTGACGGTCAGAGCCATGGTGCGCAAGCTCGACATCAGCTTGGCCAGACGCTCGCCGTGGAAGACGGGCAGTCTCGACGGCCTTCCGTCACCTACGAGCCCGCTGGACCGCTCCGTGCCCCGAGGGTGGTTCCACCGCGAGACCGGCGGGGTCGGGCTCGGAATCCTTGCCGCGCTTGAGCCGCAGCCGTCGCCTGCGGCGTCTATGATGTCGGCATCTATCGCCATCGCGCCACAGCGCCGTGCCGTGCGGCTAGAGATCTCCGAGCTCGGGTGCAGCGGCCGGTGCGCCACCAGCTTGTGCGGCGCCGGCGAGCCGTCTCGTGCGGCGGATTTCCTGGGGTGCTGCGACGGGTGCCGGCGACCGCTGGACGGCAAGGACATCTTCATGTACAGAGGGGACAGGGCCTTCTGCAGCACGGAGTGCAGATACCAGGCCATCCTGAGCGACGAGTTCCAGGAAGAGAAGGAGCGCAGGCGCCGGGCTCACGCCGTGCCGTTGGACGCCCCAAAGGAGGTGGTCGCGGCGGAGTCGGCCGGAATTCCCTGCGCCGACGGCGGGCGGATCTTCTTCACCGGCATCGGGGTCGCGTGAGGCCTGAACCGCAAACTCCATAGGCCTAGCCCCTAGAGGCCTCAAGCAACTCTGAGAACTGGCGTAACGTAAAAAGACAAAAGCGAAAAATAGCAAAAAATTGTAGAGAGAGCGGGATTTTGTTTTTTCCCTCTTGCAAGAGGCATGGATTTTGGCCTGATCTAGATATTTTGTATTATTACTGTATTTTTTTTGCCTGGGGGTTTAATGTTTTTCGAGAGGAAAAGATAAGGGATGATCTCACATCTCCTCTGTCAACTGCCAAAAAACATTAATATAAGTTAGTCCCTGAATTTTGAGGGGTTTTTTTTCACTGTCTTGACAAAGTTTCACCTATTGAAACATGATTTCCTCTACTTTATATATGAATCAATACGATCTTTATACTCTCTCTGATCTATATTATCTTTTATAAATATAGATATATCTAGTATAAAAATATCAACGCGGATTTGCTACCACCGGTGGTAGCTATGCATGCATGCATAGTCCTTGGATTGCATGAGCATGATATTCCTACCACATGCGATGTAGAGAGCAGGAGATGACGGTGATAATGGATGAAATGCTTCCGTTTGTTGCATGCACATAGTACTCTTGAATAGCTACCTAGGATGGTAACTGTGGATGGCTAGAGCAGGTGGTGATTTGAGACATGCCATGCACACTCTTGAATGTCTATCTAGGATGGCAACTGTGGATGGCTAGAGCAGGTGGTGATTTAAGACATGCCATGCCTAGTTGCCATGCACACTCTCCTAACCAAGTAACCTGCAGAGTGGATGGTGAGATGAGATAGTTTGTTGGGGTGGTTCCTTGGTGTGGTGGCTTTGGATGGATAGGTTGAGTGGATGGTGTAGTAGGTGTGTGTGTGTGGTTAGTTGGGGTGGATAATCCAATAGGTTGCATGGTGTGGTGTGTTAGGGTGGTGTGTTGAGGTGGTGAGAGATGGGAATATGCATGCAAACACCGTTGCTTCCGTCTGTTAATTCTTGTGCTCCCGGTAGAAAATCACATGCTCCCTATAGAGGATCTAATGGTGGATGATGGGTGCATAGCTACCGCCGGTGGTAGCAGGCTATTTTGCATAAAAATATATCTAGATATATCAGTATTTATAATATATATTATTTTTCATAAATACAGATATATCTAGCATAAAAATATATCAAATACATCCATATTTATAAAAGATAATATGAATATAAATTAGTAACACCAACCAACACCAAAATGATGAGGAAAGAGAGCATATAAACGTAGATCGAGCTAGACACTTTAAGTTTAAGAGGACGACTAGATACAGATAATTTAAGAACAAGCAAAACCATAATTATGAATGATAACTTTGAGACTATGCACATTAAACTCAGAATGGCAACTATGCTCTCTTAGACGGTGCATAAAGGTAGAAGGTGAAGACTCAACATAAAAGTAAAAGAAAGACCCTTCACAGAGGGAAGCAGGGATGACAAGTTTTATAAACCTTTAAAAATTATGATACTTACTAGCTTTGAGCTCTCATTGCCCCCATCATAGACATCTTGAATGGTTAAAGTTAATGCGAGTATAATTATGAAGCATATGCTTAACAAATCATAAGTTGAAAAACTCGTGTCCCGTGAAGTACGAATATCCAAACCTCATGCTACTCGACTTAGGTCCCAAGCAAGCTCTTGTCATTGTAAGTATACACGTATCATCGAGAACCGCCAACGGGGTACCTCCTGTCCGATGACCTGGAACAAGCCCACATCAAAATGACAATGAACACCTCGACATCTCTTTTATTTACCATTGGTATAGCTTTTTATTGTGATATGCGTCGTCAAATGTCCACTATGGGCATGCTGTAAATTTCCACCGTGAATGATGCATGGCTTAGATTAGCGGTCTAGGTGTTTCTCTAACACATATACAAACTCCATGATCCCACAAGATCCTAACTTATTTCACATCGCGAGTATCCATAAACAAAAGATCACGATATCAACTCAAATGAGAGAAAGTGCAATGTTGAAAGCTTGCCCCATGACGGCATGGCTGGGTTAATTTCCAACTTACAACTTACAAGCATAACATCAACATAAAAGAGCCACAATGTCAAAATTTTAAAAGCGAGAAAAGTAAAGTGTGCCGTCAGGTTCGTGAGAGCTTTACTGACTAATTTTTACATAACACCAAAAAAAGTTTAATTTGAAGGATAGATAAAAGCAAGTCAAATGTACTTGGAATAGCAAATTGCTAATATGTATGTATGGTGGACACATTGGAATAACTTGGTTTTGGGGAGTTGGATGCACGAGTAGAGCTCATACTCAGTACAAAACGAAGGCTAGCAAAAGACTGGGAGCGACCAACTAAGAGAGCAATAACGGCCATAATCATGCATATCGACAAAACATCATTAAAAGAAGCATAAAATGGCATCACAAGTCAAAAACCAGATGATCATAGAGGCTTATGGCGACTTTGTAAGAGTCAAACATGTTGTAAGCAAGCGCCAAGTCAACCCAAATAAAGCATCAAGGAGAAAACCAAATAAATGCTTCCATATATATTTTTTCAAAGGCTCATTAAGCAATCTTAGTTATTTGAGACAAGTCATGCTACAGCAAAAACTACTAAGCATACTATCAAAATGACATCAAGCATGATATGCAAAAGTCTAAACCGTAGTCTAAACAAGCTCCCTTTTGTACCACTTTTTGCATGAAACTTTTTCTCTTTTCCAACACCATTCAAACCTTTTTGAAACAACTCTTTTGATGAAAACCAAAATAGACCAGTAGTCTAAATACACCTTGATGCAAAGATAAAACAAGATCTGAACTAAAATCAAGGCAAAAAAAAAGCTAAACGCAGTTCTAGATTAAGAGAACACTCGTTGAACGATAAGAGTGAAAAATAGAGTGTTCTTGGCAATGAAAAACGAAGTACATTGATACGTCTCCAACGTATCTATAATTTTTGATGGTCCATGCTTGTTTTTACACCATTTGCTTAGTGTTTCGTTACACTTTGTGGCACTTTTATGCATTTTTCGGAACTAACCTATTAACAAGTCGCCACAGTGCCAGTTCCCTGTTTTCTGCTATTTTTGTGTTTCAAAAAAGTTACACAGGAAATATTCTCGGAATTGGACGAAACCAAAGCCAGTCGCCTATAAAGACCCCCCGACGGGAAAAACCTAAACACCCGATCACTTTTCCAGAACACATCGCGATCCACCGCCGCCATCGACCCGAAGATCGGGAGGGTCCAGAAGCTCTTCCCGGCACCCTGCCAGAGAGGGGAATCGCCACCGGAGGTCTTCTTCATCGCCATGCTTGCCTCCGGAGCGATGAGTGAGTAGTCTACCTTGGACTATGGGTCCATAGCAGTGATACGTCTCAAACGTATCTATAATTTTTGATGCTCCATGCTTGTTTTTACACCATTTGCCTATTGTTTCGTTACACTTAGTGGCACTTTTATGCATTTTCCGGAACTAACCTATTAACCAGTGCCACAGTGCCAGTTTCCTGTTTTCTGCTGTTTTTGTGTTTCAGAAGTGATACACAGGAAATATTCTCGGAATTGGACGAAACAAGTTCCTGAAGTCTTATTTTACCCGGAAGCTTCCAGAGATCCGAAGAGGAGTAGGAGGAGGGCCACCAGGGGCCCACACACAGGGGTGGCGCGGCCAGCCCCTGGCCCGCGCCACCACCGTGTGAGGCCACCTGGCCCCACCTTTGACGACGCCCCTGCGCCTATAAAGACCCCCCGACGGAAAAAAACCTAAGTACCCGATCAGATTTCCAGAACACATCGCGATCCACCGCCGCCGTCGACTCGAAGATCGGGAGGGTCCAGAAGCTCTTCCCGGCACCCTGCCGGAGAGGGGAATCGCCACCGGAGGTCTTCTTCATCGCCATGCTTGCCTCCGGAGCGATGAGTGAGTAGTCTACCTTGGACTATGGGTCCATAGCAGTAGCTAGATGGTTGTCTCCTCCACCATGTGCTTCATGTTTAGATCTCATGAGCTGCCCTACATGATTGAGATCACCGTTATGTAATTTTACATGTTTGGTTTGTTGGGATCCGATGAATATTGGTGTTTATGATTAAGTTGCTGTACTGAATTATATCTTTTGTTATCTCTATGTTGTTTATGATCTTGCATGCTCTCCGTTGTTAGTAGCTATCTTGGCCGAGTAGTTGCTAGTGACTCCAAGAGGGGGTATTTATGCTCGATAGTGGGTTCATGCCTCTATTTCACCTGGGGGAGTGACAGAAACCTCTAAGGTGGTAGATGTGCTATTGCTACTAGGGAGAAAACAACATTCATATGCTCAAGGGCATATGCTTTGTTTACATTACACATTTTGCTTAATGCAATTATCCGTTGTTCGGAACTTAATACTTTTGGGGTGTTCGGATTGATATCCCCGGGGGTGGATTATTAGTCATAGATGCAGTTGGATCGCGGTCTATGTATTTTGTTGCAATGCCCTGAGTGAAAGAGCATTTCCCGCCTAATTGATTTTGGCGTTTGTTAACAATACATTATCTATTAATGTGTGATTATGCTTTGCAGGATTTTATTATGTTCTTGCACAAGATTTTGGGTTTCCTATATTACACTTGATAATTATCATTACCCAAAGGAAATTCTTGAGGAAATGGTGAAAATAAGCTCCTGGAGAAGTTTCATATAAAGTTGGGCCAGGAAGGCCGGCTTTAGCCGGTCCCAGACCGGCTATAGCCGGACTGGCCATTTTCGGAAGAGGTCCTGCGCCTCTGGACTATCCCGGCTATTTGTCCGGCTATTTCCGGCTGGGCCGGATATTTCAGGCCGGCTATAGCCGGTGTGGCCGGCTTTAGCCGGACTTAACTCCGGCTTTAGCCGGACTTTCCTGGCAGGCAACGGTCAGATTTTGTGGGGGGTATAAATACCCCCACCTTCTTCTCCAATGGGTAGCTCGTCCAAGAAGAAGAAGACCACCATTGTTGAGCCACCAAATCAACTAGATCTCCTCCCTCAACCCACCAAAGCTCTTGATCTTTGGAGAATCGAAGGAGAAGACCATCATCTACATCCTCACCGAAGCGATTTGATTTCCCCTCTCATTTGCTTGAGGGCCCTTGTGTCTTGGGTTCCCTTGTGTCCCAAGACCTTGTTTGTGTATTTGATATATTGCTACTTGTTGTTTGACAGCATTGTGTTGTGCTTGGGAGCCTCCAATTCGGTTGTGGATGCGTGCCCCAAGATTGTAAAGGCCGGTTCCGCCTTGAGGAATCCCTTAGTGGAAAGTGAGCTAGGCCTTTGTGGCGGAAGCTTGCACCGGAGAATAGGGTGAGCCTTTGTGGCGTTGGTTAGGCCTTTGTGGCAACCACACCCCTCCAACGTAGACGTACTTCCCCTAAAAAGGAAGGAACTACGGGAATTACATCCGTGTCTCCGCGTGCTCCACTCTCGGTTACCTCTATCCTTTATTGCCTTTATATATTGTATCTTGTTTAGCTTGCTAGTTGACATATAGGTAAATTCACCTTAGTTGCATATCTAGAGAATTTACCTTTGTGTCAAGCCTTAATTGAAAAAGAACCAAAATTTGAGTAGCACCTATTCACCCCCCCCTCTAGGTGCCCTTACGATCCGTTCAATTGGTATCAGAGCCAGGTTCTTATTTCGGGCTTAACCGCCTAAGAGTATGGATCCACCACCTAAGGAGGGCTCGGAGGGCTCGGGTCAAGTTTCCATGGGTGAGTTCAAATCTTTGGAATCATCCATGGCTTCCATGACATCTCAAATAAGTGAGTTGCGTGAAATGATGGCGCAACTCATGCAAGCTAAAACCACTAATGCTTCTCCACCTCCGGAAAAACCCGCTACTCCACATGTGGAGAATGTGGGGATAGATGAGGAGGGTGCCGATAAAAATGGCGATGCTAAGTCTTCCACCAAGGGCGACGGGAAAGGTGAATTCCCTCATTGGTATTCACCCGACCCGCCGGTTCCTCATCCTCATATTAACCATAGAGGAGATCCACCTAAGCTTGATGCATTAAACTTTGGTCAATGGCAATATCAAATGATCTCTCATATGCGCAGTTCTTGCATCGAGCTTTGGAGGATCGTTGAGGAAGGTTTCAAGGACGTGGATCCCCACAACATGACAAGAAGAGAGACGGTCGATAGCCAACTCAACGCTACCGCTCTTCACATGATTCAAGTCGCCGTGGGATCCAAGGACTTGCCTCACATCCAACACTTATCCACCGCCAAAGAAGCTTGGCAAGGACTCTCCGACGTCTTTGTTGGCAACGAGAGCATGAAGAAAACAAGATATATTGCCTTCTCAAATCAAGCGGAGGGTTTCTTCATGATGGATGGTGAGGATCATCAAGAGATGTATAGAAGACTCAAGGCTATTGCTACCACCTTCAAGAACCTCGGTGCTCACCATATTGATGATGAGTGGATCAAGATGAAGTACATTCTTGCTCTCACTCCATATGAGCCCGCGGATGTGAAGAGTGTTCAAGGAAAGCACAACTTCAATGAGATGACCTCCAATCAAGTGATGCAAGAGATTCAAGCCTACAAGGTTTCCGCACAAAATGCGGAAGATGCTCGTGCCCGTGCCATAGGAATGCAAAGAAGCTCTAATCTTGCATTGAAAGCAAGTGTGGTTGAGAAAGAGGTTCCTCTTCAAGCGAGTATTGAAGCAAGACTAGAGATGTGTCCCGAGGACATAAGGCATGAGTACAATGAGCACATGGCCTTCTATGGAAAAACCTTTTGGGTTGATCCACACAAGGCTAAAGAAGACAATCAAAGAAGAAGCAAGTCAAGTGGCTATCAAAGGAATGACAACAATGGTCAAAGGGTGAGGACTTGCTACAATTGCAATGATAGATTTCACTTTGTTGCCGAGTGCCCTTATGAGAAGAGAGAAGACCATGGTGCAAAGCTCATCTTCAAAAGCAAGACCAAGTCACCATCCAAGAAGCCATTTGTGAAGAAGGGTGGACCAAAGAAGAAACAACCAAAGTTTGTGTTCTTGACTCAAGAAGAGTACTCCGCAAGTGAGAGTGAAGAAGAAGAAACTACAACTAGTGAGATGGCCGCAATGGCAACCACCTCCACTTCCCCAACATCACTCTTTGAATCCCCCAATGAGGACTCTCTTGTCAAGAACGTCAAGTGCCTTATGGCCAAATCTTCCGAGGTATCACCCACATCTTTCTCTTCCTCTAAGACAAATGATGCTTCCTTGAATGATCTTGCTAGTCTTAGAGTAAAGGAAGAAATTATTGCTTTTGATGACTATGTGTCTAGTGTAGATGGTGTTCATAAGATTCACTTTGAACGTCTATTGAGCCAATATGGTAAAACTCTTGAAAAACTAGATAAACAAATGAGGCTTGAAAGAGAATATGCTCAAGATATTGCCTCACTAACCGAGTCTCTTGAAGAAGAGCAAGAGGAACGAGCAACTCTTGAAGAGAAGCTCAATTCCATTGAGGAATCTAATAATGAAGTTGTTTCCAAACTCATTAAAGAGCGAGATCATGCTCGTGCTAAAGTAAAAATGCTCAAAAAGGAAAAGGTTGAATTTGGTATTGGTCATGATATACTTGTTAAGGATTTAGAAGATCTTGACAAGGCTCACAAGGCCTTGAAAAGTGAACACTCTATTCTTACCAAGTCACATGAACAACTTCAAATTCAATTGACTAAGAATAATGTGCCTAGTTCTTCTACTTCTACTTGTGATCATGCAAATGTTATTGAAGAAAATGCTAGGTTGAAAGATGAGCTTGCCAAGTCCTCCATTCCCATAGGTGAGAAAAACTTGAATGACCTTTTGAGTAAGCAAAAGGCATTTGGTGATAAAACGGGGATTGGTTATGTCTCAAAGAAGAAGAAGAAGAACAACAAGAAAAAGAAGACCAAGCCCGCTCAAGCAAAGAAGGATCCTATTGTGGGTGGCAAAGCCACTCATGATGATCATGCGGGAATTGCTAACCCTCACTATGTTTTATTTCATGATTATTATGGTAATGTTTATGCAAAATATGTTGGTCCAAATGATGGTTATGTTGCTTGGTCTATTTGGGTTCCAAAGACCCTTGTTGCTAACAAAAGAGGACCCATTGAAAAATGGGGACCTAAAACCAAGCAATGATCTCTTGTAGGACTATGCTTCCGGTGGATCAAAATGGGTGCTTGATAGTGGATGCACAAGTCATATGACCGGAAGCAAGAAGATTATGACGGAGATGAGACCAAATGACAACCACATAACCGTCACATATGGAGACATGTCACAATCCGAGGTATTGGGTCTTGGCAAGGTGGTGGTCGCACCGGATATTTCCCTTGTGGACGTCATGCTTGTTGAGACCCTAGGTTACAATTTACTTTCAGTTCGTGCACTTGGTAAGATGGGCTTTGCCGTCTTCATTGATAATGATATTGTGGTACTCTTGTGGAGCAAGTCTCTAAAGGTCGCTTTCGTTGGACACATTGAAAATAACTTGTATGTGGTGGACTTTTCGGGGAAAACCACTATAAGTGCAATGTGTTTATTTGGAAAGGCCGATGTGGGTTGGCTTTGGCATCGCCGACTAGCCCATGTCAATATGAGAACTTTGCAAAGCCTTCACAAGGGTGGCCACATACTCGGACTAAAAGAGAATGTTTCTTTTGCCAAAGATCGTGTTTGCAGGGCTTGCGTTCTAGGAAAAATGCATGATTCTCCCCACCCAAGCAAGACTATCATTTCTTCCAAGAGGATCTTGGAGCTCCTTCATGTGGATCTTTTTGGTCCTCCCTCTCATGCAAGTCTTGGTGGGAAGAAATATTGTTTGGTGATTGTTGATGACTATTCAAGATATACTTGGGTTTACTTCTTCAAGCATAAGAGTGAGACTCAACAAACCGTCATCGACTTTGCCAAGGAAGTTGAACGTCAACATGGGCAAACTATTTTGGCAATTAGAAGTGACAATGGCTCGGAGTTCAAGAACTACACCTTAAATGGATTTCTTAGTGATGGGGGGATTCGTCATCAATATTCCGCTGCATACACCCCTCAACAAAATGGTGTAGCCGAAAGGAAGAACCGGACTCTTATGGATATGGCTAGGTCCATGTTGGCGGAGTTTAAGTCTCCATACAACTTTTGGGCCGAAGCTATCTCTACGGCTTGTCACTCATCAAACCGGCTCTTCCTCCGCAAAGGCCTAAACAAGACTCCATATGAAATACTCACCGGAAGCAAGCCCAACATCTCCTACTACCGGGTTTTCGGGTGTAAGTGTTTCTTTAAAAGAAAAGGAGTTCGTTTAGGTAAATTTGATCCAAAAGCAATAGAAGGTATTTTTGTTGGTTATGGTGCCGAATCCCACACTTATAGAGTCTTCAACAAGTCCACCGGACATGTTGAAGAATCTTGTAGTGTGGTATTCGAAGAGAATGACGGCTCCCAAGGGGGGCGAGATGTTGTTTCTTGTGATGTAGATGATGAAATACCTCGAGAAGCCATAGGAAGAATGGGCGTGGGATTTTTCCGCCCCATTGAGGGACACCTTGTGGCCGACCGGGAAGGACTATGCTCTACTCAAGTGGAGCCTTCATCTTCACAAGCTCAACAAGCCTCTCCCAAGGAAGCAACTAATGCACCAACCGAAGAACAAGACAAGGACCTTCATGAAGAAGAAGGGGCACCACCATCCTCTCTGGTTATCTCAACCGCCCCCATTTCTTCACAAGACCAAGATCAATCCACTCATGAAGATAATGATGATCAAGGTCAATTTGATGGTCAAGACGGGGACCAAAATGATCAAGATGATCAAGTGACTCTTCCAAGGTCAAATGAGGAGATCGAAGCCCGTCGCAAGAAAAGAGTTGAAAGGGATTTGGAGCTTAAAGGTCATACCCTTGAGAGGGTTATTGGAGATTTAAGAAGCAAAGTGTCAACCCGGCGTCAATTGGCACAATTTAGCTCTCATCATGCTTATATCTCCATGGTTGAACCCAAGAAAGTATTTGAAGCACTTGAAGATCCGGATTGGTTGGATGCTATGCATGAAGAACTCAACAACTTCAAGCGCAATAATGTATGGGTGTTAGTGGAGAAGCCAAAGGAGTGCCGCAATGTGATTGGCACAAAGTGGATATTCAAGAACAAGCAAGATGAGCATGGAATTGTTGTGAGGAACAAGGCAAGATTGGTTGCTCAAGGTTTCTCTCAAGTTGAAGGCATTGACTTTGGAGAGACTTATGCTCCCGTGGCTCGTCTTGAGTCCATCCGTATCCTTCTTGCATATGCCACTCATCATAATTTTAAGTTGCAACAAATGGATGTTAAGAGTGCATTTCTTAATGGTACATTGAAAGAGGAAGTGTATGTTAAGCAACCCCCGGGGTTTGAGGATCTCAACTTTCCTAACCATGTCTACAAACTCCATAAGGCACTCTATGGCCTTAAACAAGCCCCACGTGCGTGGTATGAGCACCTTAGGGAGTTGTTGGTAGACCGTGGGTTTGAAGTTGGGCAAATCGATCCTACTCTTTTTACTAAGAGGGTCAATGGGGAGCTTTTCGTATGCCAACTATATGTTGATGATATTATCTTTGGCTCTACTAACAAAGCTTTTAATGATGAATTTTCAAAGCTTATGACCGATAGGTTCGAGATGTCTATGATGGGCGAAATGAAGTTCTTTCTTGGTTTTGAAATCAAGCAATTGAAAGAAGGGACTTTCATTTATCAAGCCAAATATGTCCAAGACATGCTCAAGAGATTCAAGATGAAAGAACTAAATGGGGCCGCCACACCAATGGCCACAAAATGTCATCTTGAGCTTGATCCCAATGGTAAAGATGTGGATCAAAAGGTATACCGTTCTATGATCGGTTCTTTGCTTTACCTTTGCGCATCTAGACCCGATATTGTGTTGAGTGTAGGTGTGTGTGCAAGGTATCAAGCCGCTCCTAAAGAAAGCCACCTTATGGCGGTTAAGAGAATCTTTCGATATTTGGTTCATACCCCAACTTATGGGCTTTGGTATCCCAAAGGCTCGGATTTCTCTCTTCGTGGCTTCACGGATTCGGATTGGGCCGGTGACAAGGATGATAGAAAATCAACCTCCGGAGCTTGCCAATTTCTTGGTAGGTCTTTGGTGTATTGGTCTTCTAAGAAGCAAAATTGTATATCTCTCTCCACCGCCGAAGCCGAATATATTGCCGCCGCAAGTGGATGCACTCAATTGTTGTGGATGAGGCAAACTTTAAAGGAATATGGTGTCAATTGTGACAAAGTGCCTCTTTTATGTGACAATGAGAGTGCTATCAAGATAGCCTATAATCCGGTGCAACATTCAAGAACCAAGCATATTGAGATCCGGAATCATTTTATCAGAGATCATGTTGCCCGTGGTGATATTGAGCTTGCATATGTAAGCACCAAGGATCAACTTGCCGACATATTCACGAAGCCCCTTGATGAAGCAAGATTTGGATTTTTGAGGAATGAGCTAAATATCATTGATTCAAGGAGTGTGGCTTGAGCATCTTGCAAATACACCTATTTTCAATGCTTGTTTGGTTTAGGTGTGGGCATGGAGATAGGGGGAGTGCGGTCCTAATTAATTGGGCTATCCCTCCCCCCATAATGCCAATAGTGACAAAATTGTTCTCTTTCTATCATTTTGTGATATATGAGTTTTAATGACGAGTATTGGTTATGGACCCAAGATATATCTTCGCGGTCCAATGCCATAACACTCATACATGGTGGCCTCGGCCACCGACCTCTTCTTTTCGAAGAGTTGATTCCTTGCAAATTCTATTTGAATTTTATTGAGCTTTTTCGTCATTGTCTCTTATCTTGAAATGGGAAGGCACTTGCATTGGATTTTCCAAAGATTTATTGTGTTTTGCAATGCCAAGTGCCGAAACCACTCCATGCATGTTTTCTATCCTAAGCCCACTTACCTAAAGCCAAATCATCCTCTCTTGCATGCCCAGAACTTCCAGAAATCAAAATCCTCTGTTTTGGGTCATCTAGACCGGCTAAAGCCGGTCTGTTACCGGAAATAGCCGGTGTCCAGCTTTAGCCGGGCACCCCGGCTATAGCCGGTCTGGGGATTTCGAGCCCCACTCATAAGGCTGTGGGGGGGGTGAGGGTTTTCTCACATTCCTCCCCCACGCCTATCTCTTGCTCGAGCTCCCCTCCCTTGGACACGCCGCCGCCGCCGTCACTCTCCTCTCCTCCGGCCGCCGGAGACCTTCATCGGCCGGCCATCCTCTCCGGCGCCCTCCCCATGGACCAGGGTACCCCCTACTCTCTCTCCTCTCTCTCTCTCCCTAGGTCTCTCTAGGGTTAGGGTTAGTTGATTCTATGGTACCTTGTTGTTCATCTGGAAATGTTTGGTCTCGTGATTCCTCCTGCATTGCATAGATTGAAAATGCTTGACAAGTTTTGGTGGACTACTCCTGAGATTTCGATTTTGTCCATCTGGTCCGGCTAAAGCCGGTGTCAGACCGGCTATTGCCGGCCTGACCGGCTAAAGCCGGCCTGAGGCCGGAAATAGCCGGTGTAGATCACCTACTACTGTCATGCTTTTTCCTTTTGTGCTATTGCTCTTTGATCCTCTGGCATGCATGCTTATCCTATATGCTTTCTACATATGTGATGTATGCAGGTGGTTCTCGACCCAAGAGGTCTCGCTATGTTGATCCCACTCTTGCCCGCCGTCAAGAGCATCACGATGCACAGATGACAGCTGCTATGAAGAAGAAGCGGTTGGAAGAACGGAAGAAGAAATCTCTGTTTGCGAACATTGGTGATCTTAAGAAGCTGTCCAAGCAAGAGTACCGTGAGTTCCGTGAGCAGAAGTTCTATGCCTTGCCCAGGGACATTGACAGTGGTTCCTTCTACCGGTCTGAGCATCAGAGGATATATGAGCAGGTGTATGAGACCATGAGCACCAAGGTCTGCCCTATGAAGTTCACCAACATTGCAGCGTTGTCCAGGGATGAGTACTTTGCCGATGCTCTTTGGGTCACCGAGAAGTTAGGGTTGCACAAGTTGATGGTTTTCAAGCAAGACTACAATCCTCATCTGATTCAGCAGTTCTTTGCCACATTGGAGTTTGATACTCGGGATGAGGTTGGTTTCACTTGGATGTCAGGTGAAGTGAGGAAGTACTCGACCATGTCTCGCTTTGGGAAGCTTTTGGGCTATAGGTTTGATGGCATTCATCGACCTAGAGGTGCCCGCTTGCATCTCGACACCACAGAGTACAACAAGAGGAAGATCCAGTGTTTGTATGGTCCAGGGGGCAAAGCGGGAGAGACTGCAAATCTCCTTCCCCTCTATGATATTTTGCTTCGGATATTCCGTGCCAACATTGCTCCAAGTGGGGGCAACAATGATTCTATCAGAGGTGGACTTGTGCATTTACTCCATCATGCCCGTCTTGTCTTTGAGGCCGGAAGGGAGTGTGAAAGGATGGAGCTCGATGTGATGTACTTCATCTTCATGGAGATGAAGATTGCTATGCTTGATAGGAAGATCCCTCCTTATGCTCCATTCATCATGAGGCTTATCATTGACAGAGGCATTGAAGGAGACTTTGAGATTGAGGAAGATTTGCTTGATGGAGAGTTGGAAGTGCACAAGCCCAACAAGCTCTACAAGAAGACCGCTCATTTGGTGTCTAGCACCTCAAGTGCTTATCCCTCTTCGAGTGATGTGTTGGGTGGCAACATCTATGCTAGTGGGTCTAGGAGGAAGAATGCGGATCCACCAAGTGGTGGAATGGCTCAAGAGATGAAGAAGCTCAAGTGGTGGCAAAGGGCTTTGTTTTGCATGAACAATGATGTGCGTCAAACTCAATACAAGGACTATGTGGACCGCAAGCACATTTCCAAGAAGCAAAGGGAGTTGGATACTCGTTTGAGGGCTGTGGAGAAGGGCAAAGGTGCTAGCCATGAAGAAGAGTCCCAAGAGCAAGATTTATCCGAGGACACTTTTTCTTTTGGCAAGTGGAATGAAGGATCAACTTTTGATTGGAAGGAGTTAGCCGAAGTCACCTCCAAGGGCAAGGAAGCCATTGATGAAGAAGAGGAAGAAAGAGATGAAGATGATGATGAAGAGGAAGAAGATGATGATCATGAAGATGATGATGAGGAAGATGAGGACTTCGATGATGTTGATGAGTGATCTCGTGTTGTGGTCTCCCTTTTTGGCGTCTTGATGCCAAAGGGGGAGAAAGTCCCATTTGCATGTGTTCCATTTGGATTTGTGGTTTTCCATTTGGATTTGGTTGGGTCACAAGCTCTTATGTCGTGTGCTTGCTCGCTTGTGTCCCATGGTTGAACTTATCATCTACTACTATGTGTTGAACTATGTGCTATTATCTTGTGTAGTAGTCTCTATGATTATCCTACTTGCTATATATCTTGTCATATCATATGCTTATTGATTATGTGTATTGAATTATGCTATATATCTTGTGCACATATGGATCACATTATAAAATCTAGGGGGAGTTCTTATTGTGGATGTGTCTTTGTATTCAAATACAAAACTTAAAATAAGGCACATAGCAAGGGGGAGCTCCGTCTATATTTTATATCGTTTGAAACATGCAAAATTATGTATTGTCATCAAACACCAAAAAGGGGGAGATTGAAAGACCATTTCCCGCCTAATTGATTTTGGCGTTTGTTAACAATACATTATCTATTAATGTGTGATTATGCTTTGCAGGATTTTATTATGTTCTTGCACAAGATTTTGGGTTTCCTATATTACACTTGATAATTATCATTACCCAAAGGAAATTCTTGAGGAAATGGTGAAAATAAGCTCCTGGAGAAGTTTCATATAAAGTTGGGCCAGGAAGGCCGGCTTTAGCCGGTCCCAGACCGGCTATAGCCGTACTGGCCATTTTCGGAAGAGGTCCTGCGCCTCTGGACTATCCCGGCTATTTGTCCGGCTATTTCCGGCTGGGCCGGATATTTCAGGCCGGCTATAGCCGGTCTGAGGCCGGCTTTAGCCGGTGTGGCCGGCTTTAGCCGGACTTAACTCCGGCTTTAGCCGGACTTTCCTGGCAGGCAACGGTCAGATTTTGTGGGGGGTATAAATACCCCCACCTTCTTCTCCAATGGGTAGCTCGTCCAAGAAGAAGAAGACCACCATTGTTGAGCCACCAAATCAACTAGATCTCCTCCCTCAACCCACCAAAGCTCTTGATCTTTGGAGAATCGAAGGAGAAGACCATCATCTACATCCTCACCGAAGCGATTTGATTTCCCCTCTCATTTGCTTGAGGGCCCTTGTGTCTTGGGTTCCCTTGTGTCCCAAGACCTTGTTTGTGTATTTGATATATTCTTACTTGTTGTTTGACAGCATTGTGTTGTGCTTGGGAGCCTCCAATTCGGTTGTGGATGCGTGCCCCAAGATTGTAAAGGCCGGTTCCGCCTTGAGGAATCCCTTAGTGGAAAGTGAGCTAGGCCTTTGTGGCGGAAGCTTGCACCGGAGAATAGGGTGAGCCTTTGTGGCGTTGGTTAGGCCTTTGTGGCAACCACACCCCTCCAACGTAGACGTACTTCCCCTAAAAAGGAAGGAACTACGGGAATTACATCCGTGTCTCCGCGTGCTCCACTCTCGGTTACCTCTATCCTTTATTGCCTTTATATATTGTATCTTGTTTAGCTTGCTAGTTGACATATAGGTAAATTCACCTTAGTTGCATATCTAGAGAATTTACCTTTGTGTCAAGCCTTAATTGAAAAAGAACCAAAATTTGAGTAGCACCTATTCACCCCCCCCCCTCTAGGTGCCCTTACGATCCGTTCACAGAGTAAATCTCATAGTGATCTTCTTGACATATCACGTTATCTTTATTCTATCAATTGCCCAACTGTAATTTGTTTACCCAGCATGTGCTATTTTATCTATGGAGAGACACCACTAGTGAACTGTGGACCCCGGTCCTATTTACATCATATTGCTATCACATGTTTACTTTCTCGTACTATTTACTTTACTCGCATACTATATTGTTTTCCACTCGATACACTCATAACCTTTGTTTCAAGCAAACCGGTGAGATTGACAACCTCATCGTAAGTTGGGAGCAAAGTATTTGTTTGTGTGTGTGTGCAGGTTCCACGTTGCAGCTAGCAAGCAAAGCTTGGATGAGGCGCCATATATAAATTGTCCGCTGCTGTCGCAACCTAGCAAGCATCACCTTCAGTCGTCATTGTCTCTCCTCTCCTGATCGATATTAAACCTTGGTTTCTAAACTGAGGGAAAACTAGCTGCTATACTCATCACACCTTCCTCTTGGGGTTCCCAACGGGCTGGTCATTCACCACGCATCAAGCTAATTTTCTGGCGCCGTTGCCGGGGAGGAAGAGAAGACTTCTGCGAGGGGAGTTTTTCGCACACACATCTTTTACTTTGTTTTATTGTTTTGCTTTACTTTATTTTATTTTACCTGCATTGCTTTTTATCAAAAAACCCAAAAAAATTAGAATCCTTGGTAGTTGTTATTTCTTTACTTTAGTTTATCATGTTTATCCCTAAGTACGTTCTGGAGGACCTCTCAGTAGGTAGTGGTTCGATTATTGGCAAAAGTAACATTGAGGAGTTCTTTAATCACATTAGTATGCATGATGAAGATGAGGAAAAGTCTTGGGTTGAGCTTGCTCCTAGTATTTAAGTTGCTTCTGTTATATTAATTGACATGTTGGAAACTAGGTTTGTTAGTCTTAATCCTTTTATGCAATATATGTTCCTTAAGCTTCATGAAATTGAGGATCCCGAAAAGAAAGCTTTTATCCTGGAAACTTTGCGCCTAGAATTTAAGGATGTCGTTGTTGAAGCTAGGAAAGTTCTTAAGCATTTTAATAAACTCGGTTCACCTATAAAGGTTATTGATACTAATGATGAGGGAACCGAAATACCTATACCTTGCAAGCTTTTGGGATTGTGTGAAGCCTTCAAAAATAATTTTGCCTGGATCTGTCCTGAAAATCTTTTTGATGAAAATAGTGTACCAAAGCATGATCACAAAGGGTCTTCTAAAACTTATGTGGATGAAATACAATGCCTTATTGATAAGACCTTTGCAGTTGATCTTAATGCTTCTTTTGAAGGTACTTGATTCGCAATTTTCTGCGCCTAGCTCAAAGGCGTTAAAGAAAAGCACTCTTGGGAGATAACCCAATATTTTCTTTTCAGTACTTTTTCTTTTATTTGAGTCTTGGAAGTCATTACTACTGTAATGACCGCTCCTTATCTTGTTTATTTCATTTTTGTGCCAAGAGAAGCCTCTAATTTGAGTGAGGTAAAGATTTGGGGATGTTGCTGTCCTGAAACTATTTTCGGTGCTGCACCGTAAAAATTTGTGAAAATTCTCTGTTTATCTTTTGGACCTGCGATTTCTTGTGCATATGCCCCAGGTTATATCCAAACATTTCTCAGTTGAACACTTTTTGATTTGAGCAACAGAAAATCCCTCAAAAATTCGACATTTGTCAGCTGTTCAGTTTTGACAGATTTCTGCCAATATTTGTGTTTGCCACTTTATCGCTTTCTTTTGAGTTCTTTTGATCATGGAACTTTTGGAGAAGTTGCTACAGTAGTATATGCTATATATGTGGTGGTTTTGAGTTGAAACCTGAAGCAAATAGAGGATTGATTATATGTTATGCTTGCACTAATGTTGCTAATAGAATTGTGTTTAGTTTTGTATGAAGGAAGTTTTCAAGTGTAGGGATTGGAGAATGATGAGATGAGTTGAAGAATGGACAAAAGCTCAAGCTTGGGGATGCCCATGCATCACCCCAATAAATATTCAAGAAGTACAAGCGTCAAAGCTTGGGGATGCCCCCGAGGCACCCCTTCTTCATCGGCAAAAATTAGGTCACCTTTCAAAACACTATATTTTTATTGCTTCATGCACTATGTGTTTTTCTTGGAGCGTCAGTTGTTTTAGTTTTCTTAGTTGGTTTAGTTTGTTTGTTTGCTGCAATAAATGGTTGGACCCCAACAAATTTCCTTTGGAGGAGATGTACTCGTTTTCATTTGCAAAGAACGCTCTAGTTTTCACTCTTATTAAAAATCGAGTGTTCTTCTTTTTCTGCTACTGCTTTTGGTTTTCGTTTTCGCCTTGATTTGCGTTCAGATCTTGTCATATCTTTTCATCAAGGTGTATTTTTGCCTCTGATCTTCATTGGTTTTTATCAAAAGAGGTGTTTATAAAAATTTCAAATGGTGTTGGAAAAGAGAAAAAGCTTTGTGCAAAATAGTGGTACAAGAAGAAGCTTGTGTAGACTGCGGCTTAGGCTTTTTCATGTCATGCTTGATGTCTTTTTGATAGTATGCTTAGTGGTTTTGCTGTAGCATGACTTGTCTCAAATAACTGAGATTGCTTAATGAGCCTTTGAAAAAAATCATGCGTTGTTTTTATTGTATGGAAGCATTATTTTGGTTTTCTCCTTGATGCTTTATTTGGGTTGACTTGGCGCATGCTCACACATGTTAGACTCTTACAAAGTCGCCAATAGCCTTCATGATCATTTAGTTTTTGACTTTTGATGCCATCGTATGCTTCTTTTAATGTCGCTTTGTCGCTTTGCATGATTATGGCCATTATTGCTCTCTTAGTTGGTCGCTCCTAGTCTTTTGCTAGCCCTCGCCTTGTACTGAGTATGAGCTCTACTCGTGCATCCAACTCCTAAAAACCAAAGTTTGCCATTGTGTCCACTATAAATTCCTATGCATGGTATTTGTAAGCCATTCCAAAGTAAAATTTTGATGTGCTACCTTTCAAAACCTTCAAAACACTTCTCGTTTTGTGACACTGTTTCAGCTCATGGGGACGTAGTGGTCGGATTTGCTATCTTCCATATTGCTTATTCCAAAAAGAAAAAAAAGAGAAAAAAGAAAGAAAAAAAGGCACTCCTCCAAAGAATGTGAATGTTGGTGGGCACCCGATGGAATCGGTTAGCCATGGTATGTGAAAGGAAAAAGGTGGGGAGGAGAGCCAAGCTTTATAAAAAGAGCACAAAAGTGCCAATCTCTCTCTCAAAAACTTGCTTCATTTTTGTATGGAAGATAGTAAGAACCCCATTGCCAGTCGTTGACAAAGACAACCACCTGTCAAAACCAATTTTTATCTCTCTGTTTTACAAATGAAAAGCTCTAGCACATGTTTAATCACTGCTTCCCTCTGCGAAGGGTCTTTCTTTTACTTTTATGTTGAGTCACCACCTTCTTTCTTTATGCACCATTAAGAGAGCATAGTTGTCATTCTTAGTGTGATATGCATTGTCCCAAAGTTCATTGATTGATTCATATTGTTGGTTTCACTTGTTCTTAATTATTTGTATCTAGTCGCCCTCTTAAACTTGAAGGTGTCCTATGCATTTACGTTTTGCTCTCTTTGAAGGACAAGCTGAAAACCTTTTATATGTTTTTCCTTATGATTTGAACACACGTTTGACTTTCATTGTTTCATTATCATGATCTTTTGTTTGTGTTCATTTGCATGTTTACAACATGGTTGCTAAGTTCTTATTGTCATGATTATATCTTCATGCCCATGTTTTAAGTTCTTATGATCCTAGCTCACCAATGCTTACATATATGATCAAGATTGTGTAGGTGCATGTCACCTCAAAAATTATTCTTTTGTTATCACTTACCTACTCGAGGACGAGCAGGAGTTAAGCTTGGGGATGCTTGATACGTCTCAAACGTATCTATAATTTTTGATGCTCCATGCTTGTTTTTACACCATTTGCCTATTGTTTCGTTACACTTAGTGGCACTTTCATGCATTTTCCGGAACTAACCTATTAACCAGTGCCACAGTGCCGGTTTCCTGTTTTCTGCTGTTTTTGTGTTTCAGAAGTGATACATAGGAAATATTCTCGGAATTGGACGAAACAAGTTCCTGAAGTCTTATTTTACCCGGAAGCTTCCAGAGATCCGAAGAGGAGTAGGAGGGGGGCCACCAGGGGCCCACACACAGGGGTGGCGCGGCCAGCCCCTAGCCCGCGCCACCACCGTGTGAGGCCACCTGGCCCCACCTCTGACGACGCCCCTTCGCCTATAAAGACCCCCCGACGGAAAAAACCTAAGTACCCGATCAGATTTCCAGAACACATCGCGATCCGCCGCCGCCGTCGACCCGAAGATCGGGAGGGTCCAGAAGCTCTTCCCGGCACCCTGACGGAGAGGGGAATCGCCACCGGAGGTCTTCTTCATCGCCATGCTTGCCTCCGGAGCGATGAGTGAGTAGTCTACCTTGGACTATGGGTCCATAGCAGTAGCTAGATGGTTGTCTCCTCTACCATGTGCTTCATGTTTAGATCTCATGAGCTGCCCTACATGATTGAGATCACCGTTATGTAATTTTACATGTTTGGTTTGTTGGGATCCGATGAATATTGGTGTTTATGATTAAGTTGCTGTACTGAATTATATCTTTTGTTATCTCTATGTTGTTTATGATCTTGCATGCTCTCCGTTGTTAGTAGCTATCTTGGCCGAGTAGTTGCTAGTGACTCCAAGAGGGGGTATTTATGCTCGATAGTGGGTTCATGCCTCTATTTCACCTGGGGGAGTGACAGAAACCTCTAAGGTGGTAGATGTGCTGTTGCTACTAGGGAGAAAACAACATTCATATTGTAACAACTCAGAAATTGTAATCCACTTCTTATTAAATAAAGTACCAAATTGTGGACCCAGATAAAACTTTTTACCCATCATTTCATGCATACATGTATTTTCTATTATATGTATTCTATGATTTCATGAGTGTTATTTTTGGTTGTGCATTGGTTAGTTAACTCTAAGTGAACCAACAGAATCAATTGAGAAGAATATTAGAAACCAAAGAAACCAGAAATAAAAATATCAAAGAAAAAGAGAAGAATAAGATGATCTAGGAAATCTGTTTGACTACCCTACTTTGATCCCTTGGATTAAGAAATCTACAACTCACCTCAGTGTTTGGCCAGCTAGTTGAGTTTCACCAAGTCACTTACAAACTCAACCAAGAAGTGGCTACTAAAAATTCAAATCAGAACATCACTCAAACTTCAACCAAAGTTTGAATCTGAAACAGTGACTATACTCAAAAATGCAAATAAGATTTCTGCAAAACTCAACCTTTCTCTGTAACAAAAATATGACTAGAAACCTTGGCCAATATGTTGATCACCCAAAGTGGAAAATTTCAAAAATTCAAATTTAAACTTCTTGCGAACATTTCGTCGAACACCTGGAGGATAAAAATCGGGAAAATCTTGATCACTGTGAGCTTCACTGTTCTAGCTCGCTCAAACCCTGTTGCCATGCTCCTGGACGATGCCTCGGTCGACTCCAGCGCCCCCTGCCCTGACCCGAGCCGTGAGAAGAGGAAGGACGTAGAGAAATGCGCCCAGGGCCCCCTCCCAGACCTTCTTCTTCCTGCACGATGCCGACAGCCCTGCCCTCGCCAGCACCGACCCACGGCACTCCGCGGCCGAGCCAGCACCCTCCCAGCATGCCCCCGAGGCCGCCGTGCCCGGAGCAACCTTCGAACGTTGCCAGGGCACCCGAGCCGGCGAGCTTTTGGACGCCCGCACCCTCGTCGCTCCGACCTATTAATACCCCCGCCGATCAAACGAAGAGACTCGCCCCATCCCCAGCTACCTACCAGACACACTCGTATCGCCCCGCTTGCTCTAGCTCGACGACGCCAGCCCCGCCGGCGAGGTACTGGACGTGGAGAGCGCCGCCGCGTTCGACCACCTGGGAGCAAGCCGCCGCTGGGAATCGGAGGAGGAGTCACGCCGCAGCCGATTCCGCACGTCGCCGTCAAGTTCTGCTTCCTCTCCGTCACGCCCTCGCCATCGAACAGTCGTCCCTGCAACGCCGGTGAGCTCCCCCATCTCCGACGAACACGATGCACGAGAGCCGTTCGATCTTGATCCAGCGGTAGCATACCATTTCGGTGAGAGTTAAGTGACCTGACCGGTGGGCTCCACCTGTCAGGTTTAGTTTTTATTCTTTCCCGCCCGGAGCAAAGCGGTATGGGCCGGCCCGTTCGGGTTTCGTTCGAAATCAGCCCAGTTGGTTTCGAATCCGGTCCGTTTCGTTTTTAATTATTCTCCCGCCTTTTCGAATTAATTCAAAAATTGTTTCAGATATGATTTTCAAACTCAAATTCCCAGATATTTCTAAATCCTTTTCTAGCAAATAAATATGCGTTGGAAAGCTGGTAAAATGCTCTAGCCTGTAGAATTGGTTAGAATTCCATTTGAGTTAGGAATTTAATTAGATATGAATAGTGTGACCATAGCTTTATTAATCATAGAAGATTTCTAGAAAATTATTTAAGCCTCCTAAAATCATGAAATTTAAATTGTGAACTCACCAATGACCTCCCTTACTGTTAGCCAACTCTAATCAACTTCAAACCCTGTTAGTGTTATCAATTAGATCCTACCCCAACTCTAGTTAGTAACATAAAATGATAGATTCCTATTGCACACTTAGAACTAATTGTTGCCCTCAATACCAATCCACTTAATCAAACCCTTCTCACTTGAACTAGTCCTAGTACCCCTAAACCAATACCCATGCTTAGAAAGGGGACAACATTTGACACTTAGTAGAAACTTTAACTTGCACACTTAATGAAAACTTAGAAGAAAAACTTGTAATCCAACTCCCTAAAATGCAACATGAATGCTATTGTTAGCAAACAAAGATGTGTGCTTGGTGTGTGGTTAAGCATTGTGTAGTGATTGTGTGCTTTGTGTTTATTCGTTATTAGACGCTAGTGTTGCCGAGGAGGATATTGGAGGGGATTATTATCAAGAAGAAGAAGAATACCCCGGACACTTTGCCAACCAAGGCAAGCCATCTTTTGATTCATACTCCAACTACCTAGTTTTAATATTGCATTCTACTTGTTTTAAGTAAATTGCATGATTGAATTGCTAGAGTAGAATGATAGAAGTGTATTGATGTCTTGTTTAGCAAGAGCATCAAGCTGAGTTTATCCAACTCTATTTAGTAGTATCATCACTCAAGGTAGTTGCTTAGTCGCTAATAAAAATTGGTGCTATCTCTGGAGGAACCCCATTTGAAAAGTGGTGACTTGAACTTGAAACTTGAATTGGAGATTGCTCCTACGTAATGGTTTTATGAAAGAAATCAATCTTGACTAAGAACTATGAAATGTATTTCTCAATGACAACGAGTGATGTACTATGGGAGCCAACCATACCGTACGACCACATTACCCCTATATGGGAAGGGGCTTAGTCCGTAGCTTGTTTACCTTAGTATGGGAGGCCTTGTAACAAATCTTTATGGAAGGACACCGTGAGCGGTTACTTCTGAACCAAGTGGATTCCACTAACCCGGCACTCCGGGATGGCCAGAACTAGAGGCGCCGGAGCGGGGATTCCGTACCCCGGGCTCTAGGGAAGGATCCTATACTAGGGTGAGCAAGTGAAAGAGTTTGTTTGATTATCTGAACCCCGCATACTTGCGTATGATGATCCGTGGATTTCTCCCGGCAGATGTATCGAATCTTGTGGGTAAAGTGTACCCCTCTGCAGAGGTTTTTAAACTATTCGAATAGCCGAGTCCGCGGTTATGGACAGTTGGCAAGCTCTACTTGACTTTTGTCAAAGATAAAAATAACAATGGTGAGATTGGTGAAGGATCTGAATTGAATTGACTTGACTTGAACTTGATGTTGACACACTTGAAGTTCCTCTTTAGATTGAACTTAGAGAACTAAACTTCTTTTCTACCAATGAACATTCTTGGGAAATAAAACTAGCTTTTGCAAGTAAACTTAGCGCTTAGTCCACTATACCAAACCTGCATACCTACTTCATCATTTCAATTATAAGATGGTTTGCGAGTGCATCCAATGTACTCATGGCTGTGTCCCTGGCTATCAACTTGGCCAGACTATGGGGAAGAGTACCAGGAGGAAGGGTATGAAGAAGAGTACCCGAACTAAGCTCGTCTCCATGAGTCGCCATTGCCTGTAGGGTGAAGGCATGGACCCGAAGATGTTATTTCCGCTGCTATGTTGTGTTGTAATATGAACTTGGTCTCTATGACCATTGTATTTGAACCATCGTATTGTAATGTCTATGGAACTGGTTACCAACTACGTTATGTATATCGCAACAATGATTCTGGGATTGCGGTGGAATACATAACGGGCACTTCGAATTTGTATCAAATTTGAGGTCGTCACAAGTTGGTATCAGAGCCTAGGCTGACCATAGGAGACCTTAGTTAGAATGGGCGTTAAATGGAACCTTGATAAAAGCAAAGATATAAGTAATGGTTGCAAAATTGCTTAGTCTTTTCCTCTCTATTTACAAAGCTTTATACATGATTCAGTTTTTGTCTACTTAAAATTTTGCACACTTGAGTTGATCACTAACTTAATCTAATCTAAAATTTTGTAGATGGCCCCGGTATTCGTTGAGCACTACCAGTTGGGCCATGGTGGCAGCCTTTGTTTCGAGCGCGACCTCACCACCCTGACCTTGTTCCTGGATCATTTGTATCCGGAGTTCAAGGGAGCCGTGCTCAATGAGCACCCAGATGGAGAGCTACGGTGGCTTATCCGAGCCAGTTGCCGTGGCAAGAAGGGGAATTTGAGTTCTCCAAGGGTCAAGTTTGAGCTTGTGGAGAACACTTGGGCCGATGGTTTGGTCCGAGCGATGCAGGAGATGCACGCCCGCTTGTGCGGACTGCATGTTGAGGAGGTTCAGGGAGAGCACTTTTGGAACTTTGCTCGGCGTGATGCGGATGGACGTCCCGCAAACATGCCCGGGCAGAATGAGCCGAGTACCTACATCGATCACATGGACTTCTTGCTATACTCCACTCAGCAGGAGGCCGATCGTGCTCGTACCAAGGCCAACCTTGAGCACTTCGCACTGGTGGAGGCAAGGAGCACTATCAGGATTCTTGCGAAGGAGCGCAAGAGCCTTCGTCGCCAGCGCGATGAGAAGGATCAGGACATTGAGGAGTTGAAGGCCAATGTGGCTGAGCTGACTGAGTACATTGAGAGTCTTGAGGATCACCTTGGTGAGGAGGAAGGCATTGATCTCCGCAAGGAGGATAATGCCCTCATTAGTGATGAGGATGACTTCATGGAGGACCTTGATGATCCGGAAGATGGTGGGCATAATGGATTCATTGTGACTGATGAGGAGGAAGACCCCGAGGAGCCCGCTGTTTAGATCAGAGATCCACGTGTTATCTAGTTATGAGTTCACCTTGAGTCACTTCGTGTAGGTGTGAGTTGTATCCCCCTCTCTAGTAGACGAGTCGCAATGGTTTGATGTAAACCATTTGTAATGTGTGAACTCGTATGTATGATATGTTTGATGAGTGTTGAATGAAATATGAATTTGGCCCCTAAGGCCTTAGTAAAACACCCATTTCCATCATCCATATTACCTTTAAATCTTAGCAAAAATTAGCTTTTCCCTCTTGTCTTACACACATTATGTTCAGATGCCGCGAGCACCCCCACCCCCGAACCCGGAAATGGCCGAACTACTAAGGTTGATCATGGAAGACCGGGAAGCAGCCCGAGCTGAGCGCCAAGCTAACTTGGCCACTCTTCAGCAGATAACCCAGATGGCAATGAACGACAACAATGGCAATGGCAATGGCAATGGTGAAGGAGAAAACAATGGCAATGGTGATCACCGATCCAAGTTAAGGAGTTTCCAAAACACCAACCCACCTATATTCACTAAGTCTGAAGAGCCCTTAGATGCCGATGACTGGCTTCGCACTATGGAGAACAATTTGGCAGTCGCCGAAGTTGGTGAAAATGAGAAGGTTTTGTACACCACCCACTACCTTGCGGGAGCCGCAAGAGCTTGGTGGGATAGCACCCGTGCAATGCAAGCCCCATGGTATGTGATGCCTTGGGAGGAGTTCAAGAGCAAGTTTAGCAAAGCCCATGTTCCCTTGGGATTGGTTAAAAGGATGAGAGATGAGTTCAGAAATCTAAAGCAAGGTTCCCTATCTGTGGTGGATTACCGTGACAAGTTCCTTACCTTGTCTAGGTATGCCCCAGATGACACCAACACCACTGAGAAGAAGCAAGAAAGGTTTCTGGATGGACTTCATGATGAGATGCAATGTGTCTTGGTCAGCATTCACTTTGCCGACCTGGAGTCATTGGTTGACTCTGCCATTCAGATGGAAGGCAAACTCAAGCAAGCTGCAGAGAACCGCAAGCGCCGTATGATGTATCAAGGCAACTCGAGCAACTCGCAGAAGCCAAGGGGAAATGCACCTATGGGTTTCGCCCCAAGACCTATGAGGCCATCTGCACCTGCTCCACGTCCCAACTACCCCAACCGCCCGCCCGGCAACAACTTCAACCGTGCACCTCCAAGACCGAGTGGCAACAACTTCAACACCAATACTCCAAGGCCAAATGGCGCCCCTGTGTTACCCAAGCCTGGTGACAAGTCTGGAGTTACCTGTTATGAGTGCGGACTCAAAGGGCACTACTCCAATGAGTGCCCCAAGAAGCTGAATGATGCATCCAAGACCACTGCTCCTGCTCAGCAACAGCGCCGTGTGGGAAATGGCAAGAACTATCCACCAAGGAACCAGCCTCACTCTCGAGGCCGTCTGAATCACATGAATGTTGAAGAAGCCCAGGAAGCAACCGACGTTGTGCTTGGTATGTTCCCTGTTAACTCAGTTCTTGCAAGAGTTCTGTTTGATTCTGGAGCTTCACACTCATTTGTTACCCAATTATTCGTTGATAAAAGTAGACTTCAACCCACACCCTTGAAAGATGTCATGTCTATGCAAATTCCCGGGTCAGTAACCAAAGCCAGTTGTACCTGCTTGGCAGTGCCCATAGAAATTCATGGAATAGCTTTCTTAGCCAATTTGATAGTGTTGGGAACCAAAGGTTTGGAAGTAGTTCTTGGTATGAATTGGACGTCTTCTCATCAAGGAGTAATAGGTTGTGCCAAGAAGACCATCACCATGAAGAGTAGTACTGGAATCATAGTCAAGCATGTATCCGTAAAACCACCCCAAACCACCCGATGTCATAAGAGTATCTCAGGGCCAACCATAAAGGAAGTTCCCATCGTCTGTGAATACCTGGATGTTTTTCCCGATGAGCTACCCGGAATGCCACCGGATCGGGATATTGAGTTTATCATTGAGCTCATCCCCGGAACTGGATCTATAGCCCAACGACCCTATCGTATGAACCCAGCTGAACTAGTAGAGTTGAAGAAGCAATTGGATGACCTTTTGAGTAAAGGATTGATTCAACCAAGTTCTTCTGCTTGGAGATCACCCGTTCTGTTTGTGGATAAAAGTGACAGTTCTAGCCGACTGTGCACTGATTACCGCAAGCTAAACGATGTGACCATCAAGAACAAGTATCCTCTCCCAAAGATTGAAGATTTGTTTGACCAATTGACTGGAGCTAGAGTCTTCTCGAAGATAGATCTTAGAATTGGATACCACCAATTGAAAATCTGTGCAACGGATATCCCCAAGACAGCCTTCACTACCCGATATGGATTGTATGAGTACACCGTAATGTCATTTGGATTAACCAATGCCCCTGCTTATTTCATGAACCTCATGAATAAGGTTTTTATGGAGTTCCTGGATAAGTTTGTGGTCGTCTTTATTGATGACATTCTTATCTACTCCAAGTCTGAAGAGGAGCATGCAACCCATTTGAGATTAATCTTAGAAACCTTAAGAGAGCATCAGCTGTATGCCAAGTTCAGTAAATGTGAGTTCTGGTTGAAGGAAGTTGGATTCTTAGGCCATGTATTATCAGCGGGAGGAATATCCGTGGACCCCAAGAAGATCAAATCAGTCATGGAATGGGAAGCTCCTACCACTCAAACTGAAGTTAGAGGTTTTCTTGGATTAGCCGGATATTACCGCAAATTTGTTGAAGGGTTTTCAAGCATTGCCCGGCCAATGACCCAACTGTTGAAGAAAGACAAGAAGTTTGAATGGACCCCTAAGTGTGAAGAGAGTTTTCAAGAGCTCAAAAAGCGACTAGTGACCGCCCCCGTCCTAACCATGCCAGATATCACCAAAAACTTTGATGTCTATTGCGACGCTTCCAAACTTGGACTTGGTTGTGTATTAATGCAAGAAGGCAAGGTCATAGCTTACCTCTCTCGATAGCTTCGACCTCATGAAGAAAATTATCCAACCCATGATCTAGAATTAGCCGCCGTGGTTCTAGCTCTGAAGACCTGGAGGCACTATCTGATGGGCAACCGTTGCGAGATCTACACTGACCACAAGAGTTTGAAGTATATTTTCACCCAGAAGGAGTTGAACATGAGGCAAAGAAGATGGATAGAGTTGATTAAGGATTATGATCTGGAAATTCACTATCACCCCGGTAAGGCCAATGTAGTGGCCGATGCATTGAGTAGAAAGTCGTGCTCGTTGAATATGGCGATCAAAGAGGAGCAACCCATGTTGCACCAAGAGTTTGAAAGGTTTGGATTGGAACTAGTCAGTCGAGGATTCTTAGCCAACCTTGAGTTTCAACCCACCTTGATGAGCCAAATCAAAGAAGCCCAGAAGGGAAATGAGAGTATTAACGGAATCAAGCGCAGAATTAGTTCCGGCAAGGTGCCAGGATTTGAAGAAGATGATCAAGGAGTTCTTTGGTATAAAGGACGTATTTGCGTGCCTGCTGATTCAGAATTGAAGGAAATGATTATGAAGGAAGCTCATGAGACACCTTACTCCATCCACCCCGGTGGAACTAAGATGTATCAAGATTTGAAGGAACAATTTTGGTGGCATGGAATGAAGCGTGAGATTGCATCGTTCATCTCCAAGTGTGACATCTGCCAAAGAGTCAAGGCTGAACATCAACGTCCTGCTGGACTGCTGCAGCCTTTGCAAGTTCCGGAATGGAAGTGGGAATCTGTTGGAATGGATTTCATCACTGGATTTCCAAGGTCTAGCCGTGGCAATGACTCTATTTGGGTCATTGTGGATAGACTGACCAAAGTTGCCCACTTTATTCCTGTCAAGACCACTTATCGCTCGGGACAGCTAGCAGATCTGTATCTATCCAGAATTGTTAGTTTGCACGGAGTCCCTAAAACCATAGTTTCTGATCGAGGAACCCAATTCACCTCAAGATTTTGGAGAAGCTTACATCAAGCCTTGGGCACCAAATTAGCCTTCAGCACCGCTTACCACCCTCAGACGGATGGACAGACTGAAAGAGTGAATCAAATACTTGAAGATATGTTGAGAGCCTCTGTTCTAGCCTATGGGGCTAAGTGGGAAGATTGTCTGCCTTTCGCGGAGTTTTCCTACAACAACAGTTATCAAGCCAGTTTGCAAATGGCCCCATTTGAAGCTTTGTATGCAAGAAAGTGCCGTACCCCTTTGAATTGGTCAGAAACCGGAGACAGTCAGATATTTGGACCTGACATTCTGCAACAAGCCGAGGAGAAAGTTCGCATGATTCGTGACTACCTCAAGGCAGCCCAGTCAAGACAGAAGAGTTATGCCGACAAGAGACGTAGAGAACTGACCTTCCAGATTGGAGATTTTGTTTATCTCAGAGTATCACCCCTCAAGGGAATGCAAAGATTCCAAGTAAAAGGAAAGCTTGCACCAAGATATATTGGACCCTTCAAGATACTAGACCGCCGAGGAGAAGTGTCTTATCAGTTGGACATGCCCCCTGAATTGTCTGAAGTACACGATGTCTTTCACGTGTCTTTACTTCGGAAATGTCTTAAAGTTCCGGAGAAGCCCGAAATCTTCAAGAATATTGATCACCGTTCTGTGGACATCAACAAGGATTTGACCTATCGTGAAATGCCTATCCGTATCCTCGAGGAAGCCTATAGAACCACTCGAACCCGAAGCATCAAGTTTCTGAAAGTTCAGTGGAGTAACCACACCGAAGATGAAGCTACTTGGGAACGAGAAGATTACCTTCAGAAAGAGTTTCCCAATCTTTTCAGTTCTTAATTAGTGAATCTCGGGGACGAGATTCTTTTTAAGGGGGGAAGATTGTAACAACTCAGAAATTGTAATCCACTTCTTATTAAATAAAGTACCAAATTGTGGACCCAGATAAAACTTTTTACCCATCATTTCATGCATACATATATTTTCTATTATATGTATTCTATGATTTCATGAGTGTTATTTTTGGTTGTGCATTGGTTAGTTAACTCTAAGTGAACCAACAGAATCAATTGAGAAGAATATTAGAAACCAAAGAAACCAGAAATAAAAATATCAAAGAAAAAGAGAAGAATAAGATGATCTAGGAAATCTGTTTGACTACCCTACTTTGATCCCTTGGATTAAGAAATCTACAACTCACCTCAGTGTTTGGCCAGTTAGTTGAGTTTCACCAAGTCACTTACAAACTCAACCAAGAAGTGGCTACTAAAAATTCAAATCAGAACATCACTCAAACTTCAACCAAAGTTTGAATCTGAAACAGTGACTATACTCAAAAATGCAAATAAGATTTCTGCAAAACTCAACCTTTCTCTGTAACAAAAATATGACTGGAAACCTTGGCCAATATGTTGATCACCCAAAGTGTAAAATTTCAAAAATTCAAATTTAAACTTCTTGCGAACATTTCATCGAACACCTGGAGGATAAAAATCGGGAAAATCTTGATCACTGTGAGCTTCACTGTTCTAGCTCGCTCAAACCCTGTTGCCATGCTCCTGGATGATGCCTCGGTCGACTCCAGCGCCCCCTGCCCCGACCCGAGCCGTGAGAAGAGGAGGGACGGAGAGAAATGCGCCCAGGGCCCCCTCCCAGACCTTCTTCTTCCTGCACGATGCCGACAGCCCTGCCCTCGCCAGCACCGACCCACAGCACTCCGCGGCCGAGCCAGCACCCTCCCAGCACGCCCCCGAGGCCGCCATGCCCGGAGCGACCTTCGAACGTTGCCAGGGCCCCCGAGCCGGCGAGCTTCTGGACGCCCGCACCCTCGTCGCTCCGACCTATAAATACCCCCGCCGATCAAACGGAGAGACTCACCCCGTCCCCAGCTACCTCCCAGACACACTCGTATCGCCCCGCTTGCTCTAGCTCGACGACGCCAGCCCCGCCGGCGAGGTACTGGACGTGGAGAGCGCCGCCGCGTTCGACCACCTGGGAGCAAGCCGCCGCTAGGAATCGGAGGAGGAGTCACGCCGCAGCCGATTCCGCACGTCGCCGTCGAGTTCTGCTTCCTCTCCGTCACGCCCTCGCCGTCGAACAGTCGTCCCTGCAACGCCGGTGAGCTCCCCCGTCTCCGACGAACACGATGCACGAGAGCCGTTCGATCTTGATCCAGCGGTAGCATACCGTTTCGATGAGAGTTAAGTGACCTGACCGGTGGGCTCCACCTGTCAGGTTTAGTTTTTATTCTTTCCCGCCCGGAGCGAAGCGGTATGGGCCGGCCCGTTCGGGTTTCATTCGAAATCAGCCCAGTTGGTTTCGAATCCGGTCCATTTCGTTTTTAATTATTCTCCTGCCTTTTCGAATTAATTCAAAAATTGTTTCAGATATGATTTTCAAACTGAAATTCCCAGAGATTTCTAAATCCTTTTCTAGCAAATAAATATGCGTTGGAAAGCTGGTAAAATGCTCTAGCCTGTAGAATTGGTTAGAATTCCATTTGAGTTAGGAATTTAATTAGATATGAATAGTGTGACCATAGCTTTATTAATCATAGAAGATTTCTAGAAAATTATTTAAGCCTCCTAAAATCATGAAATTTAAATTGTGAACTCACCAATGACCTCCCTTACTGTTAGCCAACTCTAATCAACTTCAAACCCTGTTAGTGTTATCAATTAGATCCTACCCCAACTCTAGTTAGTAACATAAAATGATAGATTCCTATTGCACACTTAGAACTAATTGTTGCCCTCAATACCAATCC
The DNA here is from genome assembly GCA_007115705.1 of Dactylis glomerata. Classification (NCBI taxonomy): domain Eukaryota; kingdom Viridiplantae; phylum Streptophyta; class Magnoliopsida; order Poales; family Poaceae; genus Dactylis; species Dactylis glomerata. The sequence continues at coordinate 2,332,428 of QXEO01000422.1, read as the reverse complement.
ACTTAATCAAACCCTTCTCACTTGAACTAGTCCTAGTACCCCTAAACCAATACCCATGCTTAGAAAGGGGACAACATTTGACACTTAGTAGAAACTTTAACTTGCACACTTAATGAAAACTTAGAAGAAAAACTTGCAATCCAACTCCCTAAAATGCAACATGAATGCTATTGTTAGCAAACAAAGATGTGTGCTTGGTGTGTGGTTAAGCATTGTGTAGTGATTGTGTGCTTTGTGTTTATTCGTTATTAGACGCTAGTGTTGCCGAGGAGGATATTGGAGGGGATTATTATCAAGAAGAAGAAGAATACCCCGGACACTTTGCCAACCAAGGCAAGCCATCTTTTGATTCATACTCCAACTACCTAGTTTTAATATTGCATTCTACTTGTTTTAAGTAAATTGCATGATTGAATTGCTAGAGTAGAATGATAGAAGTGTATTGATGTCTTGTTTAGCAAGAGCATCAAGCTGAGTTTATCCAACTCTATTTAGTAGTATCATCACTCAAGGTAGTTGCTTAGTCGCTAATAAAAATTGGTGCTATCTCTGGAGGAACCCCATTTGAAAAGTGGTGACTTGAACTTGAAACTTGAATTGGAGATTGCTCCTATGTAATGGTTTTATGAAAGAAATCAATCTTGACTAAGAACTATGAAATATATTTCTCAATGACAACGAGTGATGTACTATGGGAGCCAACCATACCGTACGACCACATTACCCCTATATGGGAAGGGGCTTAGTCCGTAGCTTGTTTACCTTAGTATGGGAGGCCTTGTAACAAATCTTTATGGAAGGACACCGTGAGCGGTTACTTCTGAACCAAGTGGATTCCACTAACCCGGCACTCCGGGATGGCCAGAACTAGAGGCGCCGGAGCGGGGATTCCGTACCCCGGGCTCTAGGGAAGGATCCTATACTAGGGTGAGCAAGTGAAAGAGTTTGTTTGATTATCTGAACCCCGCATACTTGCGTATGACGATCCGTGGATTTCTCCCGGCAGATGTATCGAATCTTGTGGGTAAAGTGTACCCCTCTGCATAGGTTTTTAAACTATTTGAATAGCCGAGTCCGCGGTTATGGACAGTTGGCAAGCTCTACTTGACTTTTGTCAAAGATAAAAATAACAATGGTGAGATTGGTGAAGGATCTGAATTGAATTGACTTGACTTGAACTTGATGTTGACACACTTGAAGTTCCTCTTTAGATTGAACTTAGAGAACTAAACTTCTTTTCTACCAATGAACATTCTTGGGAAATAAAACTAGCTTTTGCAAGTAAACTTAGCGCTTAGTCCACTATACCAAACCTGCATACCTACTTCATCATTTCAATTATAAGATGGTTTGCGAGTGCATCCAATGTACTCATGGCTGTGTCCCTGGCTATCAACTTGGCCAGACTATGGGGAAGAGTACCAGGAGGAAGGGTATGAAGAAGAGTACCCGAACTAAGCTCGTCTCCATGAGTCGCCATTGCCTGTAGGGTGAAGGCATGGACCCGAAGATGTTATTTCCGCTGCTATGTTGTGTTGTAATATGAACTTGGTCTCTATGACCATTGTATTTGAACCATCGTATTGTAATGTCTATGGAACTAGTTACCAACTACGTTATGTATATCGCAACAATGATTCTGGGATTGCGGTGGAATACATAACGGGCACTTTGAATTTGTATCAAATTTGAGGTCGTCACACATATGCTCAAGGGCATATGCTTTGTTTACATTACACACTTTGCTTAATGCAATTATCCGTTGTTCGCAACTTAATACTTTTGGGGTGTTCGGATTGATATCCCCGGGGGTGGATTATTAGTCGTAGATGCAGTTGGATGGCGGTCTATGTATTTTGTTGTAATGCCCAGAGTAAATCTCATAGTGATCTTCTTGACATATCACGTTATCTTTATTCTATCAATTGCCCAACTGTAATTTGTTTACCCAGCATGTGCTATTTTATCTATGGAGAGACACCACTAGTGAACTGTGGACCCCGGTCCTATTTACATCATATTGCTATCACCTGTTTACTTTCTCGTACTGTTTACTTTACTCGCATACTATATTGTTTTCCACTCGATACACTCATAACCTTTGTTTCAAGCAAACCGGTGAGATTGACAACCTCATCGTAAGTTGGGAGCAAAGTATTTGTTTGTGTGTGTGCAGGTTCCACGTTGCAGCTAGCAAGCAAAGCTTGGACGAGGCGCCATATATAAATTGTCCGCTGCTGTCGCAACCTAGCAAGCATCACCTTCAGTCGTCATTGTCTCTCCTCTCCTGATCGATATTAAACCCTGGTTTCTAAACTGAGGGAAAACTAGCTGCTATACTCATCACACCTTCCTCTTGGGGTTCCCAACGGGCTGGTCATTCACCACGCATCAAGCAGTAGCTAGATGGTTGTCTTCTCCACCATGTGCTTCATGTTTAGATCTCGTGTGCTGCCTTACATGATCGAGATCACCGTTATGTAATTCTACATGTTGTGTTTGTTGGGATCCGATGAATATTGGTGTTATGCTTGAGTTGATGTACTGAATTTTACCTTATGTTATCTCTATGTTGATTATGATCTTGCATGCTCTCCTTTGTTAGTAGCTATCTTGGCCAAGTAGTTGCTAGTGACTCCAAGAGGGGGTATTTATGCTCGATAGTGGGTTCATGCCTCTATTTAATCTGGGGGAGGGACAGAAACCTCTAAGGTTGTAGATGTGCTGTTGCTACTAGGGGGAAAACAACATTTATATGCTCGAGGGCATATGCTTTGTTTACATTACACACTTTGCTTAATGCAATTATCTGTTGTTTGCAACTTAATACTTGTGGAGTTCTCGGATTGATTCGCCACAAGTGGATTATTAGTCATAGATGCAGTTGGATGACGGTCTATGTATCTTGTTGTAATGCCCAGAGTAAATCTCATAGTAATCCTCTCATCATATGCACGTTGTCTTTATTCTATCAATTGCCCAACTGTAATTTGTTTACCCAGTGACGAGGGGTTAACTCGACAAATGTCCTAGATGAAGGACTTAGGATCGGGGGAAGAGCAACGACTAGAGATTCCGGGATCGAGATTGGCACACGATGTACCCAGGTTCACGTCCCCGTGGTGGAGGATCGCTACATCCTGCTAGCAATCTAGTATATGATCACAATGGTGTTTACAGTGGGCCGCCATAGGCGAAATATTGTATCTAGTCTATGTCTAATCTATCTTGTATCTCTAATATTGCTTGTCTATGATATTCGATGTCTATGATATCTATTCAGTTCTGCCTCTAGGGGCACCCTTGCCTGGCTTTATATATGCAACCAGACCAAGGTTTTACAAGAGTTCTAGTCGAATACGGATTAGAGTCTTCCTTCTTCTACTCCAAGTCAATCTTCGAGTCCTTGTACTTGTCCACCTCCTTAATGGGCCGGACCTGGTATACTAATCCGCGGGTACCCGAAGGGCATATCCATGTCAGTAGCCCCCGAGACTCTACTTTAGTCGCAGACTCGGGTTGAGTCTCCAAACTTCAAATCTTCGACTTCTTCAAACTTCGACTTCTTGAAAACTTTGATTTCTTCAAACTTCAACTTCTTGAAATCTTTGATTCTTCAATTCTTCAATCTTCGACTTCTTCAAATATCAACTTCTTCAATCTTCGACTTTCCTAAAATCTTCGGGTTCTTGAATCTGCTCTCCCGATGGGAGTAGCCCCCGAGGCTATGATCGGGTACTTGTAGTCGATCATAGGCTCCAAGTTTCTTCTTCTTCACCTCTTTTTGTAGAGTTTCTTGAAATTGATTTCTATCGGGTGCGCGACCAACGCTCCCGATGGGAGTAGCCCCCGAGTCTATGTTCGGATACTTGTAGCCAGGCATAGACTCAAGTTGTACTACTCAAAGAAGTTCGGCTCCTGTTGAAGGACTTGATGATTTTGTCGACTCCTGCAGAAAATATTAATAATTGTGAAATACTTTGTCTCTCGAAGAAATATTGCATTTGCATATTGTAATGACGATGGTGTAGTATGTAAAATAAAAACTCGATGTTTTTTATGCAATTTTTGTTGCTCGTACGTAAGACCCTTTCGTTTAGCCTGATGCACTTCATGGCTCGATCAGCTACTCAGGTCATGCGTAAATCGATGTGTGTGCCGCATTTGAATTTCAAGATACTTGCTAAGCCTTTTCGTTAACCTGACGCCCAAGATTTTGGCCTTGCCAACCGTTAGTCGAGCTTCATGCGACTGTAAACTAAATTGACAAGTATTCGACAAGGAACGCCAGCTAGCTACTAGGGCTTTCACAATTTTTTTCGAAGTCAATGATATGCAAGATGATTGTTCATAGCGGAGCCCCCGAGTGTTGGGTGCGACGAAATTAAATAATAATCGACTTCTTGGAAGTGGAGAACTTAGCTTTTATCGGGTGTGGCGTGGTCGGCGCAGCGTAGTCGACGATGACGTAGTCGAGTTGTTGTCGTAGAATCACAACCACGATCGGAGGCGAAGTGGTTGTCGAGCCCCCGAGCGCTGTTGGAATCACCGTGTTGCTGATGTCGACGAAATCGCAGGTCTTGAGAGTGATTTTCCGCACTCCGGGGCAAGTTGAAGTCGAGCCCCCCGAGCGTTGCCGATAATTTGCGCGAGTGCGCGGCGACGAGCCCCCGAGTGTAGCAAGCCGCTGTTGACGGAGATGTAGTCGACGATGTTGAAGACAAAGTAGTCGAAATATTTTCTTCGAGTTGTCTGAACAATTGCTGATAACGCGCCGCTGTAGTCTACAGCTGACTCACTGCCTTTTTCCAATAAATATGTATGTACGTAGGCTTCAAGCTTTTCTTGAGTCTTCACTCGAAAAATACTTATATGCTGCGGATCTCTTTTTCCTTTTCTTTGTCACGTGGAGATGTAGCTTTCTTTGGATGATTGCTTCAGCCTTCCATGTACTCGCAATGATTAATTCTTCACAATAAAGATTGCTACTGATCTAGGGCCTGCCTTGAAATTTGATGTGTACTATTTGACTCAGCCTACTGTGTACATGAGCGCCTCGGACAAAGATTGACCCTGTATGCGGTGCAGGAATTTTTTCTTTTCATTGGAGACAGCTGAAGGCGCATTGGGACTTGATCCTTCTGTTGATGGTTGATTTTGGTGTTCATGTATGCTTGTGCACGACACAGCCTTGATAGTCTGCCGTAAAAAAGATCTGGCCGCCGATTTGATGCGGCTTTCCTTGCGTGAATCAGCACTCGATCCTGATCCGATCCGGATTCGAAAGTCGTCATATTTTTTGCTGCTTAGCACGGATCCTCTCGAAGATACAAACCGCGATGTTGCACGTGGAGTTGCAATGATAAGCCCAAGATTGTATGGATCTTGCCGATGATGAACTTGTTGGAGAAGATGGGTCGTCTAGATGCGATCTGACTGCTGCTGTCGGCAGCCGTGAAATTTTCTGATCTTGTCGATGAAAATTTGAAGGATCCCTCCCGGATAACAAAATCCAGTCGCCGCGATCCCCACGGTCGGCGCCAATTGACGAGGGGTTAACTCGACAAATGTCCTAGATGAAGGACTTAGGATCGGGGAAGAGCAACGACTAGAGATTCCGGGATCGAGATTGGCACACGATATACCCAGGTTCACGTCCCCGCGGTGGAGGATCGCTACATCCTGCTAGCAATCTAGTATATGATCACAATGGTGTTTACAGTGGGCCGCCGTAGGCGGAATATTGTATCTAGTCTATGTCTAATCTATCTTGTATCTCTAATATTGCTTGTCTATGATATTCGATGTCTATGATATCTATTCAGTTCTGCCTCTAGGGGCACCCTTGCCTGGCTTTATATATGCAACCAGACCAAGGTTTTACAAGAGTTCTAGTCGAATACGGATTAGAGTCTTCCTTCTTCTACTCCAAGTCAATCTTCGAGTCCTTGTACTTGTCCACCTCCTTAATGGGCCGGACCTGGTATACTAATCCGCGGGTACCCGAAGGGCATATCCATGTCAGTAGCCCCCGAGACTCTACTTTAGTCGCAGACTCGGGTTGAGTCTCCAAACTTCAAATCTTCGACTTCTTCAAACTTCGACTTCTTGAAAACTTTGATTTCTTCAAACTTCAACTTCTTGAAATCTTTGATTCTTCAATTCTTCAATCTTCGACTTCTTCAAATATCAACTTCTTCAATCTTCGACTTTCCTAAAATCTTCGGGTTCTTGAATCTGCTCTCCCGATGGGAGTAGCCCCCGAGGCTATGATCGGGTACTTGTAGTCGATCATAGGCTCCAAGTTTCTTCTTCTTCACCTCTTTTTGTAGAGTTTCTTGAAATTGATTTCTATCGGGTGCGCGACCAACGCTCCCGATGGGAGTAGCCCCCGAGTCTATGTTCGGATACTTGTAGCCAGGCATAGACTCAAGTTGTACTACTCAAAGAAGTTCGGCTCCTGTTGAAGGACTTGATGATTTTGTCGACTCCTGCAGAAAATATTAATAATTGTGAAATACTTTGTCTCTCGAAGAAATATTGCATTTGCATATTGTAATGACGATGGTGTAGTATGTAAAATAAAAACTCGATGTTTTTTATGCAATTTTTGTTGCTCGTACGTAAGACCATTTCGTTTAGCCTGATGCACTTCATGGCTCGATCAGCTACTCAGGTCATGCGTAAATCGATGCGTGTGCCGCATTTGAATTTCAAGATACTTGCTAAGCCTTTTCGTTAACCTGACGCCCAAGATTTTGGCCTTGCCAACCGTTAGTCGAGCTTCATGCGACTGTAAACTAAATTGACAAGTATTCGACAAGGAACGCCAGCTAGCTACTAGGGCTTTTACAATTTTTTTCGAAGTCAATGATATGCAAGATGATTGTTCATAGCGGAGCCCCCGAGTGTTGGGTGCGACGAAATTAAATAATAATCGACTTCTTGGAAGTGGAGAACTTAGCTTTTATCGGGTGTGGCGTGGTCGGCGCAGCGTAGTCGACGATGACGTAGTCGAGTTGTTGTCGTAGAATCACAACCACGATCGGAGGCGAAGTGGTTGTCGAGCCCCCGAGCGCTGTTGGAATCACCGTGTTGCTGATGTCGACGAAATCGCAGGTCTTGAGAGTGATTTTCCGCACTCCGGGGCAAGTTGAAGTCGAGCCCCCCGAGCGTTGCCGATAATTTGCGCGAGTGCGCGGCGACGAGCCCCCGAGTGTAGCAAGCCGCTGTTGACGGAGATGTAGTCGACGATGTTGAAGACAAAGTAGTCGAAATATTTTCTTCGAGTTGTCTGAACAATTGCTGATAACGCGCCGCTGTAGTCTACAGCTGACTCACTGCCTTTTTCCAATAAATATGTATGTACGTAGGCTTCAAGCTTTTCTTGAGTCTTCACTCGAAAAATACTTATATGCTGCGGATCTCTTTTTCCTTTTCTTTGTCACGTGGAGATGTAGCTTTCTTTGGATGATTGCTTCAGCCTTCCATGTACTCGCAATGATTAATTCTTCACAATAAAGATTGCTACTGATCTAGGGCCTGCCTTGAAATTTGATGTGTACTATTTGACTCAGCCTACTGTGTACATGAGCGCCTCGGACAAAGATTGACCCTGTATGCGGTGCAGGAATTTTTTCTTTTCATTGGAGACAGCTGAAGGCGCATTGGGACTTGATCCTTCTGTTGATGGTTGATTTTGGTGTTCATGTATGCTTGTGCACGACACAGCCTTGATAGTCTGCCGTAAAAAAGATCTGGCCGCCGATTTGATGCGGCTTTCCTTGCGTGAATCAGCACTCGATCCTGATCCGATCCGGATTCGAAAGTCGTCATATTTTTTGCTGCTTAGCACGGATCCTCTCGAAGATACAAACCGCGATGTTGCACGTGGAGTTGCAATGATAAGCCCAAGATTGTATGGATCTTGCCGATGATGAACTTGTTGGAGAAGATGGGTCGTCTAGATGCGATCTGACTGCTGCTGTCGGCAGCCGTGAAATTTTCTGATCTTGTCGATGAAAATTTGAAGGATCCCTCCTGGATAACAAAATCCAGTCGCCGCGATCCCCACGGTCGGCGCCAATTGACGAGGGGTTAACTCGACAAATGTCCTAGATGAAGGACTTAGGATCGGGGAAGAGCAACGACTAGAGATTCCGGGATCGAGATTGGCACACGATATACCCAGGTTCACGTCCCCGCGGTGGAGGATCGCTACATCCTGCTAGCAATCTAGTATATGATCACAATGGTGTTTACAGTGGGCCGCCGTAGGCGGAATATTGTATCTAGTCTATGTCTAATCTATCTTGTATCTCTAATATTGCTTGTCTATGATATTCGATGTCTATGATATCTATTCAGTTCTGCCTCTAGGGGCACCCTTGCCTGGCTTTATATATGCAACCAGACCAAGGTTTTACAAGAGTTCTAGTCGAATACGGATTAGAGTCTTCCTTCTTCTACTCCAAGTCAATCTTCGAGTCCTTGTACTTGTCCACCTCCTTAATGGGCCGGACCTGGTATACTAATCCGCGGGTACCCGAAGGGCATATCCATGTCAGTAGCCCCCGAGACTCTACTTTAGTCGCAGACTCGGGTTGAGTCTCCAAACTTCAAATCTTCGACTTCTTCAAACTTCGACTTCTTGAAAACTTTGATTTCTTCAAACTTCAACTTCTTGAAATCTTTGATTCTTCAATTCTTCAATCTTCGACTTCTTCAAATATCAACTTCTTCAATCTTCGACTTTCCTAAAATCTTCGGGTTCTTGAATCTGCTCTCCCGATGGGAGTAGCCCCCGAGGCTATGATCGGGTACTTGTAGTCGATCATAGGCTCCAAGTTTCTTCTTCTTCACCTCTTTTTGTAGAGTTTCTTGAAATTGATTTCTATCGGGTGCGCGACCAACGCTCCCGATGGGAGTAGCCCCCGAGTCTATGTTCGGATACTTGTAGCCAGGCATAGACTCAAGTTGTACTACTCAAAGAAGTTCGGCTCCTGTTGAAGGACTTGATGATTTTGTCGACTCCTGCAGAAAATATTAATAATTGTGAAATACTTTGTCTCTCGAAGAAATATTGCATTTGCATATTGTAATGACGATGGTGTAGTATGTAAAATAAAAACTCGATGTTTTTTATGCAATTTTTGTTGCTCGTACGTAAGACCATTTCGTTTAGCCTGATGCACTTCATGGCTCGATCAGCTACTCAGGTCATGCGTAAATCGATGCGTGTGCCGCATTTGAATTTCAAGATACTTGCTAAGCCTTTTCGTTAACCTGACGCCCAAGATTTTGGCCTTGCCAACCGTTAGTCGAGCTTCATGCGACTGTAAACTAAATTGACAAGTATTCGACAAGGAACGCCAGCTAGCTACTAGGGCTTTTACAATTTTTTTCGAAGTCAATGATATGCAAGATGATTGTTCATAGCGGAGCCCCCGAGTGTTGGGTGCGACGAAATTAAATAATAATCGACTTCTTGGAAGTGGAGAACTTAGCTTTTATCGGGTGTGGCGTGGTCGGCGCAGCGTAGTCGACGATGACGTAGTCGAGTTGTTGTCGTAGAATCACAACCACGATCGGAGGCGAAGTGGTTGTCGAGCCCCCGAGCGCTGTTGGAATCACCGTGTTGCTGATGTCGACGAAATCGCAGGTCTTGAGAGTGATTTTCCGCACTCCGGGGCAAGTTGAAGTCGAGCCCCCCGAGCGTTGCCGATAATTTGCGCGAGTGCGCGGCGACGAGCCCCCGAGTGTAGCAAGCCGCTGTTGACGGAGATGTAGTCGACGATGTTGAAGACAAAGTAGTCGAAATATTTTCTTCGAGTTGTCTGAACAATTGCTGATAACGCGCCGCTGTAGTCTACAGCTGACTCACTGCCTTTTTCCAATAAATATGTATGTACGTAGGCTTCAAGCTTTTCTTGAGTCTTCACTCGAAAAATACTTATATGCTGCGGATCTCTTTTTCCTTTTCTTTGTCACGTGGAGATGTAGCTTTCTTTGGATGATTGCTTCAGCCTTCCATGTACTCGCAATGATTAATTCTTCACAATAAAGATTGCTACTGATCTAGGGCCTGCCTTGAAATTTGATGTGTACTATTTGACTCAGCCTACTGTGTACATGAGCGCCTCGGATAAAGATTGACCCTGTATGCGGTGCAGGAATTTTTTCTTTTCATTGGAGACAGCTGAAGGCGCATTGGTACTTGATCCTTCTGTTGATGGTTGATTTTGGTGTTCATGTATGCTTGTGCACGACACAGCCTTGATAGTCTGCCGTAAAAAAGATCTGGCCGCCGATTTGATGCGGCTTTCCTTGCGTGAATCAGCACTCGATCCTGATCCGATCCGGATTCGAAAGTCGTCATATTTTTTGCTGCTTAGCACGGATCCTCTCGAAGATACAAACCGCGATGTTGCACGTGGAGTTGCAATTATAAGCCCAAGATTGTATGGATCTTGCCGATGATGAACTTGTTGGAGAAGATGGGTCGTCTAGATGCGATCTGACTGCTGCTGTCGGCAGCCGTGAAATTTTCTGATCTTGTCGATGAAAATTTGAAGGATCCCTCCTGGATAACAAAATCCAGTCGCCGCGATCCCCACGGTCGGCGCCAATTGACGAGGGGTTAACTCGACAAATGTCCTAGATGAAGGACTTAGGATCGGGGAAGAGCAACGACTAGAGATTCTGGGATCGAGATTGGCACACGATATACCCAGGTTCACGTCCCCGCGGTGGAGGATCGCTACATCCTGCTAGCAATCTAGTATATGATCACAATGGTGTTTACAGTGGGCCGCCGTAGGCGGAATATTGTATCTAGTCTATGTCTAATCTATCTTGTATCTCTAATATTGCTTGTCTATGATATTCGATGTCTATGATATCTATTCAGTTCTGCCTCTAGGGGCACCCTTGCCTGGCTTTATATATGCAACCAGACCAAGGTTTTACAAGAGTTCTAGTCGAATACGGATTAGAGTCTTCCTTCTTCTACTCCAAGTCAATCTTCGAGTCCTTGTACTTGTCCACCTCCTTAATGGGCCGGACCCGGTATACTAATCCGCGGGTACCCGAAGGGCATATCCATGTCACCCAGCATGTATTATTTTATCTTATGGAGAGACACCACTAGTGAACTATGGACCCCAGTCCTATTTCCTTTATATTGCTATCACCTGTTACTTTACTCGCACTATTTACTTTACTCGCATATTACTATTGCTTTCCACTCGATACGCTTATACCCTTTGTTTCAAGCAAACCGGTGAGATTGACAACCTCATCGTAAGTTGGGAACAAAGTATTTGGTTGTGTTGTGTGCAGGTTCCACGTTGCCGCTCGCAAAGCAAAGCTTGGACGAGGCGCCCTATAAATTGTCCAGAGCTGTCGCAAGCTAGTGGGCATCACCTTCAGTCGTATTTCGGCCTCCTACTGGATTGATAACCTTGGTTTCTTACTGAGGGAAAAACTTGCTGCTATATTCATCACACCTTGCTCTTGGGGTTTTCCAACTGGCCGGTCATTTATAACACACATTCAAGCTTTCTCACATAATCATCACCGCGCCATCAACAAGCTTTTCTGGCGCCGTTGCCGGGGAGGAAGAAGACTTCTGCAAGGGGAGTTTTCGCACGCACATTGACGAGGGTTAACTTGACAAATGTCCTAGATGAAGGACTTAGGATCGGGGAGATAGGGCGTCGGATGAACTCGAAGGTAAAGTTAGTCGAAATAGGTGTGTGTCGAAAGTAAACTTGGGTGTTCAACCTGGCTTGCTTTCAATCTGCCCTCCACCGTCCCCTCCTGGCCCCTATATATAGGTGGCCAGGTCTCGAGGATCGGGTAGGGTACGATACAGATTACAATATCGACATACGGTAAGAACTCGTATTCGACTATCATTACAATTGGGCCTAGCTTATCGGGCCTCAGGGGTACTCAACTAACGGGCTCTATTAACTATACCCTTGTCAGTAGCCCCTGAGATTCTACCAGAATTGTAGATTCAGGTTGAATCTCTAATCTTCAAATCTTCGACTTGATCAATTCTTTGACTTCTTCTCATCTTCAAATCTTCGACTTAGTCTTTTCGACTTATTTTCATGATATTCTTTCGCAAGGGGTTTTGATGAGCAAGCCTGACAACTCTGACGGATCAAGAGGTCAGTTAACTGCCGGAACAGATACTTGTCACCTACTTCAAATTCAATCCCCTTGGATCGGGGTCCACAGTTCACTAGTGGTGTAGCAATGTAAAGGAAATTGGATAGCAATGTAATAGTATGCAAGTAAAAGTAAACAGTGCGAGTAAAAGTAAATGGTATAGCAATGTAAAGGAAATTGGATCGGGGTCCACAGTTCACTAGTGGTGTCTCTCCATAAGATAAATAACAACATGCTGGGTAAACAAATTACAGTTGGGCAATTGATAGAATAAAGATAACGTACATATGTCATGAGGATCACTATGAGATTCACTCTGGGCACTACGACAAAATACATAGACTGGAATCCAACTGCATCTATGACTAATAATCCACCCTCCGGATGTCGTCCGAGAAACCATCGGGTATTAAGTTGCGAACAACGGATAACTGCATTAAGCAAAATGCGTAAATTAAACAAAGCAAATGTCCTTGGACACAAGAATGTTGTTTTCACCCTAGTGGCAATAGCACATCTACAACCTTAGAGGTTTCTGTCACTCCCCCAGATTACTAGAGGCATGAACCCAACTATCGAGCATAAATACTCCCTCTTGGAGTCACTAGCATCTACTCGACCAAGATATCTACTAGCAATGGAGAGCATGCAAGATCATAAATAACATAGAGATAACATAAAGATATATAATTCAGCACATCAACTTGACATAGTACCAATACTCATCGGATCCCAACAAACACAACATGTTGAATTACACAAAGATGATCTTGATCATGTAGGGCAGCTCACAACATCTAAACATGAAGCACATGGTGGAGAAGACAACCATCTAGCTACTGCTATGGACCCGTAGTCCAAGGTAGACTACTCACACATCACTCCGGAGGCGACCATGGTGGCGGAGAAGGCCTCCGGCAGGGATTCCCCTCTCCTACAGGGTGCCGGGAAGAGCTCCTAGATCCTCCCAATCTTGCTTTGACGACGGCGGCGGCTTGCAGTATGTTTTGAGGAAAAGCGATCTGTCCCTTAGGTTTTTCCCATTGAGGGGAATATATAGGCGAAAGGGCAGCATCAGGAGGTGGGCCAGGTGGCCTCACCACCTGGTGGCGCGGCCAGGGGCTGGGCCACGCCACCCTATGGTGTGGCTGGCCCCTGGCCCCCTCCGTCTCATCTTTGGTCTTCGCGAAGCTTCGATAAAAATAGGAGGTTCGGCTTTTGTTTCGTCAATTCCGAGAATATTTCCTGTGTAGCTTTTCTGAAACACAAAAAACAACAAAAAATAGGGAACTGGCATTGTGGCATCTCGTTAGTAGGTTAGTTCTGGAAAATGCATAAAAATGCCACAAAGTGTAACAAAACACAAAGCAAATGGTGTATAAACAAGCATGGAGCATCAAAAATTATAGATACGTTTGAGACGTATCAGCCATCAGGTCTCATTTGGCCCTCATGGCCTACCTCGTTGAATTCTCATGCTACAGAAGGTTCTTGTGATAAAATATTGACGCCCAAAAAATCCTAGGTCAATTTGAGTTCGGGAAGGTTCCGAAAACATCAAAAATAAACAAAAATAGGGTTTTCCTATTCTGTAGAGTTATAACCAAAATAAGGGGGACCGATGGAAAATCCCCATAAATCAATGCAAAACATGATTATAACAACTAATAACATCTTAATATATTGGAATATACATCAATAAACTACAAAGTTCATGCATGTATTTTGCATGCATCAGCGGCGTGACGAATACCATGTGCGAACATGGTGACCTGTGCCATGGGAGATGGCGCGGTGATAGCCTGGGATGTCGTTGCGCAGGGATGGCAAAGATGACCGCGTGCAGCAAAGCTACACGCCGAAGGGGGCGACAGAGTTGTAGGGCGCGAGTCAATGCAGCGAGGTGACCACCAGCGACGTACACGCCTAGGAAGGTGCATTGGAAGTTGGTGGCTTAGACCAAGGGCGGCGGTGCTGCGGCCCAAAGGAGCGACGCACCAGCAGCTCGATGCTCAATCGGTGGTAGGCGCATGTTCCGGGACGTGCTTGGCGGATACGCGTGCTAGGTCGGTTGATCAGACCGACGGCGTGTGATACATCTCAAACGTATCTATAGTTTTTGATGCTCCATGCTTGTTTTACACCATTTGCTTCATGTTTTGTTTACACTTTGTGGCGTTTTTATGCGATTTCCGGAACTAACCTACTAACGAGATGCCACAGTGCCAGTTCCCTATTTTCTGTTGTTTTTGTGTTTTAGAAAAGCTACACAGGAAATATTCTCAAAATTGGACGAAACAAAGACCAAAACTCCTTTTTTGCCCGGAGGAAGGACGAGGACCAAACGGGAGCCGGAGGGGGTCCAGAGGGCACCCTCACCACCAGGGGGCACGGCCCAGGCCCTTGCCGCACCCACCTATGGTGAGGCCACCCTGGCCCACCTCTGACGCCGCCTTTTCGCCTATAAGAAGCCTCGGGACGGAAAACCCTAAATCAATTGGCATTTTTCCCAGAACAGTTCTGCAGCACCGCCGCTGTCGAAGACAAATTTCAGCGGACAGAAGTCTCTGTTCTGGCACCCTGCCGGGACAGGGAAGTGCCCCCGGAGCCATCTCCATCGACGTCGTCGCCTCCTCCGCCGTCTCCATCGACTTCACCGCCATCTCCACCAACCTTGCTATCTCCTATGATGAGGAGGGAGTAGTTCTCCCCCGGGGTTGAGGGCTCTGCCGGTAGCTATGTGGTTCACCTCTCTCTACCATGATGTGATCTTTATGTGATCATGAGCTTTGTATCTAGTTGAATTGGTAGATGCTATTATTCAGATATTATGCTACTCCCGTGCTTTATTATTGTAAACTCCGGAGACACCTTGTATCATAATGTGAAGGTGACTAGTGTGCGCATTATGTGTGTCTTTTTGGTTAACGTCTCTATGAATTGTTGGTGTTTGTTGGAACCATCTAGTGCGTTCATGGTGATAGTGTGGGACAATCTAGTTTGGGGAAATACGGACTTTGAGGAGTGCTTCGTAGCCCTACGCATGATTAGTGTTCGTTTTCCATTGGAGAATTGTTTAGAGTGGCATATTGATGTTAGTATCTATTGGTTCAATTATGTTATATTTGTTGAGAGTGTGTCCACTAGTGAAAGTATGATCCCTAGGCCTTGTTTCCAAGCATTGCACACCGTTTCCTTTCAGTTTTGTTACATGTTTGCTCGCATCGATATTTATTTCAGATTACATTTACTACTTATAATCATCACTACTACTTGTATTTCACTATCTCTTCGCCGAACTAGTGCACCTATACATCTGACAAGTGTATTGGGTGTGTTGGGGATACAAGAGACTTTCTGTATCGTAATTGCAGGGTTGTTTGAGAGGGATAGCTTTGACCTCCTCCTTCCTGAGTTCGATAAACCTTGGGTGATCCACTTGGAGGCCCAAAACTGTCTACAAGAACAGACACGTGCATAGACATCAAGCTCTTTTCTGGCGCCGTTGCTGGGGAGGTAAGGTAAAAGGTACTCACATCCTTTGGTTACTAAGTCTTTTAGTTGCTGGTGAGTGCTCGAAGTTATTTCCTTTAGATTCTGCAATTATATCTTTTTGTTTCTTGTTTTTATTTTTCACTAGTTAGGCTTAATGGAAAATAAAGAGCTTTATAGTGTCTTTCCTGAGTTTAGATTTGAAATGTTTGAAAAACCTTTGGAGCTTATTTCACAAAGCAATGTTATTTGTATGAATTCTTTGAAAACCGTTATTGCTAATTCTATGGAAAGGTCTAAGCTTGGGGAAGCTGGTTTTAATAAGCATGATATTTTTAGTTCCCCAGCTTTAGTGGAGAAAGTTTGCTCTAATGATATTTTATCTCCCATATGTGATGTTTCTAATGATGTTTGTGATCCTCGTTCTTTTAAAAGACCTATTAATGTTGTTGAACATGCTTTGAATAACCGCTATCTAGGGGATGGAACTGTCCATCCCGGCGATCATTTGCTCTTTATACATGAATTATGTGAGTTGTTCAAGTGTGCAGGTTTTTCTACAGGTGAAGTTAAGAGGAAGCTATTTTATTTATCACTAAAGGGCAGAGCGGCAGAATGGTATAAGACGCTGAATGATGGTCGACCTATTGGCTGGGAGGAAATTGTACCTCTCATTTATTCTAAATTCTATCCTTCTAATGTTGTTCATAAAGATAGGAATTATATTTATAATTTTCATCCTTATGATGGAGAAAGCATTGCCCAAGCGTGGGGAAGATTGAAGTCACTAATGCTCAAATGTCCTATTCATGAGCTTCCCCATAATATTTTTATTAATAATTTTTATGCAAGGCTTTCAAGATATTACAAGGACTATCTAGATGCATGCTTTGATGGCTCTTTCACAAGCAAGGATGTTGACGTCAACTGGGATCTGCTTGAAACAATTCAAAACAATATTGAAGATTAGGATAGCGACAAAGGTAAAGGATCAGGTATAAAATATGAGTATGATTGCATTAAGTCTTTCACTGAAACTTCTAATTTTCAAGAGCTTAGTGCTAAATATGGTCTTGATCCTCAAATTATAGTTAATTGCTTTAGAGCCTTTGCTTCCCATATTAATGTTCCTAAGGGAAATGGGGACATGTATCATGAACCTTTTAAGTACACTTGCATAGAAAGTGATATTGTTATTGGTGATTGCAATAAACATGCTCAAACCTCTAAAAGTACTATTTCTTATAAGCATATTAATTTTTGTGGAGTACTTAGACCTTGTGAACAGAGTCACGACAAAGAAGATTATTGTATCCACCACATGAATGAAGAAACCCGAATGTGGGATAAGGCTCTAGATGAGCTTGGTAAAAAGGTTTGTGAGCTTTATCCTTTTATTTGTGAACTTTGCCATGAAAAGGGTCATTTTAATTTTCAATGCTCAGGCCATAATAGTGACCCTTCTAATCGAATGAGTACCGCAAGCTTGTATTGTGATGACAAGATCACTCTCAATCAGCATGATGAGCTTACTTTGTTTTTGGGGTGTGAAGAGTTATCTAGAAAAACTTTTTTGGTAGATATGAGCGCTTTTAAAAATATTAGCATCCTGTAGGGTTGTCGTCTTTATTGTGTTAAAGATTGCCTCGCAAATACTTACATACAAAATGTTATAAAAGAAGATGCTTTACCCAAATTTGACAGGGATGATTTTTGTTTCTATTTTATTAACAAAGAGGAGGAATCCTCCAAAGTTTCTTCTGTTGTTTCTGTCAGTAAATCAGATTATGTGGAGAAGATTCCTTTCAAGCCTCTCCCTCCTAAAGAAGAGAGTAAGAAGAAGAAGAAGAAGAGGAGTAAAAGGCGAGAGGAAATGGTATCTTCCCCTAAGCATGTTGCTACTATTATAGATTATGATGATTCTGAACTTGATGATGTTCTTATGCCTGTTAGCTATGTTAGTGATCATGATTGGGAAAAGCACTCTACTTTTGATATTGAAAATCTTTTTGGTACTAATTCTGAAAATGTTGATGTTAATAATTGCTGTACCGTTAGTGCTATCCATGTTCCTTCCTATGATGATATGTTTGATGAATACGCTTTGGAAGATAGCTATTCTATTGCTTATGATGATTACAATGATAAGTATAATATTTTCAGTTCACCTACTATTGAGGAGGAAACAAGGTATGATTACAATATGCCTCCTATTTTTTATGATTATGGTGATGAGAATAGTTATTTTGGTGAATCTGCTCCTACTACGATTGTTCATGTGGGGAGTATTAATTCTTTTGTGCATGTGGCTCATGATAGGGATGTTTTATGTGATAGTTATATTGTTAATTCTATTCATGATGCTACTGAAAGTTACTATGAGAGAGGGAAACATGGTTTGATGGACCTCAACAATATTAAGTTTCCCCTCTTTATGTTGCAAATCTTAAAGTTGCACTTGTTTTATCTATCCATGTTTGTTACTATGTGCCTCGTTGATTTATTTTCTTACAAGATTCCTATGCATAGGAAGTGGTTTAGATTTAAATGTGTTTCATATTTGCTTTTTGACGCTCTCTCTTGCTTCAAGTTCTTATATGGCGCCTTTTCCTTAAGTTCTTTTATGGCGCCTACATGAGCATCTTCTCAAATTACTGCGCCTAGCTTAAAGGCGTTAAAGAAAAGCACTCTTGGGAGACAACCCATTGTTTTCTTTTCAGTATTTTTTCTTTTATTTGAGTCTTGGAAGTTATTACTACTGTAATGACCTCTCCTTATCATTTTTTATTTCGTTGTTGTGTAAGAAGAACCTCTAATTTGAGGGAGGTAAGATTTGGGAAAGTTGCTGTCCTGAAACAGATTTCGGTGCTGCACCGTAAAAATTCATGAAAATTCTCAGAATATATTTTTGACCTGCGATTTCTTGTGCATATGCCCCAGGTTATATCCAAACTTTCATTAGTTTTGCACTTTTCGATTTGAGCAACAGAAGGTCCTCGAAAAAATCAACCTTTGTCAGCTGTTCTATTTTGATAGATTTCTGCCACTATTTGTGTTTGCCTCTCGATCGCTTTCTTTTTGAGTTATTTTGATCATGGAACTTTTGAGGAAGTTGCTACAGTAGTATATGCTTTATATGTGGTGTTTTTTAGTTGAAATCTGAACCAAAAAGGATTGATTCATTATTATGTTTATGCTAACGTTGCTAATAGAATTGTGTGAAGTTTTGTATGAAGGAAGTTTTCAAGTGTAGGGATTGGAGAATTATGAGATGAGATGAAGAATGGACAAAAGCTCAAGCTTGGGGATGCCCCCGAGGCACCCCTTCTTCATCGGCAAAAATCAGGTCACCTTTCAACATACTATATTTTTATTGCTTCATACACTATGCGTTTTTCTTGGAGCGTCTTTAGTTTTGCTTTCAGTTTTCTTTTGTTTTGTTTGCTGCAATAAATGGTTGGATCACATCATGTTTGTTTTGGAGAGAGCTATACTCCATTTTTCATTACCAAGAACACTCTAGTTTTCACTCTTACCGTTCAATGAGTGTTCTCTTTTTCTCGAACTGCGTTTGGCTTTCGTTTTTCACCTTGATTTTTGTTCAGATCTTGTTATATCTTTGTATCAAGGTGTATTTAGACCTCTGGTCTATGTTGTTTTTCATCAAAAGGGTTGTCTCAAAAAGGTTTGAATGGTGTTGGAAAAGAGAAAAAGTTTTCATGCAAAAAGTGGTACAAAAAGGAGCTTGTTTAGACTGCGGCTTAGACTTTTACATGCCATGCTTGATGTCATTTTGATAGTATGCTTAGTAGTTTTGCTGTAGCATGACTTGTCTCAAATGATTGAGATTGCTTAATGAGCCTTTGAAAAAAATCATGTGTTGTTTTTATTCTATGGAAGCATTTATTTGGTTTTCTCCTTGATGCTTTATTTGGGTTGACTTGGCGCATGCTTACAACATGTTTGACTCTTATAAAGTCGCCATAATCCTCTATGATCATTTGGTTTTTGACTTGTGATGCCATTTTATGCTTCTTTTAATGATGTTTTGTCGCTATGCATGATTATGGCCGTTATTGCTCTCTTAGTTGGTCGCTCCCAGTCTTTTGCTAGCCCTCATTTTATACTGAGTATGAGCTCTACTCGTGCATCCAACTCCCAAAAACCAAGTTTGCCAATGAGTCCACTATAAATTCCTATGCATGGTATTTGTAAGCCATTCCAAGTAAATTTTTATGTCCTACCTTTCAGAAACCTTCAAAATACTTCTCGATTTGTGATACTGTTTTCAGCTCATGGGGACGTAGTGGTCAGATTTGCTATCTTCCATATTGTATTATTCCAAAAAGGAAAAAAAAGGAAAAAGGAAGAAAAGAAAAGGCACTCCTCCATGGTATGTGAATGTTGGTGGGCACTCAATGGAATCGGTTAGCCATGGTTTGTGAAAGGAAAAAGGTGGGGAGGAGTGCCAAGCTTTATAAAAGAGCACAAAAGTGCCAATCTCTCTCTCAAAAACTTGCTTCATTTTTGTATGGAAGATAGTAAGAGCCCCATTGCCCGTCGTTGACAAAGACAACCACCTCTCAAAACCAATTTTTATCTCTCTGTTTTACAAATGAAAAGCTTGAGCACATGTTCAATCCCTGCTTCCCTCTGCGAAGGGCCTTTCTTTTACTTTTATGTTGAGTCTCCGCCTTCTACCTTTATGCACTGTCTAAGAGAGCATAGTTGCCATTCTGAGTTTTATGTGCATAGTCCCAAAGTTTATCATTGATTGATTTATGATTATGGTTTCATTTGTTCTTAAATTATTTGTATCTAGTCGCCCTCTCAAACTTGAAATTGTCCTATGCATTTATGTTTTGCTATTCCATGAAGGACAAGCTGAAAACCATTTACTATGTTTTTCCATATGATTTGAACACACGTTTGACTTTCATTGTTTCATTATTCATGATCTTTTGTATATGTTTCTTTTCATGTTATAACATGGTTGCTAAGTTCTTATTGTCAAGATTATGTCTCTTATGCCCATGTTTTAAGTTCTTTGATCCCAGCACTCAATGCTTACTTTGATGATCAAGATTGTGATGGTGCATGTCACCTCAAAAATTATTCTTTTGTTATCACTTACCTACTCGAGGACGAGCAGGAGTTAAGCTTGGGGATGCTTGATATGTCTCAAACGTATCTATAATTTTTGATGTTCCATGCTTGTTTTACACCATTTACTTCATGTTTTGTTTACACTTTGTGGCGTTTTTATGCGATTTCCAGAACTAACCTACTAACGAGATGCCACGGTGCCAGTTCCCTGTTTTCTGCTGTTTTTGTGTTTCAGAAAAGCTACACAGGAAATATTCTCGGAATTGGACGAAACAAAGACCGAAACTCCTATTTTGCCCGGAGGAAGGGCGAGGACCAAACGGGAGCCGGAGGGGGGCCAGAGGGCACCCTCACCACCAGGGGGCGGCGGGCGACTCAATCCGATCTAAGATCGGTAAACCAAAAAAGAAAATGCTAGTGCTACCGGTTGATGGCGCCAGAAAATAAGCTGTTGGCGTGTAGTTGACGTGGGAGCAGACGGTCCTTGTGCGTGGTGGATAACCAGCCCGTTGGGAACCCCAAGAGGAAGGTATGATGAGTATAGCAGCTAGTTTTCCCTCAGTTAAGAAACCAAGGTTTAATATCGATCAGGAGAGGAGGGACAAACGACTGAAGGTGATGCGGACTGACTTAGTAACACTCCAACAAGGGCGCCGTTAACGATACTTGTTGACTCGTCTTTGGCCAGTAGCAACGCGGAACCTGCACACACACAAACAAATACTTTGTTCCCAACTTGCGATGAGATTGTCAATCTCACCGGTTTGCTTGAAACAAAGGTTATGAGCGTATCGAGTGGAAAACAATATAGTATGCGAGTAAAGTAAACAGTGCGAGTAAAGTAAACAGTGCAAGTAAAGTAAACAGGTGATAGCAATATGATGTAAATAGGACTGGGGTCCACAGTTCACTAGTGGTGTCTCTCCATAAGATAAATAACACATGCTGGGTAAACAAATTACAGTTGGGCAATTGATAGAATAAAGATAAACGTGATATGTCAAGAAGATCACTATGAGATTTACTCTGGGCATTACAACAAAATACATAGACCGCCATCCAACTGCATCTATGACTAATAATCCACTCCCGGGGATATCAATCCGAACACCCCAGTAGTATTAAGTTGCGAACAACAGATAATTGCATTAAGCAAAGTGTGTAATGTAAACAAAGCATATGCCCTTGAGCATATGAATGTTGTTTTCTCCCTAGTAGCAACAGCACATCTACCACCTTAGAGGTTTCTGTCACTCCCCCAGGTGAAATAGAGGCATGAACCCACTATCGAGCATAAATACCCCCTCTTGGAGTCACTAGCAACTACTCGGCCAAGATAGCTACTAACAACGGAGAGCATGCAAGATCATAAACAACATAGAGATAACAAAAGATATAATTCAGTACAGCAACTTAATCATAAACACCAATATTCATCGGATCCCAACAAACCAAACATGTAGAATTACATAATGGTGATCTCAATCATGTAGGGCAGCTCATGAGATCTAAACATGAAGCACATGGTGGAGAAGACAACCATCTAGCTACTGCTATGGACCCATAATCCAAGGTAGACTACTCACTCATCGCTCCGGAGGCAAGCATGGCGATGAAGAAGACCTCCGGTGGCGATTCCCCTCTCCGGCAGGGTGCCGGGAAGAGCTTCTGGACCCTCCCGATCTTTGGGTCGACGGTGGCGGCGGATCGCGATGTGTTCTGGAAATCTGATCGGGTACTTAGGTTTTTTCCGCCGGGGGGTCTTTATAGGCGAAGGGGCGTCGTCAGAGGGGGAGCCAGGTGCCCTCACGTGGGGCCCGCGCGGCCAGGGGCCTGGCCGCGCCGCCCCTGCGTGTGGGGCCCTGGTGGCCCCCCTCCGACTCTCCTTCGGATCTCTGGAAGCTTCCGGGTAAAATAAGACTTCAGGAACTTGTTTCGTCCAATTCCGAGAATATTTCCTGTGTATCACTTCTGAAACACAAAAACAGCAGAAAACAGGAAACTGGCACTGTGGCAACTCGTTAATAGGTTAGTTCCGGAAAATGCATAAAAGTGCCACTAAGTGTAACGAAACAATAGGCAAATGGTGTAAAAACAAGCATGGAGCATCAAAAATTATAGATACATTTGAGACATATCAAGCATCCCCAAGCTTAACTCCTGCTCGTCCTCGAGTAGGTAAGTGATAACAAAGAATAATTTTTGAGGTGACATGCACCTACACAATCTTGATCATATATGTAAGCATTGGTGAGCTGGGATCAATAGAACTTAAAACATGGGCATGAAGATATAATCATGACAATAAGAACTTAGCAACCATGTTGTAAACATGCAAATGAACACAAACAAAAGATGATGAAAATGAAACAATGAAAGTCAAACGTGTGTTCAAATCATAAGGAAAAACATACAAAAGGTTTTCAGCTTGTCCTTCAAAGAGAGCAAAACATAAATGCATAGGACACCTTCAAGTTTAAGAGGGCGACTAGATACAAATAATTTAAGAACAAGTGAAACCAACAATATGAATCAATCAATGAACTTTGGGACAATGCATATCACACTAAGAATGACAACTATGCTCTCTTAATGGTGCATAAAGAAAGAAGGTGGTGACTCAACATAAAAGTAAAAGAAAGGCCCTTCGCAGAGGGAAGCAGTGATTGCAAGTTTTATAACCTTCAAAAATTATGGTACTTACCAGCTTTGAGCTCTCATTGCCCCCATCATAAGCATCTTGAATGGTTAAAGTTAATGCGGGAACAATTATGATGCATATGCTTGACAAATCATAAGTTGAAAACCTCGTGCCCCGTGAATACGAGTACCCAAACCTCATGCTACTTTACTTAGAGTCCCAAGCAAGGCTCTTGTCATTGTAAGTATATGCATATCATTGAGAACCGCCAATGGGGTACCTCCGTGCCCGATGACATGGAACAAGCCCACACCAAAATGACAGGACAAGCAGACAATGAACACCTTGACATCTCTTTTATTTGCCTTTTATTTAGCTTTTTATTGTGAGATGCGTCGTCGAATGTTCACCATGGGCATGCTGCAAATTTCCACCATGAATTATGCATGACTTAGATTGGCGGCCCGGTGTTTCCCTAACACATATACAAACTCCATGATCCCTACAAGATTCCCAATTCATTTCACACCGCGGGCATCCATAAACAAAAGATCACGATATCAACTCAAATAAGAAGTGCAATGTTGAAAGCTTGCCCATGACAGCATGGCTGGGCTAGAATCCAACTTACAACTTGCAAGCATAACAACTCAACATAAGAGACCACAATGTCAAATTTTTAAGAACAGGAAAAAGTAAAGTGTGCCTTCCGGTTCGTGAGAGCTTTACTAACCGAATTTCGCATAACACTGGTAAGAGTTTAATTTGAAGAGAAAATAAAAGCAAGTCAAATTTACTTGGAATAGCAAATTGCTAGTAGGTATGTATGGTGGACACTTTGGAAAACTTTGGCTTTTAGGAGTTGGATGCACGAGTAGATCTCATACTCAGTACAAGGCGAGGGCTAGCAAAAGACTGGGAGCGACCAACTAAGAGAGCAATAATGGCCATAATCATGTAAAGCGACAAAGCGACATTAAAAGAAGCATAAGATGGCATCAAAAGTCAAAAACTAAATCATCATGAAGGCTATTGGCGACTTTGTAAGAGTCTAACATGTGTGAGCATGCGCCAAGTCAACCCAAATAAAGCATCAAGGAGAAAACCAAAGTAATGCTTCCATACAATAAAAACAACGCATGATTTTTTTCAAAGGCTCATTAAGCAATCTCAGTTATTTGAGACAAGTCATGCTACAGCAAAACCACTAAGCATACTATCAAAAAGACATCAAGCATGGCATGAAAAAGCCTAAGCCGCAGTCTACACAAGCTCCTTCTTGTACCACTATTTTGCACAAAGCTTTTTCTCTTTTCCAACACCATTTGAAATTTTTAAAGACACCTCTTTTGATGAAAACCAATAAAGATCGGAGGCAAAAATACACCTTGATGAAAAGATATGACAAGGTCTGAACGCATATCAAGGCGAAAACAAAAACCAAAAGCAGTAGCAGAAAAAGAAGAACACTCGATTTTTAATAAGAGTGAAAACTAGAGCGTTCTTGGCAAATGGAAAGCAAGGCAACTTCTCCAAAAGAAATTTGTTGGGGTCCAATCATTTATTTCAGCAAACAAACAAACTAAACCAACTAAGAAAACTAAAACAACTGACGCTCCAAGAAAAACACATAGTGCATGAAGCAATAAAAATATAGTGTTTTGAAAGGTGACCTGATTTTTGCCGATGAAGAAGGGGTGCCTCGGGGGCATCCCCAAGCTTTGATGCTTGTACTTCTTGGATATTTCTTGGGGTGATGCATGGGCATCCCCAAGCTTGAGCTTTTGTCCATTCTTCAACTCATCTCATCATTCTCCAATCCCTACACTTGAAAACTTCCTTCATACAAAACTAAACACAATTCTATTAGCAACATTAGTGTAAGCATAACATATAATCAATCCTCTATTTGCTTCAGGTTTCAACTCAAAACCACCACATATATAGCAAATACTACTGTAGCAACCTCCCCAAAAGTTCCATGATCAAAAGAACTCAAAAGAAAGCGATAAAGTGGCAAACACAAATATTGGCAGAAATCTGTCAAAACTGAACAGCTGACAAAGGTCGAATTTTTGAGGGATTTTCTGTTGCTCAAATCAAAAAGTGTTCTACTAACAAAAGTTTGGATATAACCTGGTGCACATGCACAAGAAATCGCAGGTCCAAAAGATATACAGAGAATTTATACGAATTTTTACGGTGCAGCACCGAAAACAGTTTCAGGACAGCAACATCCCCAAATCTTTACCTCACTCAAATTAGAGGCTTCTCTTGGCACAAAAACGAAATAAACAAGATAAGGAGTGGTCATTACAGTAGTAATGACTTCCAAGACTCAAATAAAAGAAAAATTACTGAAAAGAAAACATTGGGTTATCTCCCAAGAGTGCTTTTCTTTAACGCCTTTGAGCTAGGCGCAGAAAATTACGAATCAAGTAATTTCAGAAGAAGCATTAAGATCAACTGCAGAGGTCTTATCAATAAGGCATTGTATTTCATCCACATAAGTTTTAGAAGACCCTTTGTGATCATGCTTTGGTACACTATTTTCATCAAAAAGATTTTCAGGGCAGATCTAGGCAAAATTATTTTCGAAGGCTTCACACAATCCCAAAAGCTTGCAAGGTATAGGTACTTCGGCTCCTTCATTGTTAGTATCAATAACCTTTATAGGCAAACCGAGTTTATTAAAACGTTTAAGAACCTTTCTAGCTTCAATAACGACATCCTTAAATTCTAGGCGCAAAGTTTCCAAGATAAAAGCTTTCTTTCCGGGATCCTCAATTTCATGAAGCTTAAGGAACATATATTGCATAAAAGGATTAAGACTAGCAAACCTAGTTTCCAACATGTCAATTAAATAAACAGAAGCAACTTCAATACTAGGAGCAAGCTCAACCCAAGACTTTTCCTCAACTTCCTCATGCATACTAGTGTGACTAAAGAACTCCTCAATGTTACTTTTGCCAATAATCGAACCACTACCTACTGAGAGGTCCTCCAGAACGTACTTAGGGATCAACATGATAAACTAAAAGTAAAGAAATAACAACTACCAAGGATTCTAATTTTTTTGGGTTTTTGATATAAAAAGCAATGCAGGTAAAATAAATAAAGTAAAGCAAAACAATAACAAAGTAAAGGATGTGTGTGCGAAAAACTCCCCTCGCAGAAGTCTTCTCTTCCTCCCCGGCAACGGCGCCAGAAAAGAAGCTGCTACCGGTTGATGGCGCCAGAAAATAAGCTGTTGGCGTGTAGTTGACGTGGGAGCAGACGGTCCTTGTGCGTGGTGGATAACCAGCCCGTTGGGAACCCCAAGAGGAAGGTATGATGAGTATAGCAGCTAGTTTTCCCTCAGTTAAGAAACCAAGGTTTAATATCGATCAGGAGAGGAGGGACAAACGACTGAAGGTGATGCGGACTGGCTTAGTAACACTCCAACAAGGGCGCCGTTAATGATACTTGTTGACTCGTCTTCGGCCAGTAGCAACGCGGAACCTGCACACACACACAAACAAATACTTTGTTCCCAACTTGCGATGAGGTTGTCAATCTCACCGGTTTGCTTGAAACAAAGGTTATGAGCGTATCGAGTGGAAAACAATATAGTATGCGAGTAAAGTAAACAGTGCGAGTAAAGTAAACAGTGCAAGTAAAGTAAACAGGTGATAGCAATATGATGTAAATAGGACCGGGGTCCACAGTTCACTAGTGGTGTCTCTCCATAAGATAAATAACACATGCTGGGTAAACAAATTACAGTTGGGCAATTGATAGAATAAAGATAAACGTGATATGTCAAGAAGATCACTATGAGATTTACTCTGGGCATTACAACAAAATACATAGACCGCCATCCAACTGCATCTATGACTAATAATCCACTCCCGGGGATATCAATCCGAACACCCCAGTAGTATTAAGTTGCGAACAACAGATAATTGCATTAAGCAAAGTGTGTAATGTAAACAAAGCATATGCCCTTGAGCATATGAATGTTGTTTTCTCCCTAGTAGCAACAGCACATCTACCACCTTAGAGGTTTCTGTCACTCCCCCAGGTGAAATAGAGGCATGAACCCACTATCGAGCATAAATACCCCCTCTTGGAGTCACTAGCAACTACTCGGCCAAGATAGCTACTAACAACGGAGAGCATGCAAGATCATAAACAACATAGAGATAACAAAAGATATAATTCAGTACAGCAACTTAATCATAAACACCAATATTCATCGGATCCCAACAAACCAAACATATAGAATTACATAACGGTGATCTCAATCATGTAGGGCAGCTCATGAGATCTAAACATGAAGCACATGGTGGAGAAGACAACCATCTAGCTACTGCTATGGACCCATAGTCCAAGGTAGACTACTCACTCATCGCTCCGGAGGCAAGCATGGCGATGAAGAAGACCTCCGGTGGCGATTCCCCTCTCCGGCAGGGTGCCGGGAAGAGCTTCTGGACCCTCCCGATCTTCGGATAGACGGTGGCGGCGGATCGCGATGTGTTCTGGAAATCTGATCGGGTACTTAGGTTTTTTCCGCCGGGGGGTCTTTATAGGCGAAGGGGCATCGTCAGAGGGGGAGCCAGGCGCCCTCACGCGGGGCCCGCGCGGCCAGGGGCCTGGCCGCGCCGCCCCTGCGTGTGGGGCCCTGGTGGCCCCCCTCCGACTCTCCTTTGGATCTCTGGAAGCTTCCGGGTAAAATAAGACTTCAGGAACTTGTTTCGTCCAATTTCGAGAATATTTCCTGTGTATCACTTCTGAAACACAAAAACAGCAGAAAACATGAAACTGGCACTGTGGCAACTCGTTAATAGGTTAGTTCCGGAAAATGCATAAAAGTGCCACTAAGTGTAACGAAACAATAGGCAAATGGTGTAAAAACAAGCATGGAGCATCAAAAATTATAGATACGTTTGAGACGTATCAGCTAGTCAAGCGACCGGTGGAGAAAAAGACTGTAGGCAGCTGATGCAAGCAAAATACATGCATGATCTTTGTAGTTTATTGATGCGTATTCCTACATATTATAATGTTATTTGTTGTTATAATCATGTTTTATAATGTTTTATGGGGATTTTCCATTGATCCCCTTATTTTGATTATAACTCTGCAGGAAAGGAAATCCCCGTTTTGCGTATTTTTTAGTTTTAGGAACCTTTCCGAACTCAAATGACCCAGGATTTTTGGATCGTTAATATTTTATCACGAGAACCTGCTGGAGATCAAGAAGTCAACGAGACGAGGCCCAGAGGCCAAACGAGACCAGGTGGTGCGAACCCCCTGCCAGGTCGCACCACCCATGCTCATTTGAGCCTCGCTCTGATGACGTCCATCTTCGTCTCCTGACGCTCATCTTTACCTAAAAATGCCTATATATAGACCCCCTCTCAACGATCGCGGTCCGGGGCAGCGAAGAAACACGAAACACAGAAACAGAAACTATTCCAGTGAAGATTGGAGGGGGAAACACTAACGGAGTCGCCCCCGGTCGCTTCTCCACCCTCTTCGATGTCAACACCATCATCACCGCCATGAAGAGGATGTATTCCACCTCTGGACTATGGGTTTGTGGCAGTAGTTTGTCCTATTTCTCTCTTGCTTCATTGTTTAGACATCACATGAGCTTCCCAACATGACTATGATGCATATTATGTAATTCCTATGTGGTCGATCTTTATATTATTGGATGATTGATGAGATGTGATATGTTATTTTGTTCTTGACGTATGAGTAGATGTATATTTTCACCTCGTTCTTTATTACTTGTTCTCATCCAACATGTATGCGAGGGCATGTGAGGGGTATGGTGTGTATTGGTGAATAGGTAGTAGTGATTGAATACAAATAGTGTTCATGATCTGCTAGGATTGTGTACCTTCTTCCACAGTTATTTTTGCTAGGGATAAAGAGAATGCATGTATTATAATATCTTAGTGATAGCTGAGAATCCTAAGTGACATTCATAGACAAAGTTTCTATTGTAATATGTCCAAGTGATAGCATATTTGTTGTTCAACATCATGTCAAAGTGCGTAAGGCTATACTTTGTTAATTCTTAATACTAGATTGCTTGAAGTTTATTCCTTTATAGTGGAGTATAAGTAAGATCTGTTGCGTCATCTTTAAATTAGGATGGCATGCCCATATGAATATTATCAAATAACATAACAAGAATCATGTCAACGTTTCAGTCATTCGCATTGCGCTTAATGCCACCACAACTTCACGAGAGAGTAGGCAAGTGAACCCATGAACCCCGGTCCAATTTAAACCATAAGAAACACTTTTTCGACACTTTTATATGCACTTTTATTTTCAGCACTAAATTATTCCGAAAATACAAAAACATAGTTACTTCCTTACATACACATACAAAACCCAAAAATATCATTACCACATCATATTTACTTTATTGTATTGTTATTTACTTTACCGTACTGCATATCATATTTTATTTTTACTTACATTAACACCTTGTGCTTGACAATCACTCTGTGGAGTTGGGGACCCAAGAACAAGGACTTAGTTTTGCAGATTGCTCTAAGAAGAATGACAAGAGCTTTTGCGACTGTTCCCCGAGAGTTTGATATAAACCCAGAGTTCCCTCATGGGTAAAATTTACTCTTGCTACAACACTCTGTACTTGGAGTCCCAACTTGACACACTTCATTAGTGTCATCAGCGGCCGATCAACCGATCAATGGACAAACCCTAGTATGGGCGGCGCGGCCCCCGGTGGAGATCATGGAGATCGATCTTGCAGTGTGAAAGAGTGGGCGGCGGCTAGGTCAATGATCGTGTCGCTCTAATAACATGTAGAACAATAGAGAGAGATTGGCGGAATATGATGAATGATTGTATTGAGCCTCTCGATGTCGTCGTGGTGAACGAGCATATGCCACAGGGTGGCTTAAGTTGGGGCCGACTGTACACTGGCGGATCCGAAGGAGGGAAGGCGCGGTGAAGACCGCGCTCAGAACACACTGCTAACACACCAAGCTACCCAGGTTCGGGGCCCTCATGTGGAGGTAACACCCTGATGCGGCACGGTGTGTTGATGTAATTTCACCGTCCAGTTGGGAACCCCAAGAGGAAGGTATGATGAGCACAACAGCAGGCTTTTCCCTCAGTAAGAAACCAAGGTTTGTCAGTCCAGGAAAAAGCCAAACTCCAGAAGGTGATGCTTGCTAGCCTAGTGACTTCCAACAAGGGTGCCGTTTACGATTCTTGTTGGTGCGTCTTCAACTAGTAGCAACATGGAACCTGCACACAACACAACCAAATACTTTGCTCCCAACTTACGATGAGGTTGTCAATCTCACCGGTTTGCTTGAAACAAAGGGTATGAGCGTATCGAGTGGAAAGTGATAATAGTATGCGAGTAAAGTAAACAGTGCGAGTAAAGTAAACATGTGATAGCAATATAAAGGAAATAGGATCAGGGTCCACAGTTCACTAGTGGTGTCTCTCCATAAGATAAAATAACACATGCTGGGTAAACAAATTACAGTTGGGCAATTGATAGAATAAAGACAACGTGCATATGTCGAGAGGATCACTATGAGATTTACTCTGGGCATTACAACAAGATACATAGACCGTCATCCAACTGCATCTATGACTAATAATCCACTTGTGGCGAATCAATCCGAGAACTCCACAAGTATTAAGTTGCGAACAACAGATAACTGCATTAAGCAAAGTGTGTAATGTAAACAAAGCATATGCCCTTGAGCATATGAATGTTGTTTTCTCCCTAGTGGCAACAACACATCTACAACCTTAGAGGTTTCTATCACTCCCCCAGATTAAATAGAGGCATGAACCCACTATCGAGCATAAATACCCCCTCTTGGAGTCACTAGCAACTACTCCGCCAAGATAGCTACTAACAACGGAGAGCATGCAAGATCATAAACAACATAGAGATAACATAAGATAATATTTAGCACATCAACTCAATCATAACACAAATATTCATCGGATCCCAACAAACACAACATGTAGAATTACATAACGGTGATCTCGATCATGTAAGGCAGCTCACGAGATCTAAACATGAAGCACATGGTGGAGAAGACAACCATCTAGCTACTGCTATGGACCCATAGTCCAAGGTAGACTACTCACTCATCGCGCCGGAGGCAAGCATGGCGATGAAGAAGACCTCCGGTGGCGATTCCCCTCTCCGGCAGGGTGCCGGGAAGAGCTTTCGGACCCTCCCGATCTCGGGTCGACGGTGGCGGTGGATCGTGATGTATTCTGGAAAAGTGATTGGGTGTTTAGGTTTTTCCCGTCGGGGGGTCTTTATAGGTGAAGGGGCAGCGTCAGAAGTGGACCAGGTGGGGCTCACCATAGGGCGGCGCGGCCAGGCCCTGGGCCGCACCCCCTGGTGGTGAGACCGCCTCCTGGCTCCTTTTCGTCTCCTCTTCGGTTCTCTAGAAGCTTCGGTAAATTTTTGGATGTTCAGCTTTTGTTTCATCCAATTCTGAGAATATTTCCTGTGTAACTTTTCTGAAACACAAAAACAACAGAAAACAGGGAACTGGCACTGTGGCATCTCGTTAATAGGTTAGTTCTGGAAAATGCATAAAAATGCCACAAAGTGTAACGAAACACTAAGCAAATGGTGTAAAAACAAGCATGGAGCATCAAAAATTATAGATACGTTTGAGACGTATCACCTCCCAATCTCGGGTCGACGACGGCGGCGGATCGCGATGTGTTTCTGGAAAATTGATCGGGTCTTTAGGTTTTTTCCCGTCGGGGGGGTCTTTATAGGCGAAGGGGCAGCATCAGAAGTGGACCAGGTGGGGCTCACCATAGGGCGGCGCGACCAGGCCCTGGGCCGCGCCCCCTGGTGGTGAGACCACCCCTGGATCCGTTCCGTCTCCTCTTCGGTTCTCTGGAAGCTTCGGTAAATTTCTGGATGTTCGGCTTTTGTTTCGTCCAATTCCAAGAATATTTCCTGTGTAACTTTTCTGAAACACAAAAACAGCAGAAAACAGGAAACTGGCACTGTGGCATCTCATTAATAGGTTAGTTCCAAAAAATGCATAAAAATGCCACGAAGTGTAACGAAACACTAAGCAAATGGTGTAAAAACAAGCATGGAGCATCAAAAATTATAGATACGTTTGAGACGTATCACACCCCTACTCCTGCATGTCTGATCTATATGAGCTACACATGAGAGCTACAATAGTGCTCCTTGAACTGTATATCTTGCCTATCTAAGGCTGCACTGGGCAGGAGCTAAAGAGCTAGTGCTACTGAGGAAGGAGAGCTCCCATGGAGCGAGAGAGAAATGAGCCTCCTCTGGAGGCTGGGGTGATCGTTCCTCCTGGTGCCCCTTATATAGGGTGCCCAGGGGACAAGGGATGCCCCACTAAACACTACGCATGTACCCTGCGCACTATAGCTGAGCTGACTACTGGGGTCTTGTCACCCTGTAGCGCCGTCATCACTGCGGTACCATACTTGGTACTGTGGCTGGTGTCATGGTCATGGGCTTGTCCCATCTTGGCTGTCCTTGGAGTACTTGGTCTTCATCTTCTAGCTGTTGTCCCTGGACCTCCTAGTCATCAGTCTTATCCTCCTCCAGAGGATAAGACTGATCGGGATGTATACCAGTCTGAGCCTGGGGCATCCCAAGACCGGTATACAGCATCACTGATGGAGAGGTCGGCCAGATCAATCCCACCTGGACCGATCCAGCCGGAGAAGTAGCGCTGTGGAGCTCCTGAATACCGGCCTGGGGGCTAGACATGTCGGCTGGAGGCGCTATGAGCAGACTCTGGGACGAGGAAGGCCTAGTGTCGATACCGGCCAGAGAACGACCAACCAGAGGCGTGATACGTCTCCAACGTATCCATAATTTTTGATGATCCATGCTTGTTTTTACACCATTTGCTTAGTGTTTCGTTACACTTCGTGGCATTTTTATGCATTTTCCGGAACTAACCTATTAACGAGATGCCACAGTGCCAGTTCCCTGTTTTCTGCTGTTTTTGTGTTTCAGAAAAGTTACACAAGAAATATTCTCGGAATTGGACGAAACAAAAGCCAGAAGTCCAGATATTCACAGGAGCTTCCAGAAGACCAAAGGAGAGACGGAGAGGGGCCACAGGGCGCCCACACCACAGGGCAGCGCGGCCTAGGGCTGGCCCGCGCCCCCTAGTGGTGAGGCCACCCTGGCCTACCTCTGACACCGCCCCTTCGTCTATAAAGACCCCCCGACGGGGAAAACCTAAACACCCGATTACTTTTCCAGAATACATCGCGATCCGCCGTCGACCCGAAGATTGGGAGGGTCCAGAAGCTCTTCCCGACACCCTGCCGGAGAGGGGAATCGCCACCGGAGGTCTTCTTCATTGCCATACTTGCCTCCGGCGTGATGAGTGAGTAGTCTACCTTGGACTATGGGTCCATAGCAGTAGCTAGTTGGTTGTCTTCTCCACCATGTGCTTCATGTTTAGATCTCGTGAGCTGCCTTACATGATCGAGATCACCGTTATGTAATTCTACATGTTGTGTTTGTTGGGATC
Organism: Dactylis glomerata; assembly: GCA_007115705.1. Taxonomy (NCBI): domain Eukaryota; kingdom Viridiplantae; phylum Streptophyta; class Magnoliopsida; order Poales; family Poaceae; genus Dactylis; species Dactylis glomerata. The sequence continues at coordinate 2,298,447 of QXEO01000422.1, read as the reverse complement.
CGATGAATATTGGTGTTATGATTGAGTTGAAGTACTGAATTTTATCTTATGTTATCTCTATGTTGTTTATGATCTTGCATGCTCTCCGTTGTTAGTAGCTATCTTGGCCGAGTAGTTGCTAGTGACTCTAAGAGGGGGTATTTATGCTCGATAGTGGGTTCATGCCTCTATTTAATCTGGGGGAGTGATAGAAACCTCTAAGGTTGTAGATGTGTTGTTGCTACTAGGGAGAAAACAACATTCATATGCTCGAGGGCATATGCTTTGTTTACATTACACACTTTGCTTAATGCAGTTATCTGTTGTTTGCAACTTAATACTTGTGGAGTTCTCGGATTGATTCGCCACAAGTGGATTATTAGTCATAGATGCAGTTGGATGGCGGTCTATGTATCTTGTTGTAATGCCCAGATTAAATCTCATAGTGATCCTCTTGACATATCACGTTGTCTTTATTCTATCAATTGCCCAACTGTAATTTGTTTACCCAGCATGTGTTATTTTATCTTATGGAGAGACACCACTAGTGAACTGTGGACCCCGGTCCTATTTCCTTCATATTGCTATCACCTGTTTACTTTACTTGCACTGTTTACTTTACTCGCATACTATTACTATTTTCTACTCGATACGCTCATTCCTTTGTTTACAGCAAACCGGTGAGATTGACAACCTCATCGTAAGTTGGGAGCAAAGTATTTGGTTGTGTTGTGTGCAGGTTCCACGTTGCTACTAGTTGAAGATGCGCTAACTCGTTATATCGTTAACGGCGCCCTTGTTGGAGTGTCACTAGGCTAGCAAGCATCACCTTCAGTCGTTTGGCTTCTTCCCCTTCGGATCGATAAACCTTGGTTTCTTACTGAGGGAAAACCTTGCTGTTGTACTCATCATACCTTCCTCTTGGGCTTCCCAACTGGACGGTGCTTTTCATAATCAACACCGTGCCGCATCAAGCCCTTTTCTGGCGCTGTTGCCGGGGAGGAAAAAGAAGACTTCTGCAAGGGGAGTTTCGCACGCACATCCTTTACTTTGTTTTAAGTTTTGCTTTACTTTATTTTTACTTGCATCGTTTTATCAAAAACACAAAAAAATTAGTATCCTTGATAGTTGTTTTTACCTGCTTGCTTTTAGTTTTGCTAGAATGGCTACTCCTGAAAACACCAAGTTGTGTGATTTTACTAGCACTAATAATAGTGATTTTATCTGCACTCCTATTGCGCCACCTGCTCCTGCTGCAAATTTTGATGAGATCAAGCCTGCTTTGTTGAACCTTGTTATGAAAGAGCAATTTTCTGGTACTAGTACTGATGATGCTGCAGCTCATCTCAACAAATTTGTGGAGCTATGTGAGATGCAGAAATATAAGGATGTAGAAAGTGATATTATTAAGCTTAAGTTGTTTCCTTTTTCTTTGAGAGGAAAAGCTAAGGATTGGTTGCTTTATTTGCCTAAAAATAGTATTGATTCATGGGCTAAGTGTAAGGATGCTTTTATTGGTAGATACTATCCTCCTGCTAAGATTATAGCTTTGCGTAGCAATATTATGAAGTTTAGTCAGTTTGATAATGAACATGTTGCTCAAGCTTGGGAAAGAATGAAATCTATGATAAAGAATTGTCCCACTCATGGACTGACTACTTGGATGATTGTCCAAACTTTTTATGCAGGACTGAATTTTTCTTCAATGAACCTATTGGATTCAGCTGCTGGAGGCACTTTTATGTCCCTTACCTTGGGCGCCGCAATAAAGCTTCTCGACAATATGATGGTAAATTACTCTGAATGACACACCGAGAGAGCTCCACAAGGTAAGAAGGTAAATTCTGTTGAGGAAACCTCTTCCTTAAGTGATAAGATCGGTGCTATTATGCTTATGCTTTCAAATGATAGGACTCATGTTGATCCTAATAATGTTCCTTTAGCCTCTTTGGTTGCTCAAGAAGAGCATGTTGATGTAAACTTCATTAGAAATAATAATTTTAACAACAATGCTTATAGGAACAATTTTGCTAGTAACAATTATAGGCTGTATCCTTCTACCAATGGTAATGGTTATGGTAATTCTTATGGTAATTCCTCCAACAACACTAGGGCTGCGCCCTCCGAGCTTGAGGTAATGCTCAAGGACTTCATCGGTAAGAAAAATGCTTTTAACAAGTCTGTTGAGGAAAAGTTAGGCAAAATTGATATTCTTGCTTCTAAAGTTGATAGCCTTGCTCATGATGTTGAACTTCTGAAATTAAAAGTGTTGCCTAATGAGGTAAAAGAGAACAATCCTTTTGCTACTGCTAATGCTATCCAAGTTAGAATTGATGAAAATGTTAGGATGCTAGCAGAATTGCATGCCAGGTGGGAAAGAGAAGATGAGATGGCTAGAAAGATGAAGGTATGTACCATTACTACCTCTAATGATGTTATTCCTAATGCTAGCAATCCTCTTACTTTGATTGGTGTAGAGAAAACTCCTACTCCTTGTGTTAAAAAGCCTAAAACAGCTAAAACTTTTTCTCAAAAGAGTGCTGAAATTTTTCGGAGTGTGGGAAATGATACCTCTATTTCCTTTAATGATTTTGATGTTGATGGCTGCAATATATCTGAAGTTATTTTGTTCTTGCAAAAGCTTGCTTTGACTCCCAATGCTAGTTCTTTAAATGTTGCTTTTACCAAGCATATTACCAATGCTCTTATGAAAATTAGGGATGAAAAGTTGAAGCAAAAAGCTTCTGTTCCCAAGAAGTTAGAAGATGGTTGGGAACCCATCATTGATATGCATGTTAATGGTTTTGATTGCCATGCTTTATGTGATCTAGGTGCTAGTATTTCTATCATGCCTAGAAAGATTTATGACATGCTTGATTTACCACCGCTTGAAAAGTGTTACTATGATGTTCCTATTGCTGATGTTGCTAAGAAGAAACCTTTGGGAAGAATTAATGATGTTCTTATTATGGTTAACAATAACCTTGTTCCCGTTGATTTTCTTGTCATGGATGTTGAATGCAATGCTTCATGTCCTATTATTTTGGGAAGACCCTTTCTTCGAACTGTAGGTGCCATCATTGATATGAGGGAAGGCACCATCAAATATCAATTTCCACTCAAGAAAGGTATGGAAAACTTCCCTAGAAAGAGGAAGAAATTACTTTTTGACTCTATTCTTAGAGCAAATTATGAGCTTGATGCTTCATCACTTGATATTACTTGATTCGCATTTTCTGCGCCTAGCTCAAAGGCGTTAAATAAAAACACTTTTGGGAGATAACCCAATATTTTTACATTCAGTTCTTTTTCTTTTATTTGAGTTTTGGAAGTTATTACTACTGTAATAACCTCTCCTTATCATTTTTATTTCGTTTTTGTGCCAAGAGAAGCCTCTAATTTGAGTGAGGTAAGATTTGCGGATGTTGCTGTCCTGAAACAGTTTTCGGTGCTGCACCGTAAAAATTCGTGTAAATTCTCTGTATGTCTTTTGGACCTGCGATTTCTTGTGCATATGCCCCAGGTTATATACAAACTTTCATTAGTTGAACACTTTTTGATTTGAGCAACAGAAAACCCTCTAAAAATTTGACCTTTGTCAGCTGTTCTGTTTTGACAGATTTCTGCCAATATTTGTGTTTGCCGATTTATCGCTTTCTTTTTGAGTTCTTTTGATCACGGAACTTTTGGGGAAGTTGCTACAGTAGTATATGCTTTATATGTGGTGGTTTTGAGTTTAAACCTGAAGCAAAAGGGGTTGATTCAATGTTATGCTTACACTAATGTTGCTAATAGATTTGTGTTTAGTTTTGTATGAAGGAAGTTTTCAAGTGTAGGGATTGGAGAATGATGAGATGAGTTGAAGAATGGACAAAAGCTCAAGCTTGGGGATGCCCATGTCACCCCAAGAAATATCCAAGAAGTACAAGCGTCAAAGCTTGGGGATGCCCCCGAGGCACCCCTTCTTCATCGGCAAAAATCAGGTCACCTTTCAACGCACTATATTTTTATTGCTTCATGCATTATGCATTTTTCTTGGAGCGTCAGTTGTTTTTAGTTTTCAGTTTTGTTTAGTTTTGTTTGTTGCAATAAATGGTTGGACCCCAACAAATTTCTTTTGGAGAAGTTGCCTTGCTTTTCATTTGCCAAGAACACTCCGTTTTTCACTCTTATCGTCTCAACGAGTGTTCTCTTTTTCTAAAACTGCATTTAGTTTTCAATTTTCACCTTGATTTGTGTTGAGATCTTGTTATATCTTTGCATCAAGGTGTATTTTGACCTTTGGTCCATGTTGGTTTTCATCAAAAGAGTTGTTTATAAAAAGTTTGAATGGTGTTGGAAAAGAGAAAAAACTTTATACAAAAAAGTGGTACAAGAAGGAGCTTGTGTAGACTGCGGCCTAGGCTTTTGCATGTCGTGCTTGATATCTTTTTGATAGTATGCTTAGTGGTTTTGCTGTAGCATGAATTGTCTCAAATGACTGAGATTGCTTAATGAGCCTTTGGAAAAATCATGCGTTGTTTTAATTATTTGGAAGCATTATTTTAGTTTTCTCCTTGATGCTTTATTTGGGTTGACTTGGCGCATGCTCACACATGTTTGACTCATACAAAGTCGCCATTGCTTCTATGATCATTTAGTTTTTGACTTTTGATGCTATCTTATGCTTCTTTTAATGTCGCTTTGTCGCTTTGCATGATTATGGCCGTTATTGCTCTCTTAGTTGGTCGCTCCCAGTGTTTTGCTAGTCCTCATTTTGTACTGAGTATGAGCTCGACTCGTGCATCCAACTCCTAAAAACCAAGTTTGCCATTGTGTCCACTATAAATTCCTATGCATGGTGTTTGTAAGCCATTCCAAGTAAATTTTCATGTGCTATATTTGAAAAAACCTTCAAAACACTTCTCATTTTGTGACACTGTTTTCAGCTCATGGGGACGTAGTGGTCGGAATTGCTATCTTCCATATTAAATTAAGTACCCCTCGACTAGGCAGCTTCATCTGCTTGTCATTAATTTTGCATGAGAGCTGGTCAGACCATTGCAATCTAATTTTAAAATAAAAGAAAAAAGGCACTCCTCCATGGTATGTGAATGTTGGTGGGCATCCGATGGAATCGGTTAGCCATGGTTTGAGAAAGGAAAAAAGGTGGGGAGGAGTGCCAAAGCTTTATAAAGAGCACCAATGTGCCAAATTTTCAAAGAACACGGAACCGCTCTCACTTGTTTATTATGGAAGATAGTAAGACACCATTGCTAGTCGTTGACAAAAGCAACCACCTCTCAAAACCCAATTTTTATCTCTGTTTTACAAATGAAAAGCTCTAGCACATGTTTAATCACTGCTTCCCTCCGCGAAGGGCCTTTCTTTTACTTTTATGTTGAGTCACCACCTTCTATCTTTATGCACCGTCCAAGAGAGCATAGTTGTCATTCTGAGTATAATGTGCATTGTCCCAAAGTTTTCATTGATTGATTCATGATAATTGGTTTCACTTGTTCTTAAATTACTTGTATCTAGTCGCCCTCTTAAACTTGAAGGTGTCCTATGCATTTATGTTTTGCTCTCTCATGAAGGACAAGCTGAAAACCATTTGCTATGTTTTTCCATATGATTTGAAGACACATTTGACTTGCATTGTTTCATTTTCATGATCTTTTGTTTGTGTTCATTTTCATATTATAACATGGATGCTAAGTTTCTTCTATCAAGATTATATCTTTCATGCCCATGTTTTAAGTTCTTTTGATCCCAGCGCACAATGCTTACATATATGATCAAGATTGTGTAGGTGCATGTCACCTCAAAAATTATTTCTTTTGTTATCACTTACCTACTCGAGGACGAGCAGGAGTTAAGCTTGGGGATGCTGATACGTCTCCAACGTATCCATAATTTTTGATGCTCCATGCTTGTTTTTACACCATTTGCTTAGTGTTTCATTACACTTTGTGGCATTTTTATGCATTTTCTGGAACTAACCTATTAACGAGATGCCACAGTGCCAGTTCCCTGTTTTCTGCTGTTTTTGTGTTTCAGATAAGTTACACAGGAAATATTCTCGGAATTGGACGAAACAAAAGCCAGAAGTCCAGATATTCACAGGAGCTTCCAGAAGACCGAAGGAGAGACGGAGAGGGGCCACAGGGCGCCCACACCACAGGGCGGCGTGGCCTAGGGCTGGCCCACGCCCCCTGGTGGTGAGGCCACCCTGACCCACCTCTGACGCTGCCCCTTCGCCTATAAAGACCCCCGACGGGAAAAACCTAAACACCCGATCACTTTTCCAGAATACATCGTGATCCACCGCTGCCACCAACCCGAAGATCGGGAGGGTCCAGAAGCTCTTCCCGGCACCCTGCTGGAGAGGGGAATCGCCACCGGAGGTCTTCTTCATAGCCATGCTTGCCTTCGGCGTGATGAGTGAGTAGTCTACCTTGGACTATGGGTCCATAGCAGTAGCTAGTTGGTTGTCTTCTCCACCATGTGCTTCATGTTTAGATCTCGTGAGCTGCCTTACATGATCGAGATCACCGTTATGTAATTCTACATGTTGTGTTTGTTGGGATCCGATGAATATTGTTGTTATGATTGAGTTGAAGTACTGAATTTTATCTTATGTTATCTCTATGTTGTTTATGATCTTGCATGATCTTCGTTGTTAGTAGCTATCTTGGCCGAGTAGTTGCTAGTGACTCCAAGAGGGGGTATTTATGCTCGATAGTGGGTTCATGCCTCTATTTAATCTGGGGGAGTGACAGAAACCTCTAAGGTTGTAGATGTGCTGTTGCTACTAGGGAGAAAACAACATTCATATGCTCGAGGGCATATGCTTTGTTTACATTACACACTTTGCTTAATGCAGTTATCTGTTGTTCGCAACTTAATACTTGTGGAGTTCTCGGATTGATTCACCACAAGTGGATTATTAGTCATAGATGCAGTTGGATGGCGGTCTATGTATCTTGTTGTAATGCCCAGAGTAAATCTCATAGTAATTCTATTGACATATCATGTTGTCTTTATTCGATCAATTGCCCAACTGTAATTTGTTTACCCAGCATGTGTTATTTTATCTTATGGAGAGACACCACTTGTGAACTGTGGACCCCGGTCCTATTTCCTTTATATTGCTATCACCTGTTTACTTTACTCGCACTGTTTACTTTACTCACATACTATTACTATTTTCCACTCGATACGCTCATTCCTTTGTTTACAGCAAACCGGTGAGATTGACAACCTCATCGTAAGTTGGGAGCAAAGTATTTGGTTGTGTTGTGTGCAGGTTCCATGTTGCTACTAGTTGAAGATGCGCTAACTCGTTATATCGTTAACGGCGCCCTTGTTGGAGTGTCACTAGGCTAGCAAGCATCACCTTCAGTCGTTTGGCTTCTTCCCCTTCGGATCGATAAACCTTGGTTTCTTACAGAGGGAAAACCTTGCTGTTGTACTCATCATACCTTCCTCTTGGGGTTCCCAACTGGACGGTGCTTTTCATAATCAACATCGTGTCGCATCAAGGCGATCGAGTCCCGGCCTGGGGGCGCTGGCGTCCTGGCCAAGGACCGATCCAGCCAGGGAGCCCTCCGTCCTCTCGATGCCTTGCGCTGGAGTCTCGGCCTGCTGGCCGCTATGCCGTCCTGGCCCGCTGGGAAATCCCGACCTGGAGAGCGTCGGCCTAAGAAGGGCGTCCCAGCCGGGGCACCGGAGACCGGCCCAGCCGGGAGAAGAAGAGTGCCGGCCCAGCCGGGGAAGGAGCGAGCCGGCCCAGCCGGGGGAGCGACACCGGCCCAGTTGGCTGGAGATGCTCCGGCCCAGCCGGTTGAGATGCTCTGGCCCAGCCGGCTTAATTCCGGTCTGCCCTGCTATATGCCGGCCTGGGCCCTTGTATGTCGGCCCAGCGAGCTTATATGCCGGCTTGGGAGTATTACGAGCAGGCCGGCTTTGCTATATGCTGGCCCAACCTGCTGTTTAATTGTTTTTTAATATCCTGCACATATAATCCAGTATATACAATGTATGTTAGTCATATAAAAAGGGTACTTTGGTATACCCGGGTTATATCCCCGACATTAGCCCCCGAGGCTGTGGGGGACTCGCAGAGTCGCGCACAGGCTTCAACAAAATATACCACTCACATACTCATAAAAATGATATGCGGGCCTTCATGGGCAATCTCAGAATACTATTGTGCCCTCATTGGCTATATCGACACTTTGCCTCTTGAGCTATTTGCCTGTTGGGCTACTCTGCCTCTTAGGCTTGCCTCTTGGGCTACTTTGCCTCTTTGGCCACTTTGCCTCTTGGGCTTGCCTCGTGGGCTACTTTGCCTCTTGGGCCATGTCTCATTGACATTGTCTGTTTTGACAATGCCGGTATACTGATATGCCTCTTGGGTTGTGCCATCACTGGGCACTTGTTAGTATGTCAAATGATAAGTTATGTTAATATGCCAAACCGGGATACTCCGTGAGATCAGATATGATAAGAGATATGATATTTGTTAGCTTTGAGATCAATGTCTCGATATATTACTGAGCCAGAATTGGCGATGACTGAAGTGATTATAGAATGCCGTGATATGTTGGCATGCCAAAATAAACGGTGATATGAGTTATTGATTGATGCCTTGATATGCTAGCAAACCGAAATAAATGGTGATTGGAGATTTTGATCAATGCCTTGATATGTCGGCATACTGAAATATATGTGACTCAAGATATTACCTGATACCCTAATATGATGGTAAACTGAAATACCTGTGACCTGAGATATAAATTGAAGCCATAGTGGTGTCATAGTAATTTCTTCTCTGTAACGGCAATATGGATAGTCATAGCCGGATAATGGATATATATAATGAGATGTCCAACCTGATATGTAGTCATACTAAAAGACATAGCAATGGTCATAGTATTTGGCATATTGCAATCTAGCATACGGAGTTTGGCATATAGCACATAGCATTCGGCATATAGCATATGAAATAAAGCACTTGGCATATAGACTGAGATATAGCAGTTTGACATATAGCAACTAGGATTGACATATAAGCTAACTTGGCAACTCATAGGAAACATTTGGCACTCATATGCCGGCATATAAATATAGGTATACTATAACTGGCATGCGAGGTTTGATATAGAGCATATAGCAACTGGTACTGAGATTGGCATATAAACTGAGATATGACTATAAACTCGCAGTAGCTAGCACATGGTATTCGTCATATAAAGACTGACATATGACACATAGCATATACCAGCCGGCATATAATAGATAGCAAATAGCAAAAATAGATACTAGACTTGTCATAGCATATATCAATAGTAGTCTCTATGCAAGGTGGTAGTCATAGCATTTGGCATATAAACAGATATACTGAACTCAACATATCAACTGGCATACTGATTATAGCACTATAGCAGGTATATAGACTGACACATGCGAAGATATATAACTTGACATAGCAACTAGCTTACAGTAATAGATACTAAGTCTAAGATATGATATTTTATCTAAGGCACAAAACTTGACATGCTATTGTTGGCATACAAAGCCGGCATATAATCAGACATGCAAACTTTACTCAAGATTGCAGACATATAAACTGATACTGATAATATTATTGCAGCAGGCATATGTAGAAATTGGCATAGAAACAGACATACAGAAATAAACTGGAAAGCGGGCATACAAGCATGTAGACTAGTTTAAACAGCAACAGTAGTATAGCATTGGCTGGCTAGGCTCATGCCTAGCCCCCGAGTTATTTTTTCTATCAAGGAGATACTAGACTTTAATTAAACGGGCTAGCCCAGGCGGGTTACTTTAACACTTAGAAGAAACTACACTCTGGACAGGCCGGCTAGCCCCCGAGTACTATTTTAAGACTAAAACACACTTAGAGCATTTTACGCTAATACTTAACTGGGATAAGGCTGAAGCAGTTCTCGTAGCTGGGACCTCTGGCCGGAGCGCCACTGACGGCCCGCTGCTTGATTGCCGGCCTCGGCTTAACTTCCGGCCTGGTCAAGCTGCGTTGGCCCGCGAACTCAGAGCGGGAACAGGCCGCTCCGCCCAACCCAATAGCGGAACACCAGACGCGCCCAGCCGGAATGCGGCCCAGCTGCGGACAGAACTCGGGCGCAGTCAGCCGGGGCGCGGCCCAGGTGCGGAGGAGGCCGCGACATGGCCCAGGCGCGGAGGAGGCTAGGATACGGCCAGCTAGGGCGCGGCCCAGACAGAGGGAGACCCGCTGCTGCGCGGGAGCGCTGGCCCAGCCAGGGCCCAAAACGCCTAGAGCTGGCTGGGAAAGGCCTAAACCGGCCCAGGACAAACTTGTTCCGGCCAAGAAAGGCCAGAATCGCTATATGCTGGCCCGCAGGCGTGAATTCCGGCCAGAAAACATATATGCCGGCCGGGGAAATGTCAGAGTTGATCCCGACCCCACATATGTCGGCTGGGACATAAATATGCTGGCCGGGACCCACCAATGCCGGCCCGGGGAAGCCGAGTGCCGGCCCGGAGATGCCGATGTAGGTCCGGGACAGCCGTATGCCGGCCCGGGTGAGTTGATGTCAGCCCGGGAAGCTGAAGAAGACCTGAAGTGCTCGGAGGCGATCTTGATGTCGAGCCCCCGAGCTGACGAAGAAGATCCCATCCGGATGCAATCCTACCAGCGCCTTGATCAGCCCCACGGTGGGCGCCAAATGTCGTCGTGGTGAACGAGCATATGCCACAGGGTGGCTTAAGTTGGGGCCGACTGTACACTGGCGTATCCGGAGGAGGGAAGACGCGGTGAAGACCGCGCTCAGAACACACTGCTAACACACCGAGCTACCCAGGTTCGGGGCCCTCGTGAGGAGGTAACACCCCTACTCCTGCATGTCTGATCTATATGAGCTACACATGAGAGCTACAATGGTGCTCCTTGAGCTGTATATCTTGCCTATCTAAGGCTGCACTGGTCAGGAGCTAAAGAGCTAGTGCTACTGAGGAAGGAGAGCTCCTATGAAGCGAGAGAGAAATGAGCTTCCTCTGGAGGCTGGGGTGATCGTTCCTCCTGGTGCCCCTTATATAGGGTGCCCAGGGGACAAGGGATGCCCCACTAAATACTATGCATGTACCCTGCACACTGTAGCTGAGCTGACTACTGGGGTCTTGTCACCCTGTAGCACTGTCATCACTGGGGTACCGTACTTGGTACTGTGGCTGGTGTCATGGTCATGGGCTTGTCCCATCTTGGCTGTCCTTGGAGTACTTGGTCTTCGTCTTCTAGCGACCTCCTAGTCATCAGTCTTATCCTCCTCCTGAGGATAAAATTGATCGGGACGTATACCGGTCTGAGCCTGGGGCATCCCAAGACCGGTATACAGCGTCACTGACGGAGAGGCCGGCTAGATCGATCCCACCTGGACCGATCCAGTCGGAGAAGTAGCGTTGTGGAGCTCCTGAATACCGGCCTGGGGCTAGACATGTCGGCTGGAGGCGCTATGAGCAGACTCTGGGACGAGGAAGGCCTGGCGTCGATACCGGCCAGGGAACGACCAGCCAGAGGCGATCGAGTCCCGGCCTGGGGGCGCTGGCATCGCTGGCGTCCTGGCCAGGGACCGATCCGGCCAGGGAGCCCTCCGTCCTCTCGATGCCTTGCGCTGGAGTCCCGGCCTGCTGGCCGCTATGCCGGCCTGGCCCGCTGGGGAATCCTGACCTGGAGAGCGTCGGCCTGAGAAGGGCGACCCAGCCGGGGCGCCGGAGACCGGCCCAGCCTGGAGAAGAAGAGTGCCGGCCCAGCCGGGGGAGCGACACCGGCCCAACCGGGGGAGCGACACCGGCCCAGCCGGCTGGAGATGCTCCGGCCCAGCCGAGTGAGATGTTCCGGCCCAGCCGGTTGAGATGCTCCGGCCCAGCCGGCTTAATTCCGGTCTGCCCTGCTATATGCCGGCCTGGGCCCTTGTATGCCGGCCCAGCGAGCTTATATGCCAGCCTGTGAGTATTACGAGCAGGCCGGCTTTGCTATATGCCGGCCCAACCTGCTGTTTAATTGTTTTTTAATATCCTACACATAATCCGGTATATACAATGTATGTTAGTCATATAAAAAGGGTACTTTGGTATACCCAGGGTTATATCCCCGACACTCGAGTGAGTTATATAGTAGTACAGACTTGAAGGCCAAGAAAACTCTCCTAGAGATAAGGCAGGACATTAACTACACAAATCCTGTAATATCTATAACTGCATAATATATCTCTAACACATTCATGTCGAAGTTCATGCGCATGCCGCCGCCCCACAAACTTTAAATACGAATTCATCAAGGTCTAGCTCTGTGTCCCCACCGCTGGCTCCATCTCCGCCGTCGGGCCTACCGCCATCGACAGTTGCGTGATCCATGGTGAGAGGACACCTCTCTCGTATGGTTCAAACCTGGTTCGAATGGACAAGCTCGCTAAAGAAGACGAATGTGCCACGCTGGACCAGCTGACTGTGGGTCCAACTGTTTGATTGACTATCAAAGTTGTTAATCACTGTTTATGTGTTCTCTGCAAGTTATTACCCCAAGAGTTGGTGTTCCGTGTAAAAAATATATGTGGTTGTGATTTTGTGCAACACAATCCCCAACTCTTGGTGTTACATGTAATTTCCTCCACCACTAGGGATAGCCCAACGGTGCAAAGGGGAGATGCCCGCGTTGGATCCATGCCACACACATGGACTTGACATCAATGGGGGGCATCGAGCACGACTGGTGCATCGACCTATGCACCGCCTGCATTTTTTGAGAACTTGCAACTTTATTACTCAACGTCCAAAGTTACAGGTATTGAGACAATGTTATGAGGTTCAAGGAGCCACAAATGGCGCCCATGATCTAGGGATAAAGCAAATCTAGCTAGACTATGAGCCTTAGAATTTGATCTTCCCCTCTCAAACTTGAAAATAACATCATCGAAAGTCACTTGCAGACCTGCTATGACCTGCTATAACATCATCGAAAGTCACTTGCAGACCTGCTATGACCTGCTATGACCTGCTATAACATCATAGAGATTTCTCAAACTATAGCAGCATATTTTCCTCCTGTTCCATCAGCAATACCAGCTATGACCTGCTTGCAGTCACTTGGAACAACAAATCTTCGATAAGGGAGATCCTCCTCTTGCATGCCGCGCACAGCAAGACTTAGTCAGGCCCACAAGGCGTTCGACAGACATAGGGCCGCAAGGTGGTCGACAAACCTAGGCCCCCAAGGCGGTCAGCAGACCTAGGCCTGGCTTATCGCTGCCACCTCTGCCGTACCTCGACGAGCCACTGCCGGCTGACCAACAACTCACCAAGAGTCCTGTCATACGCCCAAATGTGTACGGGTGTCACTAACGCCCGCCCAAATATGCACCGGGATGATTTTCTTTGTACTCCTGCTCCATCCCAGTGTGTTAGGCTCACAACGATTTGCATTGTGACCAAGACAATTTCTCATTGGACGTTAAAATCTCTCCCTCTCTCCAATCATTAGCTAATTCATAACTGTCCGATGGCCTCTTTGGATTGAAGGAAATTCATAGGATTTTGGAGGATTCTAATTCATAGGATTTTTTTCCTATGGAATGTCTTTGGATAATAGGATTAAGCTCATCGAATTCCTAAGTAATTAATTCCTATGCCCTCGAGGTTGTAAGGCCCAATTAGTCCCGGTTGTAGCAATTGGGACTAACAAAGTGGGACTAAAGGCTCCAGCCTTTAGTCCCGATTATTTACGAACCGGGACCAATGGGCCTCCACGTGGTCCGGGTCATGTGCTGCAGAACGGGATCTTTTGATCCCGGTTCGTAACACAGACTGGGACTAAAGGTCCGTTCGTAATAAAATTTGTATTTTCTATTTCAGAATTTCTATATTTTCTTTATTTCTCTAATATCTAATCATCTCTATTCTCATATCAAATTAGATACTTATGGCTCTCACTCCATTCTCATGTCAAATTACAAGTACTTGTGGTCCTCACTTCCCGGTCGGTCACCCATCCTCACACTGCTCCACCCTTAGCACGTTTAACTTCTCCATTCCTTCCCTACTAGCTTCCAAGACTGCGCTCGCGACTTCTTGATAATAGTATGCTACCAATTCTATTAACCTATACACTTTGGTAATATATAATATTACTTTTTTAAATTCCAAATAAATTCACAAAATAAGCAACAATGATTAAGTAATAATAAGCACCAATGAATTCCAAATAATCTTTATGCATAATTTAATTATTAATTTTTAATGATTAAAATATTCAAAAAAACCAAAATACTTGAAAAATCCAAAATTCAAAAATTAATAGACTTTGTTAACCGAAACAGAGGGAGTACATTTTTCCAAACATTATACTCATCCAATAGAATAACAATAAGAGACACGAGAAATCTCGAAGACTGATCACACAACCACACATCTACGACCATCCACCTAATAAACATTAAGGTTGAGACGATCAACATGGCTATTGTAGCCTTTTAGCTTCCAGTAGCTCCTAGCAATCTCGAAGCCTAGACAAGCATCTAGAGCGGCATATAACAATTGCTTCTAGCTCAATGGAACTTTGGCCCAACCAAATATTAGTTCATCATCATCTTCTTCTTCTTCTCCCTTCTTCTTGTACTTCTTCTTGTCCTTCTTCTTGATACTCTTCTTGTTCTCAAGATGTGTCCCAATAGTAGCATTGGCCAAATCATAGAGACTCGGAGTTAGTTTGTCGGTGGGGTACGGGACAATCTTTTGGAGATCGTACGCAGACGGAATTTCAATTCCGTATGTCCTCAGCATGCGCACATCATTGGCGATAGCCGCACCATAGAACTTGATGGTGGTGTCCTTCAAGAATTCCTTGAGCAGTTGCGGCACGCGATTGGCCCAACATATCTGGAAGATCAATACCTTGGACGCCACCGAGAGTTGAAGGACGGCGGCACGCTGATTGACCATATTGTAAGGGGTGGTGAACTCACAGTCCAAGCCCACGCACTTGATCGGTGCGGCGTCGAGGAACCGTTGCTTGACGGCGCGGATCCACTTCTCCACCCTTGGTGCACAGAGAGTTTCCGTGATGGTGAAGTTCATCTCTTCGATGGTGATATAGTATAGCCGAGATCGAGGTAGATCTTGCTCTGCCATTGAGAGGGAGAGAGAGGGCGCCGGCAGTGGTGAAGATGCTATGCGTGTGGGAGATGTTTTGGGAGAATATTAGGATGAGAAGATGTGTGCTTAAGATGAAAATATGAGTGCATTTATATAGTAGAGAGAGGGAGATGAGAAGACAACATCGGCGATGTGATATCAAGCCGGCCGGCGGTTCCCGAAGCGATTGGTGATGATCTACGAAGTGATGCTGTTAATGGCGATGGATCTACAAAGCGTCTCGTGTCGTAACTGGCGCGGGAAGTGGCGGTTCGTTTGAATGTGCCTTTGGTCCCGGCTCGTGACACAAACCGGGACTAAAGGGTGCCCTTTAGTCCCGGTTTGAGCCATGAGCCGGGACTAAAGGCCCCTACTCATTAGCCCCGGTTGTTGACAAAAACCGGGACTAAAGGGCACCTTTGAACCGGGACTAATGCTCCCTGGCCCACATTTTTGAATGAACCGGGATTAATGCGCCCTTTAGCCGCAGGTCGAACAGTTTGGGGACTAATTGAGGTGAATGGAAGCCCTTTTTTCTACTAGTGCTCATTTTCTTTTTCTTTTGAGAAGTCCAATGCATTTACACACTCTCTCTCTACTCTCTCCTCAGTCCTGTAAAATTCTTGTGTTTGTCTCCTATGCATTATCTAAAGACACCTCTTACAAAATTTTGGTGTTTCAAAATCCTATAGGAACTAGTTGAATGCCCGTGCGTTACTACGGAACAACAATAAAAATATAAAATTTGATTGAAATTTGGTTCTCTTTTGGCTCTCGACCAGTTTTAAGGCCGAGCCAGTACCACGATAGCATTGAATGCCCACCCCTCAGCTCGGTCGGCACCACGATGAAGATGTTTTCCTTGGGCGCACTGACATGAGTTTCTCACCTAGCGAGCATCCGCCTCCCCACCACAACCATCTTCTTGGTGGATTCTTCTGACGCTACCCGCTCTTGAGCTCCTCCCATGTCTCCCAGCTGCCCCTCCTTGCCACTGCTTAGTAGGAGACGTTGTGGTTGTGGTCTTCGCGACTGTCTACCTAAACCTAGCTAGGGCATCGGGAAAATAATTCAGTAAACATAGGTGCCAGTGACTTATGCAACGAGCCGATGTTAAGGTATGTGGGCCTGGTGATAAATTCATATATTTTTCAGCAAGAAGAAAATGAATAATTAATTTGATCGTGTGCATTGTGCATGTAAATAGGAAGAAAAATATAATTTGATTCAATCTGAACTCAGCTCTAACGAGCAGCGGCCAAGCAAGAAAATAGCTATAATTACGTGAAAATAGTAGTAGTAGGAGTAGTAGTACTACTTCTATTAGAATTGAATTTATTCCATTCATTTAGCAAACTAGCATTAAATTGGCTCATTGCTTAGCCGCTAATAAAATCGTATTTATCCGTTCATTAACCACGATTAGTTGATTAGCGGTATACAACACCACCAGCCCCTCCCGCCGCCGTCGCTGGTGGCGCCACCGGGCAAAGCCCCGGGAGCGTGGCGGCGGGGGGGGGGGAGGGGGGACCTTCTCCTGCTGCGCTGGGTAGCGGTTCGGCTAGGATCCTAGTAGAGCTTCGGGAGACGTCGTCAAGATGGTGGGGGCGGCGTCGCGTCAGAATAAGAGTGCCAGAGCTTGATCCCCGTCTCGGCAAGGCCACTTGTGGCGGCGCCGGTGAGTTGCTGGCCTGGTTTCCTCTCAGATCTGCGAATCTTGGGAGGGTGGGTTCTCCAGGCGCGTTCGTCTTTCGACGTGGCCGTGGAGTTTCTGGAGTCTATACGGGTGTCGGAGGGCTGCTGATGTTGTTGCCTTTCCCTTGGCCGGCCATGTTGGCGAGGGAGTGGAAGGGGACGGCACCACCATCTTCCTCGTTAGGGTTGTGTATGGTCTTTTTTTGAGATGCGACTGTCGCTGCGTGAAGCTTCTTCTGGCCGGCCATGGTGGCGAGGGGAGGATGCGGCTCAACGTGACGTTGGTGGTTGGGACCTACTGCTCGGGGATCTTGGATTGGAGGTACTGCTTGGTCTTCCCCATCTCCTGCCTGCCTGATGTTCTGGAAAAGGATCTTAGCTCTCACCCCTCGGGGTGGGCACTCTTGTGGTGTTCAAAGCTCATTGTGGCGATAGTGGCGGCGGTGATTCGATGGTGTCTGAAGATGAGCTACTTCTGGATCCGGTACCTGTACTTGGTTGGTGACGATGAGGACGATGGGCTTGATGGAACTTTGGAAGTACGGTGTGAGGTCATTCTTGCAAAAGTCTGGGACCATATTGTATTTTCCTTTTTTTATGAATTCGTTTGTAATCGGTTTCGCCATTGTTGAAATACCATCAGTTGTTATCTTAAAAAAAAGTTGATTAGTGGTATGCATGTGGCCCTCCTCCCTCTAAACCTGCTTGTTCCTCCATATTCATAAATTTCTCTACATGTGAAACTATTTTGAGACCGTGCGACAGAAAATTGCATACAAACGCATGCCTCTTAATTGGTTGAAATTAAAGAGTAATATAGAGGGAAAATGGTAAACACTTCCTAACGTGTAGGATTTTAATTTTGACCTGATTATAAGAAATTTTAGTAGGGCCAAAAAAATTCAGGTGATGCAATCTATTATTTAGTATGATGTATGAAACAACCTTATGTTGCAATAAAAATAAAGTGGACACAATTGCAAATAGAACACTGGCTTAAGTTTTAGTAACGCCAACTTAAGTTTTATATGGAAGCCAACTGCATTGTGCTAGCTCTTCTCGGGTGAATCAAGGGGAGTAGTTATTAGGGAATAAATTGCCATTACACTAAATGTTGCATACAAAAATTTGAAGTGCTCTTTACCGGTTGCATGTCTAAGATGAAAGAAAAATGTAGCAACTAATTGAGCGAGATTTCTGCGTGTGATTTGTGGATGTATTTAATGTGATTGGCTGCATGGCATATCAAATAAAGCAGATATTAATTCATGATTTCAGTTTTTTCTATTAGAGGTAAAATTGGAACTTAAATGATGTACAGTAAAAGTGCCTTCACCACCAACTCAAAACCAATAGTAAAGATACACACTTCTAGACATCAATCCTATGTTTTTCTTATTCCTATGTTTTGGTATTCCTATGATTCAAAGAGACACTTAATTGGTATGCCAAACCGAATTGCTTTCACTCGTCATGTAGGCCAACGGCTAAAATGGAGGTAAAGTGGGAAACTATTTTTTCATATTGCCACATTGGGCCTAACACACTCAGACTTAGGGAGTAAGTTGTAACACTATTTAGGATAACACGGCATGGTAAAAAGGTCTAGGGCATAGGGATAAGGGTGGCCTATTTATTGCTTCCGCCGATTGGGAAAGGTTATCAAATAATTTAGTATAATTACTATAAAGTTATACTCCTGCTGTCCATGATTAGACGTCGGACAAGTCATTTTGCAAAACGCCTCCTATCTTATTTCCCCTAAACAAAGACGTCCTCTCACCTCCACCTTCTCCCCGTTTCTGACCGCATCACTTTCTGCTCCATCGGCTGCGCCGCCTGCTCTGTCGCCCGCGCCGCCGCTGCTTCGTCGCCCACGCCGCCGCTGATCCGTCGTCCGCGTCGCCTCATATTCCGTTCCTCATCACCTTTGTCCTCGCCGACCACCACCGCCATGGAAACCAGGAGGAAAAAGGATCCCCTTTTCGTGCCAAGCTCTTGATTTGGCCGGCGCCGCCGCATCCTCCTCGGCCGGATGGGCCAAACGCCAATGAGTAAATGCTCTCCTGGGAGTCCAACTCCATGCTTGATTTGGCTGGCATGCCTGGTTGCTCATCGAGGTGCCCTGCACGACGACGACAACGAGCTAGCAAGAACGGAGGCGGCCGATCTGCACGGTGCGGTGGTGACCAAGAAGGAGGCGCTGCACGGGGACGTGGTCTGCATCGTCAGCTCCAGGAGCAAGCCGCAGCTCAAGGCCACGTTCGAGCGCTACATGGAAGAGCACGACAAGGCCATCGACAAGGTCCATTTCCCGTCGCGGTCTCGAGCTTTCTGTCGATTTTATGATCATGATTTGAATTGTGGCTAATTTTTTTGTGACATTGATTTGCAGGTTCTCGAAGGGAATGGCAGCGATAAGAGCATGTCTAGCAGGCCCCTCAAAACGCGGCGGCCCCGTATTATTCCGGCGGGATAGGGGGTGAGGGCGAAATGAGCCATCTAGCCGGCCCCGTATTTGGGCTGGCCCGTATCGGCAGAATACGGGGCCCGTCAAACCCACCCCGCCGCCCCCTACAAATACAGGGTGAAGGTGCGAGTGGGGGTCCAACCCCTCACTCGCAACCCTAGCCCCGCCGTGCGCCGCCGCTAGCCTCTACCACTCCGGCGAGCAATTCCCACGTCCACGCCGCCGCATTTGCACCGCCGCCAGCATGAGCTCCTCGCGTCAGAGCAGCCTCTCGCCCACCGCCGGATCGAAGCCGGACACGGTGGAGGAGGCGTGGCGCCGCCACTGCAAATACTCCGCCGCCGGGAGTCGGCGTGCGGCGTGCAAGTACGTCGGCTCGCAGTGGATGCCGCCGACGCTTCGTGACTTCGCGGAGGGCGGCCGCTACCACAAGGTCGACCCGCCGTTGAAGCCGATGAGCAGCGGCGATTTCGAGAAGTGGCGGCGCGGGTGGGAGCAGGAGCGCGCGTGGAAGGCCGCATGGGAGCAGAAGCATGCGTGGGAGGGGAGCTCCAGCGGCGGAGCACCGCGAGCCGGCGACGAGGAAGAGGAGGCGGAGGAGGGGAGGACCCCCTCTTCTTGGAGGCGGTGGCCGCGTCCAAGAAGGAGGCCGCCGACAAGGCTCGGGCGGAGGTAGAGGAGGCGGCGCAGGCCATCGCCGCCGTCAATGAGCTGATGGCTCGGGAGGCCGCCGCCACCACTCTGCTCATCATCCTCGACGACTAGGCTAGCATTGTAGAAGTCGCGATCCAGTAGGATCGCGCAATTTTGTATATCCACTATCTATGATCAATGTGAAGAACTATCTATGAATTCTCCCGGGGTTTGCATTTTTAAAAATACGGGGTGAAATAAGGGGTCTGTTAGACGGAATGGTTCGTGGCGAGCAATTTTTTTGATACAAGGTACTCCTCAAATGACTACCTCTAAGTATCTAGGATTTGAGTGCGTTTATCTGCAAAGTCTGAAACAACGATCAAACACAAAGTCTGAATCTATTTATTCTGCTTTGTTTCTTAAACAAATTAAGCAGTACTCCAATAATGAAAGTCTATTCTGCCATGCACTGGAGTACATATTGTACATTCCGCTAGGCATCCATAGTGGTTGATCATGCAGATCCATGGATCCTAGTGACATAATAGATACGTGCATACATACAAGAGAACAACCTTGCTATAAATAGTGTTGCATACATGTCAAATTTTTGCCTATTTGTTTCCAGGGCCACTGTGGGGTTACTTCAAGGGCATTGCAGGACGTCATGCCCATTAACAAAGTAGCCTTTGGTTTCTTCACCTCCGTTTGATGTTCAGTTACAGGCATCAACAAAGTAGCCTCCTCACCTGTAAAGGAGACATTTAGAAATACCCGTTACATATTCCCTAGTACTCCATATTATACATTGTAGAAAGAAATCCTTACATAATTTCTCAAAGGCAAACACATCATGCTTATCTTGGACAGTGTGGACTTGTCTCTTTAGCTTCATTTAGCAAACTTGAGAACCACGGAAACATGCCCTGCCTAACATAGAAGATAACATATGCTTCATGTCGTAGTGCACTTGTCTCAGTAATGGAATCAACCTGCAACAAATGCATGACTATTACAAGGTGAAACATCCGTGTCATGAAAGGAAATAGCAAGTGACTTGTGAAACATACAAGTGAGTCATTCATCAAGTGCCAACTGCAGTAGGTACAAGTCTCATTTTTCGGAGTGTTTGTTTGAATCTTGATTCCCTGGAGTGTTTCTTTGAATCTTGATTTCCTTTCTCTGAATCTTTTTGATACTCTGAATCTTTAGCAGGGATGGAGCAGCAGCTGCGAACTACACCGGTGCAGGGGAGAAGCAACACGAGTGCGAGGATAGGAGACACTTCTGTGGCGGCGCCGCTGGTTTTTGGTCACCGGTGGAGCTCCAGTGACGACCTCCAGCGACGGCGAGCGAAGGACCACGACGGCCAAGGAAATCAGAAGCCAATCTCGTGTGGAAAATGCTTGTGGATGGCCAGAATGTCACTCTGATGCCGTTGAAGGCTCGGCGAAGCCTAAGGAGGCGCGACAGCGGCGAGCTCGAGTGGGGCCAGAGTTGGAGGAGACGTCTGGATCGATCGATTCACGGCTACCCGACAAGCCTGGCTCTAGGTGCGGAGCTACTGTAGGTGCCGGAGATCCTGCGTGTGGTTGCCGTGGAGCTCCAGATCGTCTCCTCCGTGGAACTCCTGCACGTGGCTTGGTTGAGCTCGAGCTCGATCTCGAGCGCGTCCTTGAAGAGGGAGACGGAGGTCGCGGAGGGAGCGGAGGGCGCAGACCTGGAAGAGGAGCGCGGAGGTCCTCAATGAGCTCCTTCCTCGCCCTCGTCGATGGCAGACGGCAGGGAGGACAGCAGGGAAGACGACCCGAAAACCGAATTTTGGAAATCCAAAATTAAGGGTGGATTTGAAATGTTTTAGATGTATTAGAGGGTTTTTGAAAAAAAGAAAATGAATTGCGGGTCCGAGGTCTAATTATGGACAGAGGGAGTATTAGATCATCGATAATTATTTTTTTTGACTGGGAGAGTAGCACATAAATCGTGGCTTTGTGATAAACATTTACAAGTTGTAATAAACTGACACAAGTTTTAGGTTCAGAATGGCGTTGGCACGTTCATTTCGGTCAACGAGTCAAATATTCCCGTCCCACTGAAAAAACAGGCCAAATGGACAGCACGGCGTAGACGCCATAGATCGGATCGCAGGCCACCCACGGGATTGAAATATCACAGGGAGCGTGCACAGTGTTTGTGCCGCCATAACCACCTCGAATCTGACGACGACGACGGCGGCGGCGGCGGGAGAGATGGATGCGGCCGGAGGCGGTAGGAGATGGTGTGTGGTTACCGGGGGCCGCGGCTTCGCGGCGAGGCACCTGGTGCTGATGCTTCTCCGTTCCGGCGAGTGGCGCGTGCGCGTGGCCGACCTGCCCCACGCCATCGCCCTCGACCGGGACGAGGAGGAGGGGATCTTCGGCGCCGCCCTCCGCGAAGGCCAAGCAGTTTACGCCTCCGCGGACCTCCGCGACAAGGCTCAGGTTGCCAAAGGTGTGTGATCCACCATTTGCTACCTGGATTGTTAGGTTGGGGAGGATTTGATGGCAATGTTGTGCCTAATTCCGTGATTCGCGTGGATCTGAGGCTGATAGGACTTGGAGTAACCAATGACCCGCAGTGTAGGAGTTTATGATTTACTTCACGTGCTAAGACCAGTATTAGTTGAATATATGTAGCTGCTATGCTTTGTTAGATATAATCTTCTCTCTTATAGTGCATTTATGTTTTGGCACTGGCAGAGCGAAAATCGTGTTGTGTCACCTCTAGTAAATTCTTATAAATTCTGTTTATTTTTACGTAATTACCAATAATTAACCAGTAGTGATTTACAAAAAGTATGGGGCCGTGCATAGCATAGTCGGTGTGGTTCGCTTGGTCGCATGACTATTTTGTGCTTTATTTGGCTTAGCCGAAGCTATGTCTCCTTTGCTAATCCCATGAAGCTTATTGATCATTTGCTGGGGGGTAATGCATGTTATGGTGGCCTGGTGGGTACAAAACCAGGAAATCAGGAATCATGTGACTTAGCAGTTGTATTGGCATCTCTCCAGTTTGCTGTCAAAAGTTCAAAGTTAAAACTAATACTGCCATGCTGTGTCATGTCTCTTTTTCTTTCCTATATCAAGGTGTTATGTGCATGTTTATCGATGCCTAATGTCTTTGTTCTTGCCTCCATTGTGTTTTTTTTGCCTGCAGCTTTTGAGGGGGCCGAAGTAGTTTTTCATATGGCTGCTCCAGATTCATCCATTAACAACTTTCATCTTCATTATTCAGTTAATGTTGAAGGTTTGTAATGCGAACTTGTATGCTAGGCAGCTTTGGCTACTAATTATGAGATGACACTGATATGCTTATGGGATGACAACAAGCCGATTGCTTCTTGTTCTTATATTCACAGGAACAAAGAACGTCATTGATGCGTGTATCCGTTGCAAGGTGAAGAGACTGATCTACACTAGCTCACCAAGTGTAGTTTTCGATGGAATTCATGGAATTTTTAATGCAGATGAATCAATGCCATACCCAGATAAGGTATGTCTCATCTGGATTACATCCTTTATATTTTTCACTGGTTATTACTTATTTACGACTCCTGACTAGATGTTCTCTTACTCCAGTTTAATGATTCGTATTCAGAAACAAAGGCAGATGCAGAAAAATTAGTGATGAGGGCTAATGGTAGGGAGGGGCTTCTTACTTGTTGTATTCGCCCAAGTAGCATTTTTGGCCCTGGCGATAAGCTACTGGTTCCTTCTCTCGTTGCTGCTGCAAGGGCAGGCAAGTCCAAAGTAAGAACTGTTACATGTGTGTAAATCTGTTAACTTGCATGTGCTAAGTTGTAATTCATGAGTCAGTCTCAGTGTTTATGTTCAAATGTTGATATTGATAGTTAATTCCCATAAAGATAAATTTGGAATGCCTTCTTTTTATTTATTAGTAATGCAGTTACACAAATCATATCACTGTATTAGACAAAGCAAAAGCAAATGCTGTAAGCTACTGAATTGGCTTCTCAATTATTTACTGAAATCTTCATCTGCAGTTCATAATTGGCGATGGGAACAACTACTATGATTTCACCTATGTCGAGAACGTGGCATATGGCCATGTTTGTGCAGAGAAAACTCTATCGTCTGAAGATGGCGCAAAGAGAGCTGCTGGAAAGGTAAGGCCCTTGCCTAACATTTTACTTTTAAGATTCCGTGGCATGATTTATGATGCTTTTCCAGACGTACTTCATAACAAATGCGGAGCCCATAAAATTCTGGGAGTTCATGTCATTGATTCTAGAAGGTCTTGGATATCAAAGGTATTCACTTCTTCAATAATTTTTTAAACTACTTTAGTTGAAATACACGTTATGTGAAACATTGAACGTTGTTGTTGAGAGTGTCTGTTGTCTCAAAAACCTTATAGACTTGCATTCCTAATTTATTTAAAACAATGTATGCTGAAATGCTCCTGCAGGTTGACGATTATTTTGAGATACATTTTGAATTTAACTGATAACTTTGGAGCACATCAATTTAAAATTCTATGCTTATCTTGAGTTTCCTATAGATTATTACCTTTCCATATCATATATTTTTCTGTTAAGATATGGTGCAAGGTTGTGAAATTTTGAATTCACTCTTCAGTCTTATGGTTCCAGGACCCTAGAATGTTGTATCAATCTGATTGTAAATCTGATGGGATACCTCTAGACCTATGTAAAACATTTAACGATTCAAGATCAGTGATCTTCTATGCCTATTTGGTTGACTCAGTAACCAGCATCCTAATGCACTGGAACGTTGTTGCAGGCCTTCAATAAAAATCCCCGCCTCTGTTATGATGCCAGTGGCTAAGGTGGTAGAATGGACTTATAAGAAATTCTGTAAGTATGGAATGAAGGTTCCTCAGCTGACACCGTCAAGGATTAGCCTCCTAACATGCAACCGGACTTTCAGTTGCTCGAGGGCAAAAGATCAGCTTGGTTATGAACCCATTGTGTCACTCAAGGTGTTTACTCTGTCGTGTAGTTTTACTAAGGAGCTTGCTTGACTCCATGTTTTTTGTGTGGGATGGTTTGAACAACAATGTAGTGTTTGATTAGGCTTTTTTTTGGCATTTAAACTTTGTCTTTTGGTTTATACCATCATGTAACAACATCCAGTCAATAGGTAAAGCCAAAGCTTAACTCCAAAAAGGACGAAATAAGCCTAACCAAACAACCCCAGCTACTCATTTTGTACATCTCTCTTCTGAATGTTAAATAAAAGCAATTTATATCTTTTTAAAATTTCAGGATGGTCTGAAGAGAACAATAGAGTCATATTCCCATCTGCAAGCTCAGAATCAAAGGAGTATATCAAAGGCTTCGATTTTTCTTGGGAATGGAAATCGTATGACTCAACCTCCCTTAACCACCCGTACACCCTCCCACTGTGCCCCTCCTGCTCTTAATAATAATTTTTTTCTATCTATTTCAGTTGCAAAAACACTTCTTTGGGAAGATACGAAGCAAACAATGACAGTGCTACTACTCTTGGCTGTTATCTACTACCAGTTATTTACATGTGGTTACACCATTATGACAGCAATGGCAAAACTATTCTCACTCACAGCGCTGTTCTTGTTCATTCATGGCATACTGCCTGCAAATGTGTAGGGCCTTCAGTTAGTCTGCTTTCTTTTGCTCAATATACCTGCTACCAGATAGTTAAAGGCCATTTGGATCTTTTATTCATCTCTTAGCATTTCCTCGAGTGTTTCCCATGTACTACATTAATTTCTTATGTCATTTATTGCAGGTTTGGCCACAAGATTGAGAAACTCGAGCCCTCAAACTTTCACATCTCACAGATGGAGGCACATCAGATCGCTTGTTCAGTCAGCTCATCATGGAACTCATTAGTTGGAGTGCTAAAGTCTCTTTGTAGAGGAAATGATTGGCCACTGTTTTTCAAGGCATGATGCTCCGGTGCTTTGCATTACATGCTTTACACTACTTGATGAGTTGATGCTGTGCTAAGTACCGACACTTCGGATATGTTCTGTGTTAGTGCCTAACTTTGTCAATTTTTTTCCATCAGGTGATATTCTTCCTACTGGTTGTTAGCATCCTTAGTTCCATGTCTTCGCAGGCTGCATTTAAAATCGGTAATGAAAAACTTCGCGCTTCCCTTTCTAAATTCAAGCAAGGAGTGCATCATCTGCATGAATACTGACGACATGAATTTACATGGCAACAATAGGTGTTGCTCTGATTTTCATAGGCTTCAAAGCATATGAGAAATGGGAGGACACCATTGACAGCCTGGTGGGTGATGCTTGTTCATTCATTCTGCAGTTTAGTCCTACCCAGAAATCTTCAAGGCAGAAACAAATATAGACAAGGAGCACGTGATGGAATAGTATTTTTTAGTGTTATTAGCTCTTATTGTTCAGCTATTGCTGTTTCTTTTAACACTGAACTAGTCTTTATTTGTCATCTCTAGCCTAGCCCAACTTGCTTGGTACAAAGGCTTTGTTGCTGTTCTCTTTGTCATTTTATTATTACAGAATCGTCATTCAGAGTCACAGATAAAAGTTTTGTACGGCCTGTTTCTCTACCTTAGTGGATGTATGATATGGAGCTGTACCTTTTTATATTTCTTAAGGTGTTTATCCCATTGTATTATTCGTTAAATAGATGCATATTGAAATAAGTTTGTTCTTCTACCGAATCTTCCATATTTTTTTTGCGAATGCTGGGCTCCCCAGTATCTATGCGTTATGCTGATGATTCCATCTGTTCACAATGCTTAGATAGATTTTCTTTACATGTGCTCCCAATCTCAGCCCTTCGTTGCATTTTCTGGTGGTTGAATTTTATGGCTCAAAATTCTGGACACATGGAATCGATGTAGTAAAAAACTAAAATTTTGGGAACTTGTTGTAAATTTGGTTGAAACAAGTGACTGAAAGTTGTGAAACTTCATCTTGATGCATTGGAGAGCTCAGTTTCTTATTGGGGATCATATTAGTGGGCGTTCATGCCACCATTTCCGAAAGCTTGCTTCATATATTTTGTCCAGATTTGTAAAAGGATATGGCCAAACGTAAAAGCTTGCATTCAAAGTTTTGGAAGTTTATCGTGCATGTTTTTGGAAGTTTGACGAAGACGAGGACAAACATTGTGTATGAGAGAGGGTACAATGTGCAAAGGTTTGAGGCCCCGATGGCTGTCAAAGTCGTGGTTGGCCGCCATTTTGCAGACCCAGAAATTACTCCCTTTCTTTTATTCCATGTGCAAGATTTTGACTTGAGACTTCAATAAACAATTAAACTAATAACACGATTTTGATTTGAGACTCCAACAAACAATTTAAACAAAAGTAAAACATATTTAAGTCAAGTCGTGTGTCAGTGTCGCTTGTTGCCAAACAGCCGTGAAATCCAAAAACTTGATTTAAGCCCATTTTATTTTTATTTTTGAAAATTCAAAAGCGCACTTGTAAGTTTCAAAAAAATAAAAAAATATCCCTGGTGTAGACAATACTGTATTACACCAACGTGCAAAATTCAACTCAAAATATGTTGTATATGAGGCAACATAAAAATCACAAAATCTCAAAGATTTTGGGTGTTTAAAATGTTGCATTGTTCACTATGGTTTTTTATTTATTTTGTGCAACCAAGAATACAAAGTATCTCAAGTTGCAATTGTACAAGTTGGTAGAATACATCATTATCAACACTTCAATTTTTTTAAATTGAAGCCTTTGATGAGTCATAAATTGCAACATATTTACCTATAGTTTTGCATTAGTTGCATTAGGAATTTTATATTTTATCATGTTTGCACGTGCCTTTCTATGCTTGTTTCAGCAGGATCCCAGATTTGGAGGACTGACATGAAAAAAGGGCTTTAAGTGCAAAATAAAGACTACATAAGCCCCCAAAACAATTATCCACACTCATGGGAGGCTAGCCATCGCTAGAGGAGACTCCAGAGAATTTAACGGGCAGCCATACGGGCAGGACCCACCCGTATTGTATGGCGGCTACTCCGCCTCATTAAATAGTCTCGCCCTGTGAAGATGGATCAGAGATCGGAGATCTAGAGACACCAGAACTTGTAGAAACATCACCTCCGAAAGGAATCTAGAGGGGGAACAAACACGGGGGCATCGAATCTTCAAGACTAGAAAGATCCTTGGAGGATTGATCATCATCACCATCACCACAAGAGCATATCCACCATCTCCACCATTCATCTCATTCCCCATCTTGTTGTAATCTCTAAACTTATTGTGGATTTACACAAGTATTCATCCAATAGTTGTATTTTCATCCATACCATTATGATGATGTTCATTTCCTCGATGTGTGAGTAGATCTTTTAGTTCTTGGAGAATTATGGGGAAACCCTAGCAATTATTATGTCTTGATAAAGATGATCTATGATTTCCATTCATGATTGTGTGTATTAGTTAACTTTTCCGATGTTATATGAAGTGCACCATGTAACATTTGCCTACATGACGGGAGAGGGAACTACTCTTGTCTAGGTGATGATGTTGATGGTGCTATGGTGCTAAGTGACATATGGATCAGATCTTCACTGAACATATCCACAACCATGGGGAAACCCTTAATCGTAGACGGATAGAAGTGGCTGACTATCATCTAGTACGGTGGTTATGAGGGGTGATGAGTTGATGGCTGATCCGCACTCATCCAATTATGTAGCTTCACCCCATACACACGCATGAAGGAAAACCTAAATTATCGTAGTCATAATTAATATATATGCTAGTGGTTGAACCAATATTCTCCGAGAACATCTTTGTCGTATTGCAGTTCCAACCTTTTATATTACGAGTTTTGATCTCTATCTACTATTTTATTTACTTTATTCATAAGAGCAAAGGACCTTTATTCAACCCTTTTTCCATCCGCATTTCGCCTAGACTCTTTCTACATAATTATTAAATAATTTTCTTGATAAATAGTAATTAAGATAATTAAAACTTAAGAACTCTAGCTCCTCGTGGTTCGATACTCTTATTTCGGAACTAGCTATTTATAACTTGTGCAATTGCAGTCATCTTCAAGTGCCTTTTAATTTTTTCTTAAAAAAAAAAGATCCATGGAGCCAGACCCAAAACGATGCACTCCAGCAAAGTATGTTTGTTCCCATTGTACTTCGTCTCGTTCGTGAATACGTGAATATCTAGATTTCTACTAAGTCAATATTTTTTATAAAAAAGAGTAGCAACATATATAATTTTAGGTATGTATAATATGAAACTAAATTAAGACAGATCTAGTGGTACCAATTTATTGTCATAAATGTAGCTAATTTATCTATAAAATTCATCAAAAAAAATTATATAGTATTTAACTAATAATAATAAAAGCTAGAACACTTATTTGGTGCCTTTGTTCATTAATTTAAAATAATTTATAGTAGATGTTTTAAAGTAGACTATATACAAATTAAAGTAAGTGAATGTACAAGCCAAAAGTAAGCTAAATACTGATCAAAATAAATGAATCTACAAAAAGCTAGAATATATTCCCTCAGTTTGAAAATATAATATATTTTAGTTTTGTGAAGCGAATGTGTCTAGATATCTTTTAGTGTACAGGTTCACTCAGGGGCGAATCTCACATGTAACGATTAGGTGCAGCTGACACCAATGACTCCCACATAATATCAAAGAAAACTATGTAAAAATCGTTGCTGAACCCAGCCCAAAAAACTCTCTGACCCCATCTCAGCCTATCTGCTCAAGACACACACTCATGGGCTAGGTAAATAACGGTAAGGAAAGCTGGCCCATGCGCTGATGTTTCCTTGAGTGGTTTATAGAGGCCGCAAAGCCCATAGTGGGCATGCTTTCCTTGCGTGCGTGACGGTCTCTCTAATCCAAGAAAGATCTAATTTCCTTCCTCTCACGTCTGACTTTCAGCAGTCCCCAAACGATTGAATGGCGGCGACAAAAAACTGTTCCAGGAGCGGCAGGCTAAGGCGCTCATCGGCCACCGATGGCCAATGGGAGGAGTCCACTGGCGCGGCAACAATTGGCACATGATTCAATCCAAAGCGTTAGGTAATGGAATCTTCAAATCAATTCCAAACTCACATAAGCTTTGCTTCTTCCCATCAATAGGCACCAATGTTTAAATTTGCATTCTGCTAGAATTGCTACTTGATTCCAATGCTTAAATAATAGCTTCCTGGAGTGAGGAGACAAGAAAACATCTTATTTTCATAGAAATTATGTGTAAATAATTTAGAAAAGAGAATTGTTGGTATAACTATGTGGCAGGATTCCTATTTTAAATATGACGCTTTCTTGTTTCCTATAGATATTTGTACACACTAGAGTTCTTTTCCAATCGGCCAAATCATAAGGAAGTTCATCCAAATTAATTTCTATTGGGAGACTACCAGAGCTTGAGGCATTATCACTCCCAATTATTACCTAGAGGTGCCGACGTGATCGATCCATAACATAGAACAATCAAGGAAAAGACAATGAAACTTTTTTAGATAATAGAACCAATGGCCCTACCTTTCTATAGAAGGCCCGTGCTTCGGTACACCCCCCCCCTCCCAAACTCAAAAAGGTTAAACTGGTCTTTTACTATTAATTACTTATTAATCCCGTATTAGCTCGGCGTGATCCATACTCGTATGTCTGTAGGTATATGAACTAATATGCCTTCTATCGCCCGAGTTTCTTCTCGAGGAAAACCTCCATCCTGGTCTGGATGGAAGACTCCCGCAGTTACCTCTCCCGGTGGCGCTCAGGCGGTGGGCGGGGCTCTCCACAGCCAAACCTAAGTCTCGCCACACAGAGACCAGACCGCCGCCTGATTCCGCACCATCTCCCCTCGCCGACGCGTCCCTGGCTTGCCCCTTGGGCGCTGGTTTGATTTTTGCAATTAGAGCAACAGACTGGAGAAGTAATTTCCTGAATGAGTTCTCCTTTAAATTCTGAACAATTTTTATGTTTTAGTCAACGAGAATAATTCATTAGAATAGGTGGATTTGGAATGAGAGGTTGAACGCCATGGCTAATGTCCCTCAAGCTTTTCTGTTTGCCCACGATGAGGAAGACGATTCTTATCCTGAGTTAGAAGGACGGCTCCATAATGTATATATGGTTTCGTACAGCGTATAGATCGATCTATACCCAAATACTATTTATAATTTAATTATAGACCATCACGCCCTTAGTTACGAAAGGGTATGAAGCAATCTTGACCGTTGTTGTGTTTGAGTTTCGAGAGGGGGGGGTGTACCGAAGCAGAAACCTTTTGTGAATTATAACTATCCCTAGCCTTTAGTAGTGTGATAGCTATATATCATTGCAAACTATCGTATTTAAGCACTATATTTTGGTATTGGAAAACGGTGTGTTATGATAGTCCACTATATATTAGCTTAATGTGCGTAACTGCATACTCCATAATGGGTGAGTACAAAATTATTTTAGTTGCTGAACCCATTGCCAAAATTTTCTAGATTCGCCCCTGGGTTCACTTGAATCTATATATCTAGATAACCTATACACACTAAAAGATATTTTTAAACAGAGAGAATGTTATACTCTTAGTGAACGTAGTAAGAGCATCTTCAGTAGCTTGTCTAAACGGTGGTCTATGCCAGATACTACCAAAGACAAAAAAAATCTCATATGGCTTGTACTCCCTCCGTATCAAAATATAAGATGTTTTAGGTTTGTGAAGCAAATGTATCTAGACATCTTTTAGTATGTATATTCGAGTGAACCTACACACTAAAAGATGTCTAGATACAATTGCTTCACAAAGCTAAAACATCTTATATTTTGGAATGGAGGGAGTATATATGATAGTCTAAAATTTAGACATCCTCCAAACCAGCTATCCATCCCTCCATATTTATTGGACCAAGCCACTGGAGATGCTCTAAAAAGGGAGACACGTGCTGAACGATGCTAACTGCATGACGTGGCACGCGAGCGACGGCATGAACCACACGAGTCAAGTGTTTCCCAGAGCGGCGAACGATCCGATCGGAGGGCCGGCCACCACCTATACGCACCAGTTTCGACACAGCCTCGCCATTTCGTCGAACACGTCGCAGGTCTGCCGCAATGGCCTCCTCCCTCGCGGCCCGCCGCCTCCTCTCCCGCGCCTTCGCCGCCCGGCGCGTCCTCCCCTGCGCCTCTCCGCTGCCTGCTTCCGCCTCCGCTCTCCGCCGGCTCTCCACCGACGCCTCGCCGCCGCCGCCTCTCCCGCCTCCGCCTCTCGAGCCGACAGTCGATCCGCCCAAGTCGGAGGACCCCTCCTTCTACGCCGGTGCCGGTGCCGATGCCGGCGCTGGGGGGTCGTACCGGTCGGGACCGGGGGCTGCGTCGGGGGGCCGCCGCCCGGGTGGCGCGGGCTACGAGGAGGAGCAGGAGAAGGTCCTCCGCGCGTCGCTGCTCCACGTGGTTTTGGCTCGAACTCACCTCCAAATCTGATTCTGTTTTTGGTCTTACTTTGTTTTGTTTTTTGAGATTTTTTTTGTTATTGGTTTGTCTTAGCCGAGGATGGGATGGAGCGAGTCGGCCATGATCGCGGGGGCGAGGGACGTGGGCGTATCGCCAGCCATTGTCGGTGCATTCCAAAGGAAGGAGGCCGCCCTCGTAGAGGTAACAACCCCTTCGAATGGTCAATTTCGTCGCAAGCAAATAATCTTCTGGATGCTACTTTGAATCGGAATATGCGGAAATAGGGAAATCTTTCATAGATTATTGTAGGAAGTAATTGCTTGATTACACAATTGGATTAGAAGCTAACACGACCACTTTTATAATTTTTCCTGATATAGTAATGGGAAGTTATTGCATATGTAGATGATGAAACGATGAATGTTATTGTGTGGTATGAATTTGTGACAATTATCATCAACTTTGTGATGTGCTTGGTGATTTCTATGCACCTTTAGTTACAGTCTCAGAATTGGGAATGCTGTGGCATTGCTTTTTATGCCTCAGAATTGGGTGTGTATGTTGTCAGCTATGAGTTTGGAAAGGTAGGATAGAGCATCTGAGGGGTTCACAAGTCCATTGAGAAGTCCCTTAGAATCCAGGAACTCCAGAAGAAGCGCTTCGAGTGTGGCTGTTTAAGAAAATTTCAGAGAAGTGTATTTGTTTTGGCTTTGAAGTTTTTTAATGCCTGAACCATCCTCTTCTCTCTGTGAAGGAGTGGTGATTAACATCGCGACCATTTACCTTAATATACAAGGGGTGCCTCCTACAGTTTGAGGATTTTAGCTAAGGGGTGTTGCCGTGTTGGATTATATTGTTCACCTCTCCCAACTGCATCAACTTTTGGGTTTACTGGTTAGTTTCCTGCAATTCAATGTGGTTTCAGAGCCAAGCGGTCTGGAGGTCTAGATCTGGCTAACCCACTATTAATAAAAATAGTTGTGGCCTACATCTAACCCTAAGGAGCCTAGACATGAGGGGGTTTATTGAGATATATTGCCCAGCTCTCCCTACGAACTTAAGCTTTTGGGTGGACTGGCTAGGTGCACGCAATTCAATAAGGAGATACAACCAAAATTGCTCAAAGCGACTTAGAGGCATTGCGCAAACTGTTACCAGTACCTAGCTCTGGCAAAAGGACAGAAGGGAAAGCGTGAGTACTATGTAAAACACAAAAGGGGCACGACAACAACAGTGATCGATCATACTCATGTCGATCATGGGGAAGAAGTTGGCACCAAAGCATTGAAGATGTGGCTGATGTGGCTTCTTTACAGAAGCGGATGTGGCTGGTCAGTTATTGAAGCAGGTCACTATTTACTTTTGGCTATGAATGAAATCTGTGGTTATCCCTTTTAGCATGACATCTGTAGTTTTAATAAACTGTCTGTTGTCTTTATCCTTGATACCATGTGTAGGTGAGGTTATTATGTTTGTGTTGCGTCAAACGTAGAAGGATCTTGGACAGATGAGCTTCTCAAATTTTCTTTCTTAATTCCTTTATTTTGGAATAGAATTTTGGCGGACCTAACTGAGCTTGTAGATAACTATTTTGTTCTACATCACCTGAATTATGCTTTCTGAAACTTATGTGAGTGATGTACTTGTTTGATTTCAATTGTATATCATCTTTCGGAATGTGGGTATTTGTCAGGGTACAGTACTAACAAATACTCATTAGAAAGTATCTGGTGGAAACCATACTCTGGTGAAAACTCTGTGGAAACCTTGTTCTTCTGAATGGTTGTAAGTTTAAACTTGAAAGTTAACATGCTTATAGAACTCTACCCTTCCAAAATATTGTAATTTTTTGTATATATTTTGTTGAATCTTAAAACATGATTTTTTACTTTGTTTTACTGGTGTCCACAATCAGTTGGTTTCCACTGGACATTTTCTCGATGTTCATATCAAGGTTTACACTAACTGCACTCAAAATAATCAAAATGTTGCTATGTACTGAATAACTGAAACACTAGAATTATACGTCTTGAAATCAGTTGCTACTCTGAGGGATTGACATGTGCAGAGATAGACATTCTTCTTGTGAACAATGTTACTGACGGTGAAATTTGGGAACAAGAAGATCTACAAGAATTTTGAACTAACTAAAGAATAAACTTTCAACTGTATGTTTGGGTTTATGAGCAATATAAGACAAAAAGATCGATATTAACTTTTGATTGTTCAGTGCAAAACTTCTTGCCCAATCCCTCGACAACTTTCCTGTTCAGCCGACAAACAACAGAAATATGAAAACATCCCTACCTATGATGTTCCAGCGGCTCTGTACAAACGTAAAACTTGATTCGTGGCAAGAAAACAACCGTGCTGAAGATAGCTAGACGGCATGGGAGATTGCGTGTTAGACACAGGTTGAGAATAGCGAATAACTTGGGAGAGTAGATTGATTGTTCTTGGATGTTTAAACATAGATACTCAAGCCCTCGACCTCTCCTAATACTAATCCACAACACCACCTCTATTTATTCCAAAAGGAAATCCTTGATTTCATCATATTGTCGTTGTTTTCTTCAGAATATCCCTTGCTGTTTTCTTGTACTGGGCAAACTTCCGCAGTTGGTAAACAGTGATCACACTTGCTAGAGATTTGAACTGAAGATAATTGATTGAACTAAAATCATGACACGAATTATGGAATGGAGGGAGTAGAAACTGTACTACTTTGTCAGCGCCTCATCAGTGGGACATCACATACTTTAGGGTGATGCATTGGTTTATCTAGTCTAAATAATCCCTGATTTTGGAGGTTCCTGAGCTCTGTGAGAAAAAACAGCATATTCAGCATTTGTTGAAACTTCTCAATCCATTGGTGCATGAAACTCATCATTGATACGTGCATACATTGGAACTTCCTTTCTTTAACTTCATTGGCGCATAAATTATGAAACTCGGGATCACTATCAGCATAGATTGGAAATTAATTTCACTTCATTGATGCATGGCATTTTCTATTTGTCAACAAAACATATTAGACAGGCTCTGGAACGTGTTAAAGTTGTGTTTCTATGCTTTGATTTGCCCACACTTACGAATTTCTTTTTCCGTGTGCATGTAGTTTTTCATGGATGACTGCCTTCAACAACTCATGGATCGCGTTGATGCTGGCGAGGGAGAGCAGTTGAAAACCTTGGTACTCACTGAGAGACTCTCCAGGCTTATCCGTATGAGGCTTGAGATGCAGACACCTTACATTTCAAAGTGGCCTCAAGCGCTGAGTATCCAGGTGGTGCATTGTCCTCTTCTTTTCTCTCGTATGTGTTTTAACTAAATTATGTGATAGCTATATGTTCATCTATATAATTTGTTTGGCAGTCTCAACCGGCAAACATCTCCACAAGCTTAAAGCAGAGAGCAGTCCTTGTTGATGAGATTTGGCATGCTGCTGGAGATTCTGGGTCGGATATTGATTGGTATGTGAAGCGTGCTGTGCTTGGTGGTATCTACTCAACCTCAGAGGTGTACATGCTAACAGATAATTCTCCAGGTTTGCACCTTATCTAGTCTGTATACCGTTCTGTATACTTTTTCTACCTGACAAGACACTGACTAAACCAACTTCAGCAAATTACCAATCTTTGTAACCATGTATTATTTGCGTGTAATGAAACCAGAGTAACCTGAGTTTGAAACTAGAAATTTGTAGTTTGGAATTATTAACCTTTTACACTTAACTTTACATGAAAAAATAACATATGAAAAAAATCAGAATAGTGTATACTCCCTGCGGTCTCTTTTGTTTAGCTGTATGTGCTGGTTCTATAAGACACTTCAATGATTATAGTAGAACAACAGAACAAGGACAACAAAACACGGTAATTGGTGAGGGTTTTCATCCCTCCTTTTTGTTGTCATGTTTGATGGTGAGGGTTTTCATCCCATGTTTTTTCTGGATCCTATGGGTTATGCAACCTAGACTATTTTAGTGTACTGATATATCTCATAAAAAAAAAGAATCCACATTTTCTTTGCACGACCGTTGGATTATAGATTCACTAATTATTTCCCACTTCTGTTGCCACATGGCAGAGTTTCGTGACACATGGACCTTTGTGGAACGCCGCATCAAAGACGCTCTCAATCTCCAGAAATCTGTTAACGAGGTAGCATATATCACACTCCCGAAATCAAACTGTATAAGCTATTCTAGATTTTCGGTGATCTGAAACAATTCTTGTGTACAGGCCGGATATCTAGCTGAAGCCATGGGAGCAGGCCTTGGTGTGGGCCCCATACAGGGCATCCTGAACAAGGTTTTCCAGAAGTGAGGAAAGCTCGTGAACATGTCTTTGCGGGCTGCATTGATGACACCTACCATTCTCGAAGTTTCTGATGTCACGTTAAGATTCTCTGAGGTCGTATATGTGTGAATAGCACTTTCTGTTACTAATAAACGCCGTCAGGATAGACTTGTGCGCGTAACCGAGAAAGTGTTTAAGTTGGTGACCTGTTCGAGTCGTCGATTAGTGACTCCTTTGCGTTGTTAGATTAAATTATGTGTTCTCAAGTGTGAACCCCCACGACCTCGATTAGCCATGCGTGGCCCAGTGCTGCAAACAAAACAAGACGCTGGCGGCTTTGCATGGACTCGAGCTGGAAACTCTTTTATTTCGTGCTGGGCGTCACGTGGAAGATTGGGCTTACGCAAGCACACACGATGCGAGCTTATGTAATGTAAATGACATCATGGGGTTACCATTCGAGAGACATTTTATTGCAGAAGATACACTCATTCCAAATGAGTTATGTTTTTGATCGCTAAAACAATGATAATCTGACAACTTTTATCAATATGTAAACTAAATCTGTGTTGAAAAGTTCAACTTATAATTTTATTGCTACATCAAGGAACCCATGTTACAATAAAGCAAATGTTGATCAAAGTATTGTGTTAGGGCATGTATAGTTTAAGGTGCTTTAGGAAGATGCTTAGAAAAACAAACTGTTTTTTCTTACGCACTAGTGCTTATTTTACCAAGAAGATTCTTAATTAGGCACCTCTCTAATAGAAATAAGCACTGGTGCTTAGAAAAAAGTAATTTTTTGTAAGCACCTCTCTAAGCACTCCCCAGTGTACTGTACATAGACTTAATAGATACTCTCATCTTTCCATGATTCTTGATGTGATTATAGTTTTAAATTTAAACAAAATTGAAATACAGTGACATCAAGAATTATGAAATGGAGGAAGTATATAACTTTGGGATGGTAGGAACAGATTTTAAACTAATTTTTGGTGAGGTTACTTTTCTGATTGAGTTGGAGGGGGGTGTGCTGGTGGGTCGCCGAACCCAGCGCGATGACTAGGCAGTTCAGAACTATGATTATACATAAAGTACTGTCTTAAACATATTAATTTAATTACAACCAACAAATACATTGCACGAAGGATAGGATCATAGGAACCGTGTGCTGTCCTCCAATCCAAGCTTCCATGCTAAGGAAGCATCCAGGCATGACGCAAAGTAAACGGAGACCACCACCGTCCATTCCGCCGCTATATAAACCCTGTCGACTATCGCTAACCCCCACCTTCCCCATCCAAATCTCTCTTCTGCTAACCCAAACGGGAATAATCACGACATCGACCCGCTCCTTCTCCCACTTCTAGTACGCTCCGCCCCTGCTCCGCCCCTGCTCCGTTCCCCCCTCCAGCGAAGGCAAGCACCGGATGGCGGCGGCACCCACCACCGGTGGCGGCGTCGGGGCCATCCTCGCCGCCGGCGAGAGGGACTACCTCGTCCGCAACTCCGGCGAGCAGGTCAGCCCCCTTTCCTCCCTCCCTCTCTCCCACCCTGTGTCTCTACGATTTCGCGATTAGTCTCCCTTCTCTATGATGCTGGCCGCTTCGCGCGGCGTGCGCGATTGTCTGGCGCCTCCCTTGTTTATTTCGTTTGAATCGGTGAATTCAGAGGTCGAGCTGTATTTGTCAACAGCTAGTGCTGTAGCACAAATAGGATGTTATGGGGTTCTTTTTCCACGAAGGATGCTATTTTGGGTAAATAATAGAGTGGCGATTTGGCTTGATCAAGGCCAATTGGTTGTATCTGTGCTCATATCGGTGGTAGTATATGATTTGCGTTATGGCCAACTTTTTACTGTTGGACCGATGTATTTTGATTCCGGAGTTGCTTGATTAATATGTCTTTTGTGGTTTATGTGATGGAAAATTTTAATTATAAGTACTGCCTCTGTCCCGAGTAGGTAACTTTTAATTGTACAAGTCTTATGGCATCAATTTTGTGTCACGTAAACCACATATCTACAAATCAATTTTCTGGTTAGAGCCTTTTCTGAACGATCAAAATACACTTGACATTTTGGGATGGAGCGAACAGCATGCATTTCTTGGATACATAAAAGCTTAGTGTATTAAGTAAATTATATGTCTTCCAGAAATAGGATAGTTCAATCTTGTCTTGTGCTGTTAGCGATAGTTAGCAATCTCGTTACTATAACACCAATATACAGGTTACCTCTTATAAGACCATACACGCATATGAAAACGGGCTACATTTTTGTAACATTCATGCATATTAGAAGGTTAAATTAAAATATCAGACAGTGTGCATCATATGTTCTGTAAATTTCTGTAAAAGGAGCAAAGAACAGAGACAGTTACATGATTTAGATGAGAAACATGTGTAACCAGCTTGTTTGCACGGACTAGACTTTAGTAGCTGAACCTGAAGTGCTCTGCACCTGTTTCCTTTGTCATCCTTCAGGTGAAGATCAGCAGCATTGAGGGAGGCATTGTGGCCCTCTACTTCTCGGCCTCATGGTGCCCACCATGCAGGCGGTTCACGCCAAAGCTTATTGAAGCATACAAAGAACTTGCCTCACATGGCAAGAGCTTTGAGGTGGTTTTTCTTTCAGGCGATCAGGATGAGGAAGCATTCAATGCCTATTTTGCAAAGATGCCGTGGTTGGCAGTCCCTTTCTCCGACTCTGAAGGCCGCAAAGGTCTTGATGAGCGGTTTGAGGTCCAGGGCATTCCTCACCTTGTTATCCTTGATGCAAAAACTGGTGAAGTTCTAACTGATGATGGAGTCGAGTTTGTGAGTGAATATGGCATAGAAGCTTATCCTTTTACACCCGAGAAGATAAGTGAATTGAAAGAACAAGAAAAGGCAGCTAAGGATAATCAAACTATTCATAGTGTGCTTGGTACACCTGATCGCGACTACGTAATTTCAAACAAGGGGGACAAGGTAACTGATCGACCACAATTCTTTATCGTCTGTTCACGATTTACAGATCCAGACATTCTTATCTGCTATGTTGACTTCCTTGTACCCAGGTACCTATCTCTGATCTTGAGGGGAAGTATGTTGGTTTGTGCTTTGTAGTGAGTGGATATGGTCCAGTTGAGGAATTTACCACAGTTCTTGCCAAGATATATGGGAAGCTCAAAGAAGTGGGGGAGAAGTTTGAAGTTATAGCTGTATCACTGGACAGTGATGAGGCATCATTCAAGGAGAGTTTCTCTAGCATGCCTTGGCTTGCTATTCCTCAGGGCGACAAGAAGTGTCAGAAGTTGGTCAGTTACTTTGAGCTTAGTGATCTCCCAACAGTTGTGCTGATTGGTCCTGATGGGAAAACACTGAACAACAATATTGCGGACATAATTGATGAGCATGGTATGGATGCATGGGAGGGGTTCCCCTTCAATGCAGAGAAGCTGGCAATTCTCGCTGAGAAGGCAAAGGCTAAAGCAGCGTCACAGACGTTGGAGTCCCTTTTGGTTACTGGAGATTTAAACTTCGTCATTGGGAAAGATGGAGCAAAGGTATGTCTTTTCGAGAACTTGATTTGTAGATCAAAATCTCTTTTGGTTGGCAAGAACGGATCAGGCCTAGTTGTGTTTGATGTAAGATGCATCAAATTATGCTTGGTATCTTAGAAGATAGCATCGGAGTGGATTAATCATGTCGATCTAAATGTTGACGTAGCACAATTTTAAAGAGCAGAAATTTCGTGGAGATTTAGACACCATATCATGCTCACCAAGATCCTACATGTTCTAGTTAGTACTAGTAAATTAAATACACATATTTTTCACTAGTTTCTTGCACAGCTCTTTCTAGTTTGTTTACCTCAGTTTGTCCATCTTTAAAAAAAAATTTGTAGATTCTTTTGAACCAAACGAATGAAAAAACAATAGATGTACCACATGCCTGTGAGCCGTACAAAAAGGACAAACTTGAAGGACTAGCTAGGAACTATGTGCACAAATTAGAATAGAAAATCTATATTGCTATTGCTAATGCCCAGCAACAAAGGAAATGATGTCTGAAGTCTTTTTCAGCTTTTTCTAACTTACGGTACTGATAGAGAGCGGTTTTTACTGACAAAAAATGAGCATATGGTAGTTATTTCACCTGTTCCCACAATCATACTGCCTGTTTAGTTGAGAAATGTTATGCAAAAAAAAAAAAAAAACTGCACTTACAATTTGTTGTCTAAGTTTGTGATGTGTATGAGAAGATTAAAGTATACTTTGTACTGTATTATGTCAGGTTCCTGTATCAGAACTTTCTGGGAAGACTGTCCTCCTTTACTTCTCAGCCAAATGGTGTGGACCATGCAGAGCCTTCCTGCCTACACTTGTGGATGTATACAACAAGATTAAGGAGAAGAACAGTGATTTTGAGATCGTCTTCGTCTCTAGCGACAGGGACCAGAGCTCCTTCGACGACTTCTTCTCTGGCATGCCATGGCTCGCACTTCCCTTGGGAGATGAAAGGAAGGCATACTTGTCGAAGATGTTCAAAATCCGGGGTATCCCTTCTATCATCGCCATTGGTCCTGATGGGAAGACAGTCAGCACAGACGCGAAAGCTCCAATAGCGGTCCACGGTGCGGATGCATTTCCGTTCACCGAGGAGAGGATTCAGGAGCTGGAGAAGAAGATCGATGAGATGGCAAAGGGGTGGCCTGAGAAGGTGAAGCATGAGCTGCACGAGCATGAGCTTGTGCTGACTCGCCGCCCCAGGCCATACGGCTGTGACGGATGCGACGAGATGGGCACCTCTTGGTCCTACAACTGCGCGGAGTGCGACTACGATCTGCACACTTCGTGTGCGCTGGGCGAGGAAAAGAAGGGAGAGGAAGAGAAGGGGCAGGATGCTGCTGAGGCTGCCCCAGCTGGGTACGTATGCGAAGGAGACGTCTGCAGAAGGGCCTAGAGTTTGTGTTTTTTCCTTGACAGCTGAAGCGTATCCGAATCATGTGCTGTGTGGTGTGGTAATAAATATTGCATCCGATGGTTTTGCTTGGACATAGAGTATCTACTCTGGTGTGGTTCTGTGCAAAACCGTCTTTGAGTATGATTTCAGAGTGCTGAATGAAATGGCTTGATCTGTCTAAGTATTTCGGTTGCGAAACGGGGGATTGTTTTTTTTTTTTGAAACGGAGGCAAAAGATTTGCCTCAATCTATTAATTAAAAAGAAGAGAATTGTTCAGTTAATTAACGGAAAACCGGGCGAAAACCGTTACAACAAAATCACACGAGAACAACACCTAAAACCTGCAACCTCCAAACCAACATGGACTCTCAACCTACAACAGCGAGCTCACAACACATGGAGCACCACGACGCAAAGAAGATCCACGCAACTGGACAAACCCGGCAAGTCAAATGGCATCCATCAAACAAGCAGCTGCTGTGGAACTTTCCAGGTGAAGACCATCTTCTTTCTTTTGGTCCTAAGAAACTTCTCCACCTTCCTGATTATTTCCTTGGAAGCCTTTCCCGCCAAGACACATGCAATGTTCTTGCCATATCCAGGGCTAGCCGCCTCCAAACTCGCGAGCAATCCGCAAAGCTCTTTAGCAAAAAGAGCATCGGAGCTATGCGCTAGCACTGCTCCACTAACTAAAGAGGCGGGCGACTGCGGAAGCGAGGTCACTAAGGCCTCAGAAGACCCCACCTCCAACGGAAGCACCTTAGAAGATTCCTCACACAACTCATGAAACTCTGGTGTGATGTGCAATACTGGATCCAAGATCGCATCCATGCCCTCGCGCTCATTGGCAGCTGACACATCTGGCTGTGGTGACTGGCAAGGACTGCCACGAGGAGAGATACAGCCGTAAAGATGTTCTTCCTCAACCACAGACGACTTCTGCTCAGTGGAGTCAAGAGGAAACGAAGCCTGCACGGGGGCGTGCCCCAGGCCACCCGTCAACTCCAAAGAATCACCAACACGCGCCAACAACAACTTTAGAGCTGCCACCTCTTCCCGAAGGGGTCGAGACGCCTCCTCGACGCGGGCATCGACTAGCTGAAGGAGCTCCATACGCACCAAGGCAACCTGAGACCGAAAAAGAGAGTCCAAAGTGCCGCTGACATTGACCTCCTCGCAGCACCTAGGAGAGGGTCTTGGCGGCACCGCTGCAGGCGAAGACTACTGGCGCACAACGTCAGCCCAACTCCGAGACGACGAGGGACGACGAGGCTGAGCGGACAGAGAGCGACTTTGCTGACAAGGAGAACAAGCATCCGAAGAAGGAGCATGAGTGTCCGGAGAGCGAGAACGAGCTGCGGGAAAGCGGGCACGGCAAAAACGCTCCCGATGACCAGGACGACGACAACGGATGCATCTGTAAGGCCCATGACACATGCTGACCTGGTGGCCACGCTCGAGGCACCGAAAGCACCTTCCTCGAGCCCAACGCTTGAAAGCGATACTATGGTCGAGACCTTCCTGCCGAATCAAGGACGATGGCTCGCGGTCGGGGCGGCCGCCCCGACCCACTTGCACCCAACCTTCCTTATCTTCGACAACGACAGTAGCAGCAGAGATGCCATCACGGGGCTCGGCAGGACCCTCCCCAGCATCGCCACCCGCTGTGACTGCGCCCGATGAAGGAGACGCGCTGCCCTCCGGGCTGACGTGACTGGAGGCCGCGGAGGCACACAGCTCCTGCCCCGACATGGTTGGCTCGGGTAGCAGGACGATGAAGTGAGCCAAGGAGCCCCCAACAGTCGGGTTTGCCCTGCGGGAGGCCAGAACGGCAGAAGCCAGCGCAGCGGCGGAGTTGGCAGGTGTAGACGGCGACATCGACAAGGACCCGAGGCCCTCAAAAACCACAGCTGCATCACACAGCAGTCCTTCCGGAGGACAAGAAGCTGCGGGAGGCCCTGGCGGCACTGAACCCGAACGCATATGCAAGCCGCAGACGACACCCACGAGCGCTGCCGGGGCCTTGAGCAACGGGCCAGGAGCCGTCGCAGGCATCTTCTCCTTTCTGTGTCTTCCCGCTGGTGTCAGCTGCAACGAACGAGGACGGACCGCTGGAGGAAGAAGAGCTCGAGGATCCCCGCAAGACTGCGGCAGGACAGCCGCCGGCGGAGATGCTTGGGGACGCGCCGGATTGCCCCCTCGGTCGGGAGAGGGCCGGACCAGCTCGCACATCGCGCGCGGAGGCGCATGCTGGACGGCAGACTGGACGAAGTGACGTACCCAGCGCGGCCGGACACAGCGACGACAGCAGCAGACCTCGGGAAGACAGAGACAGACCGGCGCAACCCGGCGACGGCAGCCAAAGACCTCGAGATGCACGGAGAGAGGGCGCCAAGAGCTTCCCGGATCTGGTCACGGCGGAAACGGAGCTGGCCGGACGGGCGAGATCAGGGCAGCGGCGGCGAGCCGGTCCCCGGTGCGGGCATGGTCGCGGGACGGTCCGCTCGCAATGTAGAGTTTGCTGATAGGACGAGGAAACGGGGGATTGTGATTGTTATGATCCCTTCATGCAATATTTTGCATTGCCTTCTTCCTTCCTCATTCGTTTCGGTTGGGTCATATCTCTACTAATAATATTGCTACAGGTATGGTCCGTGACGGTCGCAAATACGCTTTCAATTCACCTAAATACGCTTTTGTTTCATCTAACCCGAAACGTTTTTTGTCCGTCCGTCGCGTGCAGTAATCTGTTTCTTCGTTGTATGTCGTACGTGCAGCCAACACCGAGTAGAACGTCCTAAACACAACGGCCACACAAGAGTTCAAAACGGATCTCAGCTATGCCTTGTTCCGTCCGGCTATATAGAGCCAGGGAACTAAACCAAGCAAGGCCATCTCGTCCCTAAATCAGATGGAATCGAATCTGCGGATATCTGCACCGCCGCGCTTTGGATGTACCCAACCACCCCGGCCGACTCACCGTTTCGGCGCGTGGCCAATCTTCAACAACAAACGACGGCTCTCTTTTCTAGACCATGCAACTC
This sequence comes from Dactylis glomerata, assembly GCA_007115705.1. Lineage (NCBI taxonomy): Eukaryota > Viridiplantae > Streptophyta > Magnoliopsida > Poales > Poaceae > Dactylis > Dactylis glomerata. The sequence goes on along the minus strand of QXEO01000422.1, from coordinate 2,253,748 downwards.
AGACGCTTGGATAACTTTGTTGACATTGTTGGCGAGCTTCGCGATCGCCCGGCGGCTCCCAACGGAGTCGGAGATTTGTCCGCTTGTGGAGAGCCCGTAGAATTTCGTCTCTGAAACATGGAGCTCGATCTCAATGTCTGTTGTGCAAAGCGGTTAAAGACAACTCGTGCTGCTCAAGCTGCTTATGCCAGCAGTGCACTACCATATGAAATCCTGCAGGTGAAACGTGCGCGACACTCATCCTGTTGGACATCCTATCAGTCCGTTCGCCGGAGGAGGCGACCTCTTGGTACTGTGCACTCTATCGGCAACCAGGCGGTTTGACATATCCAATGCCCAATAGGCAACAGTCCAGCTCCCAATCGATTAGGGGCAGAGAACGAGACAAAGATGAGAGATTGAGATTGGAGCGAGCGATTCATTGCTACCAACAGAATTACTCTATATGGAGACATCAACAAAAAAATTGTCAGGGAAGGAACATCTGAAAAGATATCCAGGGCGTTTTCTCCATGTTCGCATAAAGAATAGAATAGAATAAGGTCAGTTTTTTTTATAGTAGAATCATGTGAGAGTTAATTCATATGCTGTGACTGGGAAGATGCAAACGAATGGTTTGGCAATAGTCAGTTCACTTGACATATCAATTTTATTATGGAATGGAATATTTGAAGTGGGAAAATCCAAAGCCCTCTTTGGATCGTATGATTGAGAAACAAACATATAGGAAAACGGTGGAATAAGGCAGCTTTCAAGGACAAAAATAGATGGTTAATTATGTAGGTATGTAGAAAGGGCGAGAGAAAGAAAAAGTATTGTTTAGGGATTTGCATACGTACTATGTATTGGGACTTTTTCAAAACTCGATAAGCTTGTTGATTAGTATTACTGCCCAGTGCCAAAATGTTCAAGATGACCGAGGACATTAAGGGACGATTACAGAGATGGTCAAGCTTCCGGCTTCTTTTGCATCCATGATACAGCATTGGGCTACACCCTGGGCAAATTTAAAAAGTGAGGCCAAAAGAGCCAAGGGGCAGTTCTATTAATATTTCTATACGTGTAGTTAAATCCCTTGGAATATAAATCTTCGATATACAAATGGGTGGTGCTGAGCGTCCCCGGGGGATTTGATCCCCCGATCCCCTGGGTCGACAGCCGTCCGATCGTGGCGCCATCAACCATCTGTTTTTGTTGACCGGTCTCCCCGCTGAAACCAACTCACGCACACGTTCCCCTCGCGCAGTCCTCTCGCCCGCACGTGAATCCCTCACCATCTCTCTCCTCCCCGAATCTCCCTCACTGCTTGCTCAATCCCCCGCGCATCCCTCACCGTCGCCGGAGAGACCATCGCTGATGTAGCAGCACCGCCGCGCCTTCCTGCATTGGCCGTGGGGTATTGCAGCTCTGTCTCCCCCTTTTGCAGCTCCGGCGGCGAGGGCTTGCAGCTCCGGTGATGAGTCTTGTAGCACCGGCAGGAGAGGGATTGCACTGCCGGCCACCTATGCCAGCATCATCGGTAGCATGTCTACTCCAGCCGGGCAACACCGCCGGTAGCATGTCTACTCCGGTGAGCTGCACCTTCACCAGCTCCTTGCAGCACCGCCACATGCGAGTGGTAGCATCGCCGCACATGGGCGGTAGCACCACCACCCTCCTATGGCAGCATCGCCGCCAAACCGTGGTAGCGCCGCCGGCCATGGCTGGTAGCACCGCCGGCCATGGACGGTAGCACCACCACAAATAGCTAGCAGCAACCTGGCCGCCTCTTGCAGCAACGACGCACCAGCGTACCTAGCTCCGCCGCACGCCAGTCATCCGAGCCTCGCACCTCCGATGTGCACCGCCCACAGGCCACAACATTGGCGCCTGGCCGGCTGGCCCTCGCAGCTCCGCCGAGCACCACTCGCAGCATCGCGCCTAGGCTCGCAGAACGGTGACGCTATTCAGCAACGGGAAGCACACCGGCGTCGGCTTGCATGTCGCACGACATGCCTCACTGCTCAGATCTCTCCCGCCCCACTGCTCGGATCTCCGCCGCCCCACTGCTCGGAGGTAGGCCGCCAGCCCCTCGCACAGGGTGGCGCCGGCAGCAGTGCTGCGCCTAACTGGGCCATGGCGGCTTGGTGGTGTCAGAAGGAGAGATGGGAGGAAGAAAGAGGATCAAATTTCTGGTAGAATGTATGGAGGAGACGTACGCCTGAAGGGATAAGGTGCTGTGGTGGGGCCCCAACATGGACACGTGGCAAGCATATGAGGCGGAGGATGCCAACGCTGAGATCCTCTGGCGTTGACGTATCATTTTCCTATACAAATTCACCGAGCAGTGCGGAGCCGAAGGAAGCGTCACCGGAGGGGCTTCTTTACTTCTACACAACAACGATTCTAAATCAGCCAACAAGACTAAAATAAAGATTGCGACACTAATTCTATATGGGCTAAAAATACCCATTAAAAATCTACCCATAGAGACACACAAGCATATTTATATATGACAGCAGTAACAAGACAACAACTATAAAAAATGAGCTATAGAAAGCACGATCCAACAAGAATGCAGCAATAGTTCATGATGGCAATTGTGTCCCATCAAAACCTGTTCATCCTGTATTTTTTTTTATATGGTAAAATTTTACATGACCCGTAGCAACGCACGGGCATATATGCTAGTATACAATAAACCAGCCATCTGTGATGAACATTACGTAGGAAATTTCTGTAGGTGAAGGGAAAAGAATAGTGGAAGAGTAGTCCCTCGGCACAATCCCAGATGGTCTAATAGTTAGTACTAGCAACATTGCAACTCACACGACGCAATACAGTGGTCTAGAAATCGATATAAGCTAATTCTTAGTAGAAAGAAAAAAACGTTTTTGGATTTTGGGAGTGAAATGTGATGCAATCAGATCGAAAATGCGTTTCTAGCGGTGCCGCTAGATACCGGTCAAACATCCTCCCTTCAAAAACGATGCGATTCGTGACATCTTCAGACGCTAACCCCGTATTCCCTGAGTAGTAGTTACACAACAATCGTATTCTTAGTGGGCCCATCATAGTCATTAGTGCTCCGATAGACGAGACTCACTTTTCCTCTGTCTCTTCTCATTCTTTTTACTCACCTCCTGTACGGGTGTACAGCCATTCGTTCTCTTCGATCTATTTTTTTGGGGGGCAGACAACAACCTGGTACATCTCATATACCAAGTAGATGTAAATGGTAACTACAAGTACTTCCTGATACATCTTGTACTATCTGTATAATACCTATTTTTTTATCTATATTGCTACTGCTATCTTTGAGAGATCTTTTTTTCTTGGTCAAGCAACAACCTGGTACATCTTGTACCAGGTAGACATGAATGTTTCTTTAAAATAAATTCCTGATACAGTACTTCCTCTAGCGCTATCTTTGACAGATATTATTTTTTTGGTCAAGCATAATCCTAGTACAGGTTTTAATTAAGCAATAGCCAGGTACATCTTGCATGGGAATTTTGTAAAATAACTTTAGCTAGCAAGAATGCATTCATGATAATAGTACCAGGAATTGTAAAAAAAATCGACATGTACCATCTGGATGAGATCTCCCATGTTTGTTGACTAGGCAAGAAGTTTCACACATGTTCCACATGACAAAATGTAATTAATGAACATGATATGTCTTGGAATTTTCAATGACACACATTATGTTGACATAAAATACTACTCCCTTCATACCAGATTATTGGGTAATTGTGTATTTTAAGACAAATTTAATCATTAATTTTAGTCAAGAAAATATGAGATATTTGACATAAAAATTATACCATTGAAAAGTTCTTTTGAATATGAATCCAATGATATAATTTTTATATATTTTATATTTTGTTGACTAAAATTAAAGGTCAAAGTTTGCTTTGAAGTGCGTAATTACCCTGTAATCCAGCATAGAGGGAGTACTCTCTCTGATCGGAGTTAGTACAAAATCACCGATACTTACTTCCGATCTAAGGAAGTACGAGATATTTAAGTCACAACGTAAAACAACGGTTATGAAATCAAGTTAGTTTCATCTACAAATATTTAAAAACAGATACACAGCTATCTCAAATTCTGTTCTGAAACCATTTTTTATTTAGCAATCATGGAGAAAAACAAGTATTTTACGGTCCAGTAGACCATTTTCAGAACAGAGTACGGAGCCTAAGGCTGCTCATAGTGGGGAGTAACTTAGAGTAGTGTCATGCACATGTTACTAGTATATGTTACTATCTTCATAGTGGGTAGTAACTTATGTGTGGTGTCATGCAAGGTGTCATTTATTAGGTTATAGACTCATTTTGCTTTGGGGTGTGTGATGTTATGATAACATAGCTAGTTACCACAAGCCCCTCTCTCTTCAATTAATGACCTGCCATGTCACCATTCTATCTTGAAAAGTGTGATGTTACCACCTAAGTTACTCCCACTATGACTAGTCTAAGAATTAGCTACTGGTCGTGTTTGCCATCAAACTCAGCGGTGGGCCAGCGACGGTGTAAATTATATGGGGCCACCGCCAGGTATATGTCTTTAATACGAGCTGGACAGGTACAGGTTCATTAATTTAAACTTACCAAGTACACGGTGATGTGGTCTATCTGGCATTCTCGCAATTGGTGGAAACATGACCATAAGCTTTCGGATCCGGTGTATGTAGCGAAGGCAACGAGGGAGGCGCTGACCCTCCTGGATATTCCTAAGCAGCTGACTATACTGCCTGGACACGGCTGGCGCCCTCCTGAAGCGGATTGTGTCAAAATCAACACCGATGGCGCGATCAATTTCGCGGATGGCAATAGAGGCGCGGGGGGTGTCGCACGCTCCTCCGACCACCTTATTGGTACCTGGAGTAAGCCTCTTCTCGGGATCACGGACCCTCTCATTGCTGAGAGCATGGCGATGCGCGAAGGGGTTCTCTTCGCTAGGCTCCGTGGCATCACACGAGTGATCATGGAGACGGACTGCATAGAGGTAGTTAACCTCTGGAATACTCGCCACAATTCCCGATCTATTGTGGCTCCTTTGTTAGAAGAGATTGGAGAGCTAGCTTCATCGTTTTTTTTTATTCAGCATGTATTAAGGACATCCAACTACCCGGCGCATCTTTGTGCAAAGTGTGCGAGCACTCTGAATGTGACCGAGAGCTGGATGGACGAGACTCCCAGCTTTCTGTTCAGCTGCCTTCTGGCTGACTGTCCAGCGAGCGCTTATGTTTGAATAAAGCTCTCAATTTAAACCGCAAAAAAAAGTAGAGGTCTTGATACATACTAGCTAAATGCCCGTGCGTTGCTACGGCGTACATAAGTATTTTCTTGCTGTAAATATAAATATATGCATGAAACTTTATGTCAAAATAGGCACATAATATTTAAAAAATATTATAATTTACTTTGCTATAAAGTAATTTGATAGAAAACTGTAATTCGGCAGCGTATCTATTCTGTTAAAATAGGGTGGGTAGTTTTCGTTGATCACTTCGTCCATATTGTATTTGTACACCAACAAAAGGTTTTTATTCATCTATAATTTCAAAAGGAATAGAAATTATATGAGGCGTATTTAATAGCCAAAGATGACGGCAATGATGAAGATACTTTTTTTAGAATGACAGACGATGTGTGGTCATCAAAGATGATGGCCGATGGTGAAGATACTTTTTTTAGGATGATGGCCGACGGAACTAAAATTGAGTATAACGCCCCAAATTGCGCTATGTCAAATTTCCATTATGATTAGTTAACCGTATATTTAAAATGGCAAGCAAAAAAGGTAGCCGCCAAAGAAAAATTAAACCAAGGAATTAATATGAGATTTTAAAAAGATCAAGAGAATAAATTGATCTGGGCCTACTCTGGCGCGTGGGCTACTTGCAGGATGCCGTAGACACATTCACGACACTGAATCACATCTCCGGTCTTCAGATTGTTCTCCCCTCTGAAGTCTGCAATCTGAACCAGCTCACAGCCTCACACTCGGTAAAATATGAAGGAGAACTCCAATTGTTTGTACTGCATAAACATTGGAAAATTTATTGGAGAGCAAAGTTAACAATTTTTCCTATTTGGCAGGAGCAAGAACCAGTCAGATCAAGGCCACACACGTACGCATGTTGTACTTTTGTTTGTGTTCAACAAATCAAACCAAAATAAGATTGAACAAAGAAGCAAGCCATGTATACAAATAACTGCTAGCTGAAAATCGAGAAACACAGAGAGAAATCACCTCGGCATAGGTAACTGACAGGGTCCACCTGCTGCGGATCCATCAGGGGAGGGGAGAAGCTTGTGCAGAACCAGACATCCGGGGTGGGTTGAGGCCATCCTTGCATCGTCATGGCAGCCGCGGGCGTTGCACAAGATTTGGCAGGACTCGACGGACGTCGACGGCGATCTGTTTTGTGTATTCTTATAGACGTATTGATTACCGAAAATTACGGCAGAGTGATTGATTGCCTTGATTAGCGAAAATTATGGTCCAATTAATGTTACGATTCTCTGTTTGCTATCGATTATTTTTTTGGTAGGGGTAATTTTGAAAACCAAAAGATGTATAGCAAAAGTGCCTTCACCAATTCCAATCTTATAGGTAAGATTAGCGCGGCCACTTACCGGCAGTGGGTATATATTAATCAGAAGTCACACTGGAGCAGCCGCGAATCACGAACGGCAAGCGGACGGTAGAAACATGACCGGTAGCCCATTGTGCCGCTAGAAAAACCGTTTTGGCAATCAGATCCCCTAAAATGGCCCATCCCGTATAACATCACTAGCACGAATCCTGACGCAATCCAGTGCCCTAGAAATTAACATAAGCTAATTCTTAGTAGAAAGAAAAAACGTTTTGGGGTTTTGGGGGTGAAATGTGGTGCAATCAGATCTCGTAAAATGGCTCGTACCGTATAACTTTTGGACTGATCCTGTAAAATGGCCCATACCTTATAACTTTTGGACCGGACGCCTCTTACCGCATATATACAGCACACATGCCGATTTTTTCTGTCCGCTCAGTGTGACGTTTCGACCACTACTAGCCGCCCGTTGCGACGCCATGGGTCTCTCCGCGACTGACGATCGTCAATACTCCTACATAAATGTACACATATGTGTGTGCGCGCACATGTCAATTTAGTCTATATGGTCTATATGCTCAGATGTTTTTGTCCATTGCATTGTGTATTTCTGTAGTTTGAATTTGCATTTGCTACCTATTTTGTATATGAGTATGATGGAAGATGTCGGGATTAACCTTGATGTGCCACTTGATTCATTTGAACCAAATGGATTATGAGCAGTGCCGAGGAGAGCCATATCATGATGATGGGTCCTAATAAAATGAACGAGATGGTGAAGGAATAGATCACTCCAGTCAAGAATGTCTTGGGCTGGGATGATGGGAGGTGAAGCTTCGGTGGTGACAGCAACGGTGGTGGTGACGACGGAGGTGGCGGCAATGGGAATGGCGGTGTTGATGTGATATGAAATTCATGAATTTGCTTCATATTTGTTCATGTTTGATTGCTACATGTTCTATGTTTATTCATACTTTTGGATCAAAAATTATGGCCAAGTTTAGAATTTGAATTTTTATAATTTAAAACCTATTGTCCACTATTGAGTTGTGAAATTTTTTATTCATCTATAAGTCAAATTGAAGTCCAAGTGTGTTCTTTATATCATTATATGCATAATAATGCATAGAAGAGTCAAAATCGGTGATATTTGTTTCTTGCGTGCTGGCACTCGTGTCATATCTAAAAGCGGTTTACGGTAATACATTAAAGAGATTTGCTAGTTCTCAGCTAGCTGAGAACGTCGTAGCATCGGATCTGTCGCCTGGAGATTCATACATCAAATTATTGTTTTATTTGTGTGGGCAAAGGCCAGCCCGTACGGGTGGAACTAGGCTGTATTTATTTCATCTTGCCTTCCTCTTTGTTGGCGATTGTTGCACACGGAGACCTGGCCCTTTTAGTGTTTACTGTTTAGGTTGTTTTATCATCCGTGCATGCACTTTGCATGGGTTGTGGGCTTTGTATGTAGGGGGAATTTCCTTTTGTACGTACGTACGTATATCCTTTTTAATTGATTTATTATGTTTTAAATTTGTATGTGACTTAAGCGTTCATGTATTTTCGTGGATAAATTTTTCTTCATCATAAAAGTCTTGGTAGCAACCCAACTGGCAACTAGAAAAATCGTTGCAACACGACTTAAAATTGACTTTTTTTAAATTGCAATCATACTTGCCACTGAAAAAGTTCTCAGCTGCAACTTAACTTGCAACTAAAAAATAATCTCAGTTGTAACCTAACTTACAACTGGAAAAACATCTGAATTGCAATCCGACTTGCAACCATAAAAATATCTCAGTTACAACCTAACTTGCAACTGGAATAATAATGTCAGTTGCAACCCGACTTGCAACTGGAAAAACATCTGAATTGCAATCCGACTTGCAACCGTAAAAATATCTCAGTTACAACCTAACTTGCAACTGGAATAATAACCTCAGTTGCAACCCGACTTGCAACTGAAAAAATATTTGAATTGCAATCCGACTTGTAACCGTAATTTTTTTAAAAAAAACTGGTCAAAGCCCACAAGACATTCTCGTAATCGTGATTACCATACGGCTGGTCAACCAATCAATCGATAGAGAATAATCGCTTCAGATCGACACGGACAACACGGGTGACGTCAGTTGACTGAGGACTAACTAAGTTCTCAGTCAACTGAGCCCTAGTCACACCCTACAGTAAAAGCATTTCATGGTATGAGCTTTCATGGGTTCTGTTGCTCATGTGTGCAGTGTCAGTGTGCCCGTGATAACTTTTGATCGACCACCATGGCACCATCATTCACTTTCACGAATTGATTCCCAATTCCCAAATCAATTACCGGCAATTCACTTTGCCTCCCATCATTTCGCGCACCCCCACCACTACCGGCGCGGATGCAACGTCTGTCTGTGCGTCTTCCCGCATTGCTGAAACGTACGTCTGCTCCGCTTCAGCTTCCCACGCAGGTATATAAGCACACCACCACACTGCAAGGAGCATCGTCTAGACGGCCTAGAAATCTTCCACCTCACCAAGTCTTGTTCGTACTTCGACAAGGTATATCTCGTAAATGGCACCCGCAGTAAAGTTCGTCGTCCCCGTCCTGCTTCTCGCTGTCCTCGTCGGCGTCTCAGGCCATTACGTCGAGGCGCCGGCGCCCCTCGGCGCCCGTCTCAACGCCGCCTTCGCCGGCATCCAAGGTTCCATTCAGCAAGCTGCCGATGGCGCCGGTGGCCAGGGCGGTGGTTGGTGGACGATGGAGTGCTGGAGCGCGGTGACGGAGCTGCGGTCGTGCACGAACGAGATCGTGCTCTTCCTCCTCAGCGGCGACTCCTACCTCGGCCCCCACTGCTGCATCGCAATCCGCACCATCACGCGCCACTGCTGGCCCACGATGCTCGCCTCCGTCGGCTTCACGGCCGAGGAGGCCGACATCCTCCGCGGATTCTGCGACGCCGAGGTGGGCGGCGCTCACTCCCCGCCGGTGACTCCGTCCGTGCCGCCCACAGCGCCGGCGCCGGTGCACGCACGTTGATAACATGCACACGTTTTATGTGCTTCATGCACGCGTGATGAACACATCCTCGAACAAATTCCTACTATATGTCAGCGTATTTCTGCTACGCACGCAATGTAATACAGTACGCTTTTTACGGGGACTTCAGAAATAAACAGTGATATCAGACATGAAAGCTCAGTTGCGTAATAGTATGTTCTTATCACTCAGACAGTTGTCCCGTTTGCTATTTTGTGGACCAAAATATCAAAGCCGCGGCCCTGTTATGCGAAATCACAGTTATGCACAATGTGTGTACTTGAATCGGCGACCCGATGGAAAAATAAATCCTATAAAACATGGTCTATTTCCTCATCGATTTAGACCCCACTTAGAAGGTTCCATGTGGCGGCATTAATCTTGATGTCTCGTTACTCTTTCTTCTTCCTCGAACTATCCCTAATTTCTAATCCACGATATTGAACGTGTCATCTAAAAACAATCCTCACTGTACGGTTGGTCGCTAGGCCGAAGAGGATGCACACACAAGCAGAATTCTGCGCAGGCGCCGAGCACACGCCGATCTCGACAAATATTACCATCCATAGGTAAGTACGGGCTTTTCCACTATGGCTAGTTTCTTCCTTAACCCCAAAGTTGACAAGCTATACACCCACTTCACAACACACTTGAGTCTATTCACAATCTTCACAAAGAGGCCACCAAGCCAACAACCACCAAACCGTGTAGAAAGCGGTGTCCTCAAAGAGTATAAGTTCTCAGAGTTGCACTTAAACTGGAACTCAAACCAATTCAAAAATAGAAAGCAATACCACAAATGCTCAAATAGCTTCTCGCAAATCTCACCTAAAGTGAGAAATGCTATGGAGTGGTGGGAGATGAGTGGAATAATGGAGGAGGTCAACAAATGAATCCATGATCTAGATCCAAAAACTTACCTTAGCAGGTGAAAATGTAGATCTTATGCTTCGTCCTCCCAGGCTGCTCACGCGAGCGGCTTTGGAGGCTCCCACAAAACCCTAGCAAAGATGCCTCGATCTCCTCTCCATGGCCGCTGCTCGTACTGCTGGTGGTGGCGGACATGCCCGGCCATCGAAGGCGGCGGGTGGGGTGGAGCGCGCCCCGCCGGGATCCTTTTGGGCGGGCGGGGGGGGGGAGGGACATCTCCTCAACAACGCAGGTGGTGAACAACGGCGGCACAAGGCTTCAGCAGAGCTCGTCGGCACGGCGGGGAGGCATGAGGAGATGTGGAACTCGGCGGTGATTGTGGGGACCCTGGACCAGACTAGCCAAATCCTAGACCTTCATCGGACATAAGCCTAACCTAGAGCTTGAGAGACTTATAGTGAGAGAATCGGTAACAGAGCAGTAACTCTATGACTCAAAAAGTAATACAACAGTTTCTTAACATAGCAAGAAGAAAATGTTACAAGCAGAGGTCAGTGACCTGACAATCATCAATCAATGAAAGAGAATTATGCTATTAGATATAGCAAAATAGAAAAGGGCCTAATAGTCCATAAGCATATCAGTGATGTCCCAGTCCATAGATTTCAGGTTACCTCCTGCGAACTCCAAGCTACTCGTCGATATCGATATTGTACCTAACTCACCTTCGATGGGAAACTTACCATGCTGCAAAAATATCAACAAAACAAGGTTGAGTATAGGGTGTACTCAGCAAGACTTAAATAACCTATTAGCTACTTATTAGTTACATACTCGGTAGAAAGACTTTCTTTGGAGATGCTTTTGCATAAAGCAAAATTTGTTTGCATAAACCAGAGAGGATAAGCTCGACTACCCATATCATCTAAAGGGTAAGAGAGCAATATCAATAGCTCTAATGATCATTTTATAACCACCTAATTATCATCAGCTGAACCTATCAACTAGGATCACCCCCTCTTTCAACCTAGAGGAGTGATGACCCACAAGTATAGGGGATCGCAACAGTCTTCGAGGGAAGTAAAACCCAAATCTATTGATTCGACATAAGGGGAGCCAAAGAATATTTATAAGACTTGATAGATGAGTTGTCAATTCAGCTGCACCTGAAAATAGTCTTGCTCGCAGCGGTTTATCAGTATCAACAGTTTTATAATGGTGACAGTAGTAAAATAGTAGCAACAATAGTAAAATAAAGGCAGTAACGGTATCAATAGTAAATAGTAGGATTAAATATGGTAGGCACAGGGATGGATGGACGGGCGTTGCATGGACAAGATAATTCATGTAATAATCAAGACATGAGTAGTTGCAGATAAATAATGATAAAGCATCGTAGTACTAAACAACCATAGGCATGTGTTCCGTATATAGTCGTACGTGATTGCAATGAGAAACTTGCACGACATCTTCTGTCCTTGTCGTCATGGTGAAACACCATATACCATGGGATGGCTTAAATGGGGGCCGAACTAGATGTTGGAGGATTCGGGTGAGGGGAGCGAGCTAAGAAGCACGACAGAAAGGAGCACACAAGCTACCCAGGTTCGGGGCTCTCGTAAGGAGATAACACCCCTACTCCTGCTCTACTGGTTGTATATCTGGATCGATGGAGTGTACAACAATGGTGCTTCCTAGCTCTCTGTGAGAGGAGGAAGACGAACTATAAACTGAGAGAGTGAGAAGAGATCAACCCCTCGCTAGGGTTCCCTGTGCCACCTTATATAGGGGTGGCCAGGGTTACAACGGTCACTTGGACCAAGAGACAGCAGCTACCCTCCAAACAGGACTTGCTGGCGATGGCAGGACTCCTTGACTTTCTCCCTGATTGCTCTCGATGTGACTCCACATCCCTGTACGATGTACTTCCTGGACTGTGACCTCTCCCCTGTGATGTCAAGGTCGGTACTTGGCACAGTGATGATTGGTAGACCACCACTGTGCACCCTGTCATCATGATCTGCCTCCATGCTTGGATGTTCCCCTCCTTGATTGTAGGGATGTGACCTTGGTTGATTTCTGTGTCCCGGATATAGCCGTTGGCCATATCCTGGACCTATATGCCGGACCAACGACCCAAGTTCGGGTAATCCGGCCTCACCTGTTCCTGCATAATATAACAACTAAGTAAGCCGGCATATCCATATATACGCCGGCATACTTCACCATGTATCCCGGCTATGCCGACATATCTGAACACTGGCCGGGATACGGCTTATATGCCGGCCTGGCCGATACTCTTATATTCCGGCCAGGCCCAACCTTGGTCAACCAGCACAAAGTCAACCACTTTCCTTATGTCTTTCTAGTCTCTTGACCCTACCGGGGGTCATCCCCCCGACACTAGTCCCCGAAGCTGTCGAGGTCCCCCAGTCTTAACTGAGGGGCCTTGGCAGGTTCAACATACCCTCTCTTTTCTGACATCCCGGCTCTTGATTATATGCCGGCGATTACATTATATGATGGCCCTCCGTGTATATGCCGGTTCCTCTTCCTTCTCTAAAAGTTAATCCGGCCGGTCCCAAAGGTATTCCGGACAGGATTTGTTTCAAGCATGGTCATGCCGGTGAAGGGTTTCGCAGCATAGTAAATCAAAAAAATTCCTACGGATGCGAACAAGAAAGCCAAGATCTAATCTAGGAGATGTAATCAACGAGAGAGGTAGATGAGATCTTCATACCCTTGAAGAAATCGCCCAGCGGAAACGTTCAACAGAACGTGGATGATGTAGTCGTACTAGCCGTCTCCTCCCCGCGATCCGATCCGATCCTACGCCGCAAGTGGCGGCGCCTCCGAGAGATGCACACGTACGGTGCAGCGACGTCTCCTCCTTCCTTGGTCCAGCAAGTATGGTGGAGAGATAGATTGGATCTGCAGCACGACGGCGTGGTGCTTATGGTGGAGAGTTTCTGTGGCAGGGCTTCGCCTACGCACAGTCGCGAGAGAGAGAGATGGAGGGGCAGCAGTTGGACGGCGGCTAGGGTTGGAGTGGGGAAGGCTGCGCCCCTGCCCCTCCTTATATGGGGGGGCTGGCCGGCTGCCTTGGCCCCTCCTCCAAGTCCTAGGGCGGCGGCCTAGGGGGAAGAGTGGGGGGCAAGTTTCCCCCCCTCCTTCTGGAAGGTTCCCTTAGGGTTTCCCCTAAGGGCTGGCCGGCTGGGCCTTAGGGGCCTTGTGCGCCTGGCCCAAAGTGGCCAGGACACTTCCCCTTAGGCCCACATAGGCCTCTGACAAGTGGGACCACGTTGGTCCCACTCCGGAACCTTCTAGAACCTTCTGGTACAATACCGATAAACTCCAAAATGATTTCGGAATCCAAAAACTGCTTTCCTTTATATGAATCTTATTCTCTGGACCATTCCGGAACCTCTCGTGATGTCCTGGATCTCATCTGAGACTCCGACCAAAAACTCATAAACCAATTATCCATTCTATCCTAGCATCGATGCACGTTAAGTGTGTGACCCTACGGGTTCGAGAATATGCAGACATGATCTTCTATCAATAATCAACAGCGGGATCTGGAAACCCATATTGACTCCCACATATTCATCGATGATCATATCGGATGAACCACGATGCCAGGATTCAATTAATCCCGTATATGTATTCCCTTTGTCACGCGATATTTTACTTGCCCGAGATTCGATCGTCGGTATCGCCATACCTAGTTCAATCTCGTTCACAGCAAGTACTTTACTCGTTCCGTAATCCGATATCACTTTGTGATTAACTCCTTAACCACGTGCTTGCAAGCGGTGTTGATATCGATTACCGAGTGGGCCCGAAGTATATCTCTCCGACTCGGGAGGGACAAATTCCATCTCGATACATGCAACCCAACAAGTACTTTCCGATCACCTGAGAGACACCTTTATGATCACCCTCACATAGGATGACGTTTGATGACCTCAAAGCTTTCTTCCGATACCAGGGAGTTGTATTATCTCATGGTCTAAGGAATACAATACTTGACATAAGAAAAGCTTCGCAAAGATGAACATGATGACACGATCTAATTTGCTCTGCTTTATTTGCGTCTGTCCATCACATCATTCTCCTAATGACATGATCTCATTATTAATTGACAACTCATGTCTATGGTTAGGAAACCTTAACCATCATTAATCAATGAGCTAGTCTAGTAGAGGCGTACTAGGGACACGGTGTTGTTCATAAACCACACAAGTATTAATGTTTCCGCTTAATACAATTATAGCATGGAGTATAAACATTATCATGAACAAGAAATATGATAATAACAATATTATTATTGCCTCTAGGGCATATTTCCTTCAGCCGGCACATAGCTGAAGCTTCCTTGAGAAGCCAAGTCCGACAGTTCTCCTCGAAACTTGCAACCGCTCTGCCTGCGAACGGTCACATCAAGTGACGGTTCACTGCGTGATTACTGCCTGTCATCATTGCCATAACTGGCCTAGTGGCTCGGTTACTGCAACCGCCGCCCCACGACGCGCCGCCACATGGCGATCCTCCGCAGAAACGGTCGAGGTAGTGGAGCACTACCACGGTACCCACGACCACCGCCCTGCGGTATAAATAGGGGAGCGGGGGTAACTCTCACTTTTTACCCCACTCCTTCTTCTTCCTCTGCCTCTTCATCTCGAGCTCTCCTCCGCCGGACCGAGCCACAGAGACTCCTCGCCGCCGTGGTCTTCCTTCACGCCGGCGCCAATTCTCGTCGTTGCTCGACTTCTTCATCCTCGACACCGCCGGTCCTCTTCCTCTCCAGCACATTGCTTGGGGGGATCGGATCTTTCTCCGCAAGCTCGCCGTCGCTCCATCGCCGCCGTGCAAGCTCCGGTGAGCTCTTCCCCCTTCTTAGTTCTTCTTCATTCATGCCTCTCTGTGGCTTTGCAATGGCAACTCCGTTTGCCTAGATCTCCCTTAGTTTCTTTGCTTGGCATCTAGTTGGTTTGGTTAGCATTGCTAGTAATCTTCTCAGGAACTATGTAGGTGCTCTTCCCATAGGGATTATTCTCTAATTATCTCTGATTTAACTGCGTCGGTAGATCTTCTCTTCCTACTAACTTGTGTGAGATTGGTATGCCGGAGAGACTAACCTCCGCTCTTTACTTTGCTTCTACTAGGACTAACAACACGGGACTCCGGCTCTCACGCCCTATCCCGGCTATCACGATGGCCTCATCCAGCATGACGGCCACTTCTGCGCTGGAGGAGGATAACCCGGCTCAGGCACATGGACGTTCCGGCTGGGAGGGGTCAGAGGTGACCTCGGCCGACATATCCTGGATAACAACCACCAGGCGTGTCCCGGCCGGCGTAGTATGCCGGCTACCTGCCGGAGAGACTGTGCCGGCACCTGAGTCCGGCGAACGCGTCGTCTTCATCTCCCACTTCGAGCGGGGCTTCGCTCTGCCGGTTAGCGACTTCTTCCGGGACTTCCTGGATACCTACGGCCTGCAGCCTCATCACCTGCCGGCAAACGCGGTGATGATTCTGTCGGCCTTTGCTGCTTTCTGCGAGGGCTATGCCGGCATAGAGCCCTTTGCCCAGGCATGGGCAAAATACTTCCAGCTGCGCAAACAGAGCGCTCAAGAGCCCCGGAGCAAGGATGATCCGCCGGAAACTGCTCAGGAAAAGAAGGATCGACCGATGACCCAATGTGGCGCGACCACCATAATGTCCCGGAAAGGCTCCGACTTTCCGAAGATTGAATTGCTCGAGTCCTGCAAGAAGTGGCAGAAGAGTTTCTTCTACGTGAAGAACACCACGGATGCCGATCTGCTCAACCTGCCGCCATATGTGGACGAGCCACCCTTTGAGATGAAGAACTGGATATATAATCCGAAGAACACGGTGGGGCCGGTCAATGCCCTCCACCGGGTTAAGGGCGAGCTACGGGATGCCGGCCTGACGCCGCAGGACATTGTTGCTTGCTTCATTAGCCGGCGCGTCTCTCCTCTCCAGCGCTGGTCCCACAAGATTTGTCAGATGAGCGGGGCCATGGACCCCACTCGACACTCCACGCACGAACTAAGCCCCGCCGACATTCTGCGGTGGGTTAAAGATATCTGCAAGTCTTCGCAAGTCACCTTTGCCTGGGGGCTCGAGCCATACAGCCGGGACCGCCCCGCCCCGACGGTAAGCCTCTTTAGCCGATACTTCTGCTTTTCGCCCGACATATCCACTCTGCTGACATATAAATGCTTAAGCCGACATACTGTTGTTGCCGATATCACAATGCTCGATCCGACATATTTCTATTGCCGACATACTTCTTGTTTCTGATCAGCCTGCTCTGTCTTATGCAGAAATTCAGCTTCCAGGATATGGAGAATTCTCGGATCAAGATTGCCGCAGACCGCACTGTTCCGGATCCCGAAGATCCGGATCATGAGGACAAACTGCCGAAGAACACCCGCGCCGCTTCTGCCGCGGGTAAGGCCTCCTCAACCCGGCATTCCATTCAAGACTGGAGTGAGGATGATTCTGACGAGGAGATCCTAATATACTATGACCCAATGCCACTTGCTTATGCCTTTCCCACAATACTGTCCTCAGTTATCCCAGACAAGGAAGTCGTTGATGCTGCCCCTCTAAATCAGGGACCTCCCTCCACCGGCGGACGTGCCGGCCGGAAGCGCCGAGTGAAGCCCCACCCTGAACCAGTTCAAACACACAAGAGACAGAAGATCGGCGTGCCCCAGCCCAAGAGGCAGAGACCTATTGCTTCGGGGTAATTTTCTTCCCCTCATATTATTTCCAGGACTTTTCTTCCGTTTTACTAACTTGCTCTTTTCCTCCTCAGGGCTCCTCTTGCACCGGAACATGCCTCCAGTTCCAGTGCCAGCCCCAAAGTGGATAAGCCGACGTCTCCTGTACGCTTCGACATTCCTACTACCAGCCATAACACCTCTCTGGCGCCGGCATCTTCGCCAGCGCCCGAAAAGGCCTCTTCCCCGGCGAAGGATGATCCTCCGCCGGAATAAGACAACTCTGCCCCCAACGCCCACCTGGGCTCAGGGGCTCAACAAGATATCTCTGCCCCTGATGTCCACATGGACACGGGGGCTCAACAAGATGCTTCTGACACTGGCGCACCCGCCAGCGGCGCCGGAACTGCTGAAGATGCCGGCGCAGGTGACAAGAGCGCTGGCATAGAGAAAGGAAAAGCTCCCAAAGTACCAGAAGTCCGGACTAGCCCGGCACCAGCTTCTGCAGGACAAGCTACACCGGCCGCGTCGGAACAACCAATGCCCAAAGCTCCAACTCCTGAAAAGACTGTTGTCCCGGCCAAGACCGGCACTTTCAAGATGAAGCAAATCATCAAGACCGTGACACCATCTGCTACAACTGCACCGGCATCTGCTAAGCCCGCACCCTCCAGCTCTGCCATGATGCTTCATTTTGGCAAGGCAGCGGCCCGGCCCAGCTTCTTTCAGACGCCAGAACTTGAGGGCCGTGTTTCTCTGCTGACCAAGAGCGATAAAAGCCTTGGATCCCTCAAGGAATACTGCATGAAGTGGAACAATGTTGATTATATGGACACTGCCAGCTCCAAGAAGAAGAAACTGGCTGGAGTTCCGGCCCCTGGCAATCCTGATGTTATACTGGCGGCCAAACCCATTCCTATTGCCAGTGAGCTCATCAGCATCCAGCAGAGGCTTCACCTTTTGGCCAATGCCACCAACGTAAGTATTTTCCTCATATATCCCCAGTCCCCGAAAATATCGGCTGTCCGGGACACGGACATCCGGGATTTTCAAATATTCTTTTCCACTTAGCTGTTTTCAAATCCAACTGTCCGACATATAAGCTCGATCCGAGCTTCAAATCGTAGTCACCGAGGGCCGGGATAGGTGCGCAGCACCTATGCCGGGTCTTCAAAAAATGAAAACTTGGTAGAATCTTCAACTTAACTGATATGCTAAATTTTTCTCGTAACGTTTCAAATCCCAACCCTTTTGCAGCATATGAACAATGCACGCGCCGACATGTATCATGACCTGGTATGCGAGCATTGGAAGTTATCCGACGAGCACAGCAAACTTCGCCTGGATCTGACCAAGAAAGGTAAACTCAGCCGACATACCATTATATGCCGGATGCCTTTCCTCTTTTTATTTTGCAATATTCCTCTTGCCAACACATCTTGATGCGCCGACATATAACCCTTTGCCAACATTTTTCAGCCACTGCTGAGGAACAAGTCACCGAGCTTGTTAAGAGGGTAAAGGAGCTCACAGGTATGCTGGATCCTGCCAATCTTCAAATAAGCTCTTTGTACTTCAAATCCTTCAACCTTTGTGATTGTTCTCTATCTTCAAATTCTTTTTGTTCTTCTAACCTCAAATCCTTTTGACTTCAAATCCTTGCAGATGAAAAGGCTGCACTGGAAGCACGCCACCAGGACTGCGTGTCCTCAGTGGACGTGGCCAAGCAGTTGGATGAAAGGGATGTTGCCCACAAAGCTGAGGTGGAGCAACTGAAGAGCCGGATTACTGAGCTCCTGGACGAAAAGGAGGAGAGGGATGGCCAACTCAAGAAGGTCTAGGGGCTGCTTTTCACCTCAAAAGCTGATGCCTCCGGGGCCAAACTTGAACTGCAGCATCTGAAGGAGCAGGCCACTAAGTGGGAAGTTGACATTGCCCGGCTCAACGTCGATTTTGCCAGTAAGCTTCAAATCCTCTTCTGCCCGACACATCTTGTTCGACATATAATGATCTTTTTCTGGCATAACCTTCATGCTGACATATATTTCTGTTTCTAACATCTTCTTTATGTTTTAGGCATGTTTCCTGCTTCCGTCGAAGACGTTGAGAAGGCTCTGCAGGTGGATCAGGTGAACCGGAATGTTCCGGTTGACTCATCCAGCTGGGACATGTCTGAGCAGCTGATCGCTCTGGAAGCCCGCAAGAAGGTCATGACATCCTACACTGATGATCTTTTCCTTGGTGCTCAGGAAGCACACTCCGCCCTCTGGCTGGGACAGAGAACGCCCACTGACCCTCTTGACCTCGGCAACGACTTGCAGCTCTCCAAAGTTCGCCTCAGGGAATGGCGGGACTCCAGCGCAAGGGTGGGAGCTGACGAAGCTCTCACCTACTTCCTCTCTTGGTATGAAAAGGTTGACTTGGAGACTTTGCGCTCTGTGCGCGAAGGATCTGTATGGACCATAGACCCGGAGTTTATCCGGCGTCGCCAGGAGTTAGCCCACAGCTATGTGGATTACGCCGACACCGAGGCCTTCGTCCGGGACATCCACGAGCTGGAGAAGAATGACGATGTTGAGGACACTGAGGGCTCGGACTCCAGCCAAGATGAAGAACAAGCTGAAGATGCCGACACTGAAGCTCCGGAGCAGGGTCCTGCCCCGGCCGGAGGTGATGGTTCCATTCGTTCTGCTGGATCTGCACTCCTGAAGCCGATATATCTACTGCCACGGCTCCGCCTGCCGGCGGCTCTGCTTCCACTCCTGCCTCTTAAACTTTGCAGCACAAAAAAACTTTAAGTTTTATCAGATCCCCGGTATACCGGGTGCAATTGTAAGATATACTTTATTTCCTTTAGTTTGCTACCTGAACAAGTTTTAATTTGGTTTGCTTGCTTATGAATGCCGGATCATCTTTTGGCTAAGTCACCGAATTTGTTTTCCTATTTCCTTAACTCCACAACCTTGGCTACTTGTCTACCTTATTCGGCTTTTGATGTATGAGTCTCAAGGTTGCTTTATTAAACATACAGTACTTAAACTTTGAAACTTAGACTTCAAATCATCCGACACTTCAAGTTTTAACTTTTGCAGTAAGATAAATGTTGGTTCGCTTGCTTTATCTTTCCTTAGCCGTTTTTTCATGTGTAGACAATCTCCGGCATCTACTCTTGCTAGCCATGAAGCCGGGTTTCAGACATCAGCTAAGTCAAAGAGCGGCCTTTGGTGCCGACACATTACTAGGCCGACATAGGAAACATTCAAATCGAGCCAGCCGACATATAAATGAAAAGCTGAACATAGACAATAATATATACCAGAGGCAGTGCCCGATCTCCTCGGGATGCCAACATTTCATTTATTAGTCTTGCGCCGGCATATAGTGCCGGCACACAAAGCAAAATGGAAATACATACATTATGCTGCTCAGGAGTAAAAGGGATGGAGTAGAGCTATGTTCCATGGCCTCTTGGTTTCTTCTCCGGGCCTGTCCACCTTGTTCTTCTTGGGGTCCTGCGCATCTATAAGATAGTAGGCATCATTGTGTAGAGCCCTGCTCACAATGAATGGCCCCTCCCATGGAGGAGTTAACTTATGCCGGCCTTCAGTGCCTTGCCTTAGCCGAAGCACTAAATCTCCTTCTTGAAATCTCCTTGGATTCACCTTTTGCGCATGATAGCGTCTGAGGTTCTGCTGATATACTGCAGTTCTTGACAGTGTGATCTCTCTTGCTTCTTCCAGCAGATCAACATCATTTTCTCTGGCCTCTTTAGCCTCTTCCTCGGTATATAGCACTACTCTTGGTGCATCATGTATTACATCTGTCGGAAGCACAGCTTCTACTCCATACACTAGGAAAAACGGCGTATAGCCTGTTGACCTATTCGGAGTTGTCCTCAAGCTCCAATGCACTGCCGGCAATTCATCTAGCCAACATCCAGGAGTCTTCTCTAGTGGCTCTATCAACCGGGGTTTCATGCCGGATAACACTAATCCATTTGATCTTTCCACTTGGCCATTGGTACAAGGGTGAGTGACCGACGCAATGTCTAGCCGGATTCCCACCTCCTCACAATATCTGGCAAATGGCCCTTGGGCGAAATTCAACCCATTGTCAGTGATGATGCCATGAGGGACACCATATCTCAAGATGATATCCTTTAAGAATTTCACTGCCGTGTGGCCATCACACTTGCTTATTGGCTTTACTTCAATCCACTTGGTGAACTTGTCCACCATGACCAGAATATGAGTCATCTTTCCCCGTGCCGGTTTAAATGGTCTGACCATGTCCAGGCCCCAAACAGCAAAGGGCCATGTTATCGGGATAGTTTTTAACGCTGATGCCGGCTGATGAATCTGGTGGGCATACATCTGACACCCATTGCACTTCCGGACCAAGTCTTCTGCTTCCTGCAGTGCCGTCGGCCAGTAAAACCCATGCCGGAATACTTTTGCCACTAGGGCTCTGGACGAAGCGTGGTGACCACACTCAACCTGATGAATTTCCCGGAGCATCTCCTGGCCTTCCGCAGATTCAACACATCTCTGCAGTACACCCGTGGCACTTCTCTTGTATATTTCCTTGTTGATGATGGTGTATGCTTTTGATCTTCTCATAACCTGGCAGGCTTCAACCTCATCTGCCGGCAATTGACCATCAACCAAGAACTTCATAAGTGGTCGCGCACATGAGGGCACTTCCCTGGCGGTGAATATTGCTTGGTCTATTTCCATCACTTCGACCGACACATAATCGATCTCCATGGGCTGCGAAGTCCCCGGGACTGAGAGAGCAGTCCCCGAATATGTCGGAGCAGTCCCCGGGTATGCCGGAACAACTTCTTGATACATCTTGCCCTTTCCCTTGCTTCTGCTCCGGAACACAGCAGTCACCGCTTATGACGGCCCAGTCCCCGGGACTGAGAGAGCAGTCCCCGGGTTATCTGAACTAGCGCCGGCATCTATCTCCATTGGAACAGTTTCTTTTGGGCTCAGCGGAACATATATGGACAATGACTCCGGCGAGGGCTTGATTGATGGCTTCCTCAGATGCTCCAGCGAAATGCCAGGTGGAATTGACTCTCTGGAAGATCCCAACTTGGACAATGTATCGGCCGCTTCATTCTGATCCCGGGGGACATGCCGGAACTCACAACCTTCGAAGTAGCCACTCAACTGCTGCACCAAGAAACGATATGATCCCATGTTGGCATCGTGCGCATCCCATATGCCGGAACACTGCTGAATCACCAAATCCGAATCACCGAAACACATAATCTGGCGAATGCCTATGTCCTTGGACACCTTCAGGCCATGCACAAGTGCCTCATACTCTGCCACATTATTTGATGCTGCAAAGTGGATCTGCAGAACATATCTCAACTGGTCGTTCTTGGGTGAAGTGAGAACTATGTCGGCACCCAAGCCATGAATTGTTTTGGACCCATCAAAATGCATTCTCCAATAGTTTGCATCAGGCAATGGTGGCTCTGCGGTGACCCAGCATACCACTGCATGTTGTAGTATGCAAGTCGTTGATATTACACTTGCAGAACAAGCCTCCACAAATATTACATCCCTCAGAATGGTACAACAGAAACATTGCGGGCCCAAATACAAACTGATCATTATTTTATTACAAACCAAAGTGTGATGATAAGGAAATGCTCCCCATGAGAGAACACCTCAAGTGCTTAGTGTTTACAACAACTGGAAACTTAAGTAATTAAACATGAGAAGAACTCAACAACTTATTCCTATTCTACAGTTGCTCGGTTCCTCGGCTACAACACTACTCTATTAGTTAGTACTCCTTCACTCTGACTCCTCGCCTGAGGATGCTCCATAGCGAATGAACTAATCCACGCCTTCGACGCCGCGAGAGAGATCTGGCTCCTCGTAGAAGATGTCCTGCTGGCCTTCGATTACGTTCAGAGTGGCTTCGTTGAGCTCTTCACAGTCTCGCAAGGGTTTAAGAGATTGGGGTGAGTAACAAGCGTTACCCAGCAAGTTTCTTTAGAAAGAAGTGGTGTGATATGCACTATCTACAGCCACAGACCCAAAAGAGTCGTTGGCTTATGCAAGGTTTTGTCAAGTTTTTCTTGAAAGATTGCTTTTACTTTAGAAAACTATGCCCAACAGCCAACACAGGTAGTAGTGCCTTGAGAGCACCTTTCCTGCCGCGTTCGCAGTTCCTTCCCGGAACAAGGGGTAACATGTCACATCTTTTTACACTCTGCAGAGGTGTGTCCTTCCAAAAGAGATCAAAGCCTTGCTGCACAACCGGACGTACATTCCTGTCCACACTTCCATGGTGTGGGGCCTAGTCATTGATCCAAGCTAATCACTGCCTTCTCCGCACAATGCATGCCCACCCAATTCACGCAAGCAGGTTGTGCCCCTGATATTCACCCCCAACGATGAAGTACCTAGGCGTCCCTTGCGGACCATCATAGACACCAGTGGCCGTGGGCACTAAGGGGTCCCACCCATGTGCACGTATTCTCGCAAGACATACGGCGAACGGTAGCTGAGTGTCCGTTGACATGCGAACGAGAGAAGATACAGCTGACTTTCCCATCCCATTCCAAGTCTCTTGGATGACACGGTTTTTACGGCGCCAGAATAACTGTGGCATTGGTAATTAGTCCTAGGTTAACTTTCTCGTTCAAGTGGAACCTCCACCACCACAATCTTACCGTTGTTCCACCTGCCAGCCCTCCTAGGTTATCACCACAGGTCGATAACCCCTAATCATATTACTTATGAAAATAGGTTTTCCAGCCCTTTTTGGAATGTTAGAGTTTGAAGTCAACACTTTGCAAGAAGTTTCAAAACCAGTGCAATCAAGAGATATGAGCAAGATAAACTTGCCTTGACACTGAAAGGTAATGGAGTCGGATACTTGGCGATGCTCCTGATCTCCTTGTTCTACAGAAATCCAAGCATTGTCCGGTAAGGACAATGTTTCAAGAAATACATGGATGCTATGCACGATGATATGCAATGCATGGTGATTCTTTGTCTTCATTTTCTTATTTGTGTGTTTTACCCAAGACTTGGTAGGGTTAAAGGATTTTTATAGAACACAGAATTCTATTTGTGTGTTTTACCCTAATAATGTGTTAAGGCAATTAATTAAGGTTTGAAATCATATTTTAACTTATATAGTTTTGTTGAAATTATTTGAAAAGGAAAAGGGTTTAATTTTGAAAGAGGAAATTCAATTTTTAATATAAATAATAATTAAGATTTTTGAAAATAGAATTTAAAAGCTTTTAAAATCTGTTTTAAAGATTAATTCAGAGATTTGAATTTGTTTTTGTATTTATTTTGTTAAAGAATAAGAAATTGTTTTATCAATGTTATTTGAATTTTTGAGTTTGATTTAAATTCAAAAAGGAAATAACATTTGAATTTGAATTTGGAATTTTGTTTTAAAACAATTGGCCAAGGCCCGTTTGGCCCAACTGGCCAACTGGCCCAACCGGCCCACTCGGGCACGGCTAAGCCGACCCGGCTCGGGTCTGGGTCGGTCAATCGACCCAGCCCAGCCCCACTCGCTCTCCTCTCTCCCCCTCGATCACTCTGGCGACCAGGATCACCGCCGCCGTCGCCTGGTTTCCCCGGCCGACTCCGGTGACCACTACTGCCGCCACCTTGGGCGAGATGCTCTACTCCGCGCACTCTACCAGCTCCACCAAGCGGAGTCGCTGGCCGCCTCCTCTCCGAGGAGATCGGGTTGATCTTCCCCCTCGGGATCTGCCGACTCCGAGCACTCTGATGCGGTGCCTCGCCGCTGGAGCTTGCTGAGCTGCTGAGCATGCTCAAGTGCTTGAGCTCCGCGAGCTTCGCCGGTGGAAACGCCACGCTATGGTGCTCTCGGTGCAACTCGGTGAAGTCCTCCCTCGGCCGCGCCTGGTCGGCCGCGCGGGCACTGCCTCGCCATGCCGGCCAGGTATTCACCTGGGCGTCTGGTGAGCTTCTCCTTCTCCTCTCCATCTTCTACTTCTCTTACTGGCCATGGTCTCTGACCAAACTGGTCAAGATCAGTGAGCCTAGCTCACAGATCCTGCTCTATGATGCTGCTGCTTGATGCAAGCTTATTTCAGTTAAGTGTGGTCGTGCTTTAATATGTGCTGGACTACCTGCTTCTCAAATTCTCTGTCAGTACACTTACTGACAGAAGTGTTATTCTGAACCTTGCTCAATTGCAAGATTCAGTTGAGGTTTGATGTAGACTTGCTAAACTGAATCTTTCAGTTAGCTCTGAATCATGGGTTGCTAAATTATTTACCAGATGATTGTGTTGCTGTGCCTGCTGCTGTCACTTAATTACTTATGGTAATCAAGTGACAAACTGCCTTGCAGTAATGCAAGCTTCTATGTTGATTAACTTGAGCAAAATATGATTCCTAGCTTTTGTATCAAGGAAAATGATTTAAAGATCATGGTTACAGTGGAGAGCCAAATGGATGCTGTGGGATTGTGTTGAGGTGCATGTCCTCTTTGGACATGTGCCCAGCAGCCCCCTTTTCTGTTGCTAGGATTATTTGGTGAAACTTGCCCCTCTTACAGATAAGTCTATGATGCTTTGTATTGCCTTGATCAATATTTGATCAATTGGTTGTGTTGAGGTGCATGACTTGTGAGTCATGTGCCCAGCAACCAGTGTGGAAATGAATTCAGCTGGTGAAACTTACCAAGTTAGCAGGCCAGTGATGCTGGTCTGAGGCCACTCACCAGCTTGTGAGTAGATTTGCTTGCAAATATGTCCAGGGATAAATTGTGATATTTAAATTGAACATGTTGTGTGTCTGAGGTGCATAACCTGTTGGTTATGTGCCCAGCACAACATAGTCATAGGCATGCTGTTGCTATTGATGAACTAGCCTGCCAATGAAGTGTAAACTGAGGCTTTTGAACTTAATCCCCTATGATGAGCTTGGCAAAGCAACACTTTGCCATCCTGAGGGTTTTGCTTTCTTGCTACTCATACATGATCATGCTCCAATGATGTGATGCTGTGAGATGATCATTTCTACCTGATGACTGAAGTTATGCAGTGAAAGTGTTGTTCTCTGCTGTGTTTGCTTGCTGATGGTGATGGCTGCTTCTAGCTTGCCTTCTCCTCCTAGTTCAGCTCCTAGCTTGTCCTTCTCCTCCTGGACTTGCTACTGATCCTCCTGGACAATTGCCTGTCGTGGATGTCCTCCGGTACAAAAGAAACTCTGCCGGATTTCTCCCGTGGCTTTGTATCTAACCTACCCTCTGAATTTGGGTAGATATCGATGGGAAAACCCAATTCTCATCAATCTTTAGAACCTTTGGGTAAGTACAAACGTCCAGAAGTGGAATAGAACACCCTACCTAAAGGCTTTATCGAAGAATTCATACCGGATATCCACAATTGAGTGGGTACACCGCAGATTTCTTCGAGAAACCCTTAGAAAGACATAGTAGTAAGACCGACCAAGATTTATAGTTTAACCATGGACTTCAAACGGTTAGAAGATAATATGTTCAAAGGTCATTAGAAAAGTCTAAGGGGAGAGTCCAGGAAACTTAAAAGTGTTGAAAGTTAGATGAAGTATGTCAAAAATAAATTCTTTACAAGTTTTGTCGTAACTTTATGGAGTTCGGCAAACGAGTGGGATGATTTTGACCATAATCACATCAAGTATGTGCCGCAGTTGGTTTATGAGCCACAGCTGGTATATCATGAACCGCAGCTAGAGAAGTTTGAGATTAGAGTTAACCATAATCTTGAACCTAGAAGACCAAATAAGACCTATAGAGATGGATCAGAAAACTTGAATGGACACACTACATGTGTTTAATCCGTTCTTAGGTGGTAAAACCAAGAGCCAATTAGGAAGATATGTTGGAACAATTAGTAGGACCCTATAAGCCATAGAAGGTGTTGAAGACATAGATAATTCAAGAGAATGACAAAGAAGAGACCAAGATGTATGGAATTCAAGTGACTTTTGCTCGGAGATAGACAACAGAAGATTCAAGGATCACTCTGGACAAGGGATACCATCTATACCCCAAATAGTTGGTGAGAGAACTACAAGACATATGCTACCAACAACAAGATCGTTCCACATCGTACGAGAGCGAAAACTT
The DNA here is from genome assembly GCA_007115705.1 of Dactylis glomerata. Taxonomy (NCBI): domain Eukaryota; kingdom Viridiplantae; phylum Streptophyta; class Magnoliopsida; order Poales; family Poaceae; genus Dactylis; species Dactylis glomerata. The sequence goes on along the minus strand of QXEO01000422.1, from coordinate 2,226,376 downwards.
CGGGATGAAGTTTAGTTTAAGGGGGGATGACTATAATATCCCAGGATTAGTGGTCATAAAATAGAGACAACAGATGTGTGCATTGCATTTCATGCATAGAAAATCCGGGTAATTTTCGCACATTTAAATAAAACATATCAAAGTGATTGGAGTTTCACTTGAGTTGATGGAATTGAAGTAGCTCATCAACTAGAGCGCGATAAACTTCAATTTGACCTTTGTTAAAAACCTTGTTTTTGGTAGAGATAATTACATCAACTAGAAGAGATGAATGTGAGGTAGAACTAATATGTTAACACATTACTTAGGACCTTATATCCAATCCTACCATGATCACATGGTATTTCTCAAACCTAAATCATTGAAGCAAATCCTAGCTTAAAGGAAGACAACACAAGTCTTACCCTTGGCTCTTGACCTATCTTGTCATCATATATTGATCCATCCTATTCTTTCACATCTAAGTCCATTTATCTTCCAAGACAAGAAGAGACTCTATATCAAATCCAGTATCATTCTCATCTCTTAAGATGGAACTTTAGGATATAATTAAGAAGCTCTGAAGCAGTAGAGACTAACCTAACTCTTAGTTGATTGGAGGAGTTATCTCAATTATAGGTGAGGTGTATACCTCAAGAAGATAGTACTAATGAAGATAATCATTGCGTAGTATCTTGGAGTTAAGAAGTGATATTAAATTCTCTTAGCTACAAGGATGTTCCAAGAGAATAGTTGAGCACTAGTAAATCATGGACCTTGATTAGCCAAATGGAACCCAAGCAATATGATCAAAGGATTGTAATGATCATCATTGTCGGTGTTCTGGATACCGGGGTATCCCGGTCCACCTGCTCCTGGGCCCTGTCATCGGCCCATCTTCAGCCCAGGGGTAAGGCAACAACCCAAGCTGCGGAGAAGACCCTCACGAGGAGGCGCCTCGTGAGGAGAACGACGACCAAAACTGCTAAGGACCAGAAGACCTCCTCACGAGCCCCTGCTGGTGAGGAGAGGAAGCACGCCCACGTCAGCTCGGCACGTTTGTGTGCAGAGCAAGAAGATAACGGGCAGAAGACCGCGTACCGCCCACGCTACCCCCGACAGGGAGGAGACCAACTTTCGCTGTGCCTGCCCAAAGCGGCACAGTGGTTGTTGGCCACCCCCCTAAAAATAGCATGGACGGTGCAGGGCGCCAGGGGAAGACGTCAGCTTCCTCCACCCACTCCGGTGGACCGGCGCCACTACTCTACGAAGACTACGTCCACAGAAGAATAGAGTCTACAGCTGTCCTCCCTCCTTGGCCGTGTGTGGCAACCCCTTCCCCAAGAAGATAAGGGGAAGGAGGACCTTGGCGCTATAAAAGTAGGGGGAGGCCACCCCTTAGAGGGGATCAGATCTTCATCTTCTTCAGGCTGCTAGCTGGGCACGCAGGTTCTTCAACCTCTGGCCAGCTAGAGCTTTGTAACCAAGACCTTGTACTCCTCGCGAGGTGTCGCGTTGCAATACAAGAAGGCGGGAAGTAGGGGTTTTACCTCACCACGAGGGCCCTGAACCTGGGCAAGACTCGGCGTCTCTCTCTGCAGTGCGTAGCGCGTTCGACAACTCGAGGCTTCCGTCACCGTGCTTCGCTGTGATCCTAGATCTGACACGTTCAGCCCCCTGCATTCGAATCTTTGGGTCCGTCGCGTGGTACCCCATGTTCTTGCGACACGAAATCCATCAACATTTGGCGCGCCAGGTAGGGGGCTGTGGTGTGACTTCTTCCAGATCTGCTTCGACATGAGTGACGATCGTCGTCGCCGTCTTCGCCTTCGCGCTGTCTACGCGAGCCGTCGCCGAGATCGTCTTCAGGTCCTTGATGGCCTGGAGGCCATTGGAGAAGGCGCGCCGGCTCCCGGCGACCTCGGCTTCGAGGGCTTCACGGTGCTCGACGGGCCACTTCGCCGCGCGACGTGGCCGTCTCGCTTCCGGCCGGAGGTCGGTGCGCGTTACGACGGGACCTCCGATCCCGTGGAGTTCTTGCAGCATTACGCGGCCGCCAAACGGTCGGCGGGAGGTGACGGGCGTGTCATGGCCGGCTGGTTCATGATGCCGACAAAGGGAGAGCCTCGCCAGTGGCTCTACGGGCTACCACCAAGATCCATCTCGTCCTGGAGGGACCTCTGCGAGCGCTTCCTCGACAGATACGCATCCCTGGGGCCTGAGCCAGAGGACGCGTAGGCCTCCGCCGTCCTCGATGGCCCCGTCCCCTGGTGCTTGAAGATTGGGCAGGGGGGCTTAAGGAGCTCACCCCCTTGCCTTCGCCTGAGGAAACGGAACTCTTCGTCTACGCAAGGAGCAAAGTGTAACGGCAGTCTCACTCGCCATTAATCTTTTCCAATCTATAGAAACTGCCTGGAATCATGAGTTTTGGCTCCACCAGCCTCGCAATTTCAGCTAATTGCGGCTTAACGCGAACGTGAGTTTTCGCTCGACTGCCTTTCGAGAAAGAGCCAGAGCACGGTGTCCGCGCTGGGGCCTTCGCCCGGAAAATAGCAGGCCCGCAAAACCCAGAACGGATCGAGCTCTGACTAGGGAAGAGACCCGCTACAGTCACCTCATACGATCCATGGTGCTCTCTCCTCTCGAGCGACACTCGAATGAAGGCGCATGAGCGTGCGAGAGTCGCACAATTCGTGTAGATTTCTCCAAGTCTTCTGTTGTCCTTGTCTGCGGCCTTGTGTTTCTTCTCCTGGAATCGCCTTTGTTGTGTTTGGACGCCTGGGGGGCTGCAGGGAGATAGTCCTGTATGCCATTACAGTCACCTCTGGAGCGCCAGTGCCCGCTAGCCTTGCACCACGAGCTGCATACTAAGCGTTAGGCTGCTGTCCCGCTCAGAGGCTGGCCCCTAAACGGCGTAGAGCATTCCCCAGACAAAGACGAGACGAGGAAAAGTGCGCAAGGGTGCAAATAGGGACAATTTGGCGAATGACACCTTAAGTGCGATTACAACTTAAACTGGCCCAGTAGGGCAATGTCTGACGGCTGCCAAGTGTGCAGCTAACTTAGTTCTTTTGGAGGAGGTCTCGGAGGAGCTTACTGGGCGACCGCTGCTTCGCCCTCGCCATCGTCGGTGCCTTGGCTGGAGCCTGAGGACGCCTCTCCACTGGACTCTGACGACCCGTCGTCTTCCTCCTCAGCTTCCCCGCTGCCGGACTCCCCGGAGCCGGAGGTGTCGCCGCTGGAGGAGCTCTCCGGTGCGGGTGCTCCAGGGCGGGCGTAGATGGCCTGCAACCGTCGCAGGGCTATGTCCTGACGCCCTGCCCTGGCCACCGCTGCGCGGTCAGGAGTTCCTGGCGGAGGAGGCGGCGGCCTTTGCAGCACCTCTTCCAGGTTGAGGTCGGGGCGAAGGCGTTGGATGTTGGAGAAGATCCTCGTCCCCGCGAGCCCCAGCAGCTCCCGGCACTCGGAGTCGATGAGCTCCAAGACCCTCGCCGATGCGCCGTCTAGCTCTTCAGCCAGCTGGCTGAAGAAGAGCAAGATCGACCCGTCGTCCTCGGGGACGGTGGGCAGGGTCAGCCCGTGGATGCCCAGGCGGTGCGCCACCGCCATGACACGGGCCGAGAACCCGCGGAACATCTGCACCCGCTGCCTTCGCAGCACGCGTGCCTCCTCCTCGGAGTCCCTAGCCTCCTAAAGCTCCCTGGAGGTCTCCACGCCCTGCAGGACCGAAGCCAAGTTCTCCTCCTCAAGCCTCTGCACGTCGCGCCGGAGTGGAGCGATGGTGGCATCCGCTTCAGCAAGGGCGCGCTCGGCGCCCCGGTGCACCTCGTGCGCCCCCCTCAGCTCGGTCTCCAGGTCGCGGACCTGGCGCTCCAGGGTCTCGCGCTTCTGCTTGTACATCACCAGGGCGGCGTCGGTCTTGGAGCGGAAGTCCGCGCGGCACGCCTCGGTGGTCTCGGCGCGCCTCCGCTCGTACTCCTACTCCATGCTGATCCGTCGCTGGTTCAGCATGTGGTCCATCTTCGCCTGAAGGGAAGCCTCGCGCTGGTTCAGCGCTTCTTGGCGCCGAGTCAGCTCGTCATTGGACCGGCTGGCCATTGCCTCCCAGCTCTCGAGGGCCTCTCGCTCCCTGTTGAGCCGGTCCTCGAGGGCATGGAGCTGCTCCTCTCGGAGGCGAAGTCCCCGCTCGCGTTCGCGAGCCTCTGCTTCTCGGACAGTGAGCCCAGCCTCTTGCAGGCTCAGGCTCTCCGCCCGGGAATCAGCGCTCTCCTCGCGAGCATGAAGGAGGGCCTCCCGGTCTTCGACCTCGTCCAGCCTCTGCTGGGCATTGGCGAGAAGGCCATCGGCATTGGTCCTGGCTTCGTCCAGGAGGTGCTGGGCTGCCCGCTTAGCCTCCTCCCTAGCCAAGGCTGGGTTGGGAGGCCCGACGGTGGGGGGAATCTTCTGGCGCGCCTCGGAGATGATCTTCATGGCCTCTTGGTGCGCCCTGGCCAGGACTCCCCTCGCCAACTCCCTGGCGTTCGCCAGAGCTTCTTCGGCCTCCTCGGCTGCGCTGGCGCGGATCTTCTCCGCCTCCTTCCTCGCCTGCTTGCGGCGCTCGGCAGCACGCTGGTCAAGGAGACGGCATCTCTCCGTGGCTTGGTGCAGGAGGGCCCAGCCCTCGTTGATGCGCGCCTCCTCGGCAGTATGCGCCCTGACGACCTCGTCGCGGAGGGCGCCGGTCACGGTCGCGAGCACCCTCGCCCATAGGTCGGCGGCGTGGGGCTCGGCGGCGATCCTCGCGGGCCTCCCCAATATCTCCGGCAGGGGAGGCGATGTAGCCCTGGAGGGCCCCGGCTCTGTGGAGGTCGTCCCCCTCTCGCCGCTGGGCTTGGGGGCTGTCCCTGAGCTGGGCGGTGCGGCGGTTCTTGCCGGAGGAGCCTCCGGGGTGGTGGTGGTGTTGGCTACAGAGGGGGCAGCAGGAGCTGTGTGACGACCTCAAATTTGATAACAAATTTGAAGTGCCCGTTATGTAATCCACCGCAATCCCAGGGTCATTGTTGCGATATACATAACGTAGTTGATATCACAGTCATAGACATTATAGTAAATAAAGGGGATTACATAGGTGGTCGCACAGACCAAACCTTATATTTCATCAACATGCAGCGGAATAACACTTTGGGTCCATATTGTCAAGCTTCAACCGCATAGGCAAAGCGGACAGTAGGAAACGAGCCTAATTCGCACAGTCGTCTGAATGTCCTTCCTTCATGATCTTTCTCCTTCAGGTCTGGCCAAGTTAATAGCCAGGGACACAGCCATGAGTACATTGGATGCACTCGCAAACCATCTTATAAACAAAGTGATGAGAGAGATATGCATGGTTGATATGGTGGACTAAGCACTAAGTTTATTTGCAAAAGCTAGTTTTATTTCCAAGAATGTTCATTGGTAGAAAAGGGAATTTAGTTCTCTAGGTTCATGCCAAAGAGGAACTTCAAGTGGGTCAACATCAAGTTCAAGTCAAGTCATTCACCAAGTTCACCGTTGTGATTTTTATCTTTGACAAAAGTCAAGTAGAGTTAGCCAACTGTCCATGACCGCGGACGCGGCTATTCGAATAGTTTGAAAACCTCTGCAGAGGGGTACACTTTACCCACAAGAATCGATACATCTGCCGGGAGAAATCCACGGATCGTCATACACAAAGTAGGCGGGGTTCAGATAATCGAACAAACTCTTTCACTTGTCTACTCTAGTATGGGATCCTTCCCTAGAGCCCGAGACACGGATTTCCCCGTTCTGGCGCCTCTAGTTTTGCCCACTCTGGGATGCCGGACGGATGGAAATCTTCAGGAAGGAAAATTTCCAATAACCACTTGGTTCGGAAGCACCCAAGCATGGAATACTTCTATAAAGGATGAAACAAGACCTCCCATACTAAAATAAACAAGCTAGGAATAAGCCCCTTCCCATTCAGGGGTAATGTGGTCGTACGGTATGGTTGGCTCCCATGTACATCACTCGTTGTCATTTGAGAAATACATTTCATAGTTCTTAGTCAAGCTTAATTTCTTTCATAAAGCCATTAGGTAGGAGCAATCTCCCATTTCAAGTTGCAAGTTCAAGTCACCACCTTTCAAATGGGGTTCCTCCAGAGATAGCATCAACTTTTATTAGCGACTAAGCAACTACATTGAGTGATGATACTACTAAATAGGGTTGGATAAACTCAACTTGATGCTCTTGATAAACAAGGCACCACTACACTCCTATCATTCTACTCTAGCAATTCAATCATGCAATTTACTTAAAACAAGTAGAATGCAATATTAAAACTAGGCATTGGGAGTATGAATCAAAAGATGGCTTGCCTGGCTTGGCAAAGTCAAAATAGTCTTCATCTTCATCTTTGATTGATTGATCTCCATCTCCATTTCTTGGTGGACTTCAGGATCCATTCTTCTTACTCTCGTTATCGTCTAATCGTAGGAAAGTAAATAAGCATACAATCACCACACAATTCACAAACAACACATACTCACTACAAGGATACTTGGGTAAGAGAAACGATCTAGGAAGTCTATGGAGCGTGGCTTCAACTTAATTGAGTTCATATAGATGAGATTATTGCTTTCTTGACTTAAGTGAGGATTTAATTTACTTTGAATCGTGAAATATCTCTTGCAAGTCCTTATTGACCATGGTCATAGACCACAAGTATATATTCAAGATTATGGTTCAACCAAAGAGGCTTCATAGGATTTGGAGTATTTTTCTTTTATTGAAGCCATTTCTAGTTTGCAACTATTTAGTGATCAAGTTTGAATCTACAAGTAGGGTATATAGATCCTAGTTTACTTGGATTAGGAGTTATATAAGAATATATGAAGTTGTGGTTGATTAGAATTGGTTTCATACCATTTCCATTAGTTTGAAATATGTGTGCAAGTTTGAGTTTCTAATTACTACCATGTAGTATTCAGTTTCCAAATACTTCCTACAAGTCCACATGAACTAAGATCAATACCTACAGATAGGTATTTGGAAATGTGGTTTAACCATAAAGGTTCCATAAAAATTTCGATTATAGAATTGAGTGTAATAAAATCCTATATGGCAAATGCTTATTTAACCATATAGGTAAATAGCATTTACTTTAAAATGTTCAAAAATGAGATCTAATGCTATAGGCAGATGGACATCACTAATTGTGAATTTCTAAAGTTGGATTTATATTTTTAGGAATTTTCTTTGATTTGATACAATTTTTCTAAGACTAGAAAGCTCCTGTTTTGTTATTTTTACTGCAACTATTAGGTAAATCTAATTGTGTTGAAACCACTTCTAAAGGATAGATTATATTCTAAGGTTTCCAAAACATTTTCATTTGCTAAATTTGGATCGGTAGATCTCCGGGAAAATTAAATATACTAAAGCATCTGAATGCGTTTTTCAAAAATCGGAAATCGAATATCCCTTTTTTTTATCCGGGCCGGACACACAGACTGAGCTGGGCCGGCCCGTTAGGCTGCACTGGCGGGTGGCAAGGGAAAAAAAACAAACCGGTCCGGCCTGCCAAGGGGCCCCACCGGTCAGATTAAGTGAACCGAATCGGTACGGGCTTCTTCTTCCTGGCACGCGACTGGGACGGAACGGGTGAGAGGTCTGGGAGGAGGCGGCGCATGGGGAGCTCACCGGCGGCGACGGGGAGTGGCGGCGAGGGGTCCTGGCGGCGGAGGGTGGTCATCTCGGCCACCTCCAGCAGGCGGCGCGTCGGGGAGAGCTTGGGTGCGCCGGGAATGGGCGGTGACCTGCGAGGACGACGTCGACGGGGGGCTCGAACGAGAGGGAGAGGGAGCTTGGGACCTTGTCTGGGAGGTAGAGGAAAGTGGCGCGAACCTTTTCAGGGAAGAATGGCGGCTTTATATAGGCGGGAGAGGGAGCACGGGGCGAGTGGATCGGCGGCCAGAGCACGGCCGGTGTCGGCTGCAGAAGGGACGCGGCGGTCGGGGCTTTCGGCGGAGGGCTGCGGCGTGCTGTGGGGTGCTGCTGGCGCACCTACGGGCTGCGGGGTGGTCTGGTGCAGAGGGGGCAAGGAATGGCTATGGGGAGGGGTCCGGGTCGTTTCTCTCCGTTTCTTCCAGGTCTCACGGCCCTGGGTCGGGGCAGAGGGGGATGGAGAGGGATGGCTGGGCACTGCTGAGAGCAAGAATAGTCGCAAGGGGTGCAGGGATTCACTATTGCAAATAGTGAGTTTGACTTTGCTAAATCTTGCCCACCAACTGTTTGTTGAAATGCCCGAAAGAATTCAAAATTTGAATTTTCGAAATTTTCAAATTGGGTTGGTCAAGATATTGGATAAGGACTCCAAACATATTTTTGTTATGAAGAAATATATTGTTTTGCAAAAATCTTATTTCAATTTTGAAGTATGGTTTCTGTTTCAGATTCAAACTTTGGACAGATTTTGAAAGAGGTTAGGGTTTGAGTTTTTGCTGGAAACTTCTTGGTTGAGTTAGTATGTGATATGGTCAAGCTCAACTAACTGACCATACCTTGGCTTGAGTTACAGATTTCTTATTCTAAGGGTCCAAAGTAGGGTAGTGGTTAACTTTTTCTAGATCATCTTTTCTTCTCTTTTTCTTTATTTCTCTTGCTTCTGGTTCTTTTGATCTTTGTGGTTCTTCTCTAATGCTTTTGTTGGTTAAGTTGGAACTAACTAATCATTGCCCAACAAATTAAAAGGCACATGAAATCATAGAACAACTTGTATTGAAAATACTATGTATGCATGCAATAATAGATAGAAAATTTTATCTTGGTCCAAAGGTGTTGGTTTTCTTGGAGATGACATGGAGTTGGGAATGACCTCTTATTTGAATTCAAGCTTTGGTAGAATAGTAAATAGAGTTCCAAGTTGATTTTTGTTTCACGCTTTATTGTATTTGATTCTTTTCTATTTGTTTGTGATTGCTTGACTAAATTTTGGTTTGGCCATTGACCCAAATGGGTTTTAGCATGTAACCATACACCAAATTTAATAGTTAGAAAACTATTTCAATTTAACAAAAATCTTTATTTAAAACTTTGGGCTCAAAGGATTTGTTTTAAAACCCTTCTCATACTCTTTTGTATTTGAAGCATGGGAGCAAATGCTCAAATTCACAAGTTTTAAAAGACAATACATTAATCTTGTATTCAAAATGAAAGTTTTTGTTGTCTCCAAAATTTGGTATTTTAATAAATCCATTTATTTCTATTTCCCAAAAATTTGGGTTGTTACAAGCTGCCCCCATCGTCTCTGGTGTGCCCCCTGCGCTAGGGGGCTCGGCCGCGCTGGGAGCCGTAGTGGCTCCCGAGGCGGGCTGCGCGTCCGTGGATGCGCGATCTTCTTCTTCTCCGGCGGCGCGCGGTAGCGTCACCGGGGTGGCAGTGGTTGCCGGGTTGGGGCCCGGCGTGGTCTGCCCAGTCTTCCTCTTCTTCCTCCTGTTCTTCTCTTCCTTCTTCTCCTCGGCGTCCCTGGAGAGAGCAGGGGGAAGAGAGATGAGGAAAAAAGGTAAGTCAAAGAAAGGAGTTTTCTGTGCAGGGACACTCACGAGGCGTCTCGCTCCACCCATCCTCTTTTGCTCGGGAGGCCAGAGGATGCCGGTGGTGGTGCGGAGGATTCGCCCGCCGGCTTCTTGCCGTGGGAGACCCCGCCCTCCGGTCGCCGGCTGGCGCGCTCGTCGTTGAACTTGGAGCGGCGCTCCGCCTCCAGGCGGGCTTGGCGCCCCTCCTCCTCCAAGTCTCGCGAGGAGGACGCGTCGACATCTCCCCCGGTGGGCTGGTCCGGTGAGGAGGAGTCGTCATCGGAGGAGTCGGAAAGCACCACTGTGCCCGCGGGGCGCCTCCGACGGACCAGCTGATCGCCGGACTCTGCATCGTCGTCGTCAAGGTCTCCAGAGGCCGAGGGCCCCGTTCCCCTTGCTGCCGAGTCCTGCTCCGAGCTGGCCACAGGTGCGCTCGGGAGGGGACCAGGCACGACGCCGTCGGCAAGGAACGGGCCCCAGGCGTTGAACTTCAAGATCCCCGCCGTGACGCGGCTGGTCTCCCGAGCGCCCAAATTGTAGATCGGCAGGGCATTGCGCGGAATGGTGGGGATGGCAACGGAAGAGAAGAAGGCTCTTATTACCTCCTCCCGAGCGTCGGCGTTGAGCCCGCTGACGTGGAGCCTGAGGTCGTCCCCGGCCCTGTCCCTCCAGATCTCCCGGCGGTGGTCCTGCAGGGGGGCGATGCGTCGGGTGACAAACTCCACCCCGACCATGGTCCCTGTGACGCCTGCCTCCCAGAGATCTCGGATTCGTGGGCGGAGCGTCCTCGGTGCTTCTTCAGGAAGGGCCTCGCTGGCCCAGGTGGTGAGCTTGACGGGAGGGATTCCGGTGACAAGGAAGAGCTCCGATTCTTCGAGGATGTCGACGAAGAACCAGCGGCTTCGAAAGTCTTCAACTTTCTTCATCCACGTCAAGTCGATGAAGTCGCCCTCCGTCCCGGCGGTGGTGATGAAGGAAACACATCCGGAACTCTGGTTCAGCCCAGAGGACCGGAGAGAGAAGAGGTGGCAAAAGTACGCCACCGACGGCTTGATGCCGATCCAGGCCTCGCAGGCGTAGGCGAAGACCGCCAGCAAGGTGACGGACTTGGGATGCAGGTGGATGGCCTGGATCCCGTAAGTCTCCAAGATCGCCAGGAAGAAGGGGGAGAACGGCCGCAGTAGGCCGGTGAAGACAGAGAAGAGGAAGAAAGGCTGCGCCGTCGGGGGCAGAGTGTCCCGCGGCGCGCGGCCGTGCCAGATGCGGGTGGCGCCCCACTCATTGTTCCTGCTCCCGACCATCTCTCGGACGGTCTGGAGCTCGCGGCTGCTCTTGATGCGGGAGTCGAGCAGGGGCGCCGCCGGCCGCGGCGCAGCTGCGGAAGACCTCGCCGCTCCAACGGCCCTGCGCGGTGCAATGGCTGGGCGGGGGCGAGTTGCGGCGAGAAGATTGGAGGCTAGGAAGATTTGGATGCGCAAGATCTTCAGAGGGGAGGTGGCGGCGGCGGTGTGCTGTGGGAAAGAGGAAGGAGCCTTCTCTGCCAAGCTTTTAAGGGGACGGCCAGGGCGCGGTTTCCAAAGCGTCGGCCTTGACGTGACAGTTCGAAAAAAAGCCCGTTACCCCACCCACTACGCACGATCTCCACGCCGCCTCGCTTCGCCAACTGCAAGGGCGCCACGTGCCCACGACCTCCGCTTCTTCGCATGGTCCTCTGACCGCGCAGTTGACGCGTGCCGTTGGAGGGCCCAGCAGCTTCTGGGGCCCCCGGCCCTTCGCTCCCTCAAGAGGGCACGTTCGCGGGCCAGGCTCCCGGGGGCTACTGTCGGTGTTCTGGATACCGGGGTATCCCGGTCCACCTGCTCCTGGGCCCCGTCATCAGCCCATCTTCAGCCCAGGGGTAAGGCAACAACCCAAGCTGCGGAGAAGACCCTCACGAGGAGGCGCCTCGTGAGGAGAACGACGACCAAAACTGCTAAGGACCAGAAGACCTCCTCACGAGCCCCTGCTGGTGAGGAGAGGAAGCACGCCCACGTCAGCTCGGCACATTTGCGTGCAGAGCAAGAAGATAACGGGCAGAAGACCGCGTACCGCCCACGCTACCCCCGATAGGGAGGAGACCAACTTTCGCTATGCCTACCCAAAGCGGCACAGTGGTTGTTGGCCACCCCCCTAAAAATAGCGTGGACGGTGCAGGGCGCCAGGAGAAGACGTCAGCTTCCTCCACCCACTCCGGTGGACCGGCGCCACTACTCTACGAAGACTACGTCTACAGAAGAATAGAGTCTACAGCTGTCCTCCCTCCTTGGCCGTGTGTGGCAACCCCTTCCCCAAGAAGATAAGGGGAAGGAGGACCTTGGCGCTATAAAAGTAGGGGGAGGCCACCCCTTAGAGGGCATCGGATCTTCATCTTCTTCAGGCTGCTAGCTGGGCACGCAGGTTCTTCAACCTCTGGCCAGCTAGAGCTTTGTAACCAAAACCTTGTACTCCTCGCGAGGTGTCGCGTTGCAATACAAGAAGGCAGGAAGTAGGGGTTTTACCTCACCACGAGGGCCCTGAACCTGGGTAAGCCTCGGCGTCTCTCTCTGCAGTGCGTAGCGCGTTCGACAACTCGAGGCTTCCGTCACCGTGCTTCGCTGCGATCCTAGATCTCACATGTTCAGCCCCCTACGTTCGAATCTTTGGGTCTGTGTAGCGTACCTGTGCTTTATTTATGCTAGTCCCGGATCGACTGCTAGCACACACAGTTACAAGATGAAATATCAAGAATACAAAGGTCTTTATTATAACGCTTGATCCACAAATAACATAGTATTTTACAACTCAATAAGGCACAAAGCCACAAACTTATTACAACTCTAGAAATTGACTAAGTAAAATAAATCTTCAAGTCTTCTTTCTTCATAGCTCCGCAGGCAGACGTGTTGGACGAAGACTCGTGACCGTAGCGCAGCATCCTTCAATCTTCTTAGTAGCCACCTGCAACATGATACGTTGCAGCCACGGAGGGTCAATACTTTGAATGTATTGGCAAATGTCACTTTGGTGGACTCAATGGCACCTACACGTATATGCTCTTTGGCCAGGTGGAGTTTAACTTAGCAAAAGCAAGCTTTTTCCTATCTTTGTAAAACTCAAATTTTCCTTAGCAAAAATTTTTGTCCAGAAGGACCTTTATTACCTAGGTTCACCCATCAAGTTTTAACTTAGAGAAATTGGGGTGAGGAGATTCTTAAACAGCTTCAACATCATGTCACTCAAAATTGTCCGTAACCGGGGACACGGCTAAGTACTTAGTTCTAAACACTCTGCAGAGGCGGTGCACTTTTCCCACAAGACTTAGTTAACCTGTTCTGCCGTGAGACTCATTTTGCCTCAAACGGCCAAGTGAAAACTAAGACGAGGCCGTTCAGAAGCATTCCCTCAGACCAAACGGACGCGCTCCCAAAAACCACCCTCTGTCCGCCTGGCTTGAGTTCTTGCAGCTTAATTGACCAAGACAGAGCCCATATTGTCTTGTGGTTGCACTGGAAGCTTCACGACTTGAACGTCTCCAATCTCCGTTGCTCCTGGGTGGCCTTCCACAAGTGAGATACACCTGGTGGTTCAGAGGTTCGACGACATGACCCCAGGGAACCACTCAACACAATCCAAACAAGCCACATCCACCCAGGTGGTTCATTAACTTAGTTGTTTTCTTAGTTTTTGCAAAACAGGGTTTTCAATACTTAGCCAAAATCATTGTGTAGTCCCTTCCCACAACAAGAACAATAGCAAAGTCCTATAGCAGCAGCAATTCTACTAGGAGATGCAAAACTAGCTAGCTTAGACAAAACTTAGCACAAACTAGCAAGTTAGAAATAAGAGAACATAAAGCACCTAATCATGCATCTTCTACTAGAAAATCTACTAGGCCAAACTTTCAGTAGGACAAGGGAAAATATGGTGACACTTGCCTTGATTGTTGTTCCCGCTAAAACACTCCTCGCAGTCACAGGGTTTGCAGTCCGGACAATCTATCGTGACAAACAATTCCAAATCAATACACAACAGTACAATACACAACAATGCAATATGCATGATTTACAGAAGTGAAAATAGTTATTAAAGCCTTTATAAATCATTTTCTATAATAGAAAAGAGACATAAACATGCATTAATGCAATCTGAAAACTTTCAGTATGAAAATAGTTTATAAATTTATGAAATAGCTTTTCCTGGATAGTAAATTTAATTAGATTTCAGATGCCGTTGAAATCATAATTTTCTAAGTTACAGTAATTAAAATATGCTCAAAATACACTTTATATTAGTTATAAATTAGAAAAACAATTTGTACTGTAACAATTACAAATAATGGTACAGAAAAATAGCTTGCATTTTTCTGAATCCAACGGTATATTATTTGCAGTTTTTCGAGTTACGAAACTAAAGATATGAATTTTGCAAGTTTTCGTACGTAAACCGGAAATTAATTAGAAAAGTCAGCGCGACGTGGCGAGATCTGATTGGACATATCCCTTCGCGCGGATCAGCGTTATAAGCCGTTAGATCTAAACGTAATCTACGGCTAAGATTGCATCTTCCTGGGAGCTCACCGGGAAAAGAAGACGGCGGCAGCTCGACGGCGGCGATCACCGGCGGCGGTTCGACGGCGGCCTTCGGCGACGGGGAACGGTGGACGGTCGGAAGCGTGCGACGGTGATCACGGTGGAGGTCTTCAGCGGCTCTCCGGCGTCTCGGTTTGGTGGCAATCGGCGGATGGAGGCGGCGGTCGTCGACGAACTCCGGCGAGCAATTCCGACGTTCGTGGGGCTCTGTGCAAGAGGAAAACCGGTCAAGGAGGGGCGGTACAATAAGGGGAAGAGGGTAGGGGAAAAATAGACTGCGGGGAAGTGCTCCACGACCTTGATTTCGAGCTCGAGCCGAGCTCCAATGGTGGCGGCGGTACCGAACTCCGGCGAGAAATCCGACGATCTTGAGACTATATTTTTTTAGGGTTCAAAGAAGGAATAACGGAGGAGGTTGTGGGGTATTTATAGACGTAGAAATCCGGAGAAAAAAACCAACAAAAACGACCGGATTTCGTGGAGTTTCGGATCCAGAAACAAAACGTATGCGCGCAGATCTCCTGGACCAATCTACGTGATGGCAAGCGGGACCCAGCAGTTAGGAAAAAAATGAAAAGAACAAGAGAAGGAAAAAGGAAAAGGGAGATGCGGGCTGGCTGGGGCTGCTGCTGGGCCGTGCGGCGCTTAATACCCGCCGCACGCGGCGGGCTGATGCTGGCAGCGGCCGGCTGGGCCGATTTTGTCCCAGTTCGGTCCGGCGGCTTGAAACCTTTTTTTTTCTTTTTTTCTTTTTCGAATTTAACAGAAAACTGTTTACTGTTTTGTCTAAAAATTTAATTTTAAGGCTCCAAATTGAGCAAAACAAACTTCTCCGGATTTGTAAAAACAAGGGCTTTGTTCCTAGGTACATTAGAACATTGTACAAGCCCACCAATAAGTACAAAAATATATTTTAATGCAATTGAGCCACGCTAAGATAGAAAATGCAATTCAACACAAAATCGAGTTTTTGTCCAAAACAAAACCTTTTCAGTTTTGAGAAATATGTAGAGGTGCATATGCATATGAATGACATGATGAAATTCCCAAATCTAAAATCCGGGATGTTACAGACTACCACCCTTAAAAGGAATCTCGTCCCCGAGATTCGAGAAGGCTAGAAAGAATGGGTTTAGGTTCGGATAAACTATGCGGCTACCACCCTTAAAAGGAAATTTGCTAGGTCGCTTCTGCATGTTGCACTTTCCATGGGTCTGCTATGTGGCATCCAAAATTCACCATATAACCTTTCAATCGGGCTCACTTTTACGAGATATAACTTACTTCCTAGTGTTGATGTGGTTCACATGAACTTCTTCTATCTCATTGGTCTTGTTGCCTTCATCATTCTTCCTCTCAGGACAATCATTGGCATAGTGTCCGTTCTTGTGGCACTTAAAACACTCCACCTGACTAATATCCCTTTTGACGAAGTTCTAATTGTTCCTTCCATTGTTGCCTCCATTGTTGTGACCGTTACCTTTTCCGAAGTTGTGATGGTTTTCACTCTTGTGGCCATTATGGTGGTGACCATTCCCCTTGTGATGCTGGTGCTCATTTCCACCATTATGGTTGTGGTGGTTTCCTCCATCCTTATGGAATCCAGAGCTCTCATGATCACTGTGGTAGTTTCGCTTGTGCGCAGGTTCTTGGTTTTTGCTAACATGCTGCTTCCTCTTTCTATTCTCAGACTGCTTCATCTTGCTCTCTAGAGTTATGGCTTGATCAAGTAGAGACTGAAAGGTAGGAGTGTAGGCAATAGACAGAGGGATGGATAGTTCATCATTTAGTCCCTCCAAGAACTTCTCCTTTCTCTTTGCGTCGGTGTCAATGTCATTCAGTGCATAGCGTGACAGATTGGTGAACTCATCAATATACTCAGACACTACGGAATTTCTGTCTGAGATCGCGAAATTCTTTCTTTTTCAGACCCATCACGCCAGAAGAAATGTGTGCAGCCCAGAACCCTTCCTAGAACGAGTCCCATGTCACACCCTCAATGGGATGGGTAATCTGATAAGTATCCCACCAGCTGGCTGCTGGTCTCTCCAGAAGATGAGCTGCAAACCTGACCTTTTCAGCATCAGTGCAACCAGTCGTTACCAAGTCTTTGTTGACAGAACGGAGCCAATCCATGGCCTCCAGTGGTTCAGCAGCACGAGAAAACTTGGCAGGACGTAGCCTTAGGAACCTTGTAAGCATGTCGACCTGAGGGGGAGGTGGTGGCAGTGGAGGGTTGTTGTTGTTATTGTTGTTGTTGGCGTTGGCCAAAAACTGAGTCATGACCTGCATGAGCTGAGCCTGGGCTTCCATCATTTGCTACATCTGTTCCTCAGGAGCGCGACGAGGAGGCATCAGGAGCGCGACGAGGAGGGTTGTTGTTGTTATTGTTGTTGTTGGCGTTGGCCAGAAACTGAGTCATGACCTGCATGAGTTGAGCCTGGGCTTCCATCATTTGCTACATCTGTTCCTTAGGAGCGCGACGAGGAGGCATCTGTTGGGTTTGGAAAATAGATGAGATTAGACTTAGAGATAGTCTAAGGGAATAAAGTTTCCTACCCATATGCAAAAACAATCCTTAAAAGAACACAACACAACATACACAAGCATAGGAGAAACCTCAACCAATCAAGCAATAAACAACTAACAAATAGTTTGAAAGTACGCAAATGTTTAAGTTTTAAAGGGATTCAATATCTAATGCCATACCACAAGCGGTCACGGGCATAACGCAAACTCAAGGATAAAGTGTGGTAGTCTATCTAACTACTCTACTCTTCCATGACGACTTCCTCCTCCTCAACATCGAGGCAATTCTCCTTGAGTAGCCTCTTGTAGTCCTGGAGCTCTTCAGTTAGGGTGTCGACCTTCTCTTGAAGCTCCCTCTTGTCGGCGCGCAGCTTCTCGATCAGATCGTGGTCCGCTTCAAGCTCGAAGTCGTTGCACTCTATCTTCTGCTTCAGCTCTCTAACATCTTTGTTTATGGCTTGGATTCTCTTCTCTTGGCTCTTCCGCTGCTTCTCTTGAGTCTCGAACTTCTTCTCCATCTCCTTGATCTTCTTCTCCTGCTCCAGGTATTGCTTGTCCTTATCGGCAAGCTGGGCACGTAACTCATCGTTATTAAACATCTCGTTGTACCTCTCAACCTCGGCGTTACTAACGAGGTATTCTAACTTGGCGAGGTGAATGCGCATGGGGTCTTGCTCGTCGTCAGGTAGCATGATGGCCATGCCTTTCTCGTTACGTCGGCCGTAGAGGTGGGAGTAGTGGTTCTGAAGCTCAGAGAAGTGCCGTCCATAGAGGCGTGCTATCAGTTCTTGCATGAGGAGTTGGGCGCCTATCTTCTTGTTGGTGTGGAAAGTCTTGAACTTGATATTTCCAGTCTTCGGCTCTGTCTCGCGTCCTGGCTGTGTGATGTGGATGACCCAGATGCCCTTCTTATGAAACTTGGTCATCTCGCTCCCTTTGATGAACGGGGTAGGCAAGGACAGGGCAGTGACGATGTCGATGAGGCGCTCTCCGAAGCTGTAGTTCTTGAAGTTGTCGGGCTTGGTGATGCGGAGGGTTGACATCTTTACGTTGGGTCATTGCATGTTAGTAAGTTAAAGGAGAAGGAAACTTAGAAAAAGCACTGAAAGGGTTAAAGAGATTTTTCTAACTTAGAAGTCAAAACTATTTCTTAAGTGTTAGCAACAAAGAGAAACAAGACAACTCCTAAATTTTTCCTAAGTGTTTTCGTCCAATCCTAGGGTCACGAACCTAAGGGCAACACTTTGCTCTGATACCATCTGTAGCGTACCTGTGCTTTATTTGTGCTAGTCCCGGATCGACTGCTAGCACACACAGTTACAAGATGAAATATCAAGAATACAAAGGTCTTTATTACAACGCTTGGTCCACAAATAACATAGTATTTTACAACTCAATAAGGCACAAAGCCACAAACTTATTACAACTCTAGAAATTGACTAAGTAAAATAAATCTTCAAGTCTTATTTCTTCGTAGCTCCGCAGGCAGACGTGTTGGACGAAGACTCGTGACCGTAGCGCAGCATCCTTCAATATTCTTAGTAGCCACCTGCAACATGATACGTTGCAGCCATGGAGGGTCAATACTTTGAATGTATTGGCAAATGTCACTTTGGTGGACTCAATGGCACCTACACGTATATGCTCTTTGGCCAGGTGGAGTTTAACTTAGCAAAAGCAAGCTTTTTCCTATCTTTGTAAAACTCAAATTTTTCTTAGCAAATTTTTTTGTCCAGAAGGACCTTTATTACCCAGGTTCACCCATCAAGTTTTAACTTAGAGAAATTGGGGTGAGGAGATTCTTAAACAGCTTCAACATCATGTCACTCAAAATTGTCCGTAACCGGGGACACGGCTAAGTACTTAGTTCTAAACACTCTGCAGAGGCGGTGCACTTTTCCCACAAGACTTAGTTAACCTGTTCTGCCGTGAGACTCATTTTGCCTCAAACGGCCAAGTGAAAACTAAGACGAGGCCGTTCAGAAGCATTCCCTCAGACCAAACGGACGCGCTCCCAAAAACCACCCTCTGTCCGCCTGGCTTGAGTTCTTACAGCTTAATTGACCAAGACAGAGCCCATATTGTCTTGTGGTTGTACTGGAAGCTTCACGACTTGAATGTCTCCAATCTCCGTTGCTCCTGGGTGGCCTTCCACAAGTGAGATACACCTGGTGGTTCAGAGGTTCGACGACATGACCCCAGGGAACCACTCAACACAATCCAAACAAGCCACATCCACCCAGGTGGTTCATTAACTTAGTTGTTTTCTTAGTTTTTGCAAAACAGGGTTTTCAATACTTAGCCAAAATCATTGTGTAGTCCCATCCAACAACAAGAACAATAGCAAAGTCCTATAGCAGCAGCAATTCTACTAGGAGATGCAAAACTAGCTAGCTTAGACAAAACTTAGCACAAACTAGCAAGTTAGAAATAAGAGAACATAAAGCACCTAATCATGCATCTTCTACTAGAAAAGCTAATAGGCCAAACTTTCAGTAGGACAAGGGAAAACATGGTGACACTTGCCTTGATTGTTGTTCCCGCTAAAACACTCCTCGTAGTCACAGGGTTTGCAGTCCGGACAATCTATCGTGACAAACAATTCCAAATCAATACACAACAGTACAATACACAACAATGCAATATGCATGATTTACAGAAGTGAAAATAGTTATTAAAGCCTTTATAAATCATTTTCTATAATAGAAAAGAGACATAAACATGCATTAATGCAATCTGAAAACTTTCAGTATGAAAATAGTTTATAAATTTATGAAATAGGTTTTCCTGGATATTAAATTTAATTAGATTTCAGATGCCGTTGGAATCATAATTTTCTAAGTTACAGTAATTAAAATATGCTCAAAATACACTTTATATTAGTTATAAATTAGAAAAACAATTTGTACTGTAACAATTACAAATAATGGTACAGAAAAATAGCTTGCATTTTTCTGAATCCAACGGTATATTATTTGCAGTTTTTCGAGTTACGAAACTAAAGATATGAATTTTGCAAGTTTTCGTACGTAATCTGACTATAAAACGAAAAACCGGAAATTAATTAGAAAAGTCAGCGCAACGTGGCGAGATCTGATTGGACGAAATCCCTTCGCGCGGATCAGCGTTATAAGCCGTTAGATCTAAACGTAATCTACGGCTAAGATTGCATCTTCCTGGGAGCTCACCGGGAAAAGAAGACGGCGGCAGCTCGACGGCGGCGATCACCGGCGGCGGTTCGACGGCGGCCTTCGGCGACGGGGAACGGTGGACGGTCGGAAGCGTGCGACGGTGATCATGGTGGAGGTCTTCGGCGGCTCTCCGGCGTCTCGGTTTGGTGGCAATCGGCGGATGGAGGCGGCGGTCGTCGACGAACTCCGGCGAGCAATTCCGACGTTCGTGGGGCTCTGTGCAAGAGTAAAACCGGTCAAGGAGGGGAGGTACAATAAGGGGAAGAGGGTAGGGGAAAAATAGACTGCGGGGAAGTGCTCCACGACCTTGATTTCGAGCTCGAGCCGAGCTCCAATGGTGGCGGCGGTACCGAACTCCGGCGAGAAATCCGACGATCTTGAGACTATATTTTTTTAGGGTTTCAAAGAAGGAATAACGGAGGAGGTTGTGGTCTATTTATAGACGTAGAAATCCGGAGAAAAAAACCAACAAAAACGACCGGATTTCGTGGAGTTTCGGATCCAGAAACAAAACGTATGCGCGCAGATCTCCTGGACCAATCTACGTGATGACAAGCGGGACCCAGCAGTTAGGAAAAAAAATGAAAAGAACAAGAGAAGGAAAAAGGAAAAGGGAGATGCGGGCTGGCTGGGGCTGCTGCTGGGCCGTGCGGCGCTTAATACCCGCCGCACGCGGCGGGCTGATGCTGGCAGCGGCCGGCTGGGCCGATTTTCTCCCAGTTCGGTCCGGCGGCTTGAAACCTTTTTTTTTCTTTTATTCTTTTTCGAATTTAACAGAAAACTGTTTACTGTTTTGTCTAAAAATTTAATTTTAAGGCTCCAAATTGAGCAAAACAAACTTCTCCGGATTTGTAAAAACAAGGGCTTTGTTCCTAGGTACATTAGAACATTGTACAAGCCCACCAATAAGTACAAAAATATATTTTAATGCAATTGAGCCACGCTAAGATAGAAAATGCAATTCAACACAAAATCGAGTTTTTGTCCAAAACAAAACCTTTTCAGTTTTGAGAAATATGTAGAGGTGCATATGCATATGAATGACATGATGAAATTCCCAAATCTAAAATCCGGGATGTTACAGACTACCACCCTTAAAAGGAATCTCGTCCCCGAGATTCGAGAAGGCTAGAAAGAATGGGTTTAGGTTCGGATAAACTATGCGGCTACCACCCTTAAAAGGAAATTTGCTAGGTCGCTTCTGCATGTTGCACTTTCCATGGGTCTGCTATGTGGCATCCAAAATTCACCATATAACCTTTCAATCGGGCTCACTTTTACGAGATATAACTTACTTCTAGATCCATGGTTACTCTTGATATGAATTATGCATCAACTCTGAAAGGTACTAATGTTGGAAGGAGTTGATCAAGACTTACTAGAGACTCTAGTGTTGATGTGGTTCACATGAACTTCTTCTATCTCATTGGTCTTGTTGCCTTCATCATTCTTCCTCTCAGGACAATCATTGGCATAGTGTCCGTTCTTGTGGCACTTAAAACACTCCACCTGACTAATATCCCTTTTGACGAAGTTCTTATTGTTCCTTCCATTGTTGCCTCCATTGTTGTGACCGTTACCTTTTCCGAAGTTGTGATGGTTTTCACTCTTGTGGCCATTATGGTGGTGACCATTCCCCTTGTGATGCTGGTGCTCATTTCCACCATTATGGTTGTGGTGGTTTCCTCCATCCTTATGGAATCCAGAGCTCTCATGATCACTGTGGTAGCTTCGCTTGTGCGCAGGTTCTTGGTTTTTGCTAACATGCTGCTTCCTCTTTCTATTCTCAGACTGCTTCATCTTGCTCTCTAGAGTTATGGCTTGATCAAGTAGAGACTGAAAGGTAGGAGTGTAGGCAATAGACAGAGGGATGGATAGTTCATCATTTAGTCCCTCCAAGAACTTCTCCTTTCTCTTTGCGTCGGTGTCAATGTCATCCAGTGCATAGCATGACAGATTGGTGAACTCATCAATATACTCAGACACTAAAAAGAAGATCTATCTGTTTCTGTTATAACATTTCATACTTGTGTACAATAATTTTGAGTGGAATTTTGAAATATGTTTAAGTACTATTAATGAACATGAATTTGAAACAAATTCAGGAATCAAATAAACTATACTAAATGAAAAATAAATGTTTATAGACTCAAATTAATTTACTGAAACAACATTTCATTATTCCAAGTATTAATTTAAACTTTTCTATTAGCAACTTAAAATTTTAAATCTATTTTCTTAAATAATTCTTTAAGTACTAAACTTTAGGAAAAATCTTACATATACAAAAACATGTGTATTAGAGTTATTATTTTATTCTAAGTTATTTTCATCCATTGTTTTAATAAGAGATAAGTAAAAGTCATTAATCACTTAAAACTTGGATTCCAACCTAAAAATCTAGGAACTTAAATAACCAAGCTTTCTAATTATTTCTGAACAAGACTTGAAACCTAAAATGAAAATCTAATACTAAAACTTATTCAGTGTTATGTTCTTCAAAAGTTATTCTTTTGAAGTACATACAATTTAATCACCTACCATTATTCCTTTGTACTAAAACCATTAACTATCTAGTGTGCTAGTTAGCCATACTTCCTAATTCAACTATGAGTGGTTAGTTTGATACTCCATTTCAACATAGAATACTTTAGTCAACTAATTATTTGCAACACCTTTGTTGCAACTTAAAAATTGTTACTTCCTGACATCACCTAATCACCATTTTCCTAAGTAATAAAATTATCCATTAAGGACTGTGTTCTTCAAAAGTAATTCTTTTAAGAACATACCAAATAAGCATCACACCCATTCTTGTCTAGTCACAAGTAATGACCTTTGCATGTTAAGAGTTTTACCAACTCTAACATCAACCTTAAACTATTTACCTGAGCACTACTGGCTCATGACTAATTATTTAAGTGCCGATGTTTGTTATAAGAATGCTACCAATTATAGAAAGAACCATGCATAGTAATAGCAAAGAAAATTGCTTTGTATAATCATGCCCAGCTAATACCACATAACTAACAAATGTATCTTAAATAGATAACTTGTTATGTTCCATCTATTAACTACTTTGTGAGTAATAGATAAGTATTATAAATCCTAGAACACTAACTCCTATTTGTAGTACTTCTAGTCATTAAGAAACATGTTCTTTAAAAGTTATTCTTTTAGGTTATATAACAAGTAAACATTACAATGCCCATGTTAAGCAAATATGTGCTACCACATTGTTATGCTTCACCATCCTAGATGAATAACATTTCCATGCTTCATTAAAACCCTATTAACAGTGAATGAAACCTAGCTTGTTACCTTGGTATGCTCAACTATTATCTACTCTCTGATTATGATAGAGCTATGCTAAACCCTAGAATACTAAACCTTAGGTGTAGTGCTTCTAATCAATAATAAACATGTTCTTCAAATGTTATTCTTTTAAAAGACATTGAAAGTAAGTAACAAACTATTCCATTAAGTTTGAACTTATACAACCCTATTGGGTATTAAGATTGTTGTCAACCCGTATACTAACGGGGTATTCTTATCAAATAAGAATTACTCCAGCTTTGCTTGTCCTTAATCAACTATTTGATTGCTAATCATATGATATCACTTAAAAGTGTTACTTTCAAGTTTTCACTTATTGCTATAATCGTCTTTTACAATAACTTTTGTATGAAGCTTTATTCTATTACTTTAAAAGCTTATCAGTCAATCTAAAATCCTTAACAACCTGGTTGTGGAGTGAATCTAAAAGTGCAACTCAGTATAAAGAAGTCATCACAACCTTTTATACTAAACCATTGGGGGTTAGGATACGCTTAGAGCGATGCATAGCATATAATTTGCATATCATGCTGCAGTTCTTTTAACATCATCTTTACCAGATGATGGTGCTATCCCAATATTTGGATTTCCTACATATCGAAGACCTTGACTTGCATAATCTTGCAGTCAAAAAGGCAAGTTTATCTTGCTCATATCTCTTGATTGCACTGGTTTTGAAACTACTTGCAAAGTTTTGACTTCAAACTCTAACATTTCAAAAAGGATGAAAAATCTATTTTCATAAGTAATATGACTAGTGGTTATCGACCAGTGGTGATAACCTAGGAAGGCTGGCAGGTGGAACCACGGTAAGATTGTGGTGGTGGAGGTTCCACTTGCACGGGAAAGTAAACCTAGGATTAACTACCAATGCCACAGTTATTCTTGTGCCGTAAAAACCGTGTCGTCCAAGAGACTTGGAATGGGACGGGAAAGTCAGCTGTATCTTCTCTCGTTCGCATGTCAACGGACAGCCAGCTGCCGGTCGCAGTAGGTCTTGCGGGACTACTTGCATATGGGTGGGACACCTAAGTTCTCATGGCCCTGGTGTCTATGATGGTCCGCAAGGGACGCCTAGGTACTTCATCGTTGGGGGTGAATATCAGGGGCACAACCTGCTTGCGTGAATTGGGTAGGCATGCGTTGTGCGGAGAAGGCAGTGATTGGCTTGGATCAATGACTGGGCCCCACACCAAGGAAGTGTGGACGGGAAAGATCGCCCGGTTGTGCAGCAAGGCTTTGATCTCTCTTGGAAGGACGCACCTCTGCAGAGTGTAAAAGGATGTGACATGTTACCCCTTGTTCTGGGAAGGAGCTGCGAACGCGGCAGGAAAGGTGCTGTCAAGGCACTATACCTGTGTTGGCTGTTGGGCATAGTTTTATAAAGTAAAAACAATCTTTCAAGAAACCCTTGTTAAAACCTTGCATTGGCCTATGACTCTTTTGGGTCCATGGTTTTAGTTAGTGCATATCACACAATTTCTTTCTAAAGAAACTTGCTGGGTAACGCTCGTTACTCACCCCAATCTCTTAAACCCTTGCTAGACTATGGAGAATTAGATGGAAGGCAACTCAAGAAGACAACCTCAAGACATTGAAGATGAAGATGAAGCATTTTACCAACGTCGTGATTATCAGCGGAGTCTACAATTGTGTGAAGCTTGGAGAAAAACTAGAATAGGGTTAGAAAGGAATTAGATTCCTAATCCTAGAACCTTAGTAGTTAGAGTATTCTGTAGTTGAGTAATAAGCCAACTGTATTAGTTGTAGTTTAGTTTAGTCTTCCCTATTTATTTCTCGTTTGTAGTCGCCAGGACTAAACCTCTACCTGTTGAGGAGGTTCTGAAGATCTTCTGTATGCTGAAATTGTAATCCTATAGACATACCGTGGACTTGCGATGTTTCTGTTGTACCACTCTGATGGATGTAATACTAGTGAGACGGTGTTTCATTGGTGTTATGTCAACGACTTGCATACTACACATGCAGTGGTATGCTGGGTCACCACAGCTGGTATCAGAGCAAACGCTTTGACCCTAGGATTAAAACCCTTTAATAGGAGACCTGTAGGATTGGTAGTGATTATAGGAAGCCTTCTTATCTAAACCAATTCTTCTTATGACTTGGGATGGATATTCAACAAAAGAATAATCCTGACACACTCGAGTCAAAATTCTTACCTATTTTTCCTAAGTGAAGTTAGATATCTTATTCCATACCATAGATATATGACATCATTAGAGCCTTAAATAAAGGATGGAAGTAGATCACATTTGGTATACAATACATGGTAGTCCAAAGAGAGGATGTAACCGGAATGGGAACTATCCTATTGGAAGAAGTATACCAAGGGCAATTTGTTAAACTTAAGTCATCCGACATTGTAGTAGGGTGATGTTAAGTGGTGATGTGACTCTGTATGAGGTAGTAGGACCTTAGGTTTTAGTCCGGTATATGGATACTCGAGAATGCCATATACAAGTACGATGTACCGACAGTAAACACTTTAATCATGTTGGATTCACCTGAGAATCTTCACATGAAGGAGTAGAACATCGTAGTAGACCAGCAATTTCAAGCTGAGGAGGAAGTTGCTCAAGTAGAATGGTGAATGAAGTATTCTCAACATTGGTAACTAGGTCAAGTGTACCAAAAACCACAGACTTTAGTCAGAGAAAACCTATATAAGTCAGGGAGTTGTGTGAACCATGCTTAGTGAAGCATGTACGAGGTATAGGAATACATGAAGTTTTGAGAGATCATGTGAGATTCGTCTTCAATAGGATGGAAGGTAAGCTAGAAGTGTTTGTCTTAAAGGAATTTGGATCCGTTAGAATGATTTCCAAAACCCTTTGCTCGAATTTATTCGATTGCAACTGGGCAATTGAGGTAAGTTTTGAGACAAAGAGTAGTAGTCCACCATTAAGTGCATATAGCACAATATAAACCTATATTATTTGGTGCTATAAGGTACACGTCTAAGCCTGAACTCTAGAGATGTTTTACTCACAGGCTTATGATGATGTATGTTGACAGCACAATTTTGGATTTTCTTGGATTTTATTGTGTGACTAGATCTATGCATGAAGTATGACTTTGATATGCAAGTGCATGTTGCATTATCAAGTCCTTACTTGGTGTTATAGTTCTAGAGGGTTTAGGGATTCGTGTGAGGGAGAGACGAGTTCCTAAGGCAACCAAGCTAGAAGATGAAGGATCACCAGATAAAGGAAGCCAATAGGAGGAAGCTTCAGCGATACTTCGAAGGAAGATTAGAAGGATCCACAACTAGTTTAGTAAAACAACAGAAAAGTTGGAAATTAGTATCACTCTAGTTCTTAAAATACTAGAGGTAACTCTAGTTTATTGAGTAGAACCACTAATTAGGTAACCGCAATTGAGTTTAAGGTATTTGAGCTCGTTGTTATGCAGCCTTGGTTATGCTTAGTACATCACGGGTTGATTGAGGTGTTGTAATACCGATGATCCATTCCGGTATTGCCTGCTGCTTTATTCAGCCTGGGAGTGGTAACCCCAGTAACCCTCGTTGATAGCGTGACTAAGACACATAACATCTCTGTATAACATTGATCCCTAGTCCCGAAATCTTGAATTGTTGATTGGTGGTTAAGACATTAGCAGTATCTTTCCTTATCTTAGAGTCGTAGTCTTTGTCTACGGACTAAGGCTTGTGAGGATTCGTGCCAATAATGATCCGTTGAGACCATTGGTTTGTTTATGGCCCTGTTACTTCATATTTTTGATCAACTTAAACAATTGCCTGTCGTGGATGTCCTCCGGTACAAGAGAAACTCTGCCGGATTTCTCCCGTGGCTTTGTATCTAACCTACCCTCTGAATTTGGGTAGATATCGATGGGAAAACCCAATTCTCATCAATCTTTAGAACCTTTGGGTAAGTACAAACATCCAGAAGTGGAATAGAACACCCTACCTAAAGGCTTTATCGAAGAATTCATACCGGATATCCACAATTGAGTGGGTACACCGCAGATTTCTTCGAGAAACCCTTAGAAAGACATAGTAGTAAGACCGACCAAGATTTATAGTTTTACCATGGACTTCAAACGGTTAGAAGATAATATGTTCAAAGGTCATTAGAAAAGTCTAAGGGGAGAGTCTAGGAAACTTAAAAGTGTTGAAAGTTAGATGAAGTATGTCAAAAATAAATTCTTTACAAGTTTTGTCGTAACTTTATGGAGTTCGGCAAACGAGTGGGATGATTTTGACCATAATCACATCAAGTATGTGCCGCAGTTGGTTTATGAGCCACAGCTGGTATATCATGAACCGCAGCTAGTGAAGTTTGAGATTAGAGTTAACCATAATCTTGAACCTAGAAGACCAAATAAGACCTATAGAGATGGATTAGAAAACTTGAATGGACACACTACATGTGTTTAATCCGTTCTTAGGTGGTAAAACCAAGAGCCAATTAGGAAGATATGTTGGAACAATTAGTAGGACCCTATAAGCCATAGAAGGTGTTGAAGACATAGATAATTCAAGAGAATGACAAGAAGAGACCAAGATGTATGGAATTCAAGTGACTTTTCCTCGGAGATTGACAACAGAAGATTCAAGGATCACTATGGACAAGGGATACCATCTATACCCCAAATAGTTGGTGAGAGAACTACAAGACATATGCTACCAACAACAAGATCGTTCCACAACGTACGAGAGCAAAAACTTCGGGACGAAGTTTAGTTTAAGGGGGGATGACTGTAATATCCCAGGATTAGTGGTCATAAAATAGAGACAACAGATGTGTGCATTGCATTTCATGCATAGAAAATCCGGGTAATTTTCGCGCATTTAAATAAAACATATCAAAGTGATTGGAGTTTCACTTGAGTTGATGGAATTGAGTAGCTCATCAACTAGAGCGCGATAAACTTCAATTTGACCTTTGTTAAAAACCTTGTTTTTGGTAGAGATAATTACATCAACTAGAAGAGATGAATGTGAGGTAGAACTAATATGTTAACACATTACTTAGGACCTTATATCCAATCCTACCATGATCACATGGTATTTCTCAAACCTAAATCATTGAAGCAAATCCTAGCTTAAAGGAAGACAACACAAGTCTTACCCTTGGCTCTTGACCTATCTTGTCATCATATATTGATCCATCCTATTCTTTCACATCTAAGTCCATTTATCTTCCAAGACAAGAAGAGACTCTATATCAAATCCAGTATCATTCTCATCTCTTAAGATGGAACTTTAGGATATAATTAAGAAGCTCCGAAGTAGTAGAGACTAACCTAACTCTTAGTTGATTGGAGGAGTTATCTCAATTATAGGTGAGGTGTATACCTCAAGAAGATAGTACTAATGAAGATAATCATTGTATAGTATCTTGGAGTTAAGAAGTGATATTAAATTCTCTTAGCTACAAGGATGTTCCAAGAGAATAGTTGAGCACTAGTAAATCATGGACCTTGATTAGCCAAATGGAACCCAAGCAATATGATCAAAGGATTGTAATGATCATCATGATATCACATTGAGTGTGGAACACATGATTAACCTAGTAGAAATCTAAGCTATATGATCAAGGGATCAAAATGATCATTATCATGTCACATTGAAGAGGGAGAGTGACATATGGGTTAAGTAAATGGATCAAAGGTGATTCAATAAGAATGATACAAGAGAAGTAGCACCCATGTGGTGGGAGATAGATCCCATATGGGAATACCACAATGGTGGAGATTATATTCTTAATCTCTGAAGGTAGATCTAACCAAGTATTGATACTTAGAGGAGTAGGAGGCAAGACAAGGATTAACCACAAAGTGGAATTGGATTACAAGTAAGTATAGTATCCTATCCCTAGAAGTCAACCTCTAGGGTAATTCATTACTTGGATTAAGTAGATCTCAAGGAAGAGTATTGGTGATGGTCTTAATCACAAACCTTGAGAAGGAGTATGAAGGAAGTTGAGTTGAGAAAACCTCTAGACAATGTGTTCATGGGGAGTATATAGAGATATGAATTATATCTCTAATAACATTATGTAAGAGCTTTGGTGTCAAGCTCAAATTATGGATTTAGGAGGAGCAGTAGATGAAGGAAATAAGGAGATATATCATGAGACTTTATGAAAGAAATAGATGATCTTGTCAAGCATATGATTATGCTATTTATGGAATCTAGCTTGATAAGCAGATATCATCTACCATATTATGATTCTAGGAGTTAATAAAATCTATCCTTGTTTAGGAGGAAGCACTCTTATGAAAGTCAAATAAAAATCTTTGGTGCATGTAGAAGTTTCTAATAGTAAAAGCCACTTGTTATAGGTGGAGGAGTTCACAAGTCTAAGCCTTAGATACCTATTTAGTCTATAGAACTTTTACAACATTCATCACATCTTAGAGGAGAACACTATTTTCTTGATGAGTGTAATAACATTCTATTTAATCCCATATCCTAGTGTCCATTCATTTGGAAATACCTTCAATGGTATTTTGAACACTCCATCATGAATCTTTTTAATTGTTGTTATAAGAAAAACCTAATTCAATTCTTCACAAAAACTAAGTAACAATCTTAGTTCACTATCTATTTAGTATGGTTACACAAACTAGTATTATATATCCCATTAAGAAGTCATCAATACCACAGCAAAGTACTTTGAAAACTCAAATAGAAGGGCATTTGAATTCATCTCTACTAAGATCCTATTTAAGAAAACCAAGAAAAATTACAAATTAGAATCTATGCAATATACATTGAGAATTCCTTTAATACAATATTTTGTACTAGTATAATATTAGGGGTATTTTGTGCATTGTCAAAAATACAAATTCCTGCAAACACAGAAATCAAATGCTAGTTAAAACCTCCAAAACAGAAAACAAAAAATAAAATAAAAGAAACAGAAGAAGAAAAAAATAGGGAGGGGGACTTACCAGGCTGCAGTCCAGCACTGGTCCAGGAGTTAGCCCAGCCCACGATCAAAGCCAGCCCAAGCCACCATACCGTTTTGACCTTCTTCTTCCTCGGGCAGGAAGCAGCTCGGTGGAGAGCTGCCAAGCGCTCGATCCACCGCCGCCACTCCGACGCTCCCGATGAAGGCCGCCGACCCTGGTGTCTATAAAGACGTTTACCGCCGCCGTGTGGAAACCCTAGGACACTATTCTGATTCAGAAAAATGCAAATAATATATCAAAATGATCCTAAAAAGAAGATCTATCTGTTTCTGTTATAACATTTCATACTTGTGTACAATAATTTTGAGTGGAATTTTGAAATATGTTTAAGTACTATTAATGAACATGAATTTGAAACAAATTCAGGAATCAAATAAACTATACTAAATGAAAAATAAATGTTTATAGACTCAAATTAATTTACTGAAACAACATTTCATTATTCCAAGTATTAATTTAAAATTTTCTATTAGCAACTTAAAATCTTAAATCTATTTTCTTAAATAATTCTTTAAGTACTAAACTTTAGGAAAAATCTTACATATACAAAAACATGTGTATTAGAGTTATTATTTTATTCTAAGTTATTTTCATCCATTGTTTTAATAAGAGATAAGTAAAAGTCATTAATCACTTAAAACTTGGATTCCAACCTAAAAATCTAGGAACTTAAATAACCAAGCTTTCTAATTATTTCTGAACAAGACTTGAAACCTAAAATGAAAATCTAATACTAAAACTTATTCAGTGTTATGTTCTTCAAAAGTTATTCTTTTGAAGTACATACAATTTAATCACCTACCATTATTCCTTTGTACTAAAACCATTAACTATCTAGTGTGCTAGTTAGCCATACTTCCTAATTCAACTATGAGTGGTTAGTTTGATACTCCATTTCAACATAGAATACTTTAGTCAACTAATTATTTGCAACACCTTTGTTGCAACTTAAAAATTGTTACTTCCTGACATCACCTAATCACCATTTTCCTAAGTAATAAAATTATCCATTAAGGACTGTGTTCTTCAAAAGTAATTCTTTTAAGAACATACCAAATAAGCATCACACCCATTCTTGTCTAGTCACAAGTAATGACCTTTGCATGTTAAGAGTTTTACCAACTCTAACATCAACCTTAAACTATTTACCTGAGCACTACTGGCTCATGACTAATTATTTAAGTGCCGATGTTTGTTATAAGAATGCTACCAATTATAGAAAGAACCATGCATAGTAATAGCAAAGAAAATTGCTTTGTATAATCATGCCCAGCTAATACCACATAACTAACAAATGTATCTTAAATAGATAACTTGTTATGTTCCATCTATTAACTACTTTGTGAGTAATAGATAAGTATTATAAATCCTAGAACACTAACTCCTATTTGTAGTACTTCTAGTCATTAAGAAACATGTTCTTTAAAAGTTATTCTTTTAGGTTATATAACAAGTAAACATTACAATGCCCATGTTAAGCAAATATGTGCTACCACATTGTTATGCTTCACCATCCTAGATGAATAACATTTCCATGCTTCATTAAAACCCTATTAACAGTGAATGAAACCTAGCTTGTTACCTTGGTATGCTCAACTATTATCTACTCTCTGATTATGATAGAGCTATGCTAAACCCTAGAATACTAAACCTTAAGTGTAGTGCTTCTAATCAATAATAAACATGTTCTTCAAATGTTATTCTTTTAAAAGACATTGAAAGTAAGTAACAAACTAGTCCATTAAGTTTGAACTTATACAACCCTATTGGGTATTAAGATTGTTGTCAACCCGTATACTAACGGGGTATTCTTATCAAATAAGAATTACTCCAGCTTTGCTTGTCCTTAATCAACTATTTGATTGCTAATCATATGATATCACTTAAAAGTGTTACTTTCAAGTTTTCACTTATTGCTATAATCGTCTTTTACAATAACTTTTGTATGAAGCTTTATTCTATTACTTTAAAAGCTTATCAGTCAATCTAAAATCCTTAACAACCTGGTTATGGAGTGAATCTAAAAGTGCAACTCAGTATAAAGAAGTCATCACAACCTTTTATACTAAACCATTGGGGGTTAGGATACGCTTAGAGCGATGCATAACATATAATTTGCATATCATGCTGCAGTTCTTTTAACATCATCTTTACCAGATGATGGTGCTATCCCAATATTTCGATTTCCTACGTATCGAAGACCTTGACTTGCATAATCTTGCAGTCAAAAAGGCAAGTTTATCTTGCTCATATCTCTTGATTGCACTGGTTTTGAAACTACTTGCAAAGTTTTGACTTCAAACTCTAACATTTCAAAAAGGATGAAAAATCTATTTTCATAAGTAATATGACTAGTGGTTATCGACCAGTGGTGATAACCTAGGAAGGCTGGCAGGTGGAACCACGGTAAGATTGTGGTGGTGGAGGTTCCACTTGCACGGGAAAGTAAACCTAGGATTAACTACCAATGCCACAGTTATTCTTGTGCCGTAAAAACCGTGTCGTCCAAGAGACTTGGAATGGGACGGGAAAGTCAGCTGTATCTTCTCTCGTTCGCATGTCAACGGATAGCCAGCTGCCGGTCGCAGTAGGTCTTGCGGGACTACTTGCATATGGATGGGACACCTAAGTTCTCACGGCCCTGGTGTCTATGATGGTCCGTGATACGTCTCAAACGTATCTATTATTTTTGATGCTCCATGCTTGTTCTTACACCATTTGCCTATTGTTTCGTTACACTTAGTGGCACTTTTATGCAATTTCCGGAACTAACCTATTAACGAAGTGCCACAGTGCCAGTTTCC
The DNA here is from genome assembly GCA_007115705.1 of Dactylis glomerata. Classification (NCBI taxonomy): domain Eukaryota; kingdom Viridiplantae; phylum Streptophyta; class Magnoliopsida; order Poales; family Poaceae; genus Dactylis; species Dactylis glomerata. The sequence goes on along the minus strand of QXEO01000422.1, from coordinate 2,193,410 downwards.
TGTTTTCTGCTGTTTTTGTGTTTCAGAAGTGATACACAGGAAATATTCTCGGAATTGGACGACACAAGTTCCTGAAGTCTTATTTTACCCGGAAGCTTCCAGACATCCGAAGAGGTGTCAGAGGGGGGCCACCAGGGCCCCAGACACATGCCTGGCGCGGCCAGCCCCTTGGCCGCGCGGGGCCCGTGTGTGGGCGCCTGGTCCACCCCCTGACATCGCCCCTTCGCCTATAAGAAGCCTCGGGACGGAAAAACCTAAGCCCCTGATCAGATTTCTAGAAGCAGTTCCGTAGCTCCGCCGCCGCCACCAACGAATTTCGGGGGACAGAAGTCTCTGTTCCGGCACCCTACCGGGACGGGGAAGTGCCCCCAGAGCCATCTCCATCGGTCTCCATCGCCGTCTCCGCCGTCTCCATCGACCTCACCGCCATCTCCATCAACCTTGCTGTCTCCTATGATGAGGAGGGAGTAGTTCATCCCCGGGGCTAAGGGCTCTACCGGTAGCTATGTGGTTCACCTCTCTCTCCCATGATGTGATCTTTATGTGATCGTGAGCTTTGTATCATGTTGAACAAGTGCATGTTATTATTCAGATATTTTGTGTACTCTAGTGATATTATTAAAGTAATCTATTCCTCCTGCTATGGTGTAACGGTGACAGTGCGTGCATCATGGTGGTACTTGGTTTAGGCTATGATTGTGATCTCTTGTGGATTATGAGAATAATTATTGCTATGATAGTTTGAGTGATCTATTCCTCCTTTCATGGTGTAATGTTGACAGTGTGTGCACCGTGTTAGTACTTGGTTTAAGTTGCAATGATTTCTATCTTGAGTTGTGATCTGATTTGGGTATCTCTATGAGTGGTGTTTGTCAAGTACTGGATGAACTTTAAGGGGTGCTTCTGTAGCCACTACACAATGATTAGTGTTATTCAATAGGAGAGTAATTCAGAGTGCCTTAGCAAAGAGAAGTTACTTGTTCAGTCATGTTATATTGTTGGGAGTGTGTCCACTAGTGAAAGTATGATCCCTAGGCCTTGTTTCCAAGCTTTGCATACCGTTTACTTGCTATTTTGTTACTTGTTTGCTCGCAGCGATATTTATTTCACATCACGTTTGCTACTTATAATCATCACTGTTACTTGTATTTCACTATCTCTTCGCCGAACTAGTGCACCTATACATCTGACAAGTGTATTGGGTGTGTTGGGGACACAAGAGACTTTCTGTATCGTAATTGCAGGGTTGTTTGAGAGGGATAGCTTTGACCTCTAACCTCCCTGAGTTTGATAAACCTTGGGTGATCCACTTAAGGGAAACTTGCTGCTGTTCTACAAACCTCTGCACTTGGAGGCCCAACAAGTGTCTACAAGAATAGAAGTGCGTAGACATCAAGCTCTTTTCTGGCGCCGTTGCCGGGGAGGTAAGGTAAAAGGTACTCGCATCCTCCTGTGTGAGTGCTCGGAGTTATTTCCTTTAGATTCTGCAATTACATCTTTTTGTTTCTTGTTTTTATTTTCACTAGTTAGGCTTAATGGAAAATAAAGAGTTCTTTAGTCTTTTTTCTGAGTTTAGATTTGATGAGAAAATTGAAAAACCTTTGGAGCTTATTTCGCATAGCAATGTTATTAGTACGAATGCTTTGAATACCGTTAATGCTAATGCTATAGAAAAGTCTAAGCTTGGGGAAGCTGGTTTTGTTAAGTATGATATTTTTAGTCCCCCAGCTTTAGTGGAGAAAGTTTGCTCTGATGATATTTTATCTCCCATATGTGATGTTCCTAATGATGCTTGTGCTCCTCATCCTTTTGAAATACCTATGAAAATTGTTAGGCGTGTTATGGATAACTGCTATTTAGGAGATGGAACTGTCCATCCTGGTGATCATTTGCTTTTTATACATGAATTATGCGAGTTGTTCCAGTGTGCAGGTATTTCAATGAACCAAGTTAAGAAGAAGTTATTCTCTTTGTCACTGAAAGGCGGAGCTGAGGAATGGTATCGGCTGCTTGAAGATAGTCCATCTATTGGCTGGGAGGAAATTGTACCTCTCTTTTATTCTAAATTCTATCCTCCAAGTGAGATTCATAAAGATCGTAATCAGATATATAATTTTTGGCCTCATGAGGGAGAAAGCATTGCCCAAGCGTGGGGAAGATTGAAGTTACTAATGCATAAATGTCCTATTCATGATCTTCCCCGTAATATGGTTATTAATAATTTTTATGCAAGGCTTTCAGGATATTATAAGGACTATCTAGATGCATGCTTTGATGGGTCTTTCACAAGCAAGGATGTCGACACCAAGTGGGGTCTGCTTGAAACAATTCAAAACAATATTGAAGGATGGGATAGCGATAAAGGTAAAGGATCAGGTATGAATTACGAGTTTGATTGCATTAAGTCTTTCGCTGAAACTGCTAATTTTCAAGAGCTTAGTGCTAAATATGGTCTTGATCCTCAAATTATGGTTGATTGCTTTAAAGCCTTTGCTTCCCATATGAATGTTCCTAAAGGAAATGGGGACGTGTATCATGAACCTTTTAAGGACACTTGCATAGAAAGTGATATTGTTATTGATGATTGCAATAAACATGCTCAAACTTCTAAAAGTCCTACTTCTTATAAGCATGTTAATTTTTGTGGAGTACATAGACCTTGTGAACAGAGTTACAACAAGGAAGATTATTGCATCACCCACGCAAATGAAGAAACCAGTATGTGGTACAAGGATATAGGTGAGATCGGTAAAAAGGTTTGTGATCTTTATCCTTTTCTTTGTAAACATTGCGATGACATAGGTCATTTTAATTTCCAATGCTCAAGCCTTAATAGTTACTCTTCTAGTACCTTAAGTATGTATTGTGATGACAAGATTACTCCCAATCAGCATGATGAGCTTGCTTTGTTCCTGGCGTGTGATGAGATATCTAGAAAGATTGCTTTGATAGATATGAATGATGTTGATATTAATAGCACCCTTCGTGGTTGTCGCCTCTATTGTGCTAAAGATTGCCTTGCTAATACTTACATTCAAAATCTTATAAAACTTGATATTTTGCCAAGCTATGACAGGACTGATAGATGTTTTTATCTTATTAATAGAGAGGAGGAATCCTCCAAAGTTTCTTCTGTTGTTCCTGTTAGCAAACCAGATTATGTGGAGAAGATGCCCTTCAAGTCTCTCCCTCCTAAAGGAGAGAGTAAGAAGAGTAAGAAGAAGAAGAAGAAGAAGAAGAAGAAGAGGAGTAAAAGGCGAGAGGACACGGTATCTTCCCTTAAGCTTTATGATCCTGCTATAGATTATGATAATTCTGATTGGGATGATATGCCTATGCCTGTTACCTATGTTAGTGATCATGATTCGGAAAAGCACTCTACTTTTGATATTGAAAATCTTTTTGGTACCAATTCTAAGGTTAATAATTGTTGTACCATTAGTGCTATCCATGTTCCTTCTTATGATGATATGTTTGATGAGTATGCTTTGCGACATAGTAGTCCTCTAGTTTATGATGATGAGTATAATGTTTTCAGTCCACCTACTTTTGAGGAGAAAAATAGTTATGATTACAATATGCCTCCTGTTTTTGATGATTATGGTGATGAGAATAATTATTCTGTTGAATCTGCTCCTACTACTATTGTTCATGTAGGGAGTATTAATCCTTTTATGCATGTGGCTCGTGATAGGGATGTTTTATGTGATAGTTATATTGTTAGTTCTATTCATGATGCTACTGAAAGTTATTATGAGAGAGGGAAACATGGTTTGATGGATCTCAACAATATTGAGTTTCCCCTCTTTATGTTGCAATTTTTGAAGCTATACTTGTTTTGCCTTCCTATGCTTTTTGCTTTGCGCTTTCATGACTTGTCTCTCTACAAGACTATTTTTCATAGGAAGTGGTTTAGATTTAAATGTGTTTCATACATTCTTTTTGATGCTCTCTATTGCTTCAAGTTCTTATACGGCGCCTTTGCCTCAAGCTTTTATATGGCGCCCACATGAGCATCTTTGCAAATTACTGCGCCTAGCTCAAAGGCGTTAAAGAAAAGCACTCTTGGGAGATAACCCAATGTTTTTACTTTCAGTACTTTTTCTTTTATTTGAGTCTTGGAAGTCATTACTACTGTAATGACCGCTCCTTATCTTGTTTATTTCGTTTTTGTGCCAAGAGAAGCCTCTAATTTGAGTGAGGTAAAGATTTGGGGATGTTGCTGTCCTGAAACTGTTTTCGGTGCTGCACCGTAAAAATTCGTGAAAATTCTCTGTTTATCTTTTGGACCTGCGATTTCTTGTGCATATGACCCAGGTTATATCCAAACTTTTCTTAGTTGAACACTTTTTGATTTGAGCAACAGAAAATCCCTCAAAAATTCGTCCTTTGTCAGCTGTTCAGTTTTGACATATTTCTGCCAATATTTGTTTTTGCCACTTTATCGCTTTCTTTTGAGTTCTTTTTTATCATGGAACTCTTGTGGAAGTTGCTACAGTAGTATATACTTTATATGTGGTGGTTTTGGGTTGAAACCTGAAGCTAAAAGAGGTTGAATATATTTTATGCTTACACTAATGTTGCTAATAGAATTGTGTTTAGTTTTGTATGAAGGAAGTTTTCAAGTGTAGGGATTGGAGAATGATGAGATGAGTTGAAGAATGGACAAAAGCTCAAGCTTGGGGATGCCCATGCATCACCCCAAGAAATATCCAAGAAGTACAAGCGTCAAAGCTTGGGGATGCCCCCGAGGCACCCCTTCTTCATCGGCAAAAATCAGGTCACCTTTCAAAACACTATATTTTTATTGCTTCATGCACTATGTGTTTTTCTTGGAGCGTCAGTTGTTTTAGTTTTCTTAGTTGGTTAGGTTTGTTTGTTTGCTGCAATAAATGGTTTGATCACATCATGTTTCTTTTGGAGGAGATGAACTCGCTTTTCATTTGCCAAGAACACTCCATTTTTCACTTTTATCGTTTCAATGAGTGTTCTCTTTTTCTGCTACTAGGTTTAGTTTGCATTTTTCGCCTTGATTTGCGTTCAGATATTTTCATATCTTTTCTTCAAGGTGTATTTTTGCCTCTGATCTTCATTGGTTTTCATCAAAAGAGGTGTTTATAAAAATTTCAAATGGTGTTGGAAAAGAGAAAAAGCTTTGTGCAAAATAGTGGTACAAGAAGGAGCTTGTGTAGACTGCGGCTTAGGCTTTTTCATGTCATGCTTGATGTCTTTTTGATAGTATGCTTAGTGGTTTTGCTGTAGCATGACTTGTCTCAAATAACTGAGATTGCTTAATGAGCCTTTGAAAAATCATGCGTTGTTTTTATTGTATGGAAGCATTATCTTGGTTTTCTCCTTGATGCTTTATTTGGGTTGACTTGGCGCATGCTCACACATGTTAGACTCTTCCAAAGTCGCCATTAGCCTTCATGATCATTTAGTTTTTGACTTTTGATGCCATCATATGCTTCTTTTAATGTCGCTTTGTCGCTTTGCATGATTATGGCCATTACTGCTCTCTTAGTTGGTCGCTCCCAGTCTTTTGCTAGCCCTCACCTTGTACTGAGTATGAGCTCTACTCGTGCATCCAACTCCTAAAAGCCAAAGTTTTCCAAAGTGTCCACCATAAATACCTATTAGCAATTTGCTATTCCAAGTAAATTTGACTTGCTTTTATATTCTCTTCAAATTAAACTCTTACCAGTGTTATGCGAAACTCGGTTAGTAAAGCTCTCACGAACCGGAAGGCACACTTTACTTTTTCCTGTTCTTAAAATTTTGACATTGTGGTCTTTTATGCTGAGTTGTTATGCTTGCAAGTTGTAAGTTGGATTCTAGCCCAGCCATGCCGTCATGGGGCAAGCTTTCAACATTGCACTTCCTATTTGAGTTGATATCGTGATCTTTTGTTTATGGATGCCCGCTGTGTGAAATGAATTGGGAATCTTGTAGGGATCATGGAGTTTTTATATGTGTTAGGGAAACGCTGGGCCGCCAATCTAAGCCATGCATAATTCATGGTGGAAATTTGCAGCATACCCATGGTGAACATTCGACGACGCATCTCACAATAAAAAGCTAAACAATATAGCAAATAAAAGAGATGTCGAGGTGTTCATTGTCTGCTTGTCCTGTCATTTTGGTGTGGGCTTGTTCCATGTCATCGGGCACGGAGGTACCCCATTGGCGGTTCTCAATGATATGCATATACTTACAATGACAAGAGCCTTGCTTGGGACTCTAAGTAAACTAGCATAGTTTGGGTACTCGTATTCACGGGACACGAGGTTTTCAACTTATGATTTGTTAAGCATATGCATCATAATTGTTCTCGCATTAACTTTAACCATTCAAGATGCTTATGATGGGGGCAATGAGAGCTCAAAGCCGGTAAGTACCATAATTTTTGAAGGTTATAAAACTTGCAATCACTGCTTCCCTCCGCGAAGGGCCTTTCTTTTACTTTTATGTTGAGTCACCACCTTCTTTCTTTATGCACCATTAAGAGAGCATAGTTGTCATTCTTAGTGTAATATGCATTGTCCCAAAGTTCATTGATTGATTCATATTGTTGGTTTCACTTGTTCTTAAATTATTTGTATCTAGTCGCCCTCTTAAACTTTGAGGTGTCCTATGCATTTATGTTTTGCTCTCTTTGAAGGACAAGCTGAAAACCATTTGTATGTTTTTCCTTATGATTTGAACACATGTTTGACTTTCATTGTTTCATTATCATGATCTTTTGTTTGTGTTCATTTGCATGTTTACAACATGGTTGCTAAGTTCTTATTGTCATGATTATATCTTTCATGCCCATGTTTTAAGTTCTATTGATCCCAGCTCACAAATGCTTACATATATGATCAAGATTGTTTAGGTGCATGTCACCTCAAAAATTATTCTTTTGTTATCACTTACCTACTCGAGGACGAGCAGGAGTTAAGCTTGGGGATGCTTGATACGTCTCAAACGTATCTATAATTTTTGATGCTCCATGCTTGTTCTTACACCATTTGCCTATTGTTTTGTTACACTTAGTGGCACTTTTATGCAATTTCCGGAACTAACCTATTAACGAAGTGCCACAGTGCCAGTTTCCTGTTTTCTGCTGTTTTTGTGTTTCAGAAGTGATACACAGGAAATATTCTCGGAATTGGACGAAACAAGTTCCTGAAGTCTTATTTTACCCGGAAGCTTCCAGACATCCGAAGAGGTGTCCGAGGGGGGCCACCAGGGCCCCAGACACATGCCTGGCGCGGCCAGCCCCTTGGCCGCGCGGGGCCCGTGTGTGGGCGCCTGGTCCACCCCCTGACATCGCCCCTTCGCCTATAAGAAGCCTCGGGACGGAAAAACCTAAGCCCCTGATCAGATTTCCAGAAGCAGTTCCGTAGATCCGCCGCCGCCACCGACGAATTTCGGGGGACAGAAGTCTCTATTCCGGCACCCTGCCGGGATGGGGAAGTGCCCCCGGAGCCATCTCCATCGGTCTCCATCGCCGTCTCCGCCGTCTCCATCGACCTCACCGCCATCTCCATCAACCTTGCTGTCTCCTATGATGAGGAGGGAGTAGTTCATCCCCGGGGCTAAAGGCTCTACCGGTAGCTATGTGGTTCACCTCTCTCTCCCATGATGTGATCTTTATGTGATCGTGAGCTTTGTATCATGTTGAACAAGTGCATGTTATTATTCAGATATTTTGTGTACTCTAGTGATATTATTAAAGTAATCTATTCCTCCTGCTATGGTGTAACGGTGACAGTGCGTGCATCATGGTGGTACTTGGTTTAGGCTATGATTGTGATCTCTTGTGGATTATGAGAATAATTATTGCTATGATAGTTTGAGTGATCTATTCCTCCTTTCATGGTGTAATGTTGACAGTGTGTGCACCGTGTTAGTACTTGGTTTAAGTTGCAATGATTTCTATCTTGAGTTGTGATCTGATTTGGGTATCTCTATGAGTGGTGTTTGTCAAGTACTTGATGAACTTTAAGGGGTGCTTCTGTAGCCACTACACAATGATTAGTGTTATTCAATAGGAGAGTAATTCAGAGTGCCTTAGCAAAGAGAAGTTACTTGTTCAGTCATGTTATATTGTTGGGAGTGTGTCCACTAGTGAAAGTATGATCCCTAGGCCTTGTTTCCAAGCTTTGCATACCGTTTACTTGCTATTTTGTTACTTGTTTGCTCGCAGCAATATTTATTTCACATCACGTTTGCTACTTATAATCATCACTATTACTTGTATTTCACTATCTCTTCGCCGAACTAGTGCACCTATACATCTGACAAGTGTATTGGGTGTGTTGGGGACATAAGAGACTTTCTGTATCGTAATTGTAGGGTTGTTTGAGAGGGATAGCTTTGACCTCTAACCTCCCTGAGTTCGATAAACCTTGGGTGATCCACTTAAGGGAAACTTGCTGCTGTTCTACAAACCTCTGCACTTGGAGGCCCAACAAGTGTCTACAAGAATAGAAGTGCGTAGACATCAGTCCGCAAGGGATGCCTAGGTACTTCATCGTTGGGGGTGAATATCAGGGGCACAACCTGCTTGCGTGAATTGGGTGGGCATGCGTTGTGCGGAGAAGGCAGTGATTGGCTTGGATCAATGACTAGGCCCCACACCAAGGAAGTGTGGACGGGAAAGATCGCCTGGTTGTGCAGCAAGGCTTTGATCTCTCTTGGAAGGACGCACCTCTGCAGAGTGTAAAAGGATGTGACATGTTACCCCTTGTTCCGGGAAGGAGCTGCGAACGCGGCAGGAAAGGTGCTCTCAAGGCACTATACCTGTGTTGGTTGTTGGGCATAGTTTTATAAAGTAAAAACAATCTTTCAAGAAACCCTTGTTAAAACCTTGCATTGGCCTACGACTCTTTTGGGTCCATGGTTTTAGTTAGTGCATATCACACAATTTCTTTCTAAAGAAACTTGCTGGGTAACGCTCGTTACTCACCCCAATCTCTTAAACCCTTGCTAGACTATGGAGAATTAGATGGAAGGCAACTCAAGAAGACAACCTCAAGACATTGAAGATGAAGATGAAGCATTTTACCAACGTCGTGATTATCAGCGGAGTCTACAATTGTGTGAAGCTTGGAGAAAAACTAGAATAGGGTTAGAAAGGAATCAGATTCCTAATCCTAGAACCTTAGTAGTTAGAGTATTCTGTAGTTGAGTAATAAGCCAACTGTATTAGTTGTAGTTTAGTTTAGTCTTCCCTGTTTATTTCTCGTTTGTAGTCACCAGGACTAAACCTCTACCTATTGAGGAGGTTCTGAAGATCTTCTGTATGCTGAAATTGTAATCCTATAGACATACCGTGGACCTGCGATGTTTCTGTTGTACCACTCTGATGGATGTAATACTAGTGAGACGGTGTTTCATTGGTGTTATGTCAACGACTTGCATACTACACATGCAGTGGTATGCTGGGTCACCACAGCAGCTGTGGTGCTGCCAGCAACTTCACTCAGTCAGATGACTGAGCTGCTTGTGAGCAGCCAGGCTGTGTGTGTCACTCACTTGATCTGATCCACCCCCCTGGCCGTGCTGTGAAAATGCTATGTGCTCTTTTGATTTGTACCCCAGTGGCTTTAAAGAACAGATGCTACACTTGGCCATAAACTCAATGATGCAATGGCAAAATATTTGCCCTAGTCTGAGAGTAATAATCTCTAACACTTAATCTTTTGCTTTGTTTATTTTTGCTTTGCTTTGCAGGTTATAATATCAAGATGAAGATCATGAAGACTATTGTAGTTAGTTTAGTTTTAGGTTTCTTTCTTCTATTAATCTCTGATGTAATCTTCTTTTCAGTTTATGTAAAGATGTAAAGACATTGTATATAAGTTTTAATATCAATAAAGTAATATTTCATCTTGTGTTATTATTTATTCAATTCCTTTTATCCAACTCAATTTATAATTGAGTTATTTCTTTGTTAATGTTTAAGAATTCAAATTCTGAGATATTTAAATAATCATTTTAAATTCTCAAAATCACTTAAACCACATAATCAAGAGATCATAGCAATGCCCTTAACATTCTAATAACCTCTAACCCTAAAGGTGATTAGATAGAAGCAATGCTCTCTCAGGTTTTTGAATTTGCGAAAAATTTACTCAGGTTTTAAGATGCATGAATGCACAATAGTCCTAAATCTACCCTTTGTTTTGACCAAAATGCTGGGATATTACAGGCTCATACTGTATCTCGGCCCAATCAATGAAGAAATCGGCCAACACCTGTGACTTGATTGTATCCCTCTTGTCATACTGAGGTGTATATGGTGAAAGCTCTATTGCCCACTTGGCTATCCGGCCGCTGGCATCTTTGTTGCTTATGATTTCTGAGATAGGGGCCTCAGCCACCACCCGGATTGGATGCTCCTGGAAGTAATGCTTGAGCTTCTTGGCCGCCATATAGACACCATATGTCATCTTCTGATAATGGGGGTAGTTTTGCTTTGAGGTGGAAAGACTTCACTCAAATAATATACCGGCCGCTGCACGGTTTTACCTCCTTCCTCTCGCTCCACTACCACCACTGCACTGACTACTCTGTTGGTCGCCGCTATATAGAGAAACATCGGCTCCTTCGGCATTGGAGATGCCAACACCGGCGCTGTTGACAGCATCTGCTTCAACTCTTTGAAAGCTGCATCTGCTTGTGTCGTCCAGACAAATGTGTCGGACTTCTTCATCAGTTGATATAATGGCAAGGCTTTCTCTCCCAGCCGGCTTATGAAATAGCTCAGGGATGCAAGGCACCCAGTGAACTTCTGTACTTCCTTCAGATTTGTCGGTGGCTTCATTCTCTCTATGGCACGAATCTTGCCGGGATTTACCTCAATACCCCGGCTGGAAACCGGGAAACCGAGTAATTTGCCGGCCGGCACACCAAAGGTGCACTTAGCCGGATTCAACTTCATCTGGAACCTCATCAGATTTGCAAAGGTTTCCCGGAGGTCATCTATGAGAGTATTGCTCTCCTTGGTCTTTATGACAACATCGTCGACATATACCTGCACATTTTTATCTATTTGGTCATGCAAACACTTTTGCATACACCTCTGGTAAGTTGCGCCGGCATTTCTTAAACCGAACGGCATAGTGAGATAGCAATAAGCCCCGTACGGGGTAATAAAGGATGTCTTTATTTGATCCGGCTGATACAAAGGGATCCGGTGGAAACCAGAATAGGCATCTACAAATGATAACAGTTCACATCCGGCTGTGGAATCAATCACTTGATCGATCCGAGGGAGCGGGAATGGATATTTTGGACATGCCTTGTTTAAGTTGGTGTAATCAACACACATCCGCCATATCTTGACTATGGCGGGCTCATCCTTCTTCTTTTCCACCAAAACCGGATTAGACACCCAATCCGGATGCAGTACTTCCTTGATAAAGCCGGCAGCTAGGAGCCTAGCTATCCCAAATTGCTTTCCTTCTATCATCTGCAAACCGCCGGAGCGGCTGCTTCACCGGTTTAGCATCTGGCCTTACATGCAATGCATGCTCAGCCAGCTCCCTCGGCACACCTTGCAGGTCTGAAGTAGACCATGCAAAGATATCCCGATTCTCACGGAGGAAGCTGATGAGCTCGCTTTCCTATTTGGGGTCCAAACCCGCGCCGATGAGGGCATGGCGCTCTGGGAAAAGCTCATCCAGAGCCACTTTCTTCACATCCTTGCCCACTTGAAAGGAAGTGCCGCCACTTGGATTCGTCATGCCCGGCAAAGCTTTGCCGGCCACGACCGTTTCAGCAATCTCCACTGCTCGCTTAAGCCTCTTCTTTTCCTCTGCTATGATCAGAGTTTCTGCTAGATTAGATCCGGCCGTGGCACACGCCATCGAGCGCTTGTAATCACCAATGATGGTAATCACTCCTTTGGGCCCCGGCATCTTCATCTTCAGATACGCCACATGGGTAGAGGCCATGAACTGCGCCAATGCCGGCCTGCCCAGCAATGCATGGTAGGGGCTATCCAGATCCACCACCTCAAACATGAGGTTCTCCACCCCACAGTTATCCCGGTTGCCAAACATGACATCTATCCGGATTTTGCCCATCGGCGCACATGAAAGTCCCGGCACAATGCCGTGGAATGCTGTCTTGCTTGGCTCCGGCATATTCTCCTTGATGCCCAACTTCTGCATCGTATCTCGATACATGATGTTGATGCTGCTTCCATTGTCAATGAGGACCTTACTGAACCTCACATTGTTTGCCGGCCCGACGAACGTCGGATCCATCACCAGCGCATATCCTCCGGGGTTTGGCATGATCTTGGGGTGATCTGCCCTGTCCCAGCCAATGGCCTGGTCAGACCAATACATCAACTTTGGGACTGTCGACATAACGGCATTCACTTCCAAGCTCCGCATGTACAAACTCTGCTTATCTGTCCTTTCGGTCTCAAAGACCATGTAGCTCTGATCATGCTCCTTGTACTCATTTCGGCCCGCTGCTAGGCCGCTGGCATAGTACTTTGGATTATAGCTCTGATCAACTTGATTCACGCCGGCACTTCCTGCATTGTTCTGATTTCCGGGATTAACCGGCCTGGGCGGGACTGCAACTGCATTTGCACATGTCAACTGCGATGGAGCCGCCGGGATAGGTGGCCTAGCTAGTCCAAAGGGACCTGCACGACCTACCAATATGTCGTCCAACCATGAACAATTTCTGATTAAGTGATTTGCCGGCTTACCCGGCTGAAATGTGTGGAACACACATGGTTTGTCCATGGCCAAACCCACTGTATACTTCGGCCATTGCTTCTTCTGGCCAGCACTGCCGCCGGCATTCTTGTTGATCCAGACATTCTTTTTCTGGAAGGGCTACACTTGCTGCTGCTGCTGCTGAGGCTGCTGATAGCCCTCATATCTCGGACGCTGGCTACTGCCGGTGCCCCCTTGTTCTTCCTCCACGGCCACCACTTGTGACGAGCCATACCGATAATCCGGCCTATCATCTCTCCTCTTGTTTCGGTTATCAGGGCGATAGAACTGCCCCGATCCCCCGGCATTATTGTTGTTCCTCTGGGTCTGCCCCTGTCCTTGTGAATCAAGGGTGGGCTGCATGGGATCTCCCAATGCATAACTATCGGCAATCTTGATAGTCTCGGCAAAGGAGGCCGACATATCCCTCTGAAGCTTCTGCCACAGCATCGTGCCATGCCGACACCCCTGAGCAAACCACATGATAGCCTGCTGCTCCACAACTCCTTCGCAGGAATTGCGCAATGTGCACCACCTAGTGAGGTAGTCACGGTCGGTCTCATATTCTCCCTGCCGGCAGTTAGCTAGCTGCTGCGGGCGGTTGGGTCTCTTGTAAGTACTGGTGAAGTTTGACACAAACTGCTCTTCAAAATCAACCCAGCCGTTGATACTTCCGGATGGCAGATTATTCAGCCATATCCTGGCTAGTCCTTCAAGCATCTGCGGCACATAGCGTACCGCCCATCTGAGGTTTCCTCTGACAATGTTCATTGTAGTGGAGTAGTCCTCCAACCAATCTTCCGGCTTTGTACTGCCGTTATATGTCCTCGCACCACGCGCGAGCTGAAAACAGTAAGGTGCTGGTTCACCCATAATCCGGGGTCCAAAGCACATAGGACCCGGAGCTGTCTGGTAAATTCTGTCCAGCTTGAAGTGCGCATCATTCGGGGCCAAGAACCGAGGTCCTAGCCGGGAGGCAATTGGGCCCGGAATCATTTTTTGCTGCTGCTGCTCCGGCTGGTATTGCTCACATTACTGGCTTTGCTGGTACTGCTGTTGCTGCTGTTGCTGATATCCTGTCCTCGGAAGGGCGGAATTTCCATCATCTTCCCGATGTCTCGGCTGACCTGCGCCTTGCTGCTGCGCCGCACACCCGGCGCCCTGCTACTGTCGCTGGGCAGCACTGTTACTCTGGCCACCACCGGCCGAGCGTGCTCCTTGCCCGGCCGGCACATTCTGGCCGGCATTCTTGTTGCTGACATTCTTGTCAGCTTGGCCGGCACTCTTCTGCACTATTGCTTGTTTTCCGGCAATTGCCGGATCATACACCTGGATCTGCTTGTCCCGGCGGCCAGAGGTCACACTTCCGGCACGCTGGGTGATTGGATGCGGGGACGAGGCTTGGCCCTTCGACCTCACATCGGCACCTCCCACCGACGCAATGTACTGGGATACATCGGCACCTGGGTTTGCCTTCTTAAAGGCCTTCTGCTGCTTGGTAGCTTTAGACAAAAGATGATTAAGCCGGGCTTGCTGCTCATGCAGTGCTTCGCCGGACAAATTGGATAAGTCCTTAGCTACTTCTGCTGCTGCTCTAAGGTTCTTTACTGGTGAGCTATAGATCACCTTAGGTACAGTACTAGTTGCACTATGACTCTTAGCTCTAGCATCTTTACGTAGCTCAGTGTTAAGATCTCTACCTCTAGTTCTAACTTCCTCTATCCGGCTAGGCCGGGTTACCACAGGAGTAAAACCATGGGCAGCCTCATACTCACGGAGTTGTCGGTTAAACCGCTCGTGCTCCTGATGCATGGCCAGGGCCTCTTCGACGAGGGCCTGACAAGATCTCTCCAGGACCTCCTTCGTCTGCTCCGGATCATCGCCGGATCGCACCGGCTCGAGAAGCCGATCGATGATGGGGAGGAGGGGCTGGCCCCTAGCCGGCACGCCGGAAGTGCCGGCCAGGTTCTCTGCACGCTCCAACGGAGGACGGGCTGACCTCTTGACCTTCTCCAGCTCCGGGGGAGTATCTGCTGCTGCTGCTTTGCCGGCGCCACCTGCCGGCGGCACAGAAGTGCCGGCCATCATCACCTCTGCTGACTCTACTGGGCGAGCGCTACGCCCAGCGTGAGCCAGCAGATGCGACGGAGGATCCACCGCCACCAGCACCTTCTCCCTGCAAACATTCTCAGTCCCCACGTACACCTCGTGGGAACCAAAAGACATGATCTGGCCATCCCTGGGGAACGGCCGGCCGCCGAGACATCCGGCGTTATCGCTGATGAAGCTGAGCGAGCCTAGCCTCTGGACGAGGCCAGAGACCACGCGCACCCCTGACGCCGCTATCACGGACCCCGTCCGAATGAACACTCCGCCCAGCACATCGATGAGCCCCACGGTGGGCGCCAAATGTCGTCGTGGTGAAACAACATATGCCATGGGATGGCTTAAATGGGGGCCGAACTAGATGCTGGAGGATTCGGGTGACGGGAGCGAGCTAAGAAGCACGACAGAAAGGAGCACACAAGCTACCCAGGTTCAGGGCTCTCGTAAGGAGATAACACCCCTACTCCTGCTCTACTGGTTGTATATCTGGATCGATGGAGTGTACAACAATGGTGCTTCCTAACTCTCTGTGAGAGGAGGAAGATGAACTATGAACTGAGAGAGTGAGAAGAGATCAGCCCCTCGCTAGGGTTCCCTGTACCACCTTATATAGGGGTGGCCAGGGTTACAACGGTCACTTGGACCAAGAGACAGCAGCTACCCTCCAAACAGGACTTGCTGACGATGGCAAGACTCCTTGACTTTCTCCCTGATTGCTCTCGATGTGACTCCACATCCCTGTACGATGTACTTCCTGGACCGTGACCTCTCCCCTGTGATGTCAAGGTTGGTACTTGGCACAGTGATGGTTGGTAGACCACCACTGTGCACCCTGTCATCATGATCTGCCTCCGTGCTTGGATGTTCCCCTCCTTGATTGTAGGGATGTGACCTTGGTTGACTTCTGTGTCCCGGATATAGCCGTTGGCCATATCCTGGACCTATATGCCGGACCAACGACCCAAGGTCAGGTAATCCGGCCTCCCCTGTTCCTATATAATATAACAACTAAGTAAGCCGGCATATCCATATATACGCCGGCATACTTCACCATGTATCCCGGCTATGCTGACATATCTGAACACTGGTCGAGATACGGCTTATATGCCGGCCTGGCCAATACTCTTATATTCCGGCCAGGCCCAACCTTGGTCAACTAGCACAAAGTCAACCACTTTCCTTATGTCTTTCTAGTCTCTTGACCCTACCGGGGGTCATCCCCCCGACAGTCCTACCAGCCCGTTTGCAGCGGGGCCTCAAGGAAATCTACTGGTAATTAAGATACTCCTTTTAATAGAGTACTGGAGCAAAGCATTAACACTCAGTGAACACATGTGATCCTCACATCATAGCCATCCCCTCCGGTTATCCCAATTATTATCACTTTGGGGCCTCGGGTTCCGGACAACGATATGTGTATACAACTTCCAGGTAAGATCATAAACAGCAATTATCATCATAAAACAATAACTAGTTCAGATCTGAGATCATGACACTCGGGCCCAAAGTGACAAGCATTAAGCACAACAAGTTGCAACAATGTCATAAGCACTAACAATGGATACTAGGCACCATGCCCTAACAATCTCATAGCAATTACATGAATGATCTCATCCAATCCCTACCATCCCCTTCACCTACAGCGAGAATTACTCACACATGGATGGGGGATCGTGGATGGTTGATGGAGATACGTCGGTGATGATGATGATAATGATCTCCTTCGAATCCCCGTCCCGGCAGGGTGCCAGAACGGAGTTTCTGGTTCTGAATCACAGTTTCTGGTGGTGGTGGCGCAGCGGAACTCTATCTGGTAAAAACGCCAAACCCCCGATATTTTCAGGTCAGAGGGTATATGTAGGCGGAAGGAGGGGTCGAGGCGATGGCTGGGGCGGCCACACCACCCCCTAGCGCGGCCTGGCCTAGCCCACGCTACCAGGTGGTGTGGTGCCCTCCTGGCCCCTCTCCATCTCGTACTCTGGCTCCGTGTGTCTTCTGGTAAAATAGGAATTTTGCAGTATTTTCCAGGATTTTTCCTAAAAGTTGGATTTCTGCACATAAACAAGACACCAGGGCAAGTCTGCTGAAAACAGCGTTAGTCCATGTTAGTTGTATCCAAAACACATAATTTAGAGGAGAAACAACAGCAAAAGTGTTCAGGAAAGTACATATGTTTTGGACGTATCAACTCCCCCCAAGCTTAGCTTATTGCTTGTCCTCAAGCAATTCAGTTAACAACTAAGTGCGATAAAACAAACTTTCACGAACACATTTGCTTCATAAGATTTATATAAGCTCACTATATGATCAAATACTTAAGCAATTCATAATAAGAAGTATGCAACTAATGTTATCTCATAGTCATGCAAGCTATGAAAGAGTGCCAATACACTAATAACAAGCAACATGAAACATAAGAAGCTACAAGATTGTAATGCTCATAATAAGATATGAAAGAGTGGTATCTCGCTTGTCTTTATTTGTGGAGCAAAACATAAATGCCAAGGCACCTCTAAAGTTGAAGAGAAGACTAGAAGTAGAAATATCAAAGATACAAGCATCAAAGTTATACCACAATTAACCGTGTTCTAGGACAAGCACATTGCACTAAGAACGACAGCCATGCTCTCAAGAAGGTGCTTAAAGTTAGAAAACAATGACTCAACATAAAGTAAAAGAAAAGGCCCTTCGCAGAGGGAAGCGGGGATTTAACATGTGCTAGAGCTTTTCATTTGTAAAACAGAGCTAAAAATTTGCTTTGAGAGGTGGTTGTTTCTTATCAATGATTGGCAATGGGGTTCTTGCTATCTTCCATACTAAACAAGTGAGAGCGGTTCCGAGTTCTTTGAAAAATTGGCACATTGGTGCTCTTTTATAAAGCTTGGCACTCCTCCCCACTTTTCTTTTCACAAACCGTGGCTAACCGATTCCATCGGGTGCCCACCAACTTTCACATACCATGGAGGAGTGCTTTTTTTCTTTTCTTTTTTATTTAGATTACAATGGTCTGACCAGCTCCCTTGCAAAATTAATGACGAGCAGATGAAGCATGCAAGTCGAGGGGTACTTAATTCAATATGGAAGATAGCAAATCCGACCACTACGTCCTCATGAGCTAAAAAATAGTGGCATAAAATGAGAAGTATTTGAAGGTTTTGAAAGGTAGCACATGAAAATTTACTTGGAATGGCTTTGAAATACCATGCATAGGAATTTATAGTGGACTCTTTGGGATTACTTGGTTTTCAGGAGTTGGATGCACGAGAAGTATTCCCTCTTAGTACAAGTGAAGGCTAGAAAAAGACTGGGAAGCGACAATCGAGAGAGCAGTAATTGTTATAATCATGCTTGCGACAAAACAAAATTAATATAGGCATAAAAACGATACAAGAGCTTTGAGGAAAAGTAAATCATCAAGGCTTAATTGACTTTTGTTCAGTCATATGCATGTTTGAGCATGTGCCAAGTCGATTCAAATGAAACTTTTCAGAGGAGGATACCATAATGCCATACCGTTTTATGAATAGAACAATGCAAGCAAACATCTATATGACATGCTACAAACTATTAGTGAATTGGAACTAATCATATGAGAGCAAGAACTACTAAGCATCCATTAAATAACATACACCTTACACGAACAAGCTAAGCACGTCCATATAAATGAGTATATGTACAAAAATGAAAACAAATAGAGTTCATACCAGCCTCTCACCACATCCTGAATTGTCATAAGTCGCCATTATTGCCTTTCACTTGTGTGGCTTGAATAATATGAAGTGATAACCAAGCTCCAATGGAGTCACGAGAGACTGAACTCTATAGCAAACTTTTACAAAACCAGAAAAGAACAAAAAATATTTTTGGGTTTTTGAATTTGAGCACAAGAACAAGAGGAAACAACTAACAAAGCAAAATCTTTTTGGATTTTTCAAATACCAAACCGAAAATAGAAGATGAAGCAAACCAATACTAGAAAACTAAAAAAGCAAACAAAGAGAAATAACAAAAATATTTTTGGTCTTTTTGTGTTTTGCAAAGTAGAAATAAAAAAGGAAAAACAAAGAAAAAGAAAGAAAGCAAAACATGGATATACAAAGTACCGACAAAATATGATGTATAGATGAGTGAGTCGTCGGTGAACCTCCCCCCAAGCTTAGGCTTTTGGCCTAAGTGGAGATCATACCCAACTCCGGTAATCGTCCCAAGCTGGTGGGTCATCATTGGCATGATCGTAATCTGGCTCTCATGAAGATGAAACAGAAGGTCCATAATCAAAATAGGATTGTTGGTATCGGAACTCCCAAGTGCTGGAGGGCTGGATAGAATTATCTTCAGTCCCCTCTCCATCCTCGTGTACGTGCTGAGGGTGCTCCTCCATATAAGCGTCAAGCTCATCCTCCGTGAGTGACCATCTGTTCCTGCCATCAAGGTTAAACAAAAGAGGCGCAGGCAAATGGAATGATCGATCAGACTTAACTACTCTCTAGGCTGATTTCTTGAAAAAGGTTATCTCATAAGACAAGTTGCCCAACCAAGCCCGAGAAGAAACAAACTTGTGTTGTATCATAGAATTAAGATCAAGCCTCTCTATGGGGAACTGAATGTCTAAATCATGCGGTACTACACCATGCAAGGCTAATAAACGAGAGGCAATAAGACCTCCACAAACTCCCCCTTTCTCGCGGTTAGCAGCAAGACAGAAAGCTATCAAAGCACCCAAATTATAAGTCATATCCTATCTCAAAGCAGCTGAAATAAAAGCTAAATCATAAGAGGATAACTTGTTTGCAGTCTTCCTAGCAAGAACACACTTGGCAATAAAATAGGCAAAATATTGAATAGATGGGAAATGAATACTCTGAATTTTACCACTCTCTTCTGAGAAGCTTTTTCCTTGGCAAATCTCTTCATACAAGTCCATCAACGGCCTGGGTCGCTCCTTTATTTTTCCGCGCGATCCCCACTGTGGTACTCTAATAGCTGTACAGAAAACATCAAAGGGCAAGTCCACAGTTTTATTTTAAATTTTATAATGAACCATGGGGTTAGGCGAAGACCAACTGAATCTAAAATCCTGCACCACAGACATGGTTAGTTTAGCATATTGGTGAGGTTCACCATCAACAAAATGTTCCAATCCTGCATTAAAGATTAGAGTTTGGAAGTCCTACAGAATCCCAGCATGTAACATCCTAGGATTTTATCAAAATTTGGAGTGAAATTTTTGTTTTTGTTTTGTTATATTGATTAAAAATTCAAAGGGATTTAAAACTTTTAGGTTTATTTAAAAGCTTTATATTATAAAAACTATTTTAAAACCCTCTATTATTCTTGAAGAACTCATTTGAGAAAATAGGATTTCAAAATATTATTTTGTATTAATCAAAACCTATGTAAGCTTATTTGCATTGAAAGCTTTTACCAAACGGTTTATACTAAATAGGGGTTGCATTTCCAAAACCAGATTTGAAATGAATTTCAAAGTGTTATTCTATAAAACTATTTTCTCTTATTTCAAAGGATTATTTAAAAACCCAAATTCTATTTTACATTATGCAAAATAACTCTATGAGCAAAACCAATAAAGTTTTATTACAAAATTGGTTTTGTCATTCTTTTAGTGTCTTAAAACATTGTCTTTGATTTTAGAAAAAAATTGAAGTTGGTTTGATACAAATCAAACAACCCATGGCTAGAATATTCTAACAATTCTAATCCTATAGAACAGTACATGAAAATCACTTCAACTAGAGATGCACCTAACTTGTAATTAAAATGGTTTCAGGTTGAGTCTCAATTCGCATGTCTAATCCTCCTAAGTTACAATTCCTATTGGGGAACAATGCGCATAAAACAAAAATAATATTCCTACACAATCACCCAAGTTCTAACTATGAGATTGCAATAAAGATATTGGATATAGAACGATCTCACCAATGCAGAAGATCTCGATGAAGATTTCGAAAGCAATAAACCCCGAAGCTAGGCGCATCCCACCTACCGCGAGGATATTACCTCCTATTTGCTCTGACATGGAGGAGGATCAAACAAAAGATCCCACTACCAGTAATACGCATATGGAGATAAATATGCGAGGGATTCACCCTACAGGGCTCAACACTAGTTGCGAGAGTTGTGCAATATTTTGGCATGTGTATGTAGATAACCTCCGCTAGAGAGAACCTCCACGTGGGGAGAAACTCTACAAGGGAGAGAAAGCTCTGATGGCATCCAATATATATCTTACAGAATGAGAGTACTTGATATTTTCATGGACTTTTGCATAAGATAACACATAAAGATAAAACTACTAACAATGATAAATATGTTTCATAGCGAATCAGTGGCTTGGGTCCGTTCAATACCATTGTTTAGTCCAACAATGTATTCCCAGTATTGCTAGCATCCTTGTTACAATAACAATGCTAATGATTAGAAAACCTTGACCATCCAACAATAATGAGCTAGTCATAATTAGAGGCGTGACTAGGAAAAACTTTATTTTTATCTCTCTATACATGTGTGTGAGTTTTGCTTCGAATCTCATATTTGAGAACCCAACAGTATTAGCATAAAGAAATAAAATTAATTATAAACATGGAGTTAATTTAACAATAACACTTTGTCTCTAGGGTATTAACTCCTTAAATTCCCTTTAACCAAACAAGTGAATTTACATGTCTCAAGCCCTAAATACCCATTCCACATATTAAATTACTTCCAACCAAGCTGAGTTTAAGTTCTTCAAGATCATTAATATTCCAAAATCACAACTTGAGTTGAATTGTTGGAGGTAAGTAAGTAGAGGTGGAAGTACATATTTGAACTTCTATTAATGGATACAATTATATCAAGACATGTGTGTAGTCTAAGACTACTCATAGTGGGAGTAACTAAGGTAGTAATATGCAACTACATGCATTGCCAACTAGATATTTTGATGACATGGCATGATATTAAATAAAGAGAAAGATGGTTGTGGTAACTAACTATGTTACCATAACGAGACACATTTCAAGATAGAACGAGTCTACAAGCTAAATGATGCACTCATGCATGATACTACTGATACGTCTCTAACGTATCTATAATTTTTGATGCTCCATGCTTGTTTTTACACCATTTGCTAAGTGTTTCATTACACTTCATGGCGTTTTTATGCATTTTCCGGAACTAACCTATTAACGAGATGCCACAGTGCCAGTTCCCTATTTTCTGTTGTTTTTGTGTTTCAGAAAAGTTAAACAGGAAATATTCTCGGAATTGGACGAAACAAAAGCCAAACATCCAGAAATTCACCGAAGCTTCCAGAAAACCAAAGAGGAGATGGAGTGGGGCCACAAGGGGCCCACATAACAGGGCGGCGCGGCCCAGGGCTAGGTCGCGCCCCCTATGTGTGTGGCCACCTCGGTCCACTTCTGACGATGCCCCTTTGCCTATAAAGACCCCCCCCCCCCCCGACGGGAAAAACCTAAACACCTGATCACTTTTCCAGAATACATCGCGATCCACCGCCATCATCGACCCGAGATCGGGAGGGTCCAGAAGCTCTTCCCAGCACCCTGCCGGAGAGGGGAATCGCCACCGGAGGTCTTCTTCATCGCCATGCTTGCCTCCGGTGCGATGAGTGAGTAGTCTACCTTGGACTATGGGTCCATAGCAGTAGCTAGTTGGTTGTCTTCTCCACCATGTGCTTCATGTTTAGATCTCGTGAGCTGCTTTACATGATCGAGATCACCGTTATGTAATTCTACATGTTGTGTTTGTTGGGATCCGATGAATATTGGTGTTATGATTGAGTTGATGTGCTGAATATTATCTTATGTTATCTCTATGTTGTTTATGATCTTGCATGCTCTCCGTTGTTAGTAGCTATCTTGGCCGAGTAGATACTAGTGACTCCAAGAGGGGGTATTTATGCTTGATAGTTGGGTTCATGCCTCTATTTAATCTGGGGGAGTGACATAAACCTCTAAGGTTGTAGATGTGCTGTTGCCACTAGGGAGAAAACAACATTCATATGCTCAAGGGCATATGCTTTGTTTACATTACACACTTTTCTTAATGCAGTTATCTGTTGTTCGCAACTTAATACTTGTGGAGTTCTCGGATTTATTCGCCACAAGTGGATTATTAGTCATAGATGCAGTTGGATGGTGGTCTATGTATCTTGTTGTAATGCTCAGAGTAAATCTCATAGTGATCCTCTCGACATATGCACGTTGTCTTTATTCTATCAATTTCCCAACTGTAATTTGTTTACCCAGCATGTGTTATTTTATCTTATGGAGAGACACCACTAGTGAACTGTTGATCCCAGTCCTATTTCCATTATATTACTATCACCTATTTACTTTACTCGCACTGTTTACTTTACTCGCATACTACTATTGCTTTCCACTCGATACGCTCATATCCTTTGTTTCAAGCAAACCGGTGAGATTGACAACCTCATCGTAAGTTGGGAACAAAGTATTTGGTTGTGTTGTGTGTAGGTTCCACGTTGCTACTAGTTGAAGACGCGCTAACAAGAAATCGTTAACGGCGCCCTTGTTGGAGTGTCACTAGGCTAGCAAGCATCACCTTCTTGAGTTTGGCTTTTTCCTACTGAATCGACAAACCTTGGTTTCTTACTGAGGGAAAAACTTGCTGCTATATTCATCAAACCTTCTCTTGGGGTTTCCCAACTGGCCGGTTATTTACCGCGCCATCAATTGCAATCAAGACATTTTCTGGCGTTGTTGCCGGGGAAAAAGAAGACTTCTATAAGGGGAGTTTTGCACACACATCCTTTACTTTATTTCAGTTTTGCTTTTACTTTATTTTTACTTGCATCGTTTTATCAAAAACACACAAAAATTAGTTTCCTTATAGTTGTTTTTACTTGTCTGCTTTTAGCTTTGCTAGAATGGCTACTCATGAGAACACCAAGTTGTGTGATTTTACTAGCACGAATAATAGTGATTTTATCTGCACTCCTATTGCGCCACCTGCTCCTGCTGCTGATTTTTATGAGATTAAGCCTGCTTTGTTGAACCTTGTTATGAAAGAGCAATTTTCTGGTGCTAGTACTGATGATGCAGCAGCTCATCTCAACAATTTTGTTGAGCTATGTGAGATGCTTAAGTTGTTTCCTTTTTCTTTGAGAGGAAAAGCTAAGGATTGGTTGTTGTCTTTGCCTAAAAATAGTATTGATTCATGGGCTAAGTGTAAGGATGCTTTTATTGGTAGATACTATCCTCCTACTAAGATTATAGCTTTGCGTAGCAATATTATGAAGTTTAGTCAGTTTGATAATGAACATGTTGCTCAGGCTTGGGAAAGAATGAAATCTATGATAAAGAATTGTCCCACTCATGGACTGGCTACTTGGATGATTGTCCAAACTTTTTATGCAGGACTAAATTTTTCTTCAAGGAACCTATTGGATTCAGCTGATGGAGGCACTTTTATGTCCATTACCTTGGGCACCGCAATGAAGCTTCTCGACAATATGATGGTAAATTATTCTGAATGGCACACCGAGAGAGCTCCACAAGGTAAGAAGGTAAATTCTATTGAGGAAACCTCTTCCTTGAGTGATAAGATTGATGCTATTATGCTTATGCTTTCTAATGATAGGACTCGTGTAGATCCTAATAATGTTCCTTTAGCCTCTTTGGTTGCTCAAGAAGAGCATGTTGATGTAAACTTCATTAGAAATAATAATTTTAACAACAATGCTTATAAGAACAATTTTGCTAGTAACAATTATAGGCCGTGTCCTTCTACCAATGGTAATGGTTATGGTAACTCCTATGGTAATTCCTCCAACAACACTAGGGCCGCGCCCTCCGAGCTTGAGGTAATGCTCAAGGACTTCATCGGTAAGCAAAATACTTTTAACAAGTCTGTTGAGGAAAAGTTAGGCAAAATTGATATTCTTGCTTCTAAAGTTGATAGCCTTGCTCATGATGTTGAACTTCTGAAATTAAAAGTGTTGCCTAATGATGTAAAAGAGAACAATCCTTTTGCCACTGCTAATGCTATCCAAGTTAGAATTGATGAAAATGTTAGGATGCTAGCAGAATTACATGCCAGGTGGGAAAGAGAAGATGAGATTGCTAGGAAAATGAAGGTATGTACCATTACTACCTCTAATGATGTTATTCCTAATGCTAGCAATCCTCTTACTTTGATTGGTGTAGAGAAAACTCCTACTCCTAGTGTTAAAAAGCCTAAAACAACAAAAACTTTTTCTCAAAAGAGTGCTGAAATTTTTCAGAGTGTAGGAGATGATAGCTCTATTTACTTTAATGATTTTGATGTTGATGGCTGCAATATATCTGAAGTTATTTTGTTCTTTCAAAAGCTTGCTTTGACTCCTAATGCTATTTCTTTAAAAGTTGCTTTTACTAAGCATATTACCAATGCTCTCACGAAAATTAGGGATGAAAAGTTTAAGCAAAAAGCTTATATTCCTAAGAAGTTAGAAGATGGTTGGGAACCCATCATTGATATGCATGTTAATGGTTTTGATTGCCATGCTTTACGTGATCTAGGTGCTAGTATTTCTATTATGCCTAGAAAAATTTATGACATGCTTGATTTACCACCACTTGAAAAGTGTTATTATGATGTTCCTATTGCTGATGTTGCTAAGAAGAAACCTTTGGGAAGGATTAATGATGTTCTTATTATGGTTAACAATAACCTTGTTCCCGTTGATTTTCTTGTCATGGATGTTGAATGCAATGCTTCATGTCCTATTATTTTGGGAAGACCCTTTCTTCGAACTGTAGGTGCCATCATTGATATGAGGGAAGGCACCATTAAATATCAATTCCCACTCAAGAAAGGTATGGAACACTTCCCTAGGAAGAGAAATAAATTACTTTTTGACTCTATTCTTAGAGCAAATTATGAGCTTGATGCCTCTCTTGATATTACTTGATTCGCACTTTCTGCGCCTAGCTCAAAGGCGTTAAAGAAAAGCACTCTTGGGAGATAACCCAATGTTTTTACTTTCAGTTCTTTTTCTTTTATTTGAGTCTTGGAAGTTATTACTACTGTAATAACCTCTCCTTATCCTTTTTATTTCGTTTTTGTGCCAAGAGAAGCCTCTAATTTGAGTGAGGTAAGATTTGGGGATGTTGCTGTCCTGAAACAGTTTTCGGTGCTGCACCGTACAAATTCGGGAAAATTATCAGAATATCTTTTGGACCTGCGATTTCTTGTGCATATGCCCCAGGTTATATCCAAACTTTCATTAGTTATACACTTTTTGATTTGAGCAACAGAAAACCCTCTAAAAATTCGACCTTTGTCAGCTGTTCTGTTTTGACAGATTTCTGCCAATATTTGTGTTTGCCGCTTTATCGCTTTCTTTTTGAGTTCTTTTGATCACGAAACTTTTGGGGAAGTTGCCACAGTAGTATATGCTTTATATGTGGTGGTTTTGAGTTGAAACCTGAAGCAAAAAGGGTTGATTCAATGCTATGCTTACACTAATGTTGCTAATAGAATTGTGTTTAGTTTTGTATGAAGGAAGTTTTCAAGTGTAGGGATTGGAGAATGATGAGATGAGTTGAAGAATGGACAAAAGCTCAAGCTTGGAGATGCCCATGTCACCCCAAGAAATATCCAAGAAGTACAAGTGTCAAAGCTTGGGGATGCCCCCGAGGCACCCCCTCTTCATCGGCAAAAATCAGGTCACCTTTCAACACACTATATTTTTATTGCTTCATGCATTATGCATTTTTCTTGGAGCATCAGTTGTTTTTAGTTTTCAGTTTTGTTTTGTTTTGTTTGCTGCAATAAATGGTTGTACCCCAACAAATTCCTTTTGGAGAAGTTGCCTTGCTTTTCATTTGCAAAGAACACTCCGTTTTTCACTCTTATCGTTTCAACGAATGTTCTCTTTTTCTAGAACTGCGTTTAGCTTTTGATTTTCACCTTGATTCTTGTTCAGATCTTGTTATATCTTTGTATCAAGGTGTATTTTGACCTCTGGTCCATGTTGGTTTTCATTAAAAGAGTTGTTTCAAAAAAGTTTGAATGGTGTTGGAAAAGAGAAAAAGCTTTATGCAAAAAAGTGGTACAAAAAGGAGCTTGTATAGACTGCGGCCTAGGCTTTTGCATGTCGTGCTTGATGTCTTTTTGATAGTATGCTTAGTGGTTTTGCTGTAGCATGACTTGTCTCAAATGACTGAAATTGCTTAATGAGCATTTGAAAAAATCATGCGTTGTTTTAATTATTTGGAAGCATTATTTTGGTTTTCTCCTTTGGTGCTTTATTTGGGTTGACTTGGCGCATGCTCACACATGTTAGACTCATACCAAGTCGCCATAAGCCTCTATGATCATTTAGTTTTTGACTTTTGATGCCATCTTATGCTTCTTTTAATGTTGCTTTGTCGCTCTGCATGATTATGGCCGTTATTGCTCTCTTAGTTGGTCGCTCCCAGTCTTTTGCTAGCCCTCATTTTGTACTGAGTATGAGCTCTACTCGTGCATCCAACTCCTAAAAACCAAGTTGTTCCAATGTGTCCACCATACATGCCTATTAACAATTTGCTATTCCAAAGTACATTTGACTTGCTTTTATCTATCCTTCAAATTAAACTCTTTTTGGTGTTATGCGAAAATTGGTCAGTAAAGCTCTCACGAACCTGATGGCACACTTTACTTTTCTCGTTCTTAAAATTTTGACATTGTGGCTCTCTTATGTTGAGTTGTTATGCTTGCAAGTTGTGAGTTGGAAATTAGCCCAGCCATGCCGTCATGGGGCAAGCTTTCAACATTGCACTATCTTTCAATTGAGTTGATATCGTGATCTTTTGTTTATGGATACTCGCGATGTAAAATAAATTGGGAATCTTGCGGGATCATGGAGTTTGTATACATGTTAGAGAAACGCCTGGGCCGCTAATCTAGGCCATGCATAATTCATGGTGGAAATTTACAGCATGCCCATAGTGAACATTCGACGACGCATCTCACAATAAAAAGCTATACCAATGGTAAATAAAAGAGATGTCGAGGTGTTCATTGTCTGTTTGTCATGTCATTTTGATGTGGGCTTGTTCCATGTCATCGGGCACGGAGGTACCCCGTTGGCGGTTCTCGATGATACGTGTATACTTACGATGACAAGAGCTTGCTTGGGACTCTAAGTAAAGTAGCATGAGTTTGGGTATTCGTACTTCAGGGGACACGAGGTTTTCAACTTATGATTTGTCAAGCATATGCATCATAAGTGTATTCACATTAACTTTAACCATTCAAGATGCCTATGATGGGGGCAATGAGAGCTCAAAGCTAGTAAGTACGATAATTTTTGAAGGTTTATAAAACTTGCAATCACCGTTTCCCTCCGCGAAGGGCCTTTCTTTTACTTTTATGTTGAGTCACCACCTTCTATCTTTATGCACCGTCTAAGAGAGCATAGTTGTCATTCTAAGTATAATGTGCATTGTCCCAAAGTTTTCATTGATTGATTCATGATGTTGGTTTCACTTGTTCTTAAATTACTTGTATCTAGTCGCCCTCTTAAACTTGAAGGTGTCCTATGCATTTATGTTTTGCTCTCTCATGAAGGACAAGCTGAAAACCATTTGTATGTTTTTCCATATGATTTGAACACACGTTTGACTTTCATTGTTTCATTTTCATGATCTTTCATTTGTGTTCTTTTTCATGTTATAACATGGTTGCTAAGTTTCTTCTATCAAGATTATGTCTTTTGTGCCCATGTTTTAAGTTCTTTTGATCCCAGCGCACAACGCTTACATAGATGATCAAGATTGTGTAGGTGCATGTCACCTCAAAAATTATTTCTTTTGTTATCACTTACCTACTTGAGGACGAGCAGGAGTTAAGCTTGGGGATGCTGATACGTCTCTAACGTATCTATAATTTTTGATCCTCCATGCTTATTTTTACACCATTTGCTTAGTGTTTCATTACACTTTGTGGCCTTTTTAAGCATTTTCCGGAACTAACCTATTAACGAAATGCCACAGTGCCAGTTCCCTGTTTTCTGCTATTTTTGTGTTTCAGAAAAGTTACACAGGAAATATTCTCAGAATTGGACGAAACAAAAGCCAAACATCCAGAAATTCACCAAAGCTGCCAGAGAACCGAAGAGGAGATGGAGTGGGGCCACGAGGGGCCCACACAACAGGGCGGCGCGGCCCAGGGCTAGGCCGCGCCCCCTATGTGTGTGGCCACCTCGGTCTACTTCTGACGATGCCCCTTCGCCTATAAAGACCCCCCGACGGGAAAAACCTAAACACCCGATCACTTTTCCAGAATACAACGCGATCCGCCGCCATCGTCGACCCGAGATCGGGA
Organism: Dactylis glomerata; assembly: GCA_007115705.1. Classification (NCBI taxonomy): domain Eukaryota; kingdom Viridiplantae; phylum Streptophyta; class Magnoliopsida; order Poales; family Poaceae; genus Dactylis; species Dactylis glomerata. Next base: position 2,164,236 of record QXEO01000422.1, on the reverse strand, counting down.
GGGTCCAGAAGCTCTTCCCGGCACCCTGCCGGAGAGGGGAATCGCCACCGAAGGTCTTCTTCATCGCCGTGCTTGCCTCCGGCGCGATGAGTGAGTAGTCTACCTTGGACTATGGGTCCATAGTAGTAGCTAGTTGGTTGTCTTCTCCACCACGTGCTTCATGTTTAGATCTCGTGAGCTGCTTTACATGATCGAGATCACCATTATGTAATTCTACATGTTGTGTTTGTTGGGATCCGATGAATATTGGTGTTATGATTGAGTTGATGTGCTGAATATTATCTTATGTTATCTCTATGTTGTTTATGATCTTGCATGCTCTCCGTTGTTAGTAGCTATCTTGGCCGAGTAGATACTAGTGACTCCAAGAGGGGGTATTTATGCTCGATAGTTGGGTTCATGCCTCTATTTAATCTGGGGGAGTGACAGAAACCTCTAAGGTTGTAGATGTGCTGTTGCCACTATGGAGAAAACAACATTCATATACTCAAGGGCATATGCTTTGTTTACATTACACACTTTGCTTAATGCAGTTATCTGTTGTTCGCAACTTAATATTTGTGGACTTCTCGGATTGATTCGCCACAAGTGGATTATTAGTCTTAGATGCAGTTGGATGGCGGTCTATGTATCTTGTTGTAATGCCCAGAGTAAATCTCATAGTGATCCTCTCGACATATGCACGTTGTCTTTATTCTATCAATTGCCCAACTGTAATTTGTTTACCCAGCATATGTTATTTTATCTTATGGAGAGACACCACTAGTGAACTGTGGACCTCGGTACTATTTCCCTTATATTGCTATCACCTATTTACTTTACTCGCACTGTTTACTTTACTCGCATACTACTATTGCTTTCCACTCGATACGCTCATACCCTTTGTTTCAAGCAAACCGGTGAGATTGACAACCTCATCGTAAGTTGGGAACAAAGTATTTGGTTGTGTTGTGTGCAGGTTCCACGTTGCTACTAGTTGAAGACGCGCTAACAAGAAATCGTTAACGGCGCCCTTGTTGGAGTGTCACTAGGCTAGCAAGCATCACCTTCTTGAGTTTGGCTTTTTCCTACTGGATCGACAAACCTTGGTTTCTTACTAAGGGAAAAACTAGCTGCTATATTCATCAAACCTTCTCTTGGGGTTTCCCAACTGGCCGATTATTTACCGCGCCATCAATAGCAATCAACTACATCCAAATTACTATGCACTACGAAGGTCATAACATAGACTAGTGTTATATGCATGACAGTACTCTATGTTACTTCCCATTATGATTAGTCTAAGTGCCATGTGAAAGGCTCACATTTGATGAGCCCCAAATTTAAAAGGAGAAAATAATATGACATGTACGAGAAGCTTACATTATTTCTCTAAGGGTTTACTAACTTTTGTCACATTGAGTCATATAGACACCATATTGCGAAAAGGAGTTCAATGTAAAGCCTATGAGCAAGGAAGCCACAAGTGCCACATCCACAGTCACCAAAAGCCTCACTGAAACACTTATATAGTAAGGGCCGGATATATTTGGAGTCAATTTGGAAGCCCAACATCTATTCAGGGTGTACATGAGCAAAGTTTTGAAAACAAATCCAAAGTGAAGTTTAGAGGTTCTAGACTTCAATCGAAAGTTGGAAATTGTGCCCCTGGATACCCCAAAGAGTTGTTTAGGATGTGTTTGTTAGCCTGGGTCAGAAGATAATAGCTATCTATCCTTATACTGAAGGAAATATGCCCTAGAGGAAAATAATAATGGACTTATTTGCATATTTCATATAGTTCATAATAAGTTTAATACTATGCTATAACTATGTCAATTGGAAACATTGATATAGGTGTGGTATTAAATGATAAGGAGTCCCTAGTAATCCTCTATTATACTAGTTCATTGATCAACTGATGATTGAGGTTTCCCAATCATGGAGCAATGTGCCAATTGACAATGAGATCATGCCATTTGGTGAAATGCCATGGTGGACTTACCCAAAGTTTATATTGCAACATGATCGTGTCATGATGTTCACGTTGCAAATATAAGAAAGCGTTGAAACTTAATCCTTAGACCGTGAGGTTATATTTAATCACTATTTATAGAGGAAGCTTTGATTGCATCAACCGTCACACCGTAGCAGGGTGACCAAAAAGGTGTATCTTGGGTTTCCAAAGGAGTAGGTTGAGGCGTATAGACCAATAGCCATATTTGCTCATATGTATGATGGCTATGATACTCTGGGCCCACTCGGTGAGAATACATCAAAGCTGCGCAGCATGTGACTAGGTCATTGATGACCCACAAGTATAGGGGGTGTATTGTAGTACTTTCGATAAATAAGAGTGTCGAACCCAACGAGGAGCAAAAGGTGTTGACAAGCAGTTTTGATCAAGGAATCACTGTAAATACTAGCAAACGGGTTTTCAGGGGGATTTGATAATGCAGATAAATAAAGTATGAGTAAATAAAAGACAATAATAATAATTGCTGCCAGTGACCCAATCCTTTCTAGAGCAAAGGACAAGCTGGTTGTGTTACTTATGATAAACAAACGTTCCTGAGGACACACGTGAGTTTCTGTCAAGTGCTTTTGCTTCATACAGATGATTAATCTTCATTGGTTTGATAGGTGTTATGGGGGTGAACCTATGCTAATGCACTACCCCAACTTGGACTAATACATACTTGTGATTATACCCCTTGCAAGCATCCGCAACTACAAGAAAGTAATTAAAATAAATCTAACCACAACCTTAAACTCTAAGATCCTACACTCCCTGGTGCAATGGTTTCCTAATGGGGGTTTAGGTTTCTGTCGCTCTGGCAACCCCACAATTAGTAGCCAAATACACAATGCATTCCACTAGGCCCATAAAGGTGAAGTATCATGTAGTCAATGTTCACATGACACCACTAGTAGAATAGCACCACAACATAAATATCGAACCATTAAATATTACTCAACATAGTTCCACTACTAACATCTTGACTTCTCCCATGTCCTAAAGAACTAAATGAACTACTCACAAGACATCATATGGATCACGATCATAGATGAAATAATGATGAATAACAATCTGGACATAAACCTCAATTCAACGGTTCCACTCAATAGCATCAACCACAAGTAGTAATCAACACTGGGAAAGTTTCCCCTATGAACTAGGCAAGATTCACCCCAAGATGTTACAGAAGGATGGCGTGGTGATGATGGTGATGAAGGTGCTGGTGGCGATGGTGATGATGATGATTTCGATGAAGCCCAGCTCGATGATGGTGATGATGGCGATGATTTACCCCTTCCGGGAAGGAATTTCCCTGGCAGATTTCTGCCTGCCGGAGAGCTTTCTCTCTCTGTGTGTTTTCTGCCCCACAGAGGCGGCAGAGTCTTTCTGTGATCCTCCCCCTAGTCTTAGGTTTTCGGGGAGACGATATACGCGAAAGGGTGATGGCAGAGGTGGGCCAGGGCGGCCACACCACCAGGCGGCATGGCCTAGGGCTGGCCCGCACCACCAGGTGGTGTGGACCCCTGGTGGCTCACCTCGACCTCTCCTTTTGGCTACTTCCGTCTTCTGGCGAAATAGGAACTTCTGGGTATTTTTCTAGAATTTTTGGTCTTCAGAAATATTGTATCTTGACGGTCCTTTTTCCAGCAGAATCCTGACTCCTGTAGTGAATTCTCCAATAACCATCAAACATGCAAAATAGAGGAAATAACATGAGTATCATCTCTAAATATGAAATATATCAATGAATAACAGTAAATTATGATATAAAATAGTGATGCAAAATGGACGTATCAACCCCCCAAGCTTAGACCTCGCTTGTCCCCAAGCGAAAACTGAACTCAATAAACATGACCACAGGTTTATGGAGTGAAGTGTCGATATAAAAAATATGGACAAGAAGCATCACACTTACCAATACACAAGTCATAATAGACAACAACTTCCCTTTATATAATTTAACTTGCAATGAGCAAAGGAGTCACAATAAAGGTGCATAAGGTAAATCATGATTGGTGATGGTAAATCTTTGTTCTTGGTCAGAGAACAATAAACATATTGTACTTATATTTTGATCGAAGCCTTTTTATCAGAGCTTATATCGCGAAAATCACATGCTCAATCATAACAATCTCTTTATGGTCATTGATAGCTTTCAAAGATATATTCATTCACATAAAAGCATCGTACTAAACAAGGAAGGATAAAAGACATGATTGTAAAAATCAACATATGGATGGTTGGATCACAACAACTCAAATGCTTGCTTGATATAGAGGGGAATAGGTTGACGAAACATAAAAGTAAAAAGATAGGCCCTTCGCAGAGGGAAGCAGGGATTAATCATGTGCTAGAGCTTTTCATTTGTAAAACAGAGATAGAAATGTTTTGAGAGGTGGTTGTTCCTGTCAACGAATGGCAACGGAGTTCTTGCTATCTTCCATACTAAACAAGTTGAGAGCGGTTCTGAATTGTTGATAAAGGCATTTATATGCACTTTTTTATATTTTGGCACTCCTCCCCACCTTTCCTTTCACAAACCATGGCTAACTGAATCCTTCGGGTGCCTGCCAACTTTCACATACCAAGGAGGAGTGCCTTTTTTCTTTTTTTTCTTTTTTTCTTTTTGAAGTTATAATGGTCTGACTATCTCCCTTGCAAAATTAGTGACGAGCAGATGAAGCATGCAAGTCAAGGGGTACTTAATTTAGTATGGAAGATAACAAACCCAACCACTACGTCCTCATGAGCTAAAAACAGTGTCACAAAATGAGAAGTATTTGAAGGTTTCGAAAGGTAGCACATGAAAATTTACTTGGAATGGCTTAAAATACCATGCATAGGAATTTATAGTGGACTCTTTGGAGTAACTTGGTTTTTGGGAGTTGGATGCACGAGAAGTATTCCCTCTCAGTACAGGTTTTTGGCTAGCAAAGCTAGGTAGCAAGCATAAGAGTTGAGTGAAACAAACAAACATACATGTGATAGAAAACAATCATGCAATCTTCCTTGGAAGTACAAACGATCTTAACTTGAGAATACTAAGCTTATGAGCCAAACAAGAAAGAAAGATAATGAAATAATGTATCTACATGTATTTCCCTCTTTTCTACTCAAGCCTCAAAGTATTGTTGCTACTGACCATTGCTAAATTTTCCATAACCAACTAGATTTACTCATGCTCCCAAAGTGATACCAAAACTAATCAACAAGATTAATCATATAACAAAAATTGCAAACTAAAATAAAGTGTGTAGAAAGTAAATGATAAGACTTCTCATTAATATTTCATAACCTTAACTCACACCAAGGGATACATAGATAACCAACTAAAGGAGAGATACTTCCACACTGGAAACTATTCTATATGATAACTTCTCTACTCATGATATGACTCTACTGAAAAGTAAATGGGTAAAAGGTAATAATGTGATACTGCGGCACTCCCCCAAGCTTGGAACAAGCCAAGGGGATGCCAATACCAATGACGAATTACTCCTTCGGTGGCGGTGGTGAGTCTTTAATAAGCTTCTCAATCAGCTCCTTCAACTCATCAATCTTGTAGGTGAGATTATGAATCAACTCCGTATTGTGCTCAATACGGTTCATGAACCTGTCGGACTGTGAATCCCAACTCTTGGAATTATTTCCCCACTCTTATTCACGTTTAAAGCTCTCTTTCTCTGCACTGTTAGAACGATCTATATCCCAACTAGAGGGTAATTTTGCTTTAGGCACCCTTTGGAATTGATGTTCATGCATTAGAGTATGGAAGGGGTTGTTGCCTGAAGAAGATGTCCTTGGAGCTAAGAACTGGCGTGGAACACCCCCTCCAGTGCTTATCTGTGCACCCTTCTTGAACTTGTTAGGGTTTGTCACCACCCCAATGCTTGCAACAATGGTGCGAGGGCACGGACGCTGGTCTTCTTCTATTTCTTCTTCGGCTTCACTCTCGACCTCCTCCTTCAGCTTGGGGTTTTGATGATCATCTTCTGAAGGCATCTTCTCCTTGTCGTTGTTGGCGGAGGCCATGGTGCCTCTAAAACTGAGAACAACTCCTGACAGAAACCGATCGAAAAAACACGATGAGAAAATGATATACAGACCTCAGGGATTCTGGGGGATTATATAGGCGAAAGTTTAACAACAAAAGGAAGGCACTGGATGAAACCGGGTTGGAAACGAACGCCGAGGCGACCACACCACCAGGTGGCATGGCCAGCAGGGGGCCCGCGCCATGGGGTGGTGTGGTGCCTCTGGGCACCTTTTCCTACTCGTTTTCGTCTCGTAATTTTTCATATTTAATAAAAACAACAAAAGTATAAGCAAAAAAGTTTTACGCGAACCTTTTCTGACTAGAACTGTTACCTATTCGAAAACGGACTCTACAGTTTCCTGCATTTGTTCTTTGATGAATTCTTCCGGAGTCACCACTTGAATAATATCGATATCTTCATTATAAGAATCCCCAGAAATATAATGCTTGAGTCTTTGCCCATTCACCACTTGCGTAGTGTTATCTTTAAGCGAAGCAATCTTTATCGCACCTGATCGATACACCTCTTCAATAATAAAGGGTCCTTCCCATTTCGAAAGTAATTTACCTGCAAAAATTCTGAGACGAGACCTATACAATAAAACTTTCTCACCAACATGGAATTCTCTCTTAAGAATTCTCCTATCATGCCACTGCTTAATTTTCTCTTTAAAGAGTCGAGCATTTTCATAAGCTTCACTTCTCCATTCATCTAAAGAACTCAAATGAAGCAACTTTTTCTTACCAGCAAGCTTGAAATCTCTATTAAGCTCTTTCATTGCCCAAAAAACTTTGTGTTCTAACTCTAAAAGCAAGTGACAAGCTTTTCCATAAACCATTTTGTAAGGAGACATGCCCATGGGGTTCTTATAAGCAGTTCTATAAGCCCATAAAGCATCATTTAACTTACTAGCCCAATTTTTCCTAGATCTATTTATAGTCTTCTACAAGATAGACTTGATCTCTCTATTTGATAACTCTACTTGCCCACTAGTTTGGGGATGATAAGCTAAAGCAATTCTATGATTAACATCATATCTAGCAAGAGTCTTCCTAAAACCACCATAAATAAAATGAGAACCTCCATCAGTCATAAGATATCTAGGCACACCAAACCTAGGAAAAATAACATCCTTAAGCATTTTTAACGAGGTCTCACCATCAGCACTCTTTGTAGGTATAGCTTCTACCCACTTAGTAACATAATCAACAACAACAAGTATATGCGTATAACCTTCTGAAGGAGGAAAAGGACCCATAAAGTCAAATCCCCAACAATCAAATGGTTCAATTACAAGAGAATAATTCATAGGCATTTCATTGCGTCTAGAAATATTACCAACTCTTTGGCATTCATCACAAGATAAAATAAATTTTATTGCATCTTTAAAAAGGGTAGGCCAATAAAAACCTGATTGTAGAACCTTTTGTGCAGTTCTATCTCCAGCATGATGTCCTCCATAAGCACTACCATGACATTTTCTTAATATCTCTAGTTGTTCATATTCTGGAACACATCTTCGCATAATACCATCCACTACTTCTTTATATAAATGTGGGTCATCCCAGAAATAATGCCTCAAGTCATAAAAGAATTTTCTTCTCTGCTGAGATGTAAAGGTTGGAGGCAAATACTTGGAAACAATAAAGTTAGCATAATCAGCATACCACGGACTCTCTCGCGAGGTTACCTTTATTGCAGCCAACTGTTCATTTGGAAAACTATCATTAATAGGAATAGGATCATAAGAAATGTTTTCAAATCTAGACAAGTTATCAGCAATAGGATTTTTCAGCACCTTTCCTATCTACAATATGCAAATCAAACTCTTGCAAAAGCAACACCCATCTAATAAGCCTGGGCTTACCATCTTTCTTATCCATAAGATACCTAATAGCAGCATGATCAGTATGAATAGTAACTTTTGAATCAACAATATAAGGTCTAAACTTATCACAAGCAAAGACAAAAACTAGGAACTCTTTTTCGGTAGTAGCATAATTCTTTTGAGCGGCATCAAGAGTCTTACTAGCATAATGAGTAACATTCAACTTCTTATCTACTCGCTATCCAAGAACAGCACCTATAGCAAAATCACTAGCATCACACATAATTTCAAAGGGTAAATTCCAATCAGGTGGTTGGACAATAGGAGCAGTAATTAAAGCCTTCTTAAGAATTTCGAAAGCTTCCTTACAATCATCATAAAAAACAAAAGGTACATTTTTTTGAAGAAGATTAGTAAGAGGCTTTGAAATTTTAGAGAAATCTTTAATAAACCTCCTATAAAAACCAGCATGACCAAGAATACTACGAATACCTTTAACATCCCTAGGGAAGGGCATTTTCTCAATTGCTTCAACTTTTGCTCTGTCAACTTCAATACCTCTTTCAGAAATTTTATGTCCAAGAACAATTCCTTCATTCACCATAAAGTGGAATTTCTCCCAATTAAGAATTAAGAACAAGATTAGTTTCCTCACATCTCTGCAAAACTTTCTCAAGATTGTGCAAATAGTTATCAAAAGAAGTTCCATAGACGGAGAAATCGTCCATGAATACCTCCACAATTTCTTCACAAAATCCATGAAAAATAGCAGACATGCATCTTTGAAATGTAGCAGGAGTATTACACAAACAAAAAGGCACACGTCTATAAGCATAAGTTCCATAAGGACAAGTAAAAGTGGTTTTCTCTTGATCTTGCTTTTTAACAACAATTTGAGAGAAACCAGAATAACTATCAAGAAAACAAAAATGAGTTTTCTTAGATAACCTCTCTAACATCTGATCTATAAATGGTAAAGGATAATGATCTTTCTTAGTAACTTTATTGACCTTTCTAAAATCGATGCACATCCTATAACCAACTACTACTCTTTGAGGAATAAGCTCACTATTTTCAGTAGGGACAACCATAATTCCTCCTTTCTTAGGAACACAATGAACAGGACTAACCCATCTACTATCAGTAATAGGATAAATAATACCAGCATCAAGGAGTTTCAATACCTCATTTCTTACCACTTCCTTCATCTTAGGAATTAAACGGCGTTGATGTTCAAACAACTGGCTTTGCATCAGGCTCCATATTAATAGCATGCTGACATATAGTAGGAGAAATCCCTTTTAAGTCATCAAGAGTATATCCAATAGCTCCTCGGTGTTTCCTCAATATTTCCAATAACCTTTCTTCTTCCTTCCCTGAAAGTTTTGAACAAATAATAACAGGATATATTTTCTTATCATCAATATAAGCATATTTAAGATCATCAGGTAAAGGTTTTAAATCGAAAACAAGATCTTCCTTGGGTGGTAATGTGGTACCCAAGTCTTCCACAGGTAAATTGTGTTTAAGCATCTCTGGTTGACAAAGAAGAATCTCGTCAATCTCATTTCTCTCTTCCATAAAGATCTCACTCTCGTGGTCCTCCATATATTGCTGCAAAGCATCTTTAGGAGCAAGAGCAATAGAGGCAAGTTGTTCAACTCTAAAATCTTCATTAGGAAATTCAGTTTCATAAGGAGCTTTGGTAAACTTAGAAAAATTAAACTCATAAGATTCTCCATCAAACTTAGTCAAAAAAAAATTCCTTCTTATAATCTATTAACGGCACCACAAGTATTCAAGAAAGGTCTACCAAAAATAATAGGACAAGTTTTACTAGCAGTTGAACTAAGTACTAGAAAATCAGTAGGATATTTAGTCTTACTGCATAGAACTTCCACATCTCTAACAATACCAATTGGAGAGATAGTTTCTCTGTTAGCAAGCTAAATAACCACATCAATTTCTTCAAGTTCACAAGAACCAATTTCATGCATGATCTCTCTATAAAGCTCATAAGGAATAGCACTCGAACTTGCACCAATATCGCATAAACCATAATAGCAATGATCACCTATCCTGACAGAAAGCACAGGAACACTTATTTTCCTAGATCTACTAGGATGTGAAACAATATTGGAAGCATCTTCACAAAAGATAATGTGTCCATCTTCTACATTTTTAGTAACAAGATCCTTCACTATTGCTACTGCAGGTTTTACAGTTATTTGCTCATAAGGTTCTAAAGCTTTCTTTGCACTTTTATTAATCACACTAGTTAACAAAGAATGCTCCTTCACCTTAGTAGGAAAAAGGTGTTTTCTCAAAATAAGGCTCAGGCAAAATACGATCAACAGTACAAACTTCAACATTTCTAGGAGGAACACAATTAACAATATCTTTATAAGGCGCATGGTACTTGTTCCAATCCTTTTTTGGAACATCAAGATAAGAGGCAAAAGCTTTAAAATAGTTGGCAAGTATTTGAGAATCAAGACCATAAACAGCACTAACATTATGAAAGTCATCAGTTCCCATAAAAGATTTAATGCATTCATAATCATAATTTATACCTGACTTTCTTCCTTTGTCGTTCTCCCATCCTTCAGTATTTTCCTGAATACGGTCAAAAAGATCCCATTTAGCTTCTTCTTTCATACGTGTAAATGATCCAGAACAATAAGCATCCAATAAATCCTTATCATGAAGAGAAAGCCTTGCATAGAAGTTATTAATAACAATATTACTAGGAAGGTCATGAATGGGACATTTGACCATTAGTGATTTCAATCTCCCCCGCGCTTGGGCAATACTCTCTCCATCATGCGGCCAAAAGTTATATATTTGATTGTGATCTTTTATGAATCTCACTAGGAGGATAGAATTTAGAATAAAAGATAGGTATAATTTCCTCCCAGCCAATAGATCGGCCATTCTTCAGCAGCTTATACCATTCCGCAGCTCTGCCCTTTAGTGATAAAGAGAATAGCTTCCTCTTAACTTGGCTTGATGAAAGACCTGCACACTTGAACAACTCGCATAATTCATGTATAAAGAGCAAATGATCACCAGGATGGAGAGTTCCATCTCCTGAATAGCAGTTATTCATAACACGTTCAACAATTTTCATAGGTATTTTAAAAGGATCCAATTGAGCAGGCGGTGGTTCATCTACCACCGTAACAGTGGCAGTTGTATTTCTAAATAGGGAACCATATGAAGACTTCTCCATAATAAAATAAAAGATAGAAATGAAAAAATACTCACCGTAAAAGTTTCCTTTATCAATTCCACTCTTCAATAGCGCTTCACTCCCCAACAACGGCGCCAGAAAATAGTCTTGATGACCCACAAGTATAGGGGGTGTATCGTAGTACTTTCGATAAATTAGAGTGTTGAACCCAACGAGGAGCAGAAGGTGTTGATAAGCAGTTTTGATCAAGGGGTCACTGTAAATACTAGCAAACGGGTTTTCAGAGAGATTTGAAAATGCAGATAAATAAAGTATGAGTAAATAAAAGACCATAATAATAATTGCTGCGAGTGGCTCAATCCTTTCTAGAGCAAAGGACAAGCCGGTTGTGTTACTTATGATAAACAAACGTTCCTGAGGACACACGAGAGTTTCTGTCAAGTGCTTTCGCTTCATACAGTTGATTAATCTTCATTGGTTTGATAGGTGTTATGGGGGTGAACCTAAGCTAATGCACTACCCCAACTTGGACTAATACATACTTGTGATTATACCCCTTGCAAGCATCCGCAACTATAAGAAAGTAATTAAGATAAATCTAACCAAAGCCTTAAACTATGAGATCCTACACTCTCTGGTGCAATGGTTTCCTAATGGGGGTTTAGGTTTCTGTCGCTCTAGCAACCCCACAATTAGTAGACAAATACACAATGCATTCTACTAGGCCCATAAAGGTGAAGTATCATGTAGTCGATGTTCACATGACACCACTAGTAGAATAGCACCACAACATAAATATCAAACCATTAAATATTACTCAACATAGTTCCACTACTAACATCTTGACTTCTCCCATGTCCTCAAGAACTAAACGAACTACTCACAAGACATCATATGGATCACGATCAAAGATGAAATAATGATGAATAGCAATTTGGACATAAACCTCAATACAACGGTTCCACTCAATAGCATCAACCACAAGTAATAATCAACACCGGGAAAGTTTCCCCTATGAACTAGACAAGATTCACCCAAGATGTTACAGCGGGATGGCGTGGTGACGATGGTGATGAAGGTGCTGGTGGCGATGGTGATGGGTATTTTTCTGGAATTTCTGGTCTTCAGAAATATTGTATCTTGACGGTCCTTTTTCCAGCATAATCCTGATTCTGGCAGTGAATTCTCCAATAATCATCAAACATGCAAAATAGAGATAACATAAGTATCATCTCTAAATATGAAATATATCAATGAATAATAGTAAATTATGATATAAAATAGTGATGCAAAATGGACGTATCAGTCACGAAGATGAATTATTATGGTACGAGTTAAACAGAATAGCCAGTAATAAGATCGGATGAGGTATTTGTAACACCCCACTTTTGTGACCAAGATTTAGATCTTACTTAAGCACTTATTTTGGGTGGAAAAAAAAACCTCTGCTCAGCCCTGTGCTTGTGTTCCATGGTATCCATGATTTCTTGGGAGAGCTAGCATGGGTGTTATCATGTGAATGCATGATTTTATGTGTGCAAGTGTGTATGCCCATGATTTCATGTGAGAGTGTTTGATTGATTTAAACCTTGCTTCCTTTTTCAACACATGTGCTTTTTACCTAGGAAGTGTGCTATGATTTTATGCAACATATTTTGGCCCTAGCTCATAATTGTGTGCACCAAAAATCTTAGTATAGATCATTGGTGAGATCACCTCTTTTTTCTTTTCCTTTTCTTTTATTTTTGCTCTTTTATTTGGAAATAGGAGTGTCTCCAAAACCCTAGCTTATCTAGCTATAAAAGTTTCAAACCTTGGTCTTGTGCTCTTGAACCCATTAGACACCTCTGGAGACTATCCTTGCTCAATTTTCAAACCTAGTTTGAGTGATTCAAATTCAAATTTGAATTTCGGCCATAAAGACCCTAGCCCTTGTTTTTCTCTCTTTCTTTCTTCTTAATTCTTGCAAACCGACCAAGAGTAGGCAAGGATCTACTGGAGATCTCCCTAGGCATCCAGGGATCTTCAAAAACTTCTTCTGTTTGTCCTATTCGGTTGGCATCGAGGGAGAGGAGGAGCCCGATGCAAACCCCCTCTGCTAAACCCCTCTGTCTCTCTCTCTGATCTCAACCAGCCGCCGCCATCGACCCCCAATCCCTCAACACCACCCTGCTGGAACCCTACCCCGACCCCGCATGGCAGAGACCGAGCCCAGTCACCCCACGCCGCCCTGGCCATCGCCATCGCCACCGAGAGCACCCGATCGGAGCTGCACGCCACCGACCGTCTTCCGACCCATCGCTTCGCCACTGACCTCGCGTAGGCCCCCTTGTCCAATTCCCCGAATCAGATGCCCGCGATCCCGGCCGTACACGTCGCCATGACGTCGCAGAGTCGACGCCGCCGTGCAGCCCAGCGCGCGCAGAGCGCGTTGCACGTTCCCGTGCACCTGCACGCTGCCCAGCCCCGCCCTGCACCAGCACCTGCACGGCAATGTGCTGGCAACACGAGGCCACCCTCGCCCTACACCCTGGTGCACTGTATCGACACCGCCGCCCACCGTTTTCCCTGCTTGGTCACTGAACCTGACCCAATTTCGTGTGAAACCGCCATCCACCGACACCACCTGCGTGTCCCCTAGAACTAGCTCACCGTGCCAACCCGCACAGCCGCCCATGGCGACCAATGGCGACCATCATCGGTGCACCTTAGACCGATACCACCCATCAGAATAAAACCCCCAGCCCCTCTCTGGAACCCTCTCTCCCTCCCATTTGCTCACTCCTCTCTTCCCACTCACCTGCAAGGCCTCTCCATCGTGTAGCCGAGGCAAACCCGTCGCCGGTGAGCCCGAGCCCTCGGGTAGATCATCGACAAGGGAGAAGGTCGCCGTCGACCATTCTCCTCCCTCTCTGCTCCTTGTCCACATGCTTGTATCACCACCGCGACGGCCAGATCTCACGTGCCCTTGTTCGTTACAGGGGAAGCTGAGGAGGACGAAGCCGTGCCGTAGACGCCTGGACACCGGCGGAGCCCGCGAGCAAACCCTAGACTCTGCATGCAAAGTCTGCGCTCGCTCCGGTCATCGAGGACTCCGCCGCCGCCGATTCCCAGCTCCTCCTAGCACCGACGACCTCGGTGAGCCCTTCCCATGCGAAACCCTAGCCGGAGTCGCCCCATGCGCACGCATGCAGACGACGGCGAGGACGACGGTGATCTGCCGTCGCCTGGCTCCTAATCGGACGGCCAGGACTCACCCATACCCCTTCGGCCACCCGGGCTGGCCAGCGAGCCGGCTAGGCTGGATCTGGCCCAGATCTGGCTTGGCCTGGCCAGATCCGGCCTGCCTTTCTTTTTTTTCTTTGTTTTATTTAATTGCTGATTAAGTGCTGCGATTTAAATCAGTTTAAAATTGTTTTAGGCCTCAGAAAAATATGATTCAAATTTTGCTGTGTTCAGTACAAAGTTGTCTATCACCTGGTGCTGCATGTTTGATTTTTAGGCTTCTAGATAATATCTGAGGGTTAAATAGAGTAGATCTATAGATTTACACCTATTTAGGCAAATTTGTGGTTCAGTTTAATGAAAATTGTTATTTCCAATTTTCACTGATGCTTTACTGCAATATTGATTTATAGGAACTGGTTTCACTAATTTAGGAAGTGTGCTTTGTTTGTAGAAATTAAATTAGTGATGTCAATATCCTGCAGTAATTGATTTATTGTGCTCAAAATAATGCTTATTTTGGAATGATTCCACTTGTGGTGTATTGGTCATTCCAGTAGCTTTCCAAAATGACCTCTGGTAGGATTTTTGGACTTACAGATTATTTTAGGGGATTGTTTTGCTATTCTAGTGATTTCTAGAAATAGGAAATTCTTATTAAATCACCCCTATAGTATTTTGATCTAATTCCAATTGTGATGTTTCTGAAATGTTGTTAGCTACCAGTAGGTATGTTGGTGCCATGTCTTAGGTTGATCTTGATGTATGCAAATGTTTGGTTGTGGATAAGTGTTGCCATGCAACTAGTTATTGCTTGCTATTATGATTGGTGATTTTTTCCCTTTTATAAAATAGATATAAGTTCTGTTATCTAAACTTGTTTGCTTCTGATACTCAAATGCTTGAGTTGTGTTTTATGGTTTGAGTGAAATTCAAGTATGCATGAATTCTTATTGTGGTGTCTTCGTTTCTTTTTCCGGCGATAGAATCGAACGACGACTGTGCGGAGGAGGGAGAAGTGTTTGAGTACCAGGAGGAGGGTGATCAGGGACAAGCCAACCAAGGCAAGCCATCTACTTGTTGCATATCTGAATCCTAATAAGTCACTATGCATTGTTCTACTCTTGCTTTCATTACTATGCATTGTTTTCTTATATTGCTATTCCCTTATATAGCAATAGTTGGCGACTTAGCTCCACAAGTCGACTTGCTATCATCTCTAAAGATGACACCTTTGACACCTACTCAATACCCCGAAAAGTAGAGACTCGATGATTAGCATTGAAGTCTTTGGGAAACACTTGTAGTGGAGCCAAAAACTCTAGGATCGGGAATACTCCCTCGGGAAAGATTTTCGAACACCTTGGAGTAGTTGCTACTCCATTGAGATGTTTACAAATGATTTTATAAACTTGGAGTTGGACTTGGGAAGTGCAGGAGTTGGTGGATTTCTGAAAAATGGCATTGTGTATAAGTGTTCGCCAAACCAATTACTTCCGTGCAACCACATTACCCGGTATGGGACGGGCTTAGTTTGAAGTTTATTTGCTTTAGTGCGGGGAGCCTCACAACTATATAAGGGTCTGCAGGACCCCAGAATCCGGGTTGACGCTAAACAAAGGTCAACACATATCACGGCATATCCCGAGCCGCCGGAAGACACTTGGGTTCTCCCGCCGTGGCGCCGGAGTTACGCTCTGGAGGAGGTACTGTCGAGACATGCCGGGGAGGTAAACTCCATAGGGTAGACACCCGTACTAAGGTAGATAGATGGAGGGCTTCGATCGATTATCCGAACCCCGCATACTCGTGTATGACGGTCCGTGGTGGTATCCCGGCAGATTTATCGAATGGTGTGGGTAAAGTGTACAACCTCTGCAGAGTGTAATCTATTCGAATAGCCGCGTCCTCGGTCATGGACGGTTGGGATGGCCATACTTAGCCTGTGTCAGGTTTTGGTTTTATAAAAGGGTTTTCCTTAAAAAATGGAGATTTGTGCCGGACGGAGTACTTGGAGGGTACGGTCATGGCCCGGAAATGGATCGGAGTACTTGGAGGGTACTGCCGATGACTTGAGGTGGTCATGTTCGATTGGCCACCGCTCTATCCTTCAAAGGAGTTCCCCCTTTCCTAGAGATTTTACTAAATGTTTCTAAAAGTCTTCTTTAATAAGGATATAGAAATGTCGTGAGACATGCTATATCGACACGAGAAGTTAGTAGCATAGCCACTGAAAACTAAACCACCCCTTGCTACAGCCATATAGCATGTGAATATCCCTTCTTAGATGGTTTACGAGTACAATTCCAAAATGTACTCACGGCTTTGTCCCTGGCTATTAACTTGGCCAGACTTTGGAGATGATTATGAAGAGGATGATGAGGAGTACGACGATGCCGGTGCAAACTAGGACTCGTTTCCCGGTCAGTCGCCTGTAGGGTAGTAGGCCTGACATGGGTCACTACGCTGCGTGTATCCGCTGCTACCTATGTTGAAGTGTGTCCGTTGAACTGGCCCTGCGTGGCATTAGTATTCAGCCAAGAGGCTATGTAAGACTTAACGACTTATTTATGTAATGGATGTTGTACTCTGTAATGCCAACTCTGTTATGTGGATTCATGACGGTCTTCCTGGGATCATGAATTGTATGCATAATGAGAATGTCGGGTGGTAAGCCGGGGTCCCCACAGAGTTGGTATCAGAGCCATCCTGACCTTAGGAAACCCTAGTTTAGCATGGGCGTTAGACCGGACCAAAAACTATTTTCTTAAAAATAAAAGAGATGGCTTTATATATCAAAGGTAAATATATATTGCTCTCATCTCTTCCCTTATTCTTTAAGCATCTTTAATTACTTGCATTTAAATTCAAGTTTTTACTTATGTATAAATTTTGCACACTTGGGTAAGGCATTAATAAACTCTACTCTAAAATTTGTGTAGATGGACGCTCCTACCGCGCACCGTCAGGTTGGCACCCACGAGGACGTGCTGGTCTTCGAGAGGGACATGGTTGAGTTGGCCGCGCGCCTCGGACGTCCGCGTCCTGAGGTGCGAGGCTATCGTCTGTTTGAGGAGGGCACCCGCGAGCTGGCTATCCGTGTGGTATGCCAGGTCCGCGGGAAGGAGGTTCCGCCCACCTCACCGGAGTTCACCTTCGAGGTGATCGAGCGCAACTGGGGCAATGGCCTGATGCGCGTTCTGCATCACGCCATCTCGCGCCTCGTCCACCTCCACTACGATGAGTTACTTGCGACTCGCTACGAGCACTACGAGAGGGTCGACGCCGATGGCCTTCCCTACCAGGCTGCCGCGTACACTCCTTTCGGTCGCCACTTCTGCCACACCGAGGCTCTCCTGCACCACACGCAGGAGCATCTGGACCATGTCCGGATGGTCGCCGATGAGAGGGGACTTGAGCTCGCTGTACTTCGAGAGGACCTCTAGGAGTCTATCTTCTCACGTCACCGTCTTCTCTCTGCCAAGAGGAAGATCGTGAAGAAGAACAAGGCTCTGAGGAGGCGCGTCCGCGAGTTGGAGGACCACTTGGCTTCTCTTGAGAGCCACGTCTCCGAGTTGGAGGAGGAGACCGCCGAGCTCCGCAAGGAGAACGAGGCGGTACTTGGCCGCGACAACGACCACCAGGAGGCCTTCGACGAGGAGCCCGCTAGTACCGATGATGACGACCGTGGTAGCGAGAGCGGTGATGACCGCAACGCTATCCTCGACTTCTACGCTCCTGAGACTCCTAGCAAGGAGGACCTCGAGGAGCTAGTTCCCCACGTTAGCGGCGACGAGGAGATCCCACCACTCTACCTCTCACTTAGGCTGCCGCATAGTTGTTAGATTTCTCCCTTTTGCGTATCGTGTTGTATGGTCTATCTAGAACCATTTGCTATGTTGGATGTATGAGACTATGTTGGTTTGTGCGTGTGCCTGGACGTGTTGGGCACCCTTTTGCTTGTATATATTATGCATGCTTGGACATGTTATGTATGGTTGTTGGAGCATGTTATGTATGGATTGCTATGTATGTCATGTATATGCTTGGAGTTAGTCTTCTAATTGAAAAATGCATAAGTTTCCTTGTTATGCGTCTCACCAAACCACTTCTCTCCAGAATGGCTCCAGAAACGCGAGGCCAAGCTGGAGGCAATCCGCCACCACCCCCTGAGCTGAGCATGGAGCAGGTGTTGCGGCTCATGCTTGAAGAACGCGAAGCCACATGCGCCGAGCGCCAAGCTAACCTCGCAACCCTTCAGCATCTCGCACAGATCGCCACCAACCACAACAACCGCGGTGGAAATGAGGATGAGGAACCCCGCAACACGCTTAGGAACTTCCAAAACTCCAACCCGCCAACATTCACCAAATCCACCGAGCCTCTGGACGCCGACGACTGGCTCCGCACCATCGAGACCAAGCTCGAGTATGCGGGAGTTGGAGCAAACGAGAAGGTGCTCTATGCCACCCATTTCCTCGCTGGAGCAGCGGGTGCATGGTGGGAGAACGTCTGTGCCATGCAGCCCGAGGGCCAAGTGATGACTTGGGAAGCCTTCAAGACCAAGTTCCGCAAGGCCCACATTCCATCTGGACTCATCAAGATCATGCGCGACAAGTTTCTCAACCTCAAGCAAGGAAGTATGAGTGTCACCGAGTACCTCGACAAGTTCACCACTTGGGGGAGGTATGCCCCTAACGACATCGACACCGATGAGAAGAAGCGGGAGCGCTTCATGAATGGACTTCAGGAGGACCTGCAGCCTTATCTGGTCGCCGTGCCCTACAATGATCTGGAGTCCCTGGTTGACGCTGCTATCATGTTTGAGGACAAGAACAAGGCTGCCCGTGAAAGCCGGAAGAGGAAAATGATGAATCAGGGTGGACCGAGCAATCAAAGGTCCCGCAGCATGCCCCCATCAAGGTCTGCGCCACCCCCTCAGAGGTTTGCCTCTCAAGCTCCCAGGCCCAACAACCCCAACTGCCAGTACTCAAGCAACCGCCCCTCCAGCGGGAATCCTTCTGGAGGAAATCGCAACACCTTCAACCCTACCAACCGCAGCCAAGGAAGTGGCTGCTATACTTGTGGCCAGCCAGGGCATTTCTCTAAGGAGTGCCCCCTGAAGAAACCCTCTGCATCGAGCCTCAGCGCGCCTAAACCCAATCAGGGTCAAGGCCGTGGACCCTCTGGACGAAACCCAAAGAATCAAGCCAATGTTGCTCGTGGCCGCCTGAACCACGTCAACGCAGCTGAAGTGGAGGAGGCACCTGACGTTGTGCTTGGTACGTTTCTTGTCAACTCCGTGCCTGCAAAGATTCTATTTGACTCTGGCGCGTCACACTCGTTTGTCATTGAGAACTTCGTGGATAAGGGTAGATTGAAACCTAGTCGCAGGGGTAGACTCATGATAGTACAAATCCCGGGGTCATCAGTCAAGACCCAAGTGTCCTGCAGAGACGTCCCAGTAGAGCTCTACGGTGAGAAGTTCCAAGCGGATTTGATTGTTCTAGGTACCAAAGGGTTGGATGTGGTACTTGGAATGGACTGGATGTCCAAGTACCAGGGGCACATTGATTGCGCACGAAAGGCCATAACTGTGACCAGCAGTAGTGGAGTTCAAATTGAGCACGTAGCCACCATGCCATCCCGCAGAGCCTACTACAAGAAGTCTGTCTCTGGGCCGACTCTTGATCAAGTTCTGGTGGTATGTGAGTACCCCGACGTCTTCCCTGAGGAGTTGCCAGGTATGCCCCCTGACCGGGATATCGAGTTCGTAATTGAGTTGATTCCTGGAACAGCTCCTATTGCCCAACGACCTTACCGTATGAACCCCCAAGAACTTGAAGAGTTAAAGAAGCAACTTGCTGACATGCTCAGCAAAGGCCTTATCCGTCCCAGCGCTTCACCATGGGGATCGCCTGTTCTGTTTGTGGACAAGCGAGACAGTACCATATGACTATGTGTGGATTACCGTAAACTCAACGAGGTAACCATCAAGAACAAATACCCACTTCCAAAGATTGAAGACCTGTTTGATTAGCTGAATGGAGCCAAAGTATTCTCCAAAATTGATCTCCGCACTGGATATCATCAGCTGAAAGTTCGAGAGTCTGATATTCCCAAGACCGCTTTCACCACTCGCTACGGCTTATTCGAGTACACCGTCATGTCCTTCGGCCTGACCAATGCCCCTGCCTATTTCATGGATCTCATGAATAAGGTATTTATGAAGTTCCTCGACAAGTTCGTGGTGGTCTTCATCGACGATATCTTGGTCTATTCTAAGACCGAGGAAGAGCACGCAGAGCATCTGCGGCTAGTTTTGGGGACCCTGCGTGAACACCAACTTTACGCCAAGTTCAGCAAATGTGAATTTTGGCTGAAAGAGGTTGGATTCCTTGGCCACGTACTCTCAGCTGGTGGAGTATCCGTTGATCCCTCAAAAATCACCTCCATCATGGAAAGGAAAGCCCCAACCAACCCCACCGAAGTTCGAGCATTCCTTGGACTAGCCGGATACTACCGAAAGTTTGTAGAAGGATTCTCTAGCATCGCTCGCCCATTGACTCAGCTGCTCAAGAAAGATAAGAAGTTTGAGTGGACTGAGAAGTGCGAGCAGAGTTTCCAAGAACTCAAGAAGAGACTAGTGACAGCTCCCATTCTAACCATGCCCGACATTACCAAGAGCTTCGACGTCTACTGTGATGCATCCAAGCTTGGTCTTGGAAGTGTCCTTATGCAAGACGGCAAGGTTATAGCCTATTTGTCTCGTCAACTGCGCCCTCATGAGATGAATTACCCTACTCACGACCTCGAGCTTGCCGCTGTTATCCATGCCCTCAAGACATGGTGACACTATCTTATGGGAAACCGTTGCGAGATCTACACCGACCACAAGAGCCTTAAGTATATCTTCTCTCAGAAGGAGTTGAATATGAGACAACGGAGATGGATTGAACTCATCAAGGACTATGACCTAGGCATTCATTACCATCCTAATAAAGCAAATGTGGTCGCCGATGCCCTCAGCCGAGAACCTTGTTCTCTAAATGCCCTATTAAAGACCAGCCAGCCAACTTTATGCGAGGAGTTCGAGAAGTTTGGGCTTCAGCTTGTAAGCCATGGTTTCCTGTCGAACCTTGAAGTCTGACCCACGCTCACGGACATCATTAAAGAAGCTCAGAAGGGACATGAGAGTATCGAAGGCATCAAGCGTAGGATGGGACGAGAGGAAGTACCTGGGTTCTCAATTGACCAGGAAGGTGTGCTATGGTATAATGGCCGCATGTGCGTCCCTAGCATCGAGGAGTTGAAGCAGTCCATTCTGAAGGAGGCCCATGATACCCCTTACTCTATTCATCCCGGAGGCACCAAGATGTACCAAGACCTAAAGGAACGTTTTTGGTGGCACGGTATGAAGCGAGAGATAGCTCTCTATATTGCCCGGTGTGATGTCTGTCAATGCGTCAAGGCCGAGCATCAAAGGCCCGCAGGCTTACTGCAACCCTTGAAGGTACCGTTATGGAAGTGGGAGGAAGTAGGCATGGACTTTATTACTGGGCTACCAACCTCCAAGCGGGGACATGATTCTATATGGCTCATCATGGACTGCCTCACAAAAGTTGCCCACTTTATTCCCGTCAAGACCACTGACCATGGGAACCGTTTAGCAGAATTGTATATCTCCTGCATCGTCAGCCTTCATGGTGTTCCCAAGACCATAGTCTCAGACCGAGGGCCCCAGTTTACCTCACGATTTTGGGCAAAACTCCAGGAAGCTTTAGGCACCAAGTTATCCTTCAGCACAGCCTACCACCCACAAACTGGAGGTCAAACCGAATGAGTAAACCAAATCCTTGAAGATATGTTGCGAGCTTGTGTTCTGTTTTATGGAACCAAGTGGGAAGACTGTCTGCCATTCGCGGAATTTTCCTACAATAATAGCTACCAAGCTAGCTTGCAAATGGCCCCTTTTGAAGCCCTCTACGGACGCAAGTGCCATACCCCTCTCAACTGGTCCGAGACTGGAGAAAGCCAAGTATTTGGTCCTGATATCATTAAGGTGGCAGAAGAGCAAGTCTAGCTCATTCGGAATCGTCTGAAGGCAGCCCAATCCCGACAGAAGAGCTATGCTGACTCTAAGAGAAGGCCGGTTACCTTCAATGTGGGAGATTTTGTCTATCTTCGAGTGACACCGCTCAAGGGTATGCAACGCTTCCATGTTAAGGGTAAGCTTGCACCCCGCTATATCGGCCCATTCAAGATACTAGAGCACCGCGGAGAGATGTCCTACAAGCTAGCGCTACCCTCGGAATTGTCTGAGTTCCATGATGTCTTCCACGTATCGCAACTCCGCAAATGCCTTCAAGTTCCCAACAAACCCGAGACCTTCACCGAGATCGACCACAACTCCATCGACCTAAACTCCAACCTCACTTACCGGGAGAGACCAATCCGCGTTCTTGAGGAAGACATCTGTCTTACCCGTAGACGCAAGATCAAGATGTATAAGGTGCAATGGAGTAATCACACCAAAGACGAAGCCACTTGGGAACGTGAGGATTATATTCGACGGGAATTTCCCAGTCTACTTCACGCTTAGCTACCGAATCTCGGGATGAGATTCTTTTAAGGGGGGAAGGTCTGTAACACCCCACTTTTGTGACCAAGATTTAGATCTTACTTAAGCACTTATTTTGGGTGGAAAAAAAAACCTCTGCTCAGCCCTGTGCTTGTGTTCCATGGTATCCATGATTTCTTGGGAGAGCTAGCATGGGTGTTATCATGTGAATGCATGATTTTATGTGTGCAAGTGTGTATGCCCATGATTTCATGTGAGAGTGTTTGATTGATTTAAACCTTGCTTCCTTTTTCAACACATGTGCTTTTTACCTAGGAAGTATGCTATGATTTTATGCAACATATTTTGGCCCTAGCTCACAATTGTGTGCACCAAAAATCTTAGTATAGATCATTGGTGAGATCACCTCTCTTTTCTTTTCCTTTTCTTTTATTTTTGCTCTTTTATTTGGAAATAGGAGTGTCTCCAAAACCCTAGCTTATCTAGCTATAAAATTTTCAAACCTTGGTCTTGTGCTCTTGAACCCATTAGACACCTCTGGAGACTATCCTTGCTCAATTTTCAAACCTAGTTTGAGTGATTCAAATTCAAATTTGAATTTCGTCCATAAAGACCCTAGCCCTTGTTTTTCTCTCTTTCTTTCTTCTTAATTCTTGCAAACCGACCAAGAGTAGGCAAGGATCTGCTGGAGATCTCCCTAGGCATCCAGGGATCTTCAAAAACTTCTTCTGTTTGTCCTATTCGGTTGGCATCGAGGGAGAGGAGGAGCCCGATGCAAACCCCCTCTGCTAAACCCCTCTCTCTCTCTGATCTCAACCAGCTGCCGCCATCGACCCCCAATCCCTCGACACCACCCTGCTGGAACCCTACCCTGACCCCGCATGGCAGAGACCGAGCCCAGTCACCCCACGCCGCCCTGGCCATCGCCATCGCCACCGAGAGCACCCGATCGGAGCTGCACGCCACCGACCGTCTTCCGACCCATCGCTTCGCCACTGACCTCGCGCAGGCCCCCTTGTCCAATTCCCCGAATCAAATGCCCGCGATCCCGGCCGTACACGTCGCCATGACCTCGCAGAGTTGACGCCGCCGTGCAACCCAGCGCGCGCAGAGCGCGTTGCACGTTCCCGTGCACCTGCACGCTGCCCAGCCCCGCCCTGCACCAGCACCTGCATGGCAATGTGCTGGAAACACGAGGCCACCCTCGCCCTACACCCTGGTGCACTGTATCAACACCGCCGCCCACCGTTTTCCCTGCTTGGTCACTGAACCCGACCCATTTTCGTGTGAAACTGCCATCCACCGACACCACCTGCATGTCCCCTAGAACTAGCTCACCGTGCCGCCCCGCATAGCCGCCCATGGCGACCAATGGCGACCATCATCGGTGCACCTTAGACCGATGCCACCTATCAGAATAAAACCCCCAGCCCCTCTCTGGAACCCTCTCTCCCTCTCATTTGCCCACTCCTCTCTTCCCACTCACCTGCAAGGCCTCTCCATCGTGTAGCCGAGGCAAACCCGTCGACGGTGAGCCTGAGCCCTCGGGTAGATCATCGGCAAGGGAGAAGGTCGCCGTCGACCGTTCTCCTCCCTCTCTGCTCCTTGTCCGCATGATTGTATCACCAGCGCGATGGCCAGATCTCACATGCCCTTGTTTGTTACAGGGGAAGCTGAGGAGGACGAAGCCGTGCTGTAGACGCCTGGACACCGGCGAAGCCCGCGAGCAAACCCTAGACTCTGCATGCAAAGTCTGCGCTTGCTCTGGTCATCGAGGACTCCGCCGCCGCCGATTCCCAGCTTCTCCTAGCGCCGACGACCTCGGTGAGCCCCTTCCCTACGAAACCCTAGCCGGAGTCGCCCCGTGCGCACGCATGCAGACGACGGCGAGGACGATGGTGATCTGCCGTCGCCTGGCTCCTAATCGGATGGCCAGGACTCGCCCATACCCCTTCGGCCACCCGGGCTGGCCAGCGAGCCGGCTGGGCTGGATCTGGCCCAGATCTAGCTTGGCCTGGCCAGATCCGGCCTGCCTTTCTTTTTTTTCTTTGTTTTATTTAATTGCTGATTAAGTGCTGTGATTTAAATCAGTTTAAAAATGTTTTAGGCATCAGAAAAATATGATTCAAATTTTTCTGTGTTCAGTACAAAGTTGTCTATCACCTGGTGCTGCATGTTTGATTTTTAGGCTTCTAGATAATATTTGAGGGTTAAATAGAGTAGATCTATAGATTTACACCTATTTAGGCAAATCTGTGGTTCAGTTTAATGAAAATTGTTATTTCCAATTTTCACTGATGCTTTACTGCAATATTGATTTATAGGAACTGGTTTAACTAATTTAGGAAGTGTGCTTTGTTTGTAGAAATTAAATTAGTGATGTCAATATCCTGCAGTAATTGATTTATTGTGCTCAAAATAATGCTTATTTTGGAATGATTCCACTTGTGGTGTATTGGTCATTCCAGTAGCTTTCCAAAATGACCTCTGGTAGGATTTTTGGACTTACAGATTATTTTAGGGGATTGTTTTGCTATTCTAGTGATTTCTAGAAATAGGAAATTCTTATTAAATCACCCCTATAGTATTTTGATCTAATTCCAATTGTGATGTTTCTGAAATGTTGTTAGCTACCAGTAGGTATGTTGGTGCCATGTCTTAGGTTGATCTTGATGTATGCAAATGTTTGGTTGTGGATAAGTGTTGCCATGCAACTAGTTATTGCTTTCTATTATGATTGGTGATTTTTTTCCCTTTTATAAAATAGATATAAGTTCTGTTATCTAAACTTGTTTGCTTCTGATACTCAAATGCTTGAGTTGTGTGTTATGGTTTGAGTGAACTTCAAGTATGCATGAATTCTTATTGTGGTGTCTTCGTTTCTTTTTCCGGCGATAGAATCGAACGACGACTGTGCGGAGGAGGGAGAAGTGTTTGAGTACCAGGAGGAGGGTGATCAGGGACAAGCCAACCAAGGCAAGCCATCTACTTGTTGCATATCTGAATCCTAATAAGTCACTATGCATTGTTCTACTCTTGCTTTCATTACTATGCATTGTTTTCTTATATTGCTATTCCCTTATATAGCAATAGTTGGCGACTTAGGTCCACAAGTCGACTTGCTATCATCTCTAAAGATGACACCTTTGACACCTACTCAATACCCCGAAAAGTAGAGACTCGATGATTAGCATCGAAGTCTTTGGGAAACACTTGTAGTGGAGCCAAAAACTCTAGGATCGGGAATACTCCCTCGGGAAAGATTTTCGAACACCTTGGAGTAGTTGCTACTCCATTGAGATGTTTACAAATGATTTTATAAACTTGGAGTTGGACTTGGGAAGTGCAGGAGTTGGTGGATTTCTGAAAAATGGCATTGTGTATAAGTGTTCGCCAAACCAATTACTTCCGTGCAACCACATTACCCGGTATGGGACGGGCTTAGTTTGAAGTTTATTTGCTTTAGTGCGGGGAGCCTCACAACTATATAAGGGTCTGCAGGACCCTGGAATCCGGGTTGACGCTAAACGAAGGTCAACACATATCACGGCATATCCCGAGCCGCCGGAAGACACTTGGGTTCTCCCGCTGTGGCGCCGGAGTTACACTCTGGAGGAGGTACTGCCGGGATGTGCCGGGGAGGTAAACTCCATAGGGTAGGCACCCGTACTAAGGTAGATAGATGGAGGGCTTCGATCGATTATCCGAACCCCGCATACTCGTGTATGACGGTCCGTGGTGGTATCCCGGCGGATTTATCGAATGGTGTGGGTAAAGTGTACAACCTCTGCAGAGCGTAATCTATTCGAATAGCCGCTTCCTCGGTCATGGACGGTTGGGATGACCATACTTAGCCTGTGTCAGGTTTTGGTTTTATAAAAGGGTTTTCCTTAAAAAAATGAAGATTTGTGCCGGACGGAGTACTTGGAGGGTACGGCCGTGGCCCGGAAATGGATCGGAGTACTTGGAGGGTACTGCCGATGACTTGAGGTGGTCATGTTCGATTGGCCACCGCTCTATCCTTCAAAGGAGTTCCCCCTTTCCTAGAGATTTTACTAAATGTTTCTAAAAGTCTTCTTTAATAAGGATATAGAAATGTCGTGGGACATGCTATATCGACATGAGAAGTTAGTAGCATAGCCACTGAAAACTAAACCACCCCTTGCTACAGCCATATAGCATGTGAATATCCCTTCTTAGATGGTTTGCGAGTACAATTCCAAAATGTACTCACGGCTTTGTCCCTGGCTATTAACTTCGCCAGACTTTGGAGATGATTATGAAGAGGATGATGAGGAGTACGACGACGCCGGTGCGAACTAGGACTCGTTTCCCGGTCAGTCGCCTGTAGGGTAGTAGGCCTAACATGGGTCACTACGCTGCATGTATCCGCTGCTACCTATGTTGAAGTGTGTCCGTTGAACTTGCCCTGCGTGGCATTAGTATTCAGCCAAGAGGCTATGTAAGACTTAACGACTTATTTATGTAATGGATGTTGTACTCTGTAATGCCAACTCTGTTATATGGATTCATGACGGTCTTCCTGGGATCATGAATTGTATGCATAACGGGAATCCCGGGTGGTAAGCCGGGGTCCCCACAGTATTGGGAATATTGATGATCAGATCTAAGGTTATGCTAGTATCAACAAAGGAAAGGTAAAGGTACATCAACGCTTACAATTCAACAACTAATAGAACTTCATATAATGCACAGGGGTCATCACGGATCTCCAGATCTGATTGACGGTCATTTACCGGAGAGAGTTCTCGGTAATGTTTGTCGTGTTCTCGAACCGTCGGGTAACACTTAAGGGATATCAATGCTCGAGATGTTTTGGTAATATCCGGAAACGCCGTGAGATGATATATGAGAGAGGGTAATAGTTCCAACTAAGTCCGAAATAGTTTCGGTAGAGTCTGGAATAGTTCCGGTGGAGTTCGGAAGAGTTTCGATGAAGTTCGGAAGTGTTTCAGAGTGATGGAGAATTAATTATGAGTTAATTGATATTAATTAAATGAATTAATATTAATTAAATAATTAATAAATAGGAAAACACCTAATGGGCCCATTTTTGAAAGAAGCCCATCAAGGGAAAGGAAGGAGGGGCGCCTTGGGCCCTGGCCCTAGCCGGCCAGGGTTAGGGTTTGGGGGGCTTGGCCCCACCCTACCTAGCTGCTGCCGCCCTAGGTGCCTTGGGGAGGGGGCAAGGGTGCACCCCTCCCCCCTATATAAAGAGAGGGCCCCAGGAGAGGAGAGCACACAACTCATCCATGAGCATCTCCTCTGCTTGGCCGCTGCCCTCCACCTGGCCGCCGGCCACCTCTCCACCTCTCCCTCTCCCTCCATGTGGCCTCCCGAAGGGCTGTGTAGGAGAGAGGGATCTCACCACCGCTGCATGTTGTCTTGCTGCGGAGTTTCCGGGTTCATGTACAACACCATCTACTTTCCTCAATCTTGGCTGGATCATGGATTCAAGGAGTCATCGTGATCACCATACGTGTGTGTACGCAAAGGTGTCAGAGTCATTGCTCCAAGATCTTCATCGACCTTGAGGTTGGCTACGTCGTCTTCATCATCAATGCTTGTGCGGGAGCATAATCCCTGTGTTCGGTCTACGAGGGTACGTGTCCGAACTTCTATTTACTGTTACAACATTACTAATAGATAGGTCCTTGGGAAATTCGGGGTTGCGTAGTGATGCGGGCAGATAACCACCCAGTTGGGAACCCCAAGAGGAAGGTATGATGAGCATAGTAGCAAGTTTTCCCTCGGTAAGAAACCAAGGTTTATCGAACCAGTAGGAAAAAGCCAAACTTCAGAAGGTGATGCCTGCTAGCTTCGCGACAACTTCGGACAATTTATAAGGCGCCTCGTCCAGTGCTTTGCTTTGCACCAGCAACAACGTGGAACCTGCACACAACACAACCAAGAACTTTGCTCCCAACTTACGATGAGGCTGTCAATCTCACCGGTTTGCTGTAAACAAAGGATTGAGCGTATCGAGTGGAAAACAGTAGTAGTATGCGAGAAAGTAAACAATGCGAGTAAAAGTAAAATGGTGTAACAATGTAAAGGAAATTGGACCGGGGTCCACAGTTCACTACTGGTGTCTCTCCATAAGATAAATAACAACATGCTGGGTAAACAAATTACAGTTGGGCAATTGATAGAATAAAGATAACGTGCATATGTCACGAGGATCACTATGAGATTTACTCTGGGCATTACAACAAAATACATAGACCGCCATCCAACTACATCTATGACTAATAATCCACTCACAGGGATATCGTCCGAACACCCCATGAGTATTAAGTTGCGAACAACAGATAACTGCATTAAGCAAAGTGTGTAAGTAAACAAAATGAATGTCCTTGGACACAAGAATGTTGTTTTCTCCCTAGTGGCAACATCACATCTACAACCTTAGAGGTTTCTGTCACTCCCCCAGATTAAATAGAGGCATGAACCCAACTATCGAGCATAAATACCCCCTCTTGGAGTCACTAGTATCTACTTGGCCAAGATAGCTACTAACAACGGAGAGCATGCAAGATCATAAACAACATAGAGATAACAAAAGATAATATCCAGCACATCAACTTAACATAACACCAATATTCATCGGATCCCAACAAACACAACATGTAGAATTACACAAAGATGATCTCGATCATGTAAGGCAGCTCACGAGATCTAAACATGAAGCACAAGGTGGAGAAGACAACCATCTAGCTACTGCTATGGACCCATAGTCCAAGGTAGACTACTCACTCATCGCGCCGAAGGCAAGCATGGCGATGAAGAAGACCTCCGGTGGCGATTCCCCTCTCCGGCAGGGTGCCGGGAAGAGCTTCTGGACCCTCCCGATCTTGGGTTGACGACGGCGGCGGATCACGATGTGTTTCTAGAAAATTGATCGGGTGTTTAGGTTTTTCCCGTCGGGGGGTCTTTATAGGCGAAGGGGCATCGTCAGAAGTGGACCAGGGGGCCCTCACCACAGGTGGGCGTGACTAGGGGCTGGGCCGCTCTCCCTGGTGGTGAGGCTGGCCCCTGGCCCCTCTCCGTCTCCTCTTCGGTCTTCTAGAAGCTTCGTTAAATATTGGGATGTTCAGCTTTTGTTTCGTCCAATTCCGAGAATATTTCCTGTGTAACTTTTCTGAAACACAAAAACAGCAGAAAACAGGGAACTGGCACTATGGCATCTTGTTAATAAGTTAGTCCCGGAAAATGCATAAAAACGCCACGAAATGTAACAAAACACTAAGCAAATGGTGTAAGAACATGCATGGAGCATCAAAAATTATAGATACGTTGAGACGTATCACGTAGCCAATAAATTTTTGTTATTTGCACCAAACCCCAACACATACAAGCTGACCCAGGCTAAGCTGAGCTCAGATTTTGTCATGTGTTTGGTAACTTGGGTTGGTTGAGAAATGCTGACTGCATTTGTTGTTTGTTAGGTTGTATGTGGTGAGAGATGCTTAGGAGGTCCAAAATTTACACAAAGACCCCTCACTACAAAAATAAAAGGCAATTAGGTTCCTATATTAAAAAAAGAAATCAGGTCCTTATATACAAAAGAAAGCAATCGGGTCCCTATAAAAATGTAATCAGGTCCCTATCTTGCAATGGGCATGGAGGCGCTGGCCCTCGCTGGCCGTTGAGGCGCTTGCAAGGGCGGCACTGGGCAGCGCTGGGCGGTGCTGGCCGTGGCACGCGTGAAGTCTAGGCGAGGGAGGTGGCGGTGGAGCTTGTCGAGGTGCTGGCCATGGCTGGCCATGGAGGCGCTGGACAGATTGCGTGCGAGGTCGAGGGCGATGGAGGCGGCAGCGGATCTTGTCCCTGGAGCATGGCACGAGGTCGGGGGCGAGGGAGGCGCTTGGAGCGCGGCGCGTGTGAGGTCTGGTCCTCGTCCGTGTAGAGGAGGTCAACGAAGAGAGGAAGGGCGACGACGAAAGCCTGCACTGAGGAGGCAGTGGCGGAGCTCGTTGAGGAGGCAGCGGTGCTTGTTGTGGAGGTGGCGGCGGAGACCGAAGTCAACAAGGAGGTATGATGGCGGCGGTATCCTCGGTTGTTCTCGACAGGGGAGACATAAGGGAGAGCGGATTTGGGTGGAAATGACGCTCCGAGGCGGTGGCCCCTACTGGATTCGGCCTAGGTGCAGGGCGCGGGGGCGGGGGAGAGGGGGGTGTTCCGGCCGAGGCTAGCCCTACCCAGGTGTGAAGTTCGGTTTCAACTTCTCTACCGGGAAGGGCTGAGAGTCCTTTTTCGGGTAAGGTGGACACTTCCCACACGGGAAAACCGGGCTACCAAACATCCAAATTCTCAAATATCTCGGTTGAGATGGAAATTGTTGGGTTGGACCATGCTACCAAACACACCCCTAGAGTTGGCTTCAAACTCTGGAGAAACTCCTCCTCCCCAAGTGTCCAACATCGGTTTGAGCTATAGCTTCTCACCTTTGCCCCAAGCATACATCCAACCAAGGAAAACAAATATTTGAGCCTAGCTCTAATATCAACCGAGCAAACTTCATCCCCCTCTAAAAATTTCACATTTTCTTACTCTAAAATTTGTGGGGAACTCCAAATAATTGGAACACTCCGGAGCATCCAAGCTTCTAGATTTGATGTTCATGAAGACCGGCGATCGCCAAAAGAACTATCCATGGTTGTCAACTAGGACTTTGTGGTAAAAATCAAGGTTACGGTGGTTAGGCCTTTGTGGCTGAGGGATCTTTGTATCCAAGCCTCTCCAAGGAAGACATGTGAATGATTTGAATTTCAGGAATATATCATGTGTCGCCATGCCAATTTGTTACTATATCTTGTGTTTATTATCTTGCTTAGTGCAACCCTATCTTGTTGTCGTTGCTATTTAGAATTGCTAGTGACGCGTGATATAAGGTTATTTCACATAAATTTGCATTTTAGCAAGCCTATTTTATCCACATTCCAACTAATCAGCAATTTGATTAAAATTTTGCCTATTCACTTCCTACCCCTACATCGAAGTTGAGATCGTTTATCCTTCAAAGAGAGAATCAGGTTTAGATGTCTTTGAGGTAATTCACATGTTTTGGAAGGGAAGAAAGCAATGAGTAAAGTTCAAAGCAATGAAGCAATCATGAAGGAAAACATGATTTTTTTTCAAAGCCCGATGTAAAATTTACTTTTCATTGCAACGCAAAGGTTTTAACTAAATCAGCTAGGCTCATGGCAACTCCCTAGCCTCTCCTCTGAACACCCCATTTCCCAATGGTTGGGAAACACGCTGTCAAGTGTCAAAGGAACACTCCATTTTGCTATAGAAAAATGGTAAACACACGCCATCTTCCCCATACCCTGCCCATCTTGGTCACGCGCATAGTGTTAGCAGCATATGCCCCCACATATTCCCCCCAAATCCCTTTCTTTGCTTGATCCCCTGCTCTAACACCCAAATCCGCCGCCCGTTTCAGCTTGCTTTGCCTGCCTATATTACTCTGCACCTCAACGTCGATGTTATGGCTTCACTAATTCTCCCTGCGTAGACACTCAACAGCTTAGGCAGCACAGCGCAGCAGTTACAGGCGCATTACCTGCATAGGCGACGATGAAGTTCGGTAAGCGGCTGAAGAAGCAGATCGAGGAGAGCCTGCCGGAGTGGCGCGGCCAGTTCCTGAACTACAAGGAGCTCAAGCGCCGCGTCAACGCCGTCCCCTCTCCGTCCCTC
This sequence comes from Dactylis glomerata, assembly GCA_007115705.1. Taxonomy (NCBI): domain Eukaryota; kingdom Viridiplantae; phylum Streptophyta; class Magnoliopsida; order Poales; family Poaceae; genus Dactylis; species Dactylis glomerata. The sequence goes on along the minus strand of QXEO01000422.1, from coordinate 2,131,650 downwards.
GCCGCCGCTGCCACCGCCGAGGCCGAGTTCCTCGCCCTCCTCGACGCCGAGGTCGACAAGTTCAACGCCTTCTTCCTCGAGCAGGAGGAGGAGTTCATCATCAGGCAGAGGGTACGCGCGCGTTCGTCGCACCGGCATGCATGCCCTCAACTAATTAACAGATCCTCTCCGGCCGGTGTGCAAACCTCTCATTGTTGTTTCTCGTGGGCGCAGGAGCTGCAGGAGAGGATCGAGTGGGCGGCCGTGGCGAAGGCAGCGGCGCCGGAGGCCGAGCACGCGGCGGAGATCGCCCGCGTGAGGAGGGAGGTGGTCGACTTCCACGGCGAGATGGTGCTGCTCCTCAACTACAGCAGCATCAACTACACGGGCCTGGCCAAGATCCTCAAGAAGTACGACAAGCGCACCGGCGGCGTGCTCCGGCTGCCGGTCATCGCTAACGTGCTGCAGCAGCCCTTCTTCACCACGGAGCTCATCTCCAAGCTCGTCAAGGACTGCGAGGCCATGATGGAGGCCGTCTTCCCGCTCCCGCCGCAGCAGCTCGTGGAGCGCAAGGCGCTCGCCGTCGCAGAGCAGAGCATCTTCCGGAACACCGTCGCCGCGCTGCTTACTATGCAGGAGGTGCGCAGCGGCAGCTCCACCTACGGCCACTTCTCCATGCCGCCCATGACCCCAATGGCGGATTCCGACTGGCTGCTCCAGTCCTTCCAGCCGCCGTCACCATTGATCCCCACGTAGTGACTGACGACAAGCACATATATGAGGAATTTCCTTTGTCAGGAAATGCTCAAAAGAGCATGCAAATGTGTAATTGCCTGACTGCCTGCTTGTAAGATACTCAGTTTTTTACTTACACCAGTTTGATGTCTCCGAGCTAGCTAGTAGGACTTAATAATGTATTTACCATGTGAAATCAACACCCATATGTGTAATTGGCTGTATATAAATATTTTCTTCTCTTAATTTGACATTCTCCTTTACTGAAGTAAACATTGTATTCTCCTCGATCTAAAATGTGAAGTTCTTCAGCTTTTTTTATCTTTCAGACATTTCTAACTTTGACCATCTATAAAAAAAACCATCTAATATGAACTAATATTACTAGATTTATCATGAAATAACTTCTAAAATCTTTTTTATTGTCATGTGTCGCGATATGTTTGCACATAAATAAATACTCAAGATATGTTCTTTTTTTTAGAGAGACCGTCAAATTATTTTCTTGGACACAGACAGTGTTCTAACTGTCTTAAAAACTTTGCACTATCCTCTACATTTACCCCAGAGAACAAAGGGACACATTCATAAAGTGTTGTGCTAAGAGCATCTCCAACAGACGCGCTATATAGGCCGCGTGCTATATAAACCGCCGATATGCAGCGCCAGATCGTGAAAATGTTCCTCCAGCAGGCGCTGCAATTTTTTTTGGGCGCGGACCGGTTTGCCCTATCCTAGACACTAAAATTTGGGCTTCGGCTCCAGCGCGCGGCATCGGGCGAGGCAGCCGCGAAAAAGACCCGCGCTGAAACTTCTCCTCGCGCCTCGCCGCCCCACCGCCGAATCCTCTCCTCCGCGCAGCCGCCGGCGCAATTTCGGCGATGGACGCGTCCTTCGGCACCCCACCGACCCCTCCCTACTCCATTCCCCTTCCGCCGCCGCCGCCGCATCCTCCGTCGCGCCGCCGCCCAACGCGGCAAACCCTAGCGACGCCGGCAACCCGGCCGCCGTGGCGCGAGCTCTCTTTGTGCCGCCGCGGCCGACGCTGCACACAAGCGCCGCCACCGCGCAGGTGCCCGCCGCGCAGGCCCCCGGCAAGGTGCGGGCGCCGCCGAGGAGGAAGGTGTCGGCGTCCAAACGCCCGCTCACAGCCGCGGGCGCCGGTGGCCCGGCGGCGAAGAAGGTGAAGGCAAGTGTGACCCGCCGCGCGCAGGCTCCGCCACCGCCTCCACCAATGAACAATCCGCCGCCGGCGCCTCCGTCATTCGACCCATCCGGCGCACATATGGTGTTCGATGAAGTGCTGGAGAGGTAAAAATCACTTTTTTAATCTAAATTTTAGTTTTGTTGCATACGTAGCCGGAGAATCACGAATTTTATTGCAAATGTAGAGTCGATGATGATACTTTCATGGAGACAATGAATGTTGGATCTTCGTTTATGCATGGAGATATCATCATTGATGCATGTGAGGAATATGAGGAGGATATCGATAAGGAAGGAGAAGGGTTGATTGGATCGCGCCCTACCGGTCGGTCGGCGAACTACACCATAGCGGAGGACAAGTTGCTTTGCAAGACATGGTTGACAATTGGAATGGATCCAACAACCGGTACCAATCAAAAAGGAGAAACCTATTGGATGAGGATGAAGGAGTACTTCGACGCCAACAACACAAGTGGGAGCGAGCGAACCATGCGTTCTCTTCGGTCTCGTTGGTCGGGCATCAACACCGATTGCCAAAAGTGGTCGGGCGTGCTAGCGCAAGTTGATGTCATTAACCCAAGTGGCACAAATGAGATGGATAGGGTAAGCAATTCTACTAATATATTCTCTTTTGCTTAAGATGCATACGGTTATTATTCATATACCTAATCTATTCTCTTTTGTTTGCTTTGTAAAACTCTATGGCTCAAGGCTTGTTTAGAGATATGGGAAAGAAGAACCACAAAGACAATAAGATTCTTGGCAAGCCATTCACCATGCATCATTGCTATGAAGTGCTAGGAAATGAAGAAGAAGAAGAAGCAAAAGAAGGCGATGACTTGGAAAATGCGGAAGTGTGAGATTCTATCTTGCATTTGATATGCAAATTGTGTGTTGCACTTTGTGTCTATTTGAACCATATGTTGTGTGTTGTTGAACTACGTCGTATTGTGAGTTGTTCTTGAACTATGTGATATGTGTGTTGCACATTGTGTCCATTTAACTATGGTAGATCATTTGTTTCATGATTTTTATGTGAGAATTTGATCTTGTTGAATGCATAGGAGTGTAAAATGTTGTTTTCCGTCGGCGCGCGCTGCATTTTTGAGCACCCGGCGGAGGAGCATGTTTTGCGCTCGCGAACACGCTGTAGTATAGCGCCTCCGGTGGGGGGAAATCTGTGCCAGCGCGCCGCAAACATTTACAGCGCGGGCGGGACGACATATAGCGTGCCGAAATATTGTGCACCTGTTGGGAGATGCTCTAATCTACAATCGTGAAGGTAGTAGTAACACAGATAAATATAACAAATTACTCCATTTGGAGTGCCCCGAGGCTCATGTGAACTTTTTGACTGCAAGTTTATGCAGAGGATAGTGAGTAGATCTTGATCGGCCAAACTTGCCCCTGGGGACAAGCAGAAGCACACCAATTTTGATGTACCGTGTGTTTCAGTATCCAACCATACTAACAGTATTAGAAGATAATAAAACTGAAGTGTGGCCTGTAGTGAGTCAAAAGCTATCAGGAAGAAGAAAGGGACGCACTGAGAGGATGATAGGCATCGTGATGACGACGAACCACTCTCACCGATGTGTAGTGTTAAAGTGGTTATACACATACTATTTCAGATAAGTCAACTCATCATTCAGAACTCTTTTAGCTCTGCAACTATACGCTAATGCTTGATGACAAACGCGACCACGAATTCAGCACGACTTGCATGAAGAAATTTCTTGTGCAAATTGTAAGCAAGGAAGATGATTCTTTCTCCAAGCGAATATACCGAAGTGAGCCGCAGGAGTTGTGGGCTACTACAAAGTCCACATGACTTCAAGGTTGACGTTGAAGAACTGGTTATGCCATTACTCTCCCATTCATAGCCATTCAGGACTTTTCAGATCACATATCAATTCCTTTGCTCGCTTTGTTGCTTGCAAGATGACAAGAATATTCTTCAGAAGGATTTAGCCAGCAGGCGGGTGACTGGACTGGATGGGCAAGTTGCTGCTCTAAATAATTCATGAACACTGGATATTCCTTCCAAAATGCCGAATTCTTATATGGCATTGAATGCAGAGTCCAGTCCGTAAGATGGCACTATGGTCTATGGAGTTCCATATGGAGAAAAGGATTGATATGATAGGTCTAACTAAACAAATGCCGGACTCATCGTCGGTTCTGGATTTTCAGAATTCCAGATGATAGCTATCTGAATGGCTCTTGATCATCACAGAAGTCACCGTGTTAATCGTAAGATAAACTATCGTATGCAGCTGTACTTGTCCCGGTCCATCAGATAGGCAGCACTTCTCCAATCAACTCACAGTCAGCTTCGCCAAATGAAAAGGTAAAAGGAAGGTATATGCCCTATGTCACCAAACATCGACGTACGTGAGCCGTAGCATATCCCTGTTCTTATTCCGATATGCTAACCTTCCTGCCACACCAAGACAGATGTAAGCATGGGCGGTAGGGCATTACCTTAATGCGGAGTTACAGGTGTCTCCATCTTATCGTAATCTTGCTTTTGAGCAAAGCAGCAAATGACATCGGACATATGCGGCGACGCTGAGTATTGAACATGCTAAATCTCTCCACTAGCTAGTGTACATGCTGAACAATGCACAGCGGCCATTTGGGGAAAAAGAGCTGGTTAAGCTGATTCCAGAGTGAGTGGTCTTTCTTAAGAGGCCAACACTGGGAAAAAAAACCGGGGTGCAGCTGCTTTTATTGTCTTAAGTGTAAATGGGGGAACAGAAAAGAGAAAGAAAACAAAAGATGCTATATCTGCTGATAAAAAGAGTACAAAGTTTGGAGCCCGATCTTAAAAGCCTTACCATGTTTCTCTTTAGCCATGTGTCCAACCATAGTCATTTCCTACCTCCAGTAAGAGGTCTTTTATGGTACCCTCAAATAAATATTATCCGTCCATTTTGATCAATACAATGGTGTATAAGTATTCATACTTATGTCGAAAACCCGACAAGTATGAATCATACTTATGTCGAAAACCCGACAAGTATGAATCATACTGGTGACCTCGCGACCGCATGTTTGTGAAAGAGGCCAGGCCGCCTGGCCCAATAGAGCGAGGTATCGTCGTGTACCAGACCGGTGTGCGTAAAAAAAAGAACTTCCATTTCATCCCCATCTCCACCGCTTTCTCCACTCCCGATCCCCTTACCGCCGCCTTCGTTGCCGGTCGATTAGGCCGGCTCCGGTGAGTCCTAGCGCCGCCGAATATCGCCCTAAAGCCACCCTCTCCCTCTGGATTCCAAGATGTGAAAGCTAACCGCCCATCCGCTGCCCCACGACGAACCTTAGCCGTCGTGGATCCCGGCTGGTCGGCGCCGCCTCGGACGCCTGCCGCGTGGTTGCAACACCACGCCGAGCGGTGGCCGTCTACGCCGCCCCAACGCCAACGCTGGTGTTCGTCCGACTGCTGCTAGGGTTACGTTGTGGGGGGGGGGGGGTCACCTCCGCCGGGATGAACACCGCCTAATAACCACCGAGGCTACAAGGTTCATGTTTCTTGGAGTCGTGGAATCAGCTCTGCATTTCTTGGAGTTTCCCGTTCTATCAAGCTACATGTTCAGAGTTTTCCCCATTTTAATATTCAGAGTGTTTTCTCATTTTTTGAATATTCAGAGTTCCACACTCACACGCCCAGCCCTTCGTTACAGTACGGTTTGCCATTTTGTAGTGGGCAGCTCGTGTGATTTTTCTTAAAATATATAGAAAATTGTTATCTTGAGGAACCTGTGGGAGAGAGATCAAGCGGGAGCCTATGTGCAGCTAGGTCGCGGGTGGCGACCACATGCAACAGCACTCTTGCAAGCGCCGACGACCAGCACCATATAGCACAACATATGTCGTAATTTAGAAATATTGCTTAATAGAATTTGCAACCCATTAATCTCCTGACGTAGGAATACTACTAGGAGTAGTACATAACAACAGAACTTATACTGAGGCTATCAAGCAAAACAACAGAACCATGGATTCCCATATATGTCTATTTACTTTGAAGCAAAAGCTTCTTGCCGTTTGTGTTGTTGTGCGGTACTAGTTTGCTTCTATGTATTTCTTTTTCTTTTCTATTTCGTTGGTTGGTGCTATATTCGAGTACAGAAATATGTCTACGAATGCAGAGAACTGTAGGAGATTATATACTTGTTAGCAGTTATGTTTTTATAATCTGTTACTGTGATTTCCTTAGCTTCAAGGAAAATTCGAGTGACTGTGAACAGAAGGAATTTCTTTTGTCTGATTTTTTGGTATGTACTCATATATTAATATATATTTGATGTCGAGTTTCTGTAGTTGTGTTAATCTATGGATGGCATTCTTGCTGGCGGAAGGCGGAGGAGGGATCGGAGCCACCGGCAACCGCTCTCCTCGCCTGCAGGAACGGACGCCACTGCTTCTTCTTCACCGACCCATTGGCTTTACTGATGTAGGTAGTGAAGTTAAACTTCACAATGCATCGACATGGCTGGCGAGAGGTACTTCCCTAAGGAGATCTTCCAGCGTGGTGAGCTTGATTGCATCCAGATGAGGGGCACGTGCTGCTGTCCCATACCTAGGGTGTTCGTAATGGGTGGGATCAAGACGACGCTCCAGGCTCCACAACTCGTTGTGCTAACACGGTTTTGTTTGCGTTCCTATGTCCATGTTAAAACTGTCTGGCTGGCGACTATGCGCCTAGCCACCGGCAGTGGGGGAGGCAGGAATAAATTTGAGGTGTGGCGGAGTCGATAAATGAGAAAATGCAAGTCTAAAGTAACGAGTATCTCTTCTCTACTAATAATATTGCTAGAGGTATGGTCCGTGGCTCGCAAGTACGCTTTCAATCCACCAAAAGTACGTTTTCTAGGCGTCACATCTATGTTTCGTCCTTGATTCGCTTCCTACATCGATCGGTCCGTTCGAGTTTTTATTACGTACCAAGTAAGGTCTCCTATCGACGTGCAATGCCTCACGTACGATGCCTCTATGTAAGAGATCATATATACACCGCCCGACCCAGCAACTCGATCATCACAAATAAGTCGACTTTTGCTAGCTAGGGTTTTCTCAAAGTTTCGATCATGCTAGCTGGGAAGGAGCCATGGCGGGCGCCGATCTTGCCGTCAGTCCAGCTCGGGTTCGATGTGACCTTGGCTTATGCGGGCGTGGATGTACCTGGGTTCGCAGAGGCGATGAACTCTGGGGACGTGCTCCTCGCGGTAGATGGTAACGGTACGATGAACCATATCTTTCTGCCGATGGGGGCATGCTGGGAAGAAATTGGACTGGATGGCCATAACTAGGGGCAACCTGCCCATACCATGCAGGTCCGGTACGTCGAGTTACACAGCGAGCACATCGACATCACCAACTGAAACTCTCCTATGAGTCTTCTCACTTCCTGTTGTCAGTGCTAGCTTGTAGTATTTACTGCTTGGATCTTCAGTTCGAGTGTTAATAGATGGACAGAGAAAAAGACTTGATATCAATTTTAGTCATTGATTGATCGGTTATCACCAAAGGGTGTTCTAGGTTGTACACTGCAGCAGTCTACTCCATTATACTACTCTTGCTCGGCCGTTGCTCGGCCGAAGCCACAGGATGGAATTCTCCTACATAATATTCTCAAGGTGGTGCTCATAAGAATTCCCAAACGGTTTTATTCTATCTCTGCAATGAGGGAGTCCGGCCATTCTGTTGTACCTACTTAATTGTGCATGCTTAGCTTCAGGTATAAGGATTACTATATGGAGTAAATGGAAAATTTATCAACTTCTGTCGACACATTAATCTGAATAGATATCATCTTTTTTTTTGTTATACTGTTATTCAGGATGAAAAAATTGAGCAATCTGAAGGTGCGCTGGCAGGCATTGGGGTCCTACCCCGTATCATCCTCTTCATTGCCTACTCGACATACTCTGCTTTCTTGTATTTGATTTGATGATAGGAATACAGTCTTACTGTCGAATTGGACTGTAAATTTCACTAAAAAAAAACTCTTCGGGCACGTAGTGCAGAATATAACCCCTTTGAAAGCAATATTGTGTTATCACTAATGTAGCATACAGAATACCCTTCTAAATTGTTGCTTATGCACTGAAAAAATAGAGAATTATCAAATAGATTAATAGGTTAGTGTTTCATCAAATAGTGAGTCATATCAAAGATTTGCAAAGAGACTACCTGACTACCTTTTTCATGACGATTATAAGGTGGTGAGTTGATGATAGATGGTTGTTTTGCTCCATTATGTATGTTACTAAAAAAGTTAAACCATCTTAGAACTTGCACTCATATGTAGCTAATCTATAACATTTTCAGGTCAGTATGATTCCTTCAACAGTATTTGGTAAAATTTATGTGGTAAAAAGAGTTATTTGTTAATTAGCCTATATTATACTTGTACGCAATTATCAAGTCGGGCATCTTCAATAGAGCATGTTCATTCTTAAGTCATATGTAGTTTGGTAGTGTTATTATTGTGCTCCGTAGCGAAGCACGGGCAATATGCTAGTATAGTATAATATCGTAATGTTCAATAAAGTATCTACTATCTACTATATACTAAAAGCACAATACGTAAGTCTAAAATAGAGACACGAGGTTAATCCACATCATCAGAATTATTTTAACTGTTAGATCTAAAATTTACGGCTAAGATTTAAAGACCGGATTAAAGTTACGTAACTATTGTCACGTCCAACAAACCTGTACGTGTAACCATTAAACAAAAAAAAGGTATAGCTGCCATCAGATGTGCCCACGTACAACAGTTTTTTTTCGGGGAGAAAACGTACAACACTTGGAAAGTTGTAATCCTCTTTTTTTTTAAAATAGCGTACAACAGTAGAAACGATTTGTTTCTCGATGTTCAAATTGGACAAATTTACCTATCTCTATAGGCTACGTGGGAAAGCGATAACCATGAATTAATCTCGAGGCTCAAGAAAAATACAAAAGATATTTCTCTATTTTTTAGAATTTAGCAGGTTAATTTTCGTAGCCAACAGTTTGTCGGACGTATGCCATCTCGAAATCTTCTCCTTCCTAAAAAGTCGGCAATCATGTTCTAGAAAATGTCCACAATCCGTCCATGCCACGAGAATTTCTAGGAACCCAAGAGAATTGCGCTGTAGACCACGACGCGATCAATTGACCATTTGTGTAGGATACGAAGTGAGCTAGACGTCGGATGGGGATCTTAATTGGATTGGACTCGGACTCACTCGAGTGCTGGTGACGTTGCCTGCAGTTCACAGTAAATTGCAACCTCGAGTCAAACGCCGCATCCACTCGGCTGTTAAGACAAAGGGGAAAAACCCTACCCTCCATTCCATTCCAATTAAGCATCTATAATCAATCATGGGATCAATATAATGTGGTTTCCCTTTGAAGGTATATTGACATTCGAAATACATGCTTTTAAGCATGGTCATCATCAACGACTGAAAGCAATATATTTGGTCAGCAACGGGAATAAGTCAATGGTGCATATATATATTATGTGCTTGTAGCTAGGTTATTGTGTGGGTTGTTGATAAGCTATGAAATATTATTTAAAAACACTGATAAATAATTATATTAGATTGTTGTCAGAACTTTGCGCAACAAATATATTTGTTCCAAAATGTAAGATGTATAAACTTAAGAGTGGGTTACAGTAAAAACAAGTAGAATCAATCATAAATTAGACTATGTTCAAAAATGCATCCAATCAACATTTTCTACTTTGAAATATAGATATATATTATATTATTAGGACCAGTCGAGTGAAAATAATAACATTTTATTTTCTAAAAATATTCAAATGTTTGCAACATGTTCGTGTATAATAAATATCTAACTGATATTTTGGAGAATATACACATGCTACAATGTCATGTATTTTGGAACAAAGTTTGGAAATGATAGGAAGAAATTCCAGATTAAAAATGTCATTAAACTTTAATATCAAAAACTATTTTTATTTATTAACTTCATTAAATAGATCATCTAAAAAATTAAATGGTAAATAACCCACTTTGCGGTGTGAGTGCATCAATATCACTTTGTTATGTGAGTCCAGGACACAAGAGGTATACTCTATACTCTCTTTGTTCATAATTACCGTGCATTCTGGATTTAATCAGAGTCAAATTTTATAAACTTTGACTAATCATGTATAAAAATAATAACAACTACAATATGTAAAAACATTATTAGAAGTGTCATAAGATGTATTTCCTCTTAAAAATGATAATATTTTGATCAATATGCTTGGTCAAACCTTTTAAAGTTTGACTTTTAGTAAACACAAAATGCAGGGGTAATTCCGAAGAGAGGGAGTATTAAAACAAGGAAGAGAACATGAGGCTAGAAAATTATAGTAAATTAAACCACATACATTAATCTCGTAAACCAAGCAATTCTTATTTTTATTTGACCACGGTCGATCGATCCTCGAAGTTGTACATGAACACATCTAGCAATTGCTCTTGTGAATATTTTAGTTTAGTAAACCATGTAGATAGTCTATCAGAACCTCATTCCCACTTTATCTATGTGTATAAATGTAATGCCACTTACAAACTAGCTAACTCAAGATATCCGAGTGCTAATGACCCTATAGATAATATATATGTTTTTATTTTATACATTATACAACGATCATTAGTCCATAAATTTATGTTTCCTTGCTTTTCATATTATATGCAACATAGCAAAGACAACAATATAGGTAACGGCTATATAAACAAAGTGTTAATGTTTAATTAGTAGCATAAATATATATGAAACCATGTTATAAAAATTTCCAAAGCAATAAAGATAATATCGTCATATTTGCGAGGGTCACTGTGCTAGTTGCACTAAAAATACCTCACTGAATGAGAAATAAATGAACAATTGATCTACAATTATAACTGGTTGAGCAAACATACGATCTGCAAAAACAGAGAAACGATAGAATAAGCATGGATTAGCTAATAACTACTAGTATCATATTAGGGGACAAAGGCTTGTTATTCGGTGAATGTAAAATACATACTCATAATGAATTTTTACTTGCAGTGTGGCATTGGCATTTTTTTCTTCCGATTGAATTTTTTTTGTTTCTGCAAGATCAAGTCTTTTGAATATCCTTGCTCGCCATGTTGTCCTTGCAGACTTGCCCGTTGTGGCATCGTCTCCGTGTGTTATAAAACGCGATAGGCAATAACGAAGAACGAGAAGAAATTATAGCATGGAGACACAAGGTTTTAACGTGGAAAACCCTCTTCAACAAAGAGAGTATATATTGGGAGTATTTGCAAACGTCGTGGGTTATCTTATGATGCAATTCACCCTAGCCGGCGGCTTATAAGGAGTATATGTAGGCGGCAGTAACGATCCATACTATAGAAAAAAAAACTACACCTTGAGACAGATTCCTTATAGCATGAACTTCAACAATTTTGTAAACAACAAAGAAAACACTTTTGACGCCAAACAACTACTAGGGCTAAATAGTTATACCAACTAAGCTCGAGCAAAGCTCAAACTTAGCAACAAAACTGGCTTTGTTATCATATCAGCAGGATTATCATGATTACTAATCTTGCATACCTTCAGTTTACCTTGAGCGACCATGTCTCTCACATAATGGTATTTGACATTAATGTGTTTGCTGCTCTCATGGAATATTTGATCTTTAGTTAAGTATATAGTACTTTGACTGTCACAAAACTTGTTAACACAAGCATCATCACCATAAAGCTCAACATATAAAAATTTCAACCAGACAGACTCATTACACGCTTTAGCAATAGCCATGTATTCAGCCTCGATAGTAGATTGGGCAACAACTGGTTGCAAAATTGCCCTCCAACTCACAGCATAATCATCCAACAGTAAACACATAACCTGTAAGAGAGCTTCTCTTATGTAAATCAGCTGCAAAATCTAAATCCATGTAACCAACAAGTACCGTTCTAGTCCTACCAAGATACCTGAAAATCTACTGAATAGCCTTCCAATGTTCTTTACCAGGGTTAGCCATGTATCGACTGACCAAACTCATAGCATATGAAAAATTAGGGCGAGAACAAACTATGGCATACATCAAAGAACCAACAACACTAGAGTATAGAACTCGAAACATGTACTCAGCATCTTCATCAGTAACAGGACATTGAGTAGATGACAGTTTGAAGTGTGGTGCAATAGGTGTTGTGACTTTCTTTGCATCCGGCATATTAAAGCGATGAAGAACTTTATTAATGTAATCATGCTGACTAAGAAATAGCAAACCAAATTTTCTATCTCTTGTAATTTCCATACCTAGTATTTTCTTAGCAGCACCAAGATCCTTCATCTCAAACTCACTACTCAGTTGTGCCTTCAAAGTAGTGATCTCTTTCTTGCTCTTGGCAGCAATCAATATATCATCAACATATAACAAGAAGTATATGGGTGATCCATTAACAAACTTAATGTAAATGCAGCTATCATACTGAGATCTCTTGAACTCATGTGCAAGCATAAAATGAATCAAACCACTGTCTTGGAGACTGTTTCAAACCATATAAAGACCTCTCAATTTGCAAACAAGATTCTCCTTACCAGGCACTATTAACTATTCAGGTTGGTCCATGTAAATTTCCTCCTCCAATTCACCATGCAAAAACACAGTCTTCACATCTAACCGCTCAAGCTCAAGATCGCGCATAGCAACAATACCAAAGAATTTACGAATGAAACTATTCTTCACAACTAAAGAGAAACACATCACTATAATCAATACCTGGAATCTGGTTGAAACATTTTGCTACTAACCTTGTCTTAAACCTCGTAGGCTCTTTAGGAGACAAACCTTCATTTCTTTTAAATATCCACTGATATGTCTCAAACGTATCTATAATTTTTGATGCTCCATGCTTGTTTTACACCATTTGCTTCATGTTTTGTTTACACTTCGTGGCGTTTTTATGCGATTTCTGGAACTAACCTATTGACAAGACGCCACAGTGCCAGTTCCCTATTTTCTGCTATTTTTGCGTTTCAGAAAAGCTACATAGGAAATATTCTCAGAATTGGACGAAACGAAGACCCAAACTCCTATTTTTCCTGGACGAAGGACCAGGACCGAAGATGAGACGGAGGGGGGCCAGGGGCCAGCCTCACCACTAGGGGGCGCGGCCCAGCCCCTGGCCACGCCAACCTGTGGTGAGACCACCCTGGTCCACTCCTGACGACGCCCCTTCGCCTATAAAGAGCCTCCCGACAGAAAACCCTAAAACAATCATCGTTTTTCCCAGAACAGTTCCGCAGCTCCGCCGCCGCCACCGATGAATTTCGGGGGACAGAAGTCTCTATTTCGGCACCCTGCCGGGACGGGGAAGTGCCCTTGAAGCCATCTCTATCGGTCTCCATCACCGTCTCCACCGTCTCCATCGACCTCACCGCCATCTCCATCATCGTTGCTGCCTCCGATGATGATGAGGGAGTAGTTCTCCCCCGGGGCTGAGGGCTCTACCGGTAGCTATGTGGTTCACCTCTCTCTCCCATGATGTGATCTTTATGTGATTGTGGGCTTTGTATCTAGTTGAATTGGTAGATGCTATTATTCAGATATTATGCTACTCCCGTGCTTTATATTTGTAATCTCCAGAGATACCTTGTATCATGGTGTGAAGGTGACTAGTGTGCACATCATGTGTATCTTTTTGGTTAATGTCTCTATGAATTGTTGGTGTTTGTTGGAACCATCTAGTGCGTTCATGGTGATAGTGTGGGACAATCTAGTTTGGGGAAATACAGACTTTGAGGAGTGCTTCGTAGCCCTACGCATGATTAGTGTTTGTTTTCCATTGGAGAATTGTTTTGAGTTGCATATTGAAGTTAGCATCTATTGGTTCAATTATATTATATTTGTTGAGAGTGTGTCCACTAGTGAAAGTATGATCCCTAGGCCTTGTTTCCAAGCTTTGCACACCGTTTACATTCAGTTTTGTTACATGTTTGCTCGCAGCGATACTTATTTCAGATTACACTTACTACTTATAATCATCACTACTACTTGTATTTCACTATCTCTTCGCCGAACTAATGCACCTATACATCTGACAAGTGTATTGGATATGTTGGGGATACAAGAGACTTTCTGTATCGTAATTGCAGGGTTGCTTGAGAGGGATAGCTTTGACCTCTTCCTCCCTGAGTTCGATAAACCTTGGGTGATCCACTTAAGGGAAACTTGCTGCTGCTCTACAAACCTTTGCACTTGGAGGCCCAACACTGTCTACAAGAACAGACGAGTGTGTAGACATCAAGCTCTTTTCTAGCGCCGTTGCCGGGGAGGTAAGGTAAAAGGTACTCGCATCCTCCTGTGTGAGTGCTCGAAGTTATTTCCTTTAGATTCTGTAATTATATCTTTTTGTTTCTTGTTTTTATTTTCACTAGTTAGGCTTAATGGAAAACAAAGAGTTCTATAGTATTTTTCCTATGTTAGGATATGAAGTGTTTGAAGAGAAAATTGAAAAACCTTTGGAGCTTAATTTGCATGCTAATAGTGTTGTTAGTATGAATGCTTTGAATATCGTTATTGCTAACTAGTCTTTAACCCGTGCACCTGCACGGGCTAGCTATTCGTATATTAAACTATTGATAATATTTCTTATCTACAAATTAGTGTCACTCATATGTTCACGATATATTTTTCAAAATTCAAGTATCATGATGTCTATCGACATATTTGACTATCATCATATCTAGCAGCCTACCCTGTAATCTCTTCATCGGTTAGTTTTTTATTAGAATACTTGTATTTGTGTTTTCTAATAGACTTAGACGCTAATAATAATTTTTACTATTGTGATGTTGCATTTCAACTTCAAATTGATGGTCATACTCTAAATATTAGGTTTTGAACTATTGTTGGATGTAATGACTGTATTGTCTTATCGGGATCTAGATAAAGCTGAGTCATTTGTTTTGAGACGGATGGAGTACCAAGTTCTAACTGAGAAAATATCAAAATAATAACTCTTATAAATATGCAAAGGTGAGCGGAAATGCATATTTATTCTAGGGTGCATATGCTCCCTTTATTTAAAAAACACATTTGAAAATATGAAAAAATTCGGAACGAAAATTTCACGTGTACACCTCGATAGACTATGTACGCATGACCAAGTTTCGCGGTAAATTGTTATTTGTATTGTTGTGAGTAAAAAGACAAAAAAAAGATGTCTCGTGCAAACCCTTATTTTACCACCGAATTTTGTCATTTTTGCCTAGCCCATGGGAAGAGTCGGATTTTCGTGAAACAACTTGGGTCATGCATAGGTTATGAAGATGTACATGCAACACTTTTTTTAATTTTTTTGACAATTCAAAATATTTTTAAATTACATTTAAAATAAAGGGAGCATTTGCACCCCAAAGCCAAAAAGCCTCTCCCAAAGGTGAGTTGTTTGAAAATTTTCTTAACTTTATGTCGAGATCATGTTTACTATTAAATAGGAGAATGACATCAGGTTACTTAATAACCTGATATATTTTTATATTACATTAATTTGTTCATTTAAAATAAGTTTCTCCACCAGAGTTATGGATAAACAGGTTGAAGGAAATAGGAACACATTTTGTGGCTAGATTGAAGTGAGGAGGAAAAAGTCCTGTGTGAAGTATCCAGTTCTGAAGACACTAACTGGTATGACTGAGAAAGGGGGAAAGTGTGCAAATATTAACCGGCGATGCAACAGAGAATACACGCATTCATAGATTCTGAAAACACAATGGTGAAAGAAAATCGAAGCATACAATGTTAGCTATCTCAAAAGTGTTCTTTACTAATTATTAGAAAGGGCAATAAGGTGTTGATGCAACGCCTGAATTTCAGCTCAATACAAAATTGGAGAAGATATTACCAAGTTAATATCCACCTATATATGTTGTTACTTGAGTCAAATGTGAGTAAAATCTGCACCCATAAATTGTTTAGTCTAGATCTCAAATATCAAGGAAAGTGCATGAAAGAGAGGAGGTATCAAGTGCAAGTTACATGAATCTGAAGGTTTGATGCAGATACGTTATAGAGTAGCCATGATAGACTCCGTTGGACCATTTATAACCATCTCTAAATAGATTGCAGAGTTCATCGCCGGGGCTCAATGAAAATTTAGAAGTACACTATCATGTTTTCTAAGTCCATTCCAAAAATCTGCACATAATAAGTAACAATGAGGCATGAATCAAATCCCTAAATATATAGTAGAAAAGTATAAGAAAACACTGAAAACATTAATGTTTGAGTAAAAATTCCTCGCAAAAAATGTTTGAGTAAAAATTGACCCGCAAACATCATATTTAAATGACATTGCCAATAAATTTTCAATCATTACACAATGGAATAAATGATTCATCATGAAGGATCATCCGGCGACAAAGCAATGCAGGGCGATCCTGCAGAATAATAGAAAGTATGCATTGTATGTCGAGTAAGAAATGAGAAAATACAGAGAGAGTATGCTTCAGCAAATATGACCTGCAATTATCATGCTTGCAATTGCCATTTTCTACTAATTTTCAGTTATTACTCAAAGCAGTCAAGGAATCATCGCCATAGATGCTTTGGCTAGAAAAAACATGGAGAGAGCCGTAGAATAACACAAACCAAGTTCCGTACCTCCAGAGAGAGTAAACAATATGAACACCAAGATCATGGCTTCACCCTTCCGGTCATGTTTCGCAGATTACAGCAGGAAAATTCTAGATCAGCTATACATCTGCAAACCAACATCAAGGAATACCTTACTATTAGGACGTGAGGAGTGGTTGATTACTAAAATGTTTCTACATAAGAATCAACAATGAGAAAAATATAGATAGTTCATCACTTGCTGACAAGGGTATAGTTGATAGAGCCCGTTAGTTGAGTACCCCTAAGGCCCATTAAGCTAGGCCCAATTGTAATGATAAGTCGAATACGAGTTCTTACCGTATATCGATATTGTAATCTGTATCGAACCCAACCCGATCCTCGAGACCTGGCCACCTATATATAGGGGCCAGGAGGGGACGGTGTAGGGCAGATTGAAAGCAAGCCAGGTTGAACACCCAAGTTTACTTTCGATATACACCTATTTCGACTAACTTTACCTTCGAGTTCATCCGACGCCCTATCTCCCCGATCCTAAGTCCTTCATCTAGGACATTTGTCGAGTTAACCCTCGTCAATTGGCGCCGACCGTGGGGACTCTGGGCGTTGGAATCATGAATTCGACGGCTTTTTCGCTTTTAGCAAACAGCAGATCAGAACTCGACGGAAGTCAAGAGACGGAGTTGACAATTGGAAGTTTCAGTATCCTCATCGGGCCATCGGGTTCATCCCGCCTCTCGGACTCGACGAAACCGGATTCATCGGCAAGAAAGCCCGAAACAGAGGAAAGATTGGAGTCATCAGAAGGCTCTTCCAATGAGGTAAACTCGCAGGTCAGCTTAGAAAAAGCGTCAATCACAGAAGGCGACGAAATTGAGGAAAATCTCGACTCAGAAGAAAAGGCGTGTCAGACACACAACAGCACAAAGGACTTCGCCGGAAGAAGCAGCGGCGTCTCCAACGTACATCAGTTATGCGTCATTATCACTGAAGCAGAAGATGGAAACAACAGCGAAGAAAGCAAAAAGTTCGACAGGCAAGTCGACAAGGTGAAAGATCACAACAAAAGGGAAAAAGAGAAAATCCACGTCTCGACTGGTGAATGGAGAATGATTACGTCAGCCATTAATCATGGTACAGAAGTCCCCGAGGGGTCGAGAAGAGAAGTTCTAATGGGATATCAGTATGCACTATACCAGCACAAGAAGAAACTAAGGGAGGAAAGAGACATGATGTTTCAAAATAGTAACAGTACATCAAGGGAAGAATACTGGGAAGACTATAGCGAAGATTTAGAATATAGCAGAGAAAGGTGTAGAGATCCAAAGCACAGTAGGGGGCAGCAGCACGCGACAAAGAAGAAGGGTACTCAAGGAGCCCCACCCCGCAGCTAGAAGAGGAGGAAGATAACCTGGCACAAAAAACGCCAGAGGCAGCATTGGCAGTAGCGCAAGCATATTTGCTAGCTACAAGACCAGAACATGGAGACCCGCGAGAAAATATGCACCAAGCCGCGATACGAAGCCTTGGAATAGTAGAAGGTAAAATCAGGGAGCAAGCCCCAGAGGTGAAGTCGACAAGATACAAGGGAGGCGGCAAGGAGAAATTCAGGTACAAGTACTCAAACGATGACTATAGTGATTCATCAGAAGAGGAAAAGCGACAGAAAAGGAAGGAAGATGCAAGAAGTATAATAGCACAAGCTCGAGTAGATAAATCACGGCACGCTTGGAGGGAAGAAAATTACGAAGACGATGATAAAGATATGGGTGCGTTATGCTTTACCCGTAGGGTTCGCAAAACGCGAGTACCCAAAGGATTTAAATTACCCCATGATCAGAGCAAGTACGACGGGTCACAGGAACCCACCTTATGGCTATCAGATTATCTACAAGCAGTACAGATATTAGGAGGAACAAAGGCGACTGCAATGCAAAGTTTGCAGCTACACCTCACCGGCGCTGCCCGGTCTTGGTTGAACACCCTACCCGATGAATCCATTGGAAGCTGGGGGGAACTCGAAAGTCAATTCGCAAGAAATTTTCGTTCCACCTACAAGCGCCCAGCATCACTGGAAGAAGTTAAAGCATGTGTGCAGAAAAAAGGCGAAACGCTACGATCTTATATACAACGCTGGAGTATAATCAAAAACTCAGCAGAGGACGTCTCCGATGAACGAGCAATAGACGCCTTTTCAGAAGGACTTCGTCGCTCAGATCTTGTGGAAGAAATAGGAAGAACAAGACCTACGACAGTAACTGAGCTAATGGAACAAGCCAACAAATTCGCTGATGGAGAGGACGCGTATAACAATAAAAGAGGACGTTCGCCAGAAGTCGACAGAATAAGTCGACAAAGGAGATGATACCGCAGCGGGGGCAACCAAGGAAGGCGAAATCAGGTAGCCGCAGGTTATATACTAGAAGAAGAGGAAGGATACGAAAGTAGGAGGTTTCCAGCAAAAGGAACAGAAAAATCAAGATATTCTGGTCCTTCAGCTGAGGATATGCTATACGGATCTTGTCGAATCCACTACGCGTACCTCGACGGGAAAAGGGTCTCAAATCACCAGATGAAGGATTGCAGAACATTCCTAAGGTTGCAAGGTGCAATAGGCTCGAGCCAAGAAGGAAGGCAAGGAGAAAAATGCAGAAGTCAAGGATATCAAACTCAAAGACTGTCAAAGCACCTAGAGTCGAAAGTATACATATTAGCTATGATTCAACCGGTGCCCAAGTCGAAAAAAGAGCGAAAGAGCATAACCAGGCAAGTGAACCTAGCAATATCATCACCACCGGCTACCACAGAGTACCTACGATGGTCAGAGCAACCAGTCAAGTTCAGTAGAGCAGACCACCCACGGAAAGTTCCTAGGCCGGGCCACTCGCCTATGGTTCTAAAAGCACAAATAGGAGGATACGACATCGGAAGAGTGTTCATGGATGCAGGGAGCGGCATAAATTTAATATATGCTAGAACACTGAAGGCTATGTGCATCTCACCAACGAGTCTGAAGCCAACAGATTGCTCTTTCCACGGGATAGTACCAGGAGCAGCAAACTACCCTTTGGGAAGAATAGAACTTGATGTCTGCTTCGGTAGCAGCGAAAACTATAGAAGAGAGAAACTGGAGTTCGAAGTTATGGATTGGCCGTCACAATATCATGCAATCCTGGGGCGCCCAGCATTTGCAAAATTCATGGCAGTACCGCACTACGCGTATCTCACGTTAAAAATTTCAGGGCCCAAAGGAACAATCACAGTACAAGGGAGCTTTGAGGTAGCCAATACATGCGACAGAGAATTCAACAAGATGGCGCAAACCTTTGGCATGACAGCAGAATACGAGAGGTTAAAAGGAGAAACAGATCATAATGTGCTACCCGACGTTGGACGATCCCTGCTAGATAAGGCTTTCGACACAACGCAGGATTCAAAGAAAATTTAGGTCCACCATACGGATCCAAACAAGACGACATCAATTGCGGTGAACTTAGATCCCGCATAGGAAGGCGCGCTCGTCGAGTTCCTCTGTGAGCGCTGGGAAATCTTCGCCTGGTGTCCATCGGACATGCCAGGGGTTCCCAGGGAACTCGTCGAGCACGCACTAAATGTAGATCCCAAGGCGAAACCAGTCAAGCAACCACTGCGACGATTTGATGAACCCAAGAGGAAGGCAATAGCATCAGAATTGCACAGATTAGAAAGTGCTGGATTTATCAGAGAAATCAAAACTTCGAGTTGGGTGTCGAACCCAGTAATAGTACCCAAGAAGAACACAGACGTACAAAGAGTATGTGTCGACTACACATCTCTCAATAAGCACTGTCCAAAGGATCCCTTCCCTTTACCCCGCATCGATCAAATAATCGATTCAACAGTGGGCTGCGCAAGGCTTTCCTTTTTGGATGCATATTCTGGCTATAAACAGATCAAGCTGAAGAAAGAGGACGAGGAAAAAACGGCCTTCATCACACCGTATGGGGTGTTTTGCTACCAAGTGATGCCATTCAGCCTAAAAAATGCAGGAGCAACTTATCAAAGGATGATGCAAAGTTGTCTCGGGAGCCAAATAGGGCGCAACATACAAGTCTACATTGATGATGTAGTCATCACCACAAGAGAGGAGAAATCTTTAATCAGCGACTTGGCAGAAACTTTCGACAACCTGACCAAGTTCAAGCTTAAGTTGAACCCGACAAAGTGTTCCTTCGGAGTCTCAGCAGGGCAACTTTTGGGGTTCTTGGTATCAGCACGGGGAATAGAGGCAAATCCAGAGAAGATTCAAGCAATTCTAACAATGGGGAAACCCACGAAACTCCACGACGTACAGAAATTAGCAGGACGCGTCGCGGCTTTAAGTCGTTTCGTTGCTCGATTAGGGGAGAAGGCACTTCCTTTTTATGCACTCATGAAAAAGTCAGACGACAAATTCGAATGGACAGAAGAAGCAGACGCAGCATTTGCGCAATTGAAAAAAGTGCTTTCCACGCCGCCAGTGCTGGTCGCACCTAGAGAAAAAGAGCCACTCCTGCTGTACATCGCCGCAACCCATCAGGTGGTAAGTACAGTTCTAGTAGTCGAAAGAAGTGAAGAAGGCAAAGCTCATGGCGTCCAGAGACCGGTATATTTCATCAGTGAAGTGCTATCTCCAACCAAACAGAGGTACCCGCATTATCAGAAGTTGGCATACAGCGTCTTCACAACTGCACGTAAATTACGACAATACTTTACTGTGCACCCAATTATAGTGGTCAATGAAGCACCACTATCGAACATATTGAACAACCCTTTAGCAACGGGCCGTGTCTCTTTGTGGGGAATCGAGTTATCTCCCATGGACATCACGTACGAAAAAAGGAAGGCGATCAAGTCGCAAATCTTGCCAGATTTTACAGCAGAGTGGCTCGAGTTGCAAAGCACGGGACCACCAGATTTATCGAGTACTTGGACAATGTACTTCGACGGTTCTAAGCGAGTCCAAGGCGCAGGCGCAGGAGTAGTATTGATATCGCCTCATGGCGACAAATTAAAGTATGTCCTAAGGATGAGCTTCCCACAGGCTTCTAACAATGAAGCGGAGTACGAGGCTTTGTTGCACAGAATGAAGATGGCTAAAGCTTGTGGAGCAACTCGCCTAAAAATATTTGGAGATTCTAACCTTGTTGTTCAGCAAGTCATGAACAGGTGTGATGCAATCAACGACAATATGATGGCCTACAAGAATTTGTACCATTATCTAGAAGGAACGTTCGATGGATGCGAAGTCTCGCACATCAGCAGGAACAGCAATGAAGAAGCCGACACTTTAGCAAATATTGGATCACAATGCTTACCTGTGCCGTCTGGAGTATTTTGGGAAAAAATAGCGGAAAGATCAATAAAAAATGCTAAAAGTTCGACTACCACGGCAGGCTCGGGGGCTACAACAGAACCAGAGGAGGTCATGATGATAGAAGAAACATGGATGCAGCCATACCTTGCGTACATGATAAATAAAAAGCTCCCAGAAGATGCAGTGGAGGCTAAGAGGATAACTCGAAGAGCGAAAGCGTTTGTTGTGTTGGAAGGAAAATTATACAAGAGAAGTATTACCGGCGTTTTGCAGCATTGTGTCACACCCCAGGAAGGGCAAGCAATATTGAAAGACATACACGACGGAGTATGTGGTCATCACGCTAGCAGCAGAGCAATAGCGGCAAAAGCTTTTCGAGCGGGATTCTATTGGCTAACAGCCATCGAGGACGCAAAAGATATAGTTCGAAAGTGTGAAGCATGTCAAAGGTTTACATCCAGACCACATGCACCAGCAGCGGAGCTACAAACAATACCATTATCATGGCCCTTTGCACAATGGGGACTTGACATGGTGGGAAAGTTGCACAAATCTTGGCTGGAGGGCATGTCTATATGCTAGTGGCAGTCGATAAATTCACCAAATGGGTGGAAGCGGCTCCAGTAACAACTCAAGATTCTGCAGCAGCAATCAGCTTCATCAAGTCGATAGTCTTTCGTTTTGGTGTACCACACAGCATCATCACAGACAATGGGACAAATTTTACTTCAAAAGAATTCAAAAGTTACTGCGAAGGATTGAGGATCAAGCTTAAATTTGCATCTGTGGCGCACCCGAAGACAAACGGGCAAGTCGAAAAAGCCAATGGCCTGATAAGTAGTGGAATAAAAAAGAGGCTTTTAGCACCTCTCGAGAAAGCCAAGAGCGCTTGGGTTGAAGAATTGCCCTCCGTTCTTTGGAGCCTACGAACTACGCCCAATGCAGCAACTCAAGAAACTCCTTTCTTCCTGGTCCATGGCGCAGAAGCCGTGCTTCCGGTCGAAGTTACACACGAGGCTCCAAGAGTGACAGCATATGATGAGGCGACATCGACAGAAGCATTGCAAGACGACGTCGATGCGCTAGATGAAGCAAGAGACAAAGCATTAGAAAGGGCTACACAATATCAACAAAGCTTACGAAACTACCATAGTAGTCGAGTTCGTCCACGATCCTTCGTGGTAGGAGACCTTGTTTTGCGACTTAGGCAAGATAGCCATGGGAAATTGGAGTCCCCTTGGGTGGGACCTTACATCGTCACGGAAGTCATACCAGGAGGAGCATATCGACTACAAGACAAGAAGACTGGGAAGGACGAAAGTAACCCGTGGAATGCAGAACAGCTACGACGTTTTTACGCGTAGACTAAATATAAAGATATCAATATATTCGAGTTAGCCTTCTGAACCCAGAACATGAGGCCACGGGTCGGGTTCTTTGGGTTGAACTCGACAAAATTGTACGATTCCTGTGTTACTCTTCCACTCGGGGGCTTCAACCCCTGGGTCGTACGAAAAATTATTATAGCAAGATGAAGGTTTTTTCCTTATTATAAGGTTGCTTAGGCAACCCGATGAATATTGAGAGAATTTGGTTCATAAGAAGAACCCGATAGTATTCCTACCTATTTTGGTTTGCAAAGAGCCCAATATATGGAAAACATACCTCAGAACATAAATTGTTCTCATGGTACTAGCAAAAGACATTGAGCACTTGGACAATATTCATTACAGATAAGTAGCAAGGACACGATGAAAAGAAATTACATAAAAAAACATAGAAAGTCCTAACGGAGGTGGACTTCAAGCTTCATATTCCCTCTGGCAAAGAGTGCCATCGAAGATCTTCACGTCGAACTTTGACGTCCCGATATGGAAGTCGAAGGCCATGAAGAAACCTTGACGGATGTCATGGTCCTCCGCAAACTGCGCCCAGCCTCCCCTGAAGTACTGTTCGCTGTCGCCATCGTACCATACCTCCACCTCGTATGGGATGCCGCCGCCAAATTGTTCACGGAGAACAGCTTCTCGCAGCTCGCGGCCATCCATAAACTTCGTAAAATTCAGCGGTAATCGCTGAATCTCACGGCATTGCGCCATGGCAATGCAGAGGAAGGAGAAGATTTGAGGAGGAGCAGCGGGAGCAGCAGGCGCAGCAGAAGGAGGAGCAGCAGGGCCTGGAGTGGCGCTGGTCACTTTAGGTTTGTTCTTGCTCCCAGGAGGGCGGCCGGGACGACGCTTAGCCGGAACGTCAGAAGAAGTTCCTGCGGCGGCTGGCGTGGTCTTCTTGTTCTTACTTCCACGAGGGCGACCCCGACCTCGTGGGGCTACCGGAGAGCCAAGGGTCAGACGAGAACCTTGAGCATCAGCCATGAGCGCAACAGAAAAACTTCGCAAAAACCCTAGATGGAGGAAGAAGATGATGCGGCGGAGGAGGAGTCTGATTAGGGTTTTTACCGTAATCAGCAGGTGCTTTATTTATAAGCACATATTATTGGGCCTTCAGGCTACAGCAAAGCCCGTGAACGTAATTTACAACAGGAGTTAAATTCTGCGCACAGAGAATACACGCATTCATAGATTCTGAAAACACAATGGTGAAAGAAAATCGAAGCATACAATGTTAGCTATCTCAAAAGTGTTCTTTACTAATTATTAGAAAGGGCAATAAGGTGTTGATGCAACGCCTGAATTTCAGCTCAATACAAAATTGGAGAAGATATTACCAAGTTAATATCCACCTATATATGTTGTTACTTGAGTCAAATGTGAGTAAAATCTGCACCCATAAATTGTTTAGTCTAGATCTCAAATATCAAGGAAAGTGCATGAAAGAGAGGAGGTATCAAGTGCAAGTTACATGAATCTGAAGGTTTGATGCAGATACGTTATAGAGTAGCCATGATAGACTCCGTTGGACCATTTATAACCATCTCTAAATAGATTGCAGAGTTCATCGCCGGGGCTCAATGAAAATTTAGAAGTACACTATCATGTTTTCTAAGTCCATTCCAAAAATCTGCACATAATAAGTAACAATGAGGCATGAATCAAATCCCTAAATATATAGTAGAAAAGTATAAGAAAACACTGAAAACATTAATGTTTGAGTAAAAATTCCTCGCAAAAAATGTTTGAGTAAAAATTGACCCGCAAACATCATATTTAAATGACATTGCCAATAAATTTTCAATCATTACACAATGGAATAAATGATTCATCATGAAGGATCATCCGGCGACAAAGCAATGCAGGGCGATCCTGCAGAATAATAGAAAGTATGCATTGTATGTCGAGTAAGAAATGAGAAAATACAGAGAGAGTATGCTTCAGCAAATATGACCTGCAATTATCATGCTTGCAATTGCCATTTTCTACTAATTTTCAGTTATTACTCAAAGCAGTCAAGGAATCATCGCCATAGATGCTTTGGCTAGAAAAAACATGGAGAGAGCCGTAGAATAACACAAACCAAGTTCCGTACCTCCAGAGAGAGTAAACAATATGAACACCAAGATCATGGCTTCACCCTTCCGGTCATGTTTCGCAGATTACAGCAGGAAAATTCTAGATCAGCTATACATCTGCAAACCAACATCAAGGAATACCTTACTATTAGGACGTGAGGAGTGGTTGATTACTAAAATGTTTCTACATAAGAATCAACAATGAGAAAAATATAGATAGTTCATCACTTGCTGACAAGGGTATAGTTGATAGAGCCCGTTAGTTGAGTACCCCTAAGGCCCATTAAGCTAGGCCCAATTGTAATGATAAGTCGAATACGAGTTCTTACCGTATATCGATATTGTAATCTGTATCGAACCCAACCCGATCCTCGAGACCTGGCCACCTATATATAGGGGCCAGGAGGGGACGGTGTAGGGCAGATTGAAAGCAAGCCAGGTTGAACACCCAAGTTTACTTTCGATATACACCTATTTCGACTAACTTTACCTTCGAGTTCATCCGACGCCCTATCTCCCCGATCCTAAGTCCTTCATCTAGGACATTTGTCGAGTTAACCCTCGTCACTTGCCCTTCCCCAACGCCAGATGATTCTTCGCTGGCTGCTGGAATCCTTCTGGCCGTAATGTTTAATTTATACTACTTTGCAATTTCCTAATGAAAACATCCCTCCTATCTGTTTTAAACTGACATAGGTTTATCAGCTTATCATCTGCATCAATCATCACGGAAATTGACTGGACTAAAAAGAGAAGCTGGATTACATCATACGCAAAATTTGAAACCTACAGGAGATTAAAAGTTGGCACGGGAGCAGGTTGATCAAGACCCTGGAATTGCTCGTGACCTCCTTAGATCGATCTGCAGCATCAATGGATCCGTGTTGATAGCGGAATCGAGCGCCCACCTCTCTTCAAATTATCATGGAAACATGTCCTGATCCAATGCATCAATCATCCAGGATTGTATATATAGTACGGAGTAGGAGACAGTGGATTTGGTCATGCTCTTCTCGATCTACATGGATTGTGGCAAGGATGGAAAAAAGAAGATAGTCTTCTAGGTGCTGGCGGAGATGATCTTTGCGATGACCTGGAGCGCTTGTATAGCGTTTTGGAGGTAGACGGCAAGCTCGGCAGCGATTCTGGCAAGATGCGCGGTTGGCGGCGGTCCCTTTTTTTACGTCGTCATCGGCTGTGGGAAGCGGGCGCAGTGGAGTTCTTCTCAAAATCTTCTGCCTGCTTGCGGTATGTGTCCATGCGCGGCGTCAAGAAGTGGCGGATGTTGTCTATGTCGTTGCCCCTGGAGGCGTAGCCCTGGCGGCGGTGGGAGGTCTCATGGGCGATGGCATATGCGCGGCAGGAGTAGCCACATGACGGCTGTGGGAGGTCTGAGGGAGATGCTTTTTTTGGCCGAAGTGTATGCGTGCGGGCGTGTGGCATAGTTCCGAGGACTCTTCGGATGGAAACCATCCAACGGCTCTAGATACTTAATTTATTTATCCGACGGACAGTTTTGTTTATTTTCTAGGATTAACGTGGTGCTTCGTTTGGTGCCTCCAATTAGTAAATATAAGATGCTATGGAAAGGTCTAAGCTTGGGGAAGCTGGTTTTGCTAAGCATGATATTTTTAGTTCCCCAGCTTTAGTGGAGAAAGTTTGCTCTGATGATATTTTATCTCCCATATGTGATGATTCTAATGATGCTTGTGCTCCTCATCCTTTTAAAATACCTATGAAAATTGTTGAACGTGCTATGAATAACTGCTATTTAGGAGATGGAACTGTCCATCCTGGTGATCATTTGCTCTTTATACATGAATTATGCGAGTTGTTCAAGTGTGCAGGTATTTCAATGAACCAAGTTAAGATGAAGCTATTCTCTTTATCACTGAAGGGCAGAGCTGCGGAATGGTATAAAACACTAAAGGATGGCCAACCTATTGATTGGGAGGAAATTGTACCTCTCTTTTATTCTAAATTCTATCCTTCTAGTGAGGTTTATAAAGATAGGAATTATATTTATAATTTTCATCCGCATGAGGGAGAAAGCATTGCCCAAGCGTGAGGAAGATTGAAGTCACTAATGCTCAAATATCCTATTCATGAGCTTCCCCATAATATTGTTATTAATAATTTTTATGCAAGGCTTTCAGGATATTACAAGGACTATCTAGATGCATGCTTTGATGGGTCTTTCATAAGCAAGGATGTTGAAGCAAAGTGGGACCTGCTTGAAACAAATCAAAACAATATTGAAGATTGGGATAGCAACAAAGGTAAAGGATCAGGTATAAATTATGAGTATGATTGCATTAAGTCTTTCGCTGAAACTGCTGATTTTCAAGAGCTTAGTGCTAAATATGGTCTTGATCCTCAAATTATGGTTGATTGCTTTAAAGCCTTTGCTTCTCATATTAATGTTCCCAAGGGAAATGGGGATGTGTATCATGAACCTTTTAAAGACACTTGCATAGAAAGTGATATTGTTGTTGATGATTGCAATAAACATGCTCGAACCTCTGAAAGTCCTATTTCTTATAAGCATGTTAATTTTTGTGGAGTACTTAGACCTTGTGAATAGAGTCACAACAAGGAAGATTATTGTATCCACCACAGGAATGAAGAGACCCGAATGTGGGATAAGGCTCTAGATGAGCTTGGTAAAAAGGTTTGTGAGCTTTATCCTTTTATTTGTGAACTTTGCGATGACAAGGGTCATTTTAATTTTCAATGCTCAGGCCATAATAGTGACCTTTCTAATCGAATGAGTACCACAAGTTTGTATTGTGATGACAAGATCACTCTCAATCAGCATGATGAGCTTACTTTATTTTTGGGGTATGAAGAGTTATCTAGAAAAACTTCTTTAATAGATATGAGCGCTTTTAAAAATATTAGCATCCTGCAGGGTTGTCGTCTTTATTGTGTTAAAGATTGCCACGCAAATACTTACATACAAAATGTTATAAAACATGATGTTTTGCCAAGCTATGACAGGACTAATAGATGTTTCCATCTTATTAACAAAGAGGAGGAATCCTCCAAAGTTTTTTTTGTTGTTTCTGTCAGTAAACCAGATTATGTGGAGAAGATGCCTTTCAAGTCTCTCCCTCCTAAAGGAGAGAGTTAGAAGAGTAAGAAGAAGAAGAAGAGGAGTAAAAGGAGAGAGGAAACGGTATTTTCCCCTAAGCATGTTGCTCCTATTATAGATTATGATAATTCTGATCTTGATGATGTTCTTATGCCTGTTACCTATGTTAGTGATCATGATTGGGAAAAGCACTCTACTTTTGATATTGAAAATCTTTTTGGTACCGATTCTAAAAATTATGAGGTTAATAATTGTTGCACCATTAGTACTATCCATGTTCCTTCCTATGATGATATGTTTGATGAATATGCTTTGCAAGATAGCTATTCTATCGCTTATGATGATACTAAACCTCTAGTTTATGATGGTTACAATGATGAGTATAATATTTTCAGTTCACCTAGTATTGAGGAGGAAACAAGGTATGACTACAATATGCCTCCTATTTTTGATGATTATGGTGATGAGAATAGTTATTTTGGTAGATCTGCTCCTACTACGATTGTTCATGTGGGGAGTATTAATTCTTTTGTGCATGTGGCTCATGATAAGGATGCTTATTATGATAGTTATGTTAGTTCTATTCATGATGTTACTGAAAGTTATTATGAGAGAGGGAAACATGGTTTGACGGATCTCAATAATATTGAGTTTCCCCTCTTTTTGTTGGAATTCTTGAAGTTGTACTTGTTTTGCCTTCCTATGCTTTTTGCTTTGCGCTTTCATGACTTGTCTCTTTACAAGACTATTTTTCATAGGAAGTGGTTTAGATTTAAATGTGTTTCATATTTTCTTTTTAATGCCCTCTATTGCTTCAAGTTCTTTTGTAGCGCCTTTGCCTTAAGCTCTTTTATGGTGCCTACATGAGCATCTTTTCAAATTACTGCGCCTAGCTCAAAGGCGTTAAAGAAAAGCACTCTTGGGAGATAACCCATTGTTTTATTTTTAGTACTTTTTCTTTTATTTGAGTATTGGAAGTTATTACTACTGTAATAACCGCTCCCTATCCTTTTTATTTCGTTGTTGTGCCAAGAAGAACCACTAATTTGAGTGAGGTAAGATTTGGGGAAGTTGTTGTCCTGAAACAGATTTCGGTGCTGCACCGTAAAAATTCGAGAAAATTCTCAGAATATCTTTTTGACCTGCGATTTCTTGTGCATATGACCCAGGTTATATCCAAACTTTCATTAGTTTTGCACTTTTCGATTTGAGCAACAGAAGGTCCTCGAAAAAATCGACCTTTGTCAGCTGTTCTGTTTTGACAGATTTCTGCCACTATTTGTGTTTGTCTCTCGATCGCTTTCTTTTTGAGTTCTTTTGATCTTGGAACTTTTTGAGGAAGTTGCTACAGTAGTAGATGCTTTAATATGTGGTGGGCTTGAGTTAAAATCTGAATCAAAAGAGTTGATTTATTATTATGCTTACACTAATATTGCTAATAGAATTGTGTGAAGTTTTGTATGAAGGAAGTTTTCAAGTGTAGGGATTGGAGAATGATGAGATGAGATGAAGAATGGACAAAATCTCAAGCTTGGGGATGCCCATGTTACTCCCAAGAAATATCCAAGAGGTACAAGCGTCAAAGCTTGGGGATGCCCCCGAGGCACCCCTTCTTCATCGGCAAAAATCAGGTCACCTTTCAAGACACTATATTTTTATTGCTTCATGCACTGTGCGTTTTTCTTGGAGCGTCTTTACTTTAGTTTTCAGTTTTGTTTTAGTTTTTTTTGCTGCAATAATGGTTGGATCACATCATGTTGGTTTGGAGAGAGACATACTCCGTTTTTCATTGCCAAGAACACTCTAGTTTTCACTCTTATTGTTCAATGAGTGTTCTCTTTTTCTGCTACTGCATTTAGCTTTTGTTTTTTGCCTTGATTTTTGTTCAGATCTTGTTTTATCTTTGCATCAAGGTGTATTTTGACCTATGGTCCTTGTTGGTTTTCGTCAAAAAAGTTGAATTAAAAAGGTTTGAATGGTGTTGGAAAAGAGAAAAAGTTTCATGCAAAAAAGTGGTACAAAGAGGAGCTTATTTAGACTGCGGCTTAGACTTTTTCATGTCATGCTTGATGTCGTTTTGATAGTATGCTTAGTGATTTTTGCGGTAGCATGACTTGTCTCAAATGACTAAGATTGCTTAATGAGCCTTTGAAAAAATCATGCGTTGTTCCTATTATGTGGAAGCATTTATTTGGTTTTCTCCTTTGATGCTTTATTTGGGTTGACTTGGTGCATGCTTACAACATGTTTGACTCTTACAAAGTCACCATAAGCCTCTATGATCATTTGGTTTTTGACTTGTGTTGCCATTTTATGCTTCTCTTAATGATGTTTTGTCGCTATGCATGATTATGGCCGTTATCGCTCTCTTAGTTGGTCGCTCCCAGTCTTTTGCTAGCCCTCATTTTGTACTGAGTATGAGCTCATGCATCCAACTCCCAAAAACCAAGTTTATCATTGTGTCCACTATAAATTCCTATGCATGGTATTTGCAAGCCATTCCAAGTAAATTTTCATGTGCTACCTTTCAAAAAAACCTTCAAAATACTTCTCATTTTGTGACACTGTTTTCAGCTCATGGGGACGTAGTGGTCGGATTTGCTATCTTTCATATTGTCTTATTCCAAAAAGAAAAAAAAGAGAAAAAAAAGAAAGAAAAAAGGCACTCCTCCATGGTATGTGAATGTTGGTGGGCACCCGATGGAATCGGTTAGCCATGGTTTGTGATAGGAAAAAAGGTGGGGAAGAGTGCCAAGCTTTATAAAAGAACACAAAAGTGACAATCTCTCTCTCAAAAACTTGCTCATTTTTGTATGGAAGATAGTAAGAACCCCATTGCCAGTCGTTGACAAAGACAACCACTTCTCAAAAACCAATTTTTATCTCTCTATTTTACAAATGAAAAGCTCTAGCACATATTTAATCACTGCTTCCCTCTGCGAAGGGCCTTTCTTTTTCTTTTATGTTGAGTCTCCATCTTCTACCTTTATGCACCATCTAAGAGAGCATAGTTGCCATTCTGAGTTTAATATGCATAGTCCCAAAGTTTATCATTGATTGATTCATGATTATAGTTTCACTTGTTCTTAAATTATTTGTATCTAGTCGCCCTCTTAAAGTTGAAAACCATTTGCTATGTTTTTCCATATGATTTGAACACATGTTTGACTTTCATTGTTTCATTATTCATGATCTTTCGTTTGTGTTTCTTTTCATGTTATAACATGGTTGCTAAGTTCTTACTATCAAGATTATGTCTTTTATGCCCATGTTTTAAGTTCTCTGATCCCAGCACTCAATGCTTACTTAGATGATCAAGATTGTGATGGTGCATGTCACCTCAAAAATTATTCTTTTGTTATCACTTACCTACTCGAGGACGAGCAGGAGTTAAGCTTGGGGATGCTTGATACATCTCAAACCTATCTATAATTTTTGATGCTCCATGCTTGTTTTACATCATTTGCTTCATGTTTTGTTTACACTTCGTGGTATTTTTATGTGATTTCCGGAACTAACCTGTTGACAAGACGCTACAGTGCCAGTTCCCTGTTTTCTGCTGTTTTTGTAATTCAGAAAAGCTACACAGGAAATATTCTCGGAATTGGACGAAACGAAGACCCAAACTCCTATTTTTCCTGGACGAAGGACGAGGACCGAAGATGAGACGGAGGGGGCCAGGGGCCAGCCTCACCACCAGGGGGCGCGGCCCAGCCCCTGGCCGCGCCCACCTATGGTGAGACCACCCTGGTCCACTCCTAACGACGCCCCTTCGCCTATAAAGAGCCTCCCGACGGAAAACCCTAAAATAATCGTCGTTTTTCCCAGAACAGTTCGGCAGCTCCACCGCCGCCGCCACCGACGAATTTTGGGGGACAGAAGTCTCTGTTCCGGCACCCTGCCAGGATAGGGAAGTGCCCCCAGAGCCATCTTCATCGGTCTCCATCGCCGTCTCTGCCGTCTCCATCGACCTCACCACCATCTCCATCATCGTTGCTGCCTCCAATGATGAGGAGGGAGTAGTTCTCCCCCGGGGCTGAGGGCTCTACCGGTAGCTATGTGGTTCACCTCTCTCTCCCATGATGTGATATTTATGTGATCGTGAGCTTTGTATCTAGTTGAATTGGTAGATGCTATTATTCAGATATTATGCTACTCCCGTGCTTTATATTTATAATCTCCGGAGATACCTTGTATCATGGTGAGAAGGTGACTAGTGTGCGCATCATATGTATCTTTTTGGTTAATGTCTCTATGAATTGTTGGTGTTTGTTGGAACCATCTAGTGCGTTTATGGTGATAGTGTGGGACAATCTAGTTTGGGGAAATACGGACTTTGAGGAGTGCTTCGTAGCCCTACGCATGATTAGTGTTCATTTTCCATTGGAGAATTGTTTTGAGTTGCATATTAAAGTTAGCATCTATTGGTTCAATTATGTTATATTTGTTGAGAGTGTGTCCACTAGTGAAAGTATGATCACTAGGCCTTGTTTTCAAGCTTTGCACACCGTTTAAATTCAGTTTTGTTACATGTTTGCTCGCAGCGATACTTATTTTAGATTACACTTACTACTTATAATCATCACTACTACTTGTATTTCACTATCTCTTCGCCAAACTAGTGCACCTATACATCTGACAAGTGTGTTGGGTGTGTTGGGGACACAAGAGACTTTCTGTATCGTAATTGCAGGGTTGCTTGAGAGGGATATCTTTGATCTTTTCCCCCCTGAGTTCGATAAACCTTGGGTGATCCACTTAAGGGAAACTTGCTGCTGCTCTACAAACGTCTGCACTTGGAGGCCCAACACTGTCTACAAGAACAGACGCGTGCGTAGACATCATCCACTTACAGTGGATAACTTTTTTGTGTTTAGGCAAGCGCACAACATCCCACGTGCTATTTTTCAATGGTAGGTGACGTACCCATCAACAGCAAGGGGACGGACGCATCACGCCAGAGCCAGATGACTCGCGGGGCGTACTCATCGCGCGTGCATGTATCTCACAACTGACTTATTAGCGGGCATGCTCGCTCATGTCCACCTGATGACACACGTCAGTCTATCATATAACATGCGGGAGAAGGTTTCCCTTTTACTAAGCTACTGGTACCGCAAACGGGGCTTGCCTCAGATGGTTAGGTTCCCTAACCGGCCCACTCATGTTCAAGTCCTAGATTTAGCATGGACGTTTGCATTTACCTGATTTTTTTAGGATTACTCGACGCTATTCTTCCAGTGGTAGGTGACGTACCCGTTAACAGCGAGGCGCCTCTGGTGACTTTGTAAACCTCAGGATCTACCGGTTCAATTCTTCAGAGGTGCTCATAGGGGTAGGGTATGCGTGGATGCGTTCCTATGGGTGAGTTTACGTGATGAGGGACAATAGTGAAAATAAAACAGAATAAAATCTAGTACTAGCTTCTACACACTTCTACTATATTTTGGGTATTTCGGTTTGTTATTCATATGTGGAGTAGTTTCTAGAGTGTTCTAGTATGAGTTGTACCCATGTAGTCTGTATGTGTTTTCCTAGTTTTAAGTAGTATTCTCTAGAGTCTTTTAGCTACAAGTAGAGTCAAGTAGTGAATGCTCATACAGCCTATAAATAGAGGTCCCCACCTCTAGCTATAGAACCAGACTATGTACCCACTACCTATCAAATAAATAGAACCTTGTGTTCTTGTCTTAGATCTTGTGTGTTAAGAGTTTGGAACAAACTCTTGACAACCCTGCCCCTAGAGCGATATCTAGCACACTGCCCCTAGAGCGATATCTAGCGCAACACGTTGAAGTGGTTCCTTTAACATTTTGTGTTGTCCACATCAGTAGTAGTAAGGTGGCATTGTTCCTCCACAATGTTGTGCTGCATCAGGTGGTATCAGAGCCTTGCTGATCCATTCCAACTCTTGGTGTTCTCTTTGAAAGGAAGTTGAAGCCAACAATGGAAAGATTCAGAAAGAGAATGAATGCTGCAGAACAGATCCAAGCGCCGTGTGAAGATCCAACACTTTGATCTTTATCATTCAAAACAATACTTCGTGAAGATAACTCGAGGTCGAGTTCTAAATAATCAGGGGAGGATGATGGGGGACAATAGTGAAAATAAAACAGAATAAAATCTAGTACTAGCTTCTACACACTTCTACTATATTCTGGATAATTTGGTATGTTAGTCATACGTGGAGTAGTTTCTAGAGTGTTCTAGTGTGAGTTGAACCCATGTAGTTTGTGTGTGTTTTCTTAATTTTAAGTAGTATTCTCTAGAGTTTTCTAGCTACATGTAGAGCCAAGTAGTGAATGCTCATGCAACCTATAGATAGAGGTCCTCACCTCTAGCTATAGAACCGGACTATGTACCCACTACCTATAAAAAAATAGAACCTTGTGTCCTTGTCTTAGATCTTGTGTGTTGAGAGTGTGGAACAAACTTTTGACAGCCCGGCCTCTAGAGCGATATCTAGCGCATCACATTGAAGTAGTTCCTTCAACATTTTGCGCTATCCACATCAATAGCAACAAGGTGGAGTTGTTCCTCCACAACCTTGTGTTGTATCAGTACGTGCATGTTTATGAGTGCCTATTTCGTAGGTGGTGTACGTGTCGACAACGAGATGCATGTGGTGACTTGTAAACCTCAAGATCTATTCAGTTCTTCAAAGATGCTCATAGGGATAGGATGTGTACGTGCGTTCATAAAGGTGAGTATGTTTGTGAGCGTCTATGTCTACTATGCCGGTTCAGTTCTTTCAACATGTTTATGGGGATAGGATATGCTCATAGGGTGCTTATTGGTTCTAAGAAAAGAAGCTTTTTTTTGGCCATTTCTAGCGATCGAATCGCTAGCGCGCGCTATAGAAGCTCGTTTCGCTTAAGGCCGTACGTCGTGGGCTCGGCCCGTTAGCTTCGCTGTACTTTGTTATCGTTCGTTAGCTGCTTCGTTTCGTGTCGTTCACATATGAGATAGTTCACGTAGGCCGTTTGACTTTCGTTTCATTTTTTTTAACGGAACTTTCGTTTCTTTGCTTGGTTCCTCCACTATCAGGTACGTTCTATTTTTCCTTTTTCTTTTTCTTTTTCTTTTTCTTTTTGTCATTTTTATTTTCTACTTTTCTTAATATTTACACTTTTCTTTTATTTACTTTTTCGTTTATTTTTTCCCACTAGAAAAGAAGTCTGAGATTTGATCCTCAGACATTGTCCAAAATGTATCATCATGTTTTGTTCCACTTAGTCTAAGATTTTTTATTTCCCCATTAGATGTGATTTGTTCGGCAGTTCTGATCGATAGCCACGTAACGTATGAGTAGATTTGATTTTTTTCTATTCTATCTTTCTTAGTGTCTTTTCTTTATCTAGTTTCCTTTCATTATTTTTTCTATTTTAATGTTTCTTTTCTTTTCCTCAATTAGTTTCTTATATGCTTATTTTACCAGATTTTTCATCAATAATTTTATTTTTTTGTTCCCACCTTTTTGTAATTTTTGTTCCCGGATTCGCTTCCAAGTTCCCATGTTTTATAGTTCCCGCATTTTTGTAATTTTTGTTCTCAGATTTTTGTAATTTTTGTTCCCGGATTTTTAAAATTTTTGTTCCTGGATTTTTTATCTCAGATTTTTTTAAACTTTTGTTCTTGTATTTTTGAATTTTTTGTTCCTAGTTTTATAAACTTTTGTTCCCAGATTTTTGTAATTTGTTTTCGGATTTTTGTAATTTTAGTTCCCAAATTTTTGCAATTTTTGTTTCCAGATTTTTGTAATTTTTGTTCCCGGATTTTTTTTTAACTTTTGTTCCTGATTTTTTGAAATTTATGTTCCTAGATTTTGTAACTTTTGTTCCCAGATTTTTGTAACTTTTTGTTATCAGATTTTTGTAACTTTTGGTCCAGATTGTTTTTAATTTTTGTTCCAAGCTTTTTATAATTTTAGTTCCCAGATTTTTGTAATTTTTGTTCCCAGATTTTTGTAATTTTGGTTCCCAGTTTTTAGAAAATTTCATTCCTAGATTTTGTTCCCGGATTTTTTAAATTTTGTTCCTAGAATTTTGAATTTTTTGTTCCTAGATTTTGTAATTTTTTTTCCCAGATTTTTGTAATTTGTTTCCCAGATTTTTGAAATTTTCATTCCTAGATTTTGTTCTGGATTTTTTTTAACTTTTGTTCCTGGATTTTTGGAATTTTTGTTCATGATTTTTGTTCCCATATTTTTGAAATTTTTGTAACTTTTGTTTCTAGATTTTTGAAATTTTATTTTCCAGATTTTTGTAACTTTTGTTCTCAGATTTTTGTAACTTTTGTTCAATTTTTAAAAATTTTGTTCTTAGATTTTTGTAATTTTAGTTCTCAAATTTTTGGAATTTTTGTTTCCAGATTTTTGAAATTTTCGTTCCTGGATTTTGTTCCTGGATTTGTTCCCCATATATTGTTGATTTATTCCCTGGCCTAAATTTTTCTTCCCTTTATAGTGGTGACTTTTTCTGCGGATGCTAAATTATTGTTCCGTGTTCATAGTCGTGATTTGTTCTGTGGATTAAATTTATTCATCGTGTTATCTTGATTTGTTCTGCATCCCAAATTTTCTCTATAGTCTACTTTTCTTTATCATGCTCCATGCATTGCACGCCATCCGCAAGAAATGAAATAATTTTCAAAACCGACCGCTCAGAGAAATAAACAACATTACAGCTTCTTTAGTTTAGTCAGCACGTATACATAGCGTGCAATTAAAAAGCACGCAGAACACATTCAAGTGTGTATAGCGCTCGGGCATGTCCTTCGCAACTCGCATGTCTGTGTCAGAGTGGTGTGTTCAGCATTCAATTTTAGTCCCACATGGGAACTCGAAGGGAATCTCAACCTGCTTATATACGGTGACCTGAACATACAGCCAGCTAGGCAACCGCACGCGAAAATAGCGAGCGCGCGCAGGTATGTCAAGCGCGAGCCTCTCTCCTGGTACAGCGCCATTAGGGCACGTAATTTCTTACTAAAAATAACTATTTTGTATTAATTATTAGGGATGACAATAAAAGATAATATATTGTATAAGTTATCTCTTATGCTTTCTCTATATGATGTGGAGGGGTAAGAGAAGGTATACCTTCTCTACCTGTACATGCCCTTACCGATCGAGTGCCATCCTGACTTACATGGGCCACGAAAGAAAAGACCCATCTCTGCCCATCCTTGAGCGAAATGTGAGATCCTAGCGCGCGAGCGCCAGGGAGAAGGGTCACATTTCAAAGAAAAGAAGCTAGTTGTACACGGGCTCCCCATTTTGTAAGGACTTTCAATTTTTCGGAGGGACCATATGAAGCCCATCTATCAAGATCGGCCTCTGGCCCATCCTTTGGAGCCCGAGGCCCACCACACGGCAGCGAGAGGAGAGGTAGCCCTAACGGAAAGATAAATAAGCTCCAGACTCCGCCGCCGCCGCCATCTCACTTGCTCGCTATCTTCTCCTCTCATCTTCCTCCTCCCAGCGAGCGGCCGCCGTCGACCACCGACTCCTGGTACGGTTTCGCAATCCATGTTATCTCTCTAACAGGTATATTGTTTTCTTTGCGGTTGTTGAATTCGTCGTGCGTATATTTATCCCGAGATCTATCTCTTGCTGGCTATTTTGTTCATGTCGTCTGAGAGCTGGATGTGATTTCTTGCTTTTCCCCGCTTGCAAGCTATAATCGATATGCCTAGCAGATTTGGTTATGCGGTAGCTTGTTAATCGGTTGGATTTGTTTCTTGATCTCGCGTTCTTGTAAGTCAAAAATAGCTCCTCCACTAGTTTGCTTATGTAATCTATCATGTTGCAAAACTTTACAAGAAGACCACCGGGTACGCTTATAATCGTGTACCCCTCCTGGCCGGCTTGTTGGTTACTTAGTGCTAGTTACTGTCTATTTCATGCAGATCTCTAATGATAGCCTAACTGCTTGCTTAGTTCTAATTATCTGAGAGTTATTCTTGAGTGTTTCTGTGTAGTTATTCTAATTATTTCCGTTTAAAGCCTATAGATCACCTGATACATTTTATTGAGGTGAGATGGCGGTTGTTCTGTCCAACGTCAACACTGAGGCAGGCCTGAAGAAGCTTGACGAGTACCTGCTCACACGCAGTTACATCAGCGGGTACGTGGTGCATCATATATGCGAAGCTTGTTTACTAAGCATCTGCCTGTGCTTCTCTGGTTGTTCTTATGCTCTCCAAAACCGTTTCCCCTTAGGTACCTTGCTTCAAAAGATGACATGGCTGTGTTCACTGCACTTTCATCTGCTCCCAAATCAAGCCTTGTCAATGTCACAAGGTGGTATGATCATATCAGTGCTCTCCTGAGGTCCAGGTGTGTGTGAGAAAACATTGATGCATATCATTCTGTTCGATTTGTGCTTTTATCATGTAAGAACTAATGTTATGTTTATTCAATTTTCAGTGGAGTGACTGCAGAGGGTGAAGGTGTCAAGGTTGAGTCATCTGCTTCTTTTGTGGCATCAACTCCTGAAGTCGGTGACAAAAAGGTTAGAGCCAGCTATTTATCTTATATGTTTGGGTGGCCTTAAATTTAAGGGTTGCAGCTCAAGGTTAGCGTCAACTATCTGTTTGATCAATGGATGCTTCCATTGGTGAAATTGCATCCATAATCAATTTATCATGTCACCTTTGTGTGGTCGGAGAGCCTATACAGCAAGACAGCCTCATTATTCATATCTTAAGAGGTCCTAATGTAAGTCCTGCAATTTCAGGCACCAGCGGCTGATGAAGATGATGATTCTGATGTTGATCTATTCGGTGAGGAGACTGAAGAGGAGAAGAAAGCAGCAGAAGAACGTGCAGCGTCTGCCAAGGCTTCTGCCAAGAAGAAAGAATGTATGTCTTTGACTCAACGTGACATATTCCCAATTTCAAACTTATCTGATACTTGGAGAGAATTGAAACAAAAGATATACATGCGTGGTGCTCAGTATTTTCCAATTGTAAAAGCTCAGAGTGGAACCAAAAAAATCAGCATAGATTTAAGTCAAATTTGCATCTTAAGTTGATTGTGAATGTTAATATCTTTCAAGCTGCAAAGTTACTCATTTAGCCCTATATTTAAATGCTTAAGTACTGTGTCTTGCCTGAACATTTTATTCTTAACTAGGTTGTTTTCATGACTTTTAGTTTTGTTCAGCTGTATATTTTGTTATCTCAACTTTTATTATTAAATTATGCTATATGATCTTAAAAATATGCTGACTTCATCTTATTTTAGCTGGAAAGTCATCAGTTCTGCTAGATGTGAAGCCATGGGATGACGAAACCGACATGAAAAAGCTTGAGGAAATTGTTAGGGGTGTGAACATGGAAGGCCTCTTCTGGGGTGCTTGTAAGTTACTTTGATCTTACTGATATTTTACTTGTGAAAGAAGTGTTCGCATGTCTTGTTATGGTTAATTTTATTCATCTTGTAACATAAACTATCCTACTTTTGCAGCCAAACTTGTTTCAGTTGGATATGGTATCAAGAAGCTGCAAATTATGATGACCATTATTGATGACCTTGTTTCTGTTGACAACCTCATTGAGGACCATTTCGAAGTTGAGCCAGCCAATGAGTACATTCAGAGCTGCGATATTGTTGCTTTCAACAAAATTTGTAAGTTGCCTACAACATGCTTGGTGCTCTTGTTTCTGATTTGCAATTATTTTCTATGTCAGAGTGACTGTTTGCTTCGGCCTTGGTGTGGGCATAATTCTGTAGTCCAAAGTTGCTAAATATTAAAG
The DNA here is from genome assembly GCA_007115705.1 of Dactylis glomerata. Lineage (NCBI taxonomy): Eukaryota > Viridiplantae > Streptophyta > Magnoliopsida > Poales > Poaceae > Dactylis > Dactylis glomerata. The sequence goes on along the minus strand of QXEO01000422.1, from coordinate 2,091,443 downwards.
AGGGGCACATAAAATCTGTTCTGGATTAGTTTTCGTCTGAGTATTACAGTGGTTCTGCACAGACTTATAAGCTCTAGAAGCCTCTCCCGTTGGCTTGAAGCTTAGTTTGGGATTTAACATCCTACATATTTTATCTATATCCATTTCTAAGACTGGAGCTAGACAAAACAGATATTAAACTACTGGATGTCTTTTGGGACCAAGGTTCAAAAAAGTGCTAGGCGCTAAGCGAGCGGTGAGGCAGTGCTTAGAGGAACTGCTGCTTAAACGAGCTTAAGCGCTCAGGCTAAAATCGTACGAACATGAAACAGGGAAGTCAAGATGGGAACATATACCCCTATAATATGCTGTAAATTTATATCCTATATAATATGCTGTAAATTTATATCCTAAGCATGTAATGCTACATTTATGAGGAATACGGGGATTTACCTTGGTTAGCCTCGGTTTTGCTCCATTTTCTTATAAACATGCAAGCAGCTAAGCAAACAATGTAACAAACACAAAGAAGCAGCTAAGCAGTAGTTCAGTAGCAAGCAGCTAAGCAAACAATGTAACAAACACAAAGAAGCAGCTAAGCAGTAGTTCAGTAGCAAGCAGCTAAGCAAGACCTAATCAAATTAATATAGCAACAATGCATCGAGCAAGGAGCAGAGAAACACAGGCAACACACCAACACTCGCATGGAGGAGATTCCCTGTCTTGCTTAATCGAACGCTTAGGCCAAAAGCGAAGTGGAAGGCAACCGCTCAGCGCTTAAGCGTACCTAGGCGTACGCTTTTTTAACCATGTTTGGGACATACCAGCTGAAATTACACATGAGAGCGCTAGTTGTGGGCATGATCTAGTTGTCCCATGTATGATTAAGCACAAAGCTTCAGCAAACCATTCTATCAGTAAGCATTCATTAGAAAATAGTCTATCCAGTTGAATCAGCACCCTTGTGAACCTGTACTGATGCTGTTTTAAACTTTTACTGGTGATAGGTTTGTGGTTTCATGATTACTGGCCTTATCATGTTACTTGGTTGGAGCTTAGTTTTTCATTTAGAGGGAAGGCTTTTGCAGTCCAACATTAATGCAGGAAACAAAACATAATTTTTTACAAGCTACTGGATTTAAGAGTTCATAAATAAGCAATAGTTAGCCAACCAGATAGCTTTAACCTTATGTTTATTTCCGAAAGGCTTATAATACTTTTTTTATTTTGCTTAAGCTTTTAACTTGCTCCAAAATAATTTATTTGTTTTTTGTTAATTTTTGGCAGAAACTGGAATAGTCTGGGAGACGAAGATGAAGTGAAGACATCATCACTATCATAGCTATATGCAAGTTTTCTCTACCATTTTCCAGTGTTAATCTTATGAGGATAGATCTTCACCGACATTTCCAATGTTTAATCAGATTCATCATCACATATGTTGTCTTCAGTTGTGTAACCGTACTGTATTTGCTATTTGGAAGACAGTTTTGTGTTGTTTGAGAGTTATGTTTTATGTTGTTTTTATCTTGATCGTAACCTTTTAAAAACCAAGGCATTCAACCAGAACCTTTAGGTGTACTAAGTGTATTAGACTGCAAACATGTAAAAGTCATGGTAAGTTTTGACAAATATTATTATGATGTAGAAGATAAATGTCCTACTATGCCATGAAATCACTGAATGCAATCCACACCTTGAATAAAGAAGACTAGGAACAGTAACAAATTCAAACCTAGTGAATAATATTCCTCTGGTACTATTCTCAGCAGAAATTATCTTTTGTTTATTGAGTTGTGTAGCAATTCTGGGTCCAAATAACCTGTGACATAGTATGTGTGTTTATTTGAATGTTGCAAACAAAGATTTCAAATATGTTTTAGCGCCCAAACAGGAGCTTAGAGCAGTCTTTCCATCGCATAGCCACATGGATCGGTTTCTCCCTTCTCTCCCTCTGCAGCTGTGTCCTCTGGTGCCATAGGCTCTGCCTTCTCGTCTTTCAGGTTGTGCTTGCTGGCACTACGCTCTGCCTTCTCGTCTTTCAGACTTGTGCTTGCTGGCACTAGGAGATGTCTGGCGTGCTCACACCATTCCATAGTTAATTATCGGTCGACCAAGAACTAGTGGCTTCCTAAAAAAGTTGTAGGGCATGTGTGAGCTAGTGATTGTGCTAATCTTTTTTATCAGCTTTAGTAATGCATTTTACACTCTTTTTCAAGTAGAGTGACCAAGTCAAGCCAGCCAGACAAATTCAGTCCATGAAGGCATAGACACCGTTTACTCTCTTTAAACCGGAGTACAAGTGTACAACTGTGTGGGCTCCTGGTGACCTCTGGATAGTTAGTATCAGAGAACTTATTCTGAACACCACCGATAGTTCTTGTGGATCCTGTGCACTCAGTGTAAGGTTTCCGAACTTTTGGCATAAGGTTTGATGGTTGCACCGGTTTCAGAACAAACTCTTGATACAGAGGATATTTTGTCAAGGGTTATTTGGATAAACACCATTGCAATTTTTTGACTATTTGGTAAACGCCACGGCAACTTTCATCTTTTGAAAAATGCCACTACAATTCTCTGTATCACTCATAAATGCTATTACACTCATATATACGCTTGTACTGGCTATCATACTCCCGTACATCTAGCGTACATACATGTGTGGGTGGGCTTTATCTGAATCAAGCCATGTACTGCATCCTCTGGCGTTGGTGCCGGGCACGTCCTCGCACCGCCACCTCTTGTTGCCGTCCTCGGTGTTGGCGCCCGGTGCATCCTTGCACAGCCACGTCGCCCCGGTGCGTCCTCACACAGCCGAACTCCCAGTGCATCGGCTCCTGGTTCTCCGCTGCAGAGTGCTCGGCTAAATACCGGTTTGAAGGACGCGACATTGGCCCGGACGGTGAGGCATCCGGTCTCGAAGCGGTGATCCCTGCGGTGTACATCGCGGGACAAGATCTCGGCTCCAACGAGCAGAATGTCTGCGGCGTGCGTGCCGCACGGCGGCGTAGGGAACATAGGGTGGAGGTGGGAGATGTACTCGCCGGCGGCGCGGCGTCCCCATTGCGCCGGGGGTGCCATCCAGGTCGGCCGTTGAGGCGGGGTAGGGGGAGGACGGAGGTAGAAGGAGGTGTGCGGCTGCGGGTGACGCGTCGTGGTCGGGAACTGAGTCCTCGGGAAGCGCCGGCGGCGCGGCGTCCCCATTGCGCCGGGGGTGCCATCCAGGTCGGCCGTTGAGGCGGGGTAGGGGGAGGACGGAGGTAGAAGGAGGTGTGCGGCTGCGGGTGACGCGTCGTGGTCGGGAACTGAGTCCTCGGGAAGCCTAGCTGGTTGGCTGCGTGGGAGTTTGTCAGCAGGGAAGATACAAGGGCGAAATTTCGTTGACATGGAAAAGAGAGAACCAGACCAAGTTTAAACAAGACTAGACGAACAGGCCAGCTTCGCCCGGCCCGCCTACATAGCATTCTACATAGTGTTGCTTGCACAGTGTATTTGTTAGCACTTTTATCTTTTTGCAACGTGTTTTTACTGTTTCGTCTTAATATCGCATATGATTAAAAAAGGAAAACGATCGCAGTGTTGCCTTCCTCTGCCTCCTACGCATGCCATGTGCCTTGTGTGGGTCTCACCCACGTTCTCATCTCTCTCATCTTCTTTCCAGTTTTTGTCTGAATCGAGCGAGGCGGACAACCACTTGCGCCGCCGTCGCCCCATGCTGCCGCGCCACCGTCGCCGCTGCCCCTACTCTCCCATCACCACGCCGCCGCCGTGCCGCCCGTGATCCTTTCCCGGGGCACGGCCTTTGCTCCTCCCCGGTGAGCCACCGCCAGCACATTCCCCAGCGCGTCGCCCGTGCTCCGCCCCCATGCACCGAGCAGTGCTCCCCGTGTTCTTCTGCAAAGTTTCTAAAGGGGAATGATTGTCCTGAATGCTAGTTGCTAATCATAACATCAAGAGACCTACCTTTTCTGAAAATGAACAACATTTTGAGGACACCCTGATTTCTTAAAAATAGTACTGTAGAAGACAAATTCAGAGATAATCTTTGATTCACGAAATGCAAAATAATATTTTTTTTATGTCCTGAAAGACCAGCATAGATTAGAACATAAGTCATTACCATAGATTACAACAAATCCTGTTAAGATTGTCACTTTGTCAGGTACCTCCAGAGTTCTATGATCAGAAAAGGTCAGTTCTACCTCACCGTGCTTGATCATGACATGTATACTTTCATCAATGGAGATCCTCCAGAGTTCTACTATCAGAAAAGGTTTAATATTACTGATGTAAAATATGAACATACCTAAGAACCGGTAACAAATCTACATATGTAAAAAAATTAGGTGTGATCAATCATTTAGAAGGATTTATATGAACTAAAATAGTAGAATAATATGTTCAGAGGAATGCATTTTAATTCAGCCACTTGTTCACAAACGCAACTGCCGTGGACTCTTACTATGTCAAGCAAGAAAACAAAAGAGTTCCTTAGGAAAAAAGTAAGGACCATGTTAGCATATATATATATACACTACCCACAGATTGGACCAAGATGACACCATTGTCTGTGTATTCTTCATGGGCAGGTGGACTGGCATGAAAATAAAATATAAGGAGCCAACCATACTTAATCCTTGTAACTCATAACAAAATTTGTAATAGTTCAAGATAGAGAAAAATTACATCAGTACCCTTGGTCATGCTTCAAATAAGTAAATAGAGGCTTTTGGATATAATTAAGCATAAAAATATACATCCAACTGTGGATATCAGGATATCAGAGCCATCACTGTTCTACGCTGGTTCAAAACTTTCACCTTCGAGTGGGCTCATGTTGAAGCCAACATACCACATCGGTTAAAAGCCTTCAACTAAAGATAGGACACAACATTGTTAACAACAAAGAGGATGGTAGCAGCAACGACAAACTATAAAGTTTCACACTACCAAAAAGCATCCCCTTATACAAAAATCCTTAAGTGCTATAAAAATAATGACTAAAGGTAGGATTATTTGCTATGCATATGAAATTAAGCTCGCTCTACTAAGACTTTACATTTCGACAATAGAAATATTAACCCAAAAGCTAAAATGCAACCAACCATAGCAACTAAGCATCACAAACGTGAAGCTATAACTTTCTATTTCTAGTCACTTGCCACTATCAGGACGACGCACCGTGAGGAGAACTTGGCGATGGAATCATAGCAGCGGAGCTGATGGTGAATAACTGGGCACCTAGAAGTGGCCGGCGACAGCGAGCAGGCATAGGGGCTTCCGGATCTGGATGGGGGCCGGCAGCCGGCATGGAGGCGCAGCGGTGGAGGCCGGACTTGGGCATGGGGGCTTCCGGATCTTGATGGGGGCGGCAGCCAGCATGGAGTCACAGCGGTGGAGGGCGTAGTTGGACAGGCCGGCGGCCGATGATGGGATGGCAGGAAACCCTAACCACGGGGACCCTCGCGAGGAAGAGGAGAAAGAGAGGAGAGAATGGTAGGGTATAGAATAACCGATGTGGTGCAGCCGTGCGGGACTGTGTTGGAGGATTTTTTTTTTCTCCAGGACTTAGGGCATCTCCAACAGCCCGACACATTCTAGGCCTAAATCGTGACCGTTTTGGTCCAGGGTCGCAGCCCAGACACTTCAAGGGCGTTGTCCTCCCCCCTTGACCGTTTGGGTGGGGACTACGCCCAGTGGCCCGATGCATTTTTTGTCCTAAATTCGACCATTTTCATAAGAATGCGAGAATTTCATTCGAATTTTGTTACATATTACAAAACCGAACAGAATTTAAAACTAAACTAAAACAGGTGGTCGTCGTCGCGAGGAGGTGCCGGCTGTGCGCTAGATGGCCCAGCCTCGCTGCTCGTCACCTCCTTAAACGTGCTGGCCCAAGCACGCCGCGTGATGCTGCCGGCGATGGCCTGCCGGCGCTCTGCCCTGCCGTGGACCATCTCCTGGCGGAGCAACGCTGCTAGGCTAGGCGGCGGGTGCCGAGGAGCCATCCCCCCGCTGGGCTGCCGTGGAGAGGCCGCGCTCCTGGTGCTACGTCTCAAAAGATGCGGCAATGGCCACTTGTAGGTCAGCCGGAGCTGCCTCGCCTTCCTGCATGGCGTCGAGCCCCTCGAGGAACTCATAGAAGCTGAGGTAGACGTCGTCGGCCTCCTTCTCCTGCTCCTCCTTGGCATCCTCCCACGGTGGTGCCTGCGGCGGGGGTGACGGCGGCGGTGGGGGTGGGGGTGGCGACGGCGGAGGTACCTATCCACCGGCTCGGCGGCCATGCCCTAGCTTGGCATAGGTGGTAATGAGCCGGCGAGGCATTTTCTCTGGCGTGGTGAGGGGTTGAGAATGCGACGTCTAGGCGCAAGCGCCCCAGCCTTTTATAGTCGGAGGCGGGCGGGATATGGAGGGGGCGCGAGGAAGATGAAGGGGGGGGGGGACGCGGTCTCTGAAGACCATTAATGGTGAGCGGCGGTGGCCAGTGGTGCAGCGCTATTGATGGCGGCGCAGAGTCGAAAGCAGCGACGCAGCCTTTTCCCGATGCAGGCAACTGAATTGGTGCGGGGCGCAGAAGACGAAGCGACCGCGGTCGCTGGCAGGCGGGCCCCCTGGGCAAAAGGGGGAGGGCACGCACGGACTGCGTGGTCAGTCCGCGGCGACGCATACCGGGCCCAAATTTAGGCCATGGTTGTATCGCCGCCGACAGGCTGCCAAAAATGCGTCGGGCCGGCTGGGTTTTTCCTGGCCGCGGTAAAAATCAGACCGATTCGGGCGTCTGCGGTCCGTTTGCATCGGGCCATTAGAGATATCTTAGCACCTTAGTACGTTACTATATAAACAAACATATTTTATTGAGTCGCGGGTCTACCATGTCTAAGGGCCCAACGTCAGCTAGAAAAGGAGTACGAAGTGTAGTAAAAACATAAATTCCACTTACCGATCTAAACAGAAGATTGAGATCAATCCAGCTATTCAGGTAAAATATTGCACGGTTTAAAAACATAGCGTGGGCGGAAGTGCCCTCAGCGAGCGCGGCCACGACCGCGCTTAAAGCTTACATAGATTCGTGCTCCTGCATGCATCCGATCCAAGTACTAATCCAACTCTTGCGGTGTGAATATTCGTGCTCCTGCATGCATCCGATCCAAGTACTAATCCAACTCCTGCATGCATTCGAGCCTGCAGATGCGTTCGTAGATAGGCGTCCGCTGATGCGTTTCTGTCGAACAGCAAATGCGTGCAGCAGCTGCAGAGCTCGACTCAGTAGCTCACTGTTGCGACGGTGACAGGCTAGATTGGAGCAGATTCGGGTCCATTGACCACATACGTATATGTACATACGACGGGTAATACATGTGTATATTGGGCATTAAGTGTGTATAGACGAGTGTAATGGTATCTATGAGTTGTATAGAGAAATACAATGGCGTTTTTCAAAAGATAAAAATTACAGTAGCGTTTTTCAAATAGCTGAAAATTGCAATGGAGTCTATCCGATTAACCTGTGAGTCAACTATACGAATAATACGAGGCATATTCTGTACATGTTGGTGAAAGATAATGGTACATTGGCATGTTCTGGTGCGACCTTTACTTTTGTTGTAATTCTATGTCCAAGGGCGGCGCGAGCTTTGACGAACGTGGAATTTTTGACGAAAAAGACCACCTGTGCGAGTGAAATGTCAAAAAAGACCACCTGCGAAAAAAATTGTCAAAAAGGACCACGTCTTAGTGGCGGCACGTCTGGCCAGGCGACACGTGTCACGTGCCGCCTGGGCCAAATCCGGCAAGCCCTTGCCGCCACCCCCAACGCCGGCATGTTGGCTGACGGACGTCGCCGTCGACCGCCGTTTCCAGTGGTGGGCCCTGCCGCCATAGCCAACGCCGGCACTGGACTCGGTGGTCGATGGCGACGGCCGTCAGCCAACATGCCGGCGTTGGGGGTGGCGGCAAGGGCTTGCCGGATTTGGCCCAGGCGACACGTGACACGTGTCGCCTGGCCAGACGTGCCGCCACTGAGACATGGTCCTTTTTGACAAATTTTTTTTTAAAGGTGGTCCTTTTTGATGTTTCACTCGCGTAGGTGATCCTTTTCGTCAAAAGTTCGACGAACGTGCCGGGGACAGGAGTACCAAAGAAGAAGGCTTGGAACGAGGAGATTTTGATGCATGCACCTCATGCACATGCGACAGCCATAGCTTTCCTGTTTCGGCCATGGAATGCCACTCGTACCGAGGCTGCCGTACTAGTATTCTTTGTACTACTATAGCTAGATTGTTCACTCAGGGACGCGGCATGAGCAAGGCCACAAAGAAATTTGTAATGAACCATTGTATATTTTTTTTGATAAAAGGAATATATTAATATTAAAATGATACCAATTACACTCGGTCTTTGCAACAACACAGTGTCCTAAAGATACTACGGATGCAGTGGCGGCGCCAGATTTTAGGGAGATGGTATTCATTTTTCTCCCTCGGTCCAAAATTAGTTATTCAATCCATTTTACTTGTTATTAATATTTATGTAATCTAGACACTATTAGCGACAAGTAATATGAAAATATCTTAACTTTACCTAAGTATGCACGTATCTAGATGTAAATACATATATATCTTAAAGTTTGAGAGAATTAATTTAAAACAAAAGGGGATATATTATTCTCAACGCAATATTTGAACAATTGCTAGGACTCAAAGTGAGTCGTGAGCATCTGGTCGAGAGGTACATCGTCGAGCGCTTGCGCAGCCTCTTCTTCATTTTATCATTTGCCTAACTCGAGCGTCCCTGCTGCTTGATCGAGCGCCTCTGGGCTGGCCTACATCAAACGGTCAGGGTCACGAGCCCTACAATAAAAAAATATAAACAGATGTGATTGGCCCGAGCCCCTATTAAAATATGCTTCGGTGGATTAGCAGGCTAGCCAGGTTTTGCTTTCCTTTTCTTGCACATACAATATTGTAGCTAGCCTGCAGGCTTCTCGTTCAATGGATCAGAGGAATACAGCGTAGAGGCACCATCGAGCATCCAACGATCGCTCGAGCTGAATCATGGGTATTCATACGAATACACCTGAATACCCCTGGCGCCGCCACTGTACAGATGCATACAACCAAAAAAGAAGAAAAATTATAGAAAAGAAAAAACCCCCGCTACAATGATCTATTTTTTGTAGCAGCCGTACAAACACCACCAAGATAGGCCTAGAAATCCAGCTTCTCCGATAACGACAACTCCAAGAAGAAAACAGTGCACAAGAAAATCACATTGTAACGTGGACTAGTGCTCACTGTAGCCGGGACAGTGCAGTGCCCTAACGACGCCTCCATTGTATATATATATATATATATATATATATATATATATATATATATATATATATATATATATATATATATATATGTGACCAGTTTTACAGAATGTCAAATTAAATCACATTGTTTTTACCTCTTATATGTCAACAAAATGGATGTACATATTGACATATTCAAGGTGTAATATTTTCCATGTGTGCATTCAACTCGAAGTTCAGTCCGTCATGGGACCTTCTCCTGTTTCGGATGCAAAAGTGCTTCAGTAGAATTCTAGAGAAGCAATAAAATGTCCGCTGGAGCACCCAGTCTCCAAACGGCAAAACTGTGCCATTGCTTTTGCCTCATTCGTCTATGCAACATTCCCTCCGTGTTTTGTTCTGAAAAACACTCTCGTGAGGCAAGTCGCTTTAATTTTCCCTTCATATCTCCAGAACAATGACTGCAAAAGACGAGATAAACGTCAAGATTATTTCTACTATCAAACGGTGACACTGTCCCAGCTGCTAATGGTGAAAATGTTTGAGCTTTCAGGTTTTAACCGTGGACTAGTGCTTACATTCAGAATCTGTCCTGTCCCACTCCCACCTGCAGCCATCTTCCTCCTCGTCACCCCCTTCCCGGCGAGAGCGGTCACCTCGCCGTGGCTTCCCGTGGGGTCTATCCTCCAAGTAATAGCTCTTCGACCCGGTGGCGCTGCTCGGCCGGACGTTGATCTTCTTGCGGAGCATTGTCTGGAAGAACTGTCAACGATGAAGAACAATTTAGAGACACGGTCGCGTGAAACTTGATTAGTTAAGTACACCTGAGCCGAGCATATCCATTACCTTGTCCATTTTCGATTCCACCGGATCCTTCAAGCTCGGGGACGGCGCGAAGCCGCCATCGCAGACGAACATCTTCCTAAGCAGGAACTTGAAGGACTTGTTCTTGATGCCGGAGCCTCTGCTATTACCGGTGTTAGCTAGCAGGTCCTTGGCCATGCTCAGGATGATCTTGGTGTTGGGTGAGAGGTCGTCTTCATCCTGCTTCACTCTCCTGTCAACCTCTAGGCTGGACGGGCAATTGAGGAACCTGTCCAGGGGCAGGCCGAGGCCGTCCTCGGTCGTGCGGGAGCTGGACTTGGACTTTGCACGCCGGAGGAGCTTCGCAAGGGCGTCCTGGAGCTTCTCCGCCTCCTCGATCGTGAACTCCGGGAAGTCTTGCGTGGACTCGGGGTGTTCTTCTTCCGCCGGCTCGTCGATGACATTTCCTAGCATTCCGATGGAGAGGAAACCTGTTGCCTGGTCTTGCTGAGAGCGCCATTGCTGCTGCTCGTCGGTGAGATGATTCTCATCGGGAACAACTTGGCTTCTCTCCGGCTGGCTTGCAGCTCCATGATCAAATCTTTTGCTCTCCGTTTTGCCATTGAATCTGCTCCGCGCCCAGTTAATGATCTGCACAGGGCGAAAACAGAACAGAATCATAAGTACATTGCACTATGATATCAATCTTGTAATGTCCGGAGCCGGAAACAGCTTGGATGGCATACTCAAGCTGATTACTTACCCCCATTTGTGTGATGTCTCGCTCCAAGAAACCCTGAGCTTAGATTCGCCTCTCTCAGGTTGCTGGTTGAGCAATACTCCAAATGCACAAATCTAATGGCAAGATTGGGTTGGAGAAAAGAACGCGGTGTGGAGCCAATGAGCGATAACGATGGCAGGATGTTAGATTCAGTTGAGGGGCCAATTCTTGCAGGTCCCCCCTAGCAGTTGTTGAGTTGGTTTGGTGTGTCAATAGAGAGTAGTGACAGTTCCAAGTCAGTGGCTGCTATATATAGACTCGGGTCCCCTCGCAGGAGGGATCAATAGTTAATAGTAGCGCAATAAGGTACTCCCTACTTGTATTTTTCCCCAATACTACTTCCTTTATATAATACAATTGGGTTTGGTTTATATGTTTTGTATGTTGCTTCATTCTATGTATAGCAGCTAGCTGCAAAATTGGTGTTACGGTATATCACCTAAAGAGTGATATCACATTTGCAGTGCATCTCAGTTATGCAGAGGCCGGATGTAAGCTTAATAACTATTAAGTAATAAAGCGCTCTTTATCGAAAAAATGTACAATAGGTGTTTTCTGTACTAGTCAAAATTGTTCGAATCGAGACAAATACTTGTTCACATTGTAGTTGCTGGTATGTTACAATGGATTAGTTAATAAGTGCTGTGGATATCCGTAAAAATAGAAAAATTACAAAAAAAAACTTTACCAAAAGATGGAATGCACTAATTGGACAAATGGAATTATTTCTCCCCGTCACATATGTAAGAGATAATACAAATATTAAATCTGGTCAAGAGAAATAGGTAACTCTTTGCCTTTGTACGCATAAAACATGAAAACTGAAAATATAGAAGTTTACATTACAGAAAACGTTTTAACCAATATCCCCCTGCCAGAAATGCGAACAATTATCACACAACTCCCTCCGTACCAAAATATAGTGCATATTTGTTTTGGTCAAAGTGAAGCTTTATAAACTTGCATAATACTTTGAGCAAGAAAAGCCATCAGACGACATTGTTATGAAAAGGCTGGCGGAAAGCCTATATAAAGTATAAACGCGTACCCCCCCCCCCCCAGTGGCAGAGCTGGGATTAGCGGCATGTGATGTCAAAATGACAATTTAAGTGACAAATTATGCTAGTGAGGTCATTTTCTAGTATTTGTAGGGTCAAAATTGTGCATTCATAGCTAGCATAATAGTGTTCTTAATTTTTATGTGATGTCAATTGACATCATAAATAAAGAGCAGCTCCGCCACTCCCCCCCCCCCCCCCCCCACACACACACACACCCCCACCCACCCACCCACACACACACACACATGCATTTACCGATCTTAAATACGCCTATCATATCGGCATACGACCAAGGTAGCATATAATTTTTATGTAGATAAGAGTGACTTTTATTGCTTATGCAGGTATAAGATGACGGAAAAAAGTAACTACAATCAATTGGAGTGGCTCATGGGCGCTGGTGGTTATGCAACCCAGACTGCCAGACTGCTGAATGCAAATTCCTCTAACCGCTGAATGAATGGGCGAGCATACATTCCTTTTGGTCACACTACACTCGGGTATAAGCTTCAGAGGACCAATCATCTCATAAAAAACATGGTCTATCACCGACCTTTCAGGCCAGCGACAGTCAGTTTCAGCAACAACTCCCATAAAGATCCATGCTTTCAAGAGTCAAATGGCCTTCTTCAGCATTGCACACTTGGCCACGAATTTTTAAGGGGATAATGTCTCGTTAATGAAGTATACTTGTGGCAATCTTTCTCGACATTCTCAACACCAGGCTTCGGCCTTCCACGTCGCACCTGCCCAGGAGTTGATGACTGTGAATGGTACATGTTGAGATCTCCTGCTATTATCAATGTAATGAGGGTTTCTGGCCTTCCACGTCGCATTTGTCGGTGGAGTTTGAGCTAATCTCCCCTTCGCCGCACGTCAGAGGTTTTGAAGTGTTTTTCTATTCGATGGCAGCTATACTTGTTGGTTATCAGTGTTACGCAGCTCAGATTTTCACGAGCATATGCTTCTGCATGCCAAAAAATCCAATGTTATGAATGTTAAAAAAATTACTCCCTCCGTTCCCATTTAATCGACACACCCTTGCACTAGCCCCGTCGTAGCTCACTTTGGATTAAACTCGTCGATTAAAGCGAAACAGAGGTAGTAAAAAATTAAATATGGTACATATTAGTATGAGATGTCACGAGAAATACGGAGCACATGTGTGTCAATGCCAGTAAGGCAGCAACTCATCTTTCTTCTTTCCATCATCTTCGGAACGAAGCTGCAGCCCATGTCGTATAAGCAAGGATTTGCCTTGAGATAGGGGCAAAGACGACAAGAAGCCACGGGAAGAATCGTTACTGGGAGTTTCCCGGGGCTGGTATTGACGCACGCGATGATGCATGCATTGCTAACAACACGATCCTTCTGATCGACTTGCACACACAGCCTATCGGAATTTAAGGGCATGGATGTAAGAGCATGCCAATCCTAGACAATATTCTGGCGGAGAAGTAGAAATTAAGTGAGTGTTTGTCTCTCACATTTTACTATCATTAAAAGTATTTAAAATGTTTCATCTGAAATGAGGTACTGCCGCTGCCGGTGCACACGAAAAGTTTTAGCCTATCTGAAATCACTGAAACTTATGAGCAGAAGTCAAAAGTACTATGGCTCAGTTGCATATCTAATTAACTCGGTCTATATCAGAAGAACAAATATAGTTTTGCACCAATTCGCGACTAGTCCGAGTTAGCTGCTATTTATATCTTGATTTCTATTTTTTTGACTTGTTATTAAAATTCAGATTTGAAATTTTGTGTCATGATTGTTTCAGTTCTTTTTTTTCAAGGAGGATGATTGTTTCATTCCAAGTACATTGTTTGTTCATGAATTTTTAAGTCAGGTTTTCAAACACAAGATAAGGAATGTACTCAATTATTTCACTTAATCACTCTCGGTCTATATGAAAAGAAGAAATATAATTTTGCACCAACTCACGACTAGTCTGAGTTAGCTGGTATTTATATCTTGATTTGTTTTTTTTTGTTTTTTGACTTGTTATTAAAATTCAGATTTGAAATTTGTGTCATGATTGTTTTGTTTCTTTTTTTCAAGGAGGACGATTGTTTCATTCCAAGTACATAGACATCCTTTTTTTATTTTTTCATAAATTTTTAAGTCAAGTTTTCAAACACAAGATAAGGAGTGTACTCAATTATTTCACTTAATCACTCTATAGCACTTTAAGCCCGTACTGATGGAACTATATATCACGGCGTGTGATAATACCGGCCACAAACATACTATAGCTTATTCTACTTCACAGTTGTCTTGGACTATATAAGTACATATCAATTGACAACCACCATTTTTATGGCCCAAACGATCGAATGTATCGACTTTACCTATAAAAAGCTTTGACTTATTAAAGTAAGAGCCCAAATCATATACTACTACAACCAAATTGGTTGTTGGTCTTGACAGCCATAATAAGAACGGTACTCGATCAGGGGCTCCATGCAAATTGGCATTTGATTAGAGCCGGCCGTGTCTAGTGTAAAGTAATTAAACCTTAATGATGGGCTGTTATCGTTCCCCCATGATAAGTACCTGGACTAATGGGAACCTTTCATTCTATTCACTGACCTACGTACACCATGCATGGCCATACATTTTCATTTGGTCAGAAGCGCATTTTCTTTGTATGACAGCAGAATACTGGTTTTGTAATCAAACAAAGCATGACTATATATGTAAACATAGAGTAGCGAGGAAACTACAAAGATTCATTTACTTTTGATATGTACCAAGTATACGTGGCATGGATAGACACGTAACAAACGGCAGTGTAGTTTATTTCCTTGCAACAATTCTTTTGTACTCCTCCGACCCATATTACCTTTCATAAATATGGATGTATCTAGACACATTTTAGTGCTAGATAGATCCGTATTTACGAAAGGTAATATGGGCTGGAGGGAATAGAAATCTTGCATAAACATTGCTCATTCACTAAAATTAAAATTACAGTGACATGTAAAAATTGCGATGAGGGGTATTTTTTTAGAGAATAAAGCAGCAAAAGCCCTTTATATGTGGAATCCTCCTGCTAGCTCCCTCCCACCACCTTGTGCAAAGTGAAGTGTTTGGCCAAATATGAGTATATTCCATTTCTTTACACTAGTAGAAAACAGGGCTTCCGTCCAGAGCTGATGTGAGCTTTAGTCCCGGTCGTGTTTGGGTCCGAGACTAATGCTTACATTAGTCCTGGCTATTGCCAGCCAGCTTTAGTCCCGGTTCAAATGGGACCTTTAGTCCCGGTGGGGATACCAATCGGGACTAAAGGTAGATGCCCATTTTTTCATCTTATGCCTAACCTCTCTCCCTCGTACAAAAAAATTCTAAAAAAATAAAAAAATAATGAAAACTTCAAATTTTGAAATTCTTTGACATGCATGTACCTCACGCAACCAACTTTTAGCGAAAATTTGAAAATTTGAATTTTGATTTTTTTGCAAATAAGTTGTTTCAAAAATGGGTATAACTTTTGCGTACGAACTTGGAAAAAAATGTGTAATATATAAAAAAGTATCTATGCAAAAACCGTTTAGTCCCGGTTGGTATCTCCAATCGGGACTAAAGGTCCCATTTAAACCAAGACTAAAGCTGGCTGGCCCCCGTAGCCGTTGGAACCGGGACTAATATGATCATTAGTCCCGGACCCAAATATGATCGGGACTAAAGCTCACATCAGCTCTGAACGGAAGCCTTGTTTCACCTAGTGAGTATTGCTCTTTCTTACAAAATTAATTCAGGAACAAAGAGCAACATGTATGTGTGCTTCTGTGGCCATTGTGTGATTGGATAATTTCTTGGGAAAATGGATGATTTCCTTTCGCTAGAAAAGAAAAGAAAAGGTATTTCATATTTGTCTCGGTCTCTTTCTTCACTCCGCGGACCTTTTTTGGTGAGCGATCGATCGACAAATTGTCGCTAGTTCATTTTTTATACTAAAGTGGAGGTGAGCCTTTTGTTTGTGAAAAGAAATAAACTACACCAACTAACCGGTTTAACACGGTTTTCCCCGGAGTCACTTTTTACCCACCCCTACTCTTGGTGACTGCCAGTCACACATCACTCCATCAACTTTGGAAATGAGCTAGAACCCAGCGGGTGTGCCAGTACATGCAAGGATTTGCCTTGAGATACAGTCAAAGACGACAAGAAGCGGCGCGAAGGGTAGCTGGGGGTTCCCCGGGATGCTATTGACGCATGCGCTGATGCATGCATTGCTAGTACACACTCCTTCTGACTTGCACACAAACAACTAGTGCAAACAGCCTATCGGAATTCAAGGTATGGATGTACGAGCATGTCAATGCTATACTAGACAATATTCTAGGGGAGTACTCCCTCCGTTTCAAAATATAAGATGTTTTAGCTTTGTGAAGGAAATGTATTTAGACATCTTTTAGTGTGTAGGTTCACTCGAATATACACACTAAAACATGTCTAGATACATTTGCTTCCCAAACCTAAAACATCTTATATTTTGAAACGGAGGGAGTATATATTAAGTAATTGTTGGTCTCCTTTTACTATAATTTAATTGCAAGTTTTATTTATTAAAATATATTCCTCTAAACACTCAGGTCTGAGGTACTTCTGATGCACAGTCCGCAAGTTTTAGCCTACATGAAGTCACTGAAATTTATTAGCAGAAATCAAAAAAATTATGGCATAAGATTGCATATCTAATTAACCATATCACGACCTAGTTTCAGTTAGCTACTCTTTATATCTAGATTTGTATATTTTTGTTTTTAGACTTGCCATTCAAATTTACATTTCAACACTTCTTTGTCATGGATGTTAGATTTCATGTACATGAGGTCAAGACATCATTTTCTCATATTAATTTGTGAATTTTGAGTCATCTTTTCAAACACAAGATAGGGATTAGGGAGTGTACTCCAAGCTAGTGTACATTATTTCAATCACTCTATATCCTTGTTAAAAAACACTTTCTATCTACTTTAAGTCCGCACCGCTGGAACTAGGACGCCGTGTGATAATACTCGCCACAAACATAGGATAACTTATTCTACTTCACTATTGTCTAGGACTATATAATGTACATATCAATTCACAACTACTATAGAATTCTTGTGTCCCCAACGATCGATCGAATGTATATATTGAACGAATAAAAAGTTTTGACTTAAATAGATGTTGGTCTTGATAACCATGCGTAAGAACGGTACTAAGGGGCTCCATGCAAGTTCAGTTGATTAGAGCCGTGTCTAAGTGTTAGTAATACCTTAATGATGGGCTGTTATCGTGCCCCGATGGTAACTACCTGGACTAATGGGGACCTTTCATTCTATTCATTCTACTCATTGACCTACACAATGTCCATACATTTTCAGTAGCGCATTCTTTTTATGACCGCAGAAACATTGGTTTTGTAAGCAAAGCATACTCTATATGTAAATAGGACAAATAATAGAGTAGCGAAACTACAAAGGGTCATTAATTTACTCTTGATATGTACCACGTATACGTGGCCTGGATAGACACATAACACGCGACATTGATTTATTTTCTTGCAACACTTCTTTTAGAAACCTAGCACAAACATTGCCCATTCACTAAGAATTAGAATAAAAGTGACATGTCAAAATTGCAGTGGGGGATATTTTTTAGAGAATAAAGCAGGAAATGTCTTTTATATGTCGAATCCTCCTGCTCCCTCCCACCACATGTGTTTGGCCAATATGAGCACATTCAATTTCCTTAAGGGTACGAGAATGGTGGCAGCACCATGGAGTTGCAATGCCATGTGTAACTCGAAAAATCTCAGTTGCCCATGACTAATGGTATGTGGTATCTTCTTAACTGATGAAGTCGGATTAGAAAAAAATATTTTCTTTTTTTATTCGCAACATCCTCTGGTATGTGGTATCTAGCTTTTTAACCGGTAGAATTTTGTCCATGAAATATACAATGAGACAACTGCTAGGCGATGTCGACAACATAGGGAGGTGACATCGCTAAGTCTAGTATAGGACTTTCTGTATTGATCTTGTGTACTACAGAAAAGTTGGCCATTACATATCAATTTCCGCAAGAAATCGTGTACTAGAGAAGAGACATCGACCATTACATATGATCCGCACGAAATCGTCCATATTAGACTACCGCTTAGAACCATTAGTGATAATGGATTTACTTTAATGGAGCTTATCATCAATGGTAGGAAAATAAAAAATTACGCTTCTTAATATTGTGTTTGCGCCGTAAGCTGGAGCCAAACTTTTCCTCTTCTTTTTCTTCGACCTCTTTCTGTGTTCACCTTCGGAATCCACGCAAGACTTCCTTTTTTGTTCTTTTTTCGTCAACCCTCTCAGTCCCGGTATCGTCTTCTTTCCTCCTACATTGTCGACCGTCTTCTTTGTATCTTGGATCCGCTATTGCGCTCCTCCCTGCGCCTCTCCCCACCGCAATTCAGGTGAGAGCTTACGCGCAATGTGGTCGACGTCGTGGTTAGCGTCGCGCACTTGCCTCAACGCTTTGTCTCACCAGTGGTGAGTCACGACGTTCCCATTTCATTGATACAGAATGACTCCTCCAAATGGTGTCGTTGCTTCTCCTCATTCGTTCATGTACCATTCTCTCTGTTTTTTTTTTCTGGAACCCCTTTGTGAGGAAAGTTGTCTTTCCCTTCATATATCTAGAACAATAACTGCAAAAGACAGCAAAACGTTATGACAATTTTCTATAATCTATGACATGTTTCCGGCTAAAGGTGAAAAAATTGTTATTAACAGTTGACTAATACTTACATTCAGAATCTGTCCTATCCCATCTGCAGCAATCTTCGTCCTCACCATCCCTTTCCCTGCGAGGGTAATCGCCTGGTCGTGACTTTCCATTGGGCCTATCTTCCAAGTAATAGCTCTTTGCCGCGATGGCGCTGCTCGGCCGAACGTTGATCTTCTTGCCAACCGTCTGGAAAAACTGCCGACAGAGAAGAACAAACTTAGAGGCATGGCCGCGTGAAACTCAATTAATTATGTGCACCTGAGCATGGCGTATGCATTACCTTGTCCATTCTTGATCCAACTGGATCCTTCAAAGCCGGGGACGGTGCGAAGCCGCCGTCACAGACGAACATCTTCCTTAGCAGGAACTTGAAGGACTTGTTCTTGATGCCAGAGCCTCTGCTATTACCGATGTTGCTCAGGATGACCTTGGTGTTGGGCGAGAGGTTGCCGTTGCCTTCAACGTCGCCGCCTTCATCGCACTTCCCAAGGACTATCCTGTCTACCTCTAGACTGGACGGGCAATTGAGGAACATATCCACGGGCAGACCGAGGCCGTTCTCGGCCCTGTGGGCGCCGCCGGACTTGGACTTTGCACGCCGGAGGAGCTTCGCGAGGGTGTCTTGGAGCTTCTCCACCTCCTCGATGGTGAACTCTGGCAGGTCGTGCATCGTAACCGGGTGGTCTTCTCCCGCCTGCTCGTCGATAACGTTTCCGAGCGTGCCAATGGAGAGGAAACCCGCGGCATGGTCTTGCTGCTTGTCGGTGAGGTGATGTTCCTCCGGAACAACTTGGTATCTCTCTGTCTGGCTTGCAGATCCCAGATCGAATCTCTTGCTCTCTGTTCTGCCATTCAATCTGCTGCGCGCCCAGTTGATGATCTGCAACAGGCCGAAACAAATAAGCTACATTGCACTGTGAAATGTTGGGAGCAGGAAATAGCTCTGATGGGCATAATCGAGCTGACTTACCCCCATGAGTGATGTCTTGTTCCAAATGTAGAGATCTAATGACAGGATTTGGTAGGACAAAATGTTGCCGTGGGGAGCCAATGGAAGATGGCGATGGCAAGATGTTAGATTCAGTTCACGGGCAATTCTTTCAGGTCCCCCCGAGCAGTTGTCGAGTTGGTGTGTCAAGAGACAGTAGTAACCGTTCCAAGTCAGTGGCCGCTATATATAGACTTGGTTCCTCTGGCAGGAGGAATCAACAGTTAATAGTAGCTCAAGAAGGTATAATTGAATAGCTCAACACTTGCATGTTTAAGAATGTATATAGTACAGCTGTTTATGTGGTAGGGAGTACAGTGATTAGAGCATCTCCAACAGGCGCTGTATATCGCGTTTGCGCTAAAAAAGATGCTAGTTTAGCGCGCGGGATGCTTATGGTGCTCCAGCAGAGGCTGCAAACCAGTGCTCTAAAACAGAGCGCGAGGCAAAACGCTATCTCAGGCACTATATATGCAGCTCTGGAAAGAGCGCGCGGCAAACATACAACGCAAATGCGTGCACCAATAACTACCCATTTTTTAGAGCCCCAACATTTAGAGCTTTTGTCGGAGGTGAACATGGCCTCACGCACTAAAAGTGGACCCATCGTGCTGCAAACCGTTTTTACAGCGCCAAAATTTAGAGCGACTGTTGGAGATGCTCTTAGAGTGGCTCGTGGACGCAGGTGGGCGATGCAAGCTGCCAGGCTGCATAACCAAATTCCTCCGATCTATTTTTTTGGGAACAATTCCTCCGATGTAAACTAGAGTATCTCTAGCAGATCTTGTAAAACATCCTGCCCCTACAATAACTTCCATATTTAGGTTTTTGGATGAAACACAGCCCACGTACATATATACCATAAAACCCCCGGCCACTCTGCGCCGCCTAGCATGTCCGTCGAGGTCTGCCGCTGCCGGCGCACACGAGAAAAGTTTTAGCCTATGTGAACTCACTGAAACTTATGAGCAGAAGTCAAAAGTACTATGGCTCAGTTGCATATCTAATTAACTCGGTCTATATCAGGAGAACAAATATAGTTTTGCACCAATTCGCGACTAGTCCGAGTTAGCTGCTATTTATATCTTGATTTCTATTTTTTTGACTTGTTATTAAAATTCAGATTTGAAATTTTGTGTCATGATTGTTTCAGTTCTTTTTTTTCAAGGAGGATGATTGTTTCATTCCAAGTACATTGTTTGTTCATGAATTTTTAAGTCAGGTTTTCAAACACAAGATAAGGAATGTACTCAATTATTTCACTTAATCACTCTCGGTCTATATGAAAAGAAGAAATATAATTTTGCACCAACTCACGACTAGTCTGAGTTAGCTGGTATTTATATCTTGATTTGTTTTTTTTGTTTTTTGACTTGTTATTAAAATTCAGATTTGAAATTTGTGTCATGATTGTTTTGTTTCTTTTTTTCAAGGAGGACGATTGTTTCATTCCAAGTACATAGACATCCTTTTTTTATTTTTTCATAAAATTTTAAGTCAAGTTTTCAAACACAAGATAAGGAGTGTACTCAATTATTTCACTTAATCACTCTATAGCACTTTAAGCCCGTACTGATGGAACTATATATCACGGCGTGTGATAATACCGGCCACAAACATACTATAGCTTATTCTACTTCACAGTTGTCTTGGACTATATAAGTACATATCAATTGACAACCACCATTTTTATGGCCCAAACGATCGAATGTATCGACTTTACCTATAAAAAGCTTTGACTTATTAAAGTAAGAGCCCAAATCATATACTACTACAACCAAATTGGTTGTTGGTCTTGACAGCCATAATAAGAACGGTACTCGATCAGGGGCTCCATGCAAATTGGCATTTGATTAGAGCCGGCCGTGTCTAGTGTAAAGTAATTAAACCTTAATGATGGGCTGTTATCGTTCCCCCATGATAAGTACCTGGACTAATGGGAACCTTTCATTCTATTCACTGACCTACGTACACCAAGCATGGCCATACATTCATTTGGTCAGAAGCGCATTTTCTTTGTATAACAGCAGAATACTGGTTTTGTAATCAAACAAAGCATGACTATATATGTAAACATAGAGTAGCGGGGAAACTACAAAGATTCATTTACTTTTGATATGTACCAAATATACGTGGCATGGATAGACACGTAACAGACAGGCGGCAGTGTAGTCTATTTCCTTGCAACAATTCTTTTTACTCCTCCGACCCATACTATCTTTCATAAATATGGATGTATCTAGACACATTTTAGTGCTAGATAGATCCGTATTTACGAAAGGTAATATGGGCTGGAGGGAATAGAAATCTTGCATAAACATTGCTCATTCACTAAAATTAAAATTAAAGTGACATGTAAAAATTGCGACGAGGGGTATTTTTTAGAGAATAAAGCAGTAAAAGCCCTTTATATGTGGAATCCTCCTGCTAGCTCCCTTCCACCACCTTGTGCAAAGTGAAGTGTTTGGCCAAATGATACCAAGATGATACGGATCAACGCGATCCGAAGGGGGTTTGGCCCAATCTTTCACGGCGATCAAACAAACAACAAGATACAAAAGAGAACTCAATCTGAAATAGATCAAACTAATTTCTCTTCAATTCCTCGCGATGAAACTGACCGGAATCAATTCCCACGCATGGCATAACATCAGATCTCGAAGATCAGCAATCAAACACACCGATATGCGCCCCCCAAACATTGGGACTTTTCTGGTCTCTCTCTTAGCTCGAAAATACAAGTCTGATCGATACAAGGCGGCTGCCATAACCCTATATGGGTGACTCTGAACGCTACCTTGGCTGGGCTAGGCCCCAAACCAAACTAAAAGCCCAAATGGCCAAAACACACTTGATTTTGGACAGGCCCAAAACCATCACACACAAATAAAACCAAACTGAAATAAAAACATGACGCGAACTTAATTAAAATAGAACACCTATATATCTTTCGCTGCAGCGCCTCGGCGAACATGAAACTCCATCGGAGGTGTACGAAAGTTGGGCTTCACATCATCTTGTGGAGGCACTTCAAAGCAGAATTGTCCAAGCTTCAGAACATAAGGAGGTGGTAAAATAGTAGGAGTAGTAGCTATGCTCCCCTTATCACCAAATATGAGTATATTCCATTTCTTTACACTAGTAGAAAAAAGGGCTTTAGTCCCGGTGGGCTTTAGTCCCGATCGTGTTTGGGTCCGAGACTAATGCTTACATTAGTCTTGGCTACAGGTCCAGCCAGCTTTAGTCCCAGTTTAAATGCGACCTTTCGTCCCGGTGGGGATACCAATTGGGACTAAAGGTAGACGCTCATTTTTTCATCTCATGCCTACCCTCTCTCCCTCGTGCAAAAAAATTCTAAAAAAATTAAACAAAAATGATAAAAATTTCAAAATTCTTTGACATGCATGTACCTCACGCAACTAACTTTTAGGGAAAATTTGAAAATTTGAATTTTTTTTTTTGCAAAAAAGTTGTTTAAAAAACGGCTATAACTTTTGCGTACGAACTCGGAAAAAATTATGTAATATATTAAAAAACATCTATGCAAAAACCCTTTAGTCCCGGTTGGTATCTCCAATCGGGACTAAAGGTCCCATTTAAAGACTAAAGCTGGCTGGCCCCTGTAGCCGTTGGAACCAGGACTAATATGATTATTAGTCCCGGACCCAAACATGATCGGGACTAAAGCTCACATCAGCTCTGAACGGAAGCCTTGTTTCACCTAGTGAGTATTGCTCTTTCTTACAAAATTAATTCAGGAACAAAGAGCAACATGTATGTGTGCTTCTGTGGCCATTGTGTGATTAGACAATTTCTTGGGAAAATGGATGATTTCCTTTCGCTAGAAAAGAAAAGAAAAAAAAAAGCTATTTCATATTTGTCTCGGTCTCTTTCTTCACTCCGTGGACCTTTTTTGGTGAGGGGTCGATCGACAAATTGTCGCTAGTTCATTTTTTATACTAAAGTGGAGGTGAGCCTTTTGTTTGTGAAAAGAAATAAACTACACCCACTAACCGGTTTAACACGGTTTTCCCCGGTATAAATTTTTACCCACCCCTACTCTTGGTGACTGCCGGTGTAAAATCTTGGTCGGCGATGTCACAAAATACAAAATACACGTGTGTCAATGCCAGTCACACATCACTCCATCAACTTTGGAAAGGAGCTAGAACCCAGCGGGTGTTATGCATGCAAGGATTTGCCTTCAGATACAGTCAAAGACGACAAGAAGCGGCGCGAAGGGTAGCTGGGGGTTCCCCGGGATGCTATTGACGCATGCGCTGATGCATGCATTGCTAGTACACACTCCTTTTGACTTGCACACAAACTACTAGTGCAAACAGCCTATCGGAATTCAAGGTATGGATGTACGAGCATGTCAATGCTATACTAGACAATATTCTAGGGGAGTATATATTAAGTAATCGTTGGTCTCCTTTTACTATAATCTAATTGCAAGTTTTGTTTATTAAAATATATTTCTCTAAACACTCAGGTCTGAGGTACTTCTGATGCACAGTCCGCAAGTTTTAGCCTACGTACATGAAGTCACTGAAATTTATTAGCAGAAATCAAAAAAATTATGGCACAAGATTGCATATCTAATTAACCATATCACGACCTAGTTTCCGTTAGCTACTCTCTTTATATCTAGATTTGTATATTTTTGTTTTTAGACTTGCGATTCAAATTTACATTTCAACACTTCTGTGTCATGGTTGTTAGATTTCATGTACATGAGGTCAAGACATCATTTTTTCATATTCATTTGTGAATTTTAAGTCATCTTTTCAAACACAAGATAGGGATTAGGGAGTGTACTCCAAGCTAGTGTACATTATTTCAATCGCTCTATATCCTTGTTAAAAAACACTTTCTATCTACTTTAAGTCCGTACCGATGGAACTAGCACGGCGTGTGATAATACCCGCCACAAACATAGGATAACTTATTCTACTTCACTATTGTCTAGGACTATATAAAGTACATATGAATTCACAACTACTATAGAATCCTTGTGTCCCCAACGATCAATCGAATGTATAGATTGAACGAATAAGAAGTTTTGACTTAAATAGATGTTGGTCTTGATAAGAACGGTACTAAGGGGCTCCATGCAAGTTCAGTTGATTAGAGCCGTGTCTAAGTGTTAGTAATACCTTAATGATGGGTTGTTATCGTGCCCCGATGGTAACTAGCTGGACTAATGGGGGCCTTTCATTCTATTCATTCTACTCATTGACCTACACAATGTCCACACATTTTCAGTAGCGCATTCTTTTTATGACCGCAGAACATTGGTTTTGTAAGCAAATCATACTCTATATGTAAATAGGACAAATAATAGAGTAGCGAAACTACAAAGAGTCATTAATTTACTCTTGATATGTACCAAGTATACGTGGCCTGGATAGACACGTAACACGCGATAATGATTTATTTTCTTGCAACACTTCTTTTAGAAACCTAGCATAAACATTGCCCATTCACTAAGAATTAGAATAAAAGTGACATGTCAAAATTGCAGTGGGGGATATTTGTTTAGAGAATAAAGCAGGAAAGGTCCTTTATATGTCTAATCCTCCCTGCTCCCTCCCACCACATGTGTTCGGCCAATATGAGCATATTCCATTTCCTTAAGGGTACAAGAATGGTGGCAGCACCATGGAGTTGCAATGCCATGTGCAACTCTAAAAATCTCAGTTGCAATTCATGACTAGTGGTATGTGGTATCTTCTTAACTGATGGAGTCGGATTAGAAAAAATATTTTCTTTTTTATTCGCAACATCCTCTGGCATGTGGTACGTTCTTAACCGGTTGAATTTTGTCCATGAATATACAATGACACAACTGCTAGGCGATGTCAACAACATAGAGAGGTGACATCGCTAAGTCTAGTATAGGACGTTCTGTGTTGATCTTGTGTACTACAGAAAAGTTGGCCATTACATATCAATTTCCGCAAGAAATCGTGTACTAGAGAAGAGACATCGATCAAAACACATGATGCGCATGAAATCGTCCGTATTAGACTACCGCTTATAACCATTAGTGATAATGCATTTACTTTAATGGAGCTTATCATCAATGGTAGGAAAATAAAAATTACACTTCTTAATATTGTGTTTGGGCCGTAAGCTGGAGCCCAACTTTTCCTCTTCTTTTTCTCTGACCTTTCTCTGTGTTCACCTTCGGAATCCACGCAAGACTTCCTTTTTTGTTCTTTTTTTGTCAACCGCTCTCAGTCCCGCTATCGTCTTCTTTCCTCCTACATTGTCGACCATCTTCTTTGTATCTTGGATCCGCTATTGCGTTCCTCCCTACGCCTCTCCCCACCGAAATTCAGGTGAGAGCTTACGCGCCATGCAATGTGTTTCGTCTAGCCACGCCCAATGTGGTCGACGTTGTGGTTAGCGTCGCGCACTTGCCTCAACGCTTTGTCTCACCAGTGGTGAGAGTCACCACGCTTCTCCTCATTCATTCATGTACCATTCTCTCTGTTTTTTTCTGAACCCCTTTGTGAGGAAAGTTGTCTTTCCCTTCATATATCTAGAACAATAACTGCAAAAGACAGCAAAATGTTATGATAATTTTCTATGATCTGTGACATGTTTCCTGCTAAAGGTTATTTTTTTTGTTAACAGTTGACTAATGCTTACATTCAGAATCTATCCTATCCCATCTGCAGCAATCTTCGTCCTCACCATCCATTTCCCTGCGAGGGTAATCGCCTGGTCGTGACTTTCCATTGGGTCTATCTTCCAAGTAATAGCTCTTTGCCGAGATGGCGCTGCTCGGCCAAACGTTGATCTTCTTGCCAACCGTCTGGAAAAACTGCCGACAGAGAAGAACAAACTTAGTGGCATGGCCGCGTGAACCTCAAATTAATTATGTGGACCTGAGCATGGCGTATATATGCATTACCTTGTCCATTCTTGATCCAACTGGATCCTTCAAAGCAGGGGACCGTGCGAAGCCGCCGTCGTAGACGAACATCTTCCTTAGCAGGAACTTGAAGGACTTGTTCTTGATGCCAGAGCTTCTGCTATTACCGGTGTTGCTCAGGATGGCCTTGGTGTTGGGCGAGAGGTCGCCGTTGCCTTCAACGTCGCCGCCTTCATCGCACTTCCCAAGGACTATCCTGTCTACCTCTAGACTGGACGGGCAATTGAGGAACATATCCAGGGGCAGACCGAGGCCGTTCTCGGCCCTGTGGGCACCGCTGGACTTGGACTTTGCACGCCGGAGGAGCTTCGCGAGGGCGTCTTGGAGCTTCTCCACCTCCTCGATGGTGAACTCCCACAGGTCGTGCATCGTAACCGGGTGGTCTTCTCCCGCCTGCTCGTCGATAACGTTTCCGAGCGTGCCAATGGAGAGGAAACCTGCGGCATGGTCTTGCTGAGAGCGCCAATGCTGCTGCTCGTCGGTGAGGTGATGTTCCTCCGGAACAACTTGGTATCTCTCTGTCTGGCTTGCAGATCCCAGATCGAATCTCCTGCTCTCTGTTCTGCCATTCAATCTACTGCGCGCCCTGTTGATGATCTGCAACAGGCCGAAACAAATAAGCTACATTGAAATGTTGGGAGCAGGAAATAGCTCTGATGGGCATAATCGAGCTGACTTACCCCCATGAGTAATGTCTTGTTCCAAATGTAGAGATCTAATGACAGGATTTGGTAGGACAAAATGTTGCCGTGGGGAGCCAATGGAAGATGGCGATGGCAGGATGTTAGATTCTCAGTTCACGGGCAATTCTTTCAGGTCCCCCCGAGCAGTTATCGAGTTGGTGTGTCAAGAGACAGTAGTAACCGTTCCAAGTCAGTGGCCGCTATATATAGACTTGGTTCCTCTGGCAGGAGGAATCAACAGGTAATAGTAGCTCAAGAAGGTATAATTGAATAGCTCAACACTTGCATGTTTAAGAATGTATATAGTACAGCTGTTTATGTGTTAGGGAGTACAGTGGATTGGAGGGAGTACAGTGGATTGGAGTGGCTCGTGGACGCAGGTGGGCGATGCAATTGCCAGGCTACATAACCAAATTCCTCCGATCTATTTTTTGGGAAGAATTCCTCCGATGTAAACTAGAGCATCTCTAGCAGATCTTGTAAAACATCCTGCCCCGACAATAACTTCCATATTTAGGTTTTTGGATGAAACACGGCCCACGTACATATATACCATAAAACCCCCGGCCACTCTGCACCGCCTAGCATGTCCGTCGAGGTCTGTCGCTCCTATTAGTATAGATCGGACCTTCATACACGGAGCCGATCGCACATGGTTGGACAAACCATCTCCACGTATGGATGTGTGATAGGAGAACACTACGCAAACGGTTTATTAAACTATGTGTGATAGGAAAAACTTCATCCACACTTGTTTTTGCCAAATCGTTTGTGATAGTTTGGGTTATGATAGACGGTTATTTATATTATTTTATAAGCTTTTTAAGATTGCAAACACTTCTGAACATAAACTGGTATGTCTTGATGTACTTTCACACACGTTTGATTATTAATTGAGCGGTGTGCTTGTTGCTTCGACCATATATATTTTATGGTGTATTTTTTACAGTTGTATCTCCAGTTGTACAAGCAAAACCTGCAACAATTTAACTATATTTGATTGCACAATTCATATATCGAATGTGTACATGCATTTCGTAATAGATTTGATTTCCACATATACAAATGAGTTTTCCTTGGTTACATCTTTGTCTTCATCCTTGTATCCTTTATTATACTTAGTCCAAAAGCATTCATTTGAAAGATAATTTTCTAACATGATCTTTGAGACTAGTACAACCTGTGTATAAACAAGGAAGTGAATTAGTGATATGGTTAAAGCAAATAGTACAGTTACAAGTTTTCAGCAAAGAATCTTACTCTTGGTTAGCACGGAAAGAGTTATAAAATGGCAAAAGAGACACTTAAGCCTCTGTCGTGATCATGCCGTGCTATATGAAAGCGAGACCTTCATCCTTATGATGCGTCACAACTTCGATTGCAGGACTTGACGCCCTAGATGTAAAACTGAACAAAACAAATTTCTCATGTGAAAATATTTATATCGAAAAGAAAAATCACATAATGTAAGTAAAATAGTGCACTAACCCAGGCGGATAAAGGTTGCCTTCAAGAGTCGAAGGTGCGAGGAACTTCTTCGAAGCAAATTCTAGAAGTATAACTTGGCAGACCTTCCTTCTTGGTTACGTCTTTGTCTATTTTTTCTTAGCATGTGCCAACAACACGATATCAGACAGGTAACCTACTCTTCTTTTGCAGTGTCACCAAAATCAGATCTGGCCTAATTAGAACATAATATAATAGACCTAACTAACACGTTTACACATTCATCCTAAATATATAGCATCAGAAAGTACATCTATCACAATGTAGTAAAGTAGATCTAGAAGTAATCTAATAAAATAAAAGTAATAGTAGATCTAGAAGTAACTGATGTGGGGAGATTAAATTATCACTACACACACATTTTACGGATCACCCCTTAGCATTTTAAAATGAACAAACAATAGCCCCCCCGCAATCAACTCCCGATCCCGATCCTGATCCGCGATCAGCGCGGACGTCGGCCAGCTCGCGATCAGTGATACGTTGCAAACGTATCAATAATTTTTGATGCTCCATGCTTATTTTACACCAATTGCTTTATGTTTTGTTTATACTTCATCGCATTTTTATGCATTTTCTGGAACTAACCTATTTAAAAGATGCCACAGTGCCAGTTCCTGTTTTCTGCTATTTTTGTATTTCAGAAAAGTTATACAGGAAATATTCTCTGAATTGGACGAAACAAAAGCCGAAGTTCCTATTTTGCTGTGAAGACGGAGTCCAAAGGAGAGACGGAGCAGGGCCAGGAGGCGGCCACACCAGGTGGTGGCGCGGCCTACCCCCTGGCAGCGCCGACCTATGGTGTGGGCCCCTCGGCCACCCTCTAACATCGCCCTTCCGCCTATAAATTCACTTCATCGGGAAAACCCTTAGGGACTGATCATTTTTCGATGAAACATACTGCAAGCTGCCGCCGTCGTCGACCTGAGATCGGGAGGGTCCAGAAGCCACTACAAGAGAATTGGCCCATAGAGGCACTATTTGGGTCCCGTAGAGACACTTATTGACGAGGGTTAACTCGACAAATGTCCTAGATGAAGGACTTAGGATCGGGGGAATAGGGCGTCGGATGAACTCAAAGGTAAAGGTTAGTCGAAATAAGTGTATATCGAAAGTAAACTTGGGTGTTCAACCTGGCTTGCTTTCAATCTGCCCTACACCATCCCCTCCTGGCCCCTATATATAGGTGGCCAGGTCTCGAGGATCGGGTAGGGTCCGATACAGATTACAATATCGATATACGGTAAGAACTCGTATTCGACTACCATTACAATTGGGCCTAGCTCATCGGGCCTCAGGGGTACTCGACTAACGGGCTCTATTAACTATACCCTTGTCAGTAGCCCCTGAGATTCTACCAGAATTGCAGATTCGGGTTGAATCTCTAATCTTCAAATCTTCGACTTGATTAATTCTTCGATTTCTTCATATCTTCAAATCTTCGACTTGGTCTTTCGACTTACTTTCATGATGTTTTTTCGCAAGGGGTTTTGATGAACAAGCCTGACAACTCTGACGGATCAAGAGGTCAGTTAACTGCCAGAACAGATACTTGTCACCTACTTCAAATTCAATCCT
Source organism: Dactylis glomerata (assembly GCA_007115705.1). Classification (NCBI taxonomy): domain Eukaryota; kingdom Viridiplantae; phylum Streptophyta; class Magnoliopsida; order Poales; family Poaceae; genus Dactylis; species Dactylis glomerata. Next base: position 2,061,051 of record QXEO01000422.1, on the reverse strand, counting down.
CTTGGACTTGAATTCGGGATACCGGTCAAACCCATTCTTTTGCCGCATTTAGGACTTACAAAGAATGAATCCCAGTGATTCTCAGGGTACCCAGTGCGTCCACCAGGATTTTCTTTGCGTCATAGACACGGATACATACCAGCAGAGCGCATCCATGTGCGTATACCAGGCCACATAGGACGGATCCCGGGTCTTACCTTCATGACAAGTCATGGCATTCGAGTTGCGTTGCGATAACATAACTCGAGAATCTCATGTCGCAGTCAAATTTTGACAAAAAATATTCGGGTTTTAACAACCATAAAACTCGCTCCCGATAGGAGTAACACTCCTGCACTTCTCATACTCTAATGCTTTACCAAGAAATATCGTCGGGTGCGCGCTTAGCGCTCCCGATGGGAGTAGCCCCCGAGGCTATAGTCGAAAAAAGACTTTTTCGAGTATAGGCTCAAAATATAGTGTAGTCCATCATACTTCAACTTGAGATATTTTAATGATATCCTGTCGTCGAATACGCGTCCATCACTCCAGTTAAAAGTTGCATTCAATATTCTTGAAAATATTGGCCCCCAAGGCTATAATCGAAAATCCTTCATATATAATCTTGTCTATAGATTTTTGCACTTGTCGACGCCATCTTTCTTCTTTCTTATATCATTTTTTTATGACGTCAATGAGGACATCACTCTGTATGAGTGCGAACCGTTTTATGGGCAGCACTGTAATTTTCGCAATTTTTGACCGTTAGTGGGCTGCCGTTTCCGCTTCGTGCGCCACGTCTCAGCCCACGATCCTTCTCCCAGAAGGTATATAAGGGGCGTAGTGGGGGATTTTACTGTTTTACCAGCTCGTTCTCTCCGCCGCCTCCATTGCTGATCTCTTCTTCGTCCTCCTCTCGCGCATAGCCCCCAAGCGCATCGCGTTTAGATGCGTGTGAAACACCTAGCCACCAAGAACACCATGGCCAAGACCTCTTCTTCCACCAGCTGGGTGCGCTCCGCCATCACGAAGAAGGAGGTGGAGAAGGCCAGGGCAGACGGCCTTATCTCCGCCCAGGATTCTATCAAGTTTCCAAGCACTGAGCGGATCCCGGAGCCCCCGAGCGGTTATCGGGTAATGTTCCTTGCTTTCCTCCTCCGCGGCCTTTCTCTTCCTGCCCACGAATTTCTCCGTGGGCTTCTCTTTGTTTACGGTGTGCAGCTTCACCAGCTCACACCGAACTCCCTTCTTCACATCGCTTGTTTCGTGACTCTCTGTGAGTCATTCTTGGGCATTGAGCCCCACTTTCTTCTCTGGAGGTCAATCTTTCGACTTCGCCCCAATGTTGCTCTGGCTAGAAAGCCTGAATTGGGCGGAGCCGTTATCTCTGTGCGCCCTGAGGCGCAGTACCTCAAATTTTCCTTTGCCGCATCTGTCCAGGGGTGGAGAACCAAATGGTTCTATATCCAAGACCGCAAAGCCTCTCCTGAAGACCAATATGGTCTAGCCCCTTTCGAAGCCTCCAAGGAGGTGAAGAAATTGGCTTCATGGGATGCGCTTCCCTCAGATGCGGAGATAGCACAAGTTCTTCCTCTTCTATCTCGCATTCAAGCTTTGAAAGGAGGCCAAGAAGGAGCTTTGTCGGGTATCCAACTCATGGCGTTCTTTGTGCAACATCGAATTCAACCCCTGCAGCATCGCCTTACCAAGCTTTGGAGTTACTCTGGCTTGGAAGATCCTACTCGTGTCTCTGAAGATTTGATAGAGAAAAAAGATGTCGACAAGCGAGTTAGGAGCCTCACCACGCTCACCAAGGATCATGCGGTTGCTGATTTGACCGCTGACTACTTCGACTCCATGCACCCTCTACCCGAGGTTTGTATCTTTGTGTTCTTCTTCTTCGAATTTTGTTAGCTTCAACTTGTGCTGTTCTTTGCCTTTGTACTCTGCTGACTTATTTATATGCAGGGTCACCAATTCCTTGTTTCGCGCTCTCCTCTTCCAGAGGAAAGGGCCCCTTCCGGCTGATCTGGCCTCATCTGTATCTGAAGCCCCCGAGGCTGATGAGAATCAGGACGGAGATGATGCCGAAGAATCAGAAGAGGAAACTAGCTCGTCGACATCGCTTCCTCCCGTGCTTGATGAAGATGCTGGTGTCGACAAGAAGAGGAAGCGTGTCGACGAATTTGCCTCTTCGAGTTCTGCAGCGGCTGATAAAGCCCCTATTCTTACAGGAGATATGGAATACTTCGACCTCCTGGCATCGTAAGTGCTTTATTTGAGTTCTTCAATTGCACCGCTCTTGCCTTATTTCTTTCGTGTTATACATAATTCATTTTCTTTTTGTAGAGATGACGAGGAGCCTCCAAAAGATGCTCCAGCTGCTCCTTCGACTTCTCCTGTGATTGCTGATGAGCCTGTCGAGCAAGAAGTTGCACCGAGGGTGACCAGGGCTTCTGTCAAGAAGATTCCTGTAACTCAAAACCTCAAACGCTCGAAGAGGGCAAAAGAGACCGACGTTTTTCTTGAGGCCCATGCATCGACGATTTCTCCCAGTGATGTAAGCAACTTCTGTTGACTCGCTCTCTTTGTATTCACTTATGTTCTTACACGCCCTTTTTCCCAGGCATTGTTGCAAAGATTCGTCGCCTTGGGCACTGAATGTGCTGAGTACTTAAAGGTTGCGAAAGCTTCCGAAGGTACACTTTTGACATCCAGTCATTACTTTTCTTCTGTGCTTATCCTTTGTTGTTTATCTGACTCCCTTTCGTCTTCTACTGTAGCTGCTCTAGCAACAGTCAATGCTCGAATTGCGTCGCTAGAAGCGGAGCTCAGTGCTTCGCAGAAGGTTTATGATGTTGCGGCCGCTGCTAAAGCAAGCGCTGAGAAGTCACAAAAATCTGCGCTTGGCAAGGCAAAGAAAGCTGAAAAAGCTTTAGCTAATGCCAACAAGGAACATGCTCAACGAGAGCAAGCCGTGGCAGAGCATCTTCGCACCATGTCTACTACTGCTGAAGGTAAATACTTCGCCTTGTCTTCTATTTCGACTTCTGTTGCACTGTTGTACTTGTTGATACTTTTCTTTCCTTTTCTCTTCTATCTTCTTTTATTGTGCAGGATTTACCAGGGTATCTTCGTCGTCCTTGCATCCGGACGATGATCCTCTGATGACTGCGGTTAACCTACTCGAGGCAAACTGGATATCTATCCAGGAGACTTTTGAGTTAGTTAGCCGCGTTCTATCATGGCTGTTCGTTGGGTTGTGGCCGAAGAAGAAGGCAGAAGTTCCGAAGGACAACTTGAGCAAGCTTGCCAAGGCTTTCGATACAACTAAAGACCCCACCCTCCATCTTAAGGGGCTCTCTCTGAAGCGCGGCGCTGAGGGTGCTATTGCACTTTCTTTTGCCCATGGTGCGGACTTCGACTGGGAGAAGGTGAACTCTTCCCATGGCCGCACCCGTGATGAGATGAAGGCTTTCTTCGAGAAGGCGAAGAAGTTGGCGCCTGCGCTGGTGGCGATTATTTCTCCTTCAGCAGCCTCCGCGACATCTACTGCGCCACCTCTAGCGGCGGAAGACCCTGCGCCTCCGTCGACTGTTGGCGAGGAATTTATCATGCCTTCTTCTGCCACGGAGCAAAATGCTGAGGTGGCGTAAACTCGGCCTTCTTGTAGTTTTCCATTTATCCTTTTGAATGTAAAAACTTGTAGTCGCGTGCAACCCGAAAATCTTAGTCAAGGGGTTTTGCACTTATGTAAATACATTTCCTTCTTATGAAGTCTTGTGCTTGTCTCTCTGAAATATTTCTTCTTTCTTTTCCTTTGACTTCCAGTCGATGCATATCAATGATCCTTTGATTGGCGGACCTACTCCTTTTGCTGCCCGCACGTTCGGTTTGACGATTTCGTCGCCTCCCAGCCGATGTAATCAGTGCGCAGAGTACTCTTCAAGGATTTCTGATCTTGAGTCTCGCCTGACTTTGGCTAAACGTCAAGCACAGATGGCTGTGAGCAAAGCTAGTAAAGCGTATGGTTATTTGAAGCAGATATCTTCTCTTGATAAAAAGGTTTCCAGTTTGATGGTGAAGATTGCCCATAATGAAGAATGCGAATCTTTTATTCTTGGCATTGTCGAGTCTGCCTGCGAGATGTTGCGATGTAAGTTTTCTTTCGACTTCTCTTTTCCCTGTTTCTTCACTGCTATTTTTGTGACATCCTTTGCCGTCATAGGCACTTGTCTGGATTTTGCTGCTGAAGATCGTCGGGTTACCGAACGAAATGCGTCTTTGGAGAGAATGTCGGCAGGCTTTGAGACTTTGTGGTCTGATCCTCAGCGTCAGAGTGCCATTGTACTGCTTCAGGACCGTGCCCAACATATTGGCGAGTCAGTTGATGGTTGCCGACGAGCTCTCACAACTATGCACTCTATCATGCTTCCTCGCAATCCTCTGCCTACAACTTTCCCGCTTCTTCTCAATACTTTCAGATCCAGCCACCGTATTCATAGATTGATAGAGCTGAACTTAGTGGCAGGTGCCAATTTTGCTCTTGGGTAGATACGCAAGTGGCACCCGAAGCTTAATTATAGCTCTATGTCCCCGAGTTTGGCTCCAGGTGGAGCTAGCCTTCGAGTACATATGGAGAACACGCTGCAACCTGCTCGAAGGCTCGTAGCTAGGCTGCTGGAAGCGGATGCCGTGTTTTTTCGCGAGTACCACTATTTAGATCCCTTAGGCGTAGATGATTCTGATAACCCATTATTGTAATATTTTTTTTGTATATGTGGAACGCGAGAGTATCTTATTTCGCGACTTTATGTCGAAAATTTGTTCTCAAAGCGTTATTGTATGATTCATGCGTTTGCCGCATTTTCTCTTTGAAAGACTCGTAAACTCGAACATGAGGAACGTTTCATCTTTACTATACTTGTAATGTAAGATACATGGGGTGACCCAAGAGATCCGGCCTGTGACCTGTGTTCTGGATCTAGGGGGCATTGCCCCTGGTATAACTCGTGGCTTTTACATCCTTACTCTTCTACTCTACTTTATTGTTCTTTGATGCTTATGCCGTCATGGCTTTCTCTTCTTCCCCTGTGTCTTTGTCTTCTCCTGATGCTCCTACTCGTGGTTTCTTCGTCTCGGGCTCTGCAACGCGTCCTTCGAGTAGCTTGACGCCTTTTGTAGTCGTGTTTTTTGCCTTCTCTGCATAGTTGGCTGTCATGCCAAAGTTTTGCGCCATCTTGTGGAACTCCCTGTCGCAGAGATCTGAAACTTTGAAACTTCCTTTTACTGTAATTATTCCTCTTGGTCATGGCATTTTAAGTACCAAGTATGTATAGTGAGGCACTGCCATGAATCGCGAAAACGCAGGTCATCCGAGGATCGCGTGATATTGAGATGGCCAGTCCATGACTTCGAAGTCCAGCTTTTCTCTTCTGTAGTTTTGTTAGTTGCCGAAGCAGACATTGAGTGCTATTTGACCCAGTGGGTAATTGGCACTTCCTGGCACGATTTTGTGGAAGGAACAATCTGTTGGTTTTAGGAACTCTAGTGATATATGCATTGCTCTGAGTGTTTTTGCATATATCAGGTTAATTCCGCTTCCTGTGTCCATGAATATTCTGTCGACATCATACGCGCTGATTTGAGCTTTGAGTACCAAAGGCGCGTTTCCTGGCCGAGGTATTGTTATAGGGTGGTCTTCTCTGTTGAACTCAATTGGTTGTTCTGACCAATGCAGATACTCCATTGTGGCTGGAGGTGAGATGACTGCTAGGTTGACTTGTCGAGTGATACTCTTTTCTTCTTTGTTCGATTTGGGCACATGTTGTATCATTGCTGTGATGTGTCCTTTTGATGGAATGTACCCTTCGTCATCGTCGTGTCCCTGGTTTTGCTGGTCTTGTCCTTGAGGAGCTCCGTTGTTTCCTTGCTGTTTTGTCGGAGGATTGTTGCTTCCTTCGAATCCTTGTCGCCTTGCTTCGGTTTGCTTGTTTAGTGCTGCCTCTTGTAGTTTTAAGAATGTTGTGCAATCTTTCATTGCATGCCTTGATACTCGCTTCCCATCGACGAACGCTGAGTGTATATGACAAGGTCCGTTGAGCATATCTTCTGGCGACGGGTTGTACTCTCTGGGTTCTCTCGTGGGAAACTTTTTATAGTCCTCTTTTCCGTAGCTTCGATATCCCGAGCTTCTGCGATCACTTCCTTGATAGCTGTTGTCTTTGTATCCTGCGGCGACTTGGCTATGGGAGCCGTAGTTGTCGTAATTTTGGGACCGTCTCCTTTGACTTCCATATCTATTTCTTCTATCGTCCTCCGGGGATCGCGTCCGCTTGTTGTTGCATGCATCTTCTCCATCTGCAAATCTGTTTGCTACGTCCATGAGGTCTGACACTATTTTTGGTTTGATTCTGCCCATGTCTTCGACTAGGTCTCTTCGCCTTAATCCAATGATGAACGCATCTATTGCTCTTTCATCTGAAACTTCGACTGCTGAGTTTTTGATAAGGCTTCATCTTTGGATGTATGCCTGCAGTGTTTCGTCGTGTTGTTGCACACACGCTTTGACTTCTTCTATTGATGCTGGCCGCTTATATGTCGACCTGAAGTTGCTTGTAAATTGCTTTGTGAGGTCTTCCCAGCTTCCAATAGTTTCTTTCTCTAGTTTGCTCAACCATGACCTTGCTGCGCCGGTGAGGTGTAGTTGCAAACTTTGCATTGCTGTTTCTTTGGTTCCTCCTAATATTTGTACTGCTTGTAGATAATCTGAGAGCCATGATTGTGGTTCCTGCGATCCATCATACTTTTGCTGATCATGAGGTAACTTGAATCCCTTGGGAACTGGAGTGGTGCGAACCCTGCGGGTAAAGCACGATGCCCCCATCTCTTTTTCGTATTCTTCATAGTCGCATTTTTCATTTGGGGATCGCGATCTTCGGGTTCCTTCGTGTTGTTTTGGTGATGGCGATCGAGATCGTTGATTGCTACTTCTGCGCCGAGGACTGTTGTGACGGCGAGGCAATCTTGTCTTGTGCATTTCCTTGTGGTGGTGCGCTTCCTCTCCTTTTGCTGATAGCTTGTGGCCCACCATGTTTAGTCCGTTCAATGCTACTTTGTGCATATGTTCTCTAGGATCCCCCGGGCTTGGTCTAGTTGTGAGCAGATAAGCTTGAGCTGCCACTAATGCTACTTCAGGAGTTTTTGGTACGATGTTTCCTTGTTTGTCGACCGATAAAAAGGACGAGTCGAGGTTTTTTGAAATGCTTTGCCTGTTGGAGTACTCGAGGTTATCGTACCTTGAACCATGTCACCGATTTTTCCTTGCGTTACTATATGATGCGTCACTTCGCGCTTTACGAGCGGCGTTGCTAGCTGCAATGGCTGAGTCTTTTCTTCTTTGTATCTCTATTTTCTCCTTTGCTAATTGCTTTGCCTGCTGCCTTAGGGCATAATGATATCCCAAAAGCATGTCTTTGCTGGAATTTGATGGTATTGGTATGCCGTGTTCTATGGCTTCTCTTATTATCCTCCATTTGTCGACTGATAGCTGAATTTTTTCCCTGGTTGTGAGGGATTTTGCTGTTTGCCCTTCTGCTAGGTGATTTGCTCCTCTATCGATATTTGCTGGGTTTAGCACTGGATTGTTGTTTTCGTCGAATTCTTCTGAGTTGTCTCCCACAATGGCGAGCACTTGGCATTGTTTGCCGATGTTGCTATTGAAGCTTGAGAAGATCGAGTCACCATCTTCAGAAAGCTCTAACCCTGTCTTCCATGTGTCTGTTGACTTGTCTGAGATATCGTCGAGGCAGATCATGAGATCGTCGAGTTGGACCCCTGTGTTGAAATTTTCCATTGCTTCGTTGTCTTCTGCGATCTTTCCGTTTTGCACTTCCTCTAAGCTGACCGGCGAGTTTACCTCGCTGGAAGAGCCGTCAAAATATTCCATTATTGCTACTGTTTAGGGCTCACTTGCCGACGGATCCTGTTTCGTCGGATCTAAAAGGCGAGATGAACCCGATGGCCTGATGAGGATGCTTAAACTCCCGATTGTCAACTCCATCTCTTGATTTTCGTCGACTTCTGTACTGCTATTGGCTAAAAGCGAAAAAACCGTCGAATTCATGATTCCAACGCCCAAGGTCCCCACGATCGACGCCAATTGACGAGGGTTAACTCGACAAATGTCCTAGATGAAGGACTTAGGATCGGGGGAATAGGGCATCGGATGAACTCGAAGGTAAAGGTTAGTCGAAATAAGTGTATATCGAAAGTAAACTTGGGTGTTCAACCTGGCTTGCTTTCAATCTGCCCTACACCGTCCCCTCCTGGCCCCTATATATAGGTGGCTAGGTCTCGAGGATCGGGTAGGGTCCGATACAGATTACAATATCGACATACGGTAAGAACTCGTATTTCACTATCATTACAATTGGGCCTAGCTCATCGGGCCTCAGGGGTACTCGACTAACGGGCTCTATTAACTATACCCTTGTCACTTATATTGCCTTTACATAGTTGTAGAGGCATTTTCCATATTGTCTCAAAAGTGTCACTGTGTGCAGTGTCTCTTCGACTGTAGAGTCGTTTTGTGAAATGCCTATAAATGATCTAAGGTCACTTTGTAAAGACATTAAGTTGTGTATCTACTCACATAGAGTCACTTCAAAGATACACTTGGAATGTGTATGTAATTCTATAGAGGCACTCTCATGCAACATTTTAGATTGTCTCTAACTTCAATAGAAACATTTTGGCGTGGTAATGTATCCATCTTGTGACGCCCCAAAATCGGCACCTTGCAGATTATAGCGATCACGCCACAATCTACATGATGTCGCTTTGGAAACGCACCACCAAGCGCCTCGTGCACATTGCAGCGTGCACGTGATGCGGGTGGAATCAAGTAGCAACATTACACAAGTTCACGATGGAACCCACAAAAGAATATATAATATAACCATGAAGACTCCACGAGTCAAGAATCCAAATATACAATACAAACATCCAAATCATACATAAAGCAAAATAGCGTCCGAGTACAGACAAGAATACAAATGGGTCTAAGAGGCCTGAAGATAAACGATGGCGTCCATAACCCTGACCAGGCCAAGCCGGAAGGGTAACCTTGCTAACGTCGTCGCTCCCATACATGTGAACAAGAATCGGGCCAACGGTTGCCGAACAAGGAGGGAGAAAGAGAAAAGGGAAATAGCCGAGGGTGAGTACCGAGGCACGTACTCGCGAGACTGGAGTTCAGCTGTGATCGCCTACAGGCTATATGGTGGACTTAGCGGCAACAAAAGAATCATACTACAGAGACACAATACAACTTTCTGTCTAAATAGAATAAGATAAGAGAGCGCATAAAAGTAACCAACTAGATACTAACACCAAACATAACCCAGCCGATACATCACCTCCTTCGCACACAACAAGGAAGCAATTGCAAAGGCACTCACGCAGTTGACAAGTTTTATTGCAGATTTGTTGTTGTAGTTGTGCTAACTTACTACACAAAATTATTAGTAAGAAAAATAGCAGGTGCAAGTTGTTCTATGATCGAGTAGTTCAGCTCCAAGTCGTCCATAACCATGAACACGGCTTTTCGAAAAGATTTAACCCTGCAGGGGTGCCCAAATGTACCCAAACGCACGATTTTTTTAGACTAAAAGGGCTCTTACCCCGGTTCCATTTCAACAAAAAAGAAACCACCAATTCGATACAATAGGTTCTTAAAACAAAAGAGAGTTCAACGAAAAGTAAACAGCTGCTGTAAACAAAAGTAGGTACTCGGAATAGAAACCTAAACTCTCTAAACACGAACCAACAAACCCCAGCACCAGGTGTTTCCATAGACAGCAGCTTCCATCAGCTTTTCAGGTGACCACATGGATGGCATCTTCCTCCTCCGGGTGAGCTTTGAGAAACTCCAGGGAGGCTCGGCCGCCGTGCCCCAAAGAGGAAGCCAGTGTTCTCCAGGTCACCGTCCAGTTGAAGTCGCCGCAGATCATGGGCTGGGTAATGGCAGACGACTTTGGAGGAGCATTAGCAAACAGTCCAAGAACTGGCTACTTTTTCCTCCCTCCAGCTCCTTGAATGGTCCTTTCCATTCTTTTACGAATGATAGCACCAGGCGCCAGACCTGTTTGATATTAATCCAAGAAGTCTTATTAAAGACCAAGTTATTTCTATTGATCCACAAACCCCAAAGAGTTGCAGAGGTGACTAGATTTAAATGTAGAAACTTTTTTATTACACAACCATTTAGAAGCAACTGATTCAAAGTTATCAATTTTGCAATCAAAAACTTTTTCCACAATTGTCTAAATTTGTCTAGCAACTATACAATCAAACATAAGGTGCTTGACAGTTTCCAGTTCCTTACACATTTCACATTCCAGAGGTTTCACCATACCTCTATGTCTAAGATTATCCCTAGTCATAATCTTATTTTGAGAAAACAACCATAGAAAAACCTGAATTCTGGGTGGAATTTTTAGTTTCCACACAGAAGGCAGATAAATGGGTTGAATCCCTCTAAAATTAACTAAGGCATACATGGAACTAGAGGAATAAATCCCATTTGTTTCATATTGCCAGATGAGTTGATCATTTTCATCAGTGAATGAGATTGTCTTGGCAATTTCTATTAGCTCAAGCCAACTGATCATCATTTCCTCCAAAAAAATCCTTCTAAAAGTACCTCTAATCTGTTCCCCATCCCAGATATCCCTAATGGTCTGGGTTTGTTGATTAGAAACTATGTAAATGTCCCAAAATTGGGTGGCTAAAGGGGAATTACCAAACCAGATGTCTTCCCAAAATTTGATACTCCTACCATTACCAACTTTCCATTTATAACCAACAGAAATAGCCCTAGAAGCCCACATCACACCCTTCCAGAAAGTGGATGGTTGAATGTCATGGCATGAAAGTATATTAGGATTCCTAGTGTTATACTTAGCATCTAGCACTCTCCTCCAGAGAGTCCCTTCTCCCTGAATATATCTTTTAATCCAAGATCCTATCAGACACAGATTTAAGTCCTGTAGGTTTGGAATCCCCATACCTCCATATTCCTTTTTGAAACACACAGAAGGCCAATTAGCAAGGTGAATCTTGTGGTTTCCTTCCTCATCATTCCATAAGAAATTAGCTAGTTGAGTATCTAACAGACTAAGAGCCCACTTAGGGAATTTAAAAAAGGATAACAGATATATAGGAATGCTAGAGAGATAGGCTTGAATAAGCACCCTCTTAGCAGCTAAAGACAGTAATCTACCTCTCCATCCAGTAATTCTTCTCAAAATACTTTCAATAAGAGGTTGTAAATCTTCTCTTCTAAGTCTATCAAAGTGCAAAGGAATGCCTAAGTATTTAATAGGGAAAGCACCCTCTTTACATTGGAAAATCTCAATAAAGGAAGAAGCTCCTCTGTTTCTATGTTTATGGGAATTAACTCACTTTTATGGAAGTTGATCCTCATACCCGAGATTTGTTCAAAACAAGTTAAGATCCACTTTAAGTTTAGAGCAACTTGTGGATCATTTTCTAAAAACAGCAATGTGTCGTCCGCATATTGCAGACTGACTACCCCCCGGGAACAAAATTGGGGCAAAGACCTCTAATCAGCCCACAGTTTGTTCCCTTAACTAGCATCCTAGAGAACACATCTACCACACAATTGAACAGCAAAGGAGCAATGGGATCTCCCTGCCTAAGACCTTTTCCAGTTAGAAAAAAATCACTCTCCACATCATTAACTTTGACTCCTACAGAGCCACCTAAGGTAATTTGCTTAATCATTCTGATAAAAACTGGGCTAAACCCCCTAAGCTGTAAGACTTCAAAGAGGAAATCTAGGTTGACTTTGTCATAGGCCTTCTCATAGTCTATTTTAAAAACTAAACCCTGCTCTTTCTTCCTATGGACCTCATGAATAATTTCATGAGCCGTCACAACACTCTCTAGAATATATCTACCTCTAATGAAAGTAGATTGATGATAAGAGATCAATCTATTAATAATTCTAGCTAATCTATTAGTAAGTACCTTAGTAAATATTTTAAAAGAACAATTCAATAAACTAATAGGTCTGAATTTTTTCATTGACCTCGCCTCATTTTCCTTTGGAATAAGAGTGATCATGGCAAAATTCAGTCTATATAAATCTAAATTATCACTATACCAATCATTAAACATATCAATTAAGTCTCCCTTGACTATATCCCAGTAGGTTTGATAAAACATAAAGGAGAGGCCATCTGGACCAGGGGCACCGTCAGCATAAGAGCCAAACACGGCCCTTTGACCTCCTCCTCAGTAAAAACCCCTCCCAGAATATCATTTTCAGCTACACTAACCTTTTCATCCTCAGAGAAAAAGTCAGGCTTAAGTATAATATCAGGCCTAGGCTCCAGACAAAAGAGATCCTTGTAATAGTCCACAGCTATCTTAAGCATCTCTTTATTTTCATGAACTGGACCATCAGGACCATCTAGCACATGAATCATTTTCTTTCTCCTTCTCTGATTAGCTACTGCATGAAAATAAGCAGTATTCCTATCACCCTCAGCTACCCACTTCTCCCTAGATCTTTGCTTAGTTTTTGTCTCCTCCATGATCCAAAAACTATTCAAATCTCTAAGGATAAAGTCCAATCTAGTTTTCTCCTCAGCAGAAAGAATTTGAGTCTCAGATTTAATGTCCAAGAGGTCATATTCTTCCATGAGGTCTTTCTTCTGTTTCCTAATAGCAGCCTCCTGGTTGGCACTCCAACCTTTGGCAAGGCTTCTAAATTTCCTAACCCTAGCTTGCCATCTATCTAACGCTGAGGAATTGTTACTCTCAAAAGACCAAGCTTTAGCAACTAGATCTTTAAATTCAGGATTAGCTAGCCACCACTTTTCAAATTTGAAACCCCCCTTTTTTAGGCCTATGGGACTCCCCAGACTCCCAAATAATGGGTGTGTGGTCACTCCCAATTCTAGCTAGAGCCTTGGCAGAGGACAAAGGAAAAGTAGCATCAAAATTAGTTGTACAGAAAATTCTATCAAGTTTACACATCACCTGGTTCTCTTGATTGTTACTCCAAGTGTAAGCTCTCCCCGCTAAGCCTATTTCCAGGAGAGCCCACCCCAAACGCACGATCACCCCTTGATGCCTACGATTAGCACACTTCCGATGGTGTGCCGGCAGGAGGTCATGACTCGCACTCTCCTTCACTACAAACAAGTCCAGGAAGCCACCTAACTAAGTTTAAACCATATCGAGAGTCCGGCCGAATCTCTAAACGGACTTAGCTATTTGCGTCGGTGCTGCATAATGGGCTAGAACCTCACTCTGGGGAGGGTGCCCACCTGCAGTCGTCCCGCACCTACACGAGCGTGCAGAAGCAAGGGGTTACAAGGCTCACTGGGCTTCCCCCAAAGTAAAATCGGACCATAAGATACAAGAGCTGCACGCCTGACAAAAACCAAATGGAAACACCGCGAACTAGTTGTGGCCACTGGACAAGTATGTAGATTCCGGCAGTGATCGAGGGGAGGCCCGTAAACGTACCCACGTTTGGTTAGAGCGCTCAGTCTCAGAATAGTTCATGCGATCTTGGGGTCCTAGGGGACACAAGTGAGCCGTCGTAAAACTGGCAAAATGACTCACTCATGCCTCTGCTTAATTCAAATTTTAAGTATTAATATTGAAGTAAGCCATAATTATCTCCAACAACATATATCCATAAAGTAGAGCATGTGATAACTTTCCCAACCCGATAAGACAACACCACTTTGAAATAACCTGAGCATGCCTACGACTCACAAGGCCAACTCAAACAAGCACACGGGTTAATAGGATATATGGAAGGTTCTATGGCTTTTCTTTGGATAAACTGGTGGATAGGACACGTGACTCAAACAAAGCATCGCGACACAAGGCTAGAATGTAGAGCTAGCGAGAGCAAAAGTGTTAAATGGGTAGAGAGAAAAGGGCTCACCTGAAAAGATGATCGAAGAACACCCGAGAATACTCAGAGAACTTTTCATTGCTCACATCACCACGAAACTTCCTATCCGGGAAGAAGCAAATTGCTACAACAAACAACGGATGCAACACTTACTACTACGGCAAAAGAATCGGCATGATCATGTGAAGCATGTATGCATGGCATGGCAAGTATGATGCAATGCAACTTCACCAAATTAAGCGGAATTAGGATCCTGACACACACATATATGGTTCAAGTTGTTTTACTACACGACAATTTAAATATTGATTAGCAGGGCAAAGACAAAGCATGGGTGAGCTACACAAAATTAAATGAAGTGGTGAAACCATAGTTGGCAATTCACAATTACTCCATGTCTTATTATTATGTAAAATGCAAACTATCACAGCATGACATGATGTGAAATGCAAACAGATATATGAATAGCATGATCAGATTCTATACATTTCTCTGATAAACTTTTATATAAAATAATTTTTATTTCGAGGTATGGATCAAAAGATATGGTTTATGCAAGATTCAAATACTTGCAGGAATTTTCATAAAAGAAATAGAAACTGGACCGGACCTGACAGGCGACGGAAGCTTAGAGGCCGCGCGGGGCCGACGGAATAGCGCACATGGACCTGGGCCGAGGCCCATCAGTATCGGATCTAAATATCAAAAAGTTGGGATTAATCCCGGATCCCAGGGATCGAACCAAAGATCTGCACGTCTGAATCAGAGAAACAGACCAGTTGAGTTACCGATTGGATGTGAAAACAATAGGAAGCCGTAGTTTAAATCAGGATGCAGGCGAAGTTGTTCCTGACCGAACTGAACCTGAACGCTGACCAACATCGGGGAACCAGAGAAGAGCGACGGGCTGGGAAGCGCGCCCGGTGCAGAAGCTTGGCGATGCGCAGACGTGAACGGAAAAACGCTTAGAGGATGCAAACTGATGGATAAAAGAGAGGGTTTGGAATAGGAGCTCACGGCGATGGTGTCGGGATTGAAGCATTCGATGGCGACGTAGACGGGCAGAAAAGATGCGGACGACAGATTTCGAGACGGGTGCTGCTACTGCGCTGGTTTCTGCAGACCATGGCCGCGCCCTGGCCTAGGTGATGCGGAGGTCATGGTCGCGGACGTGCTTGACGAGCTGCAGGGCGTCAGAGGCGAACATCGTGCGCGGGATCGACGAACTCGGGAAGAAGAGCTTGATGGAGCGAGCGACGTCCTTGAGCAGTTCCGCCCCGAATTATTTGGCGAGAAGATCTTGACGCGGTAGGGCGGTGAGGCGGCCGAGATCCTGGCCATGGAGGCTGTGGTCTTTAGCTTTGTTTTCTCGCTCAGGAACTTGCAGAGAAGAACGAGAAAAAGGGGAAGGAGAGTGGCGGCGGTGTGAGGGGAGAAGTGGAGGAGAGCTAGGGTTTCCAGGAGATGGAGGAGAGAGGCTTTAAGGGAAGGGAAAGTGGTTTTCGTGGCGGTGACGTGAGCCAGGAAGGAGGATCACGCTCCTCTCATGCTCTCTCTGGGAAGACGACAGGAGGCTCAAAGAGGCACCGTGGTTGTTGGGCTTCGGTGGAGTGAAGGAGAAGAGAGGCAGAGTTGGGCTGCCGACTTGCTGGCCTCTTTCTGAAGAAACATTTCCCAAATCAATTTTTCAGAAATAGAAAGGAAAAGAGAGAACTACAATAAAGTTTTGAAAACAGATTGAAATAGGATTTTCAAAACAGGATTTATTGTCTCAAGACAAATTCAAAGGTTTGCAAATATTTTGGTTTAGTTTCAGTTCAAAATAAGAAAAGGAGAGTAGGATACGTTTATATAAACCATACAAGCAAAAATTAAAATAGAGTTTGTACAAAATATTTTTGGGTTTCACAAAATCATGCAAGGTTATAGATGCATGATGTCACAAAGACGCGGAAAAATTAAAATAACAAGAAAATTTAATATTGGGGATTTTTCCGGGTCGTTACAGTCGACACCACTAACAAGGGATCACGCCCCGAGATCCACGTTAAGGCGGGGGAAGAGTTGGGTAAACTATCGGATCTTCAGGTGCCGTGTTGATCTTCACGACACCACTAACAAGAGGTTTCTTCTCGACACCACCAACAAGGGATGCTTGCTCACATTGATGACGAGGACCTTCCAAAGAACGAACCTATTAGGAGAAAAGGCTAGAGATCGTCCACCCACGTAGAAACCTAAAACTTGAAAAGAAGAAGGAAAGAGAGTGGAGTCAAAACTCGTAAAGGTAAGAGGAGAAAGCATAGAAGGTAAGGAGAAAAATGCAGAACTACTCAGATCTATCCAACGCATTTTTAGCAAAATAGTTTGGACACTAGACACAACAATGTCCGTTGGCAAGGTTATCCTACAGGCAGACTGGACCCGTGGGTATCGACAAAACCTGGCTTTGATACCACTTGTGACGCCCCAAAATCGGCACCTTGCAGATTATAGCGATCACGCCATAATCTACATGATGTCGCTTTGGAAACGCACCACCAGGCGCCTTGTGCACATTGCAGCGTGCACGTGATGCGGGTGGAATCAAGTAGCAACATTACACAAGTTCACGACGGAACCCACAAAAGAATATATAATGTAACCATGAAGACTCCACGAGTCAAGAATCCAAATATACAATACAAAGATCCAAATTATACATAAAGCGAAATAGCGTCCGAGTACGGACAAGAATACAAATGGGCCTAAGAGGCCTGAAGATAAACGATGGCGTCCATAACCCTGCCCAGGCCAAGCCGGAAGGGTAACCTTGCTAACATCATCGCTCCCATACCCGTGAACAAGAATCGGGCCAACGATTGCCGAACAAGAAGGGAGAAAGAGAAAAGGGAAAAAAATTTGGGTGAGTACCGAGGCACGTACTCGCGAGACTGGAGTTCACCTGTGCTCGCCTACATGCTATATGGTGGACTTAGCGGTAATAAAAGAATCATACTACAGAGACACAATACAACTTTCCGTCTAAATAGAATAAGATAAGAGAGCGCATAAAAGTAACCAACTAGATACTAACACCAAACATAACCCAGCCGATACATCACCTCCTTCGCACACAACAAGGAAGCAATTGCAAAGGCACTCATGCAGTTGACAAGTTTTATTGCAGATTTGTTGTTGTAGTTGTGCTAACTTACTACACAAAATTATTAGTAAGAAAGATAGCAGGTGCAAGTTGTTCTATGATCGAGTAGTTCAGCTCCAAGTCGTCCATAACCACGAACTTGGCTTTTCAAAAAGATCTAACCCTGCAGGGGTGCCCAAATGTAGCCAAACGCACGATCACCCCTTGATGCCTACGATTAGCACACTTCCGATGGTGTGCCGGCAGGAGGTCACGACTCGCACTCACCTTCACTACAAACAAGTCCAGGAAGCCACTTAACTAAGTTTAACCCGTATCGAGAGTCCGGCCGAATCTCCGAACGGACTTAGCTGTTTGCGTCGGCGCTGCATAATGGGCTGGAACCTCACTCTGGGGAGGGTGCCCACCTGCAGTCGTCCCGCACCTACACGAGCGTGCAGAAGCAAGGGGTTACAAGGCTCACTGGGCTTCCCCCAAAGTAAAATCGGACCATAAGATACAAGAGCTGCACGCCCGACGAAAACCAAATGGAAACACCGCGAACTAGTTGTGGCCACTGGACAACTATGTAGATTCTGGCAGTGATCGAGGGGAGGCCCATAAACGTACCCACGTTTGGTTAGAGCGCTCAGTCTTAGAATAGTTCATACGATCTCGGAGTCCTAGGGGACACAAGTGAGCCGTCGTAAAACTGGCAAAATGACTCACCGATGCCTCCGCTTAATTCGAATTTTAAGTATTAACATTGAAGTAAGCCATAATTATCTCCAACAACATATATCCATAAAGTAGAGCATGTGATAACTTTCCCAACCCGATAAGATAACACCACTTGAAACAACTTGAGCATGCCTATGACTCGCAAGGCCAACTCAAACAAGCACACGGGTTAATAGGATATATGGAAGGTTCTATGGCTTTTCTTTGGATAAACAGGTGGATAGGACACGTGACTCAAACAAAGCATCGCGACACAGGGCTAGAATGTAGAGCTAGCGAGAGCAAAAATGTTAAATGGGTAGAGAGAAAAGGGCTCGCCTGAAAAGATGATCAAAGAACACCCAGAGAACTTGTCGTTGCTAACATCACCATGAAACGTCCTATCCGGGAAGAAGCAAATCGCTACAACAAACAACTGATGCAACACTTACTACGACGACAAAAGAATCGACATGATCATGTGAAGCATGTATGGATGGCATGGCAAGTATGATGCAATGCAACTTAACCAAATTAAGCAGAATTAGGATCCCGACACACACATATATGGTTCAAGTTGTATTACTACACGAAAATTTAAATATTGATTAGCAGGGCAAAGACAAAGCATGGGTGAGCTACACAAAATTAAATGAAGTGGTGAAACCATAGTTGGCAATTCACAATTACTCCATATCTTATTATTATGTAAAATGCAAACTATCACGGCATGACATGATGTGAGATGCAAACAGATATATGAATAGCATGATTAGATTCTATACATTTTCTGATAAACTTTCATATAAAATACTTTTTTATTTCGAGTTATGGATCAAAAGATATGGTTTATGCAAGATTCAAATACTTGCAGGAATTTTCAGAAAAGAAATAGAAACTGGACCGGACCTGACAGGCGACGGAAGCTTAGAGGCCGCGCGGGGCGACGGAATAGCGCACATGGACCTGGGCCGAGGCCCATCAGCATCGGATCTGAATATCAAAAAGTTGGGATTAATCCCGGATCCCAGGGACCGAACCAAAGATCTGCACGTCTGAATCAAAGGAACATACCAGTTGAGTTACCGATTGGATGTGGAAACAATAGGAAGCCGTAGTTTAAATCAGGATGCAGACGAAGTTGTTCCTGACGGAACTGAACCTGAACGCTGACCAACGTCGAGGAACCAAAGAAGAGCGACGGGCTGGGAAGCGCGCCCGATGCAGAAGCTTGGCGATGTGCAGACGTGAACGGAAAAATGCTTAGAGGATGCAAACTGATGGATAAAAGAGACGGTTTGGAATAGGAGCTCACGGCGATGGCGTCGGGATTGAAGCATTCGATGGCGACGTACACGGGCAGAAAAGATGCAGACGACGGATTTTGAGATTGGCGCTGCTACTGCGTCAGTTGCTGCAGACCATGGCCGCGCCCTGGCCTAGGTGATGCGGAGGTCATGGTCGCGGACGCGCTTGACGAGCTGCAGGGCGTCAGGGGCGAACATCGTGCGCGGGATCGACGAACTCGGTCGGGAAGAAGAGCTTGATGGAGCGAGCGACGTCCTTGAGCAGTTCCGGCCCAAATTATTTGGCGAGAAGATCTTGACACGGTAGGGCGGTGAGGCGGCCGAGATCCTGGCCATGGAGGCGGTGGTCTTCAGCTTCGTTTTGTCGCTCAGGAACTTGCAGAGAAGAACGAGAAAAAAGGGAAGGAGAGTGGCGGCGGCGTGAGGGGAGAAGTGGAGGAGAGCTAGGGTTTCCAGGAGATGGAGGAGAGAGGCTTTAAGGGAAGGGAAAGTGGTTTTGGTGGCGGTGAAGTGAGCCAGGAAGGAGGATCACGCTCCTCTCGTGCTCTCTCTCTGGGAAGACGACAGGAGGGTCAAAGAGGCGCCGTGTTTGTTGGGCTTCGGTGGAGTGAAGGAGAAGAGAGGCAGAGTTGGGCTGCCGACTTGCTGGCCTCTTTCTGACGAAACATTTCCCAAATCAATTTTTTAGAAATAGAAAGGAAAAGAGAGAACTACAATAAAGTTTTGAAAACAGATTGAAATAGCATTTTCAAAACAGGATTTATTGTCTCAAGACAAATTCAAAGGTTTGCAAATATTTTGGTTTAGTTTCAGTTCAAAATAAGAAAAGGAGAGTAGGATAAGTTTATATAAACCATACAAGCAAAAATTAAAATAGAGTTTGTACAAAATATTTTTGGGTTTCACAAAAGCATACAAGGTTATAGATGCATGATGATGCATGATGTCACAAAGACGCGAAAAAATTAAAATAACAAGCAAATTTAATATTGGGGATTTTTCCGGGTCGTTTCACATCTCTACAAATGTAGAGACCTTTAAGAAAGGCGTTTTATTTGGTCTCTTAAAATATATAGGTAGTACGTATAAACATATATCTTATATCTTATATCTTATATTTACTAATTGGAGGCACCATACGAGGTCTCACATTAATCCTCACGTCAATGGCAAAATAATCCGTTCGATATAGCAAAGATCTATTAGGAGCCCTTGGATGAGCGTGTCGTACCGTTTAGGTAAACTCTCCCCGGATCACGTGCAGCCGAAGATAAAGGATATCGCGGCCGCGTGCAAGTTCTAACGAGGAAAACTTACCTCGCTTGACTACGTTCTCTGCTTAGCAGCGGCGGCTGCCGACGATCATGTGTGTGTCACACCCAGGAGCACCAATCTGAATCCTCACAGGTGAACGGATGCATGCTGCTAACCTGATCTTGCCTAGTTGGATCATCAGCTCTACTATATTCAGGTCTCTTCAGGATTGGCGATGCATCTCCACAAGGGAAAAACAGATCGGCGCATCGGTGCTGCTTCAGAGGAGATGACATGCAAAGTCCTGCTCACGGAGATTTAATAATTTCATAACTTATTTTTGATCCCTTAAGTGTAGTAGTTATGTGCATGCCTTGGTGTTTCTCATCTATAATCATTAGTTTCGTTTCCATCTGGTGACAAGCAACGCTATCGGCAGCTAGCTAGATTGGTCTGTTCTGAAAAACTACTGCAGCCGTCGGTTTCACTTTGGACATGTGCGTGAGCATCTCTATCTTTGTCTCGCTCAATGGTTCATACTTCATAATTGTGTTTGCATCATTGCTCAAGTTCTGGCCATAGGTGCATGCATTATATGTTCAAATAGCTAAGACAAATCAGAAGGTTTGCTGAAGTTAAATGCTTGGAGGGGACTATTAATCCCCACGTATTTGCTATATAAAAGTTTGAGTACACTTAGTTGAATTTATAATCTTTACTTTTCAATAGCTGATTAAATAATCCTTTCTGTCGCTTTGATATTTCCTTTGTTGCTGCCAGATTAATTAGTAATATGTTTGACTATATTTTTTCTATTCTCAGTGTAGGTGTGATAAAACCATTATTGCAGTAGGTACATATGATGACTCTAACTCTGATTTTTGATCTCAACGATGATAACAGACATGCCCTCTGAAAATTGTATGTTTTTTCTTCCAGAATAGTTTAATTTATTTTCCTCTTAAGTCCCAAAACTATGTGGTCAGATAGAATGTTATCGATGACAATTTTTTAGTGCCATGGCAATAGCTAACAAACGTTTCTCCTATCAGTAGTAGCATTAGCATTACTTCAGATTTTTTTTGCAAATGTGCATTACTATAGAAGTCATGGTATTGAAATCTACTTTTCTTATTATACACTTTAATGACTCACGATTGAATAATGCAAGATTCATAGGATAGTTTCATCACTTTGCAATTAGTCTGGCATTGGAGTTGTGACATTCTACCAATGAAAAACAATGTGAAGTAGTTTACTTTTTAGTACAAATGTTTCACATGTATAATCCAATATATATAGATATATATTGAGATCTTAACTTTAAATATTGTTGTAGTAAATCAATAAACATTTTATATTAAATACGACATAGAACAACTAGCCCGTGCAGGTTGCACGGGTTGATGACTAGTATTATCTAATCCGAATATGTGGAGACACCTTTAAGCCATTTTTCTATAGACGTTTATGTGGTCCCAGATTCAATGACATAATACATATACAAAATATTATTAATCATGACACATGAACAAAAGATAGACATGCAGTCATTGAAATTGGTAATATATATATACACTGAGATTTCATAATTGCATAAAAAAATACAAGTATTAAATTTACAACATTGACATGAGATTGTGTATGCTACATGCCCATGAAACAAACAGAAGAGATGAATGCTCAAATAATAATCTCTCCTCACTTGACAACATCACAAAATCCAAACCACAGTAGTCTTAAGAATTCTAAGCATCAATAGACCATATGACTGAGCACTAGAGTCCCCTTCCGAGCTATTGTCATAAGCCACCATAAGGAGTGAAATATATATAGACCCTGCAAGCACCGATTCACCAAACCAATATCACCATTTATCTTATCTGCGCTTATGCATGAACATCAGTATTAGACGGTACTGAAACTACAGTTTCTACCAGAACACATGTCTATTGAAGTGGATTTGTAGGAATGGTCAATAAATAAGAGATGCTACTGATAAGCTATAGGCATACACAGTGGCGGATCCAGCCCAAAAACCAAGTGGGGGACTAAGTGAGTGGGGGCCTTATATTTAGATTAACTGGGGGCCCAAGTAGTAAATTATAGGCTTAGAAAACAGAAAAACCAGAAATTAAGTGGGGGTCTAGGCCCCCACTGGGCATAACGTGGGTCCGCCCCTGGGCATACATTGGAGAACATTTCAAGGATATTGTGGAGCACGACTACAAAACATATAGCCCAACCCTGTCCAAACTGGACTGTATCACTTCATACTCAATACCACCTTTACAATTAATTTATGTCCCCTGAAGATATATTTTAATACTATTTGGGTGAAGGTTTAAATTACAATGCTAAGGAAAACCACAACCATTGCTAGGAAAGACCACCGCCATTATAATGTGAGCTCATATGTGCAGCATCCCACAAGTAGATATGTGTTGCAGAACATGAGAATGAGGTGAGATGAAATATGGTGTCGTGCAATCAGTGTCACATCCAACAACAAAACGCACGTAGAGAGGAGAATTAATTAGGAGGAGAGCCTGGGCGGTGAGTAGGTCGATGCAGCCGAATGTTGGCCTCGTCCATGGAGCAGATGTGCTCCTCTACCCAGGTCACCAGGTCCAGCTCTAGGATGCCACTCTGCTTGCTCCTGTACACCAAACCGCACACAAGTATACACGAGGTCGCGGCCTCTTAGTCAGCAACTGTCAAAGGCAGCCTAGAGGTTGGCGATCGAAGGGAGGATCCGAGGGAAGAAGGCACCTGTTGACGAGGCAGCAGCGACACTCGTCGGAGGAGAGGTCGAGGCGACGTGGGGCTCCAGGAAGAGGCGCATGTCACTGGGTATGCTACCCAGGGAGTCGCACCAGCGATGTTGATGGCTAGCTACCAGCAGCCACGCCGGCGACCCGATCCACGGCTATGTCGCGCGCTGGGGCAGACCTGCATCGTGTTAGCGAGGAATCGGCGGAGGAGACCGGCGTAGTGCCGCTCCGGTGAACGCCGGTAGCAGACCAGGATCAAGGGAGTAAGCTGGGATGAGGAGACGGATGGATCAGGGAGTAAGCTGGGATGAGGAAGACAAGCATGGGGAGTTGTTTAGGCATTTCAAAGAGTCGCTTGGCACCACTCACCGGCGGCAGCAAACTCTCAACTGGGATGCTTTGGGCATACAGAGGCATGACCATACTTCGTTGGAACAAGCTTTCTCGGAGTTGGAGCTTAAAGATGCAGTTTTTGGGTTGCCAATAGGGAAAGCTCCAGGGCCAGATGGTTTCACAGCAGGCTTCTACAGGAAATGCTGGCCATTGATAAAGGATGATCTTCTGTTGGCAATTAACCAGCTACACAGTCTGAGGGGAAGGAGATGGAATTTACTAAACTCTGCCCACATTTCTCTTCTGCCCAAAGGGGTGGATGCATGCAAAGTCAAAGACTACAGGCCTGTTAGTCTTATGCATTCTGTGGCTAAAATTGTTTGTAAGATGATGGCCAACAGGCTGGCTCCATGCTTGCACTCGATGATCCCACACAGCCAGAGCGCTTTCATCAAATCACGAAGCATACATGATAACTTCCTTTATGTGAAAAATGCAATTAAGGAGCTACAGAGAAAGAGGAACCCCTGTCTCTTCCTCAAGTTGGATATTGCGGGGGCTTTTGATTCGGTATCTTGGGAATACATGCTTGAACTCATGGAAAGATTAGGTTTTGGGCCTAGATGGAGGGATTTGCTCTCGTTGATTTGGAGCACTTCTTCCTCTCGGATTATGGCTAATGGCAGGACAGGGGAAATGTTCAGGCACAAGAGAGGCCTTCGTCAGGGAGACCCCCTCTCCCCAATGTTATTTACTGTGACAATCGCCCCCTTGCATTGGATGCTGCAGCGTGCGGATGAGCAAGGGGCTCTGTCTCCGGTGAAGTTACCAGCGGCAAGACTGAGAACAAGCTTATATGCGGATGGCGCTGCTCTGTTTGTGAATCCAAACCAGGCAGACATTCACACAGTGGCTGAACTCTTGCAGCT
This sequence comes from Dactylis glomerata, assembly GCA_007115705.1. NCBI lineage: Eukaryota > Viridiplantae > Streptophyta > Magnoliopsida > Poales > Poaceae > Dactylis > Dactylis glomerata. The sequence goes on along the minus strand of QXEO01000422.1, from coordinate 2,036,668 downwards.
GTTTGGTCATGCCTCTGGTTTGAGGGCAAACCTTCAAAAATGTGCCTTTTATCCTATTCGTTGTACTGCTGAGGAGGTTCTACCACTTCTTGCTCCGCTGCATGTGCCGGTCAGGTCATTCCCCTGCCAGTATCTGGGCCTCCCTCTTCACCATCGGAAATTGACAAAGGCTGAGTTGCAACCGATTATTGATAGTGTGGCGGCAAGACTACCCAAATGGCGTGGCAAGCTTCTAAATGCCGCTGCTCGTCTTGCGCTAGTAAACTCAGTGTTGTCTGCTGTTCCAATATATATGCTTATAGTGTTTCAACTTGGCAAATGGGCTATTAAGAGGATTGACAAGATTCGAAGAGATTTTCTGTGGAAATCTAAGAATGATGATAAAAAAGGGGTCTGTCTGGTTAATTGGAAGACAGTTTGTAGACCGAAATCTATGGGGGGCTTAGGTATTTTGGACTTGCATCTGTTCAGCAGGGCACTCAGGCTGAGGTGGAAATGGTATGAGTGGACTGACCGGAAGAGGCCATGGGTGGGTTCCAAAACACCTTGTGACTCCATCGACTCCTCTCTCTTTGATGCATGCACAAAGATCAATATTGGGAGAGGCAACATCGCCAAGTTTTGGACCTCGAGATGGCTTGACGGGGCCGCTCCAGCAGACATTGCTCCAAGCTTATACAACCTGACAAGACTGAAGAAGCTAACGGTAGAACAGGCGATGGCAAATGATAGATGGATGACCGGAATGATTAGGATCAACTCTGAAAATCAGCTTCGGGAGTACACAATGCTATGGATCAAGCTGCAAGGTTTGGACCTTACAGACGAGGATGATCAAATTGTTTGGAACCTCACCGCTTCTGGAAAGTACAGCGCTGCCTCAGCCTACAAGGTGCAGTTCGCGGGCTCCTTCTCACCAGTTGATTACTCAAAGCTTTGGAGGTCCAAGGTTCAGCCCAAATGCAAATTCTTTACGTGTCTTTGGCTACGTAGGCAAATTCTTACGGACGATCAGCTTCAGACAAGGAAAATGAATCATGGTGATATCTGCATGCTTTGCGACCAGGAAAAAGAAACGTCAACACACCTGATTTTGGATTGTGCTTATGCAAGGGTTGTTTGGCATCTACTAGCGCAATGGACCGGAACTGACTCTCTGAATATTCAGCGGCTTCAGTTTGCGACGCCGGGGGAGTGGTGGCGTTCAAAGTCGAACTCACTCTCCAGGGATGAGTTGATTGTGGCCATATATGCTGTATGACACATCTGGAAGGAAAGATGCCGCAGAGTGTTCCAAAATTCCGAATGCCGGAACGCCAACTGCTGGAGAGGATTAAGGATGATATCCTCATCTTGGGGACGTATTTGCAAGAGAAGCAGCGTGGGGAAGTGCCAGGCATTACGCCTGATCTTAGCGAGTAGTCAGCTTCAGACTTTTCCCCTTTTTTTCTTTTTCTTTCCTTTATGTATTGTTATTTTTCCTTCAGTCAGCTAGTCCCTCTCTAGCTTGTATCAGACTTCTATTCCTCTGAAATGAATTGGCAGAACACCTGCCGCTTAACCTAAAAAAAAGGATATCGAGAGGATGTAGGAGAGGAGATCATGGGAGGGATACGGTTAGATGTTTGACCAGGCTTTTGAGCCACGACCGCAACATGTACACTTTGTGAATTGATGGGTTCCCAAAAATTGGCGGGTCACAAAATGGAAGGCAAATAAAAGAGGGACCCTGGAAATTATCTATGTGATAGCGTAAATAAATATGTAGATTTTGCAGCCAAAAAGTAGTTGTGTGGTAGCGGGATTCTGAAAATGGTCTAGACATTATGGATGGTGCCTCTATAGAGTAGTCTCAACCGTGTTACAAGGTATTTTCTAAAATGTCTCTTATAATGTCTTTACATAACTACTAGTAAGCTTGCACGTGCAACGCACGTCTTTTAAGTATAAGCGATGTGTATCTTATATTATATTTTTAACCAAGTTGATTTTGATGTAATTTCTTCACATGTGCCACCCAAATGGATCTTTTGGTCCGATGATTTTGTAATCACAGTCATCATAAATTCATAATGATCAAATTTTTCTTCTTTCTAATAAAGCTCCACCTCTTTAGGCGATCTATAATGTCTTGTTCCATGACGTGGGTATTATATTTACAGTACTTTGGTGTGAAATTTTTCGAATAAACAATCTAAACAATGAATGAAGAAATATTAGTAGATTTAAGTTAAAATTTAGAATCAAAGAAGATGGGCGGTCATATTAGAAGGTTTCTCTTACCTTCCTCATTCTGGACGTTTAGATTTTTAGATCGAGAGAAAATAGAACGTTACGCCAGAGACCAGGCGATCGGATGTCACCCTGCCTCCTGCCGGCGCCGCCACAGATCGCCCCGTCTCTGTGGTCTTTGGGCCATGGGGGCGCGGTGGATCTCGGCCCTCATCGGTGGGAGGGCTCCGCCCCTATTTCGAGGGCTTCGTTCTCTGTTTTTAGGTCAAGGTTTGTAGGGGTGACACTCAGGTGGTGGTGGCGAAGCCTCGTGCAATAAGGTCTTCCCGACTTCAACCCCATCTCGGCGGCAACATCGAGAGGCTTGTGGGAGTGGTGTGGTCTTTGAGGATTTCATTTGGCTGTGGGGATCTTGGATCGTCAAGGATTCGGCAGTTCTTCCTTCTTCTTCGCCATTGAAAATGATGTGTCTTCTTGGCCCGTTCGGTAACTTCCCGTCCGCAACCAACAATGTCAGGCCGACTTTTTGAGGAGCGGCATCGGCAGTGCGTCGTCGACACCGGCTGAAGGTTGAAGACGAAGAGCTTCTCAAAGATCTCGTTGTATTTTTTTTCTTTTTTTAGGATGCTTTGTTCATTTGTTCCTTTTAATGTTACAGTCCTATTCGCAAAAAAAAAAACATAACCAAAACAAGGGAGACCCCCGGTGGTCCAAGGCCCACATCTCCTTCCTCAATCCCTCACTCGTTCTGGTGTTCTCCTCCTGGTGTTCTCGTCCCTTCAACTCTCCCAGTCTCCCATCCTCGTCTTTATCTCTCCCCATTCCGACCACCGGATCCCACCGCCTCGACCTGCCAGCTCCGACCAGCAGTGTCGGCGCGGCTCGCGCACTCCACAAGCAGTCTGCCCGGGGCGTCGAAGGCCAGGCGCGCGGGCGCAGCCTCTCGATGTCTCCCGTGTCCTCCTACTCCGCCGACCAGCCGCCTTCTTGCCCGAGGCTCACGGCGACGATCCCCACATCGCCGACGTATCTATGGCCGCAGAATAGCTCCGCTGCCCCAGCCAAAGCCGCTGGTTTGCCTGGTCGACCAGCCGCCATCTTGCCCCGATGCTCACGGCGATGATCTCCACATCGCCGACGTCGCTATGGCTGCAGCTGAGCTCCGGGGCCCCAGAGAGCGCCGGTGGTTTGCCTGGTCGCATCCTTTGACGACTACGGCAGGCGACGACCACCTGCGGCCGGAACCCCTGCTCCACGCCTTCTCTCCAGCCCGGTTCATCGTCTCCACAGAAGGTAAATCCTCCATTTTTTTCTCTTTTCGCTTTTTTCTTATCATAGGACGATGGATATAATTCATATTTGTTCTGATAACGGGATTAGTGGAGTTGCTTTTATGTAACTTTAAGCATCGATGCTGGTATGTTTGAAGCACGGATTTTTTGTATACGCGAATTGTGAGGCTGATATAACTACCTAGTACCTACATCCTAGGATACAACTACTTCTGTAAGTATGGACATCTAGATCAGGCTATTGATGTGCTGGAGAAGATGGTTAGAGTTAAGTGTTTTCTGATACAATAAGGTACACCACCCGCCGACATGTTATAAAACTGATTATTGGATACTGTTAATCACAGGTTTTGAAAGATACGACAACGTGCTAACCTGGTCTATCGGGCACTTATTTAGAATGAACACAAAGAACAATATTTTTCAGAACGTTTGCCAGTGAAACTCCTGACCAAAAGGAAGAGTAGTCTATGGACAATCTTTCACAAGCTTCTCACATGTATTACAGAAATAATATGATATCCTTGGTTGCTATCATGTTGTGTCCACCTGTCAGTTACATTGTTTGGTCTGAAAAATTATATCGCAAATAGCTGAGTCTGAAAATATTAAATTTGACACTTCGTTCAGGAAAATGTTATCACCTACTCCTTTGGTATGGGAGCCATTCCATGGGTTATTATCTCTCCCCATCCCCGACCACCGGATCCCACCACCTCGATCTGCCAGCTCCGACCAGCAGTGTCGGCCCACTCCACAAGCAGTCTGCCCGGGGCGTCGAAGGCTAGGCGCGCGGGCGCAGCCTCTTGAAGTCTCCCGTGTCCTCCTACTCCGCTGACAAGCTGCCTTCTTGCCCAGAGGCACCAAGGGTCATAACATGGTTTTGGCATGTCAGTGGAGCATTCATTCACAAGAAGCATACTGCATATCCTCCTGGTTAGCATTTATTTTGTTTTTCCCACAATATCTCATTTTGATCTGCTTTGTTCTTTGCTATTAGATGTTAGCTCAGTGGAGTTTGTTCTTTATGACATTTTTTTATGTTTAACACTACCTGGTTCAAAGTATTAGAAGAAAATGTGCGAACTGTGGAATTTAGGAGAAAATGTGCGAACTGTGGAATTTAGGTGATCCTCAATTCTAAGCTATTAAGACAAATATGTAGATGTTAGAACAGTTTTACACAGCTCTGTATTCACTATATTATCTTCAACATGATAATTTGCACCCTAGCCAAGTAGGTACTGTTTTAATTACTGTCCTCTTTTATGCTATCAAGCACTGCAACCTCTCTTTGATTTCATATTACTTTTCAATATCAGGTTCAAGGAGAAGAGCTATGGTGGCCCGACATCTGGGCTGATTCTATGTAAGTGGACCAATTTTCTGGTACTTTGCACAACACACTCTGCTTCTATATATTCAGCAATATCTGAAGCAAGCTAACCTGAGTTTCAGTTTCAAAACTGTGTATGACATGAAGAAATGAAGATATATTTGTTTCTTTAATTCTTTATTGTTTGCAGATCTTGTGCTACCATGACAGTCAACAAAGTGATGACCAGTATGAATCTACATCACGTACCTTGGGTGGAGCACAGACTACCTTGGGTGGAGCACAGACGGAGTTCCGTCGAACTGGGCAGATCGGCGAGACGGTGGCGAGTGGAGCAGACTAATGGGATGAACTGCGACATTGTAGGATTGGGAGGTGACGGAGCACGGATCAAGTGGGATGAACTGCGACATTGTAGGATTGGGAGGTGACGGAGCACAGATAAAGTTATTTTTATGCATCCCATGGTTGCATAGTTCTGGTCGGAGACGTGCGCAGTTGTATATCTTTCCTTTGTTGTGACGGGCGCAGGACATGGGTGTGCGTATATTATTTTTCACGGGGGAAGGACGTGCGTGTCCACCCGGCAGAACATTTAATCGGGACCATCGATTTGATTAGGGGATAGTTGCTGTAACGTGGATCCTTGGATTTGTTTAAGGCGATCAGATCCAATGGTTCCAGATATCCTGTGTACAATTGGTGGTGTAGCTTTAGGGTAATTCTAGTTTGCTCTTTTATTAGTAGTTTAGATTAGATAATCGCTAAGAGACACCATGAATGACTCCTCTACGGGTATGTCTAAATTTTTAAGGCATTTTCTAAAATGTCTCTAGTAGTGTCTTTATATAAGTGATAAGTGACATATTGCAGAGTGTCTCTACGAATTTGTCTCTATTGATAAGACACTCTCTGACAATGTCTCTCATAGCGTCTTTACATAGCGATTCAGTTAGGTGCTAAGAGACATAATAGAAAGTGTCTCTAGGAAAATGTCTCTAGTGCATGTTTTTGTTGTAGTGAGCTCTTCCCAGCATCCTGCCGGAGAGGGGAATCATCACCGAAGGCCTTCTTTATCACCATGCCAGCCTCCAGAGTAATCCATGAATAGTCCACCACTGGACCTTGGGTCCATAGCAGTAGCTAGATGGTTGTCTTCTCCTCTATGCGTATCATGTGTAGATCTTGTGAGCTACCTATCATGATCAAGATTATCTTTACGTAATTCTGCATGTTGTGTTTGTTGGGATCCGATGAATATTGAGTACTATGTCAAGTAGATTATTGATTTATCATGTCTATGTTATTTGTGATCTTGCATGCTCTCCGTTGCTAGTAGATATCTTGGCCGAGTAGATGCTAGTGACTTCAAGAGAGAGTATTTATGCTCGATAGTGGGTTCATGCCTCTAGTAATCTGGGAGAGTGAAAATAACATCTAAGGTTGTAGATGTGATGTTGCTACTAGGGAGAAAATAACAATCTTTTGTTTAAGGACATTTGTATTGTTTATATTACACACTTTGCTTAAGGCGATAATCTGTTGCTTGCAATTTAATACCCAAGGGTTGTTCGGATGATATCCTGCGGGTGGATTACTAGTCATAGATGCAGTTAGATTACGGTCTATGTATTATGTTGTAATGCCCAAGTGAATCTCATGGTGATCTTTATGACATGTACATGCATTGTTATGCATTCTTTATTTTGTCAATTGCCCAACTGTAATTTGTTTACCCAGCATGTTATTTACCTTGATGGAGAGACACCTCTAGTGAACTGTGGACCCCGGTCCATTCTTTTACATTTATATTACCATCTACTGCAAGCACTGTTTACTTTCCGCAAGCATTACTTTATTTCACCGCAAACAAACATCTATTTCCACACTATACATCTAATCCTTTGTTTACAGCAAACCGGTGAGATTGACAACCTCACCGTAAGTTGGGGCAAAGTAGTTTGATTGTGTTGTGTGCAGGTTCCATGTTGCTGCTGGCGCCAACACCACGCGTAAGACTTTCTCTGGCGCCATTGCCAAAGTCAGCTAGCAACAACCTTCGAAAGTGGTTTCTTTCTCCTACTGGTCGATTAAACCTTGGTGTAACATCCCAGGATGTGAGGCTAGAAATAAATAGGAAACCGAAGTGTGCATTGCATTCATTCATAGAAAATATAGGAAATTTTTGCGTTTTTAATAAAACCTATCAAAGTGATCGAGGTTTCGCTTGTGTCAATGGGAATCGAGTTAGTCATCGACATGAGTGCAATAAATTTTGACATGACCTTTGCTAAATTCTAGTTTTGGGGAGAAGCTGTTCGAATTCAATTCAAATATGAATAACAAAAATTCAAATAATATTTTGAATTGGAATCTTAATTCCCAAACAATAATATACAATAAAGGAGAATAGAAAATTTTCTATAAATAAAGTAAATTACAACATTGAATAGAGAGCAATGTTCTTTAATAGAAATAAAGATTTTATTTTACAAATCTTAAATAATGAGATGAATTGAAAAAGGGTAAAATGAAATTACAAAAGTATAAGAAAAACCTAAACTAAATCTTGATCTTCTTATCTTGTTATTCTTGATTACCTGCAAAAAGAAACAACAAAGACAAAGGAGAATTGTTTGTTGGGTTAAAATGTTTGCCTTCACCTTTGTGAGGCATTTTCATATTGGAACTTAACTAGTAGATATTAGGAATTTATCCTAATATCTAAATAGTGGCTAGAGGGATTAATATCAGTCTAGAGTCAACAAGGGACTATGGATCACATTTGGATCAGCTTGGATCAATTCAGATATCATGGACAAGTAGGCAACAGGGACAAGGCAACAGTAAATGATCCATATCAGAGAAGGGACAAGTGGCAACCTTGATCCATTTATCTCGGGCAAATAGGCAATTAACTAATCCCTCTAAACCTAGTCAAGTTCCTAATTCTAAAATCCATGTTTGAAACTAAAATAGCTCACCATTGGTATTGATTACCAATAGGAACTTAAGTCACTAAGTAACCATCTTAATCAATTAAGCAGGAGCTTAATCAAGTTGATAAAGCCACAGTAGTAGTATCAAGTCATATAGCAACAGCCCAATAGGAGAAATACACTTGACAGTGGAAAAGAATGACAAAAGGGATGATTATCCAACCAGTCGTAGCTTGCACTTGGGGCTAAGGAAAGACAACTTGGTGACATACACTATGAAGAGGCCCACCTGCAAGCAGCACCATCACGATCTGCATGGCAGGAGGTGTCACGCCCACAGTCAACAGGGTAGCAGTATATAAACAACACATCAGTGGTACTAGGAAACTTTCCTAGCACACACTGCTATACATCTCACTCACCTGCGCATCAGCAGCACCATGAGCACCAATACTATGGTCACTTATAAAGCCACAGTAGTAGTATCAAGTCATATAGCTCAAGAAATCACCATTTTAATCCCAGATAAACACAACCATTACTATGGTCACTTAGAGGAGCTTGGAAGCAGCTCAAGGGCAAGGGAGGAGCATACCAGTTGAGCAAGGAGGCGGCCTACCTGGAGGAGGAGCAGGCTGGCACAAAAAGAGAAGGTGAATAGGACCAGAAGATCCGGTACCAGCTCAACATCAACTCCACATCAAAGAGTGCAGTCTAATCACAATTTGCAGGATATTGCAGAATCCAAGAGATCGAGCTACCAAGTGCAGCAGGTAGAAACTCACCTGAAGCATTAGTTAGAACATATGCCATTTGTTCTTATTAGTTTACACAACTAGGATCATGGGGACATAAATAAATGATCCAAAGCAAATCTTTCTAACTACCCTTCAACTAGATTTTTATCTAGGAGGATTGAGAGATGGATTTCTCTCAGTCTTGCATAGAAGTGCTATGCAAAATCATCACCGAGAAAATTAAAGCCACGGTGAAATATCTGTTCTCATCCAAGATTTTGCCTCAGACTATGCATCACAGGCAGAGCCAAGAAATGAAGTCAAGTATCTGTTCTTATATGTGAATCAGGCAGACCTTGCTATTTGCTCAAGCATGATTGCATAGTAGAAGTCATCAAAGAAATGCACCACACCAAACTACCTTTCAACTAGGTTTTCACCTAGGAGGGCAAGAAGATGAATTACTCTCAGTTTTGCATAGAAATGCTATGCAAATTCATCATAGAGGTTAAAAGCCACAAGTAATATCTGTTCTCATTAAAATCCTAAGCCTCAGACTATTGCATCACATGCAGGGGCAATAGCACAATTGATCTTATCAAGTAAATATTGTGCACACTCTAGAAGAGGCACCACCATATTTACACTCCAGCACAGCTAGAGAACTTCATTTAAATCATCACTGAATGGAAATTCAGTTCATCCTATCAAAAAGGGAAATCCAGTTAACATCATATCTCTGAACCCTTCAAATAAAAATATCATTTCAGGATCATGTATGAACATGATCTGATCATCATTGCACCATTTCAACCATAATAGCAAAGCCACAGGATAAATGCATACAAGCTCATAATCAAGCCAACAAGCCAGTCCAATCATATACAGAGCAATTGTGCACACTCTCTTGGAGGTACCACAGTAGTTGTATAATAGTAAAGCACCAGCCACTCTATAAACTGCTTCTGCTCTAGATATACCATCTAAAGTAGTCCAATTAAATCATTACTGAAATGATATTCAGTTCATATGAGATAAATTCAGTTAAAACCCATCACTAATCTCATAGATCACCATAGTGACCCAACCCTTCACACACCCTTTAAATGGATGTGTCACCGACAGATAGTGCAAGCCTAACCGAGTATAGCATTGTAACATGCAGTTAACAAGCTAACAGTCAAGACTAAATTCATAATTCAGTGAACAATGTTACTGAAGGTTTGTATGGCCTTAGCTACAGCTTAGCAAGGAGATCATCAGAGCACCACCACTCATAGGGCATTTTAGGCAGTAGCTGAATTATTTGGCACAAGTAAGAGCACGACCAGAGGGATAAGATTGAGGTAGCTCACAGTACAGCCTTGGAGTAGTGGTAGAGGCGACACCGAGGTTGCGTGGGCCACGCCATCCAACCGGCATCCAGACCGAAGGGTAGTCCGGCAGCGACACCTTCACTGCATTGCACCACCACACCATCAGGATCCCAGGGAGTGGCCGAGGGCGCTGCGGGTCGAGCGGGGGTTGATATCCCACAAGTATAGGGGATCATGTGTAGCCTTTTCGATAAGTAAGAGTGTCAAACCCAACGAGGAGCTAAAGGTAGGATAAATGTTCTCTCAAGTTCTATCAACCGCTGATACAACTCTACGCACACCAAACGTTTGCATCATCTAGGAAATAAACCTAGAGCAACAATACAGGTATGAGAGATAGCTTTGCAAGATAATAAATACAAGAAAGTAATTGTTAGTGCTACAGAAATAAAATATACTAAGTAACCATAAACTAACAGTACCATGAGTGTGGAAAAGTGGTGGTAATAGTGGTGGCTTTGTCTAAGTTCAATTAGTGAATAAATCGGGTTCATTGTCTTCGATGCAGTTTTCTATGTGGGAGAGGCTAAATATACAAACACTTCACTACTAGGAAATACAAGTACTATATGATTGGATTGTTAGCAAGCATCCGCAAATACTAATAATGCATTAAGGTTTCCCCAACCATAGCTTTAAGTTAATGGTCCTCTTACTCCCATACGTGCAATGTTCCGGTTCGCGTCCTCAGGTTTCTGTCACTCCGGCAGAACTACCCCCTTCCTTTTGCACATACTACTAACCCTAAGATGTTTAATCCAAGCGCGCATAAATATAATGGACACCAAAGGACAGTACCATATCAACATACAACTCTAATGAACCAAAGACATTCAACAAATCAATCTAAGAACAAATAAACTATGCAAACATGACATAGATCATAGGACAAATATTATTGCATCAAACACCATGTTTACATAGGACGGTACAGAGGTGTGTGGGAGGATGAACCACTGTATAATAGGAGGAGTTGGTGATGGAGATGGCGGTGAAGATGGCGGAGATGAGCAGCGAGGGGGGCGGACGGCGACGGCGGCGCGGCGGCGGCGCAGGTGACTCCCCCGCCGCCGGCATCATGGGGGAGCGCCGCCCCTTAGCCCCCTTTCTTCATGGCTTCATGGGAGCCCTCCCCGATGGAGATGGGATCCATGGGGGAGGCGAAAACGTGGCTCTGGTGGCTGCAAATTCGTGGGTGGAGGTGTCTCCCACGAGCTAGGGTTCCCCTTTATATAGTCTCTCGGATTCCCGTCTACCCATCTTGGGCCGCAATGGAGCGGGCTTATCTTGGCCGTCCGCACTCGGAATCAGGTGAATTTTATGTCCAGAACGTTCGTCGTGAAATTCCCTACAACTTTGTAATTGAAGTGTTTTCCGTTTCATGCCGTCTTCCACCCGTAACGTGACCATCTTCGAAAAGAGTTCTGTCACAGATTTCTGGAAAGTCCCAATTTGACTCCAACAAGGTTTCCACTTGTATTCTTGATAATTCCTACACATCAAAGTGTAAAACAAGAACATTGTGCACTTTTGCAACTATTAGTAGGTTATTCCAAATAAATCATAAAAGTGCCACAAAGTGTAGACAAAGCATATAGCAATTGGTGTAAAACAAGCATGGATCATCAAAAATTATAGATACGTTTGCAACATATCAACATCCCCAAGCTTAACTCCTGCTCGTCCTCGAGTAGGTAAGTGATAACAAAAGAATAATTTTTGAGGTGACATGCACCATCACAATCTTGATCATCTAAGTAAAGCATTGAGTGCTGAGATCAAAGAACTTAAAACATGGGCATAAGAGACATAATCTTGACAATAAAAACTTAGCAACCATGTTATAACATGAAAATAAACACAAACGAAAGATCATGAATAATGAAACAATGAAAGTCAAATGTATGTTCAAATCATATGGAAAAACATAACAAGTAGTTTTCAGCTTGTCCTTCATGGAATAGCAAAACATAAATGCATAGGACACCTTCAAGTTTAAAAGGGCGACTAGATACAAATAATTTAAGAACAAGTGAAACCATAGTCATGAATCAATCAATGATAAACTTTGGGACTATGCACATTATACTCAGAATGGCAACTATGCTCTCTTAGATGGTGCATAAAGGTAGAAGGTGGAGACTCAACATAAAAGTAAAAGAAAGACCCTTTGCAGAGGGAAGCAGTGATTGAACATGTGCTAGAGCTTTTTATTTGTAAAACAGAGAGATAAAAATTGGGTTTTGAGAGGTGGTTGTTTTTGTCAACGACTAGCAATGGGGTTCTTACTATCTTCCATACAAAAATGAAGCAAGTTTTTGAGAGAGAGATTGGCACTTTAGTTATCTTTTATAAAGCTTGGCACTCCTCCCCACCTTTTTTTCCTTTCACAAACCATGGCTAACCGATTCCATCGGGTGCCCACCAACATTCACATACCATGGAGGAGTGCCTTTTTTTTCTTTTTTTTTCTTTTTGGAATTTAGCAATATGGAAGATAGCAAATCCGACCACTACGTCCCCATGAGCTGAAAACAGTGTCACAAAATGAGAAGTGTTTTGAAGGTTTTTTGAAAGGTAGCACATAAAAATTTACTTGGAATGGCTTGCAAATACCATGCATAGGAATTTATAGTGGACACATTGGAATAACTTGGTTTTTGGGAGTTGGATGCACGAGTAGAGCTCATACTCAGTACAAAGTGAGGGCTAGCAAAAGCCTGGGAGCGACCAACTAAGAGAGAAATAACGGCCATAATCATGCATAGTGACAAAACATCATTAAGAGAAGCATAAAATGGCATCACAAGTCAAAAACCAAATGATCATAGAGGCTAATGGCGACTTTGTAAGAGTAAAACATGTTGTAAGCATGCGCCAAGTCAACCCAAATAAAGCATCAAAGGAGAAAACCAAATAAATGCTTCCACATAATAAAAACAACGCATGATTTTTTCAAAGACTCATTAAGCAATCTCAGTCATTTGAGACAAGTCATGCTACAGCAAAAATCACTAAGCATACTATCAAAATGACATCAAGCATGGCATGCAAAAGTCTAAGCCACAGTCTAAACAAGCTCCTTTTTGTACCACTTTTTGCATGAAACTTTTTCTCTTTTCCAACACCATTCAAACCTTTTTGAAACAACTCTTTTGATGAATACCAACATAGACCAGAGGTCCAAATACACCTTGATGCAAAGATATAACAAGATCTGACCAAAAATCAAGGCAGAAAATGAAAGCTAAATGCAGTTCTAGAAAAAGAGAACACTCGTTGAATGATAAGAGTGAAAACTAGAGTGTTCTTGGCAAATGAAAAGCGAGTACATCTCCTCCAAAAGAAATTTGTTGGGGTCCAACCATTTATTGCAGAAAAAAAATTGAAAGCTAAAGTAAAGTCGCTCCAAGAAAAATGCATAGTGCATAAAGCAATAAAAATATAGTGTTTTGAAAGGTGACCTGATTTTTGCCGATGAAGAAGGGGTGCCTCGGGGGCATCCCCAAGCTTTAACGCTTGTACCTCTTGGATATTTATTGGGGTGACATGGGCATCCACAAGCTTGAGTTTTTGTCCATTCTTCATCTCATCTCATCATTCTCCAATCCCTACACTTGAAAACTTCCTTCATACAAAACTCAACACAATTCTATTAGCAACGTTAGCATAAGCATAATAGTAAATCAACCCTTTTTGGTTCAGGTTTCAACTCAAAAACACCACACATAAAGCATATACTACTGTAGCAACTTTCCCAAAAGTTCCGTGATCAAAAGAACTAAAAAAGAAAGCGATCGAGAGGCAAACACAAATAGTGGCAGAAATCTGTCAAAAGAGAACAGCTGACAAAGGTCGATTTTTTCGAGGACCTTGTGTTGCTCAAATCGAAAAGTGCACAACTAATGAAAGTTTGGATATAACCTGGGGAATATGCACAAGAAATCGCAAGTCAAAAATATATTCTGAGAATTTTCACGAATTTTTACGGTGCAACACTGAAATCTGTTTCAGGACAGCAACTTCCCCAAATCTTACCTCCCTCAAATTAGAGGTTCTTCTTGGCACAACAACGAAATAAAAAGGATAAGGAGCAGTCATTATAGTAGTAATAACTTCCAAGACTCAAATAAAAGAAAAAGTACTGAAAAGAAAACATGGGTTATCTCCCAAGAGTGCTTTTCTTTAACGCCTTTGAGCTAGGCGCAGAATAGAGAACCAAACAAAGAAGCAAAACAAAAGGAACTATTTTTGTTGTTTTCAATTTATAAGTGAAAGTAAAGAAGCAATAAAAACAAAATAAAGAGCCTAATAAAATTAAATAGGATAAAACCAAGACATATAAAAGCAATTATAATACAAGTTAACACAATACATATCATATGGATGCGTAATATAGAGCATGAAGGAGACAACCTTATGTTAATTGATGAATAGGGGGATGACTCGGGCATCCCCAAGCTTAGATGATTGTATCTTCTTGGACATGTTCTTGAGATGCACCTAAACATCCCCAAGCTTGAGCTCTTGTGTCTTCTTGTTCATCTCTTATCACCATATTGATTAGAACTTATAAGCTACATCTACATAAAACTTCACAAAACTCATTAGTAGGGTTAGTACTCATTAAGTAAAATCCACTCATGTTCAAGCATTGACAAGTTTCATAATCTATACTCAACATTAGCCACTGTATATACTAACGTGTTCATGATTTCCGTTGTCCGTCGAAAAACTAATGAAACTAATAACACCAAGTACAATATTGAATAAACTAAGAAATCTGTCAAAACTGAACAATCTGTAAAGATGATACTCAACAAGATAATTAGGTAGCTCAAATCAAAAAACTCCAAACTAAAGAAAGACAGATCATAATCTCAGGTTTATGCACACAAAAAATTCAGATCAAAACACTATTCTGAGATTTTTCACGATTTTTTATAGTGAAGCATAGAAATCTGTCTAAACAAAACAGTCGGTGAAAATCAAATTTTTTGAGACAGCTACATAACTCAAATCAGAAAAAGTTAGTCTAATGAAAGAAAAACAATAAGCATTAATTTGCACTAAAGAAATTTCAGGTCAATATCACGTTCTGGTGATTTTAAATATTTTATACGGTACAGAAAATCTGTTTTCAGCAAAGCAAAACTATCAACTTCCAAGTAACTAGGAACTACAATTATCACTTTACTTTATGGTACAAAGAAATATGTATAAATTATACAATATATACAAGTTTTTAACTGAAAAGCTTCCATGGGACGATTTGTTTTGGTTTCATAGGCATGAACACAAGTGTTCAAGGTCGACCCCCACTTAACCATTACTCATCTTTCCAATCACTTTCCTTAAAAAAAGTTTTTAGGTAGCAAGTACAACTAATTTTTTTTGTAATTCGCATTCCCTATCCATACTAAGATAGAGAACAACTTAAAACTGAAAGTAAAAACTACTTAGAGATAACGCAAACAAGTGCACACAAGAATATTTACCCACACGCTAGAGCTCCCCGGCAACGGCGCCAGAAAAAGGTCTTGATATCCCACAAATATAGGGGATCGTGTGTAGCCTTTTTGATAAGTAAGAGTGTCGAACCCAACGAGGAGCTAAAGGTAGGATAAATGTTCTCTCGAGTTTTATCAACCGCTGATATAACTCTACGCACACCAAACGTTTGCATCATCTAGGAAATAAAACTAGAGCAACAATACGGGTATGAGAGATAGCTTTGCAAGATAATAAATACAAGAAAGTAATTGTTAGTGCTGCAGAAATAAAATATACTACGTAACCATAAACTAACAGTACCATGAGTGTGGAAAAGTGGTGGTAATAGTGGTGGCTTTGTCTAAGTTCAATTAGTGAATAAATCGGGTTCATTGTCTTCGATGCAGTTTTCTATGTGGGAGAGGCTAAATATACAAACACTTCACTACTAGGAAATACAAGTACTATATGATTGGATTGTTAGCAAGCATCCGCAAATACTAATAATGCATTAAGGTTTCACCAACCATAGCATGAAGTTAATGGTCCTCTTACTCCCATACGTGCAATGTTCCGGTTCGCGTCCTCAGGTTTCTGTCACTCCGGCAGAACTACCCCCTTCCTTTTGCACATACTACTAACCCTAAGATGTTTAATCCAAGCGCACATAAATATAATGGACACCAAAGGACAGTACCATATCAACATATAACTCTAATGAACCAAAGACATTCAACAAATCAATCTAAGAACAAATAAACTATGCAAACATGACATAGATTATAGGATAAATATTATAGCATCAAACACCATGTTTACATAGGACGGTACAGAGGTGTGTGGGAGGATGAACCACTGTATAATAGGAGGAGTTGGTGATGGAGATGGCGGTGAAGATGGCGGAGATGAGCAGCGAGGGGCGCGGACGGCGACGGCGGCGCGGCGGCGGCGCAGGTGACTCCCCCGCCGCCGGCATCATGGGGGAGCGCCGCCGGCATCATGGGGGAGCGCCGCCCCTTAGCCCCTTTCCTTCATGGCTTCATGGGAGCCCTCCCCCATGGAGATGGGATCCATGGGGGAGGCAAAAATGTGGCTCTGCTGGCTGCAAATTCGTGGGTGGAGGTGTCTCCGAGGTTCCCCTTTATATAGTCTCTCGGATTCCCGTCTCCCCATCTTGGGCCGTAATGGAGCGGGCTTATCTCGGCCGTCCGGACTCGGAATCAGGTGAATTTTATGTCCAGAACGTTCGCCGTGAAATTCCCTACAACTTTGTAATTGAAGATTTTTCCGGTTAACGCTGTATTCGACCCGTAACGTGACCATCTTCGAAAAGAGTTCTGTCACAGATTTCTGGAAAGTCCCAATTTGACTCCAACAAGGTTTCTACTTGTATTCTTGATAATTCCTACACATCAAAGTGTAAAACAAGAACATTGTGCACTTTTGCAACTATTAGTAGGTTAGTCCAAATAAATCATAAAAGTGCCACAAAGTGTAGACAAAACATATAGCAATTGGTGTAAAACAAGCATGGATCATCAAAAATTATAGATACGTTTGCAACGTATCAGGGGTCCTGGAGGTGGTCAAGGTAGGCAGACCGGAGGGGTAGTTGCTTGGGGAGGCCGAGCAGTGAGCGCGGCCACGCAGGGCCGTGCCGTCGACTGAACCCAACCGCCAGCTAGGGTTAGCCGCGGGCGCGCGTATGGGCATGGGCGAGCGCCGCGGTAGCGGGATCAGAAAGAGGAGCATACACCAGAGATACAGCGGCAGACAGCATCACCGGGATGGCCGGTGTTGTCCAGGGCGGCTGGCAGCGGCGACGGCATCGCAGGCGCTAGGAGGGGGAATGAAAAAGAGTGCGAGAGGGTGAGGGGGGGGAGGACTCAGGGAAAGGGTTGACCCCGGCCTCCCGAGCCGAGTGGGCCGGCCTATTGGTCCAAGTGGGCCAGGTCCAGCCCAGATTTAGTAAATTGGCTAAATAGTTTTTTTTACTAAATGCAATTTAATTTTAGGAAAAACTCAGGGAATAAACCTAATAAAAGAATAAAGCAAAAGGAGTAGACCTGCAAAATTAATAGTTCAAAACTCTTGTGGGAGTTGGATTGGAATATTAGAATACTATTCATAAAAAATTACATATTGAAATTCAATTTTTATAGGAAGAAAATTATTTAAAAGGTTTTCTTGAATGGTTTTAAACTTGTATAAATAAGAGAAAAATTGGGAACAATCTTACACAAGCATTAAGGTGTGTTTGGACTTTATTTTCAACTATAACTCACTAATTAAAAATTTGTTTAATTAGGATTCATATTTAATTATGGGAAATGTTTAAATCAATTGGAAACCCTTCAAAAATTGTGAATTAAACCCTGGCAAGGTAATTAGAAAGGAAATTGTGTTTTCTTAACTACTAAACTATTTTAAAATATAAATAGATGCTAAAATAAAACCACATGCTAATAACTCATTAAATAGTTTGTTCTTCAAAAGTGATTCTTTTAAGATACCCTGAAAATAGACTTCAACACATTCCTTTTTAGCTCTAAAGTAAAACCCTAGAATTCTATTAAGATTGTTGTCAATCCTAAAACTAATTGGGTAAGGTTATGCTAATCTGGAGTACCTCACTCTACATGTCCATCAATACCTAACTGGTTGATAATCGTATGCTACAACTTAAAAGTGTTACTTTTAAGTCCCCACCTTATTTCCAGTCTTCTGTAATAACCACCAATATAACAAACTCTAGAACACCAACTCTTATTGATTGTACTTGTTATATCTAGGATAAAATGCTCTTCAAAAGTTATTCTTTTGAAGAATACAACCAATAAACATTAAATGCCTTTGATAATCTTTGTAGTAGATGACTATTCCTAGCTGTGCCAATATTAAGCATTAGGGTGTCATCACATTGAAATGAAATACTATTCAGTTATAGAACAATTTCATGCTAACCTAAAACCCTTAAACAACCTTGTGTGTGGTATTACAACTAAAAGTGCAACACACTAGAAAAAGATCATCACCAATCAATAATAACAAATCATCGGGGTTAGGTTACGCTTAGAGCGATGCATAGCATATATTATGCATTATCATGCTGCAGTTCTTCTAACATAATCCCTACCGGATGATGATTGCTATTTCAGAATTAGGATTTCTATCGTATTGAAGACCTTGACTCGCATAATCTTGCAGTAAAAAAAAGGCAAGTTCACTCTTGCTCATATCTATTGTTTATCTTTATCAAATTACTTGCAAATATACATGTGGTATTACTACTACATTTAAAGCAAAAGTTCTGCTTTCTTAATCAATTTGATTAGTGGTTAGCAACCACGGTGGTTGTTATCCTAGGATGGTGGGCAGTGGGACCATGGTATGAGTATTGGTGGAGGTCCCACTGCAACTGGAAAGTTCACCTAGGAAATAATAACCAATGTCGCCAGTGATTCTAGCGCCGTAAATAACGGTCAACCATAAGATCTGGTATGTGACAGAGAAGTCAGCTGTACCAACTTCCTCTCGCATATCAACGGATGCACCATACCATAGCTGCATCCTGCTGGGTTGTAGTAATGGGTGGGACCCCTTAGTTCCCACGCGTATCGGTGGTCTATGATGCATTGTAGGAGACCAATGAGGGAAGCCCGAGGTCGGAAAGTCTACCAAAGTGTAGTAGGCCAGTGT
The DNA here is from genome assembly GCA_007115705.1 of Dactylis glomerata. Taxonomy (NCBI): domain Eukaryota; kingdom Viridiplantae; phylum Streptophyta; class Magnoliopsida; order Poales; family Poaceae; genus Dactylis; species Dactylis glomerata. Next base: position 2,017,564 of record QXEO01000422.1, on the reverse strand, counting down.
GGGGTATATCTGCCAAGGTCGGGACTACCTTCGGGTAGGAGGCTGGCGTGGGTAAGTTAAACCGAGGTCGGGACTACCTTCGGGTAGGAGGCCGGCATGGACTATATCAATCGAGGTCTGGACTACCAAAGAGTAGGATGCCGGCGAGGATTGTTTCCGAGGTTGGAACTACAAAAGGGTGGGTATGCGAGGTCGCGGAGGAGGACAGTGATTGGCTTGGATCACAAGACTGGGCCCCATACTAAGGAATTATGGACGGGAAAGTACGCCAGGTTGTGCAGCAAGGCTTTGATCTCTTATGGGTACAAGTGACCACCTCTGCAGAGTGTAAGAAAGTATCTAGATAGTCCCTGTTCTGGGAAGGAGCTGCGAACGCGGCAGGAAAGGAGCCTATCTAAGCTCTAATCAACCTGTGAAGGCTGACGGACATAGTTTTTTGGAATAAAAGCAATCTCTTGAAGAAATGTTGACAAAAACTTGCATTGCCAAATGACCCTTGGGTCTAAGGCTGTAGATAGTGCATCAAACACCTTATATCCTCTATATGAACTTGCTGGGTAACGCTCGTTACTCACCCTACTCCCTCTTAACCCTTGCTTAGATTGGAGGCAACACAAGGAGGCAACCTCGAGACACTGAAGATAAAGATGAAGCCCTCAACCATTGTCAGAACGATCAACGGAGTCAACAACTATACCAAGCTTGGAGGAAAACTAGAATAGGAATAGAAGGGAACCAATTCCCTAATCCTCGAGCCTAATTAGTTAGAGTAGATCTCTATAGCTTTAGTAGCAAGCCAACTACATTAGCTATAGCTCTAGTTTAGTCTTCAGCTTATTCTTTCTCGATTGTAATCGCCAGAACTAAACCTCTACCTGTTGAGGAGGTCCTGAAGATCTTCTGTATGCTAAAAATTGTAATCCTATAGCATACCTTGGACCTGCGATGTTTCTGTTGTACCACTCCGATCGATGTAATACTAGTGAGACGGTGTTTCATTGGTGTTATATCAATGACTTGTATACTACACATGCAGTGGTATGCTGGGTCACCACACTTGGTATCATTTTTTTTGAAGGGGGAACAGTGGGAGAGAATCCCACTGCAATTTTTATATTAATGGTGAGAATTGTACAAAATATTTACAAAGGGTCCTATCTATAGCAAAGAATGTACAAAGATAAGAAAAAAATTACATGAAATTTTCCAACCAAAACAAGAACTCAAACTCAAACTTCTTTTTTATTCTATACTTCAGAAGCTTGAGCTCTTGATGGAAAATAGCCTTCCAGGTGTTGAAAGTGGGGCTCTTATTCTCAAAGATCCTCTCATTTCTGACTATCCAAATAGCCCAGGAGGATCAAATTATTATTTCCATACAAAATGGAACTTTGAGCTTATCTTTAATATCAGAAATAGCCTCCAGGAGAGGCAGACCACTTATTCTCGAGGGACAAACAAAATCCCAACATTTCTGGGCAAAAGGACACTCCTAGAATAGGTGCATCAAAGTCTCTTGCAGATTACAGTTCAAGGTTGCACAATAGTAGCAAGGAAGTTGCATTTGTTTCCTTCCAAGCAGATTCCTGGTGTTAAGTCTGTCATGAAGCAGTAGCCAGAAAAAAATTGTGTCTAGCTTGACAGGAAGAATCCCAAATCCAAGTGAATTGAACAGGTGCAGTTTGGACACCAATCAGAGCCATATAGACCTTTTTTACAGTGAAATTTGCATTACCCCAAATATAAGTCCAAATATCCTTACTGCCAGACTGCATAGTTACTTGGGCCTCTAGGCACATTACTTCCAGTTCTTGAAATTCCAAATAAGCCTCAGCAGACATTGGCAAGTGGAACAGATCTTCCAGGAATTCTGTGTGCACTGTGTCATAGACAGATATGTCTTTGTTTTTTGCAAAAGATGCCAGATGAGGAAGTTTTGTCAACAGACAGTCATCACTCCATAGATCAGTCCAAAGCAATGCAGTCTTGCCATCTCCAATTTGGCTTCTGCCAACAAGGTAGTCAGAATCCCAATCCAAGTCCTAGAATCCTACGATTTTACGACCCTACAACATCATGTCAATCCAAATCCCACTGTGAATCCCAACCTGGTAGAATCCATGTTGAGTCCCGATCCAAATCATAGAATCCTATACAATATTGCAAAATCTCAATCCTGTTTATGGACTTTCTCGATTCTGAACAATTAGTTGAGTCATCCTCTTAAATGTAGTAGTATACTATGTCAACCTCCCAAGCCATTTTTACTTGCCTCACAACCCTTTATTTACCTCCCAAGCCCCAATTGATCAGCTGATAGGATCTGTCATCTCCCTTAAAGAAAACCTTACAATATCAAAGCTCTATACTTCTCTTACAAACTCCCAATTCATCATTGCAAAGCATATAGCAAGAAAGTTTGGATATAGGATGTGATTCATCACTGTCTAAAGTATGCCTCATAAGAAGGAGCCATCAACATAGATTGCTAGAGACCTGAATGGTAGAAACTCTAGATCAGCTTGGCAAGTGGCATGCTACTTTAATATTTTTATTTAATAAATATGTAATTTGATGATTCTGGAGGTATGTACTTTTTTCTCTGATATATGTCCATATTTATATACAAAATGAATAAAAATACTTACTATTATAGAAGTAGTATGCATATATGTGTGGTATAATATATGTCAAATAATTAAGAGGCAATACCATACATAGTATACTTTGTGTATGCTCTCACCAAGGGCTTAATAGTAATTACATGGAAGGGTTAATTATACATTGTGTTCTCGTTGAAAAATTTGCACTAGTGAGTTTTCTTTACTTTTTGGATATATTAGTGTAAACCATATTGCTAGAAATTTTAATGCTTTACTATTTTCACCTTTTCTATACTAGCATACAAAATTTCAACATGGATAAACTCTTGTCTGGAAAATCTAGTAGAATCCAGTATTCTATGATTCGATTCTACGACTCGATTCTGTCGGAGGAAAATCGGTCCGACTCTGAATCCCGACTCTGACTACCTTGTCTGCCAAGTCCTTTAAAATTATCCAGCAACTTAAGATGTGATTTCCACCAAAATGAACCATTATTTAGATTTGAAGGCAAAGACCCATCTTGGTAGTATGAGTTCCAAATAAGGTTGACCCAAGGAATATCTTGTCTGTTGAAAAACTTATGCAGGTTCTTGAGCATTAATGCTTTGTTTTGGGCATCTAGCTGAAGGACTCTTAGACCACCTTGATTCTTTGGCCTGCAAACCTTTGACCAGGCAATTAAGGCAGAACCCTTGGCTTGAACCTCATTATTTTTCTTCCTCCACAGGCAGTATCTCATGTATTTCTCAATCTGATCTTTAATAGTGACTGGGACTTCCAATCAGGCCATGAAGGAAATTGGCAGGGATGAAAGCACGGATTTTACCATGAGGAGCTTACTACCATAGTCCAGAAAGTCTGCAATTCCACACAATCTTCTCTCTACCCTTTGAACAATAGGCAGAAAATGCCCTAGGGATGGCTTAGAAATCCCTAGTGGCAAACCAAGGTATGCAAATGGAAGAGTTCCAGGTTTGCAGTTAATAGAATTTGCAAAGTGTTGCAGCCTTGTACTATCCATATTTATTGGCATCATGCATAATTTGCTGTAGTTGACTTTTAAGCTAGTTGAAGCAGTAAAAGTTTGCAGAAGAGCCTTGAGACATATTAATTCTCTTGCATTTGCTTTTAGAACCACCAGGGTGTCATCAGCATATTGAATCACTGGGAAATCAGGCCAGGCCCTGCCATTTAGAGGTGCCCTGATAATTCCTTGAGACATTGCTTTGTTGAGCACATCTTGAAGCAGGTCAGCTGCCAGCACAAAAAGGAGGGGGAGAGAGGACCTCCCTGTCTGACTCCTCTTTTGCAATAAAATTTCTTTTTAGGAACTCCATTCAATAGAACTGATGAGGTCCCAGAGCTTAGAATCATTGAAATCCACTTGATCCACTTCTCCCCAAATCCTCTTGCTTTAAGAATTTCGATAATGGCAGAATGTTCAATTTTTTCAAAGGCCTTTTCAAAATCTAGTTTCAAAATCAGAATCTCCTCCTTTGACTTGTGACATTGGAAGAGAAATTCATAAGCCCATCCAAGACAGTCTTGAATTGATCCATTCTTGAGAAAACCATACTGATTCTTGTGAACCAATTTGAGAATGACTTTCTGCAATCTATTTGCAAGAAGTTTAGTTATGACCTTCAAGATGGAGTTGAGCAATGAGATTGGCCTAAAGTCATTGGTAGAGATAGGGGCATCATTTTTTGGGATTAAAGTGATGAAGGAATCATTGATACTTTCCAAGTTTATTTTCCCTTCATAGAAATCTGAGATGAGTTGCTTGACATCTGCAGCAATAATGGGCCAACAACATTTGAGGAATTCATTGTTGAAGCCATCAGGGCCAGGAGACTTGTCATTTGGCAATTCTTTAATGACATCTTCAATTTCTTTCTCAGTAAAAGGAACTTCAAGGGAGTCAAAAATATCAGAATTTTGACTTGAATATAGCTCATGGATATTGAAATCATGTTAGTCTTGTCTGATTTCCCCATTCTTTCCTTAAAGGCCTTCCAAAGAATTGCAGCTTTACCCTCATGGTCAAAGACTTCAGCATGTTCATCATTCTCCAAAACTGAAATGAAATTGTGCCTGTAATTTATAGTTGCCTTTGTATGGAAGAATTTTGTGTTCTCATTTCCTAATTTCACCCATTTGATTTTCCCCTTTGCTTCCAATAAGTCCTCAGATTTTTAATAATAGTCAACACATGGCTTTTCAGAATTTCTCTCAAGTTCCATTCTTCATTGCTCAAAGGTCTAACTTCCTCAAAAAGGTCTAGCATCAGAATGGTATCATTTACCTGAGCAATTATTTTTTTGAGACAAGGAAGGTTTTTTTACCACAATTTTAAACCTCTCCTAACATTTTTCAGTTTGGCATTTATTATTTTTGCAGCATCAGAATATTCAGTTGGAATTTGCCAAGCAGCTTGCACAATCTCTTTGAATTCAGAGTGATACATCCAGAAATTTTCAAATCTGAATACTTGAGCTTTTGGAATTTTTGTCTCAATAGTTACCACACAAGGCACATGATCAGAGACTGGCTTTGCTAATGGGTAAACAAAAGATGAAGGATATGAGACAGTCCAAGAAGAAGAGGTGAAAACCCAGTCAAGCTTCTCCAGGAGTGGATCCCTTTGCATATTACTCCAAGTATATTTCCTTCCTTTCAGAGGTAATTCCACTAGACCAAGTTTGCTTATAGCATCATTGAACATTAACATTTCATTAATATTTCCTCCTTGTTTATTTCTGTCAGTGGGATTCCTGATGAAATTAAAATCTCCCATGATGATCCAGTCAGTGTCATCAGGCATATCAATATTGCCAAACCAGTCAATGAATTGATCTTTTCCATCAGCATGACAAGGACCATAGATAGATGTTAAAATCCATATGTTTCCAGACAAATTGCAAGTGAACTTCACTGAGATAGAGAAATCATTCTGAAAAAGCTGTTCCCCAGAGAATAAAGCATTATTCCAGATAATTATAATACCCCCAGAAGCTCCAATAGATGGAAGGAAAACAAATTTGTTGAATTTTTTTGGGTAGAAATTTTTGATATACTTTAAGTCAAAATGTTCCCTTTTAGTCTCTTGCAGACAAACAATATCACAACCACTTTCCTCAATCTTATTTGAGAGAGCATCCCATTTCTTATCAGAGTTAACACCTCTAATATTCCAATTCATTATTTTCCAATTTTTTGTGCTATTCATTGATAAATCAGATAGGTTTGAATTGAAAAGATGTGCCATCTATCAAAGATCACATCAAGATTCTTTAAGAGCTCCAAAAGCCAGAACAAAATAAAGTCATACCCAATGGACCAACAGTGCCAAATACCAAGCATATTACAAGGACACTTTGGGCTGTTGCATAACACAGTCAATACATCTGCAGTGGCAAGGACAAGAGCCAGATCACAAAGAAAAGCTCTCCAACTATTACAAAATGTGGGTTCACCCCTTCCAAAAGTACTATAATTTGTACTATCCATGGAAACTAGTTGGTTTTCTTCTTCTTGCCCTTCTGGGAGTTGACACCAAACTCCTCAGGCTTTCCTTCTTTTCCATCTTTCTTTGAGCTCTTCTTCAGCTTTCCATCCAGATTTTCTTCCGATACCTTGCAAAAAGAGGTAGCAAGATTTTTGACTACTCTGTTTTTCATCACTAGAGGAGCAGAATTACAAGACAAGCAATTTTTGTCTGTACAGGTTGCATGATTTTTGAACCCATCATTTAACACTATCAGTCTGGGACTCCTTCTTACCTCTTGCTCAACAATAGGGATAGTCCCTCTTCTTTTTTTCTTAGGAGCAGAAGGAGCTAGTGACACCATTCCCAGCAGTGCCCTTCATGTCAGGTTTAATCTACTCCATTTCTGCAATCTGACATACATGGGCCTTTTTAACCAAACATGAGTCAGGGATCACAAAAGAAATAGAATCATTGTCCTCATCATCCTGACTAACATGCTCCCATAGAGGGGAAGAAAGGAAATTCTTTGCCCATTCAAATTTTTTAGGAGTAAGAAGCATCAGAGTAATGAAATTAAACCAATTTGAAGGTATATTCAATACCTTGTCTGTAGAAACACCATCACAAATATGTGGAGCAAAGTATTTATTCCACAGAGCCATTCCTTGAGGTGAAAATTTCTCTTTGTTAGAATCACTAACAGGAAAGAAGAAAGTCTCAACCTTTCCCAGCTGCAGGTGAGCCACCTCAGGCTGAACTAGATCATTGCAGTGGAAAAGCTCCATATCTGCTTGATCATTGTCATCAGCCATGATACTCCAAGTTGATGTGGAAGATCAGAGGTCCTTGTGCGTGGTGAATGACCAGCCCGTTGGGAACCCCAAGAGGAAGGTATGATGAGTATAGCAGCTTGTTTTCCCTCAGTTAAGAAACCAAGGTTTATCGTTCAGGAGAAAAGCAGACAATGACGACTGAAGGTGATGCTTGCTAGTTTGCGACAGCTTCAGACAATATATATATGGCGCCTTGTCCAAGCTTTGCTTGCTAGCTGCAACGCGGAACCTGCACACAAACAACCAAGTACTTTGTTCCCAACTTGCGATGAGGTTGTCAATCTCACCGGTTTGCTTGAAACAAAGGTTATGAGCGTATCGAGTGGAAAATAGTAGAGTATGCGAATAAAGTAAACAGCGCGAGTAAAGTAAACAGGTAATAGCAATATGATGGAAATAGGACCGGGATCCACAGTTCACTAGTGGTGTCTCTCCATAAGATAAATAATACATGCTGGGTAAACAAATTACAGTTGGGCAATTGATAGAATAAAGATAAACGTGATATGTCAAGAAGATCACTATGAGATTTACTCTGGGCATTACAACAAAATACATAGACCGCCATCCAACTGCATCTATGACTAATAATCCACTTGTGGTGAATCAATCCGAGAACTCCACAAGTATTAAGTTGCGAACAACAGATAATTGCATTAAGCAAAGTGTGTAATGTAAACAAAGCATATGCCCTTGAGCATATGAATGTTGTTTTCTCCCTAGTAGCAACAGCACATCTACAACCTTAGAGGTTTCTGTCACTCCCCCAGGTTAAATAGAGGCATGAACCCACTATCGAGCATAAATACCCCCTCTTGGAGTCACTAGCAACTACTTGGCCAAGATAGCTACTAACAACGGAGAGCATGCAAGATCATAAACAACATAGAGATAACAAAAGATAATATTCAGTACAGCAACTTAATCATAAACACCAATATTCATCGGATCCCAACAAACCAAACATGTAGAATTACATAACGGTGATCTCAATCATGTAGGGCAGCTCATGAGATCTAAACATGAAGCACATGGTGGAGGAGACAACCATCTAGCTACTGCTATGGACCCATAGTCCAAGGTAGACTACTCACTCATCGCTCCGGAGGCAAGCATGGTGATGAAGAAGACCTCCGGTGGCGATTCCCCTCTCCGGCAGGGTGCCGGGAAGAGCTTCTGGACCCTCCCGATCTTCGGGTCGACGGCGACGGCAGATCGCGATGTGTTCTAGAAAATTGATCGGGTACTTAGGTTTTTTCCGTCGGGGGGTCTTTATAGGCGAAGGGGCAATGTCAGAGGAGGGGCCATGTGGCCTCACACCTTGGTGGCGCGGGCCAGGGGCTGGCCGCGCCACCCTGGCGTGTGGGCCCCTGGTGGCCCCTCTCCTACTCTCCTTCGGATATCTGGAAACTTCCGGGTAAAATAAGACTTCAGGAACTTGTTTCGTCCAATTCCGAGAATATTTCCTGTGTATCACTTCTAAAACACAAAAACAGCAGAAAACAGGGAACTGGCACTGTGGCAACTCATTAATAGGTTAGTTCCGAAAAATGCATAAAAGTGCCACGAAGTGTAACGAAACAATAGGCAAATGGTGTAAAAACAAGCATGGAGCATCAAAAATTATAGATACGTTGGAGACGTATCAAGCATCCCCAAGCTTAACTCCTGCTCGTCCTTGAGTAGGTAAGTGATAACAAAAGAATAATTTTTGAGGTGTCATGCGCCTACACAATCTTGATCATATATGTAAGCATTTGTGAGCTGGGATCAAAAGAACTTAAAACATGGGCATGAAGATATAATCTTGACAATAAGAATTTAGCAACCATGTTGTAAACATGCAAATGAACACAAACAAAAGATCATGAAAATGAAACAATGAAAGTCAAATGTGTGTTCAAATCATAAGGAAAAACATACAAATGGTTTTCAGCTTGTCCTTCAAAGAGAGCAAAACATAAATGCATAGGATACCTTCAAGTTTAAGAGGGCGACTAGATACAAATAATTTGAGAACAAGTGAAACCAACAATATGAGTCAATCAATGAACTTTGGGACAATGCATATTACACTAAGAATGACAACTATGCTCTCTTAATGGTGCATAAAGAAAGAAGGTGGTGACTCAACATAAAAGTAGAAGAAAGGCCCTTCGCAGAGGGAAGCAGTGATTGCAAGTTTTATAACCTTCAAAAATTATGGTACTTACCGGCTTTGAGCTCTCATTGCCCCCATCATAAGCATCTTGAATGGTTAAAGTTAATGCGAGAACAATTATGAAGCATATGCTTGACAAATCATAAGTTGAAAACCTCGTGCCCCGTGAATACGAGTACCCAAACCTCATGCTACTTTACTTAGAGTCCCAAGCAAGGCTCTTGTCATTGTAAGTATATGCATATCATTGAGAACCGCCAATGGGGTACCTCCGTGCCCGATGACATGGAACAAGCCCACACCAAAATGACAGGACAAGCAGACAATGAACACCTCAACATCTCTTTTATTTGCCTTTTGTTTAGCTTTTTATTGTGAGATGCATCGTCGAATGTTCACCATGGGTATGCTGCAAATTTCCACCATGAATTATGCATGGCTTAGATTGGCGGCCCGGCGTTTCCCTAACACATATACAAACTCCATGATCCCCACAAGATTCCCAATTCATTTCACACCGCGGGCATCCATAAACAAAAAATCACGATATCAACTCAAATAAGAAGTGCAATATCGAAAGCTTGCCCCATGACAGCATGGCTGGGCTAGAATTCAACTTACAACTTGCAAGCATAACAACTCAACATAAGAGACCACAATGTCAAATTTTTAAGAACAGGAAAAAGTAAAGTGTGCCTTCCGGTTCGTGAGAGCTTTACTGACCGAATTTCGCATAACACTGGTAAGAGTTTAATTTGAAGAGAAAATAAAAGCAAGTCAAATTTACTTGGAATAGCAAATTGCTAGTAGGTATGTATGGTGGACACTTTGGAAAACTTTGGCTTTTAGGAGTTGGATGCACGAGTAGAGCTCATACTCAGTACAAGGCGAGGGCTAGCAAAAGACTGGGAGCGACCAACTAAGAGAGCAATAATGGCCATAATCATGCAAAGCGACATTAAAAGAAGCATAAGATGGCATCAAAAGTCAAAAACTAAATGATTATGAAGACTATTGGCGACTTTGTAAGAGTCTAGCATGTGTGAGCATGCGCCAAGTCAACCCAAATAAAGCATCAAGGAGAAAAACCAAAATAATGCTTCCATACAATAAAAACAACGCATGATTTTTTCAAAGGCTCATTAAGCAATCTCAGTTATTTGAGACAATTCATGCTACAGAAAAACCACTAAGCATACTATCAAAAAGACATCAAGCATGACGTGAAAAAGCCTAAGCCGCAGTCTACACAAGCTCCTTCTTGTACCACTATTTTGCACAAAGCTTTTTCTCTTTTCCAACACCATTTGAAATTTTTAAACACACCTCTTTTGATGAAAACCAATAAAGATCAGAGGAAAAAATACACCTTGATGAAAAGGTATGACAAGGTCTGAACGCAAATCAAGGCGAAAACGAAAACCAAAAGTAGTAGCAGAAAAAGAAGAACACCCGGTGAAATTGTAAGAATGAAAAACGGAGTGTTCTTTGCAAATGAAAACGAGTACATCTCCTCCAAAGGAAATTTGTTGGGGTCCAACCATTTATTGCAGCAAACAAACAAACTAAACTAACTAAGAAAACTAAAACAACTGACGCTCCAAGAAAAACACATAGTGCATGAAGCAATAAAAATATAGTGTTTTGAAAGGTGACCTAATTTTTGCCGATGAAGAAGGGGTGCCTCGGGGGCATCCCCAAGCTTTGACGCTTGTACTTCTTGGATATTTCTTGGGGTGCTGGGCATCCCCAAGCTTGAGCTTTTGTCCATTCTTCAACTCATCTCATCATTCTCCAATCCCTACACTTGAAAACTTCCTTCATACAAAACTAAACACAATTCTATTAGCAACATTAATGCAAGCATAACATATAATCAACCTCTTTTTGCTTTAGGTTTCAACTCAAAACCACCACATATATAGCAAATACTACTGTAGCAACCTCCCCAAAAGTTCCGTGATCAAAAGAACTCAAAAGAAAGCGATAAAGTGGCAAACACAAATATTGGCAGAAATCTGTCAAAACTGAACAGCTGACAAAGGTCGAATTTTTGAGGGATTTTATGTTGCTCAAATCAAAAAGTGTTCAACTAACAAAATTTTGGATATAACCTGGGGCATATGCACAAGAAATCGCAGGTCCAAAAGATAAACAGAGAATTTATACGAATTTTTACGGTGCAGCACCGAAAACAGTTTCAGGACAGCAACATCCCCAAATCTTTACCTCACTCGAATTAGAGGCTTCTCTTGGCACAAAAACAAAATAAACAAGATAAGGAGCGGTCATTACAGTAGTAATGACTTCCAAGACTCAAATAAAAGAAAAATTACTGAAAAGAAACATTGGGTTATCTCCCAAGAGTGCTTTTCTTTAACGCCTTTGAGCTAGGCGCAGAAAATTGCGAATCAAGTAATATCAAGTAATGACGCATCAAGCTCATAATTTGCTCTAAGAATAGAGTCAAAAAGTAATTTCTTCCTCATCCTAGGGAAGTGTTCCATACCTTTCTTTAGTGGGAATTGATATTTGATAGTGCCTTCCCTCATATCAATGATATCACCTACAGTTCGAAGAAAGAGTCTTCCCAAAATAATAGGACATGAAGCATGGCATTCAATGTCCATAACAAGAAAATCAACAGGAACAAGGTTATTGTTAACCACAATAAGAACATCATTAATCCTTCCCAAAGGTTTCTTCTTAGCAACATCAGCAATAGGAATATCAAAATAACATTTTTCAAGCGGTGGTAAATCAAGCATGTCATAAATCTTTCTAGGCATGATAGAAATACTAGCACCTAGATCACATAAAGCATGGCAATCATAGACATTAACATGCATATCAATGATGGGTTCCCAACCATCTTCTAACTTCTTGGGAACAGAGGCTTTTTGCTTCAACTTTTCATCCCTAATTTTTATGAGAGCATTGGTAATATGCTTAGTAAAAGCAATATTTAAGGAACTAGCATTGGGAGTCAAAGCAAGATTTTGCAAGAACAAAATTACTTCAGATATATTGCAGCCATCAACATCAAAATCATTAAAAGAAGTAGAGCTATCATCTCCCACACTCCGAAAAATTTCAGCACTCTTTTGAGAAAAAGTTTTGGCAGTTTTAGGCTTTTTAACACAAGGAGTGGGCGTTTTCTCTACACCAATCAAAGTAAGAGGATTGCTAGCATTAGGAGCAACATCATTAGAGGTAGTAATGGTACATACCTTCATCTCTCTAGCCATCTCATCTTTTCTTTCCCACCTGGCATGCAATTCCGCTAACAATCTAATATTTTTATCAATTCCAACTTGAATAGCATTAGCGGTAGCAAAAACATTGTTCTCTTTCACATCATTAGGCAACACTTTTAATTTAAGAAGTTCAACATCATGAGCAAGGCTATCAACTTTAGAAGCAAGAATATCAATTTTGCCTAACTTTTCCTCAACAGACTTGTTAAAAGCAGTTTGCTTACCGATGAAGTCCTTGAGCATTACCTCAAGCTCGGAGGGCGCAGCCCTAGTGTTGTTGTAGGAATTACCATAAGAGTTACCATAACCATTACCATTGGTAGAAGGATACGGCCTATAATTGTTACTAGCAAAATTGTTCCTATAAGCATTGTTGTTAAAATTATTGTTTCTAATGAAATTCACATCAACATGCTCTTCTTGAGCAACCAGAGAGGCCAAAGGAACATTATTAGGATAAACATGAGTCCTATCATTAGCAAGCATAGCCATAGTGGTATCAATCTTATCATTCAAGGAAGAGATTTCCTCAATAGAATTTACCTTCTTACCTTGTGGAGCTCTCTCAGTGTGCCATTCAGAATAATTTACCATCATGTTGTCGAGTAGCTTTATTGCGGCGCCCAAGGTAAGGGACATAAAAGTGCCTCCAACAGCTGAATCAAGTAGGTTCCTCGAAGAAAAATTCAGTCCTGCATAAAAAGTTTGGACAATCATCCAAGTAGTCAGTCCATGAGTGGGGCAATTCTTTATCATAGATTTCATTCTTTCCCAAGCTTGAGCAACATGTTCATTATCAAACTGAGTAAACTTCATAATATTGCTACGCAGAGATATAATCTTAGCAGGATGATAGTATCTACCAATAAAAGCATCCTTACACTTAGCCCATGAATCAATACTATTCTTAGTCAAAGATAGCAACCAATCTTTAGCTTTTCCTCTCAAAGAAAAAGGAAACAACTTGAGCTTAATAATATCACTATCAACATCCTTATATTTCTGTATCTCACATAGCTCAACAAAATTGTTGAGATGAGCTGCAGCATCTTCAGTACTAGCACCAGAAAATTGCTCTTTCATAACAAGGTTCAACAAAGCAGGATTAATCTCATAAAAGTTTGCAGCAGTAGCAGGTGGTGCAATAGGAGTGCAGATAAAATCACTATTGTTTGTGCTAGTAAAGTCACACAACTTGGTGTTTTCAGGATTGGCCATTTCAGCAAAACGAAAGTAAACAAGTAAAAACAACTACCAAGGATTCTAATTTTTTGCGTTTTTGATATAAAGCAATGCAGGTAAAATAAATAAAGTAAAGCAAAACAATAAAACAAAGTAAAGGATGTGTGTGCGAAAACTCCCCTCGCAGAAGTCTTCCACTTTTCCCCGGCAACGGCGCCAGAAAAGAGTTGCTGGCGTGTAGTTGACGTGGGAGCTTCTTCTTCTTTCTTTGGAAGTATTCTTCTTTAGTCCCCGACAACGACGCCAGAAAAGAGGCTGATACTCCAAGTTGATGTGGAAGATCAGAGGTCCTTGTGCGTGGTGAATGACCAGCCCGTTGGGAACCCCAAGAGGAAGGTATGATGAGTATAGCAGCTTGTTTTCCCTCAGTTAAGAAACCAAGGTTTATCGTTCAGGAGAAAAGCAGACAATGACGACTGAAGGTGATGCTTGCTAGTTTGCGACAGCTTCGGACAATTTATATATGGCGCCTCATCCAAGCTTTGCTTGCTAGCTGCAACGCGGAACCTGCACACAAACAACCAAGTACTTTGTTCCCAACTTGCGATGAGGTTGTCAATCTCACCGGTTTGCTTGAAACAAAGGTTATGAGCGTATCGAGTGGAAAACAGTAGAGTATGCGAATAAAGTAAACAGTGCGAGTAAAGTAAACAGGTAATAGCAATATGATGGAAATAGGACCGGGATCCACAGTTCACTAGTGGTGTCTCTCCATAAGATAAATAATACATGCTGGGTAAACAAATTACAGTTGGGCAATTGATAGAATAAAGATAAACGTGATATGTCAAGAAGATCACTATGAGATTTACTCTGGGCATTACAACAAAATACATAGACCACCATCCAACTGCATCTATGACTAATAATCCACTTGTGGTGAATCAATCCGAGAACTCCACAAGTATTAAGCAGCGAACAACAGATAATTGCATTAAGCAAAGTGTGTAATGTAAACAAAGCATATGCCCTTGAGCATATGAATGTTGTTTTCTCCCTAGTAGCAACAGCACATCTACAACCTTAGAGGGTTCTGTCACTCCCCCAGGTTAAATAGAGGCATGAACCCACTATCGAGCATAAATACCCCCTCTTGGAGTCACTAGCAACTACTCGGCCAAGATAGCTACTAACAACGGAAAGCATGCAAGATCATAAACAACATAGAGATAACAAAAGATAATATTCAGTATAGCAACTTAATCATAAACACCAATATTCATCAGATCCCAATAAACCAAACATGTAGAATTACATAACGGTGATCTCAATCATGTAGGGCAGCTCATGAGATCTAAACATGAAGCACATGGTGGAGGAGACAACCATCTAGCTACTGCTATGGACCCATAGTCCAAAGTAGACTACTCACTCATCGCTCCGGAGGCAAGCATGGCGATGAAGAAGACCTCTGGTGGCGATTCCCCTCTCCGGCAGGGTGCCGGGAAGAGCTTCTGGACCCTCCCGATCTTCGGGTCGACGGCGGCGGCGGATCGCGATGTGTTCTGGAAAATTGATCGGGTACTTAGGTTTTTTCCGTCGGGGGGTCTTTATAGGCGAAGGGGCGATGTCAGAGGAGGGGCCAGGTGGCCTCACACCTTGGTGGCGCGGGCCAGGGGCTGGCCGCGCCACCTTGGCGTGTGGGCCCCTGGTGGCCCCTCTCCTACTCTTCTTCGGATCTCTGGAAACTTCCCGGTAAAATAAGACTTCAGGAACTTGTTTCGTCCAATTCCGAGAATATTTCCTGTGTATCACTTCTGAAACACAAAAACAGCAGAAAACAGGGAACTGGCACTGTGGCAACTCGTTAATAGGTTAGTTCCGGAAAATGCATAAAAGTCCACGAAGTGTAACGAAACAATAGGCAAATGGTGTAAAAACAAGCATGGAGCATCAAAAATTATAGATACGTTGGAGACGTATCAAGCCACCATATCTAGATTTTCTTGGCCAGCAGGGGGTGGCAAGACAGCATTGCCTTCATTCTCCAAACCCACATTGTCCATGTTATTCTCAGCAAGGTTCTCCATCTCCTGATCCTCATTCTCATCCAGGTCATGGTAAGCAAGCATGAGATTCTGCACACCAACACCCAGAACACCAAAATTTTCTAGATTTAATGCTGGCTGGCCTCCATTCACAATCACAGTAGCAACAACCTCAGGGAGGAGGATTTTATGCACCTGGGCACCAGTGCTCCCGCCACGTGTGTCTTTGTGGTTAGTTCGTCTCTTCATTGATATCTGTGCCAGAATGACTTTCTAATAAATAAAAAAAGGTGCAAAATGCTAATATGGTAGTATACGTTGGTAAAAAATAGTGGATACTGCAGAAGGTAGATGAAAATATGGTCAGTCTCTATTTCCCACCTATCCTCTCTCCTCTGTCCCTCTCCACCTACCAGTCTACCACACAACAAGCAAACGCGCTGCTCGACATGCAGCTATCTCCGTCCGTGGCTGCGGGCGAGAGGAGTCCGAGCTCGCGCGTCCGTGGCTGCCGGCGAGAGGAGGTCGAGCTCGCGCGTCCGTGGCTGCCGGCGAGAGGACGCCGAGCTCGCGCGTCCGCCTGCGCTTGGCCGTCGTCGCTCGCTCGGCGCGCGAGTGGCCGTCGTCATTCGCCCCCTCGACCATGGTGTCGTCGTCTGCCCGGCCGTTCTAGAGGTCGTGCGCGCGTGACTGTCGTCGTCGTTCGGCCCGGCAGTCCTGGACATGACCGCCACCTCAGCTACGACATCGCCGTCCGGCCGTCACCGCCCGCGGGTGGACCGTCCGCCCGGTGGTTCAGAAGGTCGTGCGCGTGGCTCCGCCTCGGCCACGACGTCGCCGTCAGGCCGTCACCGCCCGGGCCTGGACCGTCCGCCCGGCCGTCATGAAGGTCGTGTGCGTGGCCGCCGCCTCGGCCACGACGTTGCCGTCCGGCCGTCACCGCCTGCGCGGGGCCGTCCTAGAGGTCGTGCGCGCGGCCGTCCTGGAGGTTGTGCGCGCGTGGTCGCCGCCTCGGCCACGACGCCGTCTTCCGGCCGTCACCGCAGCGCGGCCCACTAGGACCAACGGCGAAGCTGAGGCGAGGCCATGCCGGCGATGCGCAGGCGACCAACGGTATCATATCTTGCCAGTGCGGTGCGCAAGTCCATCCATGTTGCCCACAAACTGTTTGTGAAAATGGCAGATAGCTAGAAGAAGGAGCGATATTGGGGCTGCCAACCCCAAAATGCCGTTGTGTCCAACGCCCCCTCAAGATTGGGGCTCCGATTGGAGATGCTCTAAAGAGCTGCAAGGTGTACCTGTGCGGCGCGACCAAACCCAAGAACAGAGCTACCACATATCGTCCTCCTCCTTCCTCTTAAATCCCAGAAAATGGAGATTGCTGGCGGAACGGGAGATAATAGGTAAGTTCTTTTTATGCTAGAATTTTGTGCTATGGTATATTTGACTCCAGACAATTTATCTAGTTTGTATACCTTGTCTGCATGCTTTAGGATATTCAAGAACTAGTCAATGAACTTCTAGATCTTAATGGGGATGCAGCTAGTGATACGGTGCTGTACAAAATGCCCCTTCTCAAGTCGAGTGGCACATATGCAGATGGTATCCATGAAGATGGTGACCCAGAAGAACGATTTTAGCGGAAGAGGCAAAGGGATGTAGATAGCTTGGAAACAGATTCACGTATAATGGAGATGCTCTTTCAGACACGAATGATCTCCTCACTCACCATGTTGGCAGAAAGGTAAAACTTAGGTTATGTAAATTGAGTGTAAAATTGATAGGGCTCTGAACAATTAGGACGCTAGAGTAAATAAAACTGTTGTTTGCATTGGTGATATTGAACTAGAGATGGTTCAGGGACTGTACGTGTTCAGTTCACACATGAGCAAACTCCAAAATGACTTTCTTTGGGTTTTAGACCGTATGCTGCTCAATATTAAGCAAATTTAGATTATAAAAATAAGTTTGGATGGATCTCTATGGAAAATAAAATATAGCTCATTTACTGAATCTAATATAACATGGAGCTCTGAACTAGTAGATTACATTTACTGGACACTTATTAGTTCAGAAATATCAACATCTATGGCTCTATGACCAATTTTATCACTAGCAAGCGTGGTACTTAGCATGCTGCACTTAATCTCTAATGGACGGGCACAAAGGTAAAAGAAATCAACACTAACGTAAATATATTTGTTATTGAATAGCATGTGTCAAGCTAATGAAAGATGAGGCATAACACCTACTGCAAGGCAGATTTAATAAGGGGTAATGCGTAACATACCGCCTCTAGTTAGTATAAAATAGGTTTAAAACTGAATGTTTTTTCGAAAAAATATGGTATTGTTGTTGTTGTTTTTCAGAAGCAGTACAAATGTATGTTGCATGCAGTGTTCTGACAAAGACATGCTTGATGAAACAGGGTTTTCGCAAAGGGTTATTGGCCTAGCTTATGTTTATGCAATCTGAGAAATCAATATAAGCTTTGTAGAAAAGCCCAGCGATATAGTTACCAAGCCAGAGATTGGTACATCATTCAATTGAGGAGGTTTGCTCCAGTACAATCCCCCCCCCCCCCCCCCCCAAACTCAATCAAAGCCCATATCCAAGCCCATATCTAAAACCCGGTATACCCACGTAATAAGCATGTGGATTGAGGGTATACCCACGTATAGGCATCCGATACTCTTCAAACACTATCCTATACGTTTGTCCTTCCCCGATCCATTTTATTTATGTGCCGGCGCCGATCATCGCCGCCCCGGCCAACCGCACGGCCATTATCGTCGGACCTTGCGACCGCCGCCGGACAGTCTTGCCCCTAACACCGGACAGTCCGGCTCCCTATTTCTGGTCAGGCCGGACAACTTGCCGGATAGTCTTGCTCCCTCGCGCGTTTGTTACCAATAGCTGGACATATACCTGACATGTCGCCACACACCACCGCCAATGAGCCGGCATACATAGATTTATCGGGGCGAATAGTTCCGGCGACGTGTCTGGTATATGTCCAGCTATTGGTAACAAACGTGCGAGGGAGCAAGACTGTCCGGCAAGTTGTTCGGCGACTTGTCCGGCCTGACCAGAAATAGGAGCCGGACTGTCCGGTGTCAAGGACAAGACTGTCCGGCGGCGCTCGCGAGGTCCGACGATGGCAGTGACCGTGCGGTTGGCCGGGGCGGCGATGATCGGTGCCGACACATAAGTGAGATGGATCGGGGAAGAACGAACATATGGGATAGAGTTTGAAGAGTATCGGATGACTATACGTGGGTATATCCTCGATCCACATGCCTATACGTGGGTATACTGGGTTTTGGATATGGGCTTGGATATGGGCTTTGATTGAGTTTGGGGGGGGGGGGGGGGGGGGGTTGTACTGGAGCAAACCCCTCAATTGAGTTGAAGAAGCATATGATTTCCATAATTTGTATATTTGAGAAGTAGGATTTGGCATTTGTTATGGGAAGAGCAGATCTTGTTAACCGCTCCTAACCGTGTGCTTCAGGAAGAGCAAATGCTAGCCGAGAGGAGGTGCCATACGAAGACTCCGTAAAGACATCAAGATTCTGGTCTACCTACAAAGAGCCTGGACACAAAAGCACCACATGCCCTCAGCGAGGAGATCTTCCAAAAAAAGAGATGCGGCGCAATGCTTGAACTGTGGACTGACTGGACACCGGAAGACAAATTGTGGAACACGTATGAATCTAGATTTCATGAGATTGTGAATGTTATTTGTAAACTGTAATCCTTAAGCAGCTGATATCTCTGTGTGTAGCTCTAACCTTGTTTGTACTAATAAGTTATGTCACAGCTAGCTTCCATATAGCAGGGTTAGTCAAATAAAACAAAGTTTTCAAACTGAAAGTTGAATCGTATATAGACCTGATTTTTTTGATTCGAACTGCTAGCTGACATCTGACGACAGTCAGCACACGCTGCTGCTGCGTATATCAAAGCAATTGAGTGCTCTGCTCCAGCCTGCCATGTTTGAAATTTGACATCTCACATCGGTGCTACATCTCTGCTGTCACACAGCTACCTCATGTGCCTTGCTTATTAAATGGACCTCCCAGGAAAATACAACTCGTCTGATCATATACATGCTCATATACCATAAGAAGACTGCTTCTGTACTAGAAAAATACAGATAGATGGATGGATAGATTCAAAGAAGCAACGGTTCAAAAGGACTCCACTTGGCAGGAGCACTGGTGCTGATGTGCCAAAACAACTTTTCGCAACCTCAGGCTCAATGAAATTAAGAGGGGGGCTCATCACCTGATTCACTTCCCCATTGCCCTGACCAGCTAAATTCAGAGGCACATTGTGAGACATAGAACCAGTGGACATAGAGACTGTCACAGTTAAGCTGCTCTGATTTTCATTGAAATTGTCACCAGCATTTGCATTCTGGATATTGTCTTCAGCATCAATTGCATTGAACAATTCATCAAAACCATTGTTCTGGTTTCCTTGCACATTATTGTTAATGTCAAGCTGAATTCCTTCTTCTTCTATCAGGTTACCTTGAAGAACAATGTTGTTATTCTGGACAACAGGTCCAGGATGATGAACAATACCAGCAGGAAGAGCATGGGGATCAACACCATTAGCTGGGACTGGATCTTCTGCAGGTGGGCCATCTCCAAGCTGTTGCTGGTTCAGCACTTCAATAGAAAAAGTCCATGATCCAGTGGCAGCAAGCTCCCCATCAGTCAGCCTGATACTTTTGGGGATATCTCTTAGCTCAGAGCACCTAATCTTGGCAATGATTCCCCCCTTATTACTTGCATCATTCTCGCAAGCAACAAGTCTACCAAATTTGCAAACAATGGCAGTGATATCTTCTGTGAACCAGTTATCAAGAGGAGGCCCCACAAGCATGATCCAGCATTCTATGTTCATATCAAACCTTCTCCAGTTGACACCTTCATTGTGCTTAGCAAAACTAATAGTGATGTCTTGAAAAACATGCGGACTCGAACTGACAAGCCTGTCTCTGTCCCTCATATGCGCAAACTAGATATAAGCCTGACCAAAAGGACATTTTTGAATGTCCCTAACCCCCACCCTTGCAACTGTCTGAAAGAACTCCTATAAGACATCTCTGACATTGGTGAAATGTACCTGACCTGGCGGCATAGGAGCGATTGTCGCAATGGCGTATTCTTCATGGCGTCGAGCATGACGCGGAAGGACAACCCGCTGGATGTCTATCGTGCCTTCAATCTGGAGCACCTCGAAGCCATTGGGGACGAAAGGGGCTGGGTCAATGGGGATATTGGCCATCGGGGCCTGGAAACAAGGTAGTGGAGCGGCCGGCGACTGGGGATGACTGGGGTTTACTGTTCCACTCTGAGAAGCCGAGGAGGCGAGCTGTTCCAGGGAAGGGGAAAACAGGGGCGATGAAAATTTTTCCTTAAATGTCGACGCAGTCACCGGCAGCAGACCAGGCCCATGGGCTTTGAACCAGGAAAGGAAAGAATCAGCTGGCCAGGCCGACAAATCCGGGCCATCAAACGATTTGAATTTAAAGAAAGGAAGGAATCCCGGCAGAATGTACTCACTCTTTTTAAAGCGAAATTCTTTCCCTCTGGAATCCGACATAAAATCCCCAGAATTCCTCTGATTATTAATGGGCCGGTAAATGAGTTGACCAGAATTTAAAGGAGAATTAACTGGGGGAGTAACCACACTTTTGGAAACCGCCTGGGCATAACTTTGTCCCAAAGAGACGTTGTGGTCGGGTTGAATGGAAGTTGAACCGTTTTCAACAATATTTGGGAATTTCAGTCTATCAAAGACTGATGTAATCGGAACAACATGATTGGAGGTGTTCAAATTTGGAGGAAATTTAAGCCTATCAAAGACTTATCTTTTTTTGACATACCGTTGAACCGTGCTCCAAGACGCATCTTGCTCTTTGTAAAATTTTAACTCTTCCACCATCCAATTTGGACCACCATTGCCCCAGAGATTGATGAACAACTCGAAGTTTTCTTCACTGATTTTTCCTTTGTTATAAATATCAAATCCCACAGATTTCGAAGAAACTAAGAATCTAAAAGATCGATCACGAAGATGCATCACTTTGAATTTAGCAGCAGAACCCCCATAGCACGCTTGTAACACAAGACCAACCGTGTGAATATCCAATTTGAATTTTGCACGCCCAAATGAAATGACCATTAAGAAATCCCTTCTACCATGAAAACCAAGGCAATTCACTGAGTGACCAAAAACCTTTTTGACATTTGCTTCAAAAGCAAGACCACGAGAGAAGTTTAAACCAGGAGCCAAAGCAGGAACTGGATTAAGATACTCCTCCAAAATAATCTCTTCACCAACATGAGCACAATGACAGGGGAAGGAGATGACAGTACCAGATTGAATAATCTCCCCATCTTCGGCATGAATACGATCCACCAATCTTTCATCCTTGGACAGAAGGAGGATGCTAGCGTCTTGATGCTTTAGAACCAAGAACCCAGCATGTGATCTTGAGAATATGGAATCAAAAGAAGCCCAGAAAGTGACACGCCAACGTTGAACCAAGGAGGAGGGGGCCATGCCCACCGGCAGGCAGCCGCCCACGGCGAAGAGAGGGAAGGAAGCCCCTAGATCGCCATGATCGCCTCTCTCACCTCTCTCCTCCCCCGTGTCGATTATCTGTATTTTGTTCCCACTTGGTATCATAACTGAGGGAAAACTTACTGCTGTGCTCATCATACCTTCCTCTTGGGGTTTCCCAACTGGTCCTATGAGACATCAATCAGCGCGGGCGCCGGCCAGCTCTGGGGCATCACGCTCCTGATCGCCAGCGCCCTGCACCACCTTTTGCCCTCCGCCCTTCGCCGGCGCCGATGAGATCTCCATCCAGAGGCACCCATCACATTGCCAGCCCTGCACGCTCCTGATCGCCGGCGCCCTGCACCGCCCTCCTCCCTTCGCTGGTGCCAACAAGATCTTCTCCATCCAGAGGCGCCCAGCACCTTGCCAGGCCTGCACGCTCCTGATCACCGGCACCGATGAGACCTTCTACCTCCAGCGGCACCCAGCACATCGCCGGCCCCTGCACGCTTTTGCTTGTCGGCGTCCTACACATCGCTGGCCGCCGGCTCTAGCACCTCGCAGTGGATTACGCGCCATGGAGGTCGAGTGGCGGAATAGCGAGGCAGAGCTCCTCGCCCACACGGGACTCCACACGTCCTTGTTCTCGTTGCTTGCCACGCCGCCGCTGCAATGGCTGCATCCGCCCACACATGCCATGGCCGCTCCTCCGTCGAGACGTCCACAGCCGACCTCGCATGCCATGGCCGCTCCTCCGCCAAGACAGTCGCAGCGTACCTCACACGCCAAGCCCGCCGGTCGACCATGGTGAGCTCACCTTCTCTTCCTCCGCTCATCCTCCTGCAAAGAAACAAGTTCAGTTCTGAATGTCCTGGAATTACAACATGCCAAACAAGATTCATAATGAATTACAGGTTAATATGGAACATTTACTGAAAATTAGGCATAAGTTAACTGAATGCTTCTTTAACTGAATGCTTTCTGACCAAAAGTAACACTAACAGTGGAGCAAATATGGACATTTTCAGAGAACTAGTTTCATTGCATTTTCAGTTTACAGGCCGGTACATCAACTGGGTCAACTGCATTTTTAGTTTACAGGCCGGTACATCAGTGGAGCAAATATGGACACCTTTTACTACATAGAATATGTGTTAACCACGGTAACTGATTTCTTGGCAATTTAAAAGATAACCTATGGGGGTGAACAAACTTCCATCAACTCAGTTCAGTGCAAAGAAAACAGTAAAAACATTTTAAAAGCTGCATGAGAAACCTGATTAGACTTGGCAGAAAAATGACATATCTGGATGTGTTTTGGATCTTCTTTTGAGAGAGAAACTATTTTGGAGTACATGTTCCTTTCATTGCACCCACAAGCAATGTCAGGGAGGAGAGATCAGCTAGGACTCATGCATCACTAGATAAATAGGGCATACAATGTGGGGAATAGCTGCATGCATGGTACAATCTGGCAATAAAAATATCACGATGCAAGGGACTGAACTTGGCCATGTTCTAGCAGAGTAAAGGACTAGCTTGTTTATCCCAAATATGGACATCACAGAGTACTTTCATTGCATTTTTAGTTTATAGGGCATATTCCTTTTTAGAAGTAAAACAGGATAATGTAAGAGATAACCCAAGAACTACTAGACCATTGTGTATCTCACAGCCACATGATAAATATGCAATACAATGCAGCTATGCAGACACCATAGAGATAAATTACTACAAGAGCCAGAAGAAATTACTACAAGATAGAGCCATTCATAATACATACCTGAATGAGGAAGTAACGGATAACATTATGCCAATTTAGCAGTTGCATCTGAAGCAGAAGCTTGATATGGTGCCTTCGCATGCAGACTACAAGGACACAAAAGCACATGTTAGATCCACAATCTGCAGTGTTTGAAAATTTGACCATACTTATGAGCATCAGCTCTTAAGTACACTTGCAGACATGCTACCACTTCAGTTTTGCATTAGCTGCCTACTCTAATTTCATTGGCAAGGCTAAACATAGATCCAACTTGAGCTCTTAAGTACAGTATTATAACTCTTAGCATATGCATGGTTTTTGCTCCATCTAAATAAAGAGAGAAGTGCAAGCTTTAGTCAGTAAGAGTTAAAATTGTGGCAAGTAACCACAAAATCATTTTAGTCATCTGATTCTTATAATTTATGAAGAACCATGCAAAAATAAACTGACTTTTTCCCTTCAGGAGGATGGTCGTCGATCTCAACTTCGATCCTGAAGAGGATGATGAAGTCATTAATCAAGAAGAAGCTGTCCGTCCAGAAGCTGTCCGTCAAGAAGAAGTTGTCTGTCAAGAAGCTGTCCATCAAGAAGAAGTTGTCCATCAAGAAGAAGTTGTATGATATGTCTCAAATGTATCTATAATTTTTGATGCTCCATGCTTGTTTATACACCATTTGCTTTGTGTTTTGTTACACTTTGTGGCGTTTTTATGCATTTTCTAGAACTAACCTATTAACAAGGCGCCACAGTGCCAGTTCCCTGTTTCTGCTATTTTTGTATTTCAGAAAAGCTACACATGAAATATTCCCAGAATTGGACGAAACAAAAGCCAAAATTCCTATTTTTCCTGAAGCGTCACGGAGTCCAAATGAGAGATGGAGTGGTGCCAGGAGGCGGCCACACCACCCCATGGCACGGGCCACCCCCTGGCCATGCCGAGGTGTGGTGTGGGCCCCTGGTCCACTTCCGGACGCCGCCCTTCTGCCTATATATTCCCCTCAACGGGAAAACCTAAAAGGCCCGATCAATTTTCCATGAAACATACTACAAGCCACCGCCGTTGTCGACGCGAGATCGAGAGGGTCCAGAAGCTCTTCCCGGCACCCTACCGGAGAGGGGAATCACCACCGGAGGCCTTCTTCATCACCATGGCCGCCTCCGGAGTGATGTGTGAGTAGTCTACCGTGGACTACGGGTCCATAGCAGTAGCTAGATGGTTGTTATCTCCTCCATGTGCTTCATGTTTAGATCTTCTGAGCTTCCTATCATGATCAAGATCATCGTTGTGTAATTCTATATGCTGTGTTTGTTGGGATCCGATGAATATTGGTACTTTGTCAAGTTGAATTGTTGATTTATCATCTTTATGTTATCTCTATGTTGTTTATGATCTTGCATGCTCTCCATTGCTAGTAGATATCTTGGCCGAATAGATGCTAGTGACTCCAAGAGGGAGTATTTATGCTCGATAGTGGGTTCATGCCTCTAGTAATCTGGGGGAGTGACAGAAACCTCTAAGGTTGTAGATGTGCTGTTGCTACTAGGGAGAAAACAACAATCTTGTGTTCAAGGACATTTGTATTGTTTACATTACACACTTTGCTTAAGGCGATAATCTGTTGCTTGCAACTTAATACCCAATGGTTGCTCAGACGGCATTCGGAGGGTGGATTATTAGTCATAGATGCAGTTGGATTATGGTCTATGTATTATGTTGTAATGCCCAATTGAATCTCATAGTGATCCTCATGACATTTGTATGCCTGCTTTATTCTATCAATTGCCCAACTGTAATTTGTTTACCCAACATGTTATTTATCTTATGGAGAGACACCACTAGTGAACTGTGGACCCCGGTCCATTCTTTTACATTGCTATTACCGTTTACTATTTACCTGTTTTATTTACATTCTTGCAAACTACTATCTTTTACCACTCGATACGCTGAATCCTTTGTTTATAGCAAACCGGTGAGATTGACAACCACACTGTAAGTTGGGACAAAGTACTTGGTTGTGTTGTGTGCAGGTTCCACGTTGCTGCTGGTGCAAAGCTAAGCCATGTACGAGGCGCCATACAAATTGTCCGGAGCTGTCGCGAAGCTAGCGAGCATCAACCTTCTGAAGTTTGGTTCTTTCTCCTACTGGTTCGATAAACCTTGGTTTCATACTGAGGGAAGACTTGCTTTTGTGCTCATCACACCTTCTCTTGGGGTTTCCAACAGGGCGGTCATCTACAAAACTCCTACATCAACACCGCACCACCCAAGTTTTTTGGTGCCGTTGCCGGGGAGAAAAAGATTTCTACAAGGGGAGTCTCTCGCTTCCAATCTTTTACTTTGTTATTGTTTTGCTTTATTTTATTTTTGCTTGCATCTTTTTATCAAAAATACAAAAAAATAGTTCCTTTATAGTTGTTATTTTTACTTGTCTGCTTTTAGTTTTGCTAGAATGGGTACTCCTGAGAACACCAAGTTGTGTGATTTTACTAGCACCAACAACAATGATTTTATCTGCACTCCTATTGCGCCACCTGCTCCTGAGGCAAATTTTTATGAGATTAAACCTGCTTTGTTGAATCTTGTTATGAAAAAGCAATTTTCTGGTGCTAGTACTGATGATGCTGCAGCTTATCTCAACAATTTTGTTGATCTATGTGAGATGCAGAAGTATAAGGATGTAGATGGTGATATTATTAAGCTTAAGTTGTTTCCTTTCTCTTTAAGAGGAAGAGCTAAGGATTGGTTCTATCTTTGCCTAGAAATAGTATTGATTCTTGGGTTAAATGTAAGGATGCTTTTATTGGAAAATACTATCCTCCTGCTAAGATTATAGCTTTGTGAAGTGATATTATGAAGTTTAGACAGTTTGATAATGAACATGTTGCTCAAGCTTGGGAAAGAATGAAATCTATGATAAAGAATTGTCCCACTCATGGACTAACTACTTGGATGATTATCCAAACCTTTTATGCAGGACTAAATTTTTCTTCAAGAAATCTTTTGGATTTAGCTGCTGGAGGAACTTTTATGTCCATCACCTTGGGTGCCGCAACAAAGCTTCTTGATAATATGATGGTAAATTATTATGAGTGGCACACCGAGAGAGCTCCACAAGGTAAGAAGGTAAATGCTGTTGAAGAAACCTCTTCCTTGAGTGATAAATTTGATACTATTATGGCTATGCTTGTTAATGATAGATCTCATGTTGATCCTAATAATGTTCCTCTAGCCTCTTTGGTTGCTCAAGAAGAGCATGTTGATGTGAACTTCATTAGAAATAATAATTTCAATAACAGTGCTTATAGGAACAATTTTGCTAGCAACAATTATAGGTCGTATCCTTCTACCAATGGTAATGGTTATGGCAACTCTTATGGTAATTCCTCCAACAACACTAGGGGCGCGCCCTCTGATCTTGAGGTCATGCTCAAGGACTTCATCGGTAAGCAAACTGCTTTTAATAAGTCTGTTGAGGAAAAGTTGGGTAAAATTGATATTATTTCTTCTAAAGTTGATAGCCTTGCTCTTGATGTTGAACTTCTGAAACTAAAAGTTTTGCCTCATGATGTGAAAGAAAGCAAGACTTTGATTGCCATCCAGGTTAGAATTGATGAAAATGTTAGGATGTTAGCAGAATTGCATGCTAGGTGGGAAAGAGAAGATGAGATGGCTAGAAATATGAAGGTTTGTACTATTACCACCTCTAGTGATGTTGTTTCAAATGCTAGCAATCCTCTTACATTGATTGGTGTATGGTGCCTAGTTGACGTGGGAGCTTATTCTTCTTCAATCCCCGGCAACGGCGCCAAAAAAATTTCTTGATGGCGTGTAAGTAACAGCCCGTTAGGAACCCCAAGAGGAAGGTATGATGAGCACAGCAACAAGTCTTCCCTCAGTTGTGAAACCAAGGTTTATCGAACCAGTAGGAGAAAGCCAAACTTCAGAAGGTGATGCTTGCTAGCTTCGCGACAGCTCCGGACAATTTATAAGGCGCCTCATCCAAGGCTTTGCTTTGCACCAACAGCAACGTGGAACCTGCACACAACACAACCAAGAACTTTGCCCCAACTTACGATGAGGTTGTCAATCTCACCGGTTTGCTGTAAACAAAGGATTGCGCATATTGAGTGGTAAAAGGTAATAGTATGTGAGAAAGTAAACAGTGCGAGTAAAAGTAAACGGTATAGTAATGTAAAGGAAATTGGACCGGGGTCCACAGTTCACTAGTGGTGTCTCTCCATAAGATAAATAACAACATGCTGAGTAAACAAATTACAGTTGGGCAATTGATAGAATAAAGATAGCGTACATATGTTATGAGGATCACTATGAGATTCACTCTGGGCATTACGATAAAATTCATATACCGTAATCCAACTGCATCTATGACTAATAATCCACCCTCCGGATGTCGTCCGAGCAACCATCGGGTATTAAGTTACGAATAATGGATAATTGCATTAAGCAAAGTGCGTAAAGTAAACAAAGCAAATGTCCTAGGACACAAGAATGTTGTTTTCTCCCTAGTGGCAACAACACATCTACAACCTTAGAGGTTTCTGTCACTCCCCCAGATTACTAGAGGCATGAACCAAACTATCGAGCATAAATACTCCCTCTTGGAGTCACTAGCATCTACTCGGCCAAGATATCTACTAGCAACGGAGAGCATGCAAGATCATAAACAACATAGAGATAACATAAAGATATATAATTCAGCACATCAACTTGACATAGTACCAATACTCATCGGATCCCAACAAACACAAAATGTAGTATTACACAAAGATGATCTTGATCATGTAGGGTAGCTCACAAGATCTAAACATGAAGCACATGGTGGAGGAGACAACCATCTAGCTACTGCTATGCACCCATAGTCCAAGGTAGACTACTCACACATCACTCCGGAGGCGACCATGGTGGTGGAGAAGGCCTCCGGCAGGGTGCCGGGAGGAGCTCCTGGATCCTCCCAATCTCGCTTCGACGACGGCGGCGGCTTGCAGTATGTTTTGAGGAAAAGCGATCAGTCCTTTAGGTTTTTCCCGTCGAGGGGAATTTATAGGCGAAAGGGCAACACCAGGAGGTGGGTCAGGTTGCCTCACCACCTGGTGGCGCGGCCAGGGGCTGGGCCGTGCCACCACATGGTGTGGCTGCCCCTGGCCCCCGTTGTAACGCCCCACCTTTGGATTAAGGTGGAACACCTGTGTTAAGTGCTATTCCCTGGATCACTGATAGCACCACAGATAAAATATAGTATTTCATTGCATAGTATCAAGATTTCAACACGGAT
The DNA here is from genome assembly GCA_007115705.1 of Dactylis glomerata. Classification (NCBI taxonomy): domain Eukaryota; kingdom Viridiplantae; phylum Streptophyta; class Magnoliopsida; order Poales; family Poaceae; genus Dactylis; species Dactylis glomerata. The sequence goes on along the minus strand of QXEO01000422.1, from coordinate 1,988,346 downwards.
CCAGATACATAAATATTCAAACCTTACAGGTACATAGCGGACAAACAAAGTGGCAATGAGCCTCCATCTTCATCACGTGCCACAGGCAGACATGTTGGAATGTAGTCTCGAGATCCTACTAAACAATCATTACCTAAAAACCTACACATTTGAATATGCAGCCCCACAAATGGGGGTCAGTACAATGATGTACTGGCAAATGACACATATTTGGTGGCTGTTGTGAAAGAACTAACTACATGACATTTGGCTGGTGGATCTCATAGGCTGATTTGCATAAAGCCAATTTTATCCTAAAATCCTTTTCAATACTTTCTTACAAAATTTTATTTTTCAAGGGTCAAGACAACCCCCATACATTACATACTGGCTGGTATGTAATTCTGGGCGAAACTCAACAAAGTTGGAACATCAGAAACCACCACCCCTCGGAGTGCATGGTCCTTAGCCCCTACCTAGAGGTTTCTAGACAAATTTTAATCATTCAGAAATGGTGATGAGATTCTTCCATACATTCCATATCTAGAGACTCAAATTGTCCATGACCGGGGACACGGCTAATCGATTAGTTTGACACCCTGCAGGGGTTGTGCACTTTCACCTTAAGACTCATTTTACGCCCATACATAAAATGAGATGAGACCTTTTAGAAGGGGAGAGCAACCAACTGGCAAGATCCGTTTCCAACCTATCATTCAACTACCAGCCCTCTTCTTGCACACAAGTTGCACCCTCACATCTAATCAGTCAAGACAGAGCCGATATTGTCATAAGGCTGCACTGGAAGTACTCTAAGCATGGAAGACATGGTAACCTCTTTATTCCTGGGTGGCAATCCATAAGTGAGCGCCCAGGCAACAACTACACAAATCCTGGGTTGTAAGCTAGGAGTGTAGCCCTGGGTAGCCACTCAACATCGCCTCCATCATCAAACCAATCCACCCAGGTGTTTCATTTTAGTTGAAGTTCTTAATTTGTTCACAAAACACTTTTAACAAGTGATCATAGCATGGCATCAATATTTTTCAAAGTATTTAGCATCCTAACAGGTAGGGTTTAAGGGATAGCTAAACACTACTAGGATCTAGCAAAGCAACTCTTTTTCTTTGAAAACACCACCTATCATGCATACTACAAGTAGTGAATTAATGCATATAGTAAAGAAAATGGGTAAAGGGACATGTGTGTCACTTGCCTTTTGTCAGAGGTAAAGCTCTCTTCCTATCAGCAGTTCAAGCAACTCCCCAAACAAACTATAAGATAGAAACAACACAAAATAAACATACCATTCACAACAACAAACATCAAGCAGATAAACGAAAGTAAAGAGTTGGTTATCCTGTTCATTTTGTGTTTGTTGTACTTAGGGTTCTAAGATTTGAAGATGATGGCATGATGCTTGGCTTGCAAGGTTTGGCTTTGATAAATGGGGATTGACATAGTTTAAGGATTCCAAGATCTTGGGATATATTGAATTACTCAAACATCACATTTGAAATTTGAATAGTTCAATAAGATGGAACTGGGATAATATGAGATTTGATTAGGTGAAATGATAATGATGAATATGGTGGATTCATGGTTATCAATTATGATTATTAAATTGGTTAACTTGGTTTGCTTTTCAATATATGGCATAAGCCATTATTTCTGGATTTAGTTTGGAATAGATATTTACACTTGGATGAGGGTGTGACAATGTTGACTATCAAGTTTGAAATATATGGCTAGAGTATAGGTTTCAGTGATTGAATGGATATTTTAACTTGAGTATGATATCACTTACTCAAATTAGCCAATTGTAAATGAAGTAAGTATTTCAAGATAGAATGGATAACAATGATCATGGGATTATTTTGTTAAGATAGATATTGGGTTGGATGATGGGAAGATAGTATTAGGAATTATTTTACGTTAAGATCAACTAGTTTTATTCTTATATTTAGGATATGGTCATGTGGACAAATCCACTCAACTTGGCCATTTCCAAAATGGCATAAGATTTGTATTTAGAGAGATCATGGACAAGTGATTCTAGGATGAAGTGATTGATAGATTTTGCACAATGACCTAGGTATACTCAAATTCTCATTCATGAATTTGAATACTCTCACTTAAGTCCAAATGTTGTGGGTAGTGGTTCCACTGGATATTTTTATTTAATTGCTTATTTCCATTTTCAGGGTTTGAATATGGCATACACCACCATTTTAATTTGTACTACAATTATTTATGTTATTTGAAAACTATGTTTTGTTGTAGTTGGATAGAGCTCTGTATAACAAAGCCAACCCAATTGGAATCAACTTAAAATCATTTATCGATTTCAAATGAAGTCCAAATTACTGATTTGCACAATATCTGAACTTAGCCATTGAGTGCATGACTCAAGTTTGGATTTTTATTACTCTAATGTGTTCTATAGATCAAGGGCTTTCCAATGACTACAAAATTGTGAAGTTTGGATAAACAGAACAAAGGATATGAATTAATTAAGTTAATAGAAGTGTTTGATCCAGTTTGCAAATGATTTCAATTTGAACCCATAAAATATGAAGTTTTATTGTACTACTGGATTCTATATTTCCTAAGGATTCCAACGAGATATTATTTGTTATTTTTCAAGTTACAGATCAAAAGTTATGAATTTTACCAGATTCAATTGGATTCTGGTTTGAAATTTCTATTTGGATCGGGTTTAAATCGTGAGCCGACGCGTGGCGTGTCCTGATAGGCTCATACCGGTTCGGCTGGATCGTGAACGTGGAGCGTCAGATTAAAAGAGATCTGAGCGTCCCAGATCGAATCGTACCTCTTCGGTTAGGTGATTCTTTTGGGGGCGTTTGATTAAGATCTAACGGCTGAGATCAAATGAAGAGGGAGCTCACCGGTTGAAGCTAGGGTTCTGGTGATCACCGGCGATCTGCACACTGGAGGTGGACGGCGGTGACGTTCTGACGATCCCTGGACGACGGCGAGGCCACCACGGGGATCAGAGCCTCGAGGGGAGCTCGAGAGCGTGGTCGATGACTTCGATTGCTTCCAGGTGAAGGAGGAAAGCGTGGCTGGAGTGAGCACGGTGTCGGTGTGCTTCGGGTCTATGCGTCGACATCAATCTGCCGCACCAAAGACTGAACAAAGCGCGTCACCGGGCGCGCCGGAGCAAGGGGAAGAGAAGGAGACCAAAATGGGGCGGCGGAATCACCTGGAGACGTCGGAAACGAGCTCGGTCGGCCGCAGGCACGGTGGATCTTCGGCAAGGAATTTGGACGGCCTGGCGGCGCTATTCGGTGAGGGAGCAGAGGGGAAATGGAGAGGGGGAGTAGTGCATCTTATAGGCATGGTCGGGTGACGAAATGGGCAGGGATTTGATGGGAATTGAAGAGGGGAGGATCACGGTGTCTCGGGCGTGATTACCGGTGAGGGGAAGAAGATGACCTGCGCTGACGTGTGGGACCCACGAGTCAGTGAGAGTGAGGGAGAGGAGAGGGTACCGCTTCGGTAATTTCTAGGGGTGGGCCATGGGCCGAAATGTATGCCGGGCCAGATGGGTCCCCGGGGCCTTTTTCACTTTCTTTTCTTTTCCACTTTGTCTTTTTCTGTTTTTTTTTCCAATCACTTTATAACTTTTGCATTTTAAATTCAAATGACTTCAAACCAAATGCAAAAGTTTTCAAAAAATCAGAGGAACAAACTAGGGCAGTAATAAACATGTTGTCATAATTTTAAACAAAATTTTAATAAAGCCTTATAGCTTGATCTATGGGTTTTATTGCATAATAATAAAATAGAACTTGGGTTTGTAAATAATTCCTTTTAAAATCAGAGAATAAGCTTTATAGAATTAGTGTTTGAAATTTTATTTAAAACATGCTTTTGGCATAGCAACTTTATTTGATATAAAAACTCTTTTGTAAATTGTTTCCTTTGCAATTATTGCTTGCATAGGATAAAAGCAAAAATGGTAATAGAGATTTTATTTTCTCAAAATAATTTCTCAAGATGAAAATAATCTTTCAAAACAGAAGGTTAATGGAATTTAATTTTGAAAGAAGGAATTTGATAAATAATTTTTGAAGTAGATGTGATATGGGAATAACTTTGATATTTTCGTGTTGGGGTTTTAGGGTTTTTGATTTGATCTTAAATTGTTTAAGGTAACCTTTAGTTATAGTTCAAAAAGTATTAATTTCTTGTGATTTTTCAATCAACTCAACCAATTACAAGCACTTATTTTAATTTTTTTGATTTTCCAAAAATTGGAAAAGTCAGGGATGTTACACCCGTCTGTCTCATCTTCGGTCTTCGTGAAGCTTCGGTAAAAATAGGAGGTTCGGCTTTTGTTTTGTCCAATTCCGAGAATATTTCCTGTGTAGCTTTTCTGAAACACAAAAATAGCAGAAAACAGGGAACTCGCAATGTGGCATCTCATTAGTAGGTTAGTTCCAGAAAATGCATAAAAACGCCACGAAGTGTAACAAAACACAAAGCAAATGCTGTATAAACAAGTATGGAGCATCAAAAATTATAGATACGTTTGGGACGTATCAAGCATCCCCAAGCTTAACTCCTGCTTGTCCTCGAGTAGGTAAGTGATAACAAAAGAACAATTTTTGAGGTGACATGCACCATCACAATCTTGATCATCTATGTAAAGCATTGAGTGCTGGGATCAAAGAACTTAAAACATGGGCATAAAAGACATAATCTTGACAATAAAAACTTAGCAACCATGTTATAACATGAAAAGAAACACAAATGAAAGATCATGAATAATGAAACAATGAAAGTCAAACGTATGTTGAAATCATATTGAAAAACATAGCAAGTGGTTTTCAGCTTGTCCTTCATGGAATAGAAAAACATAAATGCATAGGACACCTTCAAGTTTAAGAGGGTGCCTAGATACAAATAATTTAAGAACAAGCAAAACCAAAATCATGAATCAATCAATGATAAAATTTGGGACTATGCACATTAAACTCAGAATGGCAACTATGCTCTCTTAGACGGCGCATAAAGGTAGAAGGTGGAGACTCAACATAAAAGTAAAAACATAGCAGAGGGAAGCAGTGATTGCAAGTTTTATAAACCTTCAAAAATTATGGTACTTACTAGCTTTGAGCTCTCATTGCCCCCATCATAGGCATCTTGAATGGTTAAAGTTAATGCGAGTACAATTAATGAGCATATGCTTGACAAATCATAAGTTGAAAACCTCGTGTCCCGTGAAGTATGAATACCCAAACCTCATGCTACTCGACTTAGGTCCCAAGCAAGCTCTTGTCATTGTAAGTATACGCGTCTCATCAAGAACCGCCAACGGGGTACCTCCTGCCCGATGACATGGAACAAGCCCACATCAAAATGACAAGACAAACAGATAATGAACACCTCAACATCTCTTTTATGTACCATTGGTATAGCTTTTTATTGTGAGATGCGTCGTCGAATGTCCACTATGGGCATGCTGTAAATTTTCACCATGAATGATGCATGGCTTAGATTAGCAGCCCAGGCGTTTCTCTAACACGTATACAAACTCCATAATCTTGCAAGATCCCAACTTATTTCACATCACGAGTATCCATAAACAAAAGATCACGATATCAACTCAAATGAGAGAAAGGGCAATGTTGAAAGCTTGCCCCATGACGGCATGGTTTGGCTAATTTCCAACTTACAACTTGCAAGCATAACATCAACATAAGAAAGCCACAATGTCAAAATTTTAAAAGCGAGAAAAGTAAAGTGTGCCGTTAGGTTCGTGAGAGCTTTACTGACTAATTTTCACATAACACCGAAAAGAGTTTAATTTGAAGGATAGATAAAAGCAAGTAAAATGTACTTGGAATAGCAAATTGCTAATAGGTATGTATGGTGGACACATTGGAATGACTTGGTTTTTGGGAGTTGGATGCACGAGTAGAGCTCATACTCAGTACAAAATGAGGGCTAGCAAAATACTGGGAGTGACCAACTAAGAGAGCAATAACGGCCATAATCATGCATAGCGACAAAACATCATTAAAACAAGCATAAAATGGCATCACAAGTCAAAAACCAAATGATCATAGAGGCTTATGGCGACTTTGTAAGAGTCAAACATGTTGTAAGCATGTGCCAAATCAACCCAAATAAAGCATCAAGGAGAAAACTAAATAAATGCTTCCATATAATAAAAATAACGCATGATTTTTTCAAAGGCTAATTAAGCAATCTCAGTCATTTGAGACAAGTCATGCTACAGCAAAAACTACTAAGCATACTATCAAAATGACATCAAGCATGGCATGCAAAATTCTAAGCCGCAGTCTAAACAAGCTCCTTTTTGTACCACTTTTTTTGCATGAAACTTTTTCTCTTTTCCAACACCATTCAAACCTTTTTGAGACAACTCTTTTGATGAAAACCAACATATACCAGTGGTCCAAATACACCTTGATACAAAGATAAAACAAGATTTGAACAAAAATCAAGGCAAAAAACGAAAGCTAAACGCAGTTCTAGAAAAAGAGAACACTCGTTGAGCGATAAGAGTGAAAACTAGAGTGTTCTTGGCAATGAAAAACAAGGTATGCCTTCTCCAATAGAAATTTATTGGGGTCCAACCATTTATTTCAGCAAACAAAACAAAATAAAACTGAAAGCAAAAGTAAAGACGCTCCAAGAAAAATGCATAGAATATGAAGCAATAAAAATATAGTGTGTTGAAAGGTGACCTAATTTTTGCCGATGAAGAAGGGGTGCCTCGGGGGCATCCCCAAGCTTTGACACTTGTACCTCTTGGATATTTCTTGGGGTGACATGGTCATCCCCAAGCTTGAGCTTTTGTCCATACTTCATCTCATCTCATCACTCTCCAATCCTACACTTGAAAACTTCCTTCATACAAAACTTCACACAATTCTATTAGCAACGTTAGCATAAGCATAATAGTAAATCAACCCTTTTTGGTTCAGTTTCAAACTAAAAACACAAAATATAAAGCATATACTTCTGTAGAAACTTCCTCAAAAGTTCCGTGATCAAAAGAACTCAAAAAGAAAGCGATCGAGAGGCAAACACAAATAGTGGCAGAAATCTGTCAAAATAGAATAGATGTCAAAGATCGATTTTTTCAAGGACCTTCTGTTGCTCAAATATGCTCAAGAAATTTCAGATCAAAAAGATATTCTGAGAATTTTCACAAATTTTTACGGTGTAGCGCAGAAATCTGTTTTAGGACAGCAACTTCCCCAAATCTTACCTCCCTCAAATTAGAGGTCATTACAGTAGTAATAACTTCCAAGACTCAAATAAAATAAAAATTACTGAAAAGAAAACATTGGGTTATCTCCCAAGAGTGCTTTTCTTTAACGCCTTTGAGCTAGGCGCAGAAAGTGCAAATCAAGTGTTATCAAATGAGGCATTATGATCAATTGCAGAAGTCTTCTCAACAATAAATTTAATTGTATCCAAATGAGTTTTTTAAGATCCCTTGTGAACACTCTTTGGTTCACTACTTTCATCAAAAGGGTTTTCAGGACAAATCCAATCGAAGTTCTTTTCCAAAGCTTCATGCAATCCTACAAGTTTGCAAGGAATTGGTACTTTGATGTCTTCTTTGGTTGTACCAACAACATTAACAGCTGAGCCAAGCATATTAAAATGCTCAAAAACATTTCTAGCTTCAATAACAACATCTCTAAATTCTCTACGCAAAGTCTCCAAAATAAAATGTTTCTTTTCGGAGTCTTCAATATCATGAAGCTTAAGAAACATTTGTTGCATAAAAGGATTAAGGTTAACAAACCTAGCCTCCAACATGTGAACTAAATAAGCTGCAGCAACTTCATAACTAGGAGCGAGCTCATCCAAAGATCTATCCTCAACATCTTTATGCATACTAATATGATTAAAGAACTCCTCAATGTTACCTTTCCCAATAATAGAACCACTACCTACTGAGAGGTCCTCCAAAGCATACTTAGGGAACAACATAATGAACTAAAACTAAAAGTAACAGAATGCAAGCTATGAAAGGAACTAATTTTTTTGTATTTTTGATAAAAAGATGCAAGCAAAACTAAAATAAAGCAAAACAAAAACAAAGTAAAAGATTGTGTGTGAGAGACTCCCCTTGCAGAAATCTTCTTTCTCCCCGGCAACGGTGCCAGAAAAATTGCTTGATGGCGTGTAAGTAATAGCCCGTTGGGAACCCCAAGAGGAAGGTATGATGAGCACAGCAGCAAGTCTTCCCTCAGTTGTGAAACCAAGGTTTATCGAACCAGTAGGAGAAAGCCAATCTTCAGAAGGTGATGCTTGCTAGCTTCACGACAGCTCCGGACAATTTATAAGGCGCCTTGATACGTCTCCAACGTATCCATAATTTTTGATGCTCCATGCTTCTTTTTACACCATTTGCTTAGTGTTTCGTTACACTTCGTGGTATTTTTATGCATTTTCCGGAACTAACTTATTAACGAGATGCCACAGTGCCAGTTCCCAGTTTTCTGCTATTTTTGTGTTTCAGAAAAGTTACACAGGAAATATTCTCGGAATTGGACGAAACAAAAGCCAGACGTCCAGAAATTTACCGGAGCATCCAGAGAACCGAAGAGGAGACGGAGAGGAGCCACTGGTGGGCCTCACCACCAGGGGGCGCGGCCTAGGGCTAGCCCACGTCCCCCTATGGTGAGCCCCACCAGGGCCACTTCTGACGACGCCCCTTCGCCTATAAAGACCCCCCGATGGGAAAAACCTAAAGACTTGATCACTTTTCCAGAATACATCGCGATCCGCCGCCGCCATTAACCCGAAGATTGGGAGGGTCCAGAAGCTCTTCCTGACACCCTGCCGGAGGGGGAATCGCCATCGGAGGTCTTCTTCATCGCCATGCTTGCCTCTGGCGCCATGAGTGAGTAGTCTACCTTGGACTATGGGTCCATAGCAGTAGCTAGATGGTTGTCTTCTCCACCATGTGCTTCATGTTTAGATCTCGTGAGCTGCCTTACATGATGGAGACTACCTTTATGTAATTCTACATGTTGTGTTTGTTGGGATCCGATGAATATTGGTGTTATGATTGAGTTGATGTACTGAATTTTATCTTATGTTATCTCTATGTTGTTTATAATCTTGCATGCTCTCCGTTGTTAGTAGCTATCTTGGCCGAGTAGTTGCTAGTGACTCCAAGAGGGGGTATTTATGCTCGATAGTGGGTTCATGCCTCTATTTAATCTGGGGGAGTGACAGAAACCTCTAAGGTTGTAGATGTGCTGTTGCTACTAGGGGAAAACAACATTCATATGCTCAAGGGCCTATGCTTTGTTTACATTACACACTTTGCTTAATGCAATTATCTGTTGTTCGCAACCTAATACTTGTGGAGTTCTCGGATTGATTCGCCACAAGTGGATTTTTAGTCATAGATGCAGTTGGATGGCGGTCTATGTATCTTGTTGTAATGCCCAGAGTAAATCTCATAGTGATCCTCTCGACATATGCACATTGTCTTTATTCTATCAATTGCCCAACTGTAATTTGTTTACCCAGCATGTGTTATTTTATCTTATGGAGATACACCACTAGTGAACTATGGACCCCGGTCCTATTTCCTTTATATTGCTATCACCTGTCTACTTTACTTGCACTGTTTACTTTACTCGCATACTACTATTGCTTTCCACTCGATACGCTCATACCCTTTGTTTCAAGCAAACCGGTGAGATTGAGAACCTCATCGTAAGTTGGGAACAAAGTATTTGGTTGTGTTGTGTGCAGGTTCCACGTTGCCGCTCGCAAAGCAAAGCTTGGACGAGGCGCCCTATAAATTGTTCAGAGCTGTCGCGAAGCTAGCGGGCATCACCTTCAGTCGTATTGGCTTTTTCCTACTGGATTGACTACCTTGGTTTCATAACTGAGGGAAAAATTGCTGCTATATTCATCAAACCTTCTCTTGGGGTTTCCAACTGGCCGGTCATTTACTACACATTCCCACGTCAACTTGGCAACAGAAGTTTTCTGTCGCCGTTGCCGAGATTGAAGAAGAAGCTTCCACATCATCATCACCACGCCATCAACAAGTTTTCTGGCGCTGTTGCTGGGGAAAAAGAAGACTTCTGCAAGGGGAGTTTCGCACGCACATCGTTTACTTTGTTTTAAGTTTTGCTTTACTTTATTTTTACTTGCATCGTTTTATCAAAAACACACAAAAATTAGTATCCTTTGTAGTTGTTTTTACTTGTCTGCTTTTAGTTTTGCTAGAATGGCTACTCCTGAGAACACCAAGTTGTGTGACTTTACTAGCACGAATAGTAGTGATTTTATCTGCACTCCTATTGCGCCACCTGCTCCTGCTGGAAATTTTTATGAGATTAAGCCTGCTTTGTTGAACCTTATTATGAAAGAGCAATTTTATGGTGCTAGTACTGATGATGCTGCAGCTCATCTCACCAATTTTGTTGAGCTATGTGACATGCAGAAATATAAGGATGTGGAAAGTGATATTATTAAGCTTAAGTTGTTTCCTTTTTCTTTGAGAGGAAAAGCTAAGGATTGGTTGCTGTATTTGCCTAAAAATAGTATTGATTCATGGGCTAAGTGTAAGGATGCTTTTATTGGTAGATACTATCCTCCTGCTAAGATTATAGCTTTGCATAGCAATATTATGAAGTTTAGTCAGTTTGATAATGAACATGTTGCTCAAGCTTGGGAAAGAATGAAATCTATGATAAAGAATTGTCCCACTCATGGACTGACTACTTGGATGATTGTTCAAACTTTTTATGCAGGACTGAATTTTTCTTCAAGGAACCTACTTGATTTAGCTGCTGGAGGCACTTTTATGTCCCTTACCTTGGGCGCCGCAACCAAGCTTCTCGACAATATGATGGTAAATTACTCTGAATGGCACACCGAGAGAGCTCCACAAGGTAAGAAGGTTAATTCTGTTGAGGAAACCTCTTCCTTGAGTGATAAGATTGATGCTATAATGCTTATGCTTTCTAATGATAGGACTCATGTAGATCCTAATAATGTTCCTTTGGCCTCTTTGGTTGCTCAAGAAGAGCATGTTGATGTAAACTTCATTAGAAATAATAATTTCAACAACAATGCTTATAGGAACAATTTTGCTAGTAACAATTATAGGCCGTATCCTTCTACCAATGGTAATGGTTATGGTAACTCTTATGGTAATTCCTCCAACAACACTAGGGCTGCGCCCTCCGAGCTTGAGGTAATGCTCAAGGACTTCATCGGTAAGCAAAATGCTTTTTACAAGTCTGTTGAGGAAAAGTTAGGCAAAATTGATATTCTTGCTTCTAAAGTTGATAGCCTCACTAGTAGAGAAAAGCCTACCGCCGGCGCACCAAAATTGCTTATCCCCGGCGAATTACAACTCGCCAGCGACACTAATGCCGGCGGTAATGCATTATCCCTGGCGCATTGCCCTATTCGCCGGCGATAATTGCACCTACTGCCGGCGCATAGCAACATTCGCCAGGGGTGATAACTTCTACTGCCGGCGCATAGCAACATTCGCCCCTGGCGAATGTTGCTATGCGCCGGCAGTAGAAGTTATCACCGGCGAATTTGTAATGCGCCAGGAATAACTGTTCTATGCGCCAGCAAAAATAATTATAGAAGCAAAAAAATAAAATTTTATACTGCAGATATACAACACATAATACACAGAATAACAACAGCAAAACAAGGAATTATGTTTACAAGTGATCAAGACTCCAATATTACAAACAAGTCTCCAATATTACAAACAAGTCTCCAATATTACGCACAAGTGTTCAAGACTCCAATATTCACAAGTTGCACCAATTCTCGATCTGGACTTACAAGTTTTGTTCGGGAGAGTACACAAAGTAGCTAAACAAGGAACACATAGAAAATAAAGACAGTGGCGGCGGTGAGCATCATCACGAGGAAGGTGGTCATCCGGCTCCTCTCCATCTCCCTCGTCCTCTCTCGCGCTAGATAGTTGGCATATCTAGTTTGCGCCTCTGCCAAAGTATTGTATCCCTTGTAGTTGTTGCCGCTGAAACGGTGTACCTGCCTCCTACATTCTTCCCAATCGTCATAGACTCCGGGAACCTTGCCCTTTGCTGCGTTTGATGGCGCCCAGTTGATGAGGGAGATTATTCTTCTTCGTTCCCCGGCAACGGCGCCAGAAAAGAGGCTGCTGGCGTGTAGCAGACGGTCCTTGTGCGTGGTGAATGACCAGCCCGTTGGGAACCCCAAGAGGAAGGTATGATGAGTATAGCAGCTAGTTTTCCCTCAGTTAAGAAACCAAGGTTTATCGTTCTTGGAGAGGAGAGACAAATGACTGAAGGTGATGCTTGCTAGCTTGCGATAGCTCCGGACAATTTATATATGGCGCCTCGTCCAAGCTTTGCTTGCTAACTGCAATGCAGAACCTGCACACAAACAACCAAGTACTTCGTTCCCAACTTGCGATGAGGTTGTCAATCTCACCGGTTTGCTTGAAACAAAGGTTATGAGCGTATCGAGTGGAAAACAATAGAGTATGCGAGTAAAGTAAACAGTGCGAGTAAAGTAAACAGGTAATAGCAATATGATGGAAATAGGACCGGTGTCCACAGTTCACTAGTGGTGTCTCTCCATAAGATAAATAAAACATGCTGGGTAAACAAATTACAGTTGGGCAATTGATAGAATAAAGATAAACGTGATATGTCAAGAAGATCACTATGAGATTTACTCTGGGCATTACAACAAAATACATAGACCGCCATCCAACTACATCTATGACTAATAATCCACTTGTGGCGAATCAATCCGAGAACTCCACAAGTATTAAGTTGCGAACAACAGATAATTGCATTAAGCAAAGTGTGTAATGTAAACAAAGCATATGCCCTTGAGCAAATGAATGTTATTTTCTCCCTAGTAGGAACAACGCATCTACAACCTTAGAGGTTTCTGTCACTCCCCCAGATTAAATAGAGGCATGAACCCACTATCGAGCATAAATACCCCCTCTTGGAGTCACTAGCAACTACTCGGCCAAGATAGCTACTAACAACGGAGAGCATGCAAGATCATAAACAACATAGAGATAACAAAAGATAATATTCAGTACAGCAACTTAATCATAAACACCAATATTCATCGGATCCCAACAAACCAAACATGTAGAATTACATAACGGTGATCTCAATCATGTAGGGCAGCTCATGAGATCTAAACATGAAGCACATGGTGGAGGAGACAACCATCTAGCTACTGCTATGGACCCATAGTCCAAGGTAGACTACTCACTCATCGCTCTGGAGGCAAGCATGGCGATGAAGAAGACCTCCGGTGGCGATTCCCCTCTTCGGCAGGGTGCCGGGAAGAGCTTCTGGACCCTCCCGATCTTCGGGTCGACGGCGGCGGCGGATCGCGATGTGTTCTGGAAAATTGATCAGGTACTTAGGTTTTTTCCGTCGGGGGGTCTTTATAGGCGAAGGGGCGATGTCAGAGGAGGGACAAGGCGGCCTCACGCCAGGCTCGCGCGGCCAGGCCCCTGGCCGCGCCGCCCTAGCGTGTGGGCCCCTGGTGGCCCACCTCCTTCTCTCCTTCGGATCTCTGGAAGCTTCTGGGTAAAATAAGACTTCACGAACTTGTTTCGTCCAATTCCGAGAATATTTCCTGTGTATCACTTCTGAAACACAAAAACAGAAGAAAACAGGAAACTGGCACTGTGGCAACTTGTTAATAGGTTAGTTCTGGAAAATGCATAAAAGTGCCACGAAGTGTAACGAAACAATAGACAAATGGTGTAAAAACAAGCATGGAGCATCAAAAATTATAGATACGTTGAAGACGTATCAAGCATCCCCAAGCTTAACTCCTGCTCGTCCTCGAGTAGGTAAGTGATAACAAAAGAATAATTTTTGAGGTGACATGCACCTACACAATCTTGATCATGTATGTAAGCATTTGTGAGCTGGGATCATAAGAACTTAAAACATGGGCATGAAGATATAATCTTGACAATAAGAACTTAGCAACCATGTTGTAAACATGCAAATGAACACAAACAAAAGATCATGAAAATGAAACAATGAAAGTCAAACGTGTGTTCAAATTATAAGGAAAAACATACAAATGGTTTTCAGCTTGTCCTTCAAAGAGAGCAAAACATAAATGCATAGGACACCTTCAAGTTTAAGAGGGCGACTAGATACAAATAATTTGAGAACAAGCGAAACCAACAATATGAATCAATCAATGAACTTTGGGACAATGCATATCACACTAAGAATGACAACTATGCTCTCTTAATGGTGCATAAAGAAAGAAGGTGGTGACTCAACATAAAAGTAGAAGAAAGGCCCTTCCCAGAGGGAAGCAGTGATTGCAAGTTTTATAACCTTCAAAAATTATGGTACTTACCGGCTTTGAGCTCTCATTGCCCCCATCATAAGCATCTTGAATGGTTAAAGTTAATGCGAGAACAATTATGATGCATATGCTTGACAAATCATAAGTTGAAAACCTCGTGCCCCATGAATACAAGTACCCAAACCTCATGCTACTTTACTTAGAGTCCCAAGCAAGGCTCTTGTCATTGTAAGTATATGCATATCATTGAGAACCACCAATGGGGTACCTCCGTGCCCGATGACATGGAATAAGCCCACACCAAAATGACAGGACAAGCAGACAATGAACACCTCAACATCTCTTTTATTTGCCTTTTGTTTAGCTTTTTATTGTGAGATGCGTCGTCGAATGTTCACCATGGGTATGCTGCAAATTTCCACCATGAATTATGCATGGCTTAGATTCGCGGCCCGGCGTTTCCCTAACACATATACAAACTCCATGATCCCCGCAAGATTCCCAATTCATTTCACACCGTGGGCATCCATAAACAAAAGATCACGATATCAACTCAAATAAGAAGTGCAATGTTGAAAGCTTGCCCCATGACAGCATGGCTGGGCTAGAATCCAACTTACAACTTGCAAGCATAACAACTCAACATAAGAGACCACAATGTCAAATTTTTAAGAACAGGAAAAAGTAAAGTGTGCCTTCCGGTTTGTGAGAGCTTTACTGACCGAATTTCGCATAACACTGGTAAGAGTTTAATTTGAAGAGAAAATAAAAGCAAGTCAAATTTACTTGGAATAGCAAATTGCTAGTAGGTATGTATGGTGGACACAATGGAATACTTTGGCTTTTAGGAGTTGGATGCACGAGTAGAGCTCATACTCAGTACAAGGCGAGGGCTAGCAAAAGACTGGGAGCGACCAACTAAGAGAGCAATAATGGCCATAATCATGCAAAGCGACAAAGCGACATTAAAAGAAGCATAAGATGGCATCAAAAGTCAAAAACTAAATGATCATGAAGGCTATTGGCGACTTTGTAAGAGTCTAACATGTATGAGCATGCGCCAAGTCAACCCAAATAAAGCATCAAGGAGAAAACCAAAATAATGCTTCCATACAATAAAAACAACGCATGATTTTTTCAAAGGCTCATTAAGCAATCTCAGTTATTTGAGACAAGTCATGCTACAGCAAAACCACTAAGCATACTATCAAAAAGACATCAAGCATGACATGAAAAAGCCTAAGCCGCAGTCTACACAAGCTCCTTCTTGTACCACTATTTTGCACAAAGCTTTTTCTCTTTTCCAACACCATTTGAAATTTTTATAGACACCTCTTTTTGATGAAAACCAAAAAAGATCAGAGGCAAAAATACACCTTGATGAAAAGATATGACAAGGTCTGAATGGAAATCAAGGCAAAAATGAAAACCAAAAGCAATAGCAGAAAAAGAAGAACACTCGATTTTTAATAAGAGTGAAAACTAGAGCGTTCTTGACAAATGAAAAGCAAGGCAACTTCTCCAAAAGAAATTTGTTGGGGTCCAGCCATTTATTGCAGCAAACAAACAAACTAAACTAACTAAGAAAACTAAAACAACTGACGCTCCAAGAAAAACACATAGTGCATGAAGCAATAAAAATATAGCGTCTTGAAAGGTGACCTGATTTTTGCCGATGAAGAAGGGGTGCCTCGGGGGCATCTCCAAGCTTTGACGCTTGTACTTCTTGGATATTTCTTGGGGTGCTGGGCATCCCCAAGCTTGAGCTTTTGTCCATTCTTCAACTCATCTCATCATTCTCCAATCCCTACACTTGAAAACTTCCTTCATACAAAACTAAACACAAATCTATTAGCAACATTAGTGCAAGCATAACATATAATCAACCCTCTTTTTGCTTCAGGTTTCAACTCAAAACCACCACATATATAGCAAATACTACTGTAGCAACTTCTCTAAAAGTTCCGTGATCAAAAGAACTCAAAAGAAAGCGATAAAGTGGCAAACACAAATATTGGCAGAAATCTGTCAAAACTGAACAGCTGACAAAGGTCGAATTTTTGAGGGATTTTCTGTTGCTCAAATCAAAAAGTGTTCAACTAACAAAAGTTTGGATATAACCTGGGGCATATGCACAATAAATCGCAGGTCCAAAAGATATACAGAGAATTTATACGAATTTTTACGGTGCAGCACCGAAAACAGTTTCAGGACAGCAACATCCCCAAATCTTTACCTCACTCAAATTAGAGGCTTCTCTTGGCACAAAAACAAAATAAACAAGATAAGGAGAGGTCATTACAATAGTAATGACTTACAAGACTCAAATAAAATAAAAAGTACTGAAAAGAAACATTGGGTTATCTCCCAAGAGTGCTTTTCTTTAACGCCTTTGAGCTAGGCGCAGAAAATTGCGAATCAAGTAATAATAAAAGGGGGATCAGGATCCACTATAGGAATAAAGAAATGAATACTATCCAATTGAGGTTTTGAGTATCCCTTGTAGTCACGCTTTGGCACACTATTTTCATCAAAAAGATTTTCAGGACAAATCCAACTAGTATTAGCTACCAAGGCATTATGAATTCCTACAAGCTTACAAGGTATTGGCAATCTAGATTCTTCGTTGGGTGTACCAACAATTTCAATAGGCGAGCCAAGCTTATCAAAATTCTTAAAAACTTTCCTAGCCTCAATTGCAACATCTCTAAATTCTATGCGCGAGGTTTCCAAGATAAAAGCTTTCTTTTCGGGTTCCTCAATTTAATGAAGCTTAAGGAACATGTATTGCATAAAAGGATTAAGACTAGCAAACCTAGCTTCTAACATGTGAACTAAATGAGCAGAAGCAACTTCATAACTAGGAGCTAGCTCAACCAAAGACTTTTCCTCAACTTCCTTATGCATACTAATGTGATTAAAGAACTCCTCAATGTTACTTTTTCCAATAATTGAACCACTACCTACTGAGAGGTCCTCCAGAATGTACTTAGGGATCAACATGATAAACTAAAAGTAAAGAAATAACAACTACCAAGGATTCTATTTTTTTTGGGTTTTTGATATAAAACGATGCAGGTAAAAAATATAAAGTAAAGCAAAACAATAACAAAGTAAAGGATGTGCGTGCGAAAACTCCCCTCGCAGAAGTCTTCTACTTCCTCCCCGGCAACGGCGCTAGAAAAGAAGCTGCTGCGTTTGATGGCGCCCAGTTGACGAGGGAGATTATTCTTCTTCGTTCCCCGGCAACAGCGCCAGAAAAGAGGCTGCTGGCATGTAGCAGACGGTCCTTGTGCGTGGTGAATGACCAGCCCGTTGGGAACCCCAAGAAGAAGGTATGATGAGTATAGCAGCTAGTTTTCCCTCAGTTAAGAAACCAAGGTTTATCGTTCTTGGAGAGGAGAGACAAACGACTGAAGGTGATGCTTGCTAGCTTGCGATAGCTCCGGACAATTTATATATGGCGCCTCGTCCAAGCTTTGCTTGCTAACTGCAACGCGGAACCTGCACACAAACAACCAAGTACTTCGTTCCCAACTTGCGATGAGGTTGTCAATCTCACCGGTTTGCTTGAAACAAAGGTTATGAGCGTATCGAGTGGAAAACAATAGAGTATGCGAGTAAAGTAAACAGTGCGAGTAAAGTAAACAGTTAATAGCAATATGATGGAAATAGGACCGGGGTCCACAGTTCACTAGTGGTGTCTCTCCATAAGATAAATAACACATGCTGGGTAAACAAATTACAGTTGGGCAATTGATAGAATAAAGATAAACGTGATATGTCAAGAAGATCACTATGAGATTTACTCTGGGCATTACAACAAAATACATAGACCGCCATCCAACTGCATCTATGACTAATAATCCACTTGTGGCGAATCAATCTGAGAACTCCACAAGTATTAAGTTGCGAACAACAGATAATTGCATTAAGCAAAGTGTGTAATGTAACCAAAGCATATGCCCTTGAGCATATGAATGTTGTTTTCTCCCTAGTAGCAACAGCACATCTACAATCTTAGAGGTTTCTGTCACTCCCCCAGATTAAATAGAGGCATGAACCCACTATCGAGCATAAATACCCCCTCTTGGAGTCACTAGCAACTACTCGGCCAAGATAGCTACTAACAACGGAGAGCATGCAAGATCATAAACAACATAGAGATAACAAAAGATAATATTCAATACAGCAACTTAATCATAAACACCAATATTCATCGGATCCCAACAAACCAAACATGTAGAATTACATAACGGTGATCTCAATCATTTAGGGCAGCTCATGAGATCTAAACATGAAGCACATGGTGGAGGAGACAACCATCTAGCTACTGCTATGGACCCATAGTCCAAGGTAGACTACTCACTCATCGCTCCGGAGGCAAGCATGGCGATGAAGAAGACCTCCAGTGGCGATTCCCCTCTCCGGCAGGGTGCCAGGAAGAGCTTCTGGACCCTCCCGATCTTCGGGTCGACGGCGGTGGCGGATCGCGATGTGTTCTGGAAAATTGATCGGGTACTTAGGTTTTTTCCGTCGGGGGGTCTTTATAGGCAAAGGGGCGATGTCAGAGGAGGGACCAGGCGGCCTCACACCAGGCTCGCACGGCCAGGCCCCTGGCCGCGCCGCCCTGGCGTGTGGGCCCCTGGTGGCCCACCTACTTCTCTCCTTCGGATCTCTGGAAGCTTCCGGGTAAAATAAGACTTCAGGAACTTGTTTCGTCCAATTCCGAGAATATTTCCTGTGTATCACTTCTGAAACACAAAAATAGCAGAAAACAGGAAACTGGCACTGTGGCAACTTGTTAATAGGTTAGTTCCAGAAAATGCATAAAAGTGCCACGAAGTGTAACGAAACAATAGACAAATGGTGTAAAAACAAGCATGGAGCATCAAAAATTATAGATACGTTGGAGACGTATCACCCTTGTACACGACATACCACGTCATCTACACATAAGGAAAAAGTTAGTGGTTAAGTAATGAAGCATGAAAGTTGTGCAATAAATACGGTTTATAAACTAACTCTAAGTTTTATGTTTTGGCGGGAAGGGATGGATTCCGTCGAGCATGTTGAATGTCCTCGTGTCATAGCACAACTGTAAGCAGGACTGGATTTCTGAATTTGGCGGTGGTGTGAAGCCGACGTGGAACAAGCCACCCTTCTTGGTCACATCCCTCGAAATGATCGAGCAAATGGTCCATTGAATGGCACGGAACTCAGCTCACACTTGTGCATCGGTGGCGTTTGCCATGTCTATGCTAGCTTTTCGGAGTCTTTCTAGCACCAAGAGGTCTTGTTCTGTTTTGATGATGTCTGTCATATGTAGGATGGCGTACCAGGCCTCCAGCCCACTATCTGGCTCAGCCTGCTTGTGGCAGCAGAACTCGGTTTGGTGGAAGAGGGTGAAGCATCCTCATACTTTTTTCTGCTTTTTGAGGGGGCGGTCGGCCTTAGCGACGAAGCCGTTGAAGGCTTTATCAAGAACACCCTTAATCTTGGTGTAGTCCTTGTGATTCGCACTCCCCGAGTCCAGGTAAACCACTCCCGATTCATACGGGTGAACGAGGAGGAGGGTACAGTGAATTCCTCTGCGCAAAACAACAAGTGATCCTTAGATAAAGAAAATTTACGGAAGAATTAATGTACCAACGAGCAGTGAAGGACTACTTACTCGGGAAGTAGGGCATGAGAAAGCAGTCCTTACCCTTGTTCGCTACCATGAAATCCTCGATGTACTTCGAGACAATCGCCCGATTCCCAGGGGCGCCGAGAAATAGCTCATCCATGTAGAAGGGGTCCATTATCATGTGCCTCCCTCTTCTCTCTACGATGATATCGTGCGCCATGCTGAGCGATATCAGGCGGACCAAGCGTTTGTCCATCCGGAACATGTGCAAGAGACTGAAGATGTCTTTGAATCTAATAAATAAAAGATCCCCTGGGTACCCATCCACAAAGCCCACACTGGTGGGCACCTTGACCACATGTACCGGGTACCCCGAGATTTTTCTCTCTGAGAAGTTGGTCCTCCAGATACATGATGCTGTCATGCACGTCCTTGATGCTGCCCCCCCCCATATCTTTGAGAATCTCACTCGGCAGCATCGGTGAACCGAGATAATGCATCTTCCTCCAAGGGGTCGACAACCTGTCGAGAACCCAAGCCGCTGGGCGCACAGAGGTAGAGGCCGCTTCACCTTTCTTCTTCCACTTCCTCTCCTTCTTCTTATTGCAGAAGGGAGTGCCTTTTTGTTGCATCTCCTCCTTGGTTAGAACGAAGAGTGTCTTCGGCGAAATCATAGATTGCGGCGGCACGGTGAAGGCGGCAGCTTGTTCCTCTGGCGTTTCCTGAGAACTGAACATCAGCTTCTTCGCTGGAGGACCACGGCCTTGATCGGATACATGTCGAGGAGCATCGTCGGCCTCCAAATCAGCGATAAAAGTATCAATGGGAGCCTGGTCAATATCCATTGCACCATCGTGCTCGGGAGGATCATAAGCGGGTGGAGTGTCGGGCCTTTCTTCCCTTGCCTCCGGCACAGAGGGCGGAGCGACCTTGGCTTGGCTTAGCGCCGCCGACGCAGCCGGTGGAGTGACCCTTTCTTGGCTTGCCTCCAACATCTTGAGTGTCATGGCAGAACGGCAACACATGTGGTTCTTGAGTTGTCCGATCTTCAGCTCGCTTTCGGCGTTCGCTGGTTGGTTAGGAGGATACATGTCATGGCAGAACGGCAACACATGTGCCACCTAAACCCGGTGCACGCTATCGGGCATAGGGTTGCCGTGGTACTGCCGACTGAGTGGCATCAAGATGTTTCCCTTTGCCACGTCCTTGAACTGGTTGTCTAGTTTCAGTAGCAAGGTGCATTGTGTCGAGCTCTCCTACAGAAACACAACATGTATTTCAATAGAGAGTGGCAGCGATGAAGTAATTGACTGCTTGCAGAGGAGGCTTAATTTATTACCGTGAGGGCGTCGAGCTCGGCAAGCGTCGACGGACCGGCGGGCATGCAAGTGATGGAGGGGCTGCTAGCCGCCACGGCCGGCGAGTCCTCCGTACGGCCAGCACCTGTGTTGCTGCCCTCCGGAGTCACCGTTGCAGCATGTGAATCATATTGTGGTTCACTTTGAGCCCGTGGTGCCTCTTTGTCCGAGTTGCTGGCGCCTAAGCTCAGCAATGGTAACGGCCCCGTTTGGCCTCCCGCGATATAAGCGGCGATCCTCTGGGCGAGGTCGGGCATGATTTCGTTGACCTTTGCAACAGTTTTCTCCTCGACCCTCCTTTCTATGTTTGTTTCCAAGTCCGCGATCTTTCTCTTGAGGGCCTCCGTCTCTGAAGTGTCCTGGCTCTTCTTCGCCTGTCGCGACTCCTTGGTGCTAGGCTCAGCCAAGCCATAGGCGGAGTGCTTGCGACCTACTCTGGCACCAGTGACACGGCCTAAGTGCGGCCTCTTCAATGGCGGCTGCTCCTTTGTGATGTTTATGCCCCTTACGTAAGGATTGTCCCACGGGACTTTGCCTGTCGATGTCTGGGACAAGGAGCCGGCGGATTCAGCTGCTTGTATTTGTGCTTGCTGCAGAAGAGACAACATGAATAATTTTAGAATTATGTGCTACTAGCTTGCAATGGACTTAACAATCTTGTAAATTTATTACCACTACTTTCTTGACTTCCGCCACCTTCGGGTCCGTGTGCAAAACTACACCCTGCACCACCTTGGGGTCCGTGATGAGTTTCCCGGTTTCCGTTTCTTTACGGTACCGGGACTTGACAAATGCCCTAAACAGCGGGTCCGCATACCTTTCGTAGGGGTTCTCGATGCCCTGCTCTATGTATACCTGGTCCTCCTTGTCCCATTTTGGCTTCTTGCCGTCGTAACCACGACAACCGAGATGGTGGTGCCCAATGTTCTTCTCTGCGAGGTCCTTCCCCCATTTGTTTTGCGCCTTGGTGAAATCGTCGGCTTCATTCGCAAGGAAGACCTTGAAGTCCTCTTCCGTCATCCGCGGAAAGTGGCGATGGACCTCTTCGAAAGGCTCATGATCAGCAATCATTTCCCTCAGCATAGTTTTATAACTGCTAAGGTGTTTGGTGAACCTAGTGAGGGCATATCTGTTCACAATATTCTTCTTCAGATCCTGGTTTCTGTACTCCGGAGGGAACTCATACCGTGCATGCAGCCTCGAGATTAGCTGGACGCGCAGATGGTCCTTACTTCGAAGGTTCGTCTCATTGACGTTGACGACGTCACGAAGGATTGCTGCCAGCTGGAGGCCGTACCCCTTCACAAATTTTACTGGCTCCTTCGGAATACCACTATCGGGGTCAACCAATGTGAATGTGTCCCGCTGGGTGGCGACAAGGTTTGGGCGCCGCTTCTTCCGAACTCTTCTGTTCGCCTGGCTAGATGTCTCGGAGCCACCCGCGCCGGCGCCCCTATCGGTGGTTTCCTGGTCGATGACCCTCCTCTCATAGTCATCACCAGCTTCGGCATCATCATCAGCATCATCATCGTCACTTGGCCGATATTCAGCATCTTCCTGCTGCGACTCTAGGGCCATGAGCCTGTAGTGCTCTTCCATATCTAGTTGCCGAGAAGACGACCCGCCAACATCGTCGTCGACGTTCCGGTTTCTAGAAGACGACATGGCTACACGAGATAAGAGTTTTTAGACAAGAGACAAGAGATAGCGACACAATTTTTCATGGCAAAAATTCGGCATGACCTTTGCTAAAAATGGTCATGCCGGAGTGCCAGAAATTCACCAGAACGGAAGTTAATCAACATTCCGGCGAAACATTGGCACTCAATGTACCTGCACAACATACACATAGGTTATGACAGAAATTCCTTTGGCACTGAATAAACACAAGCTTAGTTCCCAGTACCATGTTCCCAGTACAAAATAGAACAAGACTCAGTAGCAGAATGAATTATGTGATACAAAAAATTCATAGCCCAGTAAACAAAATATGTTCCCAGCTTACAATAACCAGGACCATGTTCCTAGCTTACAATAACAGAACAGAAACAATAATATTAACAGATAATATGAACTATGTGATACAAACAACTATGTGATCATATTAACAGTAACCACTCTAGACTTGGAAACATAGCAGCTCAGTTTTAGTGATACAAACAACTATGTGGTCATATTAATAGATAATATGAACAATGAGTAGCTATTTATAGGAGAATAACTGGCATGTAGAAACAACTATGTTGCAGGGTGTGAATAACTAAATATTTACAGGAGTATGACATGTAGAAATGGATAGTTTGCTAACTGAATACTTGTACTTTATTACAGTTGTTGTTATCACTCCTACAAGCAATGGTTGTTGTCAGAGTCCAGACTTAACATTATTACTGTTGTATCCAATTAATTTAGTAAATATTGTGCAAGCACATCAATCTACTGTACAAGCACAACCAAGCTACAAGCACAAGAATTAGTATAAAGAGCACAAGACTTAGTAGCAGAATGAATTCTATGTACATGGAACATTGAGTTTAATCTTTAATCTGAAATCATTCATGTGTAATTGATTAGCATAGCCTTTTCAAAATTAATCAGTGCAGCATAAGCTAATGGCATTCGCAAATAAATCACAAGCTCATCAAGAAAGCTTGCTCTTCTTGGACTACTTTGAGAACCAGATACTATTGGCTGCATCAGAACTTCTAGAACAGTAACCATCTACTGTCTTTTTTAATTTTTTTGGTCCAATGTGTAGTGCTAGGGTCTTTACTCAATTGGTCAGAAGAACTAGGAAAAAGAAGATGATAATATTCTTTTTGAAATGCTCGAAAAATATATAATTTTGAGACCTATACATAAACAAAAAGAAGTCTTCAGGCTAGTTGGAGAGCTAGTACTTACATAGACTATGTTTTAAACCTCATGTGTTGACTAACCATTATAAAATCCTATAGTTCATGCTTGTTATGCTAAATTTGCAAGAAATGTGATTCTTTTGTGTGTGTGTGAAGAACATTCACTGGAGATAAAAAGTCAGACCATGGAAATATTTGCATTGGCTAGCTTCATAGCTTGTGTGATAGTTTGGTCTATATGTACTTAGTGCAGTGCCACAACTATCAGTCATGTTAACATATATCATAAATATTCCTCAAAAAATATTAATTACAAATAGTAAGCATTGTCGTGCAGTTTGGGGTCAGTGTCAATATTGCATTTGGCTATATAGTCTATGTATACTTTGTGCAGGAATACAACTTTTGTCATGTTGATATAGTTTGGTCTATATGTACTTAGTGCATGGCCACAACTATCAGTCATGTTAACATATTTCATAGAGAAAAAAATATTTCTTGCTGGGTATGGTGTTTCTGTTAGCTTAAATGTCAGAAATATACTATAAAGAAACCAACATGCTTCCTTTCTATCTATTTTGTGTATTTCCAATCATCCGCTACTAGAACATGGATGTTTTTATAACATTTTCACATTTATACAAAGACATTTTTCTGTAAAATGGTAAAAACATAGACATTCAGGAAGTGATAACTCTTGTAAAAGGAGGACCTTAACTAAAACAAAGGCTAAGAAAGGTGAATATGTACATGAAAATAGTAAGATAGCTGAATATGCACTCTGTTTTTATTTAGAAACTCTGTAAGAACAACTTATAAATTATACGATTAAGCTTGATTAATTACTGGGAAAATATTAGATTATTATGAGATCATGAAGTTGCAAAGGACATGCTTCACATCAATTAAAGAAGATGCAATAGTACTTCCCAGCTGAATTTTTATTTATAATGGAATGCTCCAGCTGAATTTTGATAAACATCATTTGCATATATAGGAAAAAAGAAAGCAAACATTCAGCCCAAAAACTAGATTATGAGTTCAAATTAATTCCATGAGAGAGCTTCATAACAGTAGAATAATTGTTATTATTCCATGTCAGTGTCAACTCAAATGATACATGTAAACCCTACAAAAGTTCAAAGTATAGAACTAAACTACATATTATGAAGATATCACTTTATTTGAACTGACACCTATTAATTTCTTGGACATATCTTATCAAAATAAAATTCGTTAAATAGGCGCAGGAGGAGAGGATAAGGGGGAAGAGGCGCGGGAGGCTCACCTGGTAGAGAACTTGCGTCGGGGCGTGGCGAGGAAGATGCAGGAGATCTCGGCGACGTAGAGCGTGAGCGCCTCCGTTCGCGTCAGCGTGGGCGCGCCTCCGTCTGCGTCAGCTTGGGTGCCGTCTCCTCCGGCTCCGGCTCCGTCCACGTTAGTGAATGCGCGTCAGCCCTGCTCCTCCCCGGCAGCAACGAGCGGAGTGTTGGGGTGGCGCTTTTCCTTCACAGCGACGAGTGACGAGCGGCGGTGAACGGGATCGATGAGGGAGCGGCGGCGGTGACGAGTGAGGAGGATCTAGAGTTTGTTAGAAATGAAACGAGGAGGGAGAGGGAGAGGCCGGGCCAAATGGGTATGCGGCCATGCGGGACCCACGGAGCATTACCCCTGGCGAATTTTGACTCAGATTCGCCAGTGATACACTGACATGCGGGACCCACGGAGCATTGATACGTCTCAAACATATCTATAATTTTTTATGCTCCATGCTTGTTTTTGCACCATTTGCCTTGTGTTTTGTTACACTTCGTGGCGTTTTTATGCGATTTCTGGAACTAACCTATTGACAAGATGCCACAGTGCCAGTTCCCTGTTTTCTGCCATTTTTGTGTTTCAGAAAAGCTACACAGGAAATATTCTCGGAATTGGACGAAACAAAAGCCAGAAGTCTTATTTTTCCCGGAAGCTTCCCGAAGACCGAAAGAGAGCCGGAGGGGGGCCAGAGGCCGCCCTCACACATAGGTGGCGCGGCCCAGGCCCTGGCCGCGCCACCCTGGTGTGAGGAGCCCCTGGCAGCCCCCTGACGATGCCCCTTCGCCTATATAAACCCTTGGGACGGAAAACCCTAAGGGAGTCGGCGAAATTTCTAGAACAGTTCCGCAGCGCCGCCGCCATCGAAGCCAAATTTCGGGGGACAGAAGTCTCTGTTCTGGCACCCTGCCGGGATGGGGAAGTGCCCCCGGAGCCATCTCCATCGGTCTCCATCGCCGTCTCTGCCGTCTCCATCAACCTCACCTCCATCTCCATCAACCTTGCTGTCTCCTATGATGAGGAGGGAGTAGTTCATCCCCGGGGCTGAGGGCTCTACCAGTAGCTATGTGGTTCACCTCTCTCTCCCATGATGTGATCTTTATGTGATCGTGAGCTTTGTATCCTGTTGAACAAGTAGGTGTTATTATTCAGATATTATGTGTACTCTAGTGGTATTATTAAAGTAATCTATTCCTCCTGCCATGGTGTAACGGTGACAGTGCGTGCATCATGGTGGTACTTGGTCTAGGCTGCGATTGTGATCTCTTAAGGATTATGAGAATAATTATCGCTATGATAGTATTGAAGTGATCTATTCCTCCTTTCATGGTGTAATGTTGACAGTGTGTGCACCGTGTTAGTACTTGGTCTAAGT
Source organism: Dactylis glomerata (assembly GCA_007115705.1). NCBI lineage: Eukaryota > Viridiplantae > Streptophyta > Magnoliopsida > Poales > Poaceae > Dactylis > Dactylis glomerata. The sequence continues at coordinate 1,961,466 of QXEO01000422.1, read as the reverse complement.
TGCAATAATATCTATCTTGAGTTGTGATCTGATTTGAATATCTCTATGAGTGGTGTTTGTCAAGTACTTGATGAACTTTAAGGAGTGCTTCGTAGCCCTACGCAATGATTAGTGTTATTCAATAGGAGAGTAATTCAGAGTACCATAGTGAAGAGAAGTTGTTTATTTGTTCAATCATATTATATTTGTTGGGAGTGTGTCCACTAGTGAAAGTATGATCCCTAGGCCTTGTTTCTAAGCTTTGCACATCGTTTACTCGCCGTTTTGTTACATGTTTGCTTGGTGCCATTTTTATTCCAGATTGTATTTACTACTTATAATCATCCATACCACTTGTATTTCACTATCTCTTCGCTGAACTAGTGCACCTATACATCTGACAAGTGTATTGGGTGTGTTGGGGACACAAGAGACTTTCTGTATCGTAATTGTAGGGTTGCTTGAGAGGGATAGCTTTGACCTCTTCCTCCCTGAGTTTGATAAACCTTGGGTGATCCACTTAAGGGAAACTTGCTGCTGCTCTATAAACCTCTGCACTTGGAGGCCCAACACTGTCTACAAGAACAGAAGCATGTGTAGACATCAAGCTCTATTCTGGCGCCATTGCCGGGGAGGTAAGGTAAAAGGTACTCACATCGTTTGGCTACTAAGTCTTTTAGTTGCTGGTGAGTGCTCAAAGTTATTTCCTTTAGATTCTGCAATTCCATCTTTTTGTTTCTTGTTTTTATTTTCACTAGTTAGGCTTAATGGAAAATAAAGAGTTCTTTAGTCTTTTTCCTGAGTTTAGATATGAAGTGTTTGAAGATAAAATTGAAAAACCTTTAGAGCTTAATTTGCATGCTAATAGTGTTGTTAGTATGAATGCTTTAAACACCGTTGTTGCTAATGCTATAGAAAAGTCTAAGCTTGGGGAAGCTAGTTTTGTTAAGCATGATATTTTTAGTTCCCTAGCTTTAGTGGAGAAAGTTTTTTCTGATAATATTTTATCGCCCATATGTGATGTTCCTTCTTATGATGATATGTTTGAAGAATATGCTTTGCGAAATAGCTGTTCTTTATCTTGTGATGATACTAAGCCTCTAGTTTATGATGATGATTATAATGTTTTCAATTCATGTACTTTTGGGGAGAAAAATAGTTATGATTACAATATGCCTCTTGTCTTTGATGATTATGGTGATGAGAATAATTATTCTGTTGAATCTGCTCCTACTACTATTGTTCATGTGGGGAGTATTAATCCTTTTATGCATGTGGCTCATGATAGGGATGCTTTACGTGATAGTTATATTGTTAATTCTATTCATGATTCTACTGAAAGTTATTATGAGAGAGGGAAACATGGTTTGATGGATCTCAACAATATTGAGTTTCTCCTCTTTATGTTGCAATTCTTGAAGTTGTACTTGTTTTGCCTTCCTATGCTTTTTCCTTTGCGCTTTTATGACTTGTCTCTTTACAAGACTATTTTTCATAGGAAGTGGTTTAGATTTAAATGTGTTCCATACTTGCTTTTTGATGCTCTCTATTGCTTTAAGTTCCTATATGGCACCTTTGCCTCAAGCTCTTATATGGCGCCCACATGAGCATCTTTGCAAATTACTGCACCAAGCTCAAAGGCGTTAAAGAAAAGCACTCTTGGGAGATAACCCATTATTTATTTCCAGTACTTTTTCTTTTATTTGAGTCTTGGAAGTTATTACTACTGTAATGACCACTCCTTATCCTTTTTATTTTGTTGTTGTGCCAAGAGAAGCCTCTAATTTGAGTGAGGTAAGATTTGGGGATGTTGCTGTCCTAAAACAGTTTTCGGTGCTGCACCGTAAAAATTCGTATAAATTCTATGTTTATCTTTTGGACCTGCGATTTCTTGTGCATATGCCCCAGGTTATATCAAAACTTTCATTAGTTGAACACTTTTTGATTTGAGCAACATAAAACCCCTCAAAAAGTCGACCTTTGTCAGCTGTTCTGTTTTGACAGATTTCTGCCAATATTTATGTTTGCCGCTTTATCTCTTTCTTTTGAGTTCTTTTGATCACGGAACTTTTGGGGAGTTGCTACAGTAGTATATGCTATATATGTGGTGGTTTTGGGTTGAAACCTGAAGCAAAAAGAGGTTGATTATATGTTATGCTACACTAATGTTGCTAATAGAATTGTGTTTAGTTTTGTATGAAGGAAGTTTTCAAGTGTAGGGATTGGAGAATGATGAGATGAGTTGAAGAATGGACAAAAGCTCAAGCTTGGGGATGCCCATGCATCACCCCAAGAAATATCCAAGAAGTACAAGCGTCAAAGCTTGGGGATGCCCCCGAGGCACCCCTTCTTCATCGGCAAAAATCAGGTCACCTTTCAAGACACTATATTTTTATTGCTTCATGCACTATGCGTTTTTCTTGGAGCGTCAGTTGTTTTTGTTTTCAGTATTAGTTTAGTTTAGTTTGCTGCAATAAATGGTTAGATCACATCATGTTTCTTTTGGAGGTGATGAACTCGTTTTTCATTTGCCAAGAACACTCCATTTTTCATTCTTACAATTTCACCGAGTGTTCTTCTTTTTCTGCTACTGTGTTTAGCCTTTGTTTTTCGCCTTGATTTGTGTTCAGATCTTGTTATATCTTTTCATCAAGGTGTATTTTTGCCTCTGATCTTTATTGGTTTTCATCAAAAGAGGTGTTTATAATTTTTTTGAATGGTGTTGGAAAAGAGAAAAAGTTTCATGCAAAAAAAAGTGGTACAAGAAGGAGCTTGTGTAGACTGCGGTTTAAGCTTTTGCATGTCGTGCTTGATGTCTTTTTGATAGTATGCTTAGTGATTTTTGCAGTAGCATGACTTATCTCAAATGACTGAGATTGCTTAATGAGCCTTTGAAAAAATCATGCGTTGTTTTTATTATATGGAAGCATTTATTTGGTTTTCTCCTTTGATGCTTTATTTGGGTTGACTTGGCGCATGCTCACACATGTTAGACTCAAACAAAGTCGCCATTGCCTCTATGATCATTTAGTTTTTGACTTTTGATGCCATCTTATGCTACTTTTAATGTCGCTTTGTCGCTTTACATGATTATGGCCGTTATTGCTCTCTTAGTTGGTCGCTCCCAGTCTTTTGCTAGCCCTCATTTTGTACTGAGTATGAGCTCTACTCGTGCATCCAACTCCCAAAAACCAAGTTTGCCATTGTGTCCACTATAAATTCCTATGCATGGTATTTGCAAGCCATTCCAAGTAAATTTTCATGTGCTACCTTTCAAAAAAAACCTTCAAAACACTTCTCGTTTTGTGACACTGTTTTCAGCTCATGGGGACGTAGTGGTCGGATTTGCTATCTTCCATATTGCTTATTCCAAAAAGAAAAAAAAGGAAAAAAAGAAAGAAAAAAGGCACTCCTCCATGGAATGTGAATGTTGGTGGGCACCCGATGGAATCGGTTAGCCATGGTTTGTGAAAGGAAAAAAAGGTGGGGAGGAGTGCCAAGCTTTATAAAAGAGCACAAAAGTGCCAATCTCTCTCTCAAAAACTTGCTTCATTTTTGTATGGAAGATAGTAAGAACCCCATTGCCAGTCGTTGACAAAGACAACCACCTCTCAAAACCAATTTTTATCTCTCTGTTTTACAAATGAAAAGCTCTAGCACATGTTTAATCACTGCTTCCCTCTGCGAAGGGCCTTTCTTCTACTTTTATGTTGAGTCACCACCTTCTATCTTTATGCACCATTAAGAGAGCATAGTTGTCATTCTTAGTGTGATATGCATTGTCCCAAAGTTCATTGATTGATTCATATTGTTGGTTTCACTTGTTCTCAAATTATTTGTATCTAGTCGCCCTCTTAAACTTGAAGGTGTCCTATGCATTTATGTTTTGCTCTCTTTGAAGGACAAGCTGAAAACCATTTGTATGTTTTTCCTTATGATTTGAACACATGTTTGACTTTCATTGTTTCATTTTCATGATCTTTTGCTTGTGTTCATTTTCATGTTTATAACATGGTTGCTAAGTTTCTTCTATCAAGATTATATCTTTCATGCCCATGTTTTAAGTTCTTTTGATCCCAGCTCACAAATGCTTACATATATGATCAAGATTGTGCAGGTGCATGTCACCTCAACAATTATTCTTTTGTTATCACTTACCTACTCGAGGACGAGCAGGAGTTAAGCTTGGGGATGCTTGATACGTCTCAAACGTATCTATAATTTTTGATGCTCCATGCTTGTTTTTGCACCATTTGCCTTGTGTTTTGTTACACTTCGTGGCATTTTTATGCGATTTCCGGAACTAACCTATTGACAAGATGCCACAGTGCCAGTTCCCTATTTTCTGCTGTTTTTGTGTTTCAGAAAAGCTACATAGGAAATATTCTCGGAATTGGACGAAACAAAAGCCAGAAGTCTTATTTTTCCCGGAAGCTTCCCGAAGACCGAAAGAGAGCCGGAGGGGGGCCAGAGGCCGCCCTCACACATAGGTGGTGCGGCCCAGGCCCTGGCTGCGCCACCCTAGTGTGAGGAGCCCCTGGCTGCCCCCTGACGACGCCCCTTCGCCTATATAAAGCCTCGGGACGGAAAACCCTAAGGGAGTCGGCGAAATTTCCAGAACAGTTCCGCAGCGCCGCCGCCGTCGAAGCCAAATTTCGGGGGACATAAGTCTCTGTTCCGGCACCCTGCCGGGACAGGGCAGTGCCCCCGGAGCCATCTCCATCGGTCTCCATCGCCGTCTCCGCCGTCTCCATCGACCTCACCGCCATCTCCATCAACCTTGCTGTCTCCTATGATGAGGAGGGAGTAGTTCATCCCCGGGGCTGAGGGCTCTACCGGTAGCTATGTGGTTCACCTCTCTCTCCCATGATGTGATCTTTATGTGATCGTGAGCTTTGTATCATGTTGAACAAGTAGATGTTATTATTCAGATATTATGTGTACTCTAGTGGTATTATTAAAGTAATCTATTCCTCCTGCCATGGTGTAACGGTGACAGTGCGTGCATCATGGTGGTACTTGGTCTAGGCTGCGATTGTGATCTCTTAAGGATTATGAGAATAATTATCGCTATGATAGTATTGAAGTGATCTATTCCTCCTTTCATGGTGTAATGTTGACAGTGTGTGCACCGTGTTAGTACTTGGTCTAAGTTGCAATAATATCTATCTTGAGTTGTGATCTGATTTGAATATCTCTATGAGTGGTGTTTGTCAAGTACTTGATGAACTTTAAGGAGTGCTTTATAGCCCTACGCAATGATTAGTGTTGTTCAATAGGAGGGTAATTCAGAGTACCATAGTGAAGATAAGTTGTTTATTTGTTCAATCATGTTATATTTGTTGGGAGTGTGTCCACTAGTGAAAGTATGATCCCTAGGCCTTGTTTCCAAGCTTTGCACATCGTTCACTCGCCGTTTTGTTACATGTTTGCTTGCTGCCATTTTTATTCCAGATTGTATTTACTACTTATAATCATCCATACCACTTGTATTTCACTATCTCTTCACCGAACTAGTGCACCTATACATCTGACAAGTGTATTGGGTGTGTTGGGGACACAAGAGACTTTCTGTATCATAATTGTAGGGTTGCTTGAGAGGGATAGCTTTGACCTCTTCCTCCCTGAGTTCGATAAACCTTGGGTGATCCACTTAAGGGAAACTTGCTGCTGCTCTACAAACCTCTGCACTTGGAGGCCCAACACTGTCTACAAGAACAGAAGCGTGTGTAGACATCAAGCATTACCCCTGGCGAATTCCGGCTCAGATTCGCCAGGGATAAACTGCCATGCGGGACCCATGGGAGTGTTACCCCTGGCGAATTGCGGCTCATATTCGCCAGGGGTAAAATGACACTGTTTTTCCTTTTTGCTTTGTTTTTTGTGTTTCTTTGTTTTTTCTTTTGCTTCATTTTTCCTGTTGGCTTTGTTATTTCTGTTTCTTTGTTTTCCTTTTCTAACTTTAATTATTGTGACTAAGAAATATGTGATAAAAAATATAATTGATAAATATCATTAGCGTTTCCATGCATCATTAATTATTGGAGATCGATACATATGTTTTGTAAACTTATACATCATTAATTGTAGATTGATACATATCATTAGTGTTTACATGTATCACGCTCATCTTCGTCTCTGCGAATTGCCTTTCTTGGTCGTCGTTGTTGAATACTTGACCCCCATATCGTGACTTCTTCTTGTGTACGGAACACCTGTCCTAGGTAGCATGGTCCTGCTTCTTCTTTTGGTGTATGTTGCGTCGTCTTCATCGGATTCTTCCATCATTGGGTCTCCTACGAGGCCGTCGAAGTCTTGCTCGTCGGCGACTCCATCCATTCCGACGAGGGCCCTTTTTGCACTCCTTACAACAACACGACTAGGCCTCGATGGGTCGGTTACGAAGAAGCATTGCTCCACATGCCTAGCCAGTACCCATGGCTCATTTTGCGCGGTAGGGTTCTTGGTCTTGGATTTGTTGGCTTCGGGCATACACATAGTGGTGAAATATTCGTCTTCTTTTGTGATGTTTATAGCCCATCTGACATGGAACATCGGAAGCTTCTCACCGATGTAGTCGAGCTCCCAGATTTCCTCGATCTTTCCGTAGTATCTTTTCTTATCTTCACCCGTGTAAGACACCATTATTACAGACGAGTTCTGATAATCACCTCCTTTGTCTCTTTCCTCCGTGTAGAATGTGTACCCGTTGATGTCGTATGCTTGATAAGTCATGAGGTTGGGCGCGGGTCCATATGACAAGGTGAGTAACATTCTATCGCTCTCAGAGGTCATTGGTGGGGGATTGGCATCGATCTGGTCTTTGAACCATCGTGCGAAAGAGGAGTTGTGTGCTCTCAATATCTCTTCTTCCGTCATCGGCTTGCATGCACTGTTCTTGATCATGGTTTTGTGCTCTTCCACCCAAGGTTCAAGATCTTCAATGTGTTGTAGCGCTACTAAGTGGGCCCTGTTGAAGTCGGCTCTCCGACCATAGCAGTCCACATCCATTGCCCTCTTGCCAGTGTTGTGGCCTACTCCCTCAAACCTGCCAAGGTGCTTGTTTGCGGGCAAACCAACCGGTGTGTTCTTCTCATTTAGATAGTTCTTGCAGAAAGAGATGCACTCTTTGGTGAGAAAGCCCTGGACTATGCTTCCATCTGGATGTGCCCTGTTATGAACGTATGCTTTGATGATCCCGTTCATTCTTTCTAACGCCATCATATTATGCAAGAATGCAGGCCCGAGATCCTCGATATCATCCACTATATGGACAAGCAGATGGACCATGATGTCAAAGAATGCGGGCGGGAAGTACATCTCAAGCTCGTTTATGATGGTGACGATCTCTTCCTGCAGCCTCCCTAGTTTCTTCACGCTTATCGACTTTTGAGTGATGACGTCGAAAAAGTGACAAAGCCCAGTAAGTGTTTGATGGACGTGTGGTTCCATTATCCCTCGGATTGCTACCGGAAGTATCTGCGTCATCATGTGTAACACCCGCGAATTTATCACAAATTCGAAGTGCCCGTTATGTATTCCACCACAATCCCAGAATCATTGTTGTGATACACATAACGTAGTTGGTAACCAGTTCCATAGACATTACAATACGATGGTTCAAATACAATGGTCATAGTGACCAAGTTCATATTACAACACAATATAGCAGCGGAAATAACGTCTTCGGGTCCATGCCTTCACCCTACAGGCAATGGCGACTCAGGAGACGATCTTAGTTCTGATACTCTTCTTCATAACCTTCCTCCAGATACTCTTCCCCATATTCTGGCCAAGTTGATAGCCAGGGACATAGCCATGAGTACATTGGATGCACTCGCAAACCATCTTATAAACGAATTGATGAAGTAGATATGCAGGGTTCATATGGTGGACTAAGCACTAAGTTTATTTGCAAAAGCTAGTTTTATTTCCCAAGAAGGTTCATTATTAGATAAGAAGATTTAATTCTCTAAGTACCTCTAAAGAGGAACTTCAAGGGTGTCAACATCAATGTCAAGTCAAGTCATTCACCAAGTTCATCATAAGTTGTTTACATTCTTGACAAAAGTCAAGTACAGCTTGCCAACTGTCCATGACCGCGGACGCGGCTATTCGAATAGTTTTGAAACCTCTGCAGAGGGGTACACTTTACCCACAAGATTCGATACATATGCTGGGAGAAATCCACGGATCGTCATACACAAAATATGTGAGGTTCAGATAATCAAACAAACTCTTTCACTTGCTCACTCTAGTATAGGATCCTTCCCTAGAGCCCGAGACACGGATATCTCCGTTCCGGCGTCTCTAGTTTTGCCCGCTCCAGGATGCTGGATGAATGGAGATTCCACCCGGTTCGGAAGTACCCGCGCATGGTGTACTTCTATAAAGGATGATACAAGGCCTCCCATACTAGGGTAAACAAGCTACGGACTAAGCCCCTTCCCATTTAGGGGTAATGTGGTCGTACGGTATGGTTGGCTCACATGGTACATCACTTAGTATCATTTGGCAAATACATTCCATAGTCCTTAGTCAAGATTATTTTCCTTCATAAAACCATCATGTATGAGAGGTCTCCAATTCAAGTTTCCAAGTTCAAGTCACCAAGTTCAAATGGGGTTCCTCTTAGAGATGGCCTCAATTTTATTAGCGACTAAGCAACTACATTGAGTAATGATACCACTAAATAGGGTTGGATAAACTCAGCTTGATGCTCTTGCTAAACAAGATATCACTACACATCTATCATTCTACTCTAGCAATTCAATCATGCAACTTACTTAAAACAAGTAGAATGCAATAGTAAAACTAGGCATTTGAAGTATGATTCAAAAGATGGCTTGCCTTGGTTGGCAAAGTGTCCGGGGTAGTCTTCTTCTTCTTGATAATATTCCCCCTCAATATCCTCCTCAGCAACACTAGTGTCTAATAATGAATAAACACCAAGCACACAATCACTACACAAGGCTAACAACACAACAAGCACACATACTTGTTTTCAAACAATAGCATTCATGTTGGATTTTATTGAGTTGGGGTGCAAGGTTTCCTCCAAGTGTTCATTAAGTGTGTAAGTTAGATTTTATACCATGTGCCATGTGTTGTTTACTTTTTAAGTATGGGTATGAAACTAGGGTATTAGGGCTAGTTCAAGTGGGGAGGGATTAATTAAGTAAATTGGTATTGAGGGCTAAACTAATTCTAGGTGTATAATAGAGATCTATCATTTTATGCTACCAACTAGGATTAGGTTAGGGTCTAATTGATACCACTAACAAGGTTTGAGTTGATTAAGGTTGGACTAACAGTAGGGGAGTTAATTAGTGAGTTCACAAACCAAGTTTCATAATTTTAGGAGGCTTAAACAAATTTCTAGAATTTTCCTATGATTAATAAAGCTATGGTCAAAGTATTCTTATTTATTTAAATCCCTAAATCAATTTGGATTCTAACCAGTTTCAGAGGCTAGAGAATTTTCTAAGCTTTCCGACGCATATTTATTTGCTCAAAATGGATTTCTAAATCTCTTGGAATTAAAGTTTGAAAATCATATCTGAAACATATTTGAATTAATTCAAAATGGGCGGGAAATAATTAAAAACGAATCGGACCGAATTCTAACCTAGCTGGGCCGAATCCAACAGGAACCCGAACGGGCCGGCCCAGGTAACGCTTCGCCCGGGCGGGAAGCGTTTCAAAAGAAACTGACAGGCGGGGCCCGCCTGTCAGATGACTTAAGTCACCCGAATCGGTACGCTGCCGTTGGATTCTAATCCAACGGTGCGTCTGCGTCGTGTTCACGGCGAGGGCGGAGGCTCACCTGCGCACGGCGAGGAAGACGACGGTGACGGCGACGTGCGTAGAGGAAGCAGGGCTTGACGGCGAGGGGCGGAAAAGACTCCGGCGGCGCTCCTCCTCCAGTTCCCAGCGTCCGTTCGTCCAGCGGCGGCCCAACGCGGCGGCGCTGCCTGCGTCCAGAAGCTCGCCGGCGTTGCAGGCTTCGTCGAACGAGAGCGAGCGGGGAGAGGAGAGGTTGTCTGGGAGGTAGCTAGGAGTGGTGTGCGTTCGTTCGTGGGCTCAGCGGGGGTTTTTATAGGCCAGGAGGCCGAGGGCGAGGGTGGCCAGTGGGTGGCCTGCACAGGGGGTCCTGGCGACGTGCGTCGGCGATGCTGGGCGCGACGGCCTTGCTCGCGTGCTGGCGGGGCTTGATCACGGCGACGGGGTGCTGTGGGTCGGTGCTGGCGAGGTCAGGCTGGTCGGCAACTTGCAGAGAGGAAGAGGGACAGAGAGGGGGGGTCCGGGCGGCGTCTTCCTCTTCTCCTCCATTTCTCACGGCTCACGTCGGGGCATAGGGGGCTAGGCTCGACCGCGGAGATGTCCACGAGCATGGCTACAGGGTCGAGACGAACGGCAACAATGATGCTCACAGTAGCTCCGATTTTTTGGATTTTTGCCTGCCAAGTGTTCGACACAATGCCCGCAAGAAATTTGAATTTGAATTTTTGAAAATGGCCACTGTGGTTCGTCAACATATTGGACAAGGGTTCCAGAACTATTTTTGTTCTGAAGAAATAACAGGTTTTGCAAAAAAATGTATTTGAAAATAGGGTTTGGTTGCTGAATCAGATTCAAAGTTTGGCAGAAGTTTGAGTTAGGTTAAACTTTGAGTTTTGGTTTGAAACTTCTTGGTCAAGCTAATATGCAGCATGGTCAAGCTCAACTAACTGACCACACCTTTGCTTGAGTTGCAGATTTCTTATTCTAAGTGTCCAAAGTAGGGTAGTCAATAATAATTTCTAGATCACTTTTTTCTTTTCTTTTTCTTTCTTTCTTTTGTTTCTGTTTTCTTTAGCTCTTATGATCTTTCTCTAATGCTTCTGTTGGTTAGGTTAGAATTAACTAACTATTGCACAACAAATAATAACACACATGAAATCATAGAAGACATATAATAGAAAATATATGCATACATGCAATAATAGATAAAAAGTATTAGTTGATTCAAAATTTGGCACTTTAATTTATAGGAAGTGGATTACAAATTTCTGAGTTGTTACAATCTTCCCCCCCTTAAAAAGAATCTCGTCCTCGAGATTCACTAATTAAGAACTGAAAAGATTGGGAAACTCTTTCTGAAGGTAATCTTCTCGTTCCCAAGTGGCTTCATCTTCGGTGTGATTACTCCACTGAACTTTCAGAAACTTGATGCTTCGGGTTCGAGTGGTTCGATATGCTTCTTCGAGGATACGGATAGGCACTTCACGATAGGTCAAATCTTTGTTGATATCCACAGAACGGTGATCAATATTCTTGAAGATTTCGGGCTTCTCCGGAACTTCAAGACATTTCCGAAGTAAGGACACGTGAAAAACACCGTGCACTTCAGACAATTCAGGGGGCATTTCCAACTGATAGGACACTTCTCCTCTGCGGCTTAGTACCTTGAAGGGTCCAATATACCTTGGCGCAAGCTTTCCTTTTACTTGGAATCTTTGCATTCCCTTGAGAGGTGATACTCGAAGATAAACAAAATCTCCAACCTTGAAGGTCAGTTCTCTACGTCTCTTGTTGGCATAACTCTTCTGTCTCGACTGGGCTGCCTTGAGGTAATCACGAATCATGCGAACCTTCTCTTCAGCCTCTTGCAGAATGTCCGGTCCAAATATCTGACTGTCTCCGGTTTCTGACCAATTCAACGGGGTACGACACTTTCTTCCATATAAAGCTTCAAAGGGGGCCATTTGCAAACTGGCTTGATAACTGTTGTTGTAGGAAAACTCCGCGAAAGGCAGGCAATCTTCCCACTTAGCTCCATAGGCTAGAACACAGGCTCTCAGCATATCTTCAAGTATCTGATTTACTCTTTCAGTCTGTCCATCAGTCTGAGGGTGGTAAGCTGTGCTAAAGGCTAATTTGGTTCCCAAGGCTTGGTGCAAACTTCTCCAAAATCTTGAGGTGAATTGGGTTCCTCGATCAGAAACTATGGTTTTAGGGACTCCATGCAAACTAACAATTCTGGATAGATAAAGATCTGCCAGCTGTCATGTGGTATAGGTGGTCTTGACAGGAATAAAGTGGGCCACTTTGGTCAGTCTATCCACAATGACCCAGATAGAGTCATTTCCACGGCTAGACCTTGGAAATCCAGTGATGAAATCCATTCCAACAGATTCCCACTTCCATTCCGGAACTTGCAAAGGTTGCAGCAATCCAGCAGGACGTTGATGTTCAGCCTTAACTCTTTGACAAATATCACACTTAGATATGAACGATGCAATCTCACGCTTCATTCCATGCCACCAAAATTGTTCCTTTAAATCTTGGTACATCTTAGTTCCACCGGGATGAATGGAGTAAGGTGTCTCATGGGCTTCCTTCATAATAACTTCCTTCAATTCTGAGTTGGCAGGCACACAGATACGTCCTTTATACCAAAGAACTCCTTGATCATCTTCTTCAAATCCTGGCACCTTGCCGGAACTAATTCTGCGCTTAATTCCGTCAATACTCTCATTTCCCTTCTGGGCTTCTTTGATTTGGCTCATCAAGGTGGGTTGAAACTCAAGGTTGGCTAAGAATCCTCGACTGACTAGTTCCAATCCAAACCTTTCAAACTCTTGGTGCAACATGGGTTGCTCCTCTTTGATCATCATATTCAACGAGCATGGCTTCCTACTCAATGCATCAGCCACTACATTGGCCTTACCAGGGTGATAATGAATTTCCAGATCATAATCCTTGATCAACTCTATCCATCTTCTTTGCCTCATGTTCAACTCCTTCTGGGTGAAAATATACTTCAAACTCTTGTGATCAGTGTAGATCTTGCAACGGTTACCCATAAGATAGTGCCTCCAGGTCTTCAAAGCTAGAACTACGGCTCCTAACTCCAGATCATGGGTTGGATAATTTTCTTCATGAGGTCGAAGCTGTCGGGAGAGGTAAGCTATGACCTTGCCTTCTTGCATTAACACACAACCAAGTCCAAGTTTGGAGGCGTCGCAATAGACATCAAAGTTTTTGGTGATATCGGGCATGGTCAGGACGGGTGCGGTTACCAATCGCTTCTTGAGCTCTTGAAAACTCTCTTCACACTTAGGGGTCCATTCAAACTTCTTGTCCTTCTTCAACAGTTGGGTCATTGGCCGGGCAATGCTTAAAAATCCTTCAACAAATTTACGGTAATATCCTGCTAATCCGAGAAAACCTCTAACTTCAGTTTGAGTGGTAGGGGCTTCCCATTCCATGACTGATTTGATCTTCTTTGGGTCTACTGATATTCCTCCCGCCGACAATACATGGCCTAAGAATCCAACTTCCTTCAACCAGAACTCACATTTACTGAACTTGGCGTATAGCTGATGCTCTCTAAGAGTCTCTAAGATTAATCTCAAATGGGTTGCATGCTCTTCTTCGGACTTGGAGTAGATAAGAATGTCATCAATGAAGACAAAAACAAACTTATCCAGAAACTCCATAAAAACCTTATTCATGAGGTTCATGAAATAGGCAGGGGCATTGGTTAATCCGAAGGACATTACGGTGTACTCATACAATCTGTATTGGGTAGTGAAGGCTGTTTTGGGTATATCAGTTGCACGGATCTTCAGTTGATGGTATCCAGTTCTAAGGTTTATCTTTGAGAAGACTCGAGCTCCAGTCAATTGGTCAAACAGATCATCAATCTTTGGGAGAGGATACTTATTCTTGATGGTAACATCATTTAGCTTGCGGTAATCGGTGCACAGTCGGCTGGAACCGTCACTTTTATCCACAAACAAGACGGGTGATCTCCAAGCGGATGAACTTGGCTGAATCAATCCCTTACTCAAAAGGTCATCCAATTGCTTCTTTAACTCCACTAGTTCAGTTGGGTTCATACGATAGGGTCGTTGGGCTATAGATCCCGTTCCGGGAATAAGCTCAATGATAAACTCAATATCCCGATCCGGGGGCATTCCGGGTAGCTCATCGGGAAAAACATCCGGGTACTCACAGACGATGGGAACTTGCTCTATAGTTGGTCCTGAGATACTCTTATTACATCTGGTGATTTGGGGTGGTTTGACTGACACATGCCTTACTACAATTCCATTGCTACTCCTCATAGTGATGGTCTTTTTGGCACAATCTATAATTCCTTGATGTTGGGACATCCAGTCCATACCTAGGACTACTTCCAATCCCTTGGTTCCTAACACAATCAAACTGGCTAAGAATGATATCCCATGGATTTCTATGGGCACTGCCAAGCAGGTCCAACTAGCCTTTGTTATTGACCCAGGTATTTGCACAGACATGGTATTTTTCAGGGGTGTTGGTTGAAGTCCACTTTTATCAACGAATAACTGAGTAACAAACGAGTGTGAAGCTCCAGAATCAAACAGAACTCTTGCAGGAACTGAATTAACAGGGAACATACCAAGCACAACGTCGGTTGATTCCTGAGCTTCTTCAACATTCATGTGATTCAGACGGCCTCGAGGGTGAGGCTAGTTCCTTGGTGGATAGTTCTTGCTATTTCCAACACGGCGCTGTTGCTGAGCAGGAGCAGTGGTCTTGGATGCATCATTCAGCTTCTTCAGGCATTCATTGGAGTAGTGCCCCTTGATTCCGCACTCATAACAGGTAACACCAGACTTGTCACCAGGCTTGGGCAGCACAGGGGCGCCATTTGGCCTAGGGGTATTGGTGTTGAAGTTGTTGCCATTAGGTCTTGGAGGTGCACGGTTGAAATTGTTGCCGGTCGGACGGTTGGGATAGTTGGGACGTGGAGCAGGTGCAGATGGCCTCATAGGTCTAGGGGCAAAACCCATAGGTGGATTTCCCCTTGGCTTCTGCGAGTTGCTTGAGTTGCCTTGATACATCATACGGCGCTTGCGGTTCTCCGCAGCTTGCTTGAGTTTGCCTTCCATCTGAATGGCAGAGTCAACCAATGACTCTAGGTTTGCAAAGGGAATGCTGACCAAGACACATTGCATCTCATCATGAAGTCCATTCAGAAACCTTTCTTGCTTCTTCTCATTGGTGTTGGTGTCGTCTGGGGCATACCTAGACAAGGTAAGAAACTTGTCACGGTAGTCAACCACAGATAGGGAACCTTGCTTCGGATTTCTGAACTCATTTCTCATCCTTTTAATCAATCCCAACGGAACGTGGGCTTTGCTAAACTTGCTCTTGAACTCCTCCCAAGGCATCACATACCCTTGGGCTTGCATCGCACGAGTGCTATCCCACCAAGCTCTTGCGGCTCCAGCAAGATAGTGGGTGGTATACAAGACCTTCTCATTTTCGCCGACTCCGGCGACTGCCAAATTGTTCTCCATGGTGCGAAGCCAGTCATCAGCATCTAATGGTTCTTCAGACTTAGTGAACATAGGTGGGTTGGTGTTTTGGAAACTCTTTAGCTTGGATCGGTGATCATCATTGCCATTGTTCTCTCCTTCACCATGGCCATTTCCATTGCCATTGTTATGGTTCATTGCCATCTGGGTTAGCTGCTGAAGAGTGGCCAAGTTAGCTTGGCGCTCAGCTCGGGCTGCTTCTCGGTCTTCCATGATCAACCTTAGCAGTTCGGCCATTTCCGGGTTTGGAGGTGGGGGTGCTCGCGGCATCTGAAGATAACGTGTGTAAGACAAGAGGGAAAAGCTAATTGCTAAGATTTAAATGTAACATAGATGATGCAATTTTTGTCTTACTAAGGCCTTAAGGGCCAAATTCAAATTTCATTTAACAAGCATCAAACATATCATACATACGAGTTCACACATTACAAATGGTTTACATCAAACCATTGCGACTCGTCTACTAGAGAGGGGGATACAACTCACACCTACACGAAGTGACTTAAAGTAAACTCATAACTAGATAACACGGGGATCTCCAATCTAAACACCGGGCTCCTCGGGGTCTTCCTCCTCATCATCCACAATGAATCCAGCATCCTCATCATGCTCCTGATCATCAAGGTCCTCCATGAAGTCATCCTCATCACTAATGAGGGCATTATCCTCCTTGCGGAGATCAATGCCTTCCTCCTCACCAAGGTGGCTCTCTAGACTCTCAATGTACTCCGTCAGCTCAGCCACATTGGCCTTCAACTCCTCAATGGTCTGATCTCTCTCATCGCGCTGGCGGCGGAGGCTCTTGCGATCCCTAGCAAGGATCCTGATGGTGCTTCTCGCCTCCACAAGTGCGAAGTGCTCAAGGTTGGCCTTGGTACGGGCACGATCTGCCTCCTGCTGAGTGGAGTACAGCAAGAATTCCATGTGATCGACATAAGTACTCAGCTCATTTTGCCCTGGCATGTTTGCGGGACGCCCATCCGCATCACGCCGAGCAAAGTTCCTAAAGCGCTCCCCCTGGATCTCCTCCACATGCAGTCCGCACAAACGGGCATGCATCTCCTGCATACCTCGGACCAAACCATCGGCCCAAGTGTTCTCCACAAGCTCAAACTTGATCCTTGGAGAACTTAGATCTCCCTTCTTGCCACGGTAACTCGCCCTGATAAGCCACCGTAGCTCTCCATCCGGGTGCTCATTGAGCACGGCTCCCTTGAACTCCGGATACAGACAATCCAGGAACAAGGTCAGGGTGGTGAGGTCGCGCTCGAAACAAAGGCTGCCACCATGGCCCAACTGGTACTGCTCAGTGAATACCGGGGCCATCTACAAAATTTTAGATTAGATTAAGTTATTGATCATCTCAAGTGTGCAAAATTTTAAGTAAGCAAAAACTGAATCATGTACAAAGCTTTGTAAATAGAGAGGAAAAGACTAAGCAATTTTAACCCATTACTTATCTCTTTGCTTTTATAAAGGTTTCATTTAACGCCCATTCTAACTAAGGTCTCCTAAGGTCAGCATAGGCTCTGATACCAACTTGTAACACCCGTGAATTTATCACAAATTCGAAGTGCCCATTATGTATTCCACCACAATCCCATAATCATTGTTGTGATACACATAACATAGTTGGTAACCAGTTCCATAGACATTACAATACGATGGTTCAAATACAATGGTCATAGTGACCAAGTTCATATTACAACACAATATAGCAGCGGAAATAACGTCTTCGGGTCCATGCCTTCACCCTACAGGCAATGGCGACTCAGGAGACGATCTTAGTTCTGATACTCTTCTTCATAACCTTCCTCCGGATACTCTTCCCCATAGTCTGGCCAAGTTGATAGCCAGGGACACAGCCATGAGTACATTGGATGCACTCGCAAACCATCTTATAAACGAATTGATGAAGTAGATATGCAGGGTTCATATGGTGGACTAAGCACTAAGTTTATTTGCAAAAGCTAGTTTTATTTCCCAAGAAGGTTCATTATTAGATAAGAAGATTTAATTCTCTAAGTACCTCTAAAGAGGAACTTCAAGGGTGTCAACATCAATGTCAAGTCAAGTCATTCACCAAGTTCATCATAAGTTGTTTACATTCTTGACAAAAGTCAAGTACAGCTTGCCAACTGTCCATGACCACGGACGCGGCTATTCGAATAGTTTTGAAACCTCTGCAGAGGGGTACACTTTACCCACAAGATTCGATACATCTGCCGGGAGAAATCCACGGATCGTCATACACAAAGTATGCGAGGTTCAGATAATCAAACAAACTCTTTCACTTGCTCACTCTAGTATAGGATCCTTTTCTAGAGCCCGAGACACAGATATCTCCGTTCTGGCGTCTCTAGTTTTGCCCGCTCCAGGATGCTGGATGAATGGAGATTCCACCCGGTTCGGAAGTACCCGCGCACGGTGCACTTCTATAAAGGATGATACAAGGCCTCCCATACTAGGGTAAACAAGCTACGGACTAAGCCCCTTCCCATTTAGGGGTAATGTGGTCGTACGGTATGGTTGGCTCACATGGTACATCACTTAGTATCATTTGGCAAATACATTCCATAGTCCTTAGTCAAGATTATTTTCCTTCATAAAACCATCATGTATGAGAGGTCTCCAATTCAAGTTTCCAAGTTCAAGTCACCAAGTTCAAATGGGGTTCCTCTTAGAGATGGCCTCAATTTTATTAGCGACTAAGCAACTACATTGAGTAATGATACCACTAAATAGGGTTGGATAAACTCAGCTTGATGCTCTTGCTAAACAAGATATCACTACACATCTATCATTCTACTCTAGCAATTCAATCATGCAATTTACTTAAAACAAGTAGAATGCAATAGTAAAACTAGGCATTTGAAGTATGATTCAAAAGATGGCTTGCCTTGGTTGGCAAAGTGTCTGGGGTAGTCTTCTTCTTCTTGATAATATTCCCCCTCAATATCCTCCTCAGCAACACTAGCGTCTAATAATGAATAAACACCAAGCACACAATCACTACACAAGGCTAACAACATAACAAGCACACATACTTGTTTTCAAACAATAGCATTGATGTTGGATTTTATTGAGTTGGGGTGCAAGGTTTCCTCCAAGTGTTCATTAAGTGTGTAATTTAGATTTTCTACCATGTGCCATGTGTTGTTTACTTTTTAAGTATGGGTATGAAACTAGGGTATTAGGGCTAGTTCAAGTGGGGAGGGATTAATTAAGTAAATTGGTATTGAAGGCTAAACTAATTCTAGGTGTATAATAGAGATCTATCATTTTATGCTACCAACTAGGATTAGGTTAGGGTCTAATTGATACCACTAATAAGGTTTGAGTTGATTAAGGTTGGACTAACAGTAGGGGAGTTAATTAGTGAGTTCACAAACCAAGTTTCATAATTTTAGGAGGCTTAAACAAATTTCTAGAATTTTCCTATGATTAATAAAGCTATGGTCAAAGTATTCTTATTTATTTAAATCCCTAACTCAATTTGGATTCTAACCAGTTTCAGAGGCTAGAGAATTTTGTAAGCTTTCCAACGCATATTTATTTGCTCAAAATGGATTTCTAAATCTCTTGGAATT
This sequence comes from Dactylis glomerata, assembly GCA_007115705.1. Lineage (NCBI taxonomy): Eukaryota > Viridiplantae > Streptophyta > Magnoliopsida > Poales > Poaceae > Dactylis > Dactylis glomerata. The sequence goes on along the minus strand of QXEO01000422.1, from coordinate 1,942,547 downwards.
AAAGTTTGAAAATCATATTTGAATTAATTCAAAACGGGCGGGAAATAATTAAAAACGAATCGGACCGAATTCTAACCTAGCTAGGCTGAATCCAACAGGAACCCGAATGGGCCGGCCCAGGTAACGCTTCGCCCGGGCGGGAAACGTTTCAAAAGAAACTGACAGGCGGGGCCCGCTCGTCAGGTGACTTAAGTCACTCGAATCGGTACGCTGCCGTTGGATTCTAATCCAACGGCGCGTCTGCGTCGTGTTCACGGCGAGGGCGGAGGCTCACCTGCACACGGTGAGGAAGATGACGGCGACGTGCGTAGAGGAAGCAGGGCTTGACGGCGAGGGGCGGAAAAGACTCCGGCGGCGCTCCTCCTCCAGTTCCCGGCGTCCGTTCGTCCAGCGGCGGCCCAACGCGGCGGCGCTGCCTGCGTCCAGAAGCTCGCCGGTGTTGCAGGCTTCGTCGAACGAGAGCGAGCGGGGAGAGGAGAGGTTGTCTGGGAGGTAGCTGGGAGTGGTGTGCGTTCGTTCGTGGGCTCAGCGGGGGTTTTTATAGGCCAGGAGGCCGAGGGCGAGGGTGGCCTGCGCAGGGGGTCCTGGCGACGTGCGTCGGCGATGCCGGGCACGGCGGCCTTGCTCGCGTGCTGGCGGGGCTTGATCGCGGCGACGGGGTGCTGTGGGTCGGTGCTGGCGAGGTCAGGCTGGTCGGCAACTTGCAGAGAGGAAGATGGACAGAGAGGGGGGTCCGGGCGGCGTCTTCCTCTTCTCCTCCATTTCTCACGGCTCGGGTCGGGGCAGAGGGGACTGGGCTCGACCGCGGAGATGTCCACGAGCATGGCTACAGGGTCGAGACGAACGGCAACAGTGACGCTCACAGTAGCTCCGATTTTCTGGATTTTTGCCTGCCAAGTGTTCGACACAATGCCCGCAAGAAATTTGAATTTGAATTTTTGAAAATGGCCACTGTGGTTCGTCAACATATTGGACAAGGGTTCCAGAACTATTTTTGTTCTGAAGAAATAACAGGTTTTGCAAAAAATTGTATTTGAAAATAGGGTTGGTTGCTGAATCAGATTCAAAGTTTGGCAGAAGTTTGAGTTAGGTTAAACTTTGAGTTTTGGTTTGAAACTTCTTGGTCAAGCTAATATGCAGCATGGTCAAGCTCAACTAACTGACCACACCTTTGCTTGAGTTGCAGATTTCTTATTCTAAGTGTCCAAAGTAGGGTAGTCAATAATAATTTCTAGATCACTTTTTTCTTTTCTTTTTCTTTCTTTCTTTTGTTTCTGTTTTCTTTAGCTCTTATGATCTTTCTCTAATGCTTCTGTTGGTTAGGTTATAATTAACTAACTATTGCACAACAAATAATAACACACATGAAATCATAGAAGACATATAATAGAAAATATATGCATACATGCAATAATAGATAAAAAGTTTTAGTTGATCCAAAATTTGGCACTTTAATTTATAGGAAGTGGATTATAAATTTCTGAGTTGTTACATCATGACATGACAGTCATGAGACTTCATCCCGCTAAAGATTTTTTTGTTTGGGTCTAGGTATCTGCTTATGAGCCCTGCGTAGCCTAAAGGAAATCTGACTCCCAGGAGGCACTTGAACATCTGGTCTAGCTCGTTGGGACTTAGAGTGAAGCAAGAGGGGACGAGGCTGCATGATTTGCCCTTGCTGATCTCCTCCGCCAGCGGTAAGTGAAGCTCTTTCCTTATATTTAGGGCCATGAGGTCATTTCTCGCTTTCGGCCCATCTTTGGTCCTATCCGGCATGTTGAACAGAGTGCCGAGCAAGCTCTCGCACATATTCTTCGTGATGTGCATGACATCAAGGCAATGAGGCATACCGAGGATCTTCCAGTAGGGCAAGTCCCAAAACACGGACCTCATTTTCCATACACCCATGAGCAGTTCCACTTCAGCCTTGTTCTTCTTCTCACCTCGCTTTCGCTTCTTTATTATCTTTCCCGACGGAGGGCAATTTTTCCAATCTTTCAACAAAATATCGATCTCTACGCCGCTCCTCTTAGGTGGAGGTCCTTCGAGCTCATATTTACCATTGAAAAGATCTCCACGCCTTCTCCAGGGATCGTTCTTGGGTAACCACATTTGATGCCTCATGTAGACGGTTTTCGAAGATCCGAGATCCTTACCCAGATGTAGAAATGGTGTCAATTGCATGCACCTCACACAAGCCTTGTGTCCGTGGCACACCTGGCATGCAATATATCCATATCCAAGATAGTCCTGCACCGTCGTGAGCAGCGCGACTTTGAGACAGAAAGTTTCTTCCTTGTGGGCGTCCCATGTTTCTACCCCTTCCTCCACAAGGTGTCTAGCTCTTTCTTCAACAACTTGAGATACAGGTTGATATCGCTCCCTGGCTGTGTCGGCCCTTGAATTAGCATACCCATGTGTATGTACTTCTTCTTCAGGCAAAGCCAGGGGGATGTTGTACATCCATACAAACACCGGCCAGGTGTTGTGCTTGCTGCTCTGGTTCCCAAACGGATTGAGTCCATCCGTGCTCGCACCAAGCCTGATGTTCCTTGGATCTCTCCCGAATTCTTTGTAGTACTCCTCGTCTAATGCTCTCCACTGGCTTGTATCCAAAGGGTGCGTCAGCACTGGCTCTTCAACCCATTTTGGATCAAGCAACACCGCTGCCTTTCTATCCGCGTGCCAGAGCATGAGCTTTGCTTCCTTGGGGTCCGTGAAGTACCGCTACAGACGGTGCCTTAGCGAGAAGTACCACACAACTTTTCGAGGAGCCTTCTTGGTCCCTCTCTTGTACCGATCAGCTTCGCACACTAGGCATGTGGTCTCGTCTGTGTGCTCATTCCGATAAATTATGCAGTCTTTGACGCAGGCGTGGTATTTTGTGTGTGGCAAATCGAGAGGGCACACGATTTTCTTGGCCTCATTTAGACTACCGGCACACGTGTTATCTTTAGGAAAGCGCTTCTTCAGCCATCGGAAGAGGTCGTCCACGCTCGAGTCAGACCATCTGTGTCTTGCCTTCATCTCCAAAAGATCGAGAGCTACTCTCAAGCGGTTCTCCTTCGGCTCGCGACCAGGTGCGTTGTACAATGGAGTTCTCGAGTCTATCTCCAGTTGCGCCAGCTTAGATTTCCGTCTATCGCCAGCTCTGGCGCCAGTCGATATGTTGTTCATAAGAAGTTCTTGAAAGTGAGGGTCCCGCATGGCTGCGGTTAGCGGGGTACTCCTATCCTCGACTTCTATATTTTCCACTTCTTCTTATTCATCGTCGTGGGCGGCATCCTCTTCGTCGTCTTCATTGCCGTCTTCCTCATTTTCTGATCTCGCCACCCCATCTTGGTCATGATTATCATCTTGGTTATCATCACCCATCCACTGGGTGTGGTCCTCCATGAAACTATACCTAAGCAGGTGCTCCTTCACCGTGCCTGAAGAGGGGATGAACATGGGCCCTAGTTTGCATCTTCCGCACGGACACCTTATATACATGTCATTATTTCGATGCATCTTGGCCGTCGTGCGTTGCATGTATCTATCCACATCACTTTCTCTCATCGTGAACACCATTGTTGCCTGTTACAACAAGAGAATTGATTAGAACGATCGTCTCGGTTATCACAGAAAATTTCGGCATGACCTTCCCTAAAAAGGTCCCGTGGAGAGCCGGAAATTCGCCGGAATGGAAGTCAATCAATATTCCGGCAAAACATCGGCAACTTATTCTCATGCCATCATGTCTTTCTCTCGTGTTATGAACGTACCTATTAGACCGGTACGTATATTGATGGGTCAACCGTTACTATGAAGTTCTAGATCTAGATCTACAAGGATGAATGTATTTGGGAGAGATCTAATTTGGTAGAGGCTGAATACATGTGGGTAGGAAGAGATTGGCTAAGATACATCAAATATTGTTGGTTAAAATAGCTAAATTGGGAGGAGGGAAGTGGGGAAATGAGTTTGGAATTGCTTTGGCTCGAGTTGCAATAAGTGAGGGGGAGAGATGGGTGGTGGTGGTAGGTGAAGGAGTAAGGAGTTGGCTAGAAAAATATCCCAGGTTATCCCTGGTGCATAGGACTCTATGCGCCAGGGGTAAGGCCCTTATCGCCGGTGCATACTACGTAGACTCGCCAGGGGTAATAATCAGCCTGACAGGGTGGGCCGAGCCCACCTTATCCCCGGCGCACCATGTAGTTATGCGCCGGCAATAATAATTCCTAAGTGTCATCCCAGCCATGGTGGGCCCGCCACCTAGTATCACCGGCGAACAAATTTGTTATGCGCCAGGGGTAACACATTACCGCCGGCGAATTTATACTTATGCGCCAGGGGTAACTATACCACCGACGAATATGAGTATTATGCGCCAGGGGTAGTCATGCCGGCTATAAGCTTTTCTCTACTAGTGCCTTGCTCATGATGTTGAACTTCTGAAATTAAAAGTGTTGCCTAATGATGTGAAGGAGAACAATCCTTTTGCTACTGCTAATGCTATCCAAGTTAGAATTGATGAAAATGTTAGGATGCTAGCAGAATTGCATGCCGGGTGGGAAAGAGAAGATGAGATGGCTAGAAAGATGAAGGTATGTACCATTACTACCTCTAATGATGTTATTCCTAATGCTAGCAATCCTCTTACTTTGATTGGTGTAGAGAAAACTCCTACTCCTTGTGTTAAAAAACCCAAAACAGCTAAAACTTTTTCTTAAAAGAGTGCTGAAATTTTTCGGAGTGTAGGAGATGATAGATCTATTTCCTTTAATGATTTTGATGTTGATGGCTGCAATATATCTGAAGTTATTTTGTTCTTGCAAAAGCTTGCTTTGACTCCTAATGCTAGTTCTTTAAATGTTGCTTTTACTAAGCATATTACCAATGCTCTCATGAAAATTAGGGATGAAAAGTTGAAGCAAAAAGCCTCTATTCCCAAGAAATTAGAAGATGGTTGGGAACCCATCATTGATATGCATGTTAATGGTTTTGATTTCCATGCTTTATGTGATCTAGGTGCTAGTATTTCTATCATGCCTAGAAAAATTTATGATATGCTTGATTTACCACCGCTTGAAAAGTGTTATTATGATGTTCCTATTGCTGATGTTGCTAAGAAGAAACCTTTGGAAAGGATTAACGATGTTCTTATTATGGTTAATAATAACCTTGTTCCTGTTGATTTTCTTGTCATGGATGTTGAATGCAATGCTTCATGTCCTATTATTTTGGGAAGACCCTTTCTTCGAACTGTAGGTGCCATCATTAATATGAGGGAAGGCACCATCAAATATTAATTTCCACTCAAGAAAGGTATGGAACACTTCCCTAGAAAGAGAAATAAATTACTTTTTGACTCTATTCTTAGAGCAAATTATGAGCTTGATGCTTCATCACTCGATATTACTTGATTCGCATTTTCTGCGCCTAGCTCAAAGATGTTAAAGAAAAGCACTCTTGGGAGATAACCCAATGTTTTTACTTTCAGTTCTTTTTCTTTTATTTGAGTCTTGGAAGTTATTAATACTGTAATAACCTCTCCTTATCCTTTTTATTTCGTTTTTGTGCCAAGATAAGTCTCTAATTTGAGTGAGGTAAGATTTGGGGATGTTGCTGTCCTGAAACAGTTTTCAGTGCTGCACCGTAAAAATTCGTGTAAATTCTCTGTATATCTTTTGGACCTGTGATTTCTTGCGCACATGCCCCAGGTTATATCCAAACTTTCATTAGTTGAACACTTTTTGATTTGAGCAACATAAAACCCTCTAAAAATTCAACCTTTTTCAGCTGTTCTGTTTTAACAGATTTCTGCCAATATTTGTGTTTACTGATTTATCGCTTTCTTTTTTAGTTCTTTTGATCACGGAACTTTTGAGGAAGTTGCTACAGTAGTATATGCTTTATATGTGGTAGTTTTGAGTTGAAACCTGAAGCAAAAAGGGTTGATTCAATGTAATGCTTACACTAATGTTGCTAATAGATTTGTGTTTAGTTTTGTATGAAGGAAGTTTTCAAGTGTAGGGATTGGAGAATGATGAGATGAGTTGAAGAATGGACAAAATCTCAAGCTTGGGGATGCCCATGTCACCCCAAGAAATATCCAAGAAGTACAAGTGTCAAAGCTTGGGGATGCCCCTGAGGCACCCCTTCTTCATCGGCAAAAATCAGGTCATATTTCAACACACTATATTTTTATTGCTTCATGCATTATGCGTTTTTCTTGGAGCGTCAGTTGTTTTAGTTTTCAGTTTTGTTTAGTTTTGTTTTCTGCAATAAATGGTTGGACCCCAACAAATTCCTTTTGGAGAAGTTGCCTTGCTTTTCATTTGCCAAGAACACTCGTTGAACGATAAGAGTGAAAAATGGACTTGATCGAGTGTTCTTCTTTTTTTAGAACTGCGTTTAGCTTTCGATTTTTGCCTTGATATGTGTTCAGATATTGTTATATCTTTTCATAAAGGTGTGTTTTGACCTCTGGTCCATGTTGGTTTTCATCAAAAGAGTTGTTTATAAAAAGTTCGAATGGTGTTGGAAAAGAGAAAAAGCTTTATGCAAAAAAGTGGTACAAGAAGGAGCTTGTGTAGACTGCGGTCTAGGCTTTTGCATGTCGTGCTTGATGTCTTTTTGATAGTATGCTTAGTGGTTTTTCTGTAGCATGACTTGTCTCAAATGACTGAGATTGCTTAATGAGCCTTTGAAAAAATCATGCGTTGTTTTAATTATTGGGAAGCATTATTTTGGTTTTCTCCTTTGATGCTTTATTTGGGTTGACTTGGCGCATGCTCACACATGTTAGACCCATACAAAGTCGTGATTGCCCCTGTGATCATTTAGTTTTTGACTTTTGATGCCATCTTATGCTTCTTTTAATGTTGCTTTGTCGCTATGCATGATTATGGCCGTTATTGCTCTCTTAGTTGGTCGCTCCCAGTCTTTTGCTAGCCCTCACTTTGTACTGAGTATGAGCTCTACTCGTGCATCCAACTCCTAAAAACCAAGTTGTTCAAAGTGTCCACCATACATACCTATTAGCAATTTGCTATTCCAAAGTACATTTGACTTGCTTTTATCTATCCTTCAAATTAAACTCTTTTTGGTGTTATGCGAAAATTGGTCAGTAAAGCTCTCACGAACCGGATGGCACACTTTACTTTTCTCGTTTTAAAATTTTGACATTGTGGCTCTCTTATGTTGAGTTGTTATGCTTGCAAGTTGTAAGTTGGAAATTAGCCCAGCCATGCCGTCATGGGGCAAGCTTTCAACATTGCACTATCTTTCATTTGAGTTGATATCGTGATCTTTTGTTTATGGATACTCGTGATGTGAAATAAGTTGGGAATCTTGCAGGATCATGGAGTTTTTATATGTGTTAGAGAAATGCCTGGGCCGCTAATCTAAGCCATGCATAATACATGGTGGAAATTTACAGCATGCCTATAGTGAACATTCGACGACGCATCTAACAATAAAAAGCTATACCAATGGTAAATAAAAGAGATGCCGAGGTGTTCATTGTCTGTTTGTCCTATCATTTTGATGTGGACTTGTTCCATGTCATCGGGCACGGAGGTACCCCGTTGGCGGTTCTCAATGATATGTGTATACTTACAATGACAAGAGCTTGCTTGGGACTCTAAGTAAAGTAGCATGGGGTTTGGGTATTCATATTTCACGGGACACGAGGTTTTAAACTTATGATTTGTCAAGCATATGAGAGCTCAACCATTCAAGATGCTTATGATGGGGGCAATGAGAGCTCAAAGCCGGTAAGTACCATAATTTTTGAAGGTTTATAAAACTTGCAATCACTGCTTCCCTCCGTGAAGGGCCTTTCTTTTACTTTTATGTTGAGTCTCCACCTTCTACCTTTATGCACCGTTAAGAGAGCATAGTTGTCATTCTGAGTATAATGTGCATTGTCCCAAAGTTTTCATTGATTGATTCATATTGTTGGTTTCACTTGTTCTCAAATTATTTGTATCTAGTCGCCCTCTTAAACTTGAAGGTGTCCTATGCATTTATGTTTTGCTCTCTCATGAAGGACAAGCTGAAAACCATTTGTATGTTTTTCCTTATGATTTGAACACACGTTTGACTTTCATAGTTTCATTTTCATGATCTTTCATTTGTGTTCTTTTTCATGTTATAACATGGTTGCTAAGTTTCTTCTATCAAGATTATATCTTTCATGCCCATGTTTTAAGTTCTTTTGATCCCAGCGCACAACGCTTACATATATGATCAAGATTGTGTAGGTGCATGTCACCTCAAAAATTATTTCTTTTGTTATCACTTACCTACTCGAGGACGAGCAGGAGTTAAGCTTGGGGATGCTGATACGTCTCCAACGTATCCATAATTTTTGATGCTCCATGCTTGTTTTTACACAATTTGCTTAGTGTTTCGTTACACTTCGTGGCATTTTTATGCATTTTCCGGAACTAACTTATTAACGAGATGCCACAGTGCCAGTTCCCTGTTTTCTGCTATTTTTGTGTTTCAAAAAAGTTACATAGGAAATATTTTTGGAATTGGACGAAACTAAAGCCAGACGTCCAGAAATTTACCGGAGCTTCCAGAGAACCGAAGAGGAGACAGAGAGGAGCCGCTGGTGGGCCTCACCACCAGGGGGCGCAGCCTAGGGCTAGCCCACGCCCCCCTATGGTGAGCCCCACCAGGGCCACTTCTGACGACGCCCCTTCGCCTATAAAGACCCCCCGACGGGAAAAACCTAAAGACCTGATCACTTTTCCAGAATACATCGCGATCTGCCGCCGCCGTCGACCCGAAGATCGGGAGGGTCCAGAAGCTCTTCCCGGCACCCTGGCGGAGGGGGAATCGCCACCGGAGGTCTTCTTCATCGCCATGCTTGCCTCCGGCGCGATGAGTGAGTAGTCTACCTTGGACTATGGGTCCATAGCAGTAGCTAGAAGGTTGTCTTCTCTACCATGTGCTTCATGTTTAGATCTCGTGAGCTGCCTTACATGATCGAGACTACCTTTATGTAATTCTACATGTTGTGTTTGTTGGGATCCGATGAATATTGGTGTTATGATTGAGTTGATGTACTGAATTTTATCTTATGTTATCTCTATGTTGTTTATGATCTTGCATGCTCTCCGTTGTTAGTAGCTATCTTGGCCGAGTAGTTGCTAGTGACTCCAAGAGGGGGTATTTATGCTCTATAGTGGATTCATGCCTCTATTTAATCTGGGGGAGTGACAGAAACCTCTAAGGTTGTAGATGTGTTGTTGCTACTAGGGGGAAAACAACATTCATATGCTCAAGGGCCTATGCTTTGTTTACATTACACACTTTGCTTAATGCAATTATCTGTTGTTCGCAACCTAATACTTGTGGAGTTCTCGGATTGATTCGCCACAAGTGGATTATTAGTCATAGATGCAGTTGGATGGCGGTCTATGTATCTTGTTGTAATGCCCAGAGTAAATCTCATAGTGATCCTCTCGACATATGCACGTTGTCTTTATTCTATCAATTGCCCAACTGTAATTTGTTTACCCAGCATGTGTTATTTTATCTTATGGAGAGACACCACTAGTGAACTGTGGACCCCAGTCCTATTTCCTTTATATTGCTATCACCTGTTTACTTTACTCGCACTGTTTACTTTACTCGCATACTACTATTGCTTTCCACTCGATACGCTCATACCCTTTGTTTCAAGCAAACTGGTGAGATTGACTACCTCATCGCAAGTTGGGAACAAAGTATTTGGTTGTGTTGTGTGCAGGTTCCACGTTGCCGCTCGCAAAGCAAAGCTTGGGAGAGGCGCCCTATAAATTGTCCGGAGCTGTCGCGAAGCTAGCGGGCATCACCTTTAGTCGTATTGGCTTTTTCCTACTGGATTGACTACCTTGGTTTCATAACTGAGGGAAAACTTGTTGCTATATTCATCAAACATTCTCTTGGGGTTTCCAACTGGCCGGTCATTTACTACACAATCCCACGTCAACTTGGCAACAGAAGTTTTCTGTCGCCGTTGCCGAGATTGAAAAAGAAGCTTCCACATCATCATCACCGCGCCATCACGCCTCATCCAAGGCTTTGCTTTGCACCAGAAGCAACGTGGAACCTGCACACAACACAACCAAGAACTTTGCCCCAACTTACGATGAGGTTGTCAATCTCACCGGTTTGCTGTAAACAAAGGATTGAGCGTATCCAGTGGTAAAAGGTAATAGTATGCGAGAAAGTAAACAGTGCGAGTAAAAGTAAACGGTATAGTAATGTAAAGGAAATTGGATCGGGGTCCACAGTTCACTAGTGGTGTCTCTCCATAAGATAAATAACAACATACTGGGTAAACAAATTACAGTTGGGCAATTGATAGAATAAAGATAAAGTACATATGTCATGAGGAACACTATGAGATTCACTCTGGGCATTACGACAAAATACGTAGACCGTAATCCAACTGCATCTATGACTAATAATCCACCCTCGAGATGTCGTTCGAGCAACCATCAGGTATTAAGTTGCGAACAACGGATAATTGCATTAAGCAAAGTGCGTAAAGTAAACAAAGCAAATGTCCTTGGACACAACAATGTTGTTTTCTCCCTAGTGGCAACATCACATCTACAACCTTAGAGGTTTCTGTCACTCCCCCAGATTACTAGAGGCATGAACCCAACTATCGAGCATAAATACCCCTTCTTGGAGTCACTAGCATCTACTCGACCAAGATATCTACTAGCAACGGAGAGCATGCAAGATCATAAACAACATAGAGATAACATAAAGATATATAATTCAGCACATCAACTTGACATAGTACCAATACTCATCGGATCCCAACAAACACAACATGTAGTATTACACAAAGATGATCTTGATCATATAGGGCAGCTCACAAGATCTAAACATGAAGCACTGATATGTCCCAAACGTATCTATAATTTTTGATGGTCCATGCTTGTTCTTACACCATTTGCTTAGTGTTTCGTTACACTTCGTGGCTTTTTTATGCATTTTCTAGAACTAACCTATTAACAAGATGCCACAGTGCCAGTTCCCTATTTTTTGCTATTTTTGTGTTTCGGAAAAGTTACACAGGAAATATTCTCGGAATTGGACGAAACAAAAGTCGAACATCCAGAAATTTACCGAAGCTTCCAGAAGTCCGAAGAGGAGATGGAGAGGGGCCACGGGCCGGCCACACAGTAGGGCGGCGCGGCCCAGCCCCTGGCCATGCCCCCTATGTGTGAGGCCGCCCTGGTCCACCTCTGACGCCGCCCTTCGCCTATAAAGACCCCCCAACAGGAAAAACCTAAATACCCGATCAATTTTCTAGAAACACATCGCGATCCACCGTCATCGTCGACCCGAGATCGGGAGGGTCCAGAAGCTCTTCTTGGCACCCTGCCGGAGAGGGGAATCGCCACCGGAGGTCTTCTTCATCGCCATGCTTGCCTTCGGCGCAATGAGTGAGTAGTCTACCTAGGACTATAGGTCCATAGCAGTAGCTAGATGGTTGTCTTCTCCACCATGTGCTTCATGTTTAGATCTCGTGAGCTACCTTACATGATCGAGATCACCGTTATGTAATTCTACATGTTGTGTTTGTTGGGATCCGATGAATATTGGTACTTTGTCAAGTTGAATTGTTGATTTATCATCTTTATGTTATCTCTATGTTGTTTATGATCTTGCATGCTCTCCGTTGTTAGTAGCTATCTTGGCCAAGTAGATACTAGTGACTCCAAGAGGGAGTATTTATGCTCGATAGTTGGGTTCATGCCTCTATCTAATCTAGGGGAGTGACAGAAACCTCTAAGGTTGTAGATGTGTTGTTGCCACTAGGGAGAAAACAACATTCTTGTGTCCAATGACATTTGTTTTGTTTACATTACACACTTTGCTTAATGTAGTTATCTGTTGTTCGCAACTTAATACTTTCAGGGTCCTCGGATGATTCCCCGCGAGTGGATTATTAGTCATAGATGCAGTTGGATGGTGGTCTATGTATTTTGTTGTAATGCCCAGAGTAAATCTCATAGTGATCCTCGCGACATATGCACGTTATCTTTATTCTATCAATTGCCCAACTGTAATTTGTTTACCCAGCATGTTGTTATTTATCTTATGGAGAGACACCACTAGTGAACTGTGGACCCCGGTCCAATTTCCTTTACATTGCTATCACCTATTTACTTTACTCGCACTGTTTACTTTCTCGCATACTACTACTGTTTTCCACTCGATACGCTCATACCTTTGTTTACATCAAACCGGTGAGATTGACAACCTCATCGTAAGTTGGAAGCAAAGTATTTGGTTGAGTTGTGTGCAGGTTCCGCGTTGCTACTAGTGGAAGAGTTGCTAACAAGTATCATTAACGGCGCCCTTGTTGGAGTGTCACGAAGCTAGCAAGCATCACCTTCTCAAGTTTAGCTTTTTCCTACTGGACCGACAAACCTTGGTTTCTTACTAAGGGAAAATTTGCTACTGTACTCATCATACCTTCCTCTTGAGGTTCCCAACTGGGTGGTCATCCTGCCCGCATCAAGCACATGGTGGAGGAGACAACCATCTAGCTACTGCTATGGACCCGTAGTCCAAGGTAGACTACTCAAACATCACTTCGGAGGCGACCATGGTGGTGGAGAAGGCCTCTGGCTGGGATTCCCCTCTCTGGTAGGGTGCCGGGAAGAGCTCCTAGATCCTACCGATCTTGCTTCGACGATGGTGGCGGCTTGTAGTATGTTTTGAGGAAAAGCGATCCGTCCTTTAGGTTTTTCCCGTCGAGGGGAATTTATAGGCGAAAGGGCAACATCAGGAAGTGGGCCAGGTGGCCTCATGCTACTCGACTTAGGTCCCAAGCAAGCTCTTGTCATTGTAAGTATACACGTATCATCGAGAACCGCCAACGGGGTACCTCCTGCCCGATGACATGGAACAAGCCCATATCAAAATGACAAGACAAACAGACAATGAACACATCGGCATCTCTTTTATTTACCATTGATATAGCTTTTTATTGTGAGATGTGTCGTTGAATGTCCACTATGGGTATGCTGAAATTTCCACCATGAATGATTCATGGCTTAGATTAGAGGCCCATGCGTTTCTCTAACACATATACAAACTCCATGATCTCGCAAGATCCCAACTTATTTCACATCGCTAGTATCCATAAACAAAAGATCACGATATCAACTCAAATGAGAGAAAGTGCAATGTTGAAAGCTTGCCCCATGATGACATGGTTGGGCTAATTTCCAACTTACAACTTGCAAGCATAACATCAACATAAGAGAGATACAATGTCAAAATTTTAAAAGCGAGAAAAGTAAAGTGTGCCATCAGGTTCGTGAGAGCATTACTGACTAATTTTCACATAACACCAAAAAGAGTTTAATTTGAAGGATAGATAAAAGCGAGTCAAATGTACTTGGAATAGAAAATTGCCAATAGGTATGTATGGTGGACACATTGGAATAACTTTGTTTTTGGGAGTTGGATGCACGAGTAGAGCTCATACTCAGTACAAAATGAGGGCTAGCAAAAGACTGGGAGCGACCAACTAAGAGAGCAATAACGGCCATAATCATGCATAGCGACAAAACATCATTAAAAGAAGCATAAAATGGCATCACAAGTCAAAAACCAAATGATCATAGAGGCTTATGGCGACTTTGTAAGAGTCAAACATGTTGTAAGCATGCGCCAAGTCAACCCAAATAAAGCATCAAGGAGGAAACCAAATAAATGTCCCTATAATAATAAACAACATATGATTTTTTCAAAGGCTCATTAAGCAATCTCAGTCATTTGAGACAAGTCATGCTATAGCAAAAACTACTAAGCATACTATCAAAATGACATCAAGCATGGCATGCAAAATTCTAAGCCGCAGTCTAAACAAGCTCCTTTTTGTACCACTTTTTTTTTTGCATGAAACGTTTTCTCTTTTCCAACACCATTCGAACCTTTTTGAGACAACTCTTTTGATGAAAACCAAAATAGACCAGTGGTCTAAATACACCTTGATGCAAAGATAAAACAAGATTTGAACAAAAATCAAGGCGAAAAACGAAAGCTAAACGCAGTTCGAGAAAAAGAGAACACTCGTTGAACGATAAGAGTGAAAACTAGAGTGTTCTTGGCAATGAAAATCGGAGCAAAGCTCTCCAAAACAAACATGATGTGATCCAACCATTTATTGCAGCAAACAAAACAAAAGAAAACTGAAAGAAAAAGTAAAGATGCTCCAAGAAAAACGCATAGAATATGAAGCAATAAAAATATAGTGTGTTGAAAGGTGACCTGATTTTTGCCGATGAAGAAGGGGTGTCTCGGGGGCATCCCAAGCTTTGACGCTTGTACCTCTTGGATATTTCTTGGGGTGACATGGGCATCCCCAAGCTTGAGCTTTTGTCCATACTTCATCTCATCTCATCACTCTCCAATCCCCACACTTGAAAACTTCCTTCATACAAAACTTCACACAATTCTATTAGCAACGTTAGCATAAGCATAATAGTAAATCAACCCTTTTTGGTTCAGTTTCAAACTCAAAAACATAACATATAAAGCATATTCTACTGTAGCAACTTCCTCAAAAGTTCCGTGATCAAAAGAACTCAAAAAGAAAGCGATCGAGAGGCAAACACAAATAGTGGCAGAAATCTGTCAAGATAGAACAGCTGACAAAGGTCGATTTTTTTTTGAGGATCTTCTGTTGCTCAAATTGAAAAGTGCAAAACTAATGAAAGTTTGGATATAACCTGGGGCATATGCACAAAAAAATTTAGATCAAAAAGATATTCTGAGAATTTTCACAAATTTTTACAGTGCAGCGCAGAAATCTGTTTCAGGACAGCAACTTCCCCAAATCTTACCTCCATCAAATTAGAGTTTCTCCTTGGCACAATAACAAAATAAAAATGATAAGGAGCGGTCATTAAAGTATTAATAACTTCCAAGACTCAAATAAAAGAAAAAGTACTGAAAGTAAAACATTGGGTTATCTCCCAAGAGTGCTTTTCTTTAACGCCTTTGAGCTAGGCGCGGTAATTTGAAAAGATGCTCATGTAGCGCCATAAAAGAACTTGAAGCAAGAGAGAGCATCAAAAAGCAAATATGATTTTTTTTAAAACTAAACCACTTCCTATACATAGGAATCTTGTATGAAAATAAAGCAACGAGGCACATAGTAACAAGCATGGGAAGGCAAAATAAGTACAACTTCAAGATTTGCAACATAAAGAGGGGAAACTTAATATTGTTGAGATCAATCAAACCATGTTTCCCTCTCTCATAATAACTTTCAGTAGCATCATGAATAGAATTAACAATATCAATGTCACATAAAACATCTTTATCATGAGCCACATGTATAAAAGAATTAATACTCCCTACATGAACAATAGTAGGAGGAGCAAATTCACCAAAATAACTATTCTCATCACCATAATCATCAAAAATAGGAGGCATATTGTAATCATACCTTGCTTCCTCCTCAATGGTAGGTGAACTGAAAATATTATACTCATCATGGTAATCATTATAAGCAATAGAATAACTATCTTCCAAAGTGTGTTCATATGTAAATATATCATCATTGGAAGGAACATGGATAGCACTAATGGTACAACAATTATTAACCTCATAATTTTCAGAATCGGTACCAAAAAGATTTTCAATATCAAAAGTAGAGTGCTTTTCCCAATCATGATCACTAATATAGGTAACAGGCATAAGAACATCATCGAGTTCAGATTCATCAAAGACTATAATAGGGGCAACATGCTTAGGGGAAGATACCGTTTCCTCTCGCCTTTTACTCCTCCTCTTCTTCTTCTTATTCTTCTTCTTCTTCACTTCTTTATGAGGGAGAGGCTTGAAAGGAAGCTTCTCCACATAATCTGGTGGTTTATTAACAGAAACGACAGAAGAAACTTTGGAGGACTCCTCCTTTTTGTTAATAAGATGGAAACACAAATTAGACCTGTTATATTTTGGTAAAGCATCCTCTTTTATAACATTTTGAATGTAAGTATTTGCGCGACAATCCTTAACACAATAAAGATGGCAACCACGCAGGATGCTAATATTATCAAAAGCACTCATATCTAACAAAGAAGTTTTTCTAGATAACTCTTCACACCCCAAAAATAATGTAAGCTCGTCATGCTGATTGAGAGTGATCTTGTCATCACAATACAAGCTTGCGGTACTCATTCGATTAGAGAGGTCACTATTATGGCCTGAGCATTGAAAATTAAAATGACCCTTTTCATGGCAAAGTTCACAAATAAAAGGATAAAGGGCACAAACCGTTTCACCAAACTCATCTAGAGCCTTATCCC
Source organism: Dactylis glomerata (assembly GCA_007115705.1). NCBI lineage: Eukaryota > Viridiplantae > Streptophyta > Magnoliopsida > Poales > Poaceae > Dactylis > Dactylis glomerata. The sequence continues at coordinate 1,926,216 of QXEO01000422.1, read as the reverse complement.
ACATTCGGGTTTCTTCATTCCTGTGGTGGATACAATAATCTTCCTTGTCGTGACTCTGTTCACAAGGTCTAAGTACTCCACAAAAGTTAACATGCTTATAAGAAATAGTACTTTCAGAAGTTTGAGCATGTTTATTGCAATCATCAATAACAACATCACTTTCTATGCAAGTGTCTTTAAAAGGTTCATGATACACGTCCCCATTTCCCTTAGGAACATTGATATGAGAAGCAAAGGCTCTAAAACAATCAACCATAATTTGAGGATCAAGACCATACTTAGCACTAAGGTCTTGAAAAGTAGCAATTTTAGCGAAAGACTTAATGCAAGCATAATCATAATTTATATTTGATCCTTTACCTTTGTCGCTATCCCAATCTTCAATATTGCTTTGAATTGTTTCAAGCAGATCCCACTTGACGTCAACCTCCTTGCTTGTGAAAGACCCATCAAAGCATGCATCTAGATAGTCCTTGTAATATCCTGAAAGCCTTGCATAAAAATTATTAATAACAATATTACGGGGAAGATCATGAATAGGACATTTGAGCATTAGTGACTTCAATCTTCCCCACGCTTGGGCAATGCTTTCTCCATCATGAGGATAAAAATTATAAATATAATTCCTATCTTTATGAACCTCACTAGAAGGATAGAATTTAGAATAAAAGAGAGGTACTAGTTCCTCCCAGTCAACAGGTCGGCCATCCTTTAGCGTCTTATACCATTCCACCGATCTGCCCTTCAGTGATAAAGAAAATAGCTTCCTCTTAACTTCACCTGTAGAAATACCTGCACACTTGAACAACTCACATAATTCATGTATAAAGAGCAAATGATCACCGGGATGGACAGTTCCATCCCCTAAATAGCAGTTATTCATAGCACGGTCAACAATTTTCATAGGTATTTTAAAGGAACAAGGATCACAAACATCATTAGAAAAATCACATATGGGAGATAAAATATCATCAGGGCAAACTTTCTCTACTAAAGCTGGGAAACTAAAAATATCATGCTTATCAAAACCAGCTTCCCCAAGCTTAGACCTTTCTATAGCACTAGCAATAACGGTATTCAAAGAATTCATACAAATAACATTGCTATGCGAATAAAGCTCCAAAGGTTTTTCAAACACTTCAAGTCTTAACTCAGGAAATATACTATAAAACTCTTTATTTTCCATTAAGCCTAACTAGTAAAAATAAAAACAAGAAACAAAAAGATATAATTGCAGAATCTAAAGGAAATAACTTTGAGCACTCACCAGCAACTAAAAGACTTAGTAGCCAAAGGATGTGAGTATCTTTTACCTTACCTCCCCGGCAACGGCGCCAGAAAAGAGCTTGATTTCTACGCACGCGTCTGTTCTTGTAGACAATGTTGGGCCTCCAAGTGCAGAGGTTTGTAGAACAGCAGCAAGTTTTCCTTAAGTGGATCACCCAAGGTTTATCGAACTCAGGGAGGAGGAGGTCAGAGCTATCCCTCTCAAGCAACCCTACAATTACGATACAGAAAGTCTCTTGTGTCCCTAACACACCCAATACACTTGTCAGATATATAGGTGCACTAGTTCGGCGAAGAGATAGTGAAATACAAGTAGTAGTGATGATTATAAGTAGTAAATTTAATCTGAAATAAATATTACTGCGAGCAAACATGTAACAAAATTGAATGTAAACGGTGTTCAATGCTTGGAAACAAGGCCTAGGGATCATACTTTCACTAGTGGTCACTCTCAACAAAATAACATAATTGAACCAATAGATACTAACTTCACTATGCCACTCTAAACTATTCTCCAATGGATAACAAACACTAATCATGCGTAGGGCTACGAAGCACTCCTCAAAGTTCGCATGTCCCCAAACTAGATTGCCCACACTATCACCTTGAGCGCACTAGATGGTTCCAACAAACACCAACAATTCATAGAAACACTAGCCAAAAGAGACACACATAATGTGCACATTGTCACCTTCACATCATGATACAAGGTGTCTCCAAAGATTACAATAATAAAGCATGAGAGTAGCATAATATCTGAATAATAGCATCTACCAATTTAACTAGATACAAAGCTCATGATCACATAAAGATCACATCATGGGAGAGAGAGGTGAACCACATAGCTACAGGTAGAGCCCTCAGCCCCGGGAGAGAACTACTCCCTCCTCATCATAGGAGACAACAAGGTTGGTGGAGATGGCGATGAAGTCGATGGAGACGGCGGTGGAGGCGACAGCGTCGATGGAGATGGCTCTGGGGGCACTTCCCCGTCCCGGCAGGGTGTCAGAACAGATACTTCTGTCTCCCAACATTTGTCTTCGACGGTGACGGCGCTGCGGAACTTTACTGGGGAAAACGCCGATTGATTTAGGGTTTTCTGTCCCGAGGCTTTATATAGGCGAAGAGGCAGCGTCAGAGGTGGGCCAGGGCCACCTCACCATAGGGCCACGTGATCCAGGGGGGGTGCGCCACCCTATGGTGAGGCTGCCCTCTGGCCTCCCTCCGGCTCTCGTTCGGTCTTCGTCCTTCTTCCGGGAAAAATAGAAGTTTTGGCTTTTGTTTCGTCCAATTCTGATAATATTTCCTGTGTAGCTTTTCTGAAACACAAAAACAGCAGAAAACAGGGAACTGGCACTGTGGCATCTTGTCAATAGGTTAGTTCCGGAAATCGCATAAAAACGCCACGAAGTGTAAACAAAACATGAAGCAAATGGTGTAAAACAAGCACGGAGCATCAAAAATTATAGATACGTTTGAGACGTATCAATACAACAGGATAATGCCAAACCTCACTCTCTTCCGGATGATTTGGACTTCCGAAATGCGATAGCCCAAACTGATCTAGACATCAGACTAATGCAGCAGCCTCCCAACAGTCCAGACATGAATGTACTTGACCTTTGTTTCTTCCGATCTCTCCAGTCTTTAACCTTTAATTGTGCACCTATTACGATCAAGGAGTTGATAGACAATGTTGAGGAAGAATACAATAACTACGATGTCGACAAGCTGGCGCGCAGCTTTGTCACATTGCAGTCATGTATGATAGAGGTAATGAAAGAAGGAGGAGGGATAAGCTATAGCATTCCACACATGGGCAAGGAAAAACTACAGGCGGAAGGAAGGCTTCCGCTAGCTCTATGCATTACGGCTGACCTACTTGCAAAAACAAAAGCGCTCATTGAAAAAGGAAAGCTAGAGTTAAAGGAGGAAAGCAAGAGATAGAAAAGGAAGGAGGAGAGTTGTGTGTGTAGTTGTGCGTATCTTTTTTTTTTTTGCGAAAGGGATGATATATTAATTCTCCGAACTTACAGAAAGGTCCAGAAACAAAGGAAAAATTACAAGGAAACCCTCTGGATCCCGACGACGATGACGAGCCGGAGCTGACGATGGCGCGCCGCTGCTGAAGCTCCCCAAACATTGGATCGCCGGAGCCCACCACACCGCAGACGGGAAGTCACCGAGCACTGCCTCCGAAGAGACTACTGCCGGGAACGCCGGCGCCACCGCGAAGAACCTCTGTATCATCCTCTTATTGAACTGCATCCAGATCCACCGCATACCTGGATCTGGCCGTGGTGCAGGGAAAATCGCACGCAGGTTGGTGAAGCCCCAGGGAACTCCACCGCCGGAGGGGATCTGCGCGGACAACAGACGAACCGACAGCACCTCCGCCTCCGAAGCGCCGCCGGCCGGACACCTGCCAAGCCCTACCATGAATACACGCCGTGAGACGGGCTTCCCCCACCCTCCCGCCGCCGGAGCAGCCGACGGAGGGGAGGGAACCCACGCCTCACCGGCGGAAGAGGTGGACCGGCGGTGGACTCTCAAAATCGCCTCTCAGATCTGTATCGGGGAGAGGAAAGGGAGGGCGACACTCCGATATATGTGTACTTATGGGTATCATCTACAATCTATAGTAGCGAATCAAATAGAGCGTTGTGGTTGATTTGCTTGGTTTCTGCGTGTGGGTCCCAATAGCAGAGACCGGAGCGGTGGCGAGCTGGCAAACCAGGGGCGCGTGGCGACGTTCTGTTGTGGATGCCTTTGGTCAGTTTATTTTACAGCTGGTTCCTACTGTGAAACGGGAAAAAAAAGAGGGCTTGTTCCGCTCGGTTTTGGTTCCACTCTTTTCGTTTCTTCCTTTGTTTGTTGGTTGCGGCGGTGAGTTCGAGTGTTCGACGAACAAGGCGGTGACAGGCATGTGGCTGTCGGACAGGTTTGTCTCGGGCGACGAGGTTCGGCGCTGGCGGCGGGGCGGCGTGCTTGCTGCGCTTCTTGCTTCAGCGGGGGTTTGCCGCTTCTTCTCTTTTATGTTCGCGCTGAATTTTACCAGCGAATGGTGATTCTGAGCTAGAGTTTGATTGTCGTGGAATTGGTGTTTTTTTTTTGGGATAAGCCGTCGCTGCCTGGACCATGTGGGACTGGTGAAAGAGGAATTCAATCTATAGTTGTGATGATTTGTCAGGTTCGCCTTCGCTTCGTAGGATCTCCTTCGTTGCTCTGGTATCGTGCCCTCAACACCAGCAAACCGGCGACGGTCAAAGGGGTGCAGAGGAAGGAGGACTACCAAAAGCACCTCTACGGCTCCACCTCCTCCGATTTGAGAGAGCATGGTGAGGACAGGCATGCGAACGCTTGGTGATGGTGGCTCATATCGGTCCGACCCTATCCAGATCTCCCCCGCCTGGTTGGTCTTCAATATCTGGCAACTCAGACTCAGCATCGTGGACTTCTCAGAGAGAGTGCGTGTGTCTCCTCTATCTTTTCTCAGTTTTCTCTGCAAAAATAACTTGATACAATGATACGGGTGGGCAAGTTAGGATCCTAAATAGTTTGCTGTCTGAAGTGTGGTTTGTTTGTCAAATTACAGAATGTGTAAAATTTTCTGTTCTAACTTTACAAAAAGAAGTAATTGTGCCATTTATTGTAAATTTTCATGAAGCGGGTGAAGTTTTGTTATTTGGGTTGATGCTGAATGCGCTCTAGCGCTGAAAAAAATCCATCAGAGCCAACGCCAAGGAACATAATGCGCAGTTGAAACTAAAAAACCGAGGGAAAAATTAGAAGGAAAGTATGTTTTCGTGTTTTGCACAATCCTATCGAATGATGTCTCATTAGCATATTCATGTTCTTCATGAGTAATTGCTAACTCCAGTTTATAATGCTGTGTTGGCTACATTGTATTACTATTATAAATATCCACAATTGGATTTCCAACTCCTAGAATGCTTCTTAAGAGTATAAACTGACCTCCATGCAAAAGCGCATAATTCTTGCTACATAAAAAATAAAACATAGGCTATTTTATCAAACCTAATTGAAGTAAGTGTACAATTTTGAGGATACATATTTGGAGTTGCAATATATTCAATCAGAAACCAATTTTTCATTAATTCCATCTTCCTTCGCAAAAACACATACTAACTCCATTCTGCAAAGTAACGCATATAATTATTTTCTTAAGTCAAACCGTGCAAAGTTTGACTAACTTTATAGAAAAACTATCAACATTTATTATCCTATATTGATATATAATATGAAAATAAATTTCATAATGTAATTAATAAGATTGATTTGATTTGTAGAATTTGATAGTTTTTCCTAAATTTTAGACAAAGTTAATATGGTTTGACTTTTGATAAAATTTAAGTGCCTTCAGTTAGTATTTTTTATGTACCAGAAACCATTTTAATAATACTCACAAATTCTTGGCATGAAAGCCACAAGCTTTAAAAATACTTTACCGTAACAAACGGCGCAGCAAGGCGCGCATGAGGTTCTAGTACTTATATAACACCATATAACAGCTTATATACTTGTATGCATAATTATCTGGTTCCATACATTGTCTTATTTTCAGTTTCTTGAACCATCCTTTTTAAGTTCAGCAAGAGATCGACTATGTATGAGTTCGTATGGCTTGGAGATAAGCAGATCAACTCTTTATCTCTCTAGTCTCTACACTACCATGTAGAGTGAAACTTTTAACAGAGCCATTTAAGGATGATGATGGTCATCCACCAATAAACACAATATAGGTTGATACGAAAAAAGTCCAGACGCACAAATGTGTGGCCACTGGCTAGTTTCTATAATTTCATCGAACTCAACATGTCTGCAGAGTATACTGGAAATTTCTGTCATCTAATTTTTCCCAGTTGAAAATGGAATTCCAAACATATTGGCAAGGAAAAAAGTGGAACAGTACCATGATTCATCTTCATCATATTGACATAGCGTCACCACATTTTACAGCAGTGCAATTATTTCTTCCGTAATTGATAATTTTCAATCAAATCCCACGTATAACCCATATAAATGTACAGAAATGCAATGTGTACCTACAGATTCTTACCTTTCCAATTGAGCATTACACAATTTCACCACCCCAACTGAATGAGACACAAACACATCATCAGAGTTTGGGAGAAGTAGGAAGATTCTGACCTTTCCAAGGAGGACCTCGTTGGTATGAGGCCCATAGGCATCGGCGGTCTCGAAGAAGGTGACGCAATCTTCGAAGGCATGCATGATGATGGCGACGCCAGCATCCTCCGATACCGGAGCGTTGTACACGCCGGTGAGGCCCATACATCCGAACCCGATCTTGGACACCTACCACCCAAATCGCATATCCACAACTAGTCATTTACAGTTTCACTTGATCTTTTCCCCTCAGATTTGCGAATAGGATCAAGGAGATCAAAGGTAAGGGTTGCAATTGGTTCCTTACCTCGAAACCCTGGCTTCCAAGCTTCACTCCTGCCATATTGCTATGTTCCATGGGTCGAAATCTGCAACTAAGAGTTCAAGGGCGCAGGAGGAAGAACATAGCAAGAGGAAGACCGAATACTGCTTTGGCGCGACCGAGCAGAACCCAGTCCAGTCGCGACGGGCGGGGCCAAGTGGGAGCACTCGCCGTTGCGGTGGGTAACGCCAGCGACACCGACGGACGCGCGCGCCCGACATGGCCGCGGGGAGGAATCGACGAGGAGGCGGCCAGGCGGGAGGCGAGGAGGGATCAGGGTGGGGAATTGGGGAGCTCTGGCGACGAGGTGGGGCGCGGTGTGGTCGATTAGGACCTTATCCTTGCCAACGGAGAGTAGATCAAGGAGCAGTGCTTGAAGATCTAGCACCATCTTGCCGCCCAGGCAAGCACCAGCCGCTTCATCGACGAAAAATGGAGCCTTGAGCGAGCTCGCCGGTGCAGCCTCGGCGCATGTAGGTCGAGCAGGGAAGTGAGGCGCAGGTGGGGGGAGGTGGCGTAGCGTGGCCTGGGGGAAGCGTGGTGGAATCGGCGTGGGGCAGAGGGGGGGGGGACAAGGCGCGGTCGGCCGGCGGGGCGCACGGACACGACCACTAGTAGAAAAAGGGCTTCCGTTCGACCCCTTTAGTCCCCAAACAATTTGGTCCGCGACTAATATGAGCATTAGTCCCGGTTCAAATGAAAATGTGGGCCAGGAAGCATTAGTCCTGGTTCAAATGGAGGCTTTAGTCCCGGTTTGAGCCACCAACCGGGACTAAAGGTCCGGCGCCCATTTTCCCTCTCATTCCTCCCCCCCCTCCCGCGCAGAAAAAACGTCTAAAACAAATAAACGAAAATAATAAAAACTTCAAATTTCAAAATCCTTTGACATGCATGTACCTCATACAACCAACTTTTATGGAAAATTTGAAAATTTTAATTTTGATATTTTTTGCAAAAAAAGGTTGTTCCAAATTAAAACGGCTATAACTTTTGCATACGGACTCGAAAAAAAACGTATAATATATGAAAGCAGGAAGATTTTAGATTTTGTCAGAAATAATGAGAAAAAAATGATTTTTTGGATTTTTTTCATTTCTTTTGTTGTTTCTTCTAATTTTTTGGTCATTTTGAAGTTTTTTATTAATTTTAGAATTTTGGAATTTTTTAAGTTTTTTTATTATTTTTTGAATATTTTGAGTTTAAAAATTAATAATTAAATTATGCATAAAGATTATTTGGAATTCATTGATGCTTATTATTACTTAATCGTTGTTGCTTATTTTTTGAATTATTTGGAATTCAAAAAATTAAAATCATATGTTACCAAAGTGTATGGGTTAATAGAATTGATAACATAGCATTATCAAGAAGTCGCGAGCGCAGTGTTGGAAGGTAGTAGGGAAGGAATGGAGAAGTTAAGCATGCTAAGGGTGGAGTAGTGTGAGGATGGGTGACCGACTGGGAAGTGAGGACCATAAGTATGTAATTTGACATAAGAATAGAGGTGATTAGAGATTAAGAGCATCTCCACTCATGAGCCCGACGAGGCCCCCGGCGTCCTCTTTTTCCATCCGGACGGCGAAAAACGGCCCAGTCGCGCCCCCGGATCCTCGATTTCGCCCGGATCTAGGCCTTCATCCATCCGGCGAGCCCAGGCCATCCCCGGCCTTCCGGGGCGCGCTCGGGGACTCCGGACGAAACAAACTGGCGCGAAACCGCCGAGAATATTCGCGCGCGTTCCCGCGGGTCGTGTGGCCCCGACCTGTCGGCGAGAGTGGGCGGTCGTCGTCGTCATCGTCTCGTCTTCCGCGCATCGTCTTCCCCGCACGCATCGTCTTCCGCGCGCTGTAAAGGCTGCCGCCGCTGGCCGGCCAGCCACGCGGCGAGGCGAGTTAATGCCAGCGCGGCCATATAAACGCGGTCGGCCGCGTCTGGCCGGCCACATTCGCCACCATTCGACCAGAGCACACCTCGCCCACTCGCCCACTCGCCCACGCCGACGATCCCCGAGACCATGGCGAACAACTCCGGCGACAATGGGGCGGCGAACAACGGCTTCGGCCGCCGCTCCCTCCACCAATGGGAGGGCCGCCTCCTCCATGCCGCCGGCTACATGGCGTCGCCCGACTTCCGGGCGCCCGGAGGTTGGCGCCTGAGCGCCGGCGGCATCCCCATCCCGCCGCCGCCGATCGGAGCGGCTCTCGACGCCGCCATCGACGAGGTGCTCGAGACGATGAGCGACGAGCAGCGCGCCGAGCCGCGCTTCTTCCCGGACAACCGGGAGGCGTGGACGGCATTCTTCCGCCGCCGATACGAGCGGGAGCTGGCGGCCTACGACGGGCCGCCCCCTCCTCCGGCGCGGAACAACGCCGCTGGTGGAGCGCGCCCGGCAGGACGCTCGAGTTCGTCCTCGAGCACATCGAGAACGGGAACGACCCCGTTCTCGAGATGCCGCCGGCGCCGCGGCCCACGATCTCCCGCCGCCACGGGAGCAGCTGGATGCCGCGCCGGATGGCGACGTCCGGCTCGTCCGGGACGGCGTCGTCCGGGTCAGCGACGAGATCCGGCTCGCTGTCCTCGGCATCGACACCGAGGACAGTGAAGAGGGAGCCGGCGAGCGCGCCGAGGCGGAACAGCGGTGCCCTCGTCATCCGCGACGGAGGGGCGCGCGCGTCGCCGCCGCGCCGGCGCAGAAGGCAGACGGACGCCGCTCAGAGGGCCGCCGAGCTCGCCGAGGAGGAGGCGAGGCGCGCCGAGGAGGCGGCGACGGAGGAGGCGATCCAGCGCTCCCTCCGCGACGTCGTCCCCGCCGAGAACACCATGCCGCTGGACGCGGCATTGGAGTGGTCTCGGCGGGAGTGGGAGCGGGAGGAGCGCGAGCAGCAGCGGCGGCTGCTGGACCTTGCCGCCGCCCAGCGTCGCGCCGAAGCTGCGACCCTTCCTCGCCGCGGCGCGCCGCCCGTCGTCAAGCTGGAGGAGTCCAGCGACGACGAGCTCTACCGCCCAACGCCGCCTCGTTTCGGCGACGCTGGGCAGGGCTCCAGCCGCCAGGCGCCGCCGCCACAGGACGGCGACTCCTCCGACGACGACGGCGCCGACTACACCACGCAGATGTACAGCCGTTTCGGCATGTAAATCGGCGTTAGTTTAGGCCGAATTCATATATATGTCGAATTTGGCCTTTTTATGTAAAATAACTCTATTTTCGCCTTATATAATATAAATATCTCTAGTTTTCGTCTAATTTCGTCTGAATTCGTAAAATTTCGCCCAGTTATACTTTGAATTCAAAAATCGTCCTGGGCTCGCGGCTGGAAACATGGGCCTCCCCAGGCCGAAATTTACATCCATCCGGCGCTAAATAGCGCCGGATTTCGGCCTAGGGGCCTCAAACGGCTGGGATGCTCTAAGTGGAGAGTGGAGAGTGGAGACTGTTAAACAATTCAAATATTTAAATATATGGAAATTTAAAAAAATATGAAAAAAATTTGGTGTTTTTCCAATAATTCTACCAGAAAATATATCGGATCCCTTTAGTCCCGGTTGGAGCCACCAACCGGGACTAAAGGGTCCTCCAGCCTTCTACACACGACCCGGACCACGTGGAGGACCTTTAGTCCCGGTTTGTGAGCAACCGGGACTAAAGAGGAAGGGCTTTAGTCTCGCTTTGCTAGTCCCGGTTGGACATCCGGGACTAAAGCCCCTTACCAACCGAGAATAAAGCCCCTTTTTCTACCCGTGGACGAAGAGAGCGAGAGGAGTGAGGTCAGGGAGGATAAGGGAGTCGGCTGTTTGTCGGAAATACGTAACGGACTTGGAACTATCATGGCGTGTGATGATACCCGCCACACACATAAGATAACTTATTCTACCTCGCTGTTGTCTTAGGACTAAATAAAGTACATATCAGTCGCGCGACTACAATTCTTATATCCCCAACGATCGAATGTATAGATTGAACCAATAGAAAGCTTTCACGTAAAGTAAGAGCCCAAATCATATACCACTGCAACTAAAATACATGTTTTTTTTTGAAGCAACTAAAATACATGTTGATCTTGATAGCCACGCCTAAGAAGTAAGCACGGTACGGGGCTTCATGCAAGTCGGCGGTTGATAAGAGAATGTCTAGTGCTAGTAATTAAACCTTAATGATGGGCTGTTATCATACCCCGATGGTAACTACTCCTTCCGTCCCGGTGTATAAGTCCTGCGCGTGTTACTAGGTCGTTATTTTGACCAACATAATATAAGTTATATACTACAAAATATATATCATTGGAAACTTCAGACGTTATACTTTCTAATGGTATAATTTTTATGTTGTAAAATTTAGGTTATATTTGTCAAAATGACGATCTAGGGATACGCGCAAGACTTATACACCGGGACAGAGGGAGTACCTGGACGAATGTGGGCCTTTCATTCTGTTTATTGACCTACACGCACAATGGCCATACATTTTCACTGGTCAGTAGCTCTTTTTTTTTTGAAACGAGGGCAATAAGCATTGCCCTAATTAATTAAGAAGGTGTCTAGTTTTTTAGGTGAAAATTGGGCAAAAATCGATACAAACAGGGCCAAGCCTCCTCCCCCTAACAACACACAACACACGCCCAAGGCACACCCGGTCAATCTGGCTACCAGCACAAGTCGCACACATGCAAAGCCCACGCCAGCCCATGCCAAACAGTCAATCCAACGCAAAGAAGACTGGCAACTCCGATTCTGGAGACGAGCTTCAGTGAAAAGACTTGACTATATGTCACGATGCAGTCCAATAGTTTAGTTTAGAAGTCGACTAAGAATTAAGATAATCTTCAGCCGACTGAGGATTATATGAGACAACGGCTTCACGCACGCTCGTCGATGTCAACACCACGGAGAGGTGACATACCAATGCCTGGTGTATGATTTTTCGTAGTGGTCTTCTGTAAGCCCATATCCATTACAATCGATTTTCGCATGAAGTCGTCTAAATTTGGCTACCACTCAGAATCATTAGTGACAATGGTTACCATTTTTTCGAGAAGGCAATTAATGACGCTTATCATCAATGGTTAGGTTAATAAAAATTGCAACGCCATGAAGTAATTCCGAGAATCTTAACAGGTGGAGCTTTGTCCATGAAATATAGTACGTATAAGACAACTGGGCGGTGTCGACAACAAAGAGAGGTGACATCGCTACATCTGGTATAAGATTTTTCATAGTGATCTTGTGTAATATAGAAAGCTGGCCATTACATATTGATTTTCGCATATAATGAACTGCAACATTACATATGATCCGCATGAAATCGTCCAAATTAGGCTGCCACTTAGAAGTTAGAACCATTACTGATAATGGCTTATCATTGAAAGGCTACTTCGAGTGGAGCTTATGCTTATCATCAATGGTAGGTTATCAAAAAAATGCACTCCTTAATACTACTCTGTTTGGGCCTTAAGCTGGAGCCCAGCTTTTACTTTTTTTTTTCTCTCCAACCGCTAACTCTGTTCGCCTTCACGATCCACATAGGACTTCCTCTTGTTTTCAAAAAGGGCGACGCTAGGCGTCGGTCGCCTGATATCCGGGCTAAAATCGGTCGTACAACCGCCGTTCGTTCCGCGCATCGAACGCTCGCGAATCATCCGCTTTGTCAAGTTGCTTTCACCGCTGCTGTGCGAACGTCGTGTCTTCTGTCCTGTTACATCCTGTTACAGGTGCATGACAGAGCGGCCGTGCGTAAAGGCTACTGCCTACCAAGCTGCTAGCTGTGCCTGGCTCACACGACTACGCAAGCTTTGCCAGTGCATGACATGCTGACATGGGTTGGCTCCGCCTGTGCTACTTGTCTGCTATTGTTGACTTCAAAGGGTGGACCACAATGATAGCTACACTTTTATTTCCATGGACGCCAGTGCTAAATAAAGATCAAGAGGCCTTGTACGTTTGAATCAAGCAATGAAAATGAGATTAATTTACCTAATCAAACAAGTAAATTAAACAAAGTTAATAAATCCAAAAATTATTACTTTTACAACAAAATCATTGTAACATTTTAAAAAATATAGTGCTACAAAAATGAGTGGTTAAGCAACAATTTTTGCTGCAATTGTTTGACAACAAAAAACATAAAAATATTACAACAATAAAAAGGTGTCAATAATAAATACAAATGGTTCAATCTTTTTGCTATAAATTCATTTGGCACAAAAATTACTAACTATTTCAACAGAAAACACAACCTATTTCAATAAAAAAAATGTGTTTACATAAATTATAAAGTCGTTAAGCAACAATTTTTTTACAGATTATTTCAACACAAATCTACAGCTATTTCAACAAAAAATACAAACATTTACAATAAAAAAGAAAAACTATAAAAATAAAATTGTTATATATTTTTGTACTTTCTACAACAAAAAAGAGGCACAGAATTAGCGTGTAGCATAAAAAACTGTAAATAGCACCCCAACAAAATTTCCCATAGTTGGCCTTAGCTTTGTGATAGTATGAATAATAAATGTAAATGTGTCCATTCCTAATACCCTATGCGAGTAGGAAGAAATGTTGATGCAACTTGCTAGTACTGCATGCACGGCGCCGTACCTATGCGTGCTAGGCTCATCGAGCCACGCATGCATGCATGTTTGGCTGGCGTCTGACATCCGGAACAGTGCAACCGGGTCTTCTTTTCCTCCGTGACGTCGCGCGCGAAAGAACGACCGATCTTTCCCCAGGATCAGTCGCCTGATAGTAAGTGTTTTCCTTTCAAAAAAGGGGACTTCCTCTTCCATTATTTTTGTTTCCTGCAACCGCTCTGAATTCCCGCTCACGCTCTTCCGAGATCTGCATGACAACATAGTCGATTGTCTTCTTCATATGTGGATCCGCTGTTCTACCTGCGCCTCTCCCTTTCGCCATTCATGTGAGGACTTACGCGCCATGCAGAGCTTCGTCTTGTCACGCCCGATTTGGTCGCCGTCGTGTTCAGCGTTGCGACGTGCATCAACGCTTGGTCTCACCGTGTTCCCATTTCATTGCTATAAGGCCATGTACAATGGAAGTGCTTAGAGAAGGTGCTTATCAAAATAAACCAAGCATTTTGCTAAGCACCGGTGCTTATTTGTATAGGAGAGATGCTTAATTAGGCATCTGCCTAGTCTATATAAGCACCAGTGCTTAACTAAAAACCGATTTATTGATCTAAGCAACTCCCCTAAGCATCTAGCATTGTAGATGCCCTAAAATGACTCCTCAAAATAGGCTCCTTGCTTCCTCCTCATTCGTTCATGTACCATGATCTCCGTGTATTTTTTTCTGGAACCCCTTTTTGTGAGGAAATTTGTCTTTCCCTTCATATATCCAGAACAATAACTACAAAAGGCAGCAAAACGTAAGATAATTTTCTATAAACAGTGACATTTTTCCTGCTAAAGGTGAAAATAAATACTGTTAACCGTTGACTACTACTTACATTCAGAATCTGTTCTATCCCATCTACAGCAATCTTCCTCACCACCATCCATTTCCCTGTGGGGGTGATCGCCTGGTCGCGTCTTCCCATTGGGCCCATCTGCTAAGTAATAGCTCTTTTTCGCCGCCGCGGTGCTGCTCGGCCGAACGTTGATCTTCTTGCCGAGCACCGTTGACAAGGGTATAGCTAATAGAGCCCGTTAGTTGAGTACCCCTAAGGCCCGTATAGCTAGGCCCAATTGTAATGATAGTCGAATACGAGTCTTTACCGTATGTCGATATTGTAATCTGTATCGGACCCTACCCGATCCTCGAGACCTGATCACCTATATATAGGGGTCAGTAGGGGACGGTGTAGGGCAGATTGAAAGCAAGCCAGGTTGAACACCCAAGTTTACTTTCGACACACATCTATTTCGACTAACTTTACCTTCGAGTTCATCCGACGCCCTATCTCCCCGATCCTAAGTCCTTCATCTAGGACATTTGTCGAGTTAACCCTCGTCAATTGGCGCCGACCGTGGGGATCTTGGGCGTTGGAATCATGAATTCGACGGCTTTTTCGCTTTTAGCCAAGAACAGTACAGAAATCGACGAAAATCAAGAGATGGAGTTGACAATCGGAAGCTTAAACATCCTCATCGGACCGTCGGGTTCATCTCGCCTTTCAGATCCGACGAAACAAGATCCGGCGGCAAGTGAGCCCAAAACAACAGCAATAATGGAATATTCTGAAGGCTCTTCCAGCGAGGTAAACTCGCCGGTCAGCCCAGAGGAAGTGCAAAAAGGAAAGATCGCAGAGGACAAAGAAGAAAAGGGAAATTTTGACGCAGGAGTCCAACTCAAAGATTTCACGATCTGCCTCGACGATATTACGAACAAGTCAACAGATATATGGAAGACAGGATTAGAGCTTTCTGAGGATAGTAACTCGATCCTCTCAAGCTTCAAGGGTGACATCGACAAGCAATGCCAGGTGCTCGCCATTATAGGAGATAACTCAGAAGAATTCGACGAAAACGACAATCCAGTACTAAACCCAGCAAATATCGACAGAGGAGCAAATCACCTAGCAGAAGGGCAAACACCAGAATCCCTCGCAACCAGGGAAAAAATTCGACTATTAGTCGACGAATGGAGGATAATAAGAGAAGCCATAGAACACGGCACGCCAATACCATCAAATTCTAGCAAAGACATGCTTTTGGGGTATCACTACGCCCTAAGGCAGCAAGCCAAGCAATTAGCAAAGGAGAAAATAGAGATACAAAAAAGAAAAGATTCAGCCATTGCAGCTAGCGAAGCTGCTCGAAAAGCACGAAGCGACGCATCATACAGCAACGCAAGGAAAAATCGTCGACATGGTTCAAGGTACGATAACCTCGAGTACTCCGACAGGCAAAGTATTTCTAAAAACCTCGATTCGTCCTTCCTATCGGTCGACGAGCAGGGAAACATCCTACCGAAAACTCCTGAAGCAGCACTAGTGGCAGCACAAGCATATCTACTTACAACTCGACCAAGTCCAGGAGATCCTAGAGAACATATGCATAGAGCAGCACTGAACGGACTCAACATGGTGGGCCACAAGATATCAGCAAAAGGAGAAGAAGCATATCATCACAAGGAAGTGCACAAAGCAATGTCACCTCGCCGTCACAATAGTCCTCGGCGCAGAAGCAGCAAGCACCGATCTCGATCGCCATCACCAAAACAGCATGGTGGAACCCGGAGATCGCGATCCTCAAATGAAAAACGCGACTATGAAGACGACGAAAAAGAGATGGGGGCATCATGCTTTACCCGCAGGGTTCGCACCACTCCAGTTCCCAAAGGATTCAAACTACCTCATGATCAGCAAAAATACGACGGATCACAGGAACTACAATCATGGCTTACAAGCAGTTCAAATATTAGGAGGAACCAAAGAAACAGCAATGCAAAGTTTGCAACTACACCTCACCGGCGCAGCAAGGTCATGGTTGAGCAAACTAGAGAAAGAATCTATTGGAAGCTGGGAAGACCTCACAAAGCAATTTACAAGCAACTTCAGGTCGACATACAAATGACCAACATCAATAGAAGAAGTCAAAGCATGTGTGCAACAACGCGACGAAACATTACGGGTATACATCCAAAGATGGAGCCTCATCAAAAATTCAGCAGTCGAAGTCTCAGACGAAAGAGCAATAGATGCGTTCATCATTGGATTAAGACGAAGAGACCTAGTCGAGGAGATGGATAGAATCAAGCCAAAAATAGTGTCAGACCTCATGGACACAACAAACAGATTCACAGATGGAGAAGATGCGTGCAACAACAAGAGGACGCGATCTCGAGAAGACGATAGAAGAAATAGATATGGAAATCAAAGGAGACGGTCCAGAAATTTTGACAACTACGGCCCTCATAGCCAAGTCGCCGCAAGATACAAAGACAACAGCTACCAAGGAAGTGATCGAAGAAGTTCAGGATATCAAAGTTACGGAAAAGAGGACTATAAAAAATTCCCCGTAAGAGAATCCAGAGAATACAACCCCTCGCCAGAAGACATGCTCAACGGACCTTGTCATATACACTCAGCGTTCGTCGATGGGAAGCGAGTATCAAGGCATGCAATGAAAGATTGCACAACATTTCTAAAACTTCAAGAGGCGGCACTAAACAAGCAAATCGAAGCAAGGCGACAAGGATTCGAAGGAAGCAACAACCCTCTGGCAAAGCAGCAAGGAAACAATGGAGCTCCTCAGGGACAAGACCAGCAAAACCAGGGACACGACAACGACGAAGGGTACGTTCCATCAAAAGGACACATCACAGCAATGATACAACCTGTACCCAAGTCGAACAAAGAAGAGAAGAGCATTACTCGACAAGTCAACCTAGTAGTCATCTCACCTCCAGCTACAACGGAGTATCTGCACTGGTCAGAACAACCAATAGAGTTCAACAGAGAAGATCACCCTATAACAGTACCTCGGTCGGGAAACGCGCCTTTGGTACTCAAAGCTCAAATCGGCGCGTATGATGTCGACAGAATATTCATGGATGCAGGGAGCGGAATTAACCTAATATACGCAAAAACACTCCGAGCAATGCATATATCACTAGAGTTCCTGAAGCCAACAGATTGTTCCTTCCATGGAATCGTGCCAGGAAGTGCCAATTACCCATTGGGTCGAATAGCACTCAACGTTTGCTTCGGCAACCGACAAAACTACAGAAGAGAAAAGCTAGATTTTGAAGTCATGGACTGGCCATCTCAATATCACGCGATCCTCGGGCGACCCGCATTTTCGCAATTCATGGCAGTACCTCACTATACATATTTGGTACTTAAAATGCTAGGACCAAGAGGAATAATTACAGTGAAAGGAAGTTTTGAAGTTTCAGATCTCTGCGACAGGGAGTTCCACAAGATGGCACAAAATTTTGGCGTAATAGCCAACCATGAAGAAAAGGCAAAAAGCGCGACTACAGAGGGCGTCAAGCTACTCGAAGGACGCGTCGCGGAGCCCGAAACGAAGAAACCACGAGTAGGAGCATCAGGAGAAGACACAGACGCAGAGGAAAAAGGGAAAGCCATGACGGCATAAGCATCATAAGACAATAGAGTAAAGTAGAAAAATAAGGCTGTAAAAGCCACGAGTTATACCAGGGGCAATACCCTCTAGATCCAGAACACAGGTCACAGGCCGGATCTCTTGGGTCACCCCATGTATCTTACATCACAAGTATAATAAAGACAAAACGTTCCTCATATTCGAGTTTACGAGTCTTTTGAAGGAAGAAATGCGGTAAATGCACAAAAACGCTTTGAGGACAATTTTTTTTCGACATACAAGTCGCAAAATAAGACACTCTCGCGTTACAAAAATATTACAATAACGGGTTATCAGAATTATCTACGCCTAAAGGATCTAAATAATGGTACTCACGGAAAAACGCAGCATCCGTTTCGAGAAGCCTAGCTACGAGTCTTCGAGCAGGTTGCAGTGTGTTCTCCATATGTACCCGAAGGCTAGCCCCACCTGGAGCCAAACTTAGAGACATCGTGCTATAATTCAGCCTGGGATGCCACTTGCGTATCCACCCGAGAGCAAAATTGGCACCTGCCACTAAGTTCAGTTCTATCAATCTATGAATACGATGGCTGGATCTGAAAACATCAAGAAGAAGCGGGAAAGTCGCAGGCAAAGGATTGCGGGGAAGCATAACAGAGTGCATAGTTGTAAGAGCCCATCGGCAACCATCAACTGACTCGCCAATATGCTAGGCACGATCCTGAAGCAGTACAATGGCATTCCGGCGTCGAGAATCAGACCACAAAGTCTCAAAGCCAGCCGACATTTTCTCCAAAGCCGCATTTCGCTCAGCAACCCGACGGTCCTCAGCAGCGAAATCCAAACAAGTGCCTATCGCGGCAAAAGGTGTCACAAAAATAGCAGGGGACAATCAGGGAACGAAGGAGTCGAAAGAAAACTTACATCGTAACATCTCGCAGACAGACTCGACAATGCCAAGAATAAAAGATTCGCATTCTTCATTATGAACAATCTTAGCCGTCAAGCTGGAGACCTTTTCGTCTAGTGAAGATATTTGCTTGATATAACCACTGGCTTTGCTAGCTTTGTCAATAGCCATCTGTGCTTGACGCTTGGCTAAAGTCAGGCGAGCCTCAAGATCGGAAACTCTGGAAGAGTACTCTGCGCATCGGCTGCATCGACTAGGAGTCGACGAAATCTGAGAACCGAACACATGGGTGGAAGAAGGAGCAGGACCGTGAGTCAAAGGATCATTGACGCGAATCGATTGCAAGCCAAAAGGGGAAAGAAAGGAGAAACATTTCAGAGAGACAGCATAATACTTCATACGCCAGAAATATATTTACATAAGTGCAAAACCCTATGACTAAGGTTCTCGGGTTGCACTCAACTAAAGTTTTTGCATCCAAAAGGAGAAAACTAAAAGCTACAAAGTAAGCCAAGTCTACACCACCTCAGCATTGTGTTCCGTGGCAGAAGAGGGCACGGCAACTTCCTCGCCGGAAGTCGACGGTGGCACTGGATTTTCCGTTGCTGGAGATGGTGCGGCAGGCACCGCAGAAGCTGCCGAAGGAGAAATAGTTGTCAACAACGCAGGTGCCAACTTCTTCGCCTTCTCGAAAAAAGCCTTCATCTCATCACGGGTGTGGCCATGAGGGGAGCTAACCCTCTCCCAGTCGAAATTCGTACCGTGCGCAAGAGAAAGTGCAATAGCACCCTCGGCGCCACGCTTAATTGAAAGTCCTTTCAGCTGAAGAGTGGGGTCTTCAGTTGTATCGAAGGTCTTGGCAAGATCGCTCAAGTTGTCCTTCGAGACCGCTGACCTTTTCTTCGGCCACAACCCGACAAATAGTCGTGAAAGAACGCGGCTAACTAACTCGAAAGTTTCCTGGATAGATATCCAGTTTTCCTCGAGTAAGTTCACCGCAGTCATCAGAGGGTCACCGTCCGGTTGCAGGGCTGAAAGGACACAGATGTCGCCTAGAGGGGGGGGTGAATAGGCGATATCAAATTTTACGAATGGCTTGAACAAAAGCGGAATTAAACTAGCGTTTATTTTGACAAGCACATAAAACCTAAATAAACTAGGCTCACCTATGTGCACCAACAACTTATACTAAGCAATACAAGTAACAAGGTGATAGCAAGATATATGACTTCAAGCACGAAGGCTATCACAATGTAAAGTGCATAAGTAAAGAGCTCGGGTATAGAAATAACCGAGGCACGCGGAGACGATGATGTATTCCCGAGTTCCTCCCTTGAAAGGGAGTACGTCTCGTTGGAGGGGTGTGGTATCGCCACAAAGGCCTAACCAACGCCACAAAGGCCTCACCCTATTCTCCGGTGTGAGCTTGCGCCACAAAGGCCTAGCTCACTCTTCCACTAAGGGGTTCCTCAAGGCGGAACCGGGCCTTTACACAAAGCTTGGGGCACACATCCACAACTTAATTGGAGGCTCCCAAGAATAGCCACAAAGGCACCACAAAGCCACAAAGCCGTCTAGGGTTCCAAGAACCCAAGAGTAATAAGCTCACAAACTTTCACTTACTCAAATCTCCGGGGAGAACTCAAACCGATGCAACTTATGCAATGGCAAGAGCACACAAGGTGCTCAAATCCTTCTCACTCAAATTTCACCAAAGCAACTAATGCTATGGAGAGATATGAGAGGAAGAACAAAGGAAATCCACAAAGAACTCCAAGATCTAAATCCACAAGAGGTTCCCCTCACTAAGAGGAGATTTTGATTGGTGGAAAGATAGATCTAGATCTCCTCTCTCTTTTCCCTCAAAAATATTCAAGAATCATGGGAGGGATTGAGAGATGGGCAAGCTTTCCAAGGTCAACAATGGTGGGAGAGAGAGAAAGAGAGGAAAAACGAGCTAGCAGCCCTTGGGGAAGAAGGGGGGCCTTTTATAGGTCCCCCCAACGAAATATGACCGTTACAGCATCCCAGGCCGGATTATCCGGCCCCCCTGGCCGGAATATCCGGCCCCATATCTGGGTGACGCCGAGCAAAGTCCTTAGCAGAAATTCCGAAACGAAATTTTCGCCCCCAGGCCGGATAATCCGCCCCCCCTGGCCGGAATATCCGCCCCCCTTACTGGGTGATGCCGAGCAGAAACTGCAATACGAAAACGGTGATAACTTTTTCATCCGGACTCCGTTTTCGATGATCTTGGGCTCATTGGAATCACCACAACGAGCTCTACAACTTCATCCATAGAAACATCATAGTCCAACAAGGGAGTATAAAACCAAATGATGAAAGGTTTGACCTCTCTTTGAAGGCAAACCGGTAAAACCTCCAAACATCAAAAACGCAATAAGAGTTTCATGCGAAATCCGTTTTTGATGAGCTAGAGCTTGTCATGGAAATAACCACAAGCTCTAAAACCTCACATGGATAAAAATCAAATAAGAACCAAGAAAGATGATGCCAAGTATGCAAAGGTTTGAGCTCTCTTCGAACGATATAATTAAGTTACTCACTCGAGAGCCCCTCTTGATAGTACGGCTACCGATCCTATAACCCGGTCTCACAAATAACACCATGAGACCGGTAAGAAAGAAACCCTAACACTATCATACCTTTGCCTTGAGCATTCCACTTGAGGTGGATAAAGACGATCTTGATCTTCTCAAGTTGGACCACCTTTCTTGATTGAGCTTGCTTGGTGAAGTCTTGCGGATTGCTCCCCCATACTCTACTATGGAAGAGACTCTCTTTAAGCATATCTTCACATATCCATGATCACAATATAGATGGCAAGCTTCAAGCATATGTTCTCTTCTAGTTGCTCATCTTGAACTTGCGCTTTGACTTGATCAATCCTCGAATCAATTCTTCTTTCTCCATAATGATGGTGTCTTGAGGATACACAAGAGAGCTCACTCAATCTTATTATTCAAGACACACTTGACATAAGCTCAACTCCCTTAAGACCAATCTTTGGATCACTCCTTGAATAACACCTTGGTCAACACATAATCTTCTTCTTACAACCTTGACTCCAACAAATGGTTCAAGCATTGTCTATGGACAAGTCCTACACATATAACTCAATGCAACCATTAGTCCATAGGGATTGTCATTAATTACCAAAACCACACATGGGGCTCGATATGATCTTTCAATCTCCCCCATTTTGGTAATTGATGACAATCTCTTTGAGAGGGTTTATAAAATGAATTCAAAGAACCAAAATGGTTGTACTAACATCAAATACTACAAAAGTATGTGATGTTAGTAACACCACCATATATAGAGCAAACTCCCCCACAATCTATGCACGTGTGAATGATCTTGATTTCATTGCATATATTGCCAACCAAGGTTGTTGGTGGAGTTTCCACTATATACTCAACCATGCAAAGCATGCAAGGCAAATGCTTAAGAACAAACCAAAGCATAAAAGCCAATTCCCTTTAAACTCTCGAAACTTCTCCCCCATTGGCATCCATTGCCAAAATGGGCGAAAAACTTAGAAGGCCAATATAGTGTGAGTTCCTCCAAAACGGTGTGCATATCCAAAAGAAATAAGTGAAGACACATGCACATATGCAAAGACAAATATATGAAGGAAACCAAACTATATTGAGGATCAAAGATTGCAAAAAAAATAAGATAACACGATGGATAAACTTCAACAAATGAAGATAGCAATCAAACAATCCAAAGAACAAATTGAATAAGGATATTATGATAAGATCAAAAAGGTGCTCTAAATAATATGAGGAAGCTCCCCAAGGTGTGTGCACAAAATATTCTATTTGAGTTGAAGTATAAGGTGCACACATATGGAATCATCACTCCCTCAATATTATTCAAAACAAAATGATACCAAGTGAAATTAAATACTATGCTAACCGCAAAATGGTGCTTTAAATGAAATGAGGAAGCTCCCCAAGGTACGTGCAAAAATTGGAATGTTTATATTTGAATACAATTTGCACAACATGGAGTCCTCACTCCCTCAATAACATTTAAAACGCAACCATTTGCAAGAGATCATAGAGAAGAAATTAAGCTTACACTTGCGTCAACCAAATGGTTGAGCAACAAGCAAGGGACAATATATTAAAAGGCTCAACCAAAGAAATGTGTGATTGGAATGACAAAGAATATTATAAGACTAACACAAGGATAAGCATAGAGCATCCACATAGTCTTCAATGAATGAAATTGCTTAGCATTCTATCCCAACACATAAGGTTCAAATAAGATATCAAATAATGAGATATCATCTCTCATGTGTATAAGTTTCTAAGTAGACAATATCACAAAGATAATTATCACAAAGAAACATGTACACACAAAATAGATACTAAGAATAGAACATGATATCCAAAATGAAGGCATGCAATATACCAATGAGATTTATGCTTTTAAAGCATGGCCAAAGGCTCAATTTATCTTATTGTATATTGACAAACTTCAACCACCAACATGTTAAAGACATCACAAATATCAACAAGGGAAAGAAGATAGTTGGGATGCATTGATAAAAACAACAAGTATCATAGCGAGGGATACCAAACGGAACAAATAAATTTGCAATTTCATCAATATTGCACATGTGAGCTTATTGAGGAATTGATATGCAAAAAGATTGCTAAATTGACATATATGGGATAAGAGAATCATGAGCATGATTTTTATATGTTCCCAATAATATGTCCTCATCTCAACTTGCTCACATTTGCAATAAAGAGGTTTCATTAGAATCCTTGCAAAAAGCACAACATTTGCAAATAAATATTTTCAATGCCATAAAACAACCTACACAAGGTTGGATACTAGAGAAGTATGCATGAAGAAGATACTTGTTACCGAGATATAATGGTAGGATGTAGTAGATAGGAGTTCTTCAATAATCCTAGCTTGCCTCAAATTATCATTTAGTCACCACTTCATCTTTATTATTGAGACAAGCACCAATATATCTCCATGTACCTAAAACAAAGTTCAAGTACAAGATGGTCCCCAAACTCATTGGGTCCAAAGTAGTTAGAAACTACAACATATAGGACAAACTCCACATAAATATGTGCATATATATATGAAATTGAATTTCATGCACATCTTAGCCGATTTAGGATTTGATGGAGCTTCTCCTATATATTTGATCAAAGAAAGCAACAACATGTCATACAATATACATTTAGTAAATATGCATGCACAAGACTTTCAAGAGCCAAAGGAGATACAATTTGGACAAAACACCAAGAAGGACAAGAGAGCACACAAAATTGTGAAGCTACAAAAGGTTGTCCAAATTATATCAAAGAATCAAATCAACACAAGATTGACTCCAAAGTTCAACTAGTGAACCAAGCAAAAACCAATGAGCATAAAGTATAACTAAAACACACATGCTCAAAGACATAACTCATTTTAAGAGTAAGAAATAAATAATAAGGAATGAGATCACCAACTCCCAAAGGGAGCAAGGTTCAAACAAACAAACCAAACTCTCCACACTTTTTATGATGGCACACTAAGTACCAAAAAGAAAAGATTTGTCTTCCAACAAAAAACCAATACCAAATGAAATAAGCACAAAGAGTGTGTTATAACAAATATAGGAGAGCTCCCCCAAGATTAGTGCATTATTTATGATTTTGCATTTGAATACAAAATGCACACAAGTGGGATCATCACATCTACCTACATAGAAATAACACAAGACAAGTCCAACGAAATCAAATGGAATAACAAAAGTCACGGAAGACAATGGGAGCTAAAACAAATACATTTTTGGCTAGAGATAAGGCAATTAAAAGCAATAGCCAATGTAAAGATGATCAATATACATGTGCCACATGATATAGTACCAATTGTCCAAGAACAAGAGGTATTTGGATTTATTTCCCGGTGGTAGTTTACATATAAATCCAAGATCATCTTCACAACAAAAAAAAGCATACGGAGAAGGATAGGAATTAATCACCATGCTCAAGAAGATATTCTTGATAGACTCAAATAGTTAAACAATCACGCAAAGCAATGATTAAGATAACATGAAGCAAATGGTTTTCCAACTTTGATGTAGCATTCCACATTTTAGGAAAACCCTATCAAGAAAGTATCTCACAAACAAGATCCAAAAAAAGAGCAATAAAACAATTTGGCAAATTGGAATTTGTTTGAGAAAACATGCCACATAGAAGCAAGATAATTTACAAAATCAACACTATACAACCTCAAATATACACATTATATTGGTTTGTAGTATGCACAAAGCATATTACTCCCCCATAATGTGATAAAACATTTATTTTTCACAAGAGGCAAATAAAACCCAACAAGATGATTAATGGACATTATAGAATTTGAATTTCTCATGAGAATGACATACCACATAGAAACTAGATAATCTTCAAATATCAACACTAAGTGGTATTCCTCATGTACACACATTTTTAGGATTGTGAAGTGCAAAGCATATCACTCCCCCAAAATGGGATGGTCCAATAATCTCTCACAAGAGCCAAGATAAAACGAGATGCAAAAGGCTCAAACACAAACACACATACATGGTGTGCAAACCCACAAGTACATACTTGATTAATCAAAATAAAACAAGTAGGTAGCACAACATATACAAACACATGTAATGGAACACAACCAACACATGCAAAAGGGGCGAGTAACTTTCAATGTAGATAAGTTGAGTACATGTTACCGCAAAGAGGAACATTGGATATATAATATAAAAAAGATAATCAATTGACTTGACTTGAGACAATATATTGATGAAAATCCCTTAATTCTTCATGATATAGCCAAGTCTCCAATGCCCTCCAACAAACACCTATTGATCAAGTTTTGGTGTGATGGTCCCCAACCAAGTTGGGTCCTAAGAGGTTAGTCACAATAGGCTTGGCAACCCAAATGGTTCTTTTCTTGACACCACTTTGAGCACCAACAAATTTGGCAAACACATTGCCAACCTTATCCTTGCAAAGTGAATAAGCATCTTCAATTATGATAGGGTTGGATGAGTTACCACTAGTGCATGAAGAAGATAGGTGACCCTTCTCATGGCATATGTAGCAAGTTCTTTTCTTCACCTTCTTCTCACTTGATTTCTCCACAAGGGGAGCATTAGCTTGATTTTTCTTGGGAAGTGACCTTTCTTCAACTTGAGGTTGAGCAAGGGCTTGAACTTGAGGCCGCTTCCCTTGTTGCTTCTCACTAAGTGCCTTTTTCTTCAAAGGGCAAGATCTAACATGGTGCCCTTCAATTTTGCACTTGAAGCAAACAATCTTGGCCAAATTCTTGACTTGTTCTTGGCCCTTCTTCTTATATATTTTGGACTTCTTCTTGTTGTTAGAGATAAATCCAAGTCCACTCTTGTCATTGGGGGATTGTTGCACACTCAAGATCTTGTTGAGTGTGGACTTCCCTTCATGACGTTTTTCCAAGTCTTTCTTCAATGAAGTAACTTGGGCCTTGAGCTCTTTGATTTCCTCTACATGGTTAGTGACAACACAAGTACTAGTGGAAGTAGAAGCTACATTGTTAGAGCAACAAGGCAAGGAGGGTAATTCATCACTAGATGTAGAAATAGTATGAGTGGATGAATTACTAGTACTAGCACATGGCAATATTGCATTTTGGGAAATAGTGCTAGTGCCCACATGAGACTCACAAGATGTTACCTTTGTAGATATAGCCTCATGAGCTAACTTTAGGCGAGCATGGGACACTAGAAGATCCTCATTAGAGCTAGATAGCTTTTCATGACTTTCTTCCAATTTCCCATACTTTCTAGTTAGCAACTCAAGTTGAGCCCTTAGCTCAACATTCTCCTTCACAATAGATGCTTCATAAGAAATAGAGTTAGTAGCACAAGCATCATTATCATGAGCAATAGGAGAAGACAACTTAGCAAGAGCGAGGTCACGTTCTTTAGTGAGTTTAGAAATAATTTCATTACATGACTCCTCAATGGATTCAAGCTTCTCCTCAAGAGAAACCCGAAGCTCTTGCTCTTCCTCTAGAGCATATTTTAAATCATGGATATCATTGGCATACTCACGCTCAAGAGAAAACATTTTATCAATTTGTTCTTCCTTCATCTCAATGAGTTTTGTGCTCTCAATAGCACAACTCATGATTTCAAAGAAGTTGGGCAAAACATTTTTATGGTTATGCAAAGCATCAAAGACCACCTTACCCTTCTTGTTTAAATACTCAATATAGTCTTCTTCATTTTCCTCATCCTCACCATTGTCCTCAACATCATTATGATTTGAAGACCTAGCCATAAGGCATATGTGGGAACCGTGAGAAGAGGAAGATGAAGAAATACTTAAAGCTCCATTCAAGACCTTGTCTTGGCCCAAAGACTCTTCGGTTTCCTCTATATGGTTAGCATCACAAATACTAGAGGAAATAGAAGCATTTGTATCATGGCAACAAGACAAAGCAAGCATATCATCATGAGATTTATTCAAGAAACATAAACATGATATGCAAGGACTATCAACACAAGCATGTAAAATATTTATGGGGCTACAAGTGTTTAAGTCCAAAGATGAAGCATTGCAATGAGATAGAGATGAAGGATCATCAAAAGTAAGCATACTATCACCATTGCAAGTTTCATCACCACTCACCATATCATTACCTTGTGTCTTGACACACTTTGGTAAAGTGGATGAAAGTTCATTGCGGCCGGAAGTGGAAGGAATACAATCATCCCCAATAATCTTGGACACACAATATTTTTCTTGAAGCTTTGTCCATATCTCATGAGCGCTCCGAAAAGGCGTGATGGAGAAGGTAACTACATCGCTCAAAGCATTAACAATCACATGAGTAGCTTGAGCATTGAGATACAAGTTTTTCTCATCCTCTAAAGATAGATTTTGAGTATCCTTTGGAGGAGAAAAACCCGCATCTACAATTCGCTCCATAGATGGGTCCATGACCCGAAAATAATTAAGCATGTGAATTTTCCAAGTATCATAATTTGTGCCATCAAATATAAAAGTGTTATTGTGCACTAATCCCCTAGCCGACATCTTTGCTCTCAAGGCGGTGAAGCCTAAAATGAGAGACCGGGCTCTGATACCAATTGAAAGGACACAGATGTCGCCTAGAGGGGGGGGTGAATAGGCGATATCAAATTTTACGAATGGCTTGAACAAAAGCGGAATTAAACTAGCGTTTATTTTGACAAGCACATAAAACCTAAATAAACTAGGCTCACCTATGTGCACCAACAACTTATACTAAGCAATACAAGTAACAAGGTGATAGCAAGATATATGACTTTAAGCACGAAGGCTATCACAATGTAAAGTGCATAAGTAAAGAGCTCGGGTATAGAAATAACCGAGGCACGCGGAGACGATGATGTATTCCCGAGTTCCTCCCTTGAAAGGGAGTACGTCTCGTTGGAGGGGTGTGGTATCGCCACAAAGGCCTAACCAACGCCACAAAGGCCTCACCCTATTCTCCGGTGTGAGCTTGCGCCACAAAGGCCTAGCTCACTCTTCCACTAAGGGGTTCCTCAAGGCGGAACCGGGCCTTTACACAAAGCTTGGGGCACACATCCACAACTTAATTGGAGGCTCCCAAGAATAGCCACAAAGGCACCACAAAGCCACAAAGCCGTCTAGGGTTCCAAGAACCCAAGAGTAATAAGCTCACAAACTTTCACTTACTCAAATCTCCGGGGAGAACTCAAACCGATGCAACTTATGCAATGGCAAGAGCACACAAGGTGCTCAAATCCTTCTCACTCAAATTTCACCAAAGCAACTAATGCTATGGAGAGATATGAGAGGAAGAACAAAGGAAATCCACAAAGAACTCCAAGATCTAAATCCACAAGAGGTTCCCCTCACTAAGAGGAGATTTTGATTGGTGGAAAGATAGATCTAGATCTCCTCTCTCTTTTCCCTCAAAAATATTCAAGAATCATGGGAGGGATTGAGAGATGGGCAAGCTTTCCAAGGTCAACAATGGTGGGAGAGAGAGAAAGAGAGGAAAAACGAGCTAGCAGCCCTTGGGGAAGAAGGGGGGCCTTTTATAGGTCCCCCCAACGAAATATGACCGTTACAGCATCCCAGGCCGGATTATCCGGCCCCCCTGGCCGGAATATCCGGCCCCATATCTGGGTGACGCCGAGCAAAGTCCTTAGCAGAAATTCCGAAACGAAATTTTCGCCCCCAGGCCGGATAATCCGCCCCCCCTGGCCGGAATATCCGCCCCCCTTACTGGGTGACGCCGAGCAGAAACTGCAATACGAAAACGGTGATAACTTTTTCATCCGGACTCCGTTTTCGATGATCTTGGGCTCATTGGAATCACCACAACGAGCTCTACAACTTCATCCATAGAAACATCATAGTCCAACAAGGGAGTATAAAACCAAATGATGAAAGGTTTGACCTCTCTTTGAAGGCAAACCGGTAAAACCTCCAAACATCAAAAACGCAATAAGAGTTTCATGCGAAATCCGTTTTTGATGAGCTAGAGCTTGTCATGGAAATAACCACAAGCTCTAAAACCTCACATGGATAAAAATCAAATAAGAACCAAGAAAGATGATGCCAAGTATGCAAAGGTTTGAGCTCTCTTCGAACGATATAATTAAGTTACTCACTCGAGAGCCCCTCTTGATAGTACGGCTACCGATCCTATAACCCGGTCTCACAAATAACACCATGAGACCGGTAAGAAAGAAACCCTAACACTATCATACCTTTGCCTTGAGCATTCCACTTGAGGTGGATAAAGACGATCTTGATCTTCTCAAGTTGGACCACCTTTCTTGATTGAGCTTGCTTGGTGAAGTCTTGCGGATTGCTCCCCCATACTCTACTATGGAAGAGACTCTCTTTAAGCATATCTTCACATATCCATGATCACAATATAGATGGCAAGCTTCAAGCATATGTTCTCTTCTAGTTGCTCATCTTGAACTTGCGCTTTGACTTGATCAATCCTCGAATCAATTCTTCTTTCTCCATAATGATGGTGTCTTGAGGATACACAAGAGAGCTCACTCAATCTTATTATTCAAGACACACTTGACATAAGCTCAACTCCCTTAAGACCAATCTTTGGATCACTCCTTGAATAACACCTTGGTCAACACATAATCTTCTTCTTACAACCTTGACTCCAACAAATGGTTCAAGCATTGTCTATGGACAAGTCCTACACATATAACTCAATGCAACCATTAGTCCATAGGGATTGTCATTAATTACCAAAACCACACATGGGGCTCGATATGATCTTTCAAGGGCCGATGGAGATACCCCAGTAAAACCTGCACGACACAAAGAAGGTAGAAAAGAAAAGAAGGAGGAAGATGTCAGCACATGCAACAGTGCAACAGAAGTCGAAAATAGGAAGACAAGGCGAAACACTTACTTTCAGCAGCAGTGGACATTGTGTGGAGACGCTCCGCCACGGCTTGCTCTCGCTGGGCATGATCCTTGTTGGCATCAGCTAAAGCTTTTTCAGCTTTCTTCGCCTTACCAAGCGCAGATTTCTGCGACTTCTCAGCGTTTGCCTTGGCAGTGGCCGCAGCATCGTAAGCTTTCTGAGAAGCACGGAGCTCCGCTTCCAGCGACGCAATCCGGGCATTGGCTGTTGCTAAAGCAGCTATAAAAGAGGATGACAGGGAGTCAGATAAATAGCAAAGGATAAAGCACAGAAGAAAAGTAATGACTGGACGTCAAAATTGTACCTTCGGAAGCTTTCGCAACCTTTAGGTACTTGATACGTCTCAAACGTATCTATAATTTTTGATGCTCCATGCTTGTTTTTACACCATTTGCCTATTGTTTTGTTACACTTAGTGGTACTTTTATGCATTTTCCGGAACTAACCTATTAACGAAGTGCCACAGTGCCAGTTTCCTGTTTTCTGCTGTTTTTGTGTTTCAGAAGTGATACACAGGAAATATTCTCGGAATTGGACGAAAGAAGTTCCTGAAGTCATATTTTACCCGGAAGCTTCCAGAGATCCGAAGGAGAGAAGGAGTGGGGCCACCAGGGCCCCACACACAGGGGTGGCGCGGCCCAGCCCCTGGCCGCGCCGACCCCGTGTGAGGGAGCCTGGCTCCACCTCTGACGACGCCCCTTCACCTATAAAGACCCCCCGACGAGAAAAACCTAAGTACCCGATCAGATTTCCAGAACACATCGCGATACGCCGCCGCCGTCGACCCGAAGATCGGGAGGGTCCAGAAGCTCTTCCCGGCACCCTGCCGGAGAGGGGAATCGCCACCGGAGGTCTTCTTCATCGCCATGCTTGCCTCCAGAGCGATGAGTGAGTAGTCTACCTTGGACTATGGGTCCATAGCAGTAGCTAGATGGTTGTCTTCTCCACCATGTGCTTCATGTTTAGATCTCATGAGCTGCCCTACATGATTGAGATCACCGTTATGTAATTCTATGATGTTGGTTTGTTGGGATCCGATGAATATTGGTGTTTATGATTAAGTTGCTGTACTGAATTATATCTTTTGTTATCTCTATGTTGTTTATGATCTTGCATGCTCTCCGTTGTTAGTAGCTATCTTGGCCGAGTAGTTGCTAGTGACTCCAAGAGGGGGTATTTATGCTCGATAGTGGGTTCATGTCTCTATTTCACCTGGGGGAGTGATAGAAACCTCTAAGGTGGTAGATGTGCTGTTGCTACTAGGGAGAAAACAACATTCATATGCTCAAGGGCATATGCTTTGTTTACATTACACACTTTGCTTAATGCAATTATCTGTTGTTCGCAACTTAATACTTCTAGGGTGTTCGGATTGATATCCCCGGGAGTGGATTATTAGTCATAGATGCAGTTGGATGGCGGTCTATGTATTTTGTTGTAATGCCCATAGTAAATCTCATAGTGATCTTCTTGACATATCATGTTATCTTTATTCTATCAATTGCCCAACTGTAATTTGTTTACCCAGCATGTTATTTTATCTATGGAGAGACACCACTAGTGAACTGTGGACCCCGGTCCTATTTTAATCATATTGCAATCACCTGTTTACTTTTCCCGCACTGTTTACTTTACTCGCATATTATTACTGTTTTCCACTCGATACACTCATAACCTTTGTTTCAAGCAAACCAGTGAGATTGACAACCTCATCGCAAGTTGGGAACAAAGTATTTATTTGTGTGTGTGCAGGTTCCACAACACCTTCAATCGTCACCGTCTCTCCTCTCCTATTCGATATACCTTGGTTTCTTAACTGAGGGAAAACTTGCCGCTACACTCATCATACCTTCCTCTTGGGGTTCCCAACGGGCTGGTCATCACCACGCACAAGGACTTACTGCTCCCACGTCAACTACACGCCACAGCTCTTTTCTGGCGTCATCATCACACGAGTAGCAGCACTTTTTCTGGCGCCGTTGCCGGGGAGGAAGAGAAGACTTCTGCGAGGGGAGTTCTTCGCACACACATTCTTTACTTTGTTATTTGTTTTGCTTTACTTTATTTTATTTTACCTGCATTGCTTTTTATATCAAAAACAAAAAAATTAGAATCCTTGGTAGTTATTTTTACTTATCTGCTTTTAGTTTTGTTACAATGAGTAATCCTGAAGTAGAAGTTCGTAGTTTCAAGCAACAAGGGGGAGAAAGTTTAAAAGATGCTTGGTACCGTATTAACAATGCTCATCATAGGTGTACCAAAAAGCACTCCACCACGATCCTCCTTAGAAATTTTTATGTTGGTATATCTAGCTGGAATAGGTATGTTCTTGATACTCTTACAGGAGGTAATTTTCTGGGTACTCCCACTGGAGAAGCATGCACTATAATTGAAAGTTTAGTGGGAGTACCACCTATTCATGTTGCCAAAACTGAGACCACCTTGGATGAGGTGGTAGAAAAGCTCAGCTCCTTAGAAAAAAGTTTGCCAAGTATCCTAGAAAATGCTAGCCGCGTTAGTGAATTAATAGAAAATATTGGTAAGAGAATTACCATTTTAGAGGCTAGCACTACTCATGACAATCAAAACTTGAGGATTGGTAAACTAGAGGAGTCTATGGAAACTCTTAGTTTAATCTTCTCTTCTCTTAAATTTAAGAAGGAGAAAGTGTTTGTTGGAAAAGAGCAAAAATTTATGTATGTTCCCAAGGTTTCTGCGCTTAAATCTCAACATGTTCTTAAGATTGGTAAGACTCTTAGTTCCACTAAGGGTGACTTGCAGGTTGAATCATCTTCGGGAAACTTCAAAGAGCCTACTGAGGTAACTAGCACTTCATCTATTGATATTACTTGATTCGCAATTTTCTGCGCCTAGCTCAAAGGCGTTAAAGAAAAGCACTCTTGGGAGATAACCCAATGTTTTCTTTCAGTACTTTTTCTTTTATTTGAGTCTTGGAAGTCATTACTACTGTAATGACCGCTCCTTATCTTGTTTATTTCGTTTTTGTGCAAAGAGAAGCCTCTAATTTGAGTGAGGTAAAGATTTGGGGATGTTGCTGTCCTGAAATTGTTTTCGGTGCTGCACCGTAAAAATTTGTGAAAATTCTCTGTTTATCTTTTGGACCTGCGATTTCTTGTGCATATGCCCCAGGTTATATCCAAACTTTTCTTAGTTGAACACTTTTTGATTTGAGCAACAGAAAATCCCTCAAAAATTCGTCCTTTGTCAGCTGTTCAGTTTTGACAGATTTCTGCCAATTTTTGTTTTTGCTACTTTATCGCTTTCTTTTGAGTTCTTTTTTATCATGGAACTCTTGTGGAAGTTGCTACAGTAGTATATACTTTATATGTGGTGGTTTTGGGTTGAAACCTGAAGCTAAAAGAGGTTGAATATATTTTATGCTTACACTAATGTTGCTAATAGAATTGTGTTTAGTTTTGTATGAAGGAAGTTTTCAAGTGTAGGGATTGGAGAATGATGAGATGAGTTGAAGAATGGACAAAAGCTCAAGCTTGGGGATGCCCATGCATCACCCCAAGAAATATCCAAGAAGTACAAGCGTCAAAGCTTGGGGATGCCCCCGAGGCACCCCTTCTTCATCGGCAAAAATCAGGTCACCTTTCAAGACACTATATTTTTATTGCTTCATGCACTATGTGTTTTTCTTGGAGCGTCAGTTGTTTTAGTTTTCTTAGTTGGTTTAGTTTGTTTGTTTGCTGCAATAAATGGTTGGACCCCAACAAATTTTCTTTTGGAGAAGTTGCTTGTTTTCATTTGCAAAGAACGCTCTAGTTTTCACTCTTATTAAAAATCGAGCGTTCTACTTTTTCTGCTACTGCTTTTGGTTTTCGTTTTCGCCTTGATTTGCGTTCAGATCTTGTCATATCTTTTTATCAAGGTGTATTTTTGCCTCTGATCTTTATTGGTTTTCATCAAAAGAGGTGTTTATAAAAATTTCAAATGGTGTTGAAAAAGAGAAAAAGCTTTGTGCAAAATAGTGGTACAAGAAGGAGCTTGTGTAGACTGCGGCTTAGGCTTTCTCATGTCATGCTTGATGTATTTTTGATAGTATGCTTAGTGGTTTTGCTATAGCATGACTTGTCTCAAATAATTGAGATTGCTTAATGAGCCTTTGAAAAAAATCATGCGTTGTTTTTATTGTATGGAAGCATTATTTTGGTTTTCTCCTTGATGCTTTATTTGGGTTGACTTGGCGCATGCTCACACATGTTAGACTCTTACAAAGTCGCCATTAGCCTTCATGATCATTTAGTTTTTGACTTTTGATGCCATCTTATGCTTCTTTTAATGTCGCTTTGTCGCTTTGCATGATTATGGCCATTATTGCTCTCTTAGTTGGTCGCTCCCAGTCTTTTGCTAGCCCTCGCCTTGTACTGAGTATGAGCTCTACTCGTGCATCCAACTCCTAAAAGCCAAAGTTTGTCATTGTGTCCACCATACATACCTACTAGAAATTTGCTATTCCAAGTAAATTTGACTTGCTTTTATATTCTCTTCAAATTAAACTCTTACCAGTGTTATGCAAAATTCGGTTAGTAAAGCTCTCACGAACCGGAAGGCACACTTTACTTTTTCCTGTTCTTAAAAATTTGACATTGTGGTCTTTTATGTTGAGTTGTTATGCTTGCAAGTTGTAAGTTGGATTCTAGCCCAGCCATGCTGTCATGGGCAAGCTTTCAACATTGCACTTCTTATTTGAGTTGATATCGTGATCTTTTGTTTATGGATGCCCGCGGTGTGAAATGAATTGGGAATCTTGTGGGGATCATGGAGTTTGTATATGTGTTAGGAAAACGCCGGGCCGCCAATCTAAGCCATGCATAATTCATGGTGGAAATTTGCAGCATACCCATGGTGAACATTCGACGACGCATCTCACAATAAAAAGCTAAACAATATAGCAAATAAAAGAGATGTCGAGGTGTTCATTGTCTGCTTGTCCTGTCATTTTGGTGTGGGCTTGTTCCATGTCATCGGGCACGGAGGTACCCCATTGGCGGTTCTCAATGATACACATATATTTACAATGACAAGAGCCTTGCTTGGGACTCTAAGTAAAGTAGCATGAGGTTTGGGTACTCGTATTCACGGGACACGAGGTTTTCAACTTATGATTTGTCAAGCATATGCATCATAATTGTTCTCGCATTAACTTTAACCATTCAAGATGCTTATGATGGGGGCAATGAGAGCTCAAAGCCGGTAAGTACCATAATTTTTAAAGGTTATAAAACTTGTAATCACTGCTTCCCTCTGCGAAGGGCCTTTCTTTTACTTTTATGTTGAGTCACCACCTTCTTTCTTTATGCAGCATTAAGAGAGCATGGTTGTCATTCTTAGTGTGATATGCATTGTCTCAAAGTTCATTGATTGACTCATATTGTTGGTTTCACTTGTTCTTAAATTATTTGTATCTAGTCGCCCTCTTAAACTTGAAGGTGTCCTATGCATTTATGTTTTGCTCTCTTTGAAGGACAAGCTGAAAACCTTTTGTATGTTTTTCCTTATGATTTGAACACACGTTTGACTTTCATTGTTTCATTATCATGATCTTTTGTTTGTGTTCATTTGCATGTTTACAACATGGTTGCTAAGTTCTTATTGTCATGATTATATCTTCATGCCCATGTTTTAAGTTCTATTGATCCCAGCTCACCAATGCTTACATATATGATCAAGATTGTGTAGGTGCATGTCACCTCAAAAATTATTCTTTGTTATCACTTACCTACTCGAGGACGAGCAGGAGTTAAGCTTGGGGATGCTTGATACGTCTCAAACGTATCTATAATTTTTGATGCTCCATGCTTGTTTTTACACCATTTGCCTATTGTTTCGTTACACTTAGTGGTACTTTTATGCATTTTCCGGAACTAACCTATTAACGAAGTGCCACAGTGCCAGTTTCCTGTTTTCTGCTGTTTTTGTGTTTCAGAAGTGATACACAGGAAATATTCTCGGAATTGGACGAAACAAGTTCCTGAAGTCATATTTTTCCCGGAAGCTTCCAGAGATCCGAAGGAGAGAAGGAGTGGGGCCACCAGGGCCCCACACACAGGGGTGGCGCGGCCCAGCCCCTGGCCGCGCCGACCCCGTGTGAGGGAGCCTGGCTCCACCTCTGACGACGCCCCTTCGCCTATAAAGACCCCCCGACGAGAAAAACCTAAGTACCCGATCAGATTTCCAGAACACATCGCGATACGCCGCCGCCGTCGACCCGAAGATCGGGAGGGTCCAGAAGCTCTTCCCGGCACCCTGCCGGAGAGGGGAATCGCCACCGGAGGTCTTCTTCATCACCATGCTTGCCTCCGGAGCGATGAGTGAGTAGTCTACCTTGGACTATGGGTCCATAGCAGTAGCTAGATGGTTGTCTTCTCCACCATGTGCTTCATGTTTAGATCTCATGAGCTGCCCTACATGATTGAGATCACCGTTATGTAATTCTATGATGTTGGTTTGTTGGGATCCGATGAATATTGGTGTTTATGATTAAGTTGCTGTACTGAATTATATCTTTTGTTATCTCTATGTTGTTTATGATCTTGCATGCTCTCCGTTGTTAGTAGCTATCTTGGTCGAGTAGTTGCTAGTGACTCCAAGAGGGGGTATTTATGCTCGATAGTGGGTTCATGTCTCTATTTCACCTGGGGGAGTGACAGAAACCTCTAAGGTGGTAGATGTGCTGTTGCTACTAGGTAGAAAACAACATTCATATGCTCAAGGGCATATGCTTTGTTTACATTACACACTTTGCTTAATGCAATTATCTGTTGTTCGCAACTTAATACTTCTAGGGTGTTCGGATTGATATCCCCGGGAGTGGATTATTAGTCATAGATGCAGTTGGATGGCGGTCTATGTATTTTGTTGTATTGCCCAGAGTAAATCTCATAGTGATCTTCTTGACATATCACGTTATCTTTATTCTATCAATTGCCCAACTGTAATTTGTTTACCCAGCATGTTATTTTATCTATGGAGAGACACCACTAGTGAACTGTGGACCCCGGTCCTATTTTAATCATATTGCAATCACCTGTTTACTTTTCCTGCACTGTTTACTTTACTCGCATATTATTACTGTTTTCCACTCGATACACTCATAACCTTTGTTTCAAGCAAACCGGTGAGATTGACAACCTCATCGCAAGTTGGGAACAAAGTATTTGTTTGTGTGTGTGCAGGTTCCACAACACCTTCAGTCGTCACCGTCTCTCCTCTCCTGTTCGATATACCTTGGTTTCTTAACTGAGGGAAAACTTGCCGCTACACTCATCATACCTTCCTCTTGGGGTTCCCAACGGGCTGGTCATCACCACGCACAAGGACTTACTGCTCCCACGTCAACTACACGCCACAGCTCTTTTCTGGCGTCATCATCACACGAGTAGCAGTACTCAGCACATTCAGTGCCCAGTGCGATGAATCTCTTCAATAATGCCTGAGAAAAGGAGTGTGTAAGAGCAGAAGTGTATGAAAGGAAAGCAAGTAAAAAAGAATTGCTCACATCGTCAGAAGAAACCGTAGATGCATGGGCCTCCAGAGAAACGTCGGTTTCTTTGGCCTTCTTTGAGCGTTTGGGGTATCGGGCTTGAGGAACCTTCTTCACAGAAGACCTGGTAGCCCTTGGCGCAACATCTGGCTTAATAGGCTCATCAGTGGCCGCAGGAGAAGTCGGGGGAGCAGCTGTCGCATATGTTGGTGGCTCTTCATCATCACTGCATGAAGAATATAAATTATGGAAACAAGGCAAGAACAATGCAATTGAAGAACTCGAATACAATACTTACGATGCTAGCATGTCAAAGTACTCCATATCTTCTGCAAGAACGGGGGCTTTGCCAGCCGCTGCAGAACTCGATGAAGCGATTTCGTCGACACGCTTCCTTTTCTTGTCGACACCAACATCTTCAGCAAGTGCAGGAGGAGGCGATGTCGACGAGCTAGTTTCCTCTTCTAATTCTTCGACATCATCTCCGTCCTGACTTTCGTCAGCTTCGGGGGCTTCAGATGCAGGAGAGGCTAGATCAGCTGGTAGGGGCCCTGCCTCTGGAAGAGGAGGACGAGAAACAAGGAATTGGTGACCCTGCATATAAATAAGTCAGCAGAGTGCAAAGGCACAGAATAACGCAAATCGAACCAAGCAAAGTTTGACAATAAGTGAACGCGAAGATACATACCTCAGGCAGAGGGTGCACAGAGTCGAAAAAATCAGCGGTTAAATCCGCAACTGCATGTTCTTTGGTGAGCTTGGTGAGATTCCTGACTCGCTTGTCGACATCTTCTTTCGATATCAAATCTTCAGATATGCGGGTAGGATCTTCCAAGCCGGAGTAATTCCAAAGTTTGGTAAGGCGGTGTTGTAAGGGTTGAACTCGACGTTGAATAAAAAACGCCATGAGTTGCATACCCGACAGAGCACCTCCTTGACCTCCTTTTAAAGCCTTGATGCGGGAAAGAAGAGGAAGAATTTCTTCTACTTCTGCATCTGAGGGGAGCATATCCCACGATGCCAATTTCTTTACCTCCTGGGAAGCGTCAAAGGGAGGAAGGCCGTATTCATCTTCAGGAGAGGATTTGCGGTCCTTGATATAGAACCACTTTGTCCTCCACCCTTGGACAGATGCGGCCATGGAAAATTCAAGGTATTGCGCCTCAGGGCGCACAGAAACGACGGCTCCACCCAGTTCGGGTTTACTAGCCAAAGCAACATTGGGGCGGAGCCGAAAGATTGACCTCCAAAGAAGGAAGTGGGGCTCAATGCCCAAGAATGACTCGCAGAGGGTCACGAAACAGGCAATGTGCAGAAGGGAATTCGGTGTGAGTTGGTGGAGCTGCACACCATAGACAAATAGAAGCCCACGGAGAAACTCGTGGGAAGGAAGAGAGAAACCGCGGAGGAGGAAAGCAAGAAACATTACCCGATACCCGCTCGGGGGCTTCGGGATCCGCTCAGTACTGGGAAATTTGATGGAATCCTGGGCGGCGATGAGGCCGTCCGCCCTGGCCTTCTCCACCTCCTTCTTTGTGATGGCGGAGCGCACCCAGTTGGTGGCAGAAGTCTTGGCCATGGTGCTCTTGGTGGCCAGGTGTTTCACGCGCATCCAGTACGAAGTGCGCTCGGGGGCTATGCACGAGAGGAGGGGACATAGGAGATCAGCAATGGAGGCGGCGGAGGGAACGAGCTGGTAAACAGTAAAAATCCCCCATTACGCCCCTTATATATCTTCTGGGAGAAGGATCGTGGGCTGAGACGTGGCGCAAAGAGTGGAAACGGCAGCCCACTAACGGTCAAAAAATGGAGAAATTTACAGTACTGCCCATGCAACGGTTCGGAATGGTACAGAGTGACGTGTTCCTTGATGTCATAAAGAATATGATATAAGAAAGAGGAAAAGATGGCGCCGACAAGTGCAAAATAGGTGCACAAGACTGTATACGAAGGAGTTTCGATTATAGCCATGGGGGCTACTATTTTCAAGAATGATAAATACAAACTTCTCTCTGAAGTGGTGGATTAGTATTTGACGACAAGTTGTCCTTAAGGTATCTCGAAGTTGAAGTATCTCGAAGATGACGTATCTGGAAGTTAAAATATCTCGAGTTGAAAAATGATGGACTACATTACATTTTTGAGCCTATACTCGAAAAAAGCCTTTTTCGACTATAGCCTCGGGGGCTACTCCCATCGGGAACGCTGAGCGCGCACCCGACGATATTTCTTGGCAAAGTATTATAATTGAAAAAGTGCAGGAGTGTTACTCCCATCGGGAGCGAGCTTTATGGTTGAAGAAACCCGAATATTTTCAGTCAAAATTTGACTGCGACATGAGATTCTTGAGTTGCGTTATCGCAACACAACTCGAATGCCGTGACTTATCACGAAGGTAAGACCCCGGGATCCGTCCTGTGTGGCCTGGTATACGCACATGGATGCACTCTGCTGGTATGTATCCATGTCTACGACGCGAAGAAAATCCTGGTGGACGCACTGGGTACCCTGAGAACCACTGGGATTCATTCTTTGTAAGTCCTAAATGCGGCAAAAGAGTGGGTTTGACCGGTATCCCGAATTCAAGTCCAAGGGGATTGAATTTGAAGTAGGTGACAAGTATCTGTTCCGGCAGTTAACTGACCTCTTGATCTGTCAGAGTTGTCAGGCTTGTTCATCAAGACCCCTTGCGAACAAATTATCATAAATATAAGTCGAAAGACCAAGTCGAAGATTTGAAGATAAGAAGAAGTCGAAGAATTGATCAAGTCGAAGATTTGAAGATTAGAGATTCAACCCGAATCTACAATTCTGGTAGAATCTCAGGGGCTACTGACAAGGGTATAGCTAATAGAGCCCGTTAGTTGAGTACCCCTAAGGCCCGTATAGCTAGGCACAATTGTAATGATAGTCGAATACGAGTCTTTACCGTATGTCGATATTGTAATCTGTATCGGACCCTACCCGATCCTCGAGACCTGGTCACCTATATATAGGGGTCAGGAGGGGACGGTGTAGGGCAGATTGAAAGCAAGCCAGGTTGAACACCCAAATTTACTTTCGACACACATCTATTTCGACTAACTTTACCTTCGAGTTCATCCGACGCCCTATCTCCCCGATCCTAAGTCCTTCATCTAGGACATTTGTCGAGTTAACCCTCGTCAATTGGCGCCGACCGTGGGGATCTTGGGCGTTGGAATCATGAATTCAACAGCTTTTTCGCTTTTAGCCAAGAACAGTACAGAAATCGACGAAAATTAAGAGATGGAGTTGACAATCGGAAGCTTAAACATCCTCATCGGACCGTCGGGTTCATCTCGCCTTTCAGATCCGTCGGCAAGTGAGCCCAAAACAACAGCAATAATGGAATATTCTGAAGGCTCTTCCAGCGAGGTAAACTCGCCGGTCAGCCCAGAGGAAGTGCAAAAAGGAAAGATCGCAGAGGACAAAGAAGAAAAGGGAAATTTTGACGCAGGAGTCCAACTCAAAGATTTCACGATCTGCCTCGACGATATTACGAACAAGTCAATAGATACATGGAAGACAGGATTAGAGCTTTCTGAGGATAGTAACTCGATCCTCTCAAGCTTCAAGGGTGACATCGACAAACAATGCCAGGTGCTCGCCATTATAGGAGATAACTCAGAAGAATTCGACGAAAACGACAATCCAGTACTAAACCCAGCAAATATCGACAGAGGAGCAAATCACCTAGCAGAAGGGCAAACACCAGAATCCCTCGCAACCAGGGAAAAAATTCGACTATCAGTCGACGAATGGAGGATAATAAGAGAAGCCGTAGAACACGGCACGCCAATACCATCAAATTCTAGCAAAGACATGCTTTTGGGGTATCACTACGCCCTAAGGCAGCAAGCCAAGCAATTAGCAAAGGAGAAAATAGAGATATAAAAAAGAAAAGATTCAGCCATTGCAGCTAGCGAAGCTGCTCGAAAAGCACGAAGCGACGCATCATACAGCAACGCAAGGCAAAATTGTCGACATGGTTCAAGGTACGATAACCTCGAGTACTCCGACAGGCAAAGTATTTCTAAAAACCTCGATTCGTCCTTCCTATCGGTCAACGAGCAGGGAAACATCCTATCGAAAACTCCTGAAGCAGCACTAGTGGCAGCACATCCATTTCGACTAACTTTACCTTCGAGTTTACTTTCGACACACATCTATTTCGACTAACTTTACCTTCGAGTTCATCCGACGCCCTATCTCCCCGATCCTAAGTCCTTCATCTAGGACATTTGTCGAGTTAACCCTCGTCAACCGTCTTGAAAAACTGTTGACAGAGAAGAACAACTTAGAGGCATGGCCGCGTGAACCTCAAATTAATTATGTGGACCTGAGCATGGCGTATGCATTACCTTGTCCATTCTTGATCCAGCCGGATCCTTCAAAGCCGGGGACGGTGCGAAGCCGCCGTCGCAGACGAACATCTTCCTTAGCAGGAACTTGAAGGACTTGTTCTTGATGCCAGAGCCTCTGCTATTACGGGTGTTGCTCAGGATGACCTTGGTGTTGGGCGAGAGCTCGCCGTTGCCTTCAACGTCGCCGCCTTCATCGCACTTCCCAAGGACTATCCTGTCTACCTCTAGACTGGACGGGCAATTGAGGAACATATCCAGGGGCAGACCGAGGCCGTTCTCGGCCCTGTGGGCGCCGTCGGACTTGGACTTTGCACGCCGGAGGAGCTTCGCGAGGGCGTCTTGGAGCTTCTCCACCTCCTCGATGGTGAACTCCCGCAGGTCGTGCATCGTAACCGGGTGGTCTTCTCCCGCCTGCTCGTCGATAACGTTTCCGAGCGTGCCAATGGAGAGGAAACCTGCGGCATGGTCTTGCTGAGAGCGCCAATGCTGCTGCTCGTCGGTGAGGTGATGTTCCTCCGGAACAACTTGGTATCTCTCTGTCTGGCTTGCAGATCCCAGATCGAATCTCCTGCTCGCTGTTCTGCCATTCAATCTGCTGCGCGCCCAGTTGATGATCTGCAACAGGCCGAAACAAATAAGCTACATTGAAATGTTGGGAGCAGGAAATAGCTCTGATGGGCATAATCGAGCTGACTTACCCCCATGAGTAATGTCTTGTTCCAAATGTAGAGATCTAATGACAGGATTTGGTAGGACAAAATGTTGCCGTGGGGAGCCAATGGAAGATGGCGATGGCAGGATGTTAGATTCAGTTCACGGGCAATTCTTTCAGGTCCCCCCGAGCAGTTGTCGAGTTGGTGTGTCAAGAGACAGTAGTAACCGTTCCAATTCAGTGGCCGCTATATATAGACTTGGTTCCTCTGGCAGGAGGAATCAACAGGTAATAGTAGCTCAAGAAGGTATAATTGAATAGCTCAACACTTGCATGTTTAAGAATGTATATAGTACAGCTGTTTATGTGGTAGGGAGTACAGTGGATTGGAGTGGCTCGTGGACGCAGGTGGGCGATGCAATTGCCAGGCTACATAACCAAATTCCTCCGATCTATTTTTTTGGGAAGAATTCCTCCGATGTAAACTAGAGCATCTCTAGCAGATCGTGTAAAACATCCTGCCCCTACAATAACTTCCATATTTAGGTTTTTTGATGAAACATGGCCCACGTACATATACCATAAAACCCCCGGCTACTTTTTGCCGCCTAGCATGTCCGTCGAGGTCTGTAGCTCCCACTAGTATAGATCGGGCCTTCATACACGGAGCTCATTGTACACGGTTGGATAAATCATCTTCACGCGTGGATGTGCGATAGGAGAACACTAGTGTGCGATAGGAAAAACTTCATCCACGTTTATTTTTGCCCAATCATTTATGATAGTTTGGGCTATGATAGACAGTTATTTGTATTATTTTATAAGTTTTTTAAGATAGCAAACGCTTCTAAACACAAACTGCTATGTCTTGATGTACTTTCGCACACATTTGATTATTAACTGAATGGTGTGCTTGTTGCTTCGGCCGTATATGTTTTATGGTGTATTTTTTGCA
Source organism: Dactylis glomerata (assembly GCA_007115705.1). Taxonomy (NCBI): domain Eukaryota; kingdom Viridiplantae; phylum Streptophyta; class Magnoliopsida; order Poales; family Poaceae; genus Dactylis; species Dactylis glomerata. Next base: position 1,882,527 of record QXEO01000422.1, on the reverse strand, counting down.
GCTGTATCTCTAGTTGTACAAGCAAAACCTCAAACAATTTAACTATATTTGATTGCACAATTCATATATCGAACGTGTACATGCATTTCGCAATAGAATTGATTTCCACATATACAAATGAGTTTTCCTTGGTTACGTTTTTTGTTTTCATCCTTGTATTCTTTGTTATACTTAGTCCAAAAGCCTTGATTTGAAAGATAATTTTCCGACAGGATCTTTGAGACTAGTACAACCTGTGTATAAGCAAGGAAGCGAATTAGTGATATGATTAAAGCAAATAGATCGGTTACAAGTTTTCAGCAAAGAATCTTACTCTTGGTTATGTAGCGTCCTACCTTTTACCAAAGGTAGAACTACTGTGAAACTGATATTCCCTGGATCACTGATAGCATCACAGAACAAAATATAGCATTCATTGCAGATAGTGTACCTTATTACATTGTAGATCCAGACTCTCAGGTCTTTAATTATTACAAAAATAGTTCATAGTCACTTGGACTATCAAATACCAGAGTTCAACTTAAAACACAACGGAAATAAAAGCAATGAGCCTTCATCTTCAGCACCATGCCACAGGCAGTCGTGTTGGTATGCAGGCTCGAGACTCCTCCAATCACTCCTCATCTGAATAACCTACACGTTTGAATATGTAGCTCCAGAAGGGGTCAGTACAACAACGTACTGGCAAATGACACATATATGGTGGCAGTTGTGAAAAGACTACACTACATGACATTTGGCTAGTGGATCTCAAGGCTAGTTTGCGTAAAGCCAATTTTATCCTATATTTCTTGGAAATACCTTTTCTCAAAGTTTTATTTATAAGGGTCAAAATAACCCCCAAATACTACATAGTTGCAAGTTATGTAGCACTAGGCGCAACTCAACAAAATTTGAAGGACAGAAACCACTACCCCTCGGAGTGCATGGCCCTGACTTCACCTGACAGTTTCTAGGTGAGTTTTAAGACATTCAGAAATAGTGATGAGATTCTTCCGATCATTCCATGACTAGAGACTCAAATGTCCATAACCGAGGACATGGCTAATTAATTAGATTTTAGACACCTTGCAAGGGTTGTGCACTTTCACCTTAAGATTCATTTTATGCCCATACATAAAATGAAACAAGACCTTTCAGAAAAAGCATTCAACCAAACTAGTCTGACCGCACCCCCTATATTTTACTACCACCTGCTGTCAGTACTCTTGGTTGAACCCTTAATAATACTCAATCAAGACAGAGCCCATATTGTCATAAGGTTGCACTGGAAGTACATCTAAGCATGGAAACCATATTAATCTCTTTAATCCTAAGTGGCCATCCCGAGCAGCATCCTGAGCTACACATCTATCCTAGCATGTGCCCCAGGACCCACCTACTTCGCTTTTCCGTCTTACCACTCCACCCAGGTAGTTCATTTTAGTTGAAGTTGTTAAATTTTATTCACAAAACAACTTTAACATATAATCATAGCATGGCATCTAAGTTCATTGTAACTTTAGCATCCTACCAAGTGGAGTTTGGAGTTGGCTACACACTACTAGGATCTAGCATTTTATAAAGCAGTAAAGTGTTCCACCTATCATGCATACCAATAAAACAAGACTAGTGCATTGTAAAATAGGTAGGGAACATGTGTGTCACTTGCCTTGATAGCAACCAGAACAGTCACAACAATCACAAGGGTAGTTCAGCTCCTCCTCACAATCTACACAAGCAATGAAGCACAAAAATAAACACACAGTTCATAACATCAAGCATAGACATGTATGCATGCATGCATATGCCCAAATTAATTTCACTCAACTTAAGTTGAGTAGAAAATGTTGTATTAGGGTTCAGATGATGAGTTTTGATGAAACCAAAACAATGCAAGAAGAATTACTCCAATTGCACTTTTAGAAAATTAGTTATTGCAATAACAGTGGCAAAAGAGCAATTAAACTACACTAAGTGTATGCATGAATAAAAGTATGAGAGTTTGTTTTTAAAACAATCTACAAGTCACAAGGAACTCATAGATCACAAGAATAAAGAATTCAGGTTTACAGAGCTAAAGATATTAAATAAACAATATAGAAATAGGTTTTATTTCAATCTGAAATTAGATTCAGATTTATTCGAAAACTTGGAAAACTAACAGTACAATTAAATTCTACATGTCCTAAGGATTCCAACGACATATTATTCATCAAAAACGGATTAACAGAATATTTTCTATGATTTTTGCAAGATTACAGAGATTAAAATCAATTTAAAACAAAATACGAATTTCGGCCGCTCTGGATGCGACACGCGGCGCGCTCTGATTGGCGCATACCGCTTCGGGCGGATCACGTCTCTGGACCGTCGGATCTTATTAGATCTGTGCGGTTCAGATCGCGTACCGGTTCGGTTTTAAAAGATCTAATCTAATCCATCGAATCTAGATCGGACGGTCGAAGCGAAGAGAGGGAGAGGCTCACCGGCGGTGGCTAGGTTTCCGACGAGGTGTGGCTTGGGTCTGCACGTTCTCGTCGATGCGGAGCTCCTCGGCGAAAATTGAGATGACGACGGCGTTGCACGGGTGATGGTGAGCAGATTGGTGGTGGTGGCGTGGTGAGATGGGCAGTGGCGGCGGCGAATTGCTAGGCCGGAGGCTGTGGGTGCTGCGGCGATGTCGCGGTCGATTCTGATGGCGTTGCTGCATGTTCGAGGTGAGATAGGGGTCCGGAGAGAGAGGGCGAGGGGGGGTATTTATAGGGGGCTCGACTTGGCCAAGGGGTTAGGGTTTGGGGGCGTCGGCTTGATCCGACGGCAGCGAAGGACCCGTGCCCGAGCTGGGCTCTGCGAGAGGGATGATAGGCGGGCCCCGCCTGTCAGCCTCTGAAGCAGCGCCGGCGTACCGATTCGGCCGCGGCGTCTTAGTGGGCTGGGCCGGCTTCTCAGCCTGGACCGAATAGGTCACCGCGGCCCTTTTCTATTTATTTTTTTGAATTTTGCTTTTCTCCTTTATCTATTTGATTCAGAAATTGATTTTAAAAACCACTAAAATGCTAAATTTTGAATAACTTCAAATTTGCTTAAATTCTATAGGAACAGAGGTGATGTGATGGGCTAGTGGTGATACTAACACTATAGTTTGAAAAGTAAATATTTGGGAAAAGAAGGGTGGGGGCTCACATAAAATAATAGGTTCTCACATGAATTGATAACTCACTTGAGTTATTAAGAGAGAATTTTATTTGAAACTACTATTTGAAAACAGTAACTACTATGGTTATTCGATGAAATGCAATAATGCTCATGTATGCATGCTGATTTTGATTTTCAAAAATCTAGGGACTAGGGATGTTACAGGTTAGCACAGAAAGGGTCATAAATGGCAAGAGAGACACTTAAGCCTCTCTCGTGACCATGTCGTGCTATATGAAAGCGAGACCTTCATTCTTGTGGTGCACCACAACTTCGATTGCAGGACTTGACGCCCTACATGCAAAACTGAACAAAACAAATTCCTCATGTGAAAATACTTACACCGAAAAGAAAAAACCACATAATGTAAGTAAAACCATGCACTAACCCAGGCGGATAAAGGTTGCTTTCAAGAGTCGAAGGTGCGAGGAACTTCTTCTAAGCAAATGCTAGAAGTATAACCTGGCCGAGCTTCCCTCTTGGTTATGTCTTTGTCTATTTTTTCTTAGCATGTGCCAAGAACACGACATCAGACAGCTAACCTACTCTTCTTATGCAGTGTCACCAAAATCAGATCTGGCCTAATTAGAACATAATATAATAGACCTAACTAACACGTTTGCACATTCATCCTAAATATATAGCATCAGAAATTACATGTATCACAATATAGTAAAGTAGATCTAGAAGTAATCTAATAACATAAAAGTAACAGTAGATCTAGAAGTAACCAAGCGAATCTGCATTTCTAGAAGTGCATATGTGAGATCCTTACTACAACACACTTAGAAATCATGGAAGCTAAGATTGGCAAAGCTAATAAGTAAATCTTAGTAAGGATAGTGCTCGCAGGCGTCATGGCCATGGTGGATGGTGAGGTCGAGCCGACTTGAGCAGAGTTGTCGGAGGCACGTCCGGCCATCGAATCCACCTCTGAAACGACATCGAGGAGGTCATCGTGTCTTCGGTCAGAAGCTATCTTGCTTCCGTCTGGCCGACTAGGTGAGTTATCTGGGACCTAAAATGGGAAGAGACGGTTGTCGAGTAGAGTTAGAGATAATGACTAGCAGCTGGTTCTTATTTATACCAAATATCTTGTAGGGTTGCGTCTGTTGGGCCCTAACGGTTTTTGGCTTCACATCGTGTGCAACAGCGTGGTATTACATACCAATTTTCTGACTATACTCGTTTGCATTGTTTGCGAGAAAAAATTACTGTAAACTTGCACCTTGTTATACCTGACAGTGCTATTTCAAGACTAATTAGGATTAAAATAACAGCCGAAGCATAATGAACACAATTTTCTTTCCCACGGGCATATTTTTTTGCCCCTAATGGGCTAAACTAGAGCACACTATTTTCGATGTGAAATCGTGTGCAACATTATGGTATTACATACCAATTTCCTGACTATACTCATTTGCATTGTTCGCCAGAAATAAATTACTGCAAACTTTCACCCATACAGTTGCATTATTCAAACTACTTGCATCTTGTTATATCTGATAGGGATATTATAACACTAATTAGGATTACAACAACATCTAAAGCATAATGAAGGCAATGTTCTTTGTCACGAGCATATTATTTGATCTTCTTCATCTTCAACTTGTCTTCCTCCGCTTTCATCTTCTGTTTGCGGATAATATCTGCCAAAGTGTGTTTAAACTTCACCTTTTCTTCTTCAAACCTTTTCGCTTTTTCCTCTGCTTTCTTCTTCTCCTCGATAGTCATGCTCAGATCTGCTAGCAGAAGCTGCATGTCCTTGCACGCGCAGCTACAATGGGGGACCTAGAATATTCACATAAAAGCTATCTAATAGGAAGAAGAACAGAAAATAGAGCTTATTGATAATCAAGCCTTAAAAGTTTACCTCTTCTAAGACCGTGTCGTCGTTGACAGAGGAAACCAGCGCATTGAACGCGCTCTCAGCTGCCCTCGAAACCATGGCGATGGGCATCGCCAATCCGTCCTCACTAGGATGCGTGAGGCGTGCTTCGACTGTAATGGCTCCAAATCTGTGAGGCGTTTTGAAAAATTAGGGCACGTGTATTTAAATGAGTGTTATTACAGCACACATAATTTTTTAACAATAAACGGGGTGTGTTGTACCATACACAACGAGGACATGATAACGGTGTGTGTTATTGTATCTTGCACACGGTACTATAACCGAAACCGTAGAAAAAAAATGCACTACTCCCTCCGTCCATCAAAGAGTGGATTATCTTAAATCCATGAGATTGTTTAGTATAAATCACATGAATTTGCACAAAATTTAATATTTAATTAACTCAGTGCACACCATGAGAGTAAAAATAAATCCTGTTTTGCGCCAATTCTAGACTTAATTTTCAGTATTATACTATTTGTGTCTAGATTTATATATATTTATGCACCTGCAAATCATAATCAGAATGGAAATTTCTATCATGGTTTACATGTCAAGTCCATGCCATCAATGTATTTAATAGTTGGCCATGAATTTTGGAGTCGGTTTTTCAAACATCTCCCTCTGTCAGTCAGTAATTATCATGCATTCTGAGTTTAGTTAAAGTCAAAGATTATAAATTTTAACTAAGCATCTAACAAAAAATATCAACATCTAAATATAAAATATTATTTGAATCATTATAAAATATATTTTTATCATTTTGTGTGTGTTATAGATGTTGATATTTTAACTAGTATATATTTGATTAAACTTTATAATGTTTGACTAATTATGGAGGAAGCAAATAATATGGGGAGAGTACTCTAGGCCGGGGATTAGCGAATGCAATCTCGCTTAATTACCCTATAGCTATTTTAATGCTGTACGGCTAGAACTATCATGCGTGTGATGATACCCACCACAAACATAACATAACTTACTAGGAAATTTGCCGCGGCGGCACGCCGCGCCCGTGGTGTTATTTTTAGTAGTTTATTATTTATTTAGAGTGTTTTTGTTGACGCCTTGTTGAAAAATACTATCAGATAGTTATAGCCAAAATTACCGAGGGAGTGAATTACATGGGTTGAAGTATTTACTTATTTGGAGTGTTCTTTTTTAAGCCTCTGCGTACCTACCTTGGCCGGAGGAAGCGACGTAAGGGGCCGACCTCGCCGCCGGCCTATGGCACGGCGTGCCCTCATACTGGAGAGAAGAAAAACAACAGGTGAAACAGTGGTGTGGTGGAGCACGGAAAGATGAAAATGCAATCAACCAAATTGAAGAAACATCAGTAAGAACCGATCAGTGGAAATAAAATAGAAGGAAATAGAACGCCGGCAATCCGGCATCGAGCTCTCTAAGACCAGCTGCACACAAAAAAGGACAGAAATACTGAGGAATCGAGCGCCCGCGCAGCCGTCGGCCTCCACGCGCGGCTTTGTCGTTGAAGCGGGCATAGGAAGGATCTGGCCTCTGGGCCGCGCCGAAGCCAGTGGAGGTGGCGATCGTCAGTCGATGGTTTCGATGGAGAAGATGGTGAGCAGTGAGAGGAGTCTAGAGAGAGCACGTGTCGCAGACGCACTCAGAGCCAATCCAGAACTCCCAACCGCCCCCACCGCTTTGAGCCTTTGACCACAGCGGTAGAAATATCTAGTTGCTTCCAAAGAGAAAGAAAGCCTCAATCATACAGATTGTATCCGACGGCAATACTGATTAGAGAGACTGTAGATTGCAACTTTGATGGCATCTACAGTGACAAAGATTACTTGGCACAGCTCTTAGGTTGGTAAAAATTTGTCGCAGCGGCACGCCGCGCCCGTGGTGTTAATTTTTAGTAGATTATTATTTATTTAGAGTATGATTGGGTTGAAGTATTTACTTATTTGGAGTCTGCTTTTTTGAGCCTTTGCATACCTACCTTTTAACAATTGAAGCTTTAAAAAAAATCTCAAAGTTACCGTAGGAGAATCCCGATGTTCTTTGGAGTGCATCTTTTGACCAATCTCATATCTACCTCTTAATTGATGAAGCCTAAATGAAAATTTTGCGCCCATCGTGCCAATCTTATAGTAGAAGTAGTTAGTGCTTAGAGTGTGTTTTCGGTCGTTGCATATTTACCATTTAAATGGCGAGCCCGTCATGACAATCTTATAGTAGAAGTAGTTAGTGCTTAGAGTGTGTTTTTGGTAGTTGCATGTTTACCATTTAAATAGTGAAGGTTAAAAGAAAAGCCTTCTCAAAGTTACCGCAGAAAAACTTGTACTACATAGGGAGGGAGACAGTTACCATTGAATAGTTGTGTGCGAAATTCATGTTAAATACTTACCGCTTTTGTACCGATAGAAAAATAATATTAATAAATGACTGTCAAGAAATTGTGCACCATTGAGAACTTACTGGTAGATAATAATGGCTAAAGTTGGATAATTGCTGAAGGTGGATTATAGTTGGGGTTGAATAATTTTGTCAAAGAATTACTATTTCCACACCATTGAATGAATACTTCTACAAAATTGACTTTAAAGAATTAAGCATCGCTGAAGACCTATGGTTGGTGAATTACTGCGGTTGAATAATTATATGGGGATTTTTTATCAAGAAAAGATTTGTTGTCGACAAATTTTTGTTGAAAAATAACTAATATTCTAGTAGTAGTTAGTGGTTAGAGTGTGTTTTTTGGCCGTTGCATATTTACCATTTAAATGGTGATGGTTAAAAATGAAGCCTTCTCATAGTTACCGCATGAATACTTCTACTACATAAGAAGGTTGTTACTGTTGAAGAGCTGTGGGGGAAATTCATGTTAAATAATTACCGCTCTTGTATCGATGAAAAATAACGTTGATAAATTGCCATCAAGAAATTGTGCACCATTGAAAAAAATATTGTTACGTAATTATCACCGAAATTACTACAGGTAAATTATAGTTGGGATTAAATAGTTTTATGAAAGAACTACCATTCCTGCACCGTTGAAGAAATACCGCTACAAAATTGGGTTCAAAGAATTAAGAGTCGTTGGAGAATGACTGCGGTTGAAGAGGTATGTGGGGATCTCTTATTAGAGAGAAATCGATGTCGAGAAATTACAGTTGAAATCTAACTATTAGATAATTACCGTTGAAATTACTGTCAGATGATTTACACTTGAGGTTAAAGATTTGAATTTACTGCAAAAATTGACTATAAAAAGGTAGTATTAGATAATTATTATTGAACTTACTATTGGATTGAATTGCACTTAGTGTTGAAATTTGTATAAAAAAATTTACTGCAAAAAAATTACAACACAAACTTTAGCAATTCACTATTCACAGGCTGTTCATCCTATGGCACTGTTCATTTCGCGGTACTGTTCATGCAACTTTAGCGATTCACTATTCGGAGGTACTGTTCGTACTGTGGTACTGTTCATAGGATACTGTTCATCCTGCAGTACTGTTCATACGACCAGTGACCTGTGACGTGGACACTTCTATCGATGGCTGAAAGAGTTTGCCATTATGGCCCCCTTCTTTTCAGCTTATTTTCCAGATTCTCCCAGAAGCTACCCTCCACCAGCTTCTCCCAGAATCTCGTTTCTAAAATTTTCACAACAATCTAGATTAGTCTTCCCAATACTTATCTAGATTGTTGTGAAAATTTTAGAAACGAGATTCTGGGAGAAGCTGGTGGAGGGTAGCTTCTGGGAGAATCTGGAAAATAAGCTGAAAAGAAGGGGGCCTATATAGGTAGATATTCTACTTCACCACTGTCTTGGATTATACTCCAGTATAAAGTACTCTGTCCACGAAGGAGTACAATTCTTACGGAGCCATCGATCGCATGTATCGATTGAACCAATAAAAGGCTTTGACTTAAAAGTAAGAGCCCAAATCTGTAGTACTACAACAAAATTAGATGTTGGTATAATATTCACGGGCTCCATGCTAGTTGGCATTTGACTAGAGCCGTGCCTAGTGTATGTACTTATAGACCTAAATGATGCGCTGTTATCGTACTCCCAGACTAACTACCTGGACTAATGGAGACCTTTCGTTTCTATTCATTGACCCATACAATGGCCATACGTTTTCATTGGGTGAGCGAGGAGCAGCGCGTTGCTCAGAAGTGCAAATAGTTTTTCATTGGGTGAGCGAGGAGCAGCGCATTGGCTGTTCTAGTCAAACAAAGAATTGTGTATAAACATAGACAAGTGCAAATAGTTTTTACACTCTTCATATGTGCCACGTATACCTGGCCGTTCTGCTGAGTACGAACAAGTATATATTAATATCGCAAAGATATCAATTATATATAGCCTTTATAATATTTTAATAGCATTACGGATGCACCCAGTCAAAAAACAATTAAAAGAATTATAGAAAAGAAAAATCCCTCTATAGTGATCTACTACGTGTAGCCATAGAACAAACATCATCAAGAAAACACTAGAAATTCAGCTTTACTAACAGCGACGCCTTTAAAAAAGAAACAGTGCACAAGAGTCGTCATCGCTCGCTCATAGATCATAGGTTTTCACCCTAGAGAAAGTTCTCGCTCACAAAATAATACCTTCAATAAGACCATTGTCAGACACAACCAATTAAGGTCAGACCTTGAATTTTCACCTTGCAAGGTAGGACATTAAACTTCTCCTATTTGCCGCCCACACTTGCTGATTTCGCTGCTACAAGTCACAAATCACCAAGCAAGTTCATTATCGCCACAAAGAATCAAACCATCATTAGTCATCAGAAGCTAGGCTTTCATGTCATTCTCTGTCTCTAACTTCACCATGGACCAAAAGACGTGTACCATAATGGCAATAGACAATATGCTTTGCCATGGTCCCTCTCAAATTGAACTGTCAGAAAAAATATGGGTGCGCACGGTCAAATACCATCACATCCAGCAATCTCCAGGCATGTCGCCCAGGGGAGTTCATCGACAAAGACTTCCGAAATACGACACTCCAACCGGATCAATGATGTCAGGAATAAGGTACATCTTCGTATTGGTGCGAGAGAAACCCTAGGACTGTCACCTTATTCATGGTCTCGGATGGGACTAGATGGTGGGATCCAGACATCCGTTGCCTGGGTGAATGCCGACACTGCCATGGTGCCCAGCGACCGGCGCCACAGGCAAGACTACTCCTGCCCGCCACCAAAGCCGAGGATCTGTAGACCCGCACGGGCCAAGATGTTCCGAGGAGGCTCAGAGCTCCCGGCCGCTGCAGCAGGGGCGCCACCCTGCCGCCATGTAGCCAGCCCCACAAGCTCTTCCTGGTCCGAAGACCACGACACCCGTAGATCGACTCCACAAAAGCAGTCGCAACACCACCAGGAGGAAGCCACTCCCTCCTACATCGCCGAAGCTCCGCCCTCGCCCGTGTCGCTGGATCAAAAAAATCAAAATAAATTCTAAAAATCGAAATAATCTTAAAAGACACAAATATTTGAATTATTTGAAAATTTAATCATAATGGGATTCACACCGGAACGATGAATTCCCACTCGGTCATCGATCCTCAAATTTTTCTAGGCCAAGCACGCTTAACTTCTCAGTTCTATTTGAATAAGCTACCCCTACGCTACTCAAGTCCTTATTGATATTAGTATTATATCAATCCTCTTAAGCTATATGTGTGTATGTGTATATTTATATGTGTGTGTTTAATTTTTTAAAAACCTACAAAATAAAAAGATTCTATTTTTTGAAAAAAATCTAAAATTTAAATAATCCTATATTGGACACATGCGTGGCTCTTGGGACCGTGAGGAATGCCACAGAGGTCATTTTCCGTTTCCTCCCACAAAAAGTGTGTTTTTTATCTTCGAAGTGGCAAAATTGGATTTCTTTTTTTTTGTAAGGCAGCTACCGAAACAACATTTCGAAAGTTGGGAACAATATTCCACATAAATAATAGACCATTCAGGATACGCATATCAGCTCTTATTTTTACGCGCAAACCTTTAGGGGTATCTTCTGAATTTTACACAAGCTCCAGTCATTTTCGCTGAAAGCAGGGTGGGTTTGCACTTTATACTCCCGATTTTTTCTAAAAAAATCATTTTTGGATTCACAACACTTTATTTTTTCACTAAACTTTGACCATTATAGTGGGAGTCGCAGTGCATGGTCGAGAGTGGGAGTTTTCGTGCGTCGTTATTTCATGCGGGCCCCAAATCAGGCATAACTAATTCAAAATAAATAAAAAACTGAAAGACCTTCACGTGGCATAATTTTATGTGACTTAGTTGTGATAATAAAATTCAAAACTTGATTACGGTAGTTTTTCAAAAGTCCCTTCATAAAAATGAGCTACCATGATCAAGGTTACATGGCTTTTAGGTCAAATGAGTTAGGTCACGGTCCTGATCATGGCATAGTTTGTCATAACGAGCCCATATCGGATACACACGTGGAACTTGGGACGACGAGGAACACCACAGAAGCCGTTTTCCATTTTGTCCCATGAAAAATGTGTTTTCCATTTTCAAAGTGCCAAAATCGGGTTTTTTTGTGAGGCAGCTACCAAAATGACATTTTGAAGCTGGGCACAACATCCCATATAAATAATAGACCACCTGGAATACGCATATCGACTCTCGTTTTGATGCACAAATCTTTAGAGGTATCTTATGAATTTTGTGCAAGTTCCTGCCGATTTTGTGGGGAGAGGGCCCCAAATTGGGCATAAATAATTGAAAATAAAAATAAAAATGCAAGACCGTCGTGTGGTGTCATTTTATGTGACCTAGTTGCGGGAAAAACCTCAAGGAATATGTTCATTGATGTGTAATTCATGCAGCAAAAAACCCTAAACTCAGGGTCAAAATAGCAATAAATACTAACGTACACCATGTGTCAAAAATTGGCTCAATCCAAGAAGATTTAGGGTGTTGAAAGAGATATCCTAGCTTAACCCCGTTAACCCTACCCCCTTAACCCCGTCGAGTTCAGAATCATAGAATTTCAAGCTTAGTATTTTTTGCCTTAAAAGGGGTCACATAAGATGACGCTACGTGAAAGTCTGGCGTTAATCTATTTTTTGAAGTAGTAATGATTTTCAGAGACCCACATAAAATAACCCTAGCTGGAAAATAAAAAGTGAACGGGCATACATTCCCCATGTGTGGTTTTGGTAATTAATGACAATCACTATGGACTAATGTTTGCATTGAGTTATATTTATAGGATTTGCCCATAGACAATGCTTGAGTCATATGTTGGCTTTAAGGTTGTAATAAGAAGATAAAGTGATGCTCAAAGCAATATTCAAGGAAAGAAGATGAAGTGCAATATTGATCAAGTCAATGTGCAAAGAACGAAGTCAAGATAGTGCAATGGATTCATGAAGATGGATCTTTGCTAGGCTCTCCCATATTGGGGTATGGGGAGTATTTGGAGAAGTCTTCATGAAGCTTGTGCTAGCAAGCGCAATCAAGAAAGACGGTCCAACTTGAGAGAGACAAGACCGTCATTATCTAGCTCAAGTGGAATGCGCAAGGCAAATGTATGATCTTGATAGGGTTTCTTACTTACCGGTATCATAGTGTTTGGAAGACCAGGTTTTCTGATCGATAGTCATACTATCAAGAGGGGCTCTCGAGTGAGTAACTTAATCGTATCAATTCGGAGAGAGCTCAAACGTTTGCATACTTGGAATCATCTTTCTTAGTTCTTATTTGGGTTTTATCCATGTGAAATTCTAGAGCTTGTGGTTATTTCCATGACAAGCTCTAGCTCATCAAAAACGGATTTCGCATGAAACACTTATTGGGTTTTTGGTGTTTGGAGATTTTACCGGTTTGTATGAAGAGAGGTGAAACCTTTAATCATTTGGTTTTATCCTCCTTTGTTGGATTATGATGTTTATATGGATAAAGTTGTAGATCTCCTTGTGGTGATTCCAACAATCCCAAGATCATCGTAAATGGGGTCGGGATGCAAAAGTTGTTGCAGTTCAAATTTTTCAGTAAGGACCTGGACTGCCGTCAATAAGATGGAGGGGCGGAGTTTTGCGCCGGATTTTTTTGGTGTAGGGCCAGATTATCTGCCCCATTTCTGGCCGGATTATCCGGGGGGCGGATAATCTGCCCCCCTTTTGGCCGGATAATCCGCCCTCCAGGACTGCAACGGCTACATTTGGGAGGGGGTATAAATACCCCTCCCCTTCTTCAAGCTCGAGTTTGGCTATTCTTCCTCTCTCTCTCTCCACTCCATTTTTGACCTTGAATAGCTTCTCCTACTCTCTATTTGACAAGGGTATAGATAATAGAGCCCATCAGTTGAGTACCCTGAGGCCCGTTAAGCTAGGCCCAATTGTAATACTAGTTGAAATACGAGTTCATGTCGTGTGTCGATATTGTAATCTGTATCGGATCCCACCCGATCCTCGAGACCTCGCCACCTATATATAGGGGCCAGGAGGGGACAGTGTAGGACAGATTGAAAGCAAGCCAGGTTCTACACCCTCGTTTACTTTCATAGCCACCTTGTTTGACTGATTTTACCTTCGAGTTCATCCGACGTCATATCTCCCCGATCCTAAGTCCTTCATCTAGGAAATTTGTCGAGTTTAACCCTTGTCAATTGGCGCCGACCATGGGGACTCTGGGCGTTGGAATCATGAATTCGACGGCTTTTTTGCTTTTAGCCAATAATAATCCAGAAATCGACAAAAATCAAAAGATGGAATTGACGTTCGGAAGTCTAAGCTTCAACATCGGACCTTCGGGTTCAACTTGCCTTTCGGATCCGACGAAATCAGTTCCGTCGGCAAGCAAAACAGAGAGAATCATAGCATCTGGATCATCTGTAGGCTCTTCTAGCGAGGCAAACTCGCCAGTCAGCCTAGCAGCAACAGAAAATCTGTAGGAAAAATGCGAGGAACCCGACGAAATCGGGCAAAAGACCATTGTGGAAGCAGCAGTGGACAAATCAAGGGACATCGCCAGCAGAAGCAGCGGCGTCTCCAGAAGCATACACCAATTATGCGTCATCATCACTGAAGCAGCAGAAGAAGAAAACAATCACGCTGGCAATGAGGAGGTCGACATGCAAGTCGACAAAATAAGGAGCAATGGCAAGAAAGAGAAGGAGAAAGTGCATGTTTCGGCCGGAGAGTGGAGAATGATCATGACAGCTATCAACCACGGGACTGATGTACCCGCAGATTCAAGAAGAGAAGTTTTAATGGGATACCAATACGTGCTACACCAGTGCAAAAATAAGTTAAGGCGGGAAAGAGACATGATTATGAGAAGCCCAGATTACAACAGCACACCAAGTGAAGGATATTGGAGTGAATATAGCAATTCATCATAGTCCAGCATGGAGAGACATAGAGATCCAAAGCACAACAGGAGGACAACAGCACAGATAAGAGAGGAGAGCTACACGAAAAGTCAAAGCCTGCAGCAGTCAGAAGAAGAAGAAGATTTCGTTCAAGAAACACCAGAAGCAGCGTTGGTAGCAGCACATGCGTACCTACTAACCACACAACCAGAGCCTAGAGATCCACGAGAGCACATGCATCAGGCCGCAATACGAAGTCTCGGGTTGGTAGAAGACAAATTAATGGGAAAGCTTCCAGAGGAAAAACTGACACGTCGAAAAGAAAGGCGAAAGAAGAATTCAAGCGCAAATCCTTGCGAAACAAACCCAATGATTCATCAGAAGATGAGAAGCGAAAAAAAGGAGGGAGGACACAAGGAACATAATAGCACAAGCACGAGTAAACAACTCACGCTATGCGTGGAGAGAGAAAAACTACGAAGACGATGAAAAAGAGATGGGCGCGTGATGTCTATGCACTTCTATTCTTGTAGACACTTGTTGGGCCTCCAAGTGCAGAGGTTTGTAGAACAGCAGCAAGTTTCCCTTAAGTGGATCACCCAAGGTTTATCGAACTCAGGGAGGAAGAGGTCAAAGCTATCCCTCTCAAACAACCCTGCAATTACGATACAGAAAGTCTCTTGTGTCCCCAACACACCCAATACACTTGTCAGATGTATAGGTGCACTAGTTCGGCGAAGAGATAGTGAAATACAAGTGGTATAGATGATTATAAGTAGCAAACGTGATGTGAAATAAATATCGCTGCGAGCAAACAAGTAACAAAATAGCAAGTAAACGGTGTGCAATGCTTGGAAACAAGGCCTAGGGATCATACTTTCACTAGTGGACACACTCCCAACAATGTAACATGACTGAACAAATAACTTCTCTTTGCTAAGGCACTCTGAATTACTCTCCTATTGAATAACACTAATCATTGTGTAGTGGCTACAGAAGCACCCCTTAAAGTTCATCAAGTACTTGACAAACACCACTCATAGAGATATCCAAATCAGATCACAATTCAAGATAGAAATCATTGCAACTTAGACCAAGTACTAACACGGTGCACACACTGTCAAGATTACACCATGAAAGGAGGAATAGATCACTCAATACTATCATAGCAATAATTATTCTCATAATCCACAAGAGATCACAATCATAGCCTAAACCAAGTACCACCATGATACACGCACTGTCACCGTTACACCATAGCAGGAGGAATAGATTACTTTAATAACATTGCTAGAGTACACAAAATATCTGAATAATAACATGTACTTGTTCAACATGATACAAAGCTCACGATCACATAAAGATCACATCATGGGAGAGAGAGGTGAACCATATAGCTACCGGTAGAGCCCTTAGCCCCGGGGATGAACTACTCCCTCCTCATCATAGGAGACAGCAAGGTTGATGGAGATGGCGGTGAGGTCAATGGAGACGGCGGAGACGGCGATGGAGACTGATGGAGATGGCTCCGGGGGCACTTCCCCGTCCCGGCAGGGTGCCGGAACAGAGACTTCTGTCCCCCGAAATTCGTCGGCGATGGCGGCGGAGCTCCGGAACTGTTTCTGGAAAATTGCCGAATCCCCTAGGGTTTTCCATCCCGAGGCTTCTTATAGGCGAAGGGGCGATGTCAGAGGAGGGCCAGGGCCTCCTCACACATGGCTGGCGCGGCCAGGGGCCTGGCCGCGCCACCTGTGTGTGTGGGGCCCTTGTGGCCCACCTCCTACTCCTCTTCGGATCTCTGGAAGCTTCCGGGTAAAATAAGACTTCTGGCTTTGGTTTCGTCCAATTCCGAGAATATTTCCTGTGTATCACTTCTGAAACACAAAAACAGCAGAAAACAGGAAACTGGCACTGTGGCACTTCGTTAATAGGTTAGTTCCGGAAAATGCATAAAAGTGCCACTAAGTGTAACGAAACAATAGGCAAATGGTGTAAAAACAAGCATGGAGCATCAAAAATTATAGATACGTTTGAGACGTATCAAGCATCCCCAAGCTTAACTCCTGCTCGTCCTCGAGTAGGTAAGTGATAACAAAAGAATAATTTTTGAGGTGACATGCACCTACACAATCTTGATCATATATGTAAGCATTGGTGAGCTGGGATCAATAGAACTTAAAACATGGGCATGAAGATATATAATCATGACAATAAGAACTTAGCAACCATGTTGTAAACATGCAAATGAACACAAACAAAAGATCATGAAAATGAAACAATGAAAGTCAAACATGTGTTCAAATCATAAGGAAAAACATACAAATGGTTTTCAGCTTGTCCTTCAAAGAGAGCAAAACATAAATGCATAGGACACCTTCAAGTTTAAGAGGGCGACTAGATACAAATAATTTAAGAACAAGTGAAACCAACAATATGAATCAATCAATGAACTTTGGGACAATGCATATTACACTAAGAATGACAACTATGCTCTCTTAATGGTGCATAAAGAAAGAAGGTGGTGACTCAACATAAAAGTAAATGAAAGACCCTTCGCAGAGGGAAGCAGTGATTAAACATGTGCTAGAGCTTTTCATTTGTAAAACAGAGAGATAAAACTTGAGTTTTGAGAGGTGGTTGCTTTTGTCAACGACTAGCAATGGGGTTCTTACTATCTTCCATACAAAAATAAAGCAAGTTTTTGAGAGAGAGATTGGCACTCTTGTGCTCTTTTTATAAAACTTGGCACTCCTCCCCACCTTTTCCTTTCACATACCATGGCTAACCGATTCCATCGGGTGCCCACCAACATTCACATTCTTTGGAGGAGTGCCTTTTTTCTTTCTTTTTTTCCTTTTTTTTCTTTTTGGAATAAGCAATATGGAAGATAGCAAATCCGACCACTACGTCCCCATGAGCTGAAAACAGTGTCACAAAACAAGAAGTATTTTGAAGGTTTTGAAAGGTAGCACATGGAAATTTTACTTTGGAATGGCTTACAAATACCATGCATAGGAGTTTATAGTGGACACAATGGAAAACTTTGGCTTTTGGGAGTTGGATGCACGAGTAGAGCTCATACTCAGTACAAGGCGAGGGCTAGCAAAAGACTGGGAGCGACCAACTAAGAGAGCAATAATGGCCATAATCATGCAAAGCGACAAAGCGACATTAAAAGAAGCATAAGATGGCATCAAAAGTCAAAAACTAAATGATCATGAAGGCTAATGGCGACTTTGTAAGAGTCTAACATGTGTGAGCATGCGCCAAGTCAACCCAAATAAAGCATCAAGGAGAAAACCAAAATAATGCTTCCAAATAATTAAAACAACGCATGATTTTTTCAAAGGCTCATTAAGCAATCTCAGTTATTTGAGACAAGTCATGCTACAGCAAAACCACTAAGCATACTATCAAAAAGACATCAAGCATGACATGAAAAAGCCTAAGCCGCAGTCTACACAAGCTCCTTCTTGTACCACTATTTTGCACAAAGCTTTTTCTCTTTTCCAACACCATTCAAACTTTTTATAAACACCTCTTTTGATGAAAACCAATAAAGACCAGAGGCAAAAATACACCTTGATGAAAAGATATAACCAGATCTGAACACAAATCAAGGCGAAAAATGCAAGCTAAACCCAGTAGCAGAAAAAGAGAACACTCGTTGAAACGATAAGAGTGAAAAACAGAGTGTTCTTGGCAAATGAAAAACGGAGTTCATCTCCCTCCAAAACAACATGATGTGATCTAACCATTTATTGCAGCAAACTAAACTAAACTAATACTGAAAGCAAAAACAACTGACGCTCCAAGAAAAACACATAGTGCATGAAGCAATAAAAATATAGTGTTTTGAAAGGTGACCTGATTTTTGCCGATGAAGAAGGGGTGCCTCGGGGGCATCCCCAAGCTTTGACGCTTGTACTTCTTGGATATTTCTTGGGGTGATGCATGGGCATCCCCAAGCTTGAGCTTTTGTCCATTCTTCAACTCATCTCATCATTCTCCAATCCCTACACTTGAAAACTTCCTTCATACAAAACTAAACACAAATCTATTAGCAACATTAGTGTAAGCATAGCATTGAATCAACCCTTTTTGCTTCAGGTTTCAACCTAAAACCACCAAATATTAAGCATATACTACTTTAGCAACTTCCCCAAAAGTTCCATGATCAAAAGAACTAAAAAAGAAAGCGATAAAGCGGCAAACACAAATATTGGCAGAAATCTGTCAAAACAGAATAGCTGACAAAGGTCGAATTTTTAAGGGGTTTTCTGTTGCTCAAATCAAAAAGTGTTCAACTAACAAAAGTTTGGATATAACCTGGGGCATATGTACAAGAAATCTCAGGTCCAAAAGATATACAGAGAATTTTCATGAATTTTTACGGTGCAGCACCGAAAACAGTTTCAGGACAGCAACATCCCCAAATCTTTACCTCACTCAAATTAGAGGCTTCCCTTGGCACAAAAACGAAATAAACAAGATAAGGAGCGGTTATTATAGTAGTAATAACTTCCAAGACTCAAATAAAAGAAAAAGTACTAAAAATAAAACAATGGGTTATCTCCCAAGAGTGCTTTTCTTTAACGCCTTTGAGCTAGGCGCAGTAATTTGCAAAGATGCTCATGTGGGCGCCATATGAGAGCTTGAGGCAAAGGCGCCATATAGGAACTTATTGCAATAGAGAGCATCAAAAAGCAAATGTGAAAGACATTTATATCTGAACCACTTCCTATGCATAGGAATCTTGTAAGAAAATAAATCAACGAGGCACATAGTAGCAAGCATGGATAGATAAAACAAGTGCCACTTCAAGATTTGCAACATAAATAGGGGAAACTCAATATTGTTGAGATCCATCAAACCATGTTTCCCTCTCTCATAATAACTTTCAGTAGCATCATGAATAGAACTAACAATATAACTATCACATAAAACATCCCTATCATGAGCCACATGCATAAAAGAATTAATACTCACCACAGGAACAATAGTAGTAGGAGCAGATTCAACAGAATAATTATTCTCATCACCATAATCATCAAAAATAGGAGGCATATTATAATCATAACTATTTTTCTCCTCAAAAGTAGGTGGACTGAAAATAACATAATCATCATTGTAATCATCATAAATTGGAGGTAAAGTATCATCAAAGTAAATTTTCTCCTCCAAAGCTAGGGGACTAAAAAGATCATTTTCATCAAAACTAGCTTCCCCAAGCTTAGATTTTTCCATAGCATTAGCAATAATGGTGTTCAAAGAGTTCATACTAATAACATTGCCATTAGCATGCAAATAAAGTTCCATAGGTTTTTTAATTTTCTCTTCAAACACTTCATGTCCTAACTCAAGATAAATACTATAAAGCTCTCTAATTTTTTTTTTCCATTAAGCCTAACTAGTGAAAATAAAAACAAGAAACAAAAAGATGTAATTGTAGAATCTAAAGGAAATAACTCCGAGCACTCACACAGGAGGATGCGAGTACCTTTTACCTTACCTCCCCGGCAACGGCGCCAGAAAAGAGCTTGGCGCGTGGTTGACGAGGGAGGTTATTCTTCTTCAATATGAGTGCCTTTTACCTTTCCTCCCCGGCAACGGCGCCAGAAAAGAGCTTGATGTCTACGCACTTCTATTCTTGTAGACACTTGTTGGGCCTCCAAGTGCAGAGGTTTGTCGAACAGCAGCAAGTTTCCCTTAAGTGGATCACCCAAGGTTTATCGAACGCAGGGAGGAAGAGGTCAAAGCTATCCCTCTCAAACAACCCTGCAATTACGATACAGAAAGTCTCTTGTGTCCCCAACACACCCAATACACTTGTCAGATGTATAGGTGCACTAGTTCGGCGAAGAGATAGTGAAATACAAGTGGTATAGATGATTATAAGTAGCAAACGTGATGTGAAATAAATATCGCTGCGAGCAAACAAGTAACAAAATAGCAAGTAAACGGTGTGCAATGCTTGGAAACAAGGCCTAGGGATCATACTTTCACTAGTGGACACACTCCCAACAATGTAACATGACTGAACAAATAACTTCTCTTTGCTAAGGCACTCTGAATTACTCTCCTATTGAATAACACTAATCATTGTGTAGTGGCTACAGAAGCACCCCTTAAAGTTCATCAAGTACTTGACAAACACCACTCATAGAGATATCCAAATCAGATCATAATTCAAGATAGAAATCATTGCAACTTAGACCAAGTACTAACACGGTGCACACACTGTCAAGATTACACCATGAAAGGAGGAATAGATCACTCAATACTATCATAGCAATAATTATTCTCATAATCCACAAGAGATCACAATCATAGCCTAAACCAAGTACCACCATGATGCACGCACTGTCACCGTTACACCATAGCAGGAGGAATAGATTACTTTAATAACATTGCTAGAGTACACAAAATATCTGAATAATAACATGTACTTGTTCAACATGATACAAAGCTCACGATCACATAAAGATCACATCATGGGAGAGAGAGGTGAACCACATAGCTACCGGTAGAGCCCTTAGCCCCGGGGATGAACTACTCCCTCCTCATCATAGGAGACAGCAAGGTTGATGGAGATGGCGGTGAGGTCGATGGAGACGGCGGAGACGGCGATGGAGACTGATGGAGATGGCTCCGGGGGCACTTCCCCGTCCCGGCAGGGTGCCGGAACAGAGACTTCTGTCCCCCGAAATTCGTCGGCGATGGCGGCGGAGCTGCGGAACTGTTTCTGGAAAATTGCCGAATCGCCTAGGGTTTTCCGTCCCGAGGCTTCTTATAGGCGAAGGGGCGATGTCAGAGGAGGGCCAGGGCCTCCTCACACATGGCTGGCGCGGCCAGGGGCCTGGCCGCGCCACCTGTGTGTGTGGGGCCCCTGTGGCCCACCTCCTACTCCTCTTCGGATCTCTGGAAGCTTCCGGGTAAAATAAGACTTCTGGCTTTGGTTTCGTCCAATTCCGAGAATATTTCCTGTGTATCACTTCTGAAACACAAAAACAGCAGAAAACAGGAAACTGGCACTGTGGCACTTCGTTAATAGGTTAGTTCCGGAAAATGCATAAAAGTGCCACTAAGTGTAACGAAACAATGGGAAAATGGTGTAAAAACAAGCATGGAGCATCAAAAATTATAGATACGTTTGAGACGTATCAACGCGTTATGTTTTACCCGTAGGGTTCGCAAAACGCGGGTACCCAAAGGTTCCAAGTTGCCACATGATCAAGAAAAGTATGATGGGTCGCAAGAGCCCACTCTATGGTTGTCAGATTACCTGCAAGCAGTAAAAATACTAGGAGGAACAAGAGCAACAACCATGCAAAGTTTGCAGTTACACCTCACCGGCGCAGCGCGGTCCTGGTTAAATACCTTCCCCAACGATTCCATCGGAAGTTGGGGGAATTAGAGAGTCAATTCGCAAGAAATTTTTGCTCAACATATAAGCAACCAGCATCATTGGAAGAAGTCAAATCGTGCATACAGAAAAGAGACGAAACCCTACGCTCTTATATACAACGCTGGAGTATAATCAAAAACTCAGCAAAAGACGTCTCTGACGAAAGAGCAATAGACGCTTTTTCGAGTGGCCTTCATCGTTCGGACCTAGTGGAAGAAATAGGGAGAACAAGGCCAAGGACAGTGTCTGAGCTAATGGAAGTAGCCAACAGATTTGCCGATGGAGAAGACGCGTATAACAACAAAAGGGGGCGTTCACCAGAAGTCGACAAAACAAGCAGGCAAAGGCGAAGATACCGCAATGGCGACAACCACAGAAGGCAAAATCAGATAGCCGCAGGATATGACAGAAGGAACGAAGAAGGCTATGAAAATATCGAATTTCCAACAAAAGATGGTAGGGGAAAGGAGAAACCAAGGTACTCGGGTCCCTCGGCAGAAGATATGCTATATGGTCCTTGTCGCATCCATTATGCTTACCTAGATGGGAAAAGAGTTTCCAACCACCAGATGAAGGATTGCAGAACCTTCCCACGGTTGCAAAACGCCATGGATTCAAGCCAAGGGGCATGACAGGGAGGAAAAAGCATAAGTCAAGGATATCAAATGCAACGACTCGCAAAACAGCTGGAGTCAAAAGTATACATATCAGCAATGATCCAACCAGTGCCAAAGTCAAAAAAAGAAAGGACGAAGAGCATATCAAGACATGTCAACCTGGCAATATCATCGCCACCAGCTACTACAGAGTATCTAAAGTGGTCCGATCAACCAGTTAGATTTAGCAAAGCAGACCACCCAAGGAAAGTTCCCAGGCCAGGGCACGCACGAATGGTACTAAAGGCGCAAATAGGGGGTACGATATCGGGAGAGTATTCATGGATGCAGGAAACGGCATAAATCTAATATATGCGAGAACTCTGAGGGCAATGTGCATCTCACTAGAAAGTCTCAAGCCAACAGATTGCTCTTTCCACGGCATAGTACCAGGAGGCGCCAATTTCCCTTTTGGAAAAATAGAACTTCACGTCTGCTTCGGTAATAGCAATAATTATCGCAGAGAGAAGCTGGAGTTTGAAGTCATGGATTGGCCTTCACAATATCACACAATCCTGGGGCGCCCAGCATTTGCAAAATTCATGGCAGTACCTCATTACGCATATCTTACATTCAAGATCCCAGGACCCAAAGGAACAATCACGGTACAGGACAGTTTTGAAGTATCCAACACCTGTGATAAAGAATTCAATAGACTGGCGCAAACCTTCGGCATGACAGCAGAGTACGCGAGACTAAAAGGCGAAACCGACCACAACGTGCTACCCAACATCGAGCGATCCCTGCCAGACCAGGCTTTCGATGCAACTCAAGACTCGAAGAAAATTCAGGTCCACCCTACGGACCTGAACAAGACTACCTCTATAGCAGTAAACCTGGATCCCGAATAGGAAAGCGCGCTCGTCGAGTTCCTCCGTGAGCGCTAGGAAATCTTCGCCTGGTGTCCTTCGGACATGCCAGGGGTTCCTAGGGAACTCGTCGAGCACGCACTAAACGTTGATCCCAAAGTGAAGTCAGTCAAACAACCATTGAGGAGATTTGATGAACCCAAAAGGAAAGCAATAGCATCCGAGCTACACAGACTCGAAAATGCAGGGTTCATTTGAGAAATCAAAACATCGACTTGGGTATCTAATCCAGTTATAGTCCCTAAGAAAAACACAGATGTGCAAAGAGTGTGTGTCGACTACACATCTCTCAACAAGCATTGTCCAAAGGATCCCTTCCCTCTACCTCGCATTGATCAAATTATTGACTCAACAGCAGGGTGCGCAAGGCTTCCCTTCCTGGATGCATAGGTCCATAGCAGTAGCTAGATGGTTGTCATCTCCTCCATGTGCTTCATGTTTAGATCTTGTGAGCTGCCTATCATGATCAAGATCATCGTTGTGTAATTCTACATGTTGTGTTTGTTGGGATCCGATGAATATTGGTACTTTGTAAAGTTGATCTATTGATTTATCATCTTTATGTTATCTCTATGTTGTTTATGATCTTGCATGCTCTCCGTTGCTAGTAGATATCTTGGCCGAGTAGATGCTAGTGACTTCAAGGGGGAGTATTTATGCTTGATAGTGGGTTCATGCCTCTAGTAACTTGGGGGAGTGACAGAAACCTCTAAAGTTGTAGATGTGCTGTTGCTACTAGGGAGAAAACAACAATCATGTGTTCAAGGATATTTGTATTGTTTACATTACATACTTTGCTTAAGGCGGTAATCTGTTGCTTGCAACTTAATACCCAATGGTTGCTCGGACGACATCCGGAGGGTGGATTATTAGTCATAGATGTAGTTGGATTACGGACTATGTATTATGTTGTAATGCCCAAGTGAATCTCATAGTGATCCTCATGACATTTATACGCTTACTTTATTCTATCAATTGCCCAACTGTAATTTGTTTACCCAGCATGTTATTTATCTTATGGAGAGACACCACTAGTGAACTATGGACCCCAGTCCATTCTTTTACATTGTTATTACCGTTTACCATTTACTTGTTTTATTTACATTCTTGCAAACTACTATCTTTTACCACTCGATACGCTTAATCCTTTGTTTACAGCAAACCGGTGAGATTGACAACCTCACTGTATGTTGGGACAAAGTACTTGGTTGTGTTGTGTGTAGGTTCCACGTTGCTGCAGGTGCAAAGCTACGCCCTAGACGAGGCGCCATATACAAATTGTTCGGAGCTATCGCGAAGCTAGCGAGCATCAACCTTTAGAAGTTTGGTTCTTTCTCCTACTGGTTCGATATACCTTGGTTTCATACTGAGGGAAGACTTGCTGTTGTGCTCATCATACCTTCTCTTGGGTTTTCCAACTGGGCGGTCATCTATAAAACTCCTACATCAACACCGCACCATCAACAAGTTTTATGGCATCGTTGCTGGGGAGAAAGAGGATTTCTGCAAGGGGAGTCTCTCGCTTCCAATCTTTTACTTTGTTATTGCTTTGCTTCATTTTTTTTTGCTTGCATCTTTTTATCAAAAATACAAAAAAATAGTTCCTTTGATAGCTTGCATTCCGTTACTTTTACTTTTAGTTCATTATGTTGTTCCCTAAGTATGCTCTGGAGGACCTTACAATAGGTAGTGGTTCTATAATTGGGAAAGGTAACATCGAGGAGTTCTATAATCATGTTTGAAAGGACACGGATGTCGCCTAGAGGGGGGGTGAATAGGCGATTTAAAACTTTTATGAGTGGCTTGACAAATGCGGAATAAAACTAACGTTTAATTTGCCAAGCACACAAAATCTAAATAAACTAGGTTCACCTATGTGCACCAACAACTTATGCTAAACAAGATAAGCAACTATGTGATAGCAAGATATATATAACTTCAAGCACGAAGGCTATCACAAAGTAAATTGCATAAGTAAAGGAGTTCGGGTATAGAAATAACCGAGGCACGCGGAGACAATGATGTATCCCAAAGTTCACACCCTTCCGGGTGCTAATCTCCGTTGGAGCGGTGTGGAGGCACAAGGCTCCCCAAACGCCACGGAGGCTCACCGTAATCTCCTCGAGCCCTCCTACCAAGATGGAAGACCCGATCCACTATGGGACCCTTGAGGGCGGTCACCGAACCCGCACAAAGCTTGGGGCTACTCCACAACTTAATTGGAGGCTCCCAAATCCACAAAGCCACTAAGATTGGGGCACACTCCACAACTCAATTGGAGGCTCCCAATAATCGCCACGGAGACACCACAAAGCTTGAGAAGATCTCCACAACTTAATTGGAGGTCCCCAAGAAATCCACTAAGCCGTCTAGGGTTCAAAGAACCCAAGAAGAAATAAGCTTCTTGCTTTCACCACCGAATCTCCGAGGAGAACTCAAACCGATGCACCAAATGCAATGGCAAGAACACACGAAGTGCTCAAATCCTTCTCTCTCAAATCCTACCAAAGCAACAAATGCTATGGAGGGATATGAGAGGAAGAACAAGGAGGAAATCCACAAAGAACTCCAAGATCTAGATCCAATAGGTTCCCCTCACTTAGAGGAGAAAGTGATTGGTGGAAATGTAGATCTAGATCTCCTCTCTCTTTTCCCTTAAAAAGATGCAAGAAACATGGAGGGAATGGAGGAGGGAGGGCAAGCTTTGAAGGTCAACAATGGAGGAGAGAGAAGCCCAAAAACGTGGTTGGTTCAAGGAGGAAGAAGGGTATTTATAGGTGGGGAAAAATATGGCCGTTGGAAGCAGCCCACCGGCCAGTTCGGCCGTAAGTCCGGCGGCGCCGGCCTCTGGGCTGGACGGTCCGGTGGAAAGTCCGGCGGGACCGGACGCTTCGCCGGATGTCCGGCGGCCCGCCGGGCGGATCCAGCGCTGGGCCAAAAAAGCAGCCAGAACACCAGTTTGGCTGGACCGCCGGAATGGTCTGGTCCGCCGCCGGAAGGTCCGGCCTGGAGCCCGACCTGGCCGGACCAGGGGCCGAAATGGACAGCCCAAAAACCAAATAACTTTTGCAAGGAAACTCCGAATGAGATGAAACCAATTTTGTTGGAAATAATAAGAACCAGCAAGGGAGAATTTACTATGAATTTAGAGGTAATAAGCGTCTCTATATGAGGAACCGGTAAATTCTCCAAACACCAAAAACGCAATAAGAGATCCATACAAAATCCGTTTTTGATGAGCTGGAGCTTGCCATGGAAATAACCACAAGCTCTAGAATCTCACATGGATAAAATCCAAATAAGAACCAAGAAAGATAATGCCAAGTATGCAAAGGTTTGAGCTCTCTCCAAACGATATGAATAAGTTACTCACTCGAGAGCCCCTCTTGATAGTATGGCTATCGATCCTAAACCCGGTCTCCCACACTATGAGACCGGTAAGAAAGAAACCCTATCAAGAACATACCTTTGCCTTGTGCATTCCACTTAAGCTAGATGGTGACGATCTTGATTTCTCAAGTTGGACTACCTTTCTTGATTGCGCTTGCTCGGTGAAGTCTTGCGGATTGCTCCCCCATACATCACTATGGGAGAGACACTAGAGAAATATCTTCACATGTCCATTACCACCAAATGGACACCGAGCTTCAAGCAAATGATATCTTCTGGAAGCCTATCTTGAACTTGCGCTTCGACTTGATCAACATTGATGATGTCTTGAGAATGCTCATGAGAGCTCACTCCATCTTATTCCTCAAGACACACTCTATATAGGCTCAACTCCTTTATGACCAAACTTTGGATCACTCCTTGAATAACACCTTGATCATCACATAATCTTCTTTATATTCAACTTCTTACAACCTTGAACCCAACAAATGGCTCAAGCGTTGTCTACAGACAAGTCCTACAAATATAACTCGATGCAAATATTAGTCCATAGGGATTGTCATTAATTACCAAAACAACACATGGGGGCACATGCTCTTTCAATGTTAGTATGCATAAAGATGTTGAGGATAGATCTTTAGCTGAGCTTGCTCCTAGCTGCTTATTTAGTTCACATGTTGGAGGCTAGGTTTGTTAACCTTAGTTCTTTATGCAACAAATGTTTCTTAAGCTTCATGATATCGAAGACTCCGAAATGAAAGATTTTATTTTGGAGACTTTGCGTAGAGAATTTAGAGATGTTTTTATTGAAGCTAGAAAAGTTTTTGACCATTTTATTATGCTTGGCTCACGCGTAAACATTGCTGGTACAAATAAGGAAGTAATCAAAGTACCAATATGCTTGGCTCCTGAAAACCCTTTTGATGAAAGTAGTGAACCCAAGAGTGTTCACAAGGGATCTTCAAAAACTCATTTGGATACAATACAATTTATTGTTGAAAAGACTTCTGCAATTGATCTTAATGCCTCATTTGAAAATACTTGATGTCCACTTTCTGCGCCTAGCTCAAAGGCGTTAAAGAAAAGCACTCTTGGGAGATAACCCATTGTTTTATTTTCAGTACTTTTTCTTTTATTTGAGTCTTGGAAGTTATTACTACTGTAATAACCTCTCCTTTTCCTTTTTATTTCGTTTTTGTGCCAAGAGAAACCTCTAATTTGAGTGAGGTAAGATTTGGGAAGTTGCTGTCCTGAAACAGATTTCAGTGCTGCACCGTAAAAATTCGTGAAAATTCTCAGAATATCTTTTGACCTGTGATTTCTTGTGCATATGCCCCAGGTTATATCCAAACTTTCATTAGTTTTGCACTTTTCGATTTGAGCAACAGAAGGTCCTCGAAAAAATCGACCTTTGTCAGCTATTCTGTTTTGACAGATTTCTGCCACTATTTGTGTTTGCCTCTCGATCGCTTTCTTTTTTAGTTCTTTTGATCATGAAACTTTTGGGGAAGTTTCTACAGTAGTATATGCTTTATTTGTGGTGTTTTTTAGTTGAAACCTGAACCAAAAAGGTTGATCTATTATTATGCTTATGCTAACGTTGCTAATAGAATTGTGTTAAGTTTTGTATGAAGGAAGTTTTCAAGTGTAGGGATTGGAGAATGATGAGATGAGATGAAGAATGGACAAAATCTCAAGCTTGGGGATGCCCACATACCCCAAGAAATATCCAAGAGGTACAAGCATCAAAGCTTGGGGATGCCCCCGAGGCACCCCTGCTTCATCGGCAAAAATCAGGTCACCTTTTAACACACTATATTTTTATTGCTTCATGCATTATGCGTTTTTCTTGGAGCGTCTGTTGTTTTTGCTTTCAGTTTTTCTTTTTTCTTTGCTTGCTGCCATAAATGGTTGGATCACATCATGTTCTTTTTGGAGGAGATGAACTCCATTTTTCATTGCCGAGAACACTCTAGTTTTCACTCTTATCGTTCAACGAGTGTTCTCTTTTTCTGCTACTGCGTTTAGCTTTCGTTTTTCGCCTTGACTTTTGTTCAGATCTTGTTATATATTTGTATCAAGGTGTAGTTGGACCTTTGGTCTATGTTGGTATTCATCCAAAGAGTTGTTTAAAAAGGTTCGAATGGTGTTGGAAATGAGAAAAAGTTTCATGCAAAAAAGTGGTACAAAAAGGAGCTTGTTTAGACTGCGGCTTAGGCTTTTGCATGCCATGCTTGATGTCGTTTTGATAGTATGCTTATTGATTTTTTCTGTAGCATGACTTGTCTCAAATGACTGAGATTGCTTAATGAGCCTTTGAAAAAAATCATGCATTGTTTTATTTTATGGAAGCATTAATTTGGTTTTATCCTTGATGCTTTATATAGGTTGACTTGGCGCATGCTTATAACATGTTTGACTCATACAAATTCACCATAAGCCTCTATGATCATTTAGTTTTTGACTTTTGATGCCATTTTATGCTTCTCTTAATGTTGCTTTGTCGCTTTGCATGATTATGGCATTTTTTGCTCTCTTAGTTGGTCGCTCCCAGTCTTTTGCTAGCCCTCATTTTGTACTGAGTATGAGCTCTACTCGTGCATCCAACTCCCAAAAACCAAGTTATGCCAATGTGCCCACCATACATACCTATTAGCAATTTGCTATTCCAAGTACATTTGACTTGCTTTTATCTATCCTTCGAATTAAACTCTTATCAGTGTTATGCGAAAATTGGTCAGTAAAGCTCTCACGAACCTGATGGCACACTTTACTTTTCTCGTTCTTAAAAATTTGACATTGTGGCTCTCTTATTTTGAGTTGTTATGCTTGCAAGTTGTAAGTTGGAAATTAGCCAAACCATGCCGTCATGGGGTAAGCTTTCAACATTGCACTTCTTATTTGAGTTGATATCATGATCTTTTGTTTATGGATACTCGTGATGTGAAACAACTTGGGAATCTTGCGGGATCATGGAGTTTTTATATGTGTTAGAGAAACGCCTGGGCCGCTAATCTAAGCCATGCATAATTCATGGTGGAAATTTATAGCATGCCCATAGTGGACATTTGACGACGCATCTCAAAATAAAAAGCTATACCAATGGTAAATAAAAGAGATGCCGAGGTGTTCATTGTCTGTTTGTCCTGTCATTTTGATGTGGGCTTGTTCCATGTCATCGGGCACAGAGGTACCCCATTGGCGGTTCTCGATGATACGCATATACTTACAATGACAAGAGCTTGCTTGGGACCCTAAGTCGAGTAGCATGAGGTTTGGGTATTCGTACTTCATGGCACATGAGGTTTTCAACTTATGATTTGTCAAGCATATGCTTCATAATTGTACTCGCATTAACTTTAACCATTCAAGATGCCTATGATGGGGGCAATGAGAGCTCAAAGCTAGTAAGTACCATAATTTTTGAAGGTTTATAAAACTTGCAATCACTGCTTCCCTCTACGAAGGGTCTTTCTTTTACTTTTATGTTGAGTCTCCACCTTCTACCTTTATGCACCATCTAAGAGAGCATAGTTGCCATTCTGAGCTTAATGTGCATTGTCCCAAAGTTATCATTGATTGATTCATGATTATGGTTTCACTTGTTCTTCAATTATTTGTATCTAGTCGCCCTCTTAAACTTGAAGGTGTCCTATGCATTTATGTTTTGCTATTCCATGAGGGACAAGCTGAAAACCATTTGCTATGTTTTCCATATGATTTGAACACATGTTTGACTTTCATTGTTTCATTATTCATGATCTTTTGTTTGTGTTCTTTTTCATGTTATAACATGGTTGCT
The DNA here is from genome assembly GCA_007115705.1 of Dactylis glomerata. Classification (NCBI taxonomy): domain Eukaryota; kingdom Viridiplantae; phylum Streptophyta; class Magnoliopsida; order Poales; family Poaceae; genus Dactylis; species Dactylis glomerata. Next base: position 1,852,004 of record QXEO01000422.1, on the reverse strand, counting down.
AAGTTTTTATTGTCAAGATTATGTCTTTTATGCCCATGTTTTAAGTTCTTTGATCTCAACACTCAATGATTTATTACATAGATGATCAAGATTGTGATGGTGCATGTCACCTCAAAAATTATTCTTTGTTATCACTTACCTACTTGAGGATGAGCAGGAGTTAAGCTTGGGGATGCTTGATACGTCTCAGACGTATCTATAATTTTTGATGCTCCATGCTTGTTTTTACACCATTTGCCTTGTGTTTTGTTACACTTCGTGGCGTTTTTATGCAATTTCTGGAACTAACCTATTGACAAGATGCCACAGTGCCAGTTCCCTGTTTTCTGCTGTTTTTGTGTTTCAGAAAAGCTACACAGGAAATATTCTCGGAATTGGACGAAACAAGTTCGGAAACTCCTATTTTTCCCAGACGGAGGACGAGGACCAAACGGGAGCCGGAGAGGGGCCAGAGGCTGGCCACACCACAGGGGGGCGCGGCCCAGCCCCTGGCCGCGCCTACCCATGGTGAGCCCGCCTGGGCCATCTCCTGATGATGCCCCTTCGCCTATAAGAAGCCTCCCGACGGAAAACCCTAAAACAATCGGCAAATTTCCAGAAAGAGTTCCGCAGCTCCGCCGCCGCCGCCGACAAATTTGGGGGGACAGAAGTCTCTATTGCGACACCCTGCCAGGACGGGGAAGTGCCCCCGGAGCCATCTCCATCGGTCTCCATCGCCGTCTCCACCGTCTCCATTGACCTCACCGCCATCTCCACCAACCTTGCTGTCTCCTATAATGAGGAGGGAGTAGTTCTCCCCCGGGGCTGAGGGCTCTACCAGTAGCTATGTGGTTCACCTCTCTCTCTCTCTCATGATGTAATCTTTATGTGATCGTGAGCTTTGTATCTAGTTGAATTGGTAGATGTTATTATTCAGATATTATGCTACTCCTGTGCTTTATTATTGTAATCTCCGGAGATACCTTGTATCATGGTGTGAAGGTGACTAGTGTGCGCATCATGTGTGTCTTTTGGTTAACGTCTCTATGAATTGTTGGTGTTTGTTGGAACCATCTAGTGCGTTCACGGTGATAGTGTGGGACAATCTAGTTTGGGGAAATACGGACTTTGAGGAGTGCTTCGTAGCCCTACACATGATTAGTCTTTGTTTTCTATTGGAGAATTGTTTTGAGTTGCATACTGAAGTTAGTATCTATTGGTTCAATTATGTTATATTTGTTGGGAGTGTGTCCACTAGTGAAAGTATGATCCCTGGGCCTTGTTTCCAAGCATTGCACACCGTTTACATTCAGTTTTGTTACATGTTTGCTTGCAGCGATATTTATTTTAGATTACATTTACTACCCATAATCATTACTACTACTTGTATTTCACTATCTCTTCGCCGAACTAGTGCACCTATACATCTAACAAGTGTATTGGGTGTGTTGGGGACACAAGAGACTTTCTGTATCATAATTGCAGGGTTGCTTGAGAGGGATACCTTTGACATCTTCCTCCCTGAGTTCGATAAACCTTGGGTGATCCACTTAAGGGAAACTTGCTGTTGTTCTACAAACCTCTGCACTTGGAGGCCCAACACTGTCTACAGGAATAGAAGCGTGCGTAGACATCAGACACCTTTGTGATCACCCTCTCATAGTGTGATGTTTGATGACCTCAAAGCTCTCTTCCGATACTAGGGACAGGGAGTGGCATTATCTCATGGTCTAAGGAATAGGATACTGACATAGGAAAAGCTACGCAATTTTGAACACAATGACACGATCTAATTGTTGTGCTTAATTTGGGTCTGTCCATCAAAACAAATAGCCTAAAATTGAGAAAAATAATTACCTGTATATGTCACAAAGCCAATGTAACTCATTGCAATGAACCATTTGTCACTTCTGCATACAAAACATATTGTTAGTTCTTCAAAAGTACATAAGAATATCTTCACTATTGTCCAGCGATCATCATATGAATGCTCGTAACCTTTAGAGCATCGACACATCTGGATCTACATATCATGGTATACAAGATTGATAAAATCATTCTTGTGGTTTCACTCATCAAGTGTCAAAAATAGTTGATTCTTGCTTCAACCTCTTCCATGCAACAAGAACCGTTCTTATTGTTTCCATATTGAACAAATTCAATATTTTCATCTATATTCTCTGGCAAAACTATATCAGTGCATCAATCTATCCACATATATAGACATTGATGCTTAATATTCTTGTTTTACCTAAGTCTTTCATCGAAAATCTAATTTTAATGAAATCTTAACAATATCAAGAAAAATACATAATTTCCAATAAACAATATGTCGGCTACATAAAGTATCAGAAATATGTCTCAGCGCTCCCACTTACTTTCTTATAAATACAATCACCTTCAAATATCTTGATAAAATTAACACTTTAACATTTTCATCATAATGAAGATTCCAACTCCGTTATGCTTACTTCTACCATTGAAGTTTGCATACATATATACCAACCTTTGAATCAACAAAACCCACTGGGTCGTGTCAGGTACACGTCCTTGGTGTGCATTCCGGTAAAGGAAAGTTGTTTCATTTATTCAACTATCATATCTCAATATGTACTTGTTGATAGAATAATCCATATGATGGAGTCAGGGCCCATCACCGCTTCTTTGTATATTGTCGGTTACTATTATCTAATAATATCTCGTCCTCAAATCTTGCTATTTGATTATGACCAACTTGGTTAAATAGGAACTTCGATGTCCGGTACTACACCATATTGTAGGTGCGGGAGCCATGGCGCAGTTGCTGCTTCTTGAACATTTTCCGGTGATGCGCTACTTTGATCATCTTGCTTAGGTTCAGTAACCTCATCAAGTTCTATTTTCCTCCCACTTAAACCTTTCGCGAGAAACTCCTTCATAAGAAATTCACTTCTTTTAGCGACAATCACTATGTGCTCAGGTTCATAGTAGATAGAATGCCCATCGACATTCTTTGCGATAATCTACAAAGACTTACTAATCTGATTTTGGTTGTAAACATTTTACTTATGCCGTGCACACCAAAATTTAAGAAAAGACCACAATAACTTATATGGAGTCATTTCAGCGGATTATGATGGTGCTCTATTCAGTGAAAAGCGGAAGTCTCTAAAGCTTAATCCACAAATTATATTGACAGTTTTATTTCATCATTGATCTAACCATGTCAAACAAGGTTTGACTACATCCTTCAAAAACTCTATACTCATATGGTGTTTATCACGATGCAAGTTTGTGGATCAATTCCCATAACTCTTAGATGTTTGCTAAACTTGTAACTCAAATATTCTTCTTTATGATCCAATCATAAAAACTTGAATTATCTTGTTACAACAATTTCCACTTCATAAACAATTTCAATCATTTCATACTTCTATGTCATCAAGTAGATATACCATACATCTATTCAAGTCATTGATGAAATAGAAAATACAACGCGATCGACTTCACACAATGGACTACATACATCAACATGTACGATCTCCATTTAGTTAGTCGCTTGTTCTGTCCATGGCCCATGAACAGGGTTTTAATCATCTTTCGGAAAAGTCTCACAAGCCTCAATCAATTCAAAATCAAATGAATCGAAAATCCATCAATATGGAATTTCTTTCATGTTTTATTTCCAAAATGACTTAAACGGTAATGTTACAAATAAGTGAAATTCTTTATGTCTTGCGACTTTTAGCATCAGTGTTATAAATGTCTATTTCACCAAAAAGATAATAATAATCTATCCATTGATTATGGAAGACGGTAATAATATGAACAACCATTGTTCTTGTAGTACAAGAACGAAATAACAATTATTAAGTTCAAACAAATCTTGAAGGCTAGATTTGACGCTGATGAAAAGCACAATAACACTTTTATTTGTTTCTCGACGCACATCATTACCACATTCTTTTGCTGGTTATTTAAGCCATTGTAGTTCTTGTATTGTGTTGCTTTGTATGACATTTCATACCAACAATCCAGTATCCAATACCCAAGAATTACATTATTAACGAGCAAAGAATACATCTATAACATGTATATTATTTATATACCCGAGCTGGACATTAACATTCTTTTTCCTTTTTCTACCAAATATTTTTGCAGATCCTATTTAGCATTTCCTCTCCATTTAGAAGAATCTATCAACATCAATAGTGGCGTCAATCATTTGACACATAGTCCAAAGGATGTTAGTCAAATACTAATGGCCTTGGATTTTGCACATTGAGGTAGATCACCATTATCATATAATTTGCATTCTTCTAGATTCCATTCTTTAGCATTCTTTTGGTATAGGAAAACAATTTAGCCGATACCTTATCATTCATCCGATCATGACAACTTTCATGATGAAACTACTATAGCTCATAAGGATTAATACAAGTATAATATTAGTTCCCAAACTGTTGGGTGATCAGGATGCCTAGCATCTTCAATCTTTGCATATATTCATACAATATGAGAATATGTTATTTAACTAAATTATACTTAATCATTTTCAAACAATCAAAGTTTTAATATCAAATATCTTTCACCTCTTGTTTCTTTCTGAAACAATTCTTTCAGCTCGATGATCACTTGATTCTCAAACAATATTGAAGATCAATTTCTCATGAAGGCAAACATATGATCTTTAGTTAATAAACTTGAATAGTTGCTCTTGGATTAATACAACTTATTAAATTGTATGGAGAAAGTGAGGTTTGCTAAAATTTGCAATAGGACTTAATCTTTGATCTTGACATTTAACTAAATGGCACTAGTTCGAAAAGTGATTATCCAGAATTCCATAGTTCTTTTAACTCAATTAAAACTAAGTGTTTGTAGAAAACGGTTGCCAAAGACTACAACGACTTATGCAAATACACTAAGATTTAGTTCATGATAATTAGTTCAAGTTAATCAAATTACTAATGAACTCCCACTAAATTCAACATCTCTCAAAGTTGTTTAGTGAAGCATGATCCAAATTCACTACACCAAGACCGATCATCACGTGAGATGATGTAGCTTTAATGGTGAACATCAACATGTTGATCATATCATCCATATGACTCATGCTAGGCTCGTCAAGTTTAACCCACGTATTTTGCATGCGTAAATCTGTCTTACACCCGTTGTATGTGAACGTAGAGTTTATAGCACCCGATTATCACGTGATGCTTCAAAACGACGATCTTTCGCAACGGCGCATACAAGGGGAGAACACATTTTATCTTGAAATTAAGTATGAGGGATCATCTTATAATGCTACCGTCGCGATCAAAGCAAAATAAGATGCATAAAGGATAAACATCACATGCATATACAATATATGACATGGTATAACCAATCTTCGCGCATTGATCTCCATCTCGTATGCGCCGACATGATCTCCATCACTCCACCATGATTGCCTCCACCACGAATAGCAACTACGACTATTGCTAACTACTTAGCAATAAAGTAAAGCTATTACATGGCGTATAAAAAGTTGACATGCATGTCATATAAAATTATAAAGACAACCATATGGCTCCTGCCTATTGTGAACTTATCGGCATGCTAGTCGTGAAACATTACAAAACATGATCATCGCATACATCACATATATCATACACATCACATCTTGTGGCAATACCATATCACAAACACTCCCTGCGAAAACAAGTTAGATGCCTCTAATTTGTTGATTGCAAGTTTTACGTGGCTTATGGGAGGTACGCTTAAGAATGGTTCTTACCTACGCAAAGCCACAACGTTGATATTAGAGCTGCCAAAGTATTGTTGTAAATCCGATGACAACTATAGTGGAAGAAACAGGCACCCACCAGTCGTATGTGTGGAGCAGGCCACTGCGGAGTCAGTCTCATGAATGCGGTCATGTAAAGTTGGTCTGGGCCGCTTCAATCCCACTATGCCGCGACATCAAGAAGTACACGAAAAGAAGCTTGCACAAAAAACATCAACGCCTGCAACAATATTGTTGCGTTTTCCTTATGTAAATCATCTACGCATAGATCTCGCTCTGATACCACTGAAGGGTTTCACAGCATAGAAAACAAAAAATTTCCTACAATAACAATCAAGAACAAGCCAAGATCTGATCTACAAGATGCAAAACAACAAGCGGGAGAGATTAGATCTACATACCCTTGTAGATCACACAGCGGAAACGTTCAGATGAACATGGTCGGCGTAGTCATACTAGCATCTCCTCCTCGCAATCCGATCCGATCCAAGTGCCACAACGGGCGGCGCCTCCGAGGCTTGCACAGGTACAACGCAATGATGTATCCTCCTCGGTCCAGCAAGGTGCTGTGGAGTGGTAGATGGGATCAGTAGCACAACGGCGTGGTGCTTATGGTGGAGAGTATCTGTGGGCAGGGCTTCGCCTACGCGCAGGAGGTGGAAGAAGATAGGCAAAAAGATCTAGTCAAACTAGGGTTAGAAAAGACTACAGGAGAGACAGCAACGCGGCGGCTGAAAACAATTTTCGGTTAGGTCTAACCCCTCATACGCGCCGGCCTCCTCCCAGCTTTTATAGCCACATGGGCAGTCTTGACGTGCCCGCCACGAAGAGTTGGCAACGCTTCCGATCGATCCAGCGATCGAGCTGGCAACCTAATCGCTCCTTGCTCGAGCGAAGGCTTGGCCTCGTGTGGGAGCCAAGGGCGTGCGGCCCGGCCCAGCCGAAGCCATCGGCCTTCCAGCGGCCTGGCGCGTCCGACCCAGCGCCAGCCCAGCTGTAGCGCACGGCCTAAGGCCGGCCCAGCGGGAGCGCGGCCTGTTGCGAGCGGGGTTCCTGGCGCATGCGGCAGGCCCAGCCAGCCGGCCCATGCAACCCCGCCACCTTTTTTTTTTCTTTTCTCTTTGCCTTTTTTTCTTTCTTTAGTAGTTTGTCTAGATGGGCTACAAAATTAGTCCATTAGCAAAACTTCTCATAGACCACATTTTAGCCCTTATTTATTTCCAATAATTAAATAAATATATTAACATTTATTAATTCAATTAATTAATAAATCATTAATCATCTTCCCGGAACAATTCCATACTCTCCAAAACAATTTCCATAAATCTCAAAACTACCCTAGCATCGATGAGCGTTAAGTGTGTGACCCTACGGATTCGAGAATGTGCGGATATGATCACCATCAATAATCAATAGCAGGATCTGGAAATCCATATTGACTCCCACACATTCAACGAAGATCATTATCGGTGAACCACGATGTCAGGATTCAATTAATCCCGTATACGAATTCCTTTGTCTCACAATATTTTACTTGCCCGAGATTCGATCGTCGGCATCGCCATACCTAGTTCAATCTCATTCACAGCAAGTACTCTTTACTCGTTCTGCAATCCAATATCACCCTGTGATTAAACTCATTAATCACGTGTTTGCAAACGGTGTATAATATTGATTACCGAGTGGGCCCAGAGTATATCTCTCTGACATGGGAGGGACAAATTCCAATCTCGATACATGCAACCCAATAAGTACTTTCCGATTACCTGAGAGATACCTTTATGATCACCCTCTCATAGTGTGACGTTGATGACCTCAAAGCTCTCTTCCGGTACCAGGGAGTGGTATTATCTCATGGTCTAAGGAATATGATACTGACATAGGAAAAGCTATGCAATTGTGAACACAATGACACGATCTAATTGCTGTGCTTAACTTGGGTCTGTCCATCACATCATTTTCCTAAATGATATGACCTCATTATTAATAGACAACTCATGTCTATGGTTAGGAAACCTTAACCATCATTAATCAATGAGCTAGTCTAGTAGAGGCATACTAGGGACACAGTGTATTTCACAAACCACACAAGTATTACTGTTTCCGCTTAATACAATTCTATCATGGAGTATAAACATTATCCTGAACAAGAAATATGATAATAAAAATAATATTATTATTGCCTCTAGGGCATATTTCCTTCAGTCTATCCTCCAGCGAACGCTCGCCCGCGCCTGGCAATCTCAGATATGATAGTCAACGGGAAGGGAAACAAAAACAATTGGATTGGGACACTGATTGTTTTGGTGCGTGAAAAAAATGGATTTTCCTTGCGGCCAACAAAGGAAAGGAATTAAGGGAGATCGGTTGGTATTCAAGTGGACACTAATTTCTAGGGAGTTTCTATTGATAGTTGCTGATTCACGTGAAGTTCAAGGTTTGCATTATGTTCAGATTTTGGTGTAGCATCTATGTGTGGACAAAAACAAAAAGGAGACATTGGTTTTGATTTCAAAGACGAGGTGGCAGCTCTAGTCATTTGGACTCTTGATGTGCAGGAATTTGTCCTGTTTGTTTTGGGTGGTGTGCTCGAATTGCTACCAAAATTCAGTTTGTGTTTGCAGGTATATTCAGCTCATTTGGACCCTTAGTGTGCAGGAGTATGTCCTATCCATTTTGGGTGATCTGCTCATGTGCTTCGAGACTGCATTCTGATGATCGTTTGTGTCTCAATTAGGTTTGTTGGTTGGTGGCGCCGAACACTAAAAGGTTCCCAGAGCAAGTCAAGCTAGCCGAGAGGGAGGATGTGGTCTGGCAGGCTGGCAAGGCTTGAAGACAGAGAGTGGCGATATTGCTGATCTGACGCCACATACTAGAGAAGACCCTCCGGCGTTGAGGACAATGCCTTTCCAAGAAGGGGAGGATGATGAGGATTGGCATGCTAGGACATCCTACGAGATGCAGTAATTAAGTCTAAGGTGTGCCATTCATTTATGATTGTATCCATGTTATTAATTAGCTAGGTCATGTTGTGGGCCAATTAGGGTTTTATTTTATGTTCTGGGTTTGGGCCTGTCCAAGCCCAATAATTTTCTGGCCATCTATATAAGGAGGCTGGGTGACTAGGGTTTAGGCAGCTTTGAGTTAAAACCAGAATAATGTAGAACTTGAAGTTCATATTATCACCATCCCTCTAGGATCGACGTGTGAGACGGTGTCTCGGACGTTCGTCGAGTTATCCAATAATAAAGGCAAGAGAGTTCTTGAGTTGTCAAGAGTCATCGTGCGTGCGAGAAGGTCCTCGAATTGTCGAAGGTTGTCAAGCTTTGGCATGTTGATTCAGCATGAGGTTCGTTGTTCATCATCGAGTTGCTCGCAGGATTGGCGTTCCCCAATCTTCAGGTTGCGTATTCCGCACACGTGATTGGGAGATCTTATCAGATCCATTGGATCAGGAGGTGCATCGTGCAAGATTGGGCAAACAGTCTTTATCACCTGTGGCACACCTATATGTAATGCACCACGGGTAGCAATACATATAGATGCGCCAGAGGTAACATGGAGCGGCCCTGCCCAGCAGGCCCACACTTACCCATGGCGCACAACTTTTAACGGTGCACCGCGGGTAATCGTATGGGCGTGGTGCACCCTGATACGTCTCAAACGTATCTATAATTTTTTATGCTCCATGCTTGTTTATGCACCATTTGCTTTGTGTTTTGTTACACTTTGTGGCGTTTTTATGCATTTTCCAGAACTAACCTATTAACGAGATGCCACAGTGTCAGTTCCCTGTTTTCTGCTGTTTTTGTGTTTCAGAAAAGCTACACAGGAAATATTCTCGAAATTGGACGAAACAAAAGCCGAAGTTCCTATTTTACCGAAGCGTGACGGAGTCCAAAGCAGAGACGGAGGGGGGCCAGGAGGCGATCGCACCACCCCATGGCACGGGCCACCCTGTAATGCCCCACCTTTGGATTAAGATAGAACACCTGTGTTAAGTGCTATTCCCTAGATCACTGATAGCACCACAGAACAAAATATAGTATTCATTGCAAAGTATTAAAGATTACAACGCAGATCCAGATACATAAGTCTTTAAACTTTACAAACCAGCTTAGTCACATGGACTAGCCCAACTGGCAGAGTTCAACACAGCATAAACACAACGGAAACTAGGTAGCAGTGAGCTTCCATCTTCACCATGCGCCACAGGCAGTCATGTTGGAATGTAGACTCGAGATCCTATCAACTTACTTCTCCTCAAAAAAAAAATCCTGCACATTTGAATATGCAGCCCCATGAATGGGGGTCAGTACAATGATGTACTGGCAAATGACACATATTTGGTGGCTGTTGTGAAAGAACTAGCTACATGATATTTGGCTGGTGGATCTCATAAGCTTCTTTGCATAAAGCCAATTGTATCCTGAAATCCTTTTCAAAATTTCTTTCAAAATTTTAGTTTATAAGGGTCAAGACAACCCCCATACATTACATACTGGCCGGTATGTAGTTCTGGGTGAAACTCAACAAAGTTGGAACATCAGAAAACCACCATCCCTCGGAGTGTATGGCCCTGAGCTCCTGCCTAAGGGTTTCTAGTCAAGTTTTTAAAGCATTCAGAAATGGTGATGAGATTCTTCCATACATTCCATGTCTAGAGACTCAAATTGTCCATAACCGGGGACACGGCTAATAAATTAGTTTGACACCCTGCAGGGGTTGTGCACTTTCACCTTAAGACCCATTCTACCCAGAGAGAAGAATGAGACAAGACCTTTCAGAAGGAGAGAGCAACCATACTGGCAAGATCCGTTCCCATCCTATAATTCTGCTACTAGCCCATATCTTGCACACAAGTTGAACCCTCACATCTTAATCAGTCAAGACAGAGCCCATATTGTCATAAGGCTGCACTGGAAGTACTCTAAAGCATGGAAGACATGGTAACCTCTTTATTCCTGAGTGGCATTCCACAAGTGTACTCCTGAGGTACACCCCACCCTCTACGAGGCATGAGGCCCCAGGAGACACTCAACTTCGCCTCCATCAACAAACCAATCCACCCAGGTGTTTCATTTTAGTTGAAGTTCTTAATTTGTTCACAAAACACTTTTAACAAGTGATCATAGCATGGCATCAATATTTTTCAAAGTATTTAGCATCCTAACAGGTGGGGTTTAAAGGATAGCTGCACACTACTAGGATCTAAGCATTTTATAAAACAGTTGAACATTCCACCTATCATGCATACTACTAAAAATCACTAATGCAGTGGTAAAAGTGGGTAGAAGCATGTGTGTCACTTGCCTTTTTGGAGTTCAAACCCTTTCACTTCTCTCAACAAGATACGTTCTCTCCTTTCAATCTATAGCAATAGGAGTAACACAACATAAACACACTGTTCCATGACAAACAAGATCAAGCAATGCAAACAATTGAAAAGGGTTGGTTCAACAATTTAAAATTCTTATGACTTTGTGATGAGAGAGATATGTCATGAACCTTGGCTTACAAGATAGGGATTGAGAGTTTGGATGGGAAGGTCAAATGATTGGAAAGGATTGATCCTCCAAGATTACAATGTAATGATAAAAATCTTGTGCTTGGCATAAGTAAAGATAGAGTTTAGAGATGACTCATGTGGATAGATTCACATGAGTATAGAATAGTGCAACATAACACTACTGAATAAAGTGTGATACCACTTACTCAAAATAGTACATGTTACACATAGGCTTGGGTATGAATAGGTATGAGAGTTATTTTAGAGTGATGGTGGCTTCTTGGCCACAAGATTTTCTTGGACAAGAGATTTAATTAAGCTAGGTTAAAGTCTCGAGATTGGGCCATGTCAATGTTTAAATTCCTCTTCGAAGAATTTAAACTAGATTTGGTTTATAGTTTCAAGAATGGTATCTGATTTAAATGGTTAGGATATGTGTGACATGGTGTGTAGTGTTCTACCACAGATAGCAAGGAATACCTAATTGGGTTCTACCATACAATACTCAATTTACTCAAATGTAATTTGAAATTTGTGAACTGGTCCACAAGAATAGATGGCATGATATTGGGTAATGATCAAGTTGAACATGATAGGAATAGATAGGTATGATCATATGATTCACTTTTGAAAAAGGAATCATATTTGAAAAGATTCAAAGAATAAATCTTGTAAAGTAAATACTCAAATCCTCATATTTGGATTTGAATGTTTACAAATATTTTCAAATATTTTGGATAGTGATACTACTGGATAGGAGACAATAACACAAAGTTGCTGCAATTGGATTCATTCCAAAATCATTTTTAAAAATCAAATTATGACCAAAGTAGTGATTTGGATAGATTTGAATGTACCAAGTTTGTGCACGTATCACCTTTGGGTTTTCTTGATTCTAAAATGTTCTACAAGTTTAGAGGATTCCATAGACTACAAATTTATGATTTTTTGATATCCAGAACTAAAGATATGAATTATTTGGTATTAAAGTGCTATTTAAACCATTTGAATTTCACTTAAAAAATTTGTATAGTAACCATGTGATATTATTGCACAATTGGGTTCTACACTTTTCAAGGATTCCAATGATATATTATTTTCTATTTTTGGACCTGTGGTTCAGAAGATATGAATTTTGCAAGTTTTCAGCTATTTGAACTCTATTTGAAACTATTTAAATTTGGGCTTGACACGTGGCTGTATCTGATAGGAGGGTACCGGTTCGGGTGGATTGAGGATATGAACCGTTGGATGTTATGAAATCTGGGCGGCTCAGATCTCACCGTAACGCTTTGGTTAAGTTGTCTATTATGGTCCACTGGATCGAGATCCGACGGACGAAGATGAAAGGGAAGGAATAGCTCACCGGCGGCTAGGGTTCCGGCGAGGTGGCGGCTCTGGCTTGGACGACAGCGAGGTTCCGGTGGTTCTCTAAGGCAATGAAGTAGTTGACGGTGTGCAGCGTGGCGAGGGGAGTCCAGGGGCAAGGTCTGCTTCAAAGATCAATTCCAGAGGAGAGGGAGAGGAGCAGCCGGAGGTGCTCGGGCGGAGGTGCCTTCGGTCGTCGATCAATTTGTCGGTTAACTGCGGGATTGGGCAGAGGAAGAGAATCAGGGGGTGCGTCAGAGGGTGGGGAGTAGGGAAAACCAAGCAGGGGTGGCGCTTACTCACTTAACCGATGGATTCATCTCGGTCATGGTCGTGGACGTGGGGAACTCCGGTGAGCAATTGATTTGGCATGGCGGCGTCGCGGACTCTAGGATATGGGGGAAAGGAAGAGGGAAGGTTGGGGTCTGCAGGAGGGGTTCGACTCGGGCAGTTCGGGTTTGAAGTTGGGCCACCACTGTTGGGCCAAACTGGGCTGCTCGGTCCAATGTCCTTTTCCTTTTTTTTCTTCTTCTTTCTTTTATTCTTTTCTGATTTCTTAAATCTTTTGTAACTTTTGCATAAAAACTTCAAATAAGGTCAAACAATTCCTAAAATTTTCTAAAATTCAAAAGAACATTACAAAATAGTGAACAACATGATTTCATAATTAAACCAGATTTTTTTTAAAACCTTATAAATTTAGCCTATGAGGCTTTATTGCCTAATGAAGAATGAAATTAGGGTTTTCAAAATACTTTCTTTTAAATTCAGAAAATAAACTCTAATAAAATAACTTTTGAACTTTATTTTAAAACACATTTCTAGGAATGCAAAACTTTACTTGGTATAAAACCCTTTTATTGATAATTCTCTTGCAAGGATGCTTGCATAAGATTTGAATAAATGCAAAATAATAGTTTGAAATTTTATTTTCTCAAACTAATTCCTCAAGCAACAAAGGAAAGTTTGAAAAAGTTTCTGTAATTCAATATTTTAAATAAACTCAAAAGTTTTAAATCCTTGTGAAAATTCAATCAATGCAAATAAAACAATTTTTTTATTCCACAATTTGATAAAAACTTGGGATGTTACACACCCCCAGGCCGCGCCAGGGCATGGTGTGGGCCCCTGGTCCACCTCCTGACGCCGCCCTTCCACCTATATATTCCCCTCGACGGGAAAATCCTAAGGACCCGATCAATTTTCCACAAAACATACTATAAGCCGCCGCCATCATCGACGCGAGATCGGGAGGGTCCAGAAGCTCTTCCCAACACCCTGCCAGAGAGGGGAATCACCGCCGGAGGCCTTCTTCATCACCATGCCTGCCTCCAGAGTGATGTGTGAGTAGTCTACCTTGGACTACGGGACCATAGCAGTAGCTAGATGGTTGTCATCTCCTCCATGTGCTTCATGTTTAGATCTTGTGAGCTGCCTATCATGATCAAGATCGTCGTTGTGTAATTCTACATGTTGTGTTTGTTGGGATCCGATGAATATTCGTACTTTGTCAAGTTGGTCTATTGATTTATCATCTTTATGTTATCTCTATGTTGTTTATGATCTTGCATGCTCTCCGTTGCTAGTAGATATCTTGGCCGAGTAGATGCTATTGACTCAAAGAGGGAGTATTTATGCTCGATAGTGGGTTCATGCCTCTAGTAACTTGGGGGAGTGACAGAAACCTCTAAAGTTGTAGATGTGTTGTTGCTACTAGGGAGAAAACAACGATCTCTTGTTCAAGGACATTTGTATTGTTTACATTACACACTTTGCTTAAGGCGATAATCTGTTGCTTGCAACTTAATACCCAATGGTTGCTCGGACGTCATCCGGTGGGTGGATTATTAGTCATAGATGCAGTTGGATTACGGTCTATGTATTATGTTGTAATGCCCAAGTAAATCTCTTAGTGATCCTCATAACATTTGTACGCTTGCTTTATTCTATCAATTGTAATTTGTTTACGTAGACCGTGAACTGTGGACCCCGGTCCATTCTGTTATATTTTTATTACCGTTTACCATTTACTCATTTTATTTACATTCTTGCAAACTACCATCTTTTACCACTCGATATGCTTAATCCTTTGTTTACAGCAAATCGGTGAGATTGACAACCTCACCGTAAGTTGGGGCAAAGTACTTGGTTGTGTTGTGTGCAGGTTCCATGTTGCTGCTGGTGCAAAGCTACGCCCTGGACGAGGCGCCATATATAAATTGTCCGGAGCTATCGCGAAGCTAGCGAGCATCAACCTTCAGAAGCTGGTTCTTTCTCCTACTGGTTCGATAAACCTTGGTTTCATACCGTGGGAAGACTTGCTGTTGTGCTCATCATGCGTTCCTCTTGGGGGTCCCAATTAGGCGGTCATCTACACGCCATCAAGCAATTTTTCTGGCGCCGTTGCCGGGGAGAAAGAGGATTTCTGCAAGGGGAGTCTCTCGCGTCCAATCTTTTACTTTGTTATTGTTTTGCTTTATTTTTGTTTGCATCTTTTTATCAAAAATACAAAAAAAAATAGTTCCTTTATAGTTGTTATTTCTACTTGCCTGCTTTGTAGTCTTGCTAGAATGAGTAATCCTGAAGTTGAAGTTCCTACTTTTAAGCAACAAGGGGGAGAGAGTTTGAAAGATGCTTGGTACCAAATTAGTAATGCTCATCATAGGTGTACAAAGAAGCATTCTAGCATGATCCTCCTTAGGAATTTTTATGTTGGTATATCTAGTTGGAATAGGTACGTTCTTGATACTCTTGCAGGAGATAATTTTCTGGGTAATCCTGCTTTGGAAGCTTGCACTTTAGTTGAAAGTCTAGTGGAAGTACCCCCTATTAATGTTGTTAAAACTGAGATCACTTTGGAGGAAATTTTAGAAAAACTAAGCTCTTTAGAAAAAAGTTTGCCAAATATCCTTGATAACGCTAGCCAGGTTAATGAATCGATAGAAAGTATCGGTAAGAGAATCACTAGTTTAGAGGCTAGTACTACTCATGATAGTCAAAACCTTAGGATTGGTAAACTAGAGGAGTCTATGGAAACTTTAAGTTCAATTTTCTCTTCTCTTAAATTTAAGAAGGAGAAAGCTTTTGTTCGAAAGGAGCTAAAATTTATGTATGTTCCCAAGGTATCTGTGCCAAAACCGCAGCATTTTTTCAAGATTGGTAAGACTTTTAGTTCAACTAAGAGTGACTTGCAGGTTGAATCACCTTAAGAGGCTTCTAAAGTGCCTAGTGTGGTAAGTGGTGTTCTTGAGGAAACAATTGATATTAATGCTTCATTTGAAAATACTTAATTTCCACTTTCTGCGCCTAGTTCAATGGCGTTAAAGAAAAGCACTCTTGGGAGATAATCTAATGTTTTATTTTTAGTAATTTTTCTTTTTGTTGAGTCTTGGAAGTTATTACTACTGTAATGACCTCTCCTTATCATTTTTATTTTGTTTTTGTGCCAATAAGAACCTCTAATTTGAGGAAGGTAAGATTTGGGGAAGTTGTTGTCCTGAAACAAATTTCTGCGCTGCACCGTAAAAATTCATGAAAATTCTCAGAATATCTTTCTAATCTGTGATTTCTTGTGAGCATGCCCCAGGTTATTTCCAAACCTTTATTAGTTTTGCACTTTTCGATTTGAGCAACAGAAGGTCCTCGAAAAAATTGATTTTTGTCAGCTGTTATGTTTTGATAGATTTCTGCCACTATTTGTGTTTGCCTCTCGATCGCTTTCTTTTTTAGTTCTTTTGATCACAGAACTTTTAAGAAAGTTGCTACAGTATCTTATGCTTTAATGGATGTTTTATTTGAGTTTGAAACTGAACCAAAAGAGTAGATTTATGATCATGCTTACACTAATGTTGCTAATAGAGTTGTGTGAAGTTTTGTATGAAGGAAGTTTTCAAGTGTAGGGAAAGGAGAGTGATGAGATGAGATGAAGTATGGACAAAAGCTCAAGCTTGGGGATGCCCATGTCACCCCAAGAAATATCCAAGAGGTACAAGCGTCAAAGCTTGGGGATGCCCCCGAGGCACCCCTTCTTCATCGGCAAAAATCAGGTCACCTTTCAAGACACAATATTTTTATTGCTTCATGTACTATGCATTTTTATTGGAGCGTCTTTACTTTCACTTTCAGTTTTCTTTTGTTTTGTTTTGTTTTCTGCAATAAATAGTTAGACCCCAACAAATTTCTTTTGGAGAAGACACACTCTGTTTTTCATTGCCAAGAACACTCTAGTTTTCACTCTTATAGTTCAACGAGTGTTCTCTTTTTCTAGAACTGCGTTTAGCTTTCGTTTTTCACCTTGATTTTTGTTCAGATCTTTTTATATATTTGTATCAAGGTGCATTTATACCACTGGTCTATGTTAATTTTCATCTCAAAGAGTGGTTATAAAAAGATTGAATGGTGTTGGAAAAGAGAAAAAAGTTTCATGCCTATAGTGGTACAAATGTGAGCTTGTTTAGACTGTGGCTTAGACTTTTGCATGTCATGCTTGATGTTATTTTGATAGTGTGCTTAGTAGTTTTTGCTATAGCATGACTTGTCTCAAATGACTGAGATTACTTAATGTGCCTTTGAAAGAATCATGCGTTGTTTTTGTTATATGGGAGCATATTATTGCGGTTTTCTCCTTTGATGCTTTATTTGGGTTGACTTGGCGCATGCTTACAACATGTTTGACTCTAACAAGTCGCCATAAGCCTCTATGATCATTTGGTTTTTGACTTGTGATACCACTTTATGCTTCGGTTAATGATGTTTTGTCGCTATGCATGATTATGACCGTTATTGCTCTCTTAGTTGGTTGCTCCCAGTCTTTTGCTAGCCTTCATTTTGTACTGAGAGGGAATACTTCTCGTGCATCCAACTCCCAAAAACCAAAGTTTTCCAATGTGTCCACCATATCTACCTATTAGCAATTTGCTATTCCAAGCACATTCATCTTGCTTTTATCCATCCTTCAAATTAAAGTTTTCTTGTGTTATGTGAAAATTAGTCAGTAAAGCTCTCATGAACCTGAAGGCACACTTTACTTTTCTTGCTTTTAATAAATTTGACATTGTGGCACTCTTATGTTGATGTTATGCTTGCAAGTTGTAAGTTGGAAGTTAGCCCAGCCATGCCGTCATGGGGCAAGATTTCAACATTACACTTTCTCTCATTTAGTTGATATCGTGATGTTTTGTTTTTGGATACCTGCGATGTGAAATAAGTTGGAAACTTGTGAGCTCATGGAGTTTGTATATGTGTTAGAGAAACGCCTGGGCCGCTAATCTAAGCCATGCATCATTCATGGTGGAAATTTACAACATGCCCATAGTGGACATTCGACGACGCATCTCACAATAAAAAGCTATACCAATGGTAAATAAAAAGAGAAGCCGAGGTGTTCATTGTCTGTTTTGTCTTGTCATTTTGATGTGGGCTTGTTCCATGTCATCGGGCAAGAGGTACCCCGTTGGCGTTCTCTATGATACATGTATGCTTACAGTGACAAGAACTTGCTTGGGACCTAAGTCGACTAGCATGAGGTTTGGGTATTCGTACTCCACGGGACACGAGGTTTTCAACTTATGATTTGTTAAGCATATGCTTTGTAATTGTACTCGCATTAACCTTAACCATTAAAGATGCCTATGATGGGGGCAATGAGAGCTCAAAGCTAGTAAGTATCATAATTTTTGGAGGTTTATAAAACTTGCAATCACTGCTTCCCTCTGCGGAGGGCCTTTCTTCTACTTTTTATGTTGAGTCTCCACCTTCTACCTTTATGCACCATCTAAGAGAGCATAGTTGTCATTCTGAGTTTAATGTGCATAGTCTCAAAATTTATTATTGATTGATTCATGATTATGGTTTTGCTTGTTCTTAAATTATTTGTATCTAGTCGCCCTCTTAAACTTGAACGTGTCCTATGCATTGATGTTTTGCTATTCCATGAAGGACAAGCTAAAAACCACTTTGCTATGTTTTTCTATATGGTGGAAACACACACTTGACTTTCAATGTTTCGTTACTCATGATCTTTTGTTTGTGTTACTTTTCATGTTATAACATGGTTGCTAAGTTTTATTGTCAAGATTATGTCTTTTATGCCCATGTTTAGAGTACTTTGATCTCAGCACTCAATGCTTTACATCGTTGATCAAGATTATGATGGTGCATGTCACCTCAAAAATTATTGTTTTGTTATCACTTACCTACTCGAGGACGAGTAGGGGTTCAGCTTAGAGATGCTTGATACGTCTCAAACGTATCTATAATTTTTAATGCTCCATGCTTGTTTATACACCATTTGCTTTGTGTTTTGTTACACTTCGTGGTATTTTTATGCATTTTCCAGAACTAACCTATTAACGAGATGCCACAGTGCCAGTTCCCTATTTTCTGCTATTTTTGCGTTTCAGAAAATCTACACAGGAAATATTCTCAGAATTGGACAAAACAAAAGCTGAAGTTCCTATTTTCCCCGAAGCGTGACAGAGTCCAAAGCAGAGACGGAGGGGGGCCAGGAGGCGGCCGCACCACCCATGGTGCGGGCCACCCCGAGGCCACGCCAGGGCATGGTGTGGGCCCCTGGTCCACCTCCTGACGCCGCCCTTCCGCCTATAATATTCCCCTCGATGGGAAAACCCTAAGGACCCGATCAATTTTCCACGAAACATACTGTAAGCCGCCGCCGTCATCGACGCTAGATCGGGAAGGTCCAGAAGCTCTTCCCGGCACCCTATTGGAGAGGGGAATCACCACCGGAGGCCTTCTTCATCACCATGCCTGCCTCCGGAGTGATGTGTGAGTAGTCTACCTTGGACTACGGGTCCATAGCAGTAGCTAGATGGTTGTCATCTCCTCCATGTGCTTCATGTTTAGATCTTGTGAGCTGCCTATCATAATCAAGATCATCGTTGTGTAATTCTACATGTTGTGTTTATTGGGATTCGATGAATACTGGTACTTTGTCAAGTTGATCTATTGATTTATCATCTTTATGTTATCTCTATGTTGTTTATGATCTTGCATGCTCTCCGTTGCTAGTAGATATCTTGGCCGAGTAGATGCTAGTGACTCCAAGAGGGAGTATTTATGCTCGATAGTGGGTTCATGCCTCTAGTAACTTGCGGGAGTGACAGAAACCTCTAAAGTTGTAGATGTGCTGTTGCTACTAGGGAGAAAACAACGATCTTGTGTTCAAGGACATTTGTATTGTTTACATTACACACTTTGCTTAAGGCGATAATCTGTTGCTTGCAACTTAATATCCAATGGTTGCTCGGACAACATCCGGCGGGTGGACTATTAGTCATATATGCAGTTGGATTACGGTCTATGTATTATGTTGTAATGCCCAAGTGAATCTCATAGTGATCCTCATGACATTTGTACGCTTGCTTTATTCTATCAATTGCCCAACTGTAATTTGTTTACCCAGCATGTTATTTATCTTATGGAGAGACACCTCTAGTGAACTGTGGACCCCGGTCCATTCTTTTACATTGTTATTACCGTTTATCATTTACTCGCTTTATTTACATTCTTGCAAACTACTATCTTTTACCACTCGATACGCTTAATCCTTTGTTTACAGCAAACCAGTGAGATTGACAACCTCACTGTAAGTTGGGGCAAAGTACTTGGTTGTGTTGTGTGCAGGTTCCACGTTGCTGCTGGTGCAAAGCTACGCCCTGGACGAGGCGCTATATATAAATTGTCCGGAGCTGTCGCGAAGCTAGCGAGCATCAACCTTCGGAAGTTGGTTCTTTCTCCTACTGGTTCGATAAACCTTGGTTTCATACTGAGGGAAGACTTGCTGTTGTGCTCATCATACCTTCCTCTTGGGGTTCCTAACTGGGCGGTTATCTACACGCCATCACACCCTTCGCCATGCGCCATAGGTACATACCCGTGGCGCACCACCTGTTCGGTGTATGGGCAACACTACTACCTATAGCTCTTTTCCTAGTAGTGTAGAGTCCGACTCAAACACTACTCATTATTTATCCACACATATTACATTTTAGAGTCTAAACATAACCTAACTCGTACATAATATTTGACACAAACACAACAAACTCCACCTTGGTGAATATTCTCCACCACCTTGAGTTCGTCTAAGCATCAAACTTCCATGTATTTTGGACTCAAGATGTCTTCCATGAGATCTAGTTCTACTCCTTGCCTCCACATGAGTCCACCTGCAACTATAGTCTCTTCCTTCCGTTCAACACTATCACACATTGACTAGTGATCTACGGGTGAGCCGGTACATTACTGTTTTCAGCTCGCGCGTGGTGCGAGGACATATAACGGCAGTACAAAGCCGGAAGATTGGTTGGAGGACTACTCCACTGCGGTGAATGATACGTCTCCAACGTATCTATAATTTTTGATGCTCCATGCTTGTTTTTACACCATTTTCCTACTGTTTCGTTACACTTCGTGGCACTTTTATGCATTTCCCGGAACTAACCTACTAACAAGTCGCCACAGTGCCAGTTCCCTGTTTTCTGCTGTTTTTGTGTTTCAGAAGTGCTACACAGGAAATATTCTCGGAATTGGACGAAACAAGTTCCTGAAGTCTTATTTTTCCTGGAAGCTTCCAGAGATCCAAAGCGGAGTTGGAGGGGGGCCACGAGGGCCCCACACACCAGGGCGGCGCGGCCCAGCCCCTGGCCATGCCCCCTATGTGTGAGGGTGCCTCGGGCCACCTCTGACGATGCCCCTTCGCCTATAAAGACCCCCCGACGGAAAAAACCTAAATACCCGATCACTTTTCCAGAACACATCGCGATCCGCTGCCGCCGTCGACCCGAAGATCAGGAGGGTCCAGAAGCTCTTCCCGACACCCTGCCGGAGAGGGGAATCGCCACTGGAGGTCTTCTTCATCGCCATGCTTGCCTCCGGAGCGATGAGTGAGTAGTCTATCTTGGACTATGGGTCCATAGCAGTAGCTAGATGGTTGTCTCCTCCACCATGTGCCTCATGTTTAGATCTCATGAGCTGCCCTACATGATTGAGATCACCGTTATGTAATTCTACATGTTTGGTTTGTTGGGATCCGATGAATATTGGTGTTATGATTGAGTTGCTATACTGAAGTATATCTTATGTTATCTCTATGTTGTTTATGATCTTGCATGCTCTCCGTTGTTAGTAGCTATCTTGGCCGAGTAGTTGCTAGAACTCCAAGAGGGGGTATTTATGCTCGATAGTGGGTTCATGCCTCTATTTAACCTGGGGGAGTGACAGAAACCTCTAAGGTTGTAGATGTGTTGTTGCTACTAGGGAGAAAACAACATTCATATGCTCGAGGGCATATGCTTTGTTTACATTACACACTTTGCTTAATGCAATTATCTGTTGTTCGCAACTTAATACTCATGGGGTGTTCGGATGATATCCCCGTGAGTGGATTATTAGTCATAGATGCAGTTGGATGGCGGTCTATGTATTTTGTTGTAATGCCCAGAGTAAATCGCATAGTGATCTTCTTGACATATCACATTTATCTTTATTCTATCAATTGCCCAACTGTAATTTGTTTACCCAGCATGTGTTATTTATCTTATGGAGAGACACCACTAGTGAACTGTGGATCCCGGTCCTATTTCCATCATATTGCTATCACCTGTTTACTTTACTCGCATATTACTATCACTTTCCACACGATACGCTCATAACCTTTGTTTCAAGCAAACCGGTGAGATTGACAACCTCATCGCAAGTTGGGAACAAAGTACTTGGTTGTGTTGTGTGCAGGTTTCGCGTTGCAGCTAGCAAAGCAAAGCTTGGACGAGGCGCCATATATAAATTGTCTGAAGCTGTAGCTAAGCCAGTCCGCATCACCTTCAGTCGTATTGTCCGCTCTTCTCCTGATCGACATACCTTGGTTTCTTAATTGACGAAAAACTTGCTGCTATATTCATCAAAACCTTCTCTTGGGGTTTACCAACAAACAAGCAATCAAGTTTTCTGGCGTCGTTGCCGGGAATTGAAGAAGAATAAGCTCCCACGTCAACTAGGCACCAGCAAGTTTTCTGGCGCCGTTGCCGGGGAAGAAGTGGAAGACCTCTGCAAGGGGAGTTTTTCGCACACACATCCTTTACTTTGTTTTAAGTTTTGCTTTACTTTATTTTTTTTTACTTGCATCTTTTTATATCAAAAACCCAAAAAAAATTAGAATCCTTGATAGTTGCTTTTATTTTCTTGCTCTTAGTCTTTGCTAAATGAGTAATCCTAAAGTAGAAGTTCATAGTTTTAAGCAACAAGGGGGAGAAAGTTTAAAAGATGCTTGGTATCGTATTAACAATGCTCATCATAGGTGTACCAAAAAGCACTCTACCATGATCCTCCTTAGAAATTTTTATGTTGGTATATCTAGTTGGAATAGGTATGTTCTCGATACTCTTACAGAAGGTAATTTTCTGGGTACTCCCGCTGGAGAAGCATGCACTATAATTGAAAGTTTAGTGGGAATACCACCTATTCATGTTGCTAAAACCGAGACCACCTTGGAGAAGGTGTTAGAAAAGCTCAGCTCTTTAGAGAAAAGTTTGCCAAGTATCCTAGAAAATGCTAGCCGAGTTAGTGAATTAATAGAAAATATTGGTAAGAGAATCACCATTTTAGAGGCTAGAACTACTCTTGATAATCAAAACTTAAGGATTCGTAAACTAGAGGAGTCTATGGAAACTCTTAGTTTAATCTTCTCTTCTCTTAAATTTAAGAAAGAGAAAGTGTTTGTTGGAAAAGAGCAAAAATTTATGTATGTTCCCAAGGTTTCTGCGCTTAAACCTCAACATGTTCTTAAAATTGGTAAGACTTTTAGTTCCACTAAGAGTGACTTGCAGGTTGAATCATCTTCGGGAACTTCAAAAGGGCCTACTGAGGTAATTGATGCTTCATCACTTGATGTTACTTGATTCGCAATTTTCTGTGCCTAGCTCAAAGGCGTTAAAGAAAAGCACTCTTGGGAGATAACCCAATGTTTTATTTCCAGTACTTTTTCTTTTATTTGAGTCTTGGAAGTCATTACTACTGTAATGACCTCTCCTTATCCTTTTTATTTTATTGTTGTGCCAAGAGAAGCCTCTAATTCGAGTGAGGTAAAGATTTGGGGATGTTGCTGTCCTGAAACTGTTTTCGGTGCTGCACCGTAAAAATTCGTGAAAAGTCTCTGTATATCTTTTGGACCTGAAATTTCTTGTGCATATGCCCCAGGTTATATACAAACTTTCGTTATTTGAACACTTTTTTATTTTAGCAACAGAAACCCCTCAAAAATTCGGCCTTTGTCAGCTGTTCTGTTTTGTCAGATTTCTGCCACTATTCGTTTTTGCCGCTTTATCGCTTTCTTTTTTAGTTCTTTTGATCACGGAACTTTTGGAGAAGTTGCTACAGTAGTATATACTTTATATGTGGTGGTTTTGGGTTGAAACCTGAAGCAAAAAGAGGTTGATTATATGTTATGCTACACTAATGTTGCTAATAGATTTGTGTTTAGTTTTGTATGAAGGAAGTTTTCAAGTGTAGGGATTGGAGAATGATGAGATGAGTTGAAGAATGGACAAAAGCTCAATCTTGGGGATGCCCATGCATCACCCCAAGAAATATCCAAGAAGTACAAGCGTCAAAGCTTGGGGATGCCCCCGAGGCACCCCTTCTTCATCGGCAAAAATCAGGTCACCTTTCAAAACACTATATTTTTATTGCTTCATGCACTATGTGTTTTTCTTGGAGCGTCAGTTGTTTTAGTTTTGTTAGTTAGTTTAGTTTTGTTTGCTGCAAGAAATGGTTGGACCCCAACAAATTTCCTTTGGAGAAGTTGCCTTGCTTTTCATTTGCCAAGAACGCTCTAGTTTTCATTCTTATCAAAAACCGAGTGTTCTTCTTTTTCTGCTACTGCTTTTGGTTTTCGTTTTCGCCTTGATTTGCGTTCAGACCTTGTCATATATTTTAATCAAGGTGTATTTTTGCCTCTGATATTTATTGGTTTTCATCAAAAGAGGTGTCTTAAAAAAATTCAAATGGTGTTGGAAAAGAGAAAAAGCTTTATGCAAAAAAGTGGTACAAGAAGGAGCTTGTGTAGACTGCGGCTTAGCCTTTTTCATGTCATGCTTGATGTCTTTTTGATAGTATGCTTAGTGGTTTTGCTGTAGCATGACTTGTCTCAAATAACTGAGATTGCTTAATGAGCCCTTGAAAAAATCATGCGTTGTTTTTATTGTATGGAAGCATTATTTTGGTTTCTCCTTGATGCTTTATTTGGGTTGACTTGGCGCATGCTCACACATGTTAGACTCTTACAAAGTCGCCAATAGCCTCTATGATGATTTATTTTTTGACTTTTGATGCCATCTTATGCTTCTTTTAATGTTGCTTTGTCGCTTTGCATGATTATGGCCATTATTGCTCTCTTAGTTGGTCACTCCCAGTCTTTTGCTAGCCCCCGCCTTGTACTGAGTATGAGCTCTACTCGTGCATCCAACTCCTAAAAACCAAGTTTTCCAAAGTGTCCACCATACATACCTATTAGCAATTTGCTATTCCAAGTAAATTTGACTTGCTTTTATTTTCTCTTCAAATTAAACTCTTACCAGTGTTATGCGAAAATTGGTCAGTAAAGCTCTCACGAACCAGAAGGCACACTTTACTTTTTCCTTGTTCTTAAAAATTTGACATTGTGGTCTCTTATGTTGAGTTGTTATGCTTGCAAGTTGTAAGTTGGATACTAGCCCATCCATGCTGTCATGGGGCAAGCTTTCAACATTGCACTTCTTATTTGAGTTGATATCGTGATCTTTTGTTTATGGATGCCCGCGGTGTGAAATGAATTGGGAATTTTGCGGGGATCATGGAGTTTGTATATGTGTTAGGGAAACGCCTGGGCCGCCAATCTAAGCCATGCATAATTCATGGTGGAAATTTGCAGCATACCCATAGTGGACATTCGACGACGCATCTCAAAATAAAAAGCTAAACAAATGGCAAATAAAAGAGATGTCGAGGTGTTCATTGTCTGCTTGTCCTGTCATTTTTGATGTGGGCTTGTTCCATGTCATCGGGCATGGAGGTACCCCGTTGGTGGTTCTCGATGATACATATATACTTACAATGACAAGAGCCTTGCTTGGGACTCTAAGTAAAGTAGCATGAGGTTTGGGTACTCGTATTCACGGGGCACGAGGTTTTCGACTTATGATTTGTCAAGCATATGCATCATAATTGTTCTCGCATTAACTTTAACCATTCAAGATGCTTATGATGGGGGCAATGAGAGCTCAAAGCCAGTAAGTAACATAATTTTTGAAGGTCTATAAAACTTGCAAACACTGCTACCCTCCGCGAAGGGCCTTTCTTTTACTTTTATGTTGAGTCACCACCTTCTATCTTTATGCACCATTAAGAGAGCATAGTTGTCATTCTTAGTATAATGTGCATTGTCCCAAAGTTTTCATTGATTGATTCATATTGTTGGTTTCACTTGTTCTCAAATTATTTGTATCTAGTCACCCTCTTAAACTTGAAGGTGTCCTATGCATTTATGTTTTGCTCTCCATGAAGGACAAGCTGAAAACCATTTGTATGTTTTTCCTTATGATTTGAACACACGTTTGACTTTCATTGTTTCATTTTCATGATCTTTTGTTTGTGTTCATTTTCATTTTATAACATGGTTGCTAAGTTGTTATTGTCAAGATTATATCTTTCATGCCCATGTTTTAAGTTCTTATGATCCCAACTCACAAATGCTTACATATAAGATCAAGATTGTGTAGGTGCATGTCACCTCAAAAATTATTCTTTTGTTATCACTTACCTACTCGAGGACGAGCAGGAGTTAAGCTTGGGGATGCTTGATACGTCTCCAATGTATCTATAATTTTTGATGCTCCCTGCTTGTTTTTACACCATTTGCCTACTATTTCGTTACACTTCGTGGAACTTTTATGCATTTTTCGGAACTAACCTACTAACAAGTCGCCACAGTGCCAGTTCCCTATTTTCTGCTGTTTTTGTGTTTCAGAAGTGCTACACAGGAAATATTCTCGGAATTGGACAAAACAAGTTCCTGAAGTCTTATTTTTCCCGGAAGCTTCCAGAGATCCGAAGAGGAGTTGGAGGGAGGCCACGAAGGCCCCACACACCAGGGCGGCGTGGCCTAGCCCCTGGCCACGCCCCCTATGTTTGAGGGTGCCTCGGGCCACCTCTGATGATGCCCCTTCCCCTATAAAGACCCCCCGACGGAAAAAACCTAAGTACCCGATCACTTTTCCAGAACACATCGCGATCCGCCGCCGCCGTCGACCCGAAGATCAGGAGGGTCCAGAAGCTCTTCCCAACACCCTGCCGGAGAGGGGAATCGCCACTGGAGGTCTTTTTCATCGCCATGCTTGCCTCCGGAGCGATGAGTGAGTAGTCTATCTTGGACTATGGGTCCATAGCAGTAGCTAGATGGTTGTCTCCTCCACCATGTTCTTCATGTTTAGATCTCATGAGCTGCCCTACATGATTGAGATCACCGTTATGTAATTCTACATGTTTGGTTTGTTGGGATCCGATGAATATTGGTGTTATGATTGAGTTGCTATACTGAAATATATCTTATGTTATCTCTATGTTGTTTATGATCTTGCATGCTCTCCGTTGTTAGTAGCTATCTTGGCCGAGTAGTTGCTAGTTACTCCAAGAGGGGGTATTTATGCTCGATAGTGGGTTCATGCCTCTATTTAACCTGGGGGAGTGACAGAAACCTCTAAGGTTGTAGATGTGTTGTTGCTACTAGGGAGAAAACAACATTCATATGCTCGAGGGCATATGCTTTGTTTACATTACACACTTTGCTTAATGCAATTATCTGTTGTTCGCAACTTAATACTCATGGGGTGTTCGGATGATATCCCCGTGAGTGGATTATTAGTCATAGATGCAGTTGGATGGCGGTCTATGTATTTTGTTGTAATGCCCAGAGTAAATTGCATAGTGATCTTCTTGACATATCACGTTTATCTTTATTCTATCAATTGCCCAACTGTAATTTGTTTACCCAGCATGTGTTATTTATCTTATGGAGAGACACCACTAGTGAACTGTGGATCCCGGTCCTATTTCCATCATATTGCTATCACCTGTTTACTTTACTCGCACTATTTACTTTACTCGCATATTACTATCACTTTCCACTCGATACGCTCATAACCTTTGTTTCAAGCAAACCGGTGAGATTGACAACCTCATCGCAAGTTGGGAACAAAGTAATTGGTTGTGTTGTGTGCAGGTTCCGCGTTGCAGCTAGCAAAGCAAAGCTTGGACGAGGCGCCATATATAAATTGTCTGAAGCTATCGCTAAGCCAGTCCGCATCACCTTCAGTCGTATTGTCTGCTCTTCTCCTGATCGACATACCTTGGTTTCTTAATTGAGGTAAAACTTGCTGCTATATTCATCAAAACCTTCTCTTGGGGTTTACCAACAAACAAGCAATCAGTGAACATCGCCGGAGGAAACCTCAGATGGGCGGTACGATATGTGCCGCAGATGCTTGAAGGACCAGCCAGGATATGGCTGAATAATCTGCCGGCCGGAAGTATCAACGGCTGGGTTGATTTCGAAGAGCAGTTTGTGTCAAACTTCACCAGTACTTACAAGAGACCCAACCGCCCGCAGCAACTAGCTAGCTGCCGGCAAGGAGAATATGAGACCGATCGTGACTACCTGACCAGGTGGTGCACGTTGCGCAATTCCTGCGATGGAGTTGTGGAGCAGCTGGCCATCATGTGGTTCGCTCATGGGTGCCGGCATGGTACCATGTTGTGGCAAAAGCTTCAGAGGGAGATGCCGGCCATGTTGGCCGAAACAATCAAGATTGCCGACAGTTATGCATTGGGAGATCCCATGCAGCCCACCCTTGATTCACAAGGACAGGGGCAGATCCAGCGGAACAATAACAACGCTGGGAGATCAGGGCAGTTCTATCGCCCTGATAACCGGAACAAGAGGAGAGATGACCGGCCGGATTATCGGTATGGCTCGGCACAAGTAGCGGCCGTGGAGGAAGAGCAAGGGGGCACCAGCAATAGCCAGCGTCCGAGATATGAGGGCTATCAGCAGCCTCAGCAGCAGCAGTAGCAACAACCATAGCAGCAAGTGCAGCCCTTCCAGAAAAAGAATGTCTGGATCAACAAGAATGCCGGCGGCGGCGCCGGCCAGAAGAAGCAATGGCCGAAGTATACAGTGGGTTTGGCCATGGACAAGCCTTGTGTGTTTCACACATTCCAGCCGGGTAAGCCGGCGAATCATTTGACCAGAAACTGTTCATGGCTAGACGACATATTGGCAGGTCGTGCAGGTCCTTTTGGGCCGGCTAGGCCACCTATCCCGGCAGCTCCATCGCCGTTGACAGGTGCAAATACAGTTGCAGTCCCGCCCAGGCCGGTTAATCCCGGAAATCAGAACAACGCCGGAAATGCCGGCGTAAATCAAGTAGATCAGAGCTATAATCCGGAGTACTGTGCCGGAGGCCCAGGAGCGGGCCGGAATGAATACAAGGAGCACGATCAGAGCTACATGGTCTTTGAGACCAAAAGAACGGACAAGCAGAGTTTGTACCGGCGGAGCTTGGAGGTTAATGCCGTTATGTCGGCAGTCCCAAAGTTGATGTACTGGTCTGACCAGGCCATTGGCTGGGATAGGGCAGATCACCCCAGGATCATGCCAAACCCCGGTGGATATGCTTTGGTGATGGATCCGACGTTCGTCGGGCCGGCAAACAATGTGAGATTCAGCAAGGTCCTCATTGACAATGGAAGCAACATCAATATCATGTACCGTGATACGATGCAGAAGTTGGGCATCAAGGAGAATATGCTGGAGCCAAGCAAGACAACATTCCACGGCATTGTGCCGGGGCTTTCATGTGCGCTGATGGGAAAAATCCGGATAGATGTCATGTTTGGCAACCGGGATAACTGCAGAGTGGAGAACCTCATGTTCGAGGTGGTGGATCTGGATAGTCCTTACCATGCATTGCTGGGTAGGCCGGCATTGGCAAAGTTCATGGCTTCTACTCATGTGGCGTATCTGAAGATGAAAATGCCGGGGCCCAGAGGGGTGATTACCATCATTGGTGATTACAAGCGCTCGATGGCGTGTGCCACCGCCGGATCTAATCTGGCCGAGACTCTGATCATTGCAGAAGAGAAGAAGAGGCTCAAGCGAGCAGTGGAGATTGCTGAAACGGTCGTGGCCGGCAAATCTATGTCGGGCATGATGAACCCAAGTGGCGGCATTTCTTTTCAAGTGGGCAAGGAAGTCAAGAAGGTACCTCTGGATGAGGTTTTCCCGGAGCGCTACGCTCTCATCGGCGCAGGTTTGGACCCCAAATAGAAAAGCAAGCTCATCAGCTTCCTCCGTGAGAATCGAGATATCTTTGCATGGTCTACTTCAGACCTGCAAGGTGTGTCGAGGGAGCTGGCTGAGCATGCACTGCATGTAAGACCGGACGCAAAGCCGGTGAAGCAGCCGCTCCGGCGGAATGCAGATGATAGGAGGAAAGCAATTTGGGAGGAAGTGGCCAGGCTCCTAGCTGCCGGCTTTATCAAGGAAGTACTACATCCGGATTGGGTGTCTAATCCGGTTTTGGTGGGAAAGAAGAAGGATGAGCCCGCCATAGTAAAAGTTTGGCGGATGTGTGTTGATTACACCAACTTGAACAAGGCATGTCCTAAAGATCCATTCCCGCTCCCTCGGATCGATCAAGTGATTGATTCCATAGCTGGATGTGAACTGTTATCATTTGTAGATGCCTATTCTGGTTTCCACCAGATCCCTTTGTATGAACCGGATCAAATAAAGACATCCTTTATCACCCCGTACGGGTCTTATTGCTATCTCACTATGCTGTTCGGTTTAAGAAATGCCGGCGCAACTTACCAGAGGTGTATGCAAAAGTGTTTGCATGACCAAATAGATAAAAATGTGCAGGTATATGTCGACGATGTCATCATAAAGACCAAGGAGAGCAAGACTCTCATAGATGACCTCCGGGAAACCTTTGCAAATCTGAGGAGATTCTAGATGAAGTTGAATCCGGCTAAGTGCACCTTCGGTGTGCCAGCAGGCAAGTTACTCGGTTTCCTGGTTTCCAGCCGGGGTATTGAGGTAAATCCCGGCAAGATTCGTGCCATAGAGAGAATGAAGCCGCCGATAGATTTGAAGGAAGTACAGAAGTTCACTGGGTGCCTTGCATCCCTGAGCCGTTTCATAAGCCGGCTGGGAGAGAAAGCTTTGCCGTTATATCAGTTGATGAAGAAGTCCGACACATTTGTCTGGACGACGCAAGCAGATGCAGCTTTCAAGGAGTTGAAACAGATGTTGTCAACAGCGCCGGTGTTGGCATCTCCGATGCCCAGGGAGCCAATGTTGCTTTATATAGCGGCGACCAACAGAGTTGTCAGTGCAGTGGTGGTAGTGGAGCGAGGGGAGGGAGGCAAGACTGTGCAGCGGCCGGTATATTATTTGAGTGAAGTCCTTTCCACCTCGAAGCAAAACTACCCACACTATCAGAAGATGACATATGGGGTCTATATGGCAGCCAAGAAGCTCAAGCATTACTTCCAGGAGCATCCAATCCGGGTAGTGGCTAAGGCCCCTATCTCAGAAATCATAAGCAACAAAGATGCCAGTGGCAGGATAGCCAAGTGGGCAATAGAGTTGTCACCATATACACCTCAGTATGATAAGAGGGATACAATTAAGGCACATGTGTTGGCTGATTTCTTCATTGACTGGGCCGAGATACAATATGAGCCGCCATTGCCCGATGCAAACTATTGGAGGATGCATTTCGATGGGTCCAAGACAATTCATGGCTTGGGTGCCGGCATAGTTCTCACTTCACCCAAAAATGACCAGTTGAGATATGTTCTGCAGATCCACTTTGCAGCATCAAATAATGTGGCGGAGTATGAGGCACTGGTGCATGGCTTGAAGGTGTCCAAGGAAATAGGCATTCGCCGGATTATGTGCTTCGGTGACTCAGATTTGGTGATTCAACAGTGTTCCGGCATATGGGATGCGCATGATGCAAACATGGGGTCCTACCACTTCTTGGTGCAGCAACTGAGTGGATACTTCGAAGGTTGTGAGTTCCGGCACGTTCCCCGGGCTCAGAATGAAGCGGCCGATACATTGTCCAAGCTAGGATCTTCCAGAGAGTCAATTCCGCCCGGCATTTCGCTGGAGCATCTGAGGAAGCCATCAATCAAGCCCTCGCCGGAGTCATCATCCATATATGTTCCGCCAAGCCCAGAGGAAGTAGCTCCGATGGAGATAGATGCCAGGGCCAGTTCAAATAACCCGGGGACTATTCCCTCAGTCCCGGGGACTGGGCCGACACATGCTGTGAGTGCAGTGTTCCGGAGCAGAGATAAAGGCAAGGGAAAAATGTACCAGGAGATTGTGCCGGTATATCCGAGGACTGCTCCGGCATACCCGGGGACTGATCCTTTTGTCCCGGGGACTTCGCAGCCCATGGAGATCGATTATGTATCAGTCGAAATGATGGAGATAGATCAGGCGGTATTCACTGTTAGGGAAGTGCCCTCATGGGCACGTCCCATAATGGCTTTCTTGATCGATGGTCAAGTACCGGCGGATGAAACTGAAGCACGCCGGGTTACGAGGAGATACAAAGGATATACCATCATAAACAAGGAGATATACAAAAGAAGTGCCACGGGTGTGCTACAGAGATGTGTTGAATTTGTGGAAAGGCTGGAGATGCTCCGGGAAATTCATCAGGGGGAGTGTGGTCACCACGCTTCGTCCAGAGCCCTAGTGGCAAAGGTGTTCTGGCATGGGTTTTACTGGCCGACGACACTACAAGAAGCAGAAGACCTGGTCCGGAAGTGCAATGGGTGTCAGATGTATGCCCACCAGATTCATCAGCCGGCATCAGCATTGAAGACTATCCCAATAACCTGGCCCTTTGCTGTTTGGGGCCTGGACATGGTCGGACCATTTAAGTCGGCATGAGGGAAGATGACTCATATTCTGGTCATGGTGGATAAGTTCACCAAGTGGATTGAAGTAAAGCCAATAAGCAAGTGTGATGGCCACACGGCAGTGAAATTCTTAAAGGATATCATCTTGAGATATGGTGTCCCCCATGGCATCATCACTGACAATGGGTCAAACTTTGCCCAAGGGCCATTTGCCAGATATTGTGAGGAGGTGGGAATCCAGCTAGACATTGCGTCGGTCGCTCACCCTTGTACCAATGGCCAGGTGGAAAGGTCAAATGGATTAGTGTTGTCTGGCATAAAACCCCGGTTGATAGAGCCACTAGAGAAAACTCCCGGATGTTGGCTAGATGAATTGCCAGCAGTGCTTTGGAGCTTGAGGACAACTCCGAATAGGTCAACAGGCTATACGTTGTTTTTCCTTGTGTATGGAGCAGAAGTTGTGCTTCCAACAGATGTAATACATGATGCACCGAGAGTGGTGCTATATACCGAGGAAGAGGCTAAAGAAGCCAGAGAAAATGATGTTGATTTGCTGGAAGAAGCAAGAGAGATAACATTATCAAGAACTGCAGTGTATCAGCAGAATCTCAGATGCTATCATGCGCAGAAGGTGAATCCAAGGAGATTC
Source organism: Dactylis glomerata (assembly GCA_007115705.1). Taxonomy (NCBI): domain Eukaryota; kingdom Viridiplantae; phylum Streptophyta; class Magnoliopsida; order Poales; family Poaceae; genus Dactylis; species Dactylis glomerata. The sequence continues at coordinate 1,818,740 of QXEO01000422.1, read as the reverse complement.
CAAGAGGGAGATCTAGTGCTCCAGCTAAAGCAAGGCACAGAGGGCCGGCATAAATTAACTCCGCCATGGGAGGGGCCATTCATTGTGAGCAGAGCTCTGCACAATGATGCCTACTATCTTATAGATGCGCAGGCTCCCAAGAAGAACAAGGTGGACAGGTCCGGAGAAGAAACCAAGCGGCCATGGAACATAGCTCTACTCCGTCCATTTTACTCCTGAGCATCATAATGTATGTATTTCCATTTTGCTTTATCTGCCGGCACTATATGCCGGCGCAAGACTAATGAATGAAATGTCAGCATCCCGAGGAGTTCGGGCACTGCCTCCGGTATATATTGTTGTCTATATTTAGTTTTTCATTTATATGTCGGCTGGCTTGATTTGAATGTTTCCTATGTCGGCCTAGTAATGTGTCGGCACCAAAGGCCGCTCTTCGACTTAGCTGCTGTCCGAAACCCGGCTTCATGGCTAGCAAGAGTAGATGCCGGAGATTGTTTGCACATGGAAAATGGCTAAGGAAAGATAAAGCAAGCGAACCGACATTTTTTGTATTGCAAAAGTAAAAATTTGAAGTATCGGATGATTTGAAGTCTAAGTTTCAAAGTTTAAGTACTGTATGTTTAATGAAGCAACCTTGAGACTCATAAGTCGAAAGCCAAATGAGGTAGACAAGTAGCCAAGATTGTGGAGTTAGGGAAACAGGAAAACAAACTCGGTGACTTAGCCAAAAGATGATCCGGCATTCATAAACAAGCAAACCAAGTTAAAACTTGTTCAGGTAGCAAACCAAAGGGAAATAAAAGTATTTCTTACAACTGCACCCGGCATACCGGGGATCTAATAAAGTTTAAAGTTTTTGATGCTGCAAAGTTCAAGGGGCAGGAGTGGAGGTAGAACCGCCGGTAGGTGGAGCTGTAGCAGTGGAAATGTTGGCCTCAGGAGTGCCGGATCCAGCAGAGGGAATAGAGCCGTCGCCTTCGGCTGGGGCAGATCCTTGCTCCGGGGCTTTGGTGTTGGTGTCTTCAGCTTCTTCCTCATCCTGGCTGGAGTCTGAGCCCTCGATGTCCTCAGCATCGGCCTCCTTCTCCAGCTCGCGGATGTCCCGGACAAAGGCCTCGGTGTCGGCATAATCCACATAGCTGTGGGCCAACTCCTGGTGACGCCAGATATGTTCCAGATCCGTGGTCCATATAGATCCTTCGCGCATAGTGCGCAGAGTCTCCAAGTCAACCTTTTCATACCATGAGAGGAAGTAAGTGAGAGCTTCATCAGCTCCCACCCTTGCGCCGGAATACCGCCATTGCCTGAGGCGAACCTTGGAGAGCTGCAGATCATTGCCGAGGTCAAGAGGGTCAGTGGGAGTTCTTTGTCCCGGCGAGAGGGCAGAGTGTGCCTCCTGAGCACCAAGGAAAAGATCTTCAGTATAAGATGCCATGGCCTTCTTGCGGGCTTGCAGGGCGACCAGCTGTTTCGACATGTCCCAGTTGGGCGAGTCAACCGAAACATTCCGGTTCACCCGATCCACCTGCAGAGCCTTCTCAACGTCTTCGATGGAAGCAGGAAACATGTCTGAAAAATAGAGAGTATGTTAGCAACAGGAGTATATGTCGGCATAAAGGTTATGCCGGAAAAGATCATGGTATGTCGGGCAGGATAAGAGCAAAAGGATTTGAAGCTTACTGGAGAGATCGGCATTGAGCTGGGCAATTGCAACTTCCCATTTGGTGGCCTGCTCCTTCAAGCCATCCAGTTCTGCGTGGGCATTGGATGCGTCGGTCTCTGAAGTGACAAGCAGCTCCTGGGCCTTCTTAAGTTGGCCCTCCCTCTGCTCTTTCTCCTCCAAAAGTTCAGCAACCCGGCCCTTCAACTGCTCCATCTCAGCTTTGTGGGCGGTATCCCTCTCGTCCAACTGCTTGGCCACATCCACTGAGGGCATACAGCCCTGGTGGCATGCTTCTAGTGCAGCCTTTTCATCTGCAAGGATTCGAAGGTAAAAGGATTTGAAGTTACAGGAATAAGAAAGAATTTGAAGGATTTGAAGTACAAAGTGTGTATTTGAAGATTAGCAGGATTCGGCATACCTGTGAGCTCTTTCACCCTCTTAAGAAGCTCGGTGACTTGTTCTTCGGCAGCAACTGCAAAATGTCGGTAAAAGGTTATGTGTCGGCATATTAAGATGTGCCGGCAAGAAGTGTATTGTGAAGTAAAGGAGAGGAGAATAATCCGGCATATAATAGTATGTCGGCTTAGTTTACCTTTCTGGGTCAGTTTCAGACGAAGTTTGCTGTGTTTGTCGGATAACTTCCGGTGTTCACAGATCAGATCATGATACATATCGGCACGAGCGTTGTTCATGCGCTGCAAAAGTATTTAGGATTTGAAAGGTTATTGGAGAAATTTAGCATATCAGTTAGGTGTAAAATTCTACCAAGTGTTCATTTTTTTTTGAAGACCCGGCACAGGTGCTGCGCACCTATCCCGGCCCTCGGTGACTAGGATTTGAAGCTCGAATCGAGCTTATATGTCGGATAATTGGATTTGAAAAAAGCTAAGTGTATAGTTGAAAATCCCAGATGTCCGTATCCCGGACAACCAACATTTTCGGGGACCGGGGATATATAAGGAGAACACTTACATTGGTGGAGTCAGCCAAGAGGTGAAGCCTCTGCTGGATGCTGAGGAGTTCACTGGCAATAGGAATGGGCTTGGCCGCTAGCTTGGCTGCTACAACTTCAGGATTGGCAGTGGGAACTCCGGCCAGTTTCTTCTTGGAGCTGGCGCTATCCATGTAATCAGCGTCGTTCCACTTCATGCAGTATTCCTTCAGAGATCCAAGGCTCTTGTCACTTTTGGTCAACAGGGAGACGCAGCCCTCAAGTTCCGGCGTCTGGAAGAAGCTGGGCCGGGCTGCTGCCTTGCCATAGTGAAGTGTCATTGCAGAACTGGAGGGCACGGGCTTAGCAGATGCCGGCGCGCTAGTAGCAGGAGATGCTGCGGTCTTGATGATCTGCTGGATCTTGAGTGTGCCGGTCTTGGCCGGGGCAGCAGTTTGTTCAGGAGTTGGAGCTTTGGGTGCTGGTTGTTCCGGCGCCGCCGGTGTAACTTGTCCTGTTGAAACTGGTGTCGGGGTAGTCCAGACTTCGGGTACTGCGGGTCTCTTGCCTTTATCTATGCCGGCGCTCGTATCGCCTGCGCCGGAGTCTTCTGCAGTTCCGGTGCCGCTTGCGGGCGCGCCGATGTCAGAGGTATCCTGTTGAGCCCCCGAGTCCATGTGGACTTCAGGGGCAGAGTTGTCTTGTTCCGGCGGAGGATCATCCTTCACCGGGGAAGAGGCCTTCTTGGGCGCAGGCGAAGATGTCAGCGCCGGAGAGGTGGTGTGGCTGGTATCTGGTATGTCGGGGCGTGCAGGAGACGCCGGCTTTGCAATGTTCGGGCTGGCACTTGAGCTAGAAGCGTGTTCCGGCGCAAGAGGAGCCCTGAAAGAGAGAAAACACCAAGTTAATAGTCAAAAGGAGAAACATGTCGGAAGTAATGCAAAGGGAGCAAACTTACCCCGAAGCGACGGGTCTCTGTCTTTTTGGTTGGGGCACGCCGATCTTCTGCCTTTTGGTTTGCTGAGATGGATCGGGCTGGGGCTTCACTCCTCGCTTCCGGCCGGCACGTCAGGATGTAAATGGACGCGTCGCTGGACACATCTGGACGTGCCGCTCCATCCGCCAAGACATAAACGGTTTACATGGCTATCCAATTAAGTTGTATGCACGCACTACGGCGTTCATGGTGCCACTTAAATGTTGCTCAATCTGGCGTCAGGCACACGGTGAGAAAGAGACCCAGCTGGCTGCCTGCGCGGCGTGCTGCTCGGATACGCGAAATTATACGCTCTCCCGAGCTACTGACGCCGCCTACCAAAATTTTCCCCAACCGAGCGGCGGCCGCTTCATGCCAGAGTTGGATTAGATGAACTAGGCACCAGCAATTAAGGGCTCCGGCTCCAATTCCTTCCACGGGGAGGACTGAGATCAACGGACATCTGCTCGGGCTGGAGCACCTACACGGCCACGCAGTCTGCTGGCACGCACGCGGACGGCGGCGGCGCTCCCTTCCCCTGGCCAGCCACCACGGGAGTCCTCCTCCCACCCGTTGCTAGTCCTAGCGAGGAATGGCTGCTATTCGATTGAACTGGATCGGAGAAACGGAGGAGGCCGGCCGCCGGCTGGACTTCACTCAGACGCGACGGCAATCTCTCTGGCGGGCGCGAGTTCGCGAAGGAGCTTTCCTGTGGTCTATCGGCTAGATCGACTGCACCTTTGCCTTTGTATGCAGCTATCGATAAAACCGCCGGCACCGCTGGTTTACGCAGATTTTGCAGCTTAATAGCAACCGCTCACCGCGACAGCCACATAGGCGTATTTTCGCGGGCGGCGTATGTGGGTCCGGTGGATGCCGCTGCCACTTTCATCCCTAGATCGACTGCACCTTTGCCTTTGTATGCAGCGATCGATAAAACCGCCGGCGCCGCTGGTTTACGCAGATTTTGCAGCTTAATAGCAACCGCTCACCACGACAGCCACATAGGCGTATTTTCGCGGGCGGCGTATGTGGGTCCGGTGGATGCCGCTGCCACTTTCATCCCTACCGGCACGTCCGCCGGTGGAAGGAGTGTGACAACCTCAAATTTGATAACAAATTCGAAGTGCCCGTTATGCATTCCACCGCAATCCCAGAACCATTGTTGCGATATACATAACGTAGTTGGTAACCAGTTCCATAGACATTACAATACGAGGGTTCAAATACAATGGTCATAGAGACCAAGTTCATATTACAACACAATATAGCAGCGGAAATAACGTCTTCGGGTCCATGCCTTCACCCTACAGGCAATGGCGACTCATGGAGACGAGCTTAGTTCTGGTACTCTTCTTCATACCCTTCCTCCTGGTACTCTTCCCCATAGTCTGGCCAAGTTGATAGCCAGGGACACAGCCATGAGTACATTGGATGCACTCGCAAACCATCTTATAAATGAAATGATGAAGTAGATATGCAAGTTTGGTATAGTGGACTAAGCACTAAGTTTATTTGCAAAAGCTAGTTTTATTTCCCAAGAATGTTCATTGGTAGAAAAGAGGTTTAGTTCTCTAAGTTCAATCTAAAGA